>CM062809.1:707203635-709603635 GCA_031772625.1 Pinus tabuliformis
CTCGATTTTTAATATGACTTTTTTTAATTGATTAACTTAACTGAACGGGTAGAAAAGGGCATAACTATTTTTAGATAAATCTCAATCTTGCATGCATCGATATTATAAAAAAATCAATATTATGTGGAAGTTAAATTTAACCATCCACCTAGTATTTAATGATAATTAAATTAAAATTTTGAAAATAATATTTCAAAAATAAAAAAATTCAATACTATGTAGAAGTTAAATCCTACCATAGACTTACTATTTAGTGATAATTAATTAAATTTTGAAAATGTATTTCAAAATAAAATAAGTGCACAAAAAACATAATAATTATGATTAATAAATCCGGATGACACTTATATATACAAACAAGTGCTACATAGTAGCTAGTAACTCTCGCTTAATTTAAATATAGCTAAATTAAAGTAAAAATACTAAATTCAAGTTAATATTAAAAGTTTAGAATATAGTGAAAATTAGTATTAAAAATTTAGATTAAATTTAAATTTTATTAATTAATAAATAAAATTGATAAATTCAAATATTTTATTATTTATAATTCTAAATTGTAACCCTAGAAAATCTAATCTTTAATTTTTAAAACATATTAAATCTTTTATAATTTATTATATTGTTATACGAAATTTTTATAATCACAATCTTTTATTGAATTGAGGCTTCTGTGATCCATAATAGTTATAAGTAGAACTTCGGTGTAAATCACATAAAGAGAGACATTTGTCGATGCATTTTGAACCAACCAGTGTGGCTCATCTCAGGACAAATTGGTTCGAAACGCATCGACAAATGTTTCTCTTTATGTAATTTACTCCGAAGTTCTACATATAACAATCACAATCTTAATTATAAATATTATTATTTTTTATATTGATATTATTTATAAAAAAATACATAATATAAACTTTAATATTTGTATAATCAGACGATCATGATCCGTGATTTCCGCTACTCAACTGCGGCACCCAGCCACCAAGCCCTTGGTGTAATTGTGGTAGTGAATTTAAATGGAATTTATGACGCTGACATTTTATTAAATGACCATTTGTTACATGTTACTCAGATTTAATTGTATTAATGAGATTTAAGTGAAATCAAAATTCTCATTTGGATTAATAAAATATTATTATGTTTGATTTCAAATTTTTGTGATCTATGATATTTTTTTCCGGATTAATCACATCATAAGTTTTTGGTTGAAGCTTTAAACTATCTAATGTGGTTCATCATCATGTGGACCACATTAGATGGTTAGAAAAGTCGACCAAAAACTCATGATGTGATTAATCCGAAAAAAATTATCAAAATATTATTATAAATGTGATTAGTCTGAAAAAATTTATAAAAAATATTACTATATTGAAATTTCTATTAAAAATAGAAAGAAAATTTTATAATTTTTTTGTATCACTAGTATTTTTATATTTATTAAATTAATTTATATTTAATTATATATTATTAAATAACTTAAAAATAATTAATTAAAACTACATTAACTGATTTAAAACGTTGACCAAATAATACAATGTGATTAATCCTAAAACATACTTACTACATTATAAATCACAAAAACATAAATTCTAACTAAAAAATAATTAAATCACCCTTCTCACTCTTACCCGGCAAGTAAATTGTTTTTGTTTTACAATGTACACACGCTTTCAACCTGTCACACGACAAGTAAATTGGTTTTCCTTTACAAGCTACACATTAAAGAAAAAATATGATAATAAAACTATTTCACACTAACTTAAAATAAAATTAAGGAAGACTGCTTGCCGAGAGATAAATTAGAAAATTAAAGTAATTCATTTACTCAATTACTATTGCAAACACGCCGATAAGTTGGAAGTAGATCTGGTCGTTTACATATATTGTTATATGTCGGTAAATTTGACAAAGTCAAACAAATTATTCTTAACATTCTCCACAAATAATCTGATTCCATTATAATTGTGGTCGTGTGTGAAGACTAGCAGACTAGCTTAACTGCTTTCGGTGCGATAAACCTCGTTTAAGTTAAAGGTGCCATGACATAAACCAGTGAAACAAACATCTAATGACGACAAAGACTGGTAGAGGATGACAGTGATCACATGGAAGATGTCCACATAGTTAAGCGGGGCATTTAAAATCTGGTCGTCTTCACACACGACCACAAACATTTAATCAGACAGTCAATTCTCACACCAGATGCATGAGAAATATTTTTCCGCTTTAATTTCACCAACGAATGTCTAAAGGCGCCAATTACAGTCCGACGATCGGATTTAGAGTTTCCCGAAGAACTTCGTAGCATTTTTACCACATATCCTTAGCATGTAGAATTACCTCCCTTGCAATTGGATCCTGGGTCTCGAAGTTGGAGGCCGAGGCCGCAAAACTCAAGATTAAAATTACTGAGAAACATTTGACAATTTACGAACTTAGAAAAGGCTCGGCGGTGTCAGTCACTACAACTTTTTATATCTCTCCATTAAGACCATCACTATTTATATCTCTGTCTTCAAGCGAACATTGGAAAGTAATGTCCCAATCCTCATGTTCCAATCCGAGGAAAATCCACCACTTGCTCAGGATGAGCCAGCTCAAAATCCGACTGCTGTCCTATATAATAAGAGAATAGTTAATCAAAATTAAAACAATTTGTACTATTAAATTATAAACAATATGTAAATTTTTCTTTTCTTTATTATAAATAATGATAACTTAGAAAAACAAGTTAAAAAATAATGTTTAATCCTAAGCTTAATACGTGTTCTAACCAATACTATGCAATAATAATAGAAAAACTGAGCGTATGCGGCGGACAACGCTGTTACACGCAGGTGTTGGGGATTTATGTCCGCTGTCACACGCAGGTGTTGGGTATTTACTAATTTAGTCCACAAAAATTAAAGCCGTCAGGGATTAACAAACAACTTTTAAGCAAAAAAAGATTGGTGAAAATTAATGTTTTAATAATCGAACCTCAAATGGTCATCGATCTCAAATGGTAGAAGTGAAAGTTTCTTACCTTTTCTTCATAGTCGACCTCAAATGGTAGGAGAATCCAGTTGTATGGCTCTTTCGATTATTGCAGCACCATGAAACAATTCCTTGCATAAAAAGAATGAGTGCCGCCAATTCAGCCCCAATAATCCATTAGCGTGCCTCATTTGCCTCTGAAACATTTGCGTAAACCACACAGTAACATAAAAACGAAATTGTTAAAGAAGTTAAGTCACCGAATTCTATGTCCGCCTGTGTCTTATATATTGAATTTTTTATAACGCTGTCAAATGACAAAATTATTTGTGATTGATTCTCTTGGTCACGCGCTACATGTGAATTTGTACTGTTAAGTGATTCTCGTATGGGTCAAAATTATTTGTGATTGATTCTCTTGGTCTCACAGTCTTCTTGTGTTTATTTGTGAATGATTCCGTTGCACACGCATTACTTGTGGGGTAGTATTTTTGACCCATTTTATATGTACCGCACGCGACCTGTGAAGCAACAGAACTTGTATCTTTTTTATGATTCCGTTTCACTTGGACAACACAAACCCCACAATTAGCCTCAGCTCACACATCTAATCTAACCTCCCTGTCAAGTATGGTACATAATGTCACTGTGTTTCCCATTCAAGTTAGTTTATTCTCATTAGACATGAAGATATTGGTATTACATTAATAAATGTGGTTGATATATTTGGTAGATTTCAACTTAATATATATGTTATACTACATTAAAAACTTAACATACTAAATTAATATCTCAAATCTAAGATTAATATAAAAAATTGTAAGATTATAAAGTGAGGGAATCACAAACCCAACGGATTATTAATATTATAAACCTAATGAATTAAGAAACCAATGGGATTAATATTATAAACCCAAAAGATCAATAAACGAAAGAATTAATAAACCCAAGGAATAAATATTGAAAATTGAAGGTTATAATAATAAATCAAAGGAATTATTATTAATATTACAAACCTAAGAAGTATTTAAAGGCAACACATTAACATTAAAAACCCTTGCGATTAGGATTAATATTATAAACGTAAGTGATTTTATTTTTTTGTAAGCTTGACGAGACTACATTTTCATCATGTCCAATATATCACCCCGATCAAGGCACGGAATTGAACCAGTGACTTCACATTAAGGAGTGCCTTAACAAAGCACCCAATCACCATCTATCCAAGACCCCATGGACATAAATGTAAGTGATTATTAATATTATAAACAAAAGTAATTTATATTATAAACCCTATAATTAATATAAAACCCTAGGAATATGAACCCTTAGATTAATAAACCCAAGGAACTAATAAAACTAAGGGTTTAACCCAAGGGATTAATATTTTAAGCCTAAGGTATATAAATCCTAAGAAAAATATTATAAACCTTGAACGGAACATGGTTGGCCATGGTTCACCATCGTTTATTTTCATACTGAGAGAATCTTTGTCACAATCTTTGAGATAATATTGGACCATGGTAGACCATAATTGACCATGGTCAACCATGCTTGACCAATTTTGACAATGATTAATCATTGTGAACCATGGTTGACCATGATTGATTTCCATATTGAGAAAACATTTGTCACATACCCAAGGGATTAATACTATAAACCCATGGGATATTAATCTTAAGATAAATATTATAAAACCCAAGCAACTATAAACCCAAAGGAATAACATTGAAACCTAGCATTAATATTAAATAATAGGAATATAAAACCTAAGATTAATAAACCTAGGGGATTATTATTATAAACATAAAAGATTAATAAACCCAAATGATTAATATTAAAAACCCAAGGGATTAATAAACACAAGGAATTTATATTTTAAACCAAAAGGATTATAGACAAAGCATTTATGTTAAACCCTAAGATTAATATTATAAAATCTATCAATAATATTATACTATTTTTTTTTCACAAAATTGGCTACTGGATGTATTCAAAAAAAGAAGGGGAGACTAAGCTCCAGTGTTACAAGAGAAGAGCTCATAGTATGAGCTTGCAGCTGAATTACATTGAAGCATTCCGCTGAAATGCTTTCATATTCAACTTGAAAGGCTCTAACACAAGTGTAAATTCGGACAAACTGAAAGAGAAGCAAACTGACTTTACAAAATATCTAATCTATACTTATGTGACTGATCTGTCGATACTGGAGTCCTCTGGGTGGCTGTCAGCTTCTGCGATCTTTATACTAGAGGAACTGGTACTTGGGGCGTTGATCTTATCCATCATATACTTGAGAATATCAACAAACTCCTGAATGTGCGCACAAGTATTTTTTAGAGCGTTGAATTGCTCCTGTAGAGAAGAGATGCAATGAAGGAAGAGGTTGAGATTAGCCTCATATTTGGCTGTGATTATCCTTGTAGCAATTTCAATTTTTTCATCCAAGAGATGCTGATGCATTCTGACTTGCTCAAGTTCAGCTTGTAAGTCACAACAATGAAGACAATCTTAACTGTGGTCCATCCAAAGAACTTCAAAACTGGCCTAGAGCAACACTGAAAGAAGGCTCCCACAAGCTGTAACAGCGACAATGGGAACCCAAAGGAGGATTAGAATAACAGGGGAGAGAGTTGAAGGAGGTCTCAGAAACTCGGAGACAGAGCTAAAGGAAATACCAGAATTTAAGGCAGAGGCTAATGCTGAGCGTGAGGAAGCATGAATGAGAAAAGCAGGAATGCGATGAGGCAAGATGGCGATCCTTGTCAAGGCAGAAAGGAAGGATCGGGCGTTAAGGAGCCTATGAAATGAAGCCAAAACAATAATAGATATCGTAAGCCGACTGTTAAACAAGGGAAAGAGAGCAGAGGGGTCAACGAGCATGAAGATGGGGTTTGCGAATGAAGGGGAAGCTTCTCGGAATAAATAACAGGCGAGCAGAGGCCCATGAAATTCCAGATCACGTGAAAGGAGCTTGGGTGATCATGGATTTCATAGGAGTAACTTAGATTGAGAGGTACAGCAAAATCTGTGATGGGATACGAAGGAATTTTCAGCGACTTGCGACAGAGGGCCTCGAGATTACTATGGATTTGGTCGGGGTACACTTTGGCAGAAACGCGGGTCATTTGATATAAATAAATTAAACCAATCATGAAAATCAAGGGAGGAATTGGTGTAAGTCTTCATTGTTATAGAGAATGCTTCCTTTGGCCTAAGAGAAAGCTTGACTGGCCCGCTTGTCAGCTTCTCGGTTGATGGATCGAAGAATGTGATAGAATTGGAATTCCTGATCATGGGTTATTAAGACTTTGCATCTACTGATGGTTTGCTGCAAGAAGATATTGGAAGGTTTCCGCTTGTTGTTCATTAAATTAATAATAATGGCAGAGTCGCCGAAGATGAGGGCTTTTTTTATTCCCTGAGCCTGTAACTGAAGAATCCCTTGATAGAGGGCTAGAGCCTCAGCTCTGTTGTTTGAGAGGATCCCCAATCCCCATTCAAAGGAGACTAAGGGTTCACCAGAAGGATTGAAGATAATGCCCCCTGCTCCCGCCACTCCCGGATTTGATTTAGAGGCACCGTCAAAGAACAAGGAGTGGGAGTTACTTGAGCGAAGCCAATTGTTGAAGTCGTCCTGCTTTAATCGAATTTTCCATCTGTGACTGTTAGCTTTGCCCAGATTGCTGCAGGTTTTCACTGCTGGGGGGATACTAATCTTGTCTATTAAATTTCTTATGAAATCTTTTTCCTCAGCCCATAGACTAGTTATGTCAATTTTTTTAGTGATCTTAGAAGCAATAGTTTCGATCGCCAGACTTTTTGCCTTGATACAAAGATTCCTGATTGAAGTCTCTTTGTCTCTAAATATCATGTTGTTCCAAGCGATCCAGATCCTCCATAAAAGAGCAAATGGGAGGGTGTCCCACACTCTCTTAGCAGGGTTATGTTTCATAGATTGCCAGGGGTAATTTCTTTTCCAATTATTTAGAGCTTCTCCAATGGATTGCTGAGGATTCCAGATGGGGAGTGCAGAAGGATTGATGCTGCTCCAACAAGAAACTGCGAAAGGACATGAGATAAAAAGATGTTGTATAGACTCTTCTGCTTCTTGGCAATTAGGACATCAGGAGGGTCCAACAATACCTCTTTTTTTAAGGTTCTCTGCAGTGAGAGTTTTTTATTTCAAGAGAGTCCACATGAAGAATTTTACCTTAGGAATTGCTTCTGCTTTCCTTAAAGTCTTCCAATGTATCCATGTTGGCACTGGGTGTTCCTTGCTATTTAAATAATCATAGCCTGCTTGGATTGTGTAGCTGGTGCCTGTGGGATCCCATTTGAATTCATCCTTGTCGTTTTTAAAGGTGGGAACAATTTTGTGCAAATGTTTACAAAATTTGTCAAAGCTACCTTTGAGGCGTTGAGGGATGGGAGGAAAATTCTATCGCATCCAAGCATGGGTTATTGCATCCCATTGAGAAATTTGGTCTAAATTGCATATACCTTTACTTTGGAGGAAGAGAATTATTGAATCCATACCTGGGAGGCTGTTGATTGGTGGATTTCCCATGATTTTATCAGTGTCGATGTTGACTTTCTTACCTCCTTTAGGCACCTTGGAAACGTTTTGTGCCATGAATGTGATGGCTTTTTTACATAGCTTCCAAATCTTTGTGCAGTTTCTATTTGGAATCTCAACCGCAAGCAGATGCTGTCTTGGTTGGCTGAGGTATTTTGCCTCCAAGACTTTTTTCCACCAGGCTGTTTGGTTTTCCATGAGTCTCCATATCAACTTTCCACCAAAGGCTAAATTCATGATATATTATACTCTTAGAATATGAATCCTTAGATTAATAAACCCAATAGATTGATATTATAAACCTAAGGCACTAATAAACACAAGGGATTAATACTAAAAACCCAAGGAATTAATATTGTAAACCCAAAGAATATAAATTCTAAGATAAATATTATAAACCTTAAAACAAACATGGTTGATTTTCATATTGAGACATTCTTTCTCATAATGCAAAATTGGACCATAGTTAACCATGATTGATTTTCATATTGAGAGAGTTTTTGTTACAATGTGGCGTTGGACCATGGGTGATTTTCATATTGAGACAATTTTTGTCACAATACGATGTTGGACCATGTTTCACCATGGACGACCATGATTGTCAAAATGTGAGATTGGACCATTAGACAATCTTTATCACAATGCAACCAAGGTTATTGACCATGGTTAACCATGATTAACCATGGTTGACAATGTTTGATTTTCATATTGAGACAATCTGTCACAATGCGACGTTGGACCATGGTTGACCATCGTTGATTTTCACATTGAGACAATCTTTGTCACAATGCGACATTGGAACATGGTTGACCATGATTGATTTTCATATTGAGAGAATCTTTGTCACAATGCGACGTTGGACCTTTGCTGATCATAATTGACCATGGTTGATTTTCATATTGAGACAATATTTGTCACAATGCAATGTTAGACCATGGTTGACCATGGATGACCATGGTTATTGACATGGATGGCCATGATTGACAATGGTTAACCATGGTTGACTTTCATATTAAGACAATCTTTGTCATAATGCGACGTTAGACCATGGTTGTCACAATGTGACATTGGACCATTAGACAATCTTTGTCACAATGTAACCATTGTTATTGACCATGACTAACCATGATTAGCCATGGTTGACCATGGTTGATTTTCATATTGAGACAATATTTGTCACAATCTGACATTGGACCATTGATGACCATCGTTGATTTTCATATTGAGAGATTCTTTGTCACAATGTGACGTTGGACCATGGTTGACCAGATTGATTTTCATATTGAGAGAATTTTTGTCACAATGTGACGTTGGACCGTAGTTGACCATGGTTTATTTTCATATTGAGACAATATTTGTCACAATGCGATGTTGGACCATGGTTATTAACCATGGTTTCCATTCATATTGAGACAATCTTTGTCGCAATGTGGCATTGGACCATGATTGACCATGATTGATTTTCATATTGAGACAATCTTTGTTAGAATGTGATGTTGGACCATGGTTGACCATGGTGGACCATGATTGACCATGGTTAACCATGGTTGATTTTCATATTAAGACAATCTTTGCCACAATGCGACATTGGACCATGGTTGACCATAGTTGACCATGGTTGTTGAAATGTGGCGTTGGACCATGAGATAATATTTGTCACAATGTGACCATGGTTGACCATGATTGATTTTCATATTGAGAAAATATTTCTGACAATACAATGTTGGACCATGGTTGACCATGGTGGATATTCATAATGAGACAATCTTCATCACAATATTGTGTTGGACCATGGTACACCATAATTAACCATGGCCCACTATGTTTGACTAGTGTTGACCATGATTGACCAAGGTTAACCATGGTTAACCACAGTTGACCATGATTTCTTTCCATATTGAGAAAATATTTGTTGCAAACCCATATTGGGATTATTATAAACCTAAGAGATTAATAAGCTTAAGGGATTAATACTAAAAAACCAAGGGATTAATAAACCCAAGGATTTTATATTATAAACCCAATGGATTTATATTAGACCCTAGGAATAATATTATAAACCCTATTAATAATATTATACCCTAGGAATATCAACCCTTGGATTAATAAACCCAAGGAACTAGTAAACCCAAGGGATTAATACTAAAAACCCAAGGGAATAATATTAAACCCAAGGGATTAATATTCTAGACCCAAGGTATATAAACCCTAAGATAAATATTATAAACTCTAAAACAAACTTGGTTGACCATGATTGACCATGGTTGATTTTCATATTGAGACAATCTTTGCCACAACACGACGTTGGACCATGTTTGACCATGATTCAGAAATTGACCATGGTTTGATGATGATTTCACGATGAGTTAATTGAAACATGGTTGACCATGTTTAACCATGTTTGAAACAATGTTTGTCAGAATGCAATGTTGGACCATGGTTGTCACAATGTAACATTGAACCATTAGACAATCCTTGTCACATTGTGACTGTGGTTATTGACCATGGCTCAACATGATTAACCATGGTTGACCATGGTTGATTTTCATATTGAGACAATATTTCTCACAATGAGACATTGGACCATGGTTGACCATCATTGATTTTCATATTGAGACAATATTTCTCACAATGCGACATTGGACCATGGTTGACCATGATTTATTTTCATATTGAGAGGATTTTTGTCACAATGTGATGTTGGACCCTAGTTGACCATGATTGACCATGGTTGATTTTCATATTGAGACAATATTGGTAGCAATGCAATGTTGGACCATGGTTGACCATGGATGCCAATGGTTATTTACCATGGATGGCCATGATTGACCATGGTTGATGATGGTTGACCATGGTTGGTGTTCAGATTAAGACAATCATTGTCTCAATGTGACGTTGGATCATGATTGAGAGTGATTGACCATGATTGATTTTCATATTGAGAGAATCTTTGTTAGAATGCGAAGTTGGACCATGGTTTACCATGGTGGACCATGATTGACCATAGTTAACCAATGTATGTAAACACTAAGATAAATATTATAAACCATAAAATAAACGTGGTTGACCATTGTTTACCATTCTTTATTTTCATATTGAGACAATATTTGTCACAAGGCGACATTGGACAATAGTTGATAAACCTAAGGATTTATATTAAATCCAAATATTAATATTATAAACGTAAGGGAATAATAAACCCAAGGGAATAATATTAAACCCAAGGCATTAATATTTCAAACCCAAGGTAAGGAAACCCTAAGAAAAATATTATAAACCCTAAACTAAACATGGTTGACCATGGTTGATTTTCATATCGAGACAATCTTTGTCACAATGGAACGTTGGACCATGGTTGACCGTAGTTGACAATGATTGATTATCATATGGAGATAATCTTTGTCACAATATGACATTAAACCCAAGGGATTAATATTATAAACCCAAGGTATATTAACCCTAAGAAAAATATTATAAACCCTAAAATAACCATGGTTGGCCATGGTTGACAATGTTCGACCATGGTTGACGATGATTGATGATGGTTAACGATGGTTGACGATGGTTTACGATAGTTGACAATGGTTGACCATGGTTATAAACCATGGTTGGACCATGGTTAACCATGATTATAAACCCAAGGGAGTATTATTGAACAATGGTTTACCATGGTTATAAACCGCGGTTGGACCATGGTTGACCATTGTTATAAAAGCACGAGTTTTGTATTAAACCCTATGATTAATATTATAAACCCTATCATTAATATTATACCTTAGGAATATGAACCCTTATATTAATCAACCTAAGGGGTTGATCTTATAAACCCAAGGGATTAATATTGTAAAGCCAAGGTATGTTAAGTGTGAGATAAATATTATAAACCGTAAAATAAACATGGTTGACAATGGTTGACCATGGTTGACAATGGTTGACCAGGTTGACAGTGGCTGATGATGGTTGATGATGGATGAAGATGGTTGACCGTGATTAATGATGGTTGACAATGGCTGGCCATGGTTGACGATGGCTGACCATGGTCGACCGTGATTAATGATGGTTGGTGATGGTTGATTTACATACTGAGACAATCTTTATTACGATGAGACATTGGACCATTGTTGACCATGATTATAAACCTAAGGAATTTTTATTAAACACTAGGATTAATATTATAAACCCTATAATCAATAGTATACCGTAGGAATATGAACCCTTAGATTAATAAATCCAACGGTTTAAGACTAAAACCCAAGGGTCAATGTTATGAGCTCAAGGTAATTTAACTTTCAAATAAATAATATAAACCCTAAAATAATCATTTTTTACCATGGTTTACAATAGTTTACTTGTAATCGAAAGTCCTATATTTAAATTATTAATAATTAATAATTAATAATTGTTCAATTACTAATTATTAATAAATTATCATTTAATTATAATTATTATAATTATTGTAATTAATAATTAATTATTATTAATAAATATTATTAATTATAAGTATTATAATTAATTAATATTATTAATTATTAAATTTTAAATATTATTAATTAATTATTATTATTAATTACTAACAATAACAAGAGGCCAAATTTGATCTTTCAACATCATACTTCATTTACATCATTTACAAAGAGATACCAATCAAGCTACCTATTTTATTATATATAATTATTAGGAACAAAAGAATATAAATAATTTTTAATATCTTAATATAAAAGCCATATATAACTTTTATAGTTTTTTAATAATATACAGCGTTTATTTTTTATAATTTTTAATAATACATAATGTTTCAAAATAAAGTATAATTAAAATACATTTCAATATTATTTACAAATTAATTATTTTAATATCAAAAGCAATTAAAAATAATAATAAAATAAAATCTTATAATTAAAAGATTTAGTAATATGGTATTTAAATAAAAAAACTTTCTTCCATAATCAATCTATGATTAATAATATATACAATTCCTCTACTATATATAAAAGCTAAAATAGAATCTACATAGATGAAAGCTAAAAAATAAACCAAACATAAATTTAAATTTATTAGTTTTTCCTTAAAAGTATAATAACTAAACCTAAATTAAAATAATTTATCATTTTACAGCGAACACGAAAAGAAATTGCCATAATGACAGGAAACTAATAATTCAAATCAACTCACCGTACTCACAACAAACCAAACAGTCAAATCAACTCGCTGTAAAGATTATGTATTTTAAAGTAATCACGAAATTCAGAAAGATCTGACAACTCCAATGACAAAACCAAACATTGTAAATATTATATATTTTAAAGCAATAACGAAATTTGTAAAGATCTGATAACTCCAGTAATAAAACGAAACATTCAAATTAAAGCAGTCAAATTAACCCACGAATTAGCCTGTGTATTTTAAAGCATTCATCAGATTTGGAAATGGCAGCGATGAATCGTTGCAGGCTTGGTAGGAAATCATACATTTAAAAGAGATCTGGTTATATGTACGAGATTTTATAAACTCTAAAAGCAAAATGTTGTCCATACAAATTATTTTTCGAAGTGTATAAATTGTAGTTCAAAGTCATGTGCCATAGATTTTGATGACAATTAAATTGTATTGAATGCAAAATTTGAAACATTCGAAAATTTGAAAGAAGTGTTTATAGGATTTTGCAATGGAAATAAAGATGCTAGTTAAATAATTTCTTTTTACATTTAATACACAGTTTTACTCCGTCCAACGGACCCGTTCGAATACACAAATTGAAACCAGTACTTCTTTCAAAAAAATCGAGGTAAAATGATATATGATAGTTCAAACATAATAAAAGGTTATTGGTTAAAACAATGCTTCTGCAAATTATATCACTTATCATGGCATTCACTTCATCAACAATGATCCTGCAATGCAATACACAGTGCTTTCCAAAAAAATATTCAGGTACCAAGGTTTATTTCATAAATACATCAAAACACAGACTATGACGCCGGAGGTCGGCTTCATAGAACAAGAATAGAAAAAAAAATATAGAAACCCTAACAAATCAAAAAAATCTTGAAACAATAGAAGCTTCAGAGATTTTAAGATAAAATCCCATATCCGCTCAGGTCAAAGGTAGAAACGATCGCCAACCACGAGAATCTGCCCCGATTCGTGATCTGATTGGGCAATTTCTTTGTCATCCTCCTCTCCCGTAGAGTCCATACAACTCTGCAATAACTATTTTCTGGAAATGTTAGTGATTTTCTGAGTGCCTCGATCTACACGAACCCCAGTAGTCTCCTCCTTTCCTCTGGTGATATTTTGCATTCCGAGGTTGGCGTGACCTTCAGAAGCGGACGCTCTCTTGGCAGCTTTATTTAAATTCTGCAAAATTTTATTTTAATATAATTTTTATTTCTTAATATTAATATAAAAAAATTATAATAATCAAATCTTAGAAATTATTTATGATAATAGATAAAACCTGAAAAGGTTATTATGAATTTGAAAATAGCTATAAATCAATAAATTATGGCTTTTTAATATATATATATATATATATATATATATAAACTATTGTTATTCATATAATTCTATATGGTTTTAAATATGGGATTGCAACATTTTTAAAGAATTATGAAAAAACATAAAGCAAATTCAAAACATTATATAGTCTACAATCTTAATATTAAAGGAAATACATCACATTTTATGATTTTCATAAAAGCTAATAATTTCCCATAACAGTATGATTATGATTAGATACTTAATGTACAAACAAACAAAAAATAAACAACATGGAAGCCAAGAGTCTTTCTAAGGTTGGTTCAAACTACAATCAAACCCATTTGCAACTTCTTGTTCCTCAGGACTGTTTTAAGGGATATTGTTCTATAGAAGAGCTCACATCCTTAACCTTGAGTGTATCATCCGAAGGGATCACACCCTAGTGGCTTAATTATCAAAGCCTAACCCTCATGGTGTCGAAGAGAATTGACCTCGTAACCTCTCATTAGCGAGATGCTTTAGCTACGCAAACTCGACCAATTTAGTAACCCTTTGGGGTTAGAATATTCAAATAATAATCAAGAAGACACAAAAAATTCATGGATTTCAACAAAACCAATTTTTGATTAAAAAATCAAAGGAAAAGTAAAGAAACAATTAGGGCAAGTCTATTGTGCATTTGTTTTTTTTTTTTGTAAACCAGATTACATAATATTACAACCATTACCGGAAAAGATGTTTCTGCGTATGATGTATAAGTGAATAATGTACATAATTTGAGAGAAAATAAAAAAATATGAAATGCCAATGATGCATGATCTAGCTTGGTCATTCCTCTATAGCATAATGACCCAATTAGGCCTCTCTTAGACACTCTACTATTTCTAGTAGAAAAAATTTACCCCTTGACCTTATCTTTGCTGGGGCTCTACAATGAGGGAAACTTTGTTACATAATTTTATAATTAAAAACAATAAAACAATAGTTACATTAACAAATTTAAAAATGCTAAAAAATAAAATAAAATAAAATAAAAATGAATGTAGACCGTAAAAAAATACTTCAATTTTCACCTTAATTTTACATCATTTTTTTTATAGATTGATAAATTCATTAAATGTAAAATGAAATAAATTACCTTTTAGTATGAAGGAGATATATAATTCCTTCACTACCGAATATGGATTTGAAAAATACCATGAAAAAATAATATTATTGATATTATATAATGTGATTAATTTAATGTTCAGCTGATATGTAATATTAAAACACAAATATATTAAAAACAATAAAAAAAGTTTCACGGATAAATAAAATATTTCCATAAATAACATAATCGCATATCAAACCATTTTCATCAACAACTTTGTCAAATTATTTATGTTTATATGAATATACCACAACTTCTTCCAGCCTCCCTAGATATATAATATTAGGATAGCGTTTGGAAGCAGACTCTAGAATATGAACAAGTCTCCTTTAGATATAAACATCTTATTAGGGATTTCATGTTGAATACTAAGTAAACATTTGAAGAAATCCCTTGTCAGAAAGAGTGAGTTGATTAGAGAAAAATCTCCCAAAGAAGTAGAAATTTGAGACTGACAGGTATCTCAAATCATGATCAGATCTCTAGATCTGAAAATACATCTGACTCACTATCCTCTCTAGATGAGTCTCTAGAGAAAGTCAAAATTCAATCTAGTATGAAATTATGAGAAGGTAAATCCCCATTAAATTAAATTTTAGCTTAAAAAGGAACATGAAAATTTCATGTGCATAACATATAAACCAATCAAAATCTTTTAAAGTTTAAAAAATATACATGTAAATATTTTGGAGCGAAAAGAAGAAAACCACCTTTTTTAATTGTATTTTTGGCTTATCTCCTTATAGGTTTTCTCAAATTTCAAATGTAGACACTCGTTGGATGTGAAATTATATTTCACATGAAACAAGTACCCATTATGCATACTTCCAAGAAGACCCACATTGATCAAAATTGAAGATGTATTAAAAATTTATATATCAATTTATATAGAGAAAAATAAAGTAATTAAAATTAATAATTTCCCTATATTAAACTTTTTTTTTTTGTTTTTTTTTTATAAGGAAATATCTGGGAAGATTAACTCGAAAGGATCACACCGAATTGACTTATTACCAAAGCCTAACCTCGAGGTCGTCAAGGACAATTGAAGTCGTAACCTCCTATTAGCGAAGTGCTTTAAGATGAAAAAGTGAAGTTGGGTAATACTTTTCCTTATTTTTTTATATTTTCATTTTTTAAGTATCCGTCAACATTTTCATAGTTAGCAAATCATTTTTCTCTCATTTTTTTTTTAGATAGAAACTTGTAAAGTATTACATGCAACCCGTAATAATTTTTAATACTTTTTTCTATTGGTATTAGTTCTCCCAACAGATATTAGCCATACAACCCTAATTCCAAAAACGAGTTTCCCATTTTTCGCATTTTTAGCGTTTAGCAATGGGAACTCGATCAATTGAAATAATCATTGGGGCTATATTTTCACTTTTCATTATAACAAAAATTTTATTGCATTTTTAATTTGGAGTTGATATATAATATTTTTAAAATGTTACTAACCAAAAAAGTTTAATGTGACCTAGAAATCATATTTCAGTATTCATAATGAATAAAAGTTTATCCACACACACACACACACAGATATATAGAGAGAGAGAGATAGGAGTTTTTATTCCATTAATAGGTTATTTCTAATTCAAGATATGAGAGATATTTGTAATTCCTGCAATTTTTAATACGAAGTTGACTTGTATTTTAAACAAAAATAATCAAATGTGTGTGTGTATATATATAGACAAACATGTAACATTTTAAAGGATATTAATAACAAAAGAAATTATATATATATTGTTGGAATCACGATAGTCATTAGACTAAAACCCGCATGCTTTAGTAAGCGAATGCACCACTAGAGTTAACGGATCCACTAGAGGAAGTTAAACACATGTTGTGAAACACGCAGAGAGCATTGGTTTGTCTAATGTCCAACAATCTCCTCCCTAGCATAAGCCAAGTGTGATTCAAACTTGTGATCTTTGGCTGTGATACCACTTGCTAGAAACAAGATCACTACTAACCATGGGGGTTGAATCAATAGTGCTAGAGTTTGGTTGGCATTGATTTCAACCTTGTAGCATGTGTTTGATTGGTTGCAGATGTTTGATTATGCATATGTTTGATTGGTTTTAGGTATTTGGCTATGCATTTTTTAGTGTTGAGAGTGAAAAGGAAAAACCATGGGAAATTACCAAGATTTTTTCTAATGGCATTTGGTGTGAGAACTTAAATGGTTGAATAATTTATTTTAGTTGAAGTAGTCAACATGGGGTATGGAATGTAATTAATAATTTTGATGAGAAAAAAACAATATAAATGTATTATGCTAGTATTGGAAGAGGAGTATGAGTGAGAGAGAGATACATTGCATAATTATTTTTTTTTGTATATCTATAGCATTGATGAACAATTTTTTAGAGATTAATTCACATGCTTAAGATTTCCTTGTTGCATGCATGTTGAGCAGATCATATTGGGCCCAGTCTGAAATTTTCGAAATGAGGCTTGCATAGAGGTTGAGGAGCTTGAGGCCTCTGACAAGCGGTGGTTTTGTCAAGATAGGAGTATGACTTCTAGTTGGTAGTGGACAACACATAATTGACAGAAAGTTGAGGCTTTCTAGTTGGTAATGATCAACAAACTATAGTTGGGGTCAAATGTCCTAGCTGGTAAAGGCCAATTAATCTGAGTAAATATTTTCTTGAAAAATAATAGAAAATTATAGTAATGCAACAACAACAGGGGAGTCTCTCTACACCAAATATATCAACATCATTTTAATGGCACAATTCAAAAATTCTAGGATCCTTCTACAACCTGAATTCAAAGTAGGAAAAATTGTTGCAATGCTCATATTCTATAAACATTGTACCTTTGGAATTTTGCCACCAATAGTCATGGATAGAGACTTCCCCTTTAACTTTAAATATACTATTACATACATGTGGAATCAAGTTCTAGTATGAATGAACAGAAACATGGACTATGTAACCACATGGTAACCGCCTCCTCTCACATTTAACCACTTTCACCAGTTTCCCTAGGGTAAACATAAGCTAAGGGTCACTATGATAAGTCTCAAACTCCTATATGATGTTAAGGAAATGGATTCAACAACTTAATACCTTACTAACTTCCCTTAGGTGGTACAGGACCTCGAGGAGCTACCTAACCCCTCCAAGTGTCCAACCCTTGAGTCAATTCTCTTTTTCACTGACCTAGAGCCTCAGTCGCTCCCTTGAGAAGGCCTACAAGAAACATTAAGCCTCCAATCGCTCTGATAGGCATGCTTGCCCGCAGTTATGGAATTTTCCAGTTAGTTTTGTGCTAGCGACACCAAATTATGAGCCACTCTTTCAGCGCTATGACTCAAAACTTCTCCCAAAGCTCAGTGAAACTTCTGGAAATGATAAATAAACTAGAAACAAAGCTTATAAACTAGAAATTTGAATAAGGAATTCACTTGAAACATCCTATACAAGACAGATATTTCGTCAAATGCATGGTAAACATGCAATCTACAAGTCATGAATGCATATTTGAACATAGGGATATGAATATTATCTGAAGTTTGAAAACAAGGACCAATGCCTTCTCACAATAACTGCCATAATTCCATTTAGTTCATCATGTACTATAAATTCATTAATTAAAATGCGATAAGATCCATATTTAAATATGTCATAGAACCATGCTTATAACCAACATATAATCAGATAGATAACAATGATAGAAAAACCATTAAATCCACATAATGACAAGCATACTTACTCATAAAAAAACAAGAGAAAATTCTCTCTTATTAACCATATGAAAAAGCCAACCAAGTCAGTGACTTCAGCGTACCACTTAACCATAGATTGGCTAAACCAAATATTTCTTTCATCCAATCACCCACATGCCATTTACCAAGCATGAATGTGGGATCTCATGGGATAAATTAATCCATAAAAAGCCAAGAGAATCCAGAGATTAAACCACCTCCACCCTCACCATATCATGATCTCACCTAAACCGGTCTTGAGATCACAAAACTAAACCGAGCTTGGTTTCCTCAAAATTCCTTCACCATCCCTTGAGGAATTTTCCTGTCTCCACCCACCTTTTGAGGGTTTCTCGAAGAAAACCATCTCCACCCCCAACAATTGGTATTTTCCTAAGATCACATCACCTAGATCCAAAACCTTCTAGAAAACCAAAGCTAAAAAAATTAATCCCATCACACCATGGCTATTCGGAACTGGAAAGTCAAAGCTAAAAACCATTATAAAAACCCAGCAAAGCCCATGCCAATGAAAATAAATGAACCAAATACACACATGCACATACCATGCATGCCAAAACCAACTAGGAAATCTTACATACAACATGTTATTTGCAAGTATTCTCATTGAATCTGCTTGATCCAACCTTTCCCTTCTTGATCCTTACTTGCATTTGTTACCCTTGTCCTTTATTTTCTTTCCTTGTCCTTCCTTTTCTTGCTTGATTTCATTCTCCTTTTGGTGCTCTTCTCCTCTCTCAGACTAATTCCAAAAAACACAAAAAAAAGGCCCCAAACTGATGATTTGATGCCTTTTTATTTTTGATGCCTCTAATTTCTTCAGTTTCCTTAATTTTCCTTCAATTTCCTCCTCACATGGAACCTATGATATTTCACCTCCATTTTATCCTATTTTCCTTTATTTTCATAAATAAAATACCAATAATTCCTTTTTTCCTTTTCAAAGCCTTTTCCATTTCCTTTTCCAATTTCCCCTTAACCATAAGACACAACAAGTGATGCCCAGTAAGATGTTTTTCCCAACATTTAGCTTGGAATAAGTTTTCCTTGACCTTGGTATTATTTTTCCTTTATTAATTTTATTACATGAAATTTTAACCTGAGGTTGTTACACACCCCTCCTCGTTAGGGGAACACTATCCTCGGTGTTCTATGACACCTACAACTAGAAAAACCGCTGAAAACCAAAACGTACTTCCCATGGAGCTTTATAACCTAGCTCGTTACAATATTTACAATGAACAACCTACTCAAAAGCAAAACCATCATGACAAACATGACAACATAACAACCATACCACTTTTTGGAGCTTTATAACGCATCTCATTGTGGCATTTACAATAAAAATCATACATAAAAACTTAAAAATACCAAAAAATCATTTTCCTCCACCAACAAATGATAAAGGATACATAGCCCACATCTGATCAGCCATCTCCCATGTAGCTTGATCGGGATAAAATTGATTCCATTGCACTTTAACATGTTTAATTTCTTTGTTCCGATTCATGATTTGTTTCCGCTGCAATATGCACTCAGGTTCCAATTGGAATTCTCCTTCTGTTTCCACCTGCAATACAGACCAATCAATAACATGATCAACATCATTTACATATCTTGTAAGCAATGAAACATGGAAAACGTCATGGACTTTCACTTTTAGGCACAATGCAAGTCTGCAGCCCACTAGTCCAATCCTCTCAAGGATCTCAAAAGGCCCACAATATCGTGGTGTCAACTTGGCACATGATCCAATCCTTAAGGTGCTCTTGTTGGGATTGATGCACAAAAAAACATGCTTCCCAACCTTAAACTCCTTAAATTCCCTGTGCTGGTCTGGATAACTCTTCTGTCTATCTTTTGTTTCCTTTAGATTCTTCTTTATAACCTACATTTCTTGTTCTATTTCTCCCAACATGTTCGGTCCTATCAACACCCTGTTCATTAGATCATTCCAACGGATGGGAGTGTTACAACTCTGCTCGTAGAGTGCCACAAATGGACTCATACTTATTTACTCCAGATAACCATTGTTGTAATAAAACTCGACCAATGGAATGCACTCCTCCCATCTCCTCTGCTGGTGCATGAAATACATCCTCAACATATCCTCCAAAATCATGTTGGCCCTCTCTGTCTGTCCATCTATTTTCAGATGATAATTTGTACTGAAGGCCAAATCTATCCCAAAACCTACAAATATCTCCTTCCAAAACTTTGAAATGAGATTAGCATCCATGCCCGACATAATCTTCTTTGGAACGTCGTGCAATCTCATAATCTCTTTAATGAAGACCTGTGCCACCTCACTAGATGAATAAGTAGTGTTCACTGGAATGAAGTGATCTACCCTACTCAACCTATTGACCACAACCATGATATAATCATGCTACCTTGAATCAGAATAGGTTGAAGCAACCCACTTGGATGCTTACACTCTGCTTTCACATGTTGACAGTCCAAACATCTAGCAACAAACTATGTCACTTCCTTCTTTAGATTTGGCCAATAGTAGAGCTTATTCACTTCTGTAAAGACTCAACATCTTTTGATAGCCTGGGTGACTTAAATATTGATTGATGTGAAACTCCCTCAAAATAATCATCTTGATCCCACTATCATATATCACATAGATCCTATCTCTAAATCTCACAAAAACATCTACCATGAGATGATAGTCCACATCATGATCACCTATACCCTGTTCTAACATGTGCCTAATCTCCTTGTACCTGTCCTCCTATTGTCTTACCTGTAAGATATGATCTTGTAAATCTGTCCCATATGAGGTCACAACTGCAACATGGTTCATCAAAACTCTCCTACTGACAGCATCTGCAACCCTATTCTCCTTACCCTTAATGTATCTAATCTCAAAGTCAAAATCATTAGTCGTGGCCAACCACATAGACTACCTGGCATTCAGATTTGGTAGGTTGAACATATATCTCAACCCAATGTGATCACTTATTAATATAAAACTCATGCCAGGAAGATAGTTCCTCCACATCGTCAAGGCATGAATAATAACTACCAATTCAAGATCATGTCTAACTTAATTCTTCGTGTGCTCATTCAATTTTCTAGACTCATAAAACACCACTTGTCCCTCCTGCATTAAGACTCTAGAATTTACTCTCTTGTAGGCATCTGTACACACCAAAACCCCTTATCTAGAGATATATTAAGAACTCAAGCATTTTTCAACAATTGCTTCAACTCCTCAAAATGGGTTGCACATTCCTCTCTCCATTCAAATTTATTTCCTATTCTTTGCAATGATGTAATAGGATATACAATGCATGAGAAGTTCCCAATGAGCCTCCTATAGCAACCTAATAACCCCATAAAGGATCTAACCTCATCTACATTCTTAGGAGCTTCCCACTCCATGATAGCCCTTATCTTTTGTAGATCCGCTGTTATGCCTTCCTTAGAAACAACATTTCCCAAATAATGTACCTTTATCTGAAAGAAACTACAATTACTAAGCTTCGAATACAACTGATGCTCTCTTAACAATCTCAATAATGCTTCTAAATGTTTGGCATGCTCTTCCTCATTATTAGAATATATCAATATATTATCAATGAATACAATCACAAACTTGTCCAAATAAGGATGCAATAAACTAATCATCAAGAACATAAAAGTAGTTGGAGAATTAGTAAAACCAAAAGGAACAACAACAAACTCATAGTGCACATACCTGGTCCTAAAAGTAGTATTATATATGCCCTCTTCTTTGATGCATACTTGATCATATCCTAATCTTAGATCAATCTTCGATAACATTGTGACTCCCTTCAACTGATCAAACAAATAATCGATCCTCGAAAATGGGTAACTATTCTTAATCATCATGTTGTTCAATTTCCTATAATCAATTCACAACCTGAGAGTACTATCCTTCTTATTTACAAACAATATTGGTGCACCCTAAGGTGATACACTTTGCCTAATGTATCCTTTATCAACCATTTCCTTTAATTGTAACTCCAACTCTACTAACTCTAGTGTTCTCATCCTGAAAGGTGCCTTTGATGTTGTTGTTTCTCTTGTTACGAACTCAATAGAAACGTCCACTTCCCTGCTGGGAGGAAACTCTAGAATATCTACTTGAAACACATCCTAAAACTATTATAATGCAGTAATATAGGGTTCCTCTTGAATATATTTTCAGCCTCAACATCCTTACCCTTGACATTGGAAATATGGAATACAAACATTACACATCCTTTCCTACAACTGCGCTTAGCCTACATAGTTGTGACCATCCAAACTGACGTAGGATTCTTCTTTCCCTACAAGATTCTCTATTCCCCATTATATCTAGGCACTTGATGGCCTTGTCATAACAACCTACCTTGGTCTTGTGAAGGTACAACCAATCCATACCCAAAGGAATACTATATGATCCCAATAGAAATACATTCAAATGTTTTGTTTTAGGCATACCATTCAACTAAAATGATCAAGTTCTTACCTAGTGATGAACTCTCTTCTTAGTACCTATAGCCAACTGCACCAACCAAGACTCTAAATGCACTTCTTTTCTCAAGGAACACTTATCCACTCGGTCAAGATTAACATAACTACAATTAGATCCAAGATCAATAAAAAAGGAAACAACTCGACCACAAAGATTACCTTCCATCTCAGTAATGGATGCCTAGTGGTCTTCCTACTTTTTGTCCACAACTGCATAAATTGGAGGAATGCTATGTGCAACATCCCCCACTATTTATGCCTTGTGAGTGTTATAGAGTTGTGGCTTTCCATCCTAGTACAATGGAAAATCCTTCTTACGATGATCTTTGCCACATATCCAACATTGAAATGGTCCCTACTGTCACCAGGCTATGACCCATGTCCCTTCTCAACTGCATTGAACTTCTCATAAGGAGCAACATTTTCTTTCTCACGTGCATCCTAAGGTATTCCCTGCTTTGGTGGACATTTCCCTTTAACTTTCTCATTTCCTTTCAAATCACGCTTAGGCTTAGCTTTACGCTTTAAATTCTCGTAACAATTCTTCAACTTATGGATGGCCTCCTCCAACGATATAGGCTCATCAAACTCAATCTAGTCTCTATATGTTGCTAGAAACCCACTGATTAATCTCTAAATCTTAGCCTTCTCATCCTTGAGTTAAGGCACATACATCAACAACGCTAGGAACTTGCTAGTATACTCATCATCTATCATAGAACCCATCTGCAACTCATAAAATTTCTTAGATGTCATCATAGTACCTCTCTATTAGGTACTTCTTCTTGAAGAGTCTCTCAAACACATCCCAAATCAACTCTTATACTTGAATATGCTTGAAATTCTTCACATCTTCCCACCAAATATTTTCTTTCCCTTTGATACTGAAGGTGTCTATTTTGGCTTTCATGTTCTCTGAATAGGTATGCAATCTGAAGAATTTATTCATCCCAAGAAACCATGCCTCTACATATTCTGACTTATTCATCTCTCCATCAAACGTAGGCGGCTTGAATTTCTTGTACTTCTCAAGCAAGTACTCACTCCTTTTATAAGGATAATCGTGGTGACAACTGTGATGGTGCCTCTTATATGAGGAACTAGTATGATTCCCATACATTCCAATCCTCATGTCAGGCATATCAAATGATATGCCACCTCTAATCTTATCCCTTTATCCAACCAGTATCTAGACTAAGACCTGCTACCATAGGCTCCATTAGTTCTCTCTTCCTTCTCTTAACAGATCCTCCACTATCCATGTCTCTGCAAATCTAACAATCTCTAAAGAATATTTGCATTAACTTCTGCCTACTTTTCCTTAACCTCAACTAAATTATCATTGTTTTCTTTGTAGCTTCTTATCTCTTCCCTCAAACTCCTCAATGTATATACTATACAGAGAGAATACTCATCTCCTTGGTGCCCAACAAATCTGTAGGGAGAATCATAGGAACTGTAGTCTACCATTTTTCTTGTCAGCTCTATTTCTCTTCTTCCTTCAGGTAGGCCATGTCAGATAAACCAAATAGATACCAAAATCAAAACCATACCTCATGACATTCAGGGGAGGCTTATCTCATCTACAAAATCAGTCCATGTTAGCATGTTACATATATAATAATAAGCATATCAATATAACAACATCATGCATTACCATACCAATTGTATACCATGACCCCACGCATGACAACTATAACCTTGACAACATCATATTTTACCCAAATAGAGTACAACCCACTCTGATAGTACCCTATAATGCCACCTCCCACATTTACCCACTTTCACCAGTTTTCCTGGGCTAACATTAGCTGAGGGTCACTATGATAAGAATCAACCTCCTATATGATCTTAAGGAAATGGAGTTGAAAACTTAAGACCTTACTGACTTCCCTCAGGTGGTATAGGACCTCTAGGATCTACCCAACCCCTCCAAGTGTCAAATACATAAGCCAATTATCCTTTTCACTAAAATAGAGCCTCAGTCGCTCGCTTGACAATTCCTCCAGGTGATTGTAGTCTTCCATTCTCTCCCATAGGATTTCTTCCTAGCGACTGTGGACTTTTCCAACCTTTTTTTTCCAGCAACCCCAAATTTTGAGCCACTTTTTCACAGCTTGGTCTCAAGCCTCTTCCTAGAACTTAGTGAAACTTGTAGAAATGATGTATAAAATAGAAATAAAGCTTTTAAACCAAAAACTTGAACAAGGAATTGACCTAAACCCTCCTATCCAGGAAAATAATTTCGTCAAACACATGGTGAACATGAATTCATATCTAAACATAGGGATCTAAAACTTATCTAAAGTTTAATAAGAACGGCCATTTGCTTCTCACAATAGCTGCCATAATTCCATTTAGGTCATGCACTCATTAACCAGACATTCGTTAAAAAAATGTGATAAGAGCCTTCTTAATTATTTCATAAAAGCCTGCCTATAACTAGTATATAACCACATACATAACAATGATAGAACAACCATTAATTCCACATAATAAAAAGTATAATTACCCATAAAAGAAAGAGGAACTTAGCTCTTAGTAACCAAATGAAAAATTCAACCAAGTCAGGCGATTTGTATGTATAAACTTGAATATTTTTAACATTTTCCAAGCTAAAATTATATGTCTTGCATATAGGATCAATTTACTAAACACATAAACAAGTAAATTTTAACCAAATTTTATAACCACATAGAGACAAATAAGCATACCTAAAAACCATAACACAAATCATGATAAAGGATTTCACCTCTCTCTTGGGCTACATCTCCTAGTCTAGGTTCCAATATAGGGCCTCTTTCATTAAAAATGCTCAAAAGTGTGTTTACATGCTTTACAAAGATCAAACAGTAGAACCGGTGTCTCCAATGGATTCAACGCTATCAAAAACACCCATGTTGGTTCTTTCTGCACCTCATCTCACAAAAAATCGAGAAAATTATAATTGTTTATTCATTTCTCCAAATTCTATAGCTAACCATCCTCCAATTCAGCCTAAACCTGGCTTGAGCGCCCTAAACGTGGAACTGGTGCACAAACCTATCCTACATTCCCACTCAACGGGTGAATTTGTAGGACGATTAAATTTACCATCAAGCCCCTAGATTTGGTGCACACCCTTGGTTTTATGTTGCACCGGTGACCATGGGTTGGACCCCTTTACTCTGTGCGCTCCTAGTTATATGGTGGCCATATGGCCTTGGGAGGGTTCATATGACCTAGGGCTGGCCCCTCTTAACTTCGTTGCTCGGTCATAGCACTGGGTTTCGACTGCATTATGGTCATAGCTGTAATTGTGGGTTGGGATAAGGCCTAGCCCTTAGCCCTCCGCCTGTGGTCCCATGGCACTAGGGTGGCTAGGGGCTCGGTCTTAGCCCGTCCTCCTCCCCCATTAGCACATAACACCAATCTTAAATATCAATTAACAACTATATAGGTTAAGAACCAAATTAGCGGAGCTGATGGAGGTCTTTGTAGGCTTCTATTAGGTCTCGTGTTTGGACCCCATAGAGGCAGCTCGGCCTCATAAAAAAATTTTGATTGGCCATGAGGAGGCCATGTGGTAGCCACTAGTTGGCCCACTTGGCACTCCCTCATTGGGCCACCACACCAAACCATCAACCAATAGAAAACCACCATATCACAACGAATAAAGAATCATGAAATGGAACCAGCCATGATGTGCCAAGTGTCAACAATTCATTGGCCGATGGAGGACTAGTCAACCTGCCAAGTCATGGCTTAGTTAGCGTACAGACTGTTGATTGGCCATCCATGCAACCCAAATTTCAATTTTATTATTTATTTCCCAAAATGAATAGAACGTGATTTCAGGAGCATCTGATATCGGTTTTGAGTGAAACGAGTTGTGTTGGATTTTCATCACTTTTAATTTTAAGCACTTTCTCGATCCACCAGATCATTCCTCCACATTGGAAGATTTCGGACCTCAAAAAGATATTCATGAGTCAACAAATAGATTAGGGTACAACTCCCTCACCCTTCTAGTCTCAATCCACTGAAATTTGCTTGAATTTGTCATTTTGTTCTTTTCGTGAAAATACATAATTTTCCCTAATTTTGGAGTCCTTGTCTTGCTGTAATAGATGACATCTTTTTGCAATTTCCTAGAATATACAGAACAACAAACTACCATTGAAGGAATAAGCACATTCCCTCCTTGGCCTCCAATCAAAGGAAACTTAAACAATCTCAAATTATTCTCACCTTGAACACTATCATCATGACGATGCTTACTGTGTCTAGCCTTGTACATGGCTTGACTTTTAACCAAATGTGATTTCCATGGCCATGCACCATCCCTTTTCAAAGCCAACACATTATGAAACCCACAAGAAGAAATTTTAGAACCAATGTCCTCTTTTTCAATTTGATTTTTCATTTTCTCTTTTACCTTTACACTCTCTAACACTCGCATCTTGTTCACACCAATGTTCAACAATGATGCATGCTGCTGCAAATTTACTTCATTTTGTTTACCTCTTTTAGGAGGAAAAATGTTAGACTCCTGAAACATCTTATCACATGAATTAGAAACTTCGATGAAATCATACTTCAAACTTGATTCATATCCTTGAAAGGATTTAAATTCTTCAATATCTTCATCTTTGATCATTAACAATGCAAAGTTCTTACTAGCATTAACAATCCTCTTCATTTGTGCCACATTTACAAGAGATGCATTCAACTTCTTATTCTGTTCTCTAAAAATGTACTCAGTCCCATTCTTGAATAAATTATATTTATTCTCATGGTGATGAAAAATAACTCTCCTATCATATAGATATGGGCTTCCCAAAACAGTACGATATATATCAATTTGAATTACATCAAGCTCTACGTCATCTAAAAAGTTTGCAGTGATTGCAAATTTCAGTTTACATCTTTTTGTCACATGCAATTTTGCATTGTCACATATCCAACCTACAGGATAAGGTTTAGGATGAGGAATGGTTTCTAAATTCAACTTCTTAGCAATGTGTTTTGAGATAAGATTTTGTTGTGAACCACTATCAAACAATGTATCTATCTTGATATGTTTTGAAATGACTCTAATATGGAAAATATCTTTTATTGTTTTTTCATTTTTATTTTCATTAAGACAATTTGAAGAACTGGTACTTGCAATGTTATCACCTTTCAAACCCATGGTTTTGATCTTTGTTTCATCTCCATAATATGAACCTAAATCTTGTGCAATAGTTGCAATTGTGTTCTCTTTCTCTTTGTTCTTAAACTTTTTGGGTCTCATTTTTGGATGAAGTTTCTAGCAATAATCTCTATCATGGGCCTCTTTGGAACATAGTTTACATGTAAGTTTTTCTTTCTCCACATTGATGGTAACATTCTTCTTCCCTTTTCCTTTGAACTTACCCTTTCCTTCTTCTCCAAACTCAAAGGAACTCTCACTAGTTTCTTCACAAACATTTTTCCCTTTTGCCTCTAAATGAGTTACCTGAACACAAACTTCATTTAGTTTTATAGAGTTAAACATTAGAATGGTATGTCTCAAATCACTATGCAATCCTCCGATGTATTTGAGTAAATTATTTTGTGAGGACAAATCTATACCCAAAATCAAATCTCTTTTCCTAAATTCTTGAGTATAAGATTGCACATTTTTCCCTTTAACTTTCCTAAATTTTTGCCAATCCATAATATCTTTTTCCATGTATGCTAATGGATAAAACTACCTTCTTATTGCAACACCAAAATAATTCTAAGAGGATAAAATATTACATTGTTTCTTCATGTCCTATTTAGTTTTCACTTCGCACAAAATTAGTGTTACACATTCCAATATAAGAGAAGCAAGATGAATCTTGGTTTCATCCTCCTTGATTCTTTGTATCCTCCAATAAACCTCAATATGACGAATCAAATTATCTAATATCTCTACATTTACCTCCCCATTGTACATAGGAAATTCAAACTAAATGTCAAGCTTAAGAAAAGGATTTTTACCATTACCCCTTGCGGAATTTGGATGTGTTTGTGAAAGGGTAGAAGATGTTGAAGATTAGGATGCAGATGAGGACGAGGATGATGATGGAGGTGAAGATGGTGGTTTGTAACCATTCCCTTCATTCCCTTTTGAAGGTTTGTCTCATTTTCCTCCATCTCCTTTTGGAGGTTTTGAGCTCTCTACATATAGTCTAGAATTCCTCTCCTCATGCAAAACCTTAACCATCTCTGACATCTCAAAGAATGATTTTATGAAATTCTTCTCATCTTCAAACGTCTCTTCAGGACCTTCTTCATGTTCCATGACCATTCAAGCTTGAGGTTTTTTTCTTCTCTCCTGGAAACAATTTGAGATCTTGGCTCCACAATTTCTCCTTCTCATATTTTAAGCTTCAACCTTGTAAGAATCATAAAAACACTTCCAAACAAATCAAATCTTCACAATAACCTATTGCTCTGACACCAAAATGATCTGTATGTATAAAATTGATTTTTTAACAATTTTAAAGTTAAAATTATATGTGTCTCAGGTAGAGGATCAATTTACTAAACATATAAAGAAGTAAATTTCAACCAAATTTCTTAGCCAAACGGTGATAAATAAGCATATCTGAAACACATAACACAAATAATGATAAAGGAGTTCACCCATCCCTTGGGATACATCTCATGGTCCGGCTTCCAATGCAGGACCTCTTTCATTAAAAATGCTAAAAAGTGTGTTTACATGCTTTACAAAGCCCAAATAGCAGAAGTGATGTGTCCAATGGATCCAACAATATCAAAAACCCCCATATTAGTTCTTTTTGCACCTCATTTCGCCAAATATTGAGAAAATTATGATTGCTTCTTCCTTTCTCCAAATTCTGCAGTTAGCCATCCTCCAATTCAGCCTAAACCTAGATTGAGCACCCCAAATGTGGAACCAGCATTCAAACCTAGCCTACATTTCCGCTCAGTGGGAAAATTTGCGGGATGGTTAAATCCGCCATTAAGCCCCTAGGTCTGGCATGCGCCCTTACTTTTATGTTTTGCTGGTAAGCATGGGATGGGCCCCTCGTGGGTTGGCCCCCTTTCCTGTGAATTCTCTTGCAAGGGCCATATGGCCTTGGGCTAGCCCCAATCCAACATATGTGCACCCGTGGTTCCATGAGGAGTCATACAACCCCTGGATGGCCCCACTTAACTCTATCACTCAATCATATTGCTGGGTTCTAACTGCATTGTGCTTGCGGCCGTAACCATTGGCCAGGCTAATTCCTGGCCTTTGGCCCCCATCTTGTGGCTCATGGAACTAGGGTGGCCAAGGGCTAGGGATTAACCTAGACCCCTCCCCCCATTGGCTCATAACACCAACCTTAAATAAAAGTCAACAACTATATAGATTAAGAACCAAAGTAACAAAGTTGTTGGAGGGGTTTTTTGGCTTGTATGAGGTCTCACATTCGAACCCCATAGAGGCATCTTGGCCTTATACCAAAATTTTGGTAGTCCATGAGGAGGCCATGTGGCATCCATTAGTTGGCCCACATGTCACTCCATCATTGGGCCACAACACCAAACCATCAATCAATAGAAAACCACCATGTCACAACCAATAAAAATTCACCAAATGGAACCAACCACGTTGTGCCAAGTGTTAACCATTCATTAGTCCATGAAGTACTAGTCAAAATTCCAAGCCTTGGCCCAGTCAATGTACAGACTATTGACTGGGCATCCCTACAACCCAAATTCCAATTTTTTTAACTGTTTCCCAAAACGAACAACACATGATTATCGGAGCATCCAATATCAGCTTTGAGTGATCCAAGTTGCGTTGGATTCAGGGTGATGAGTTCTACGCTTTTTCTATGGTTTCAAGTCAATCTAAGAACTTTGAATTTTGAGAACTTTCTTGATCCACAAGTTCGTCACGGACTTCCACATAGCACCTGACCATAGATTGGCTGAACCAAATCTTTCTTTCATCCAATCACCCTCGTGCCATATTCAAAACATGAATGTGGGATCTCATGGGATAAACCAATCCATAAACAACCAATAGAATCTAGAGATTAAACATCTTCCACCCTCACCATATTGTGATCTCACCTAAATCGTTCATGATATCACAAAACCAAACCGAGCTTAGACGCTTCAAAATTCCTTCACCATCCCTTAAGGAATTTTCCTATCTCTACCAACCTGTTGAGGGCTTCCCAGAGAAAACCATCTCCACCCCTAACCTTTGGGATTTTCTTGAGACCACCACACCCGAATCCAAAACCTTCCATCAAACCAAATCTCAACCGATAAAGAATCCCATCACACCATAGTTATCCAAAAATGTCAAGGCAAGGCTAAAAGCCACTGTCGAAACCTGAAAAAACCCATGCTAATGAAATAAAATGAACCAAATACAAACATGAACATACCATGAATACCAAAAAAAACTAGGAAATCATACATGCAACATGTTACCTACAAGTATTCCCTCTGACACTGCTTGATACAACCTTTCCTTGCTCGATCCTTGCTTTCTTTTGATTTCCTTGTCCTTCATTTTTTTCCTTGTCCTTATTTTCCTTGATTTCTTTCCTTCTCCTATTGGTACTCTTCTCCTCTTTGAGACTAATTCCCAAAAAAAACTGAAAAAGGGCCCCAAATTGATGCTCTGATGTCTTTTTATTATTGATGCCTCTAATTTATTCATTTTCCTTCAATTTCCTCCTCACAAGCAACCTGTGACCTTTCAGCTCCCGTTTCTCCTATTTTTGTTTATTTTCATAAATAAATACCAATAATACCCTTTTTCCTTTTCAAAGCCTTTGCCATTTCCTTTGCCAGTTTCCCCTTAGCCATAATACACAATAAGTGATGCCCACTAGGACATTTTTCCTAACATTTAGCTTGGAATAAGTGTCCCTTGACCTTGGTCTTGTTTTTCCTTTATTAACTTTATTACATGAAATTTTAACCCGATGATGTTATAGACTACTGGTTGATAAAGTGTATGAATGTTCTAAAATATTAGATGAAACTCGTGCATTTTATTCTTCTTATTCATGCCCCTTCGAAGAAGGTTTGCAAGATCTTGACCAGATTTTATAAAATTTTCTAATGGCCACATACATAAGGGATAAAAGGCATTTGTAGAGTTAAATTGGACATTCATTACTCAAACAATAATATGGGAGGCCATAGCTTGACTAGTACTACAAAGCAATGTGTGACCATTTATGCAAGGAATATTGTCAAGGTAATTCAAGGAAATGAATGTTTGAAAAAACATGTAATTTATAAAATTGAAAATTTTTATCTTGATTGTGGTATCCCCTCCTTTATTCCCACTTAAAATAGTGACAAATCCATTCGGAAATCACCCAAGGTTACAAAAAAGATGAGTTGTATCTAGAAGAAGACAATCTAGAGTGGCAAGGACAAAGCCAGAAGAGTACATAATAGGATAGACCATCTATTTTGAATAGGGAGGAAATTTAGAAAAATAAGCTAGTTGGAACATAAACATTACCACTCATTACATATTCTCATATCTACGGTCCCAAGAATTGGAGTATGTCGCCTAAATTCTTATTGCAAGAATACACCAGATAAAATACAAGTTCATATCCTAGCAAGTGTTTGCGATGTAATTTTATCTTGATCCAAATTTAATATTATGTGTAAGAAAGAGACTACAAGTTTAGTAAATTACATTTCATAAAATAAAGATCTAACCAACCTTAAATCATGAGCACCACAATCTGAATACATTTTTCAATTAGTTCTTTCATTCTTTTGGGTGTACATGAGGAGAACATAAAATTCTAAAATACTAATGAGGTGATATGAGGGTAAAATTTCCACCCATACCTACTAGTGACATTCACTACTCCCCTCCTAACTTTGGAAGCATGGGGATTTACACAACTATTTCCAAAAACATTTATAAGAGTTCCAAATCTAAAATTATCTCATTAAGCAATTTCCATGACAAACATGAAATATTTCCAATTAAATGAAATAAATTTTGATATTATAAATGTATAAAATCAAATTAGATAGAAATGGTATTAACTTATACCCACTGAAGTGTTTCATTCTTTCTATTGGTTCCAGATTACTAATGGTAAGGAAACATTCAAAAATTTTGGACAAGAATGATTATAGCAATAAGATAAGATGGAGATGGTACCCAAACTAATAATTTACCTTATTCAAATGTTATTAACATCATAATTGGAATAAAAATGTGAAAAATTAAAACATACCACAAAATCATGCTTTCTCTCCACAACCACTTATTCCAAACGTACATGCATTTTATTCAAAGTAATGTATAACTATAACAAATTCTTCCGGAAACAATCACATAGGAGAAATATCGTCAATGCGTTTCAAACCATCTAGTGTGGTTCATCTCCAAGACAAGATGATGAATCAGATCGAGGCAATGAAATAAATAGATGAAGAGAGCAACTAACTAGGTGTTAGAAAAAACAGCTAGTTTGAAATATATTTATTTTTCTATTTTATTATTATTTTATTTCTATTTTTTATTTTATTTTGTTTAATTTTTAGTTAAAAAGAATTTTAATTATTATTACTATTTTTTTTAATAAATCAATTTAAGTTAAAATGATATAATAAAATAAATAAACAAATCGTATAAAAACAAATAATAATTGTAAAAAACAAAATAATATATATTTTTTTATTTGTATTTTTATTTTTATAGATATTATTTAATTTTTAATAAATTTTTTAATATAATAGGGATTATATATATATATATATATATATATATTCTGAATAATATATATATTAAATTAAATAATATCTTTATTATAGTAATAAAATTAAATAATATCTATATTATAATTTTATTTAATAAAATCCCTATTATATTAAAAATTTTATTAAAAATTAAATAATATCTATATACAAAATAATAATAATAATTAATTTATTATTTTGTTTTTTACAATTATTATTTGTTTTTATACGATTTATTTATTTATTTTATTATATCATTTTAACTTAAATTGATTTATTCAAAAAAAATAATAATAATAATAATATTAATAATAATTAAAATTCTTTTTCTAAAAATTAAACAAAATAAAATAAAAAATAGAAATAAAATAATAATAAAATAGAAAAATAAATATATTTCAAACTAGTTTTTTCTAAGAGCTAGTTAGTTGCTCTCTTCTTCTATTTATTTCATTGCCTGGATTTGATTCATCATCTTGTCTTGAAGATGAACCACACTGGATGGTTCGAAACGCGTCCATGATATTTCTCCTATGTGATTGTTTCCAAAAGAATTTGTTATTATTAATATGGATCACAGAAGTATATACTTAGAAAATGTATAACTAGTTAAGTTTTTTAAAGCAGTGGTTCTACAATAAAGCCTATGAAACTCGCATATTTTACATTTTAAAAATTATTGGAAAATATTAAAAAAATTAAGCGTTATTCGTACAACATATTAACAATCCACTATGAAAACTCAAAAGAGAAAATTTCTAGACAACCTAAAAATCATCTTACCTTGTATAAAAGGAAATACTGACAAAATTTCAAAAGTTCTTATAGAACATAACGTCGACGTTGCATTTACTCCTCCAAACACCATTAGGAAAATGATTTCCTCTATCAAAGATTTAATAGACCCAAAACAACACAAAGGAGTATACTCTATTTTGTGTTCATGCGGAAAAACATATATAGGTGAAACAGGAAGATCAATAGGCATAAGATTAAAAGAGAACATAACTAAGATGGCAAGGAATAGAATAGAAAATATTTCCCTTGCTGAACACGCATGCTCCTCCTCACACTACATTTGCATGGAAAATGCAAGACCAATTCAAAGAGAAGACCATTATTTAAAGAGAAGAGTAAAAGAGGCCATTGAAATAGAAAAATCATCCAACACAATTAATAGAGACGAGAGCTTAAAATTAAGTAACACTTGCAAACTTATATATAACAAAACTAATAATAAACCTTTATTAAACAAAAATAATAACCGAAAATCATAGTAATTAATTATTAAACAATTATCAACAAAAAACAAATTAATCCTCATGATAAGCCGACATAAACCAAAATTTCTCTCAAATAACTATTAATTGCTCAAATTATTCATGCTCTTACCTCTCAATTGTAAACTACAATTTCCCTGATGATGGACTCACCTTGAAAGTCCAAAACATTGGTATAAAAAACAATAACAGGTTTTTCCACATAATTATAAAAGAAACATACTATCATTTCAAAAATATTATAATCATAGAAAATTGGAAATTAAAACTGTCCTTCAAATGTATTTGTCATGAACATAATCCTGATCAATATAGGGAAGGTTATTTTTGTTTTCCAACCTTCCATAAAACCTTCTACAGCCATTTGATTGAACAATATTGCATTTTATTAACTAATAAATTTATATCTCTAATCCAAATGTTCCACTTGGATCCCATTTATGTCTCTTGGGTACCTTTAGTTATTGTAGCTTCAACCCTCATGTGGACATATTTGTACAATAGAAGAAGATTCCCTAATACTATTCTTACCTGAAATGAACATAGTCCACATAAAAATAATACACTAACAAAAACAAATTGGAAAGAAAAATATCACAAAAAACTTGGAAAATCACCAATTATATAGTTGTGAAACACCCAAGCATGTTCCAAATGAGAAAGATCAACAAAAGAAGCCTCAATATCTATAATATATCAACACAATTCTTATTAGAACCCATATTAGCATTTAAAGTAATACGCACATGGAAATATGGATCACAACAAATGAAAGTGCCATTAAATGTACCTAGAATGGTAGGAAAACTAGAATGACACTACATCTATCTATGTTCTTGAATTTCAGGGAAAGTAGTGGGTTTTTTCACCTCTAAAAACATCCACACACTACTCCATTAAGAAATCACGATGTTTATATATACCAATCAAAACATGTTAGCTTCATTTCACTATGAAACTCACCTATGAAAATAAAGTATGCATTGTTGGACTCAACTAGGACAACAAATGATGCATTATTAAAGTGAGGGAAACCTCGCTTTTTGAGGTGTTGAAAATGAAATGGTTCATATTCATTTGTAGGGACATTCAATTCAATTTCAAATCTACCATTTTATTTTCTTCTTTATATTTTTCTTTTGGGCCAAGGAAACTCTTCTTCCACTTCAAAGATGACTCAAAAGGACCCAATCCACAAGTGAAGTCATAATCCATAATATGAAGATTATTTTCATCATCCTTATTTAACCAAACCAATCAATTGTTTAGTGATAATCAATGTACCACAGGACTACTTTAAAGTGGTTCTGTGTAACTAAATAAATCTTTACCCAACCCTAATTCCATCAACATGTAGATCAACATTATGACTAGCCATGACAATTATGTTAGCATCTTCATCAACATTTAGTGTCTCTATATTTATCTCAGGAGGCTCATTGTAGGAATCTAGTGATATGGTATCATGATTTAATAATGGGTTTGAATCCATTGAGGGGGAATACAACCAATCCAAATTTATGACATCCTTACAAATGTTTCCACAAATAGACAATGGGAAATCACAAGTTATAAACTTTGAGCAATGCCAAGTGATAAGATATCACATATTAGGTAAACATTTTGACTCTTCACCCGATAAGAATTAGATATTATCTCATGAGAGAAAAAATCACTATGTGGAATTGTTTTTATTTTTTTCGTTGATAATTCAATTTGCTCGTCTTTCTTGTAGTTTTTTCAAATATCCTTTTTTCTTTCAAAACTTCGTTAAAATGATAACAAGATTCAACATTTGTTAGGAGAATATATAACAACCAATTCATCATATAGTAATATTTACTTATTCTACCAAATATAAAATTTTTTTTTAAGTAACCATGATATGACTCGACGACATTATTTCTCTTATGATTTGCATAGGGAAAATATCAACAACGTTTTAACCACGACCCTAGATGCAAAAAGAAATAGCTAGTGAAGATATCTCATATGTATGAAAACCAAAAAGAGAAATGCAACAAAGAGTGTGTTAACTTACAAATATTATGAACGGAAACCCAATTATCATGGAAATAGGCCAAGAACTTCTCCTCATTATTATTTTTTTGGAAGAATCCATTAAACTCCATCATTGGAGAAATATTTCATAAATGAGCCTAGATCACTAAACATATATATTTTTTTCTATATTATTGGCCAATCAATTCAGATTTTTTATCTATGTTATACATACATTCCAAACACAAATGATAGCTTTGCACCTTGTCATTCTCTTGCCACGTTAAATTCATTTCATGTGTGAATTGTTTTATAATGAACACAAGTTTAAATGTGGAATAACGACATTGATGTTACCTTAAATTAATGATTTCGACCTATGCATCATTGACTTTGAAGGCATTGACATTCTAATCAGGATGAAGTTGTAAAACCTATGGATGAGGTGCTCCAACCATAGTAAAATGCCTTGTGATGTATCACATGAAACCACCACTCAAGCAACTGAAACTCAACTATCTTTCTCATCGAACATCGCGAGTGTGTAAAACTAATACTTCTATATTCGAAAACCATATGAAATCAAGTTTAGTTCATTAATAATTATGAATCTCTACAAATAAAATGATTGTACTAAATAAATCATTGATAATACACTCACTGCATATTTATTTATGTTGAATGTTGAGTCCATGGCTGTTAAGATATTATGGGATAGCTTGACCATGGTCTCCAACAACCACTTCATTTGAATTCTAGCTATAAAATAGATCTCCTAACCATTGGGACTTTGATGGAAGAAAGAAACATCCCAGTGTTCTTTATAACAAATGTTCACACTCATTCAATCCTTCTTATGCAATTGATATTTCCTTTCATTGGAGGATTATAGATGTTAAAAATTCCTTTCCTATACAAAAAAATTCCCTATCTCGAGCTAAGGCATCCATGTCCAAATAATTTTTAATGTGCATTTTACAGATTGATTCAATCAACACTTCCAAGAAAAATAAATTTCTACATAGGAAACCATGTCTTTTAATAACCATGGTGTATGAAAGGAGTTAGCATCAGCCAAAGCGTTATGAAAGCGATGAAAAGGACATTCTTGGATATCTTCATGTTCATATATGTTATATGTTAATATTTCTATCTTGGGGCTTTGGACCATAACTTTTACAATGAAATGGAATTGCAGCACTTGTTTTTCACAAATGAGGACCTTCTTTTGATTCCATATTGTCCTCTTATATCCATTGGGCCATATGAGAAAGCATGAATGCATAATAAATTTTGAAAGGTCAGTACATATGACTAATGATAAATCACTATTAATACCAATATTGAAATAATGTATCTCTAAAATACTTTCACCTCACATCATAAGGAATCACTAGCCCTTGAGCTTAAGTGTTTGTTTTGTTAGTGGGTGAAATAATATGGATCTTCCCAGTTCATTTCATCTCCTCCATTAATTTCAAGAAGAATATGTAAATATATTTTTGCAATCCAATCAATATCCCTATTAGCTCATGTATTTTAGGCCAAACTAAATACTTACAAGAAAATATGATCTTTTCTTTAACGTCTTTCACAACAAGGACCATGATAATCTACCACTTCCTTTGATTTCCCATTTTGTATGAATGTATACAAACAATGTGGAAACACATTAGAAAAATATTAATCCATTTACACTTTGAACAGAAAGAACAAATCCTGACAAAACCCAACAAAATTCCATTGTGGATTACATTGTTGGATAGTGCCCTCTATTTCCATTGTCAAATAAACAAGTAAGTACATGTGTGTTGTCCTCATAATCAAAATAACATCTCAAGGGTGAGGGAACCATGCCTAAAATCTTCCTAAGAGGCATGATAAGGCAATAATTTAGTATACATGTATATGCATTATTCTACTTGGTTAGATGCAAGCTATTAATGTTATGACAATAAGAGATAAACTATTCAAATAAAAATTTCTACTATAATGAAATTCAAAAGAGAAGGCATGACCATATAAAACTTTATATTTCCTTTTAAGCTTTGTGATTAGTTTTGGTTAGTTACATAATTCATGCCTAGAAATCCTTAAATAACCAACTTTATGGAGTTATTATTTAGTTTTAGGTAACTGCCCTTTTGGAGTTACTGAGTTTTGACATTTGAGCAATTCAGTTAGAACAACTCAAAAGGATAATATTTGTTAAATATAACCATATTTGTTTTAGGTATACCCTTTGAACAAGTTGTTTATACCCAATTAATAACATCAAAATGAGATATTGAATAACTTGGCCAACTTGGATTCAAAATTGTGAAGAATGTTTTGTGCCAACGTGGCAGCTCTAAACATGGAACAGAAGTCCATGAGATCATTACTTAATCAGGATTTCAATATAACTTTTCTATGGAGAATTCCCTCATAGACATTTATGCCAAATGTGGGAGCATAAGGGATGCAAATAATGTGTAGAAATTATATTGTAGATTCGAAACTACTCATGAAATTTACTAAAACACAAGACTCAAATGTACTCTACTGCTCTATGTAATTCAATTCACAGCCGAGATCAAAAATAAAAAACATTAAAGAATATCTATCACACATACAAATATATTTATCCAGGGGAAAGAAATTGCTCAAAACCCCTTCCTATATGTAATGCATTAATCCAAGAATAGATATGTAATACAATGCTTGCTCAAGTCTGAGCACACCATGAAAGAGTATAAACTATCTCTCTACTTGACTGATTGACTCTTGCCAACACTTACCCATTTTTCATGCCCTCCAAGCTCCTATTTCCTTGTGTTATTCCTTGAGGAATTATGCCCATATTAATTAGGAAATTACCTCAATTAAATTACACAATTCCTCTAGGTTGATCCTCTCACTGCATGCTCCACATGTACACATTGGAATAGTCTACAACTCATAATACACCACCTTGGAATTTCCATCTCAGCTAGGTAACTCAAATTCTCTGGATGCATCAATTATTTTGAGTTGATTGATTAGTTATCTGGTTGCTAACTAAGTTTTGTTGAAGTCACACTTCCACAACTTAAACTTCCATTAGTTCCTCAAATTGTTAGAACTATTTTACCTAACCATAACTCAATTTAACTCAAATATATTGCTACAAATTAGTAATAAATAATATTGAACTAAAATTAAGCTTCCCCAACTCGAAGTAACTGAGTGACAAGTGCCATGTCATCTCAGTTAATTACTTCAAAGAATTCTATTGATATGGAAATTCAAAATTTCTCTAATTTGACCAAGGGAAGGTCAAATTGAGATTTTTCTTGTTCCATTTTCAACAGTTCCTCTCACCAAGAAAGGTATTAAAACCCACCCCTATCATGCCTCTATGGAATGTATTGCATGTGACACTTCTCATTGTTGTTGCTTCTATTGCAACATTTGCAACTCAGAAGAAAAAAAATAATAATCATTGAATCAATTTGCAACTATCAACTGGGAAAATTGTGTCATTGTTGACTCTACTATTGAGCCTCCTTATCTGCTATCAGCACTCCTCTACACTCCTCAGTATATGACTGACATTGATCCTCCTGCTACTCAATACTATGGGACCCTGTAGCAAGGTAATGATCCATGAGGAGAACACCTCAATGAACCCTGCTCAAATTTCTGCACCTCTTGGACTAATGATCTACATCACTCCACCTCACTCCTCAAGGTAAAGCTGCATGTTCTCGCTCTTCGCACTTTTCTCGAATTGTCCCTTTACTATAGGTATCTGCTTTAGGCATGTATCCATTCTTCCTCCTCTCCACCTCTCCATTTGTGGCTGCTCCACAACTTCCTGAGGCTCCTTCTGAGGCTGCATATTGATATGACGAACATGCTCCCTCTCAACCACCTTATATATAGTATTTTCCTTTCTCCTTAAGGTCGTGCATGCATATTCTACCTCAAGTGCATAGTGATTCTTGACTCAAGTACCTATATCTTTCACCTATTCTATAGCTATGTTCCTAAAAAATTCTTTACCTATATTGAAGATCACATCATAACCATAATCTTCCAAAACTACTACAAATATGATATTTTTCTTTAGTCCTCGAATGAACATGACATCATTGAGTCTGAGAGGGGATCCCGACTCCTTCTAAAACATGATTGTAACAATCCCGATCGTGTTGTACCTTTTTTCATTCCTCAATATTCATATAGAGATCTTTCTCCTTTAAGTCACTGAAAAAATCTCTATTCCCTGTCATGTGGAATGAGGCACCACTGTCCAAGTACCACAACCTCCCCATCAAAGTGTTGGCCATGCATGTGATAAGGGTGAAGTCAAGCTCGAACTATGAAGCCAAAGCTTCACCTATTATTGCTATTGCAGGCTCCTTCTTGCTAGACTTTTTTGTGGTCACTTTGTGGCATAGTGCCCGAATTCATGACAATTTGAAGCATTTGATTTTGGACAAGTATTTCTTCTTTCCCTCTTCTCTAGAATCGGCCTCAACCAGGGAAGATTTTAAGAACCTCCCTAAATTTATATGTATAATAAATGGGTGAATATCCATGATACATAGGAAATATGTAAGGAAATTTTATTAATAATATAATATGTATATATAATATTTTTTCGTGAATCTCTCACCGGATTATATTATCTTCTAAAATCATGGCGAATCACTATTACAAAATGGTTAATCACTAAGAAATCCAAGGGTTGTTACATTTTCTCTTTATAAAATATCTATAATAAGCCTTTATAAAAGGAATAAGTCACAACCATATTCAAATCCTAACAATTTGGCATGGTCGAGAGTAAAAATGCTCTCGAGCTGCCTACATATCAGAAACATTGCAAATGAAAAATAAAATAATAATATTAATAATATAATATCTAAGTGGAAACCTCATTAATGCACATGGGATAGAACTTTGGATGAAAAACACCATGGAGACAACCTTAGGTCTACAATAATGGCATTCCTCCCCATGAAAACCATATTAGGATAAATGGGGTAAGGCACTAGTGAAAAACGAAAATGGCATCAATAACTTGATAAGGAAAATGAAAAAACAAAGGAAAAAATGGAGGAATTTTTTTTTTGTCATAAGTATTTTCAATTACACGCACTAAATATGACTAGCAATAGGCCAATGAAGATCTCAAACTAGACTAAGAAACAAAGCATTCCATGATACCTACACCAATAAAACAATTGGAAGGATTAATGTATCTAAAGAATTGGAAGGATTTAACACTTTCTCTATATCCACCATTTCATAACCCTCTCTATTATCAATGGACCATACTAATTGTAGAAAGCACCATTTCCAAGTCCCATTAGAATTTTTCATATTCCCCTTATTTCTTTCAAAATTATTGTATGTTTCCATTACAAAAAAAAGTGCTCTTACTATAGTCATGGAAAATCATACAATACAATTGTTTCCATTGTTTGAATGTTATACATAACAAAAATCATCACTGATAGCATCTTGGATGAAAACCTTATTAAACAATATTCAACATACGCAACCGCATGTGGTTTTCACTAAACAACATTGATACCGCCAACTCGTCCTAACACACCATGAGTGCTCATCTCCATGATTGGATGTCATATGGGAGCTCACAAACGCCTACATAAAATGGATGGAATGAAGGGAAATAATGTCCATCATCTCAAACAAAGGCATTCAAATATGGTTATTGAAACACATGACTGAAATTATGGCCATGTTCATGATCCTCACCTTGTGAAGATGGAGAAGGTCACGGTTAGTTAATAAGTTGGCACCCAAATTCAAGCCCATTTGGCTCTATTGATATTATGGTTGCAAGTAGATATGCTTCATCTTTCAAGTTAGAGGACACTATTTTGTTGGTCTCTCCCACATGATATTTTCCTTACGTCCCCTATCCCACTTCCCCATACCTTGTTTTATAAAAATCCATGTCTCATCCTGGTTCTTCCCCTAGCCATCACATAAGTAAAGGTTAATGAGTCTCCTTTCACATGAGAGCACAAGATGACACAAAATCCTTTGTAGTATATTATTTAGATCTTACCCCTAGGATATCTAGAGAGGAATTGGAAATATTGAAATGAAGGAAGAGTGGGATGAATATTCCTATGAAAAATAGAGGTTGAAGAAAATATAAGGCAATGGAATCCAGACTTGGGTAATACTAGATCAAGGCACACCCAATATATGCAAACAACATTATATCTCTATTGGCAAATAAAAACTACCCTGGGTAAAGTCATGTTAGAAAGAAGTGAGTCCCAATAGGAGATTCTCTTGTGCATAGATACTATGTAGTTACAAGTGGACAATTTGGATTACAAGGTGACTTCTCTTTCCAAGAAAGTAGTAGAATTAGGATTTCCTAAGAACAAGGAAGAGGAGGTTGCACCTTCACCCAAACAAGTAGATTCCCCCTAATGATGGTTGGGTTTATTATTATTATTATTATTATTATTATTTAGATTAGGCTATACAACCTTCTCATTAGGTCTAGTTTTAAGTAATTCATTACTTTGTTTGACAGTATTAGGATATATGACTTATATATTTATATTGCTACAATCAAACTAATAATTTTGTCAAGGACTTTACTTACGTGATACTAGTTTTGTTTCACCAATGCCAGACAAATAGCTACATGAACGATGTTTTCTCATTTAAAGTAATACAATGGTGTGACTAGCTTACCAAAAAAACAATATTCAACTTACACATGTATGTACAGGTATCATTCCACTATTCTCAAGGGTTCCAAATAGATATTTTTCCATGGAAAAGAATAGAAACCCTATTTTTCAAATACCACTATTCCGTTGACAACATAGTTTGAAGAGTTAGAATCATCAAATACTTATAAACACCTTCCTTAATACTCTATAACTTTCAAATATATATACCCTATTCTCTTTTCAAAAGTAGGTATATTCCGGGCCAATACAAGAACCATAGAAGAATTGTACAAAATCTATATTACAACAAAAATTCAACATCAATAGGTATACATATTGGTAGAATGTTGTCAGAAAAATAAATTACTCGATAAAATGTTGGTTTTCATTGTTAATTTAATAAAGTGATGGTTATCATTGGTTCATAAGTAAGTTTGGAGAACCTTGCAATGATGGTGATCTAGGTTCGAAACCTAATGGACAAGTTCTATGTGGCTGATCTAGTATCCTCGAGTTACGATTTTGAATTAACTTGATAAACAATTAGAATATAGAGGTGTGGGTAGTGGTGGTTCCTATGGTAATGTGGAAATACCCAACCCCAAAACGAAAAAAGACACTCTAACATATTTTATGGGAAAGAGACTTTGGTAAATTATATCATAATAGTGGTTACCATAGGGCCACCATTTATGGAGTGGAAACGTATATTGAAAAATGCAAATTTTGAAATTGTGAAATTTGACTTTTAGGGAATGGACATCTAGTCAAAGGATAATTTGTTCAAATCACCAATTATACATTCCATTATTTTCTTGTCTATAATGTTCTTGACCAGAGAACATCTTACACCTGCAACTCTAGTTTATTTTTATAACTGAAATCTACTTCTTGTAACAGCTGGAAAACTCAGGTTTCCTTTGAATCACCTGACTAAAATATCATTAAAGATTTTTATATGGGGAAATAAATATATTCCTGTCAAAATACATACAATTAAATATTCTCTAAGATCACAAATCTGAGCTGAAATCTGAATTTTGAATAATATTGGGAAGATTTTGAAAACAAAGAATAAAACAACATTGAAAATTTGAAACATTTGTGGAACTCCTCAAAAAAGAACGTTTCATGCAAGTACATAACATGTAAAATAACTCTTTTGAAAAAGTGAGGATGCCGACTTAGTCATAAGAGTTCGTAACAAAACATTATATTTAAAGATAAGTGTCATAAGAGTCATATATTTAAAGATAAGAGTCATAAGATTTATATTTAAATATAAGAGTCATATATTTACATATTTCTATATTTATATTTATATAAATTTCATTAATGTTAAATTAACATTTATAAATGATAGGTTAATTTTAATAATATTCATCTAATACTTATTTTTGTAAATATTATATTTAAAGGCTAATATATTTTTTTATTTTGTTTTTATACCATTTCATTTTTAAAAATTATAAAATATTTTATATTGGTTTGTACTTGTGGTTTCCTTGCCGTATACAGATCCCAACTTTTCACAAAAATTCACGGATTCGTATCTGAATCCGAATAACTTTGGAAAAAACCGAGAATGACATGCATGCACATAATGTTAAGCATACCACCTATGAATCTAGCCTACATAATAGATGTGGGCCTTTGTAGATTGAAGTCTATCACACAAAGAATGGCATCAACCTACATAAATTAGCATTCAGGAATCAACTTAGATAAATTAGCTGTGAGGCATAAAAAAATAATAAATATCACCCATATGTGAGATTTCTAGATTGAATCAACATGTAGTTAAAACCCAAGTGTTGAAACTAGAGAAGCACAATAGAAGATAAAATCATCTCAGACAACAAAACAGGGATAAAAGAATAAGTGGAGAACATAAATCACATATGTATTACACACATGCCTTTCCTTGCCTTGGATTTCTCGGGCAGAGGAGAGATTACATATTTATAGATGAGAAAAGCTCTAGAATTCTCCAATTCTGTCATGTGGAATACATGATTTCATGGTGGAGTCACTGGGATGATGTATTAGGTTGGCGTTGGTGGCTTGGATGGCAGAGGACTGAGGATGGCACTAAAGTATTCATTTTGGCATGGGTGGTGGACGACCGAGGATGGTATCGAAGTCTTCATTTTGGTGTGGGTAGTGAACGACTGAGGACGGTGAGGTTGGTGCTGAAATTCTTTTTATTCAACTTCACCTTTAAAATTATCCCACTTCAATCCAAATGAAGAATTGTGAATCAAGTCACACTGAGTTCTACCATGCCTCGACATATCTCATGTTTATTTCTTGGTAGAATATTTGTGAGAATATCACCAGAATTCTTATCTATATGGATCTTCAAAAAGTATAATTGCCCTACGTCTAGCACATGCGCGATCTAATGGTACCTTAAGTTAATGTGCTTGGTTTTTAAGTGAAATGTTGGGTTTTTCGCTAAGTGAGTGACACTCTGACTATCACAATATAACACATAATTTTCCTTCTTTATTCCTATCTCTTCTAGGAATCGTTGCATCCACAACATCTCTTTACAAGCCTCTGCTGTAGCTATGTACTCTGCCTCTGATGTAGAGATAGCTATTATTCTTTGTAGCCTTGACACCCAAGGTACAACTCCCCCTGTAAATGTGTACAAATAACATGTAGTGGACTTTCTGGTGTCCATATCCATGGCCATATATGCATCTGTAAATCCTTCAAGCACAATCCCATTATGACCAAAATATAAAAAATAATGGCTAAGATCCTTGAGATACCTCAAAAACCATTCTACTTCTTGCCAATTTTTTTTTCCTGGATTGGCAAGGAACCTTTTCACTATTCCCAGTTAAGATGCAATGTCTGGTCGTGTACATACCATGGCATACATCAAGCTTCCAACTGCTGAAGCATAAAGAATCTACTCATTTCTTCCTTCTCCTTGTCATCATTAGGACATAACTTAGTACTCAACTTGAAGTGAGTTGCAAGGGGTGCACCATTGGCTTGGCATCCTTCATATAAAATTTGTCGAGCACCTTCTTGATATATTTTTCTTGTGACGAACACAACCTTTTTTTTTTGTGTCACCCCTGATCCTCATGCCTAATATCTGTTTTGATGGACCCAAATCCTTCATTGAAAAATTGATACTTTAACAAATTGTTAGTCCATGTTGTAGATGCAAGGGAGACAAATCTTGTTGTTTCAATGATTGAAGGTGAAAACTGTGGTCAAACTACCAAGGAAAATTTTGGAGAGGATGCACCTGTTGAGGAGAAACAAGATGCAGAGACAGTATCTATGCCATTATGCATTGATCAAAGTAACTTAATGTAGCTTGGAGTTGAGCTAGTAGAGAAATTAGTAGATAATATAATAACCATTAGTTCCTGTAAAGTTGGTCCAACATTTCCAGCCACAAACGTTTCAAAATTACTATTGGTTTATGAATGTAGTCGTAAGAATTCTAGTTCATTGCCTGATAAACAAATTAAAAACACATATATATTAGTGGGAAGTGAAACACCTCAATCCATTGAAAATTTAGATGACGTGGTCAAACCTAGTTCCTTGGTTGAAAACATTGAATTTTTTGGACTTACATCTAATAGCCATCATATTGTGAAATCCCCAACTAGGAAAAATATGGAAGAGGAAAGTGAAATGTTTGCATGTTTTGATAATGTTTCAAATGATAAAATCTCATATAAATCACATGAAAGTACATGAGGAAAAAACCATGGAGAAAATAATGACACTGTAGAGGAGAGAATGATGTATGGAGGGCTATTTGAAACAAGAAATGGGAGATTAAGCACTAAAAGGAGGAAGATGGATCCCAAATGCGGTGTGGAAATACAGTTGGAATGACTACAAAGAATAATGAAATATCTATTAAAAGAGCAAGGTCAAGTGGATCAAATGAGAAAAATTTCTTGCCATCTAACAAAGGTCGATGTGATTCTAATGAAGCAATTACTTCCAAAGATAATTTTGGACTTGAGAAAAAATTGAGATCTAACAAGTTGCAAAGTCATACTCAAAGTGATGTTATCTCACTTCAAGTTATGAGTCTTGTGAAGGGACCGGAATTTCCAACTATTGCAAAGACACTGCAACATTCTTCCACTAGAAAGACTGTAAGTAAAAGTGATCATATAAATAGTGTGAGAATAAAGAAGGTCATGCCAAGACGGGTAGATGAAAATAAGACATCTTGTTTAGTCTAGGAGTTAAGAAAAGAACTGAGAATATCATCTGACCATGACACCATAAATGACCTTGGTAAGATTGATGCTTCTGATGAAACACTTCTTGTAGCATTCAAGGATGCAATGATTAGAACACGTGGAAATGATAGAAGTGATAGAACTATTAGATCTCATCTGAGAGTGATCCACCAACCACTAAAGAGAGGGAATATATAGGAACACCTGACAAAGGAACTATATGGTACTAGAAATGGAAAACGTCATGCTTCGGAGATTGAATTATGGAAAGATAGATGCGATAAAATAAAACAACTCAAGAAGGTTGAGAAACCTAATTCCATCATGAATGTTTTGAAAAAGAGCCTTGATGCATGTTCTAAATATCTAGAAAAATAACATATAGGTGAAACAAAGGTAGTTGATCCAATATTTTCAAGGCTATATATAGAAGATACCTCTTTTTTCTCGAGAAAAGATGATATCAAGCCAATTTCTGATTATTTAATTTTTGGAAATGTACAAATACGCATATCTGATGCAGAGTCCAAACCAATCAAATTAGAAAGAACATGCAACAGTACTAATAGCATGTGCCAGATTCCAAGTTCCGAGGTAGATACTGCAGCTAGAAGTGTTCATCCAACTAAGGAAGATACAGAGATTAAGAAGTTGAATTCCTCTCTAAATAGTGCAACACGACAAACAATAGTAGTACAACAAAAACATGGCAACTCTACTGATGTGAAACTTGATGAAAGGAAATGGGCTCTAGAAGTACTTGTAAGAATGACATGTAGCGATGAAAGGAAAATTGAAGAAAGCCTAGGGAAAATGGGTAGCTTTCAATTCCTGATTCAACTACCTTTAGATAAGAGGCCAATATTTCCTCACAATCATTAGAGTCATGTTGGAACAATTTCGTTCATCTATTGTCAAGGACTCTAACGATTGTGATGAACAAAAAGTTCTTCCATCATCTTGCAATTTCTGATGATGCCTTTGACTCCATATTTCTGCAACTTCACAAGTAAAGTGAAGAATACAAAAACACTAAGGATGAAGTAGAATAACACAATTACACGCACAATAGTTGCTAAATTGAAATCAATAGTATTTTGGCTAAGAGTGAATTTTTTGTTATATATGGGAATGTTTTTTCATTTTGTACCGATACGTGTCAACTTCTTGAGGAGAAGAATAAGATGTTTGAGAAAAATTTGAATTGAGAAATGAAATCTCTTTAGCCAAATGGGAGTCATCAAGTTGTTACATGTACAAGGATTGAAAACACTAAAATCTAGTTTCCCTCTCCACATTAATAACAATCTGTATTTGAAAATATAAGATTTAATATCTCATGAACCCACCCCCTAAAAAAAATATTTCTAATAGCTATGGGGATGAGATCTTTATTATTACATGTGATCACTTTCAAACCAGTTAGGATCACACAAAAAATATGGAACCCAAAAATGCTCTCACAAGCTTAATTGCAAATTTGATAGATGATCTTCAATGTCTGCTAAAAATGAAAGTTTTAATGTACCAATAGAAAAATATTTGTAATGCCCACAACTCCATTTTTAGCTGCAATAATGCTGGTGCGATATGGTTATTCATTTTTATCGATCACTGGCAAAGTTTTAGAAGACCTCCTTAATTGCAAAATAGTAGTCGAGTTCAATCTATTTTTCAATCATGAAAAATATGACAACGATGATGATGAGTCAGCTAAAACCTGTAGACAGAAAGTGAACAATCACCATATGACCATTGCAAAAGCTACAAACTCTACTTGAAAGACATGAATCATTGCAATGAACAAATTTGCATCTCTTCATTAAAGATTCCATACCTCTAGTTGGTCTTCAATTAAGGAATCCTTTTGGATGGACCAAGTGTCTGCATGTGTTCTTTGGAACTCAACAATTGTTTTCATTACAGTTGATTTTATTGGTGATGGTTCTCCAATGAAGTGTGCCAATAAAGTTATAGTATTAGGGATCCAACTGAATTTTAGTGCAGGAGGGTCTATGTTAACATTGAATCAAGTTAAAGGCCATTAATTTGCAACTAGCCATGTTATTCACAAATTTCAAGGATTCACCTTGGCAAGCCATATGGCACTGATAATATTGAAGATGCCAAAGCGAACACGACGCCATGCCTAGAAGCTAAAGATAGGCCATTTCTTGGTAACCTAAATAACATTAATTGAATTTACACATATTAATGGAAGGATGCACAACATGGTAACCAAAATTTATAATACATTACAAAGAATGATGGTATTGGGAAAGTTTGATAATTTCAAGGATGTTGCAAAATGTTTCCTTCACTTGTTCCTCTTTTGTAGCAAAATCTTTGAATGATTTCTCATGAAAAATCTTCACTATTTTATCATCACTTCCTCTCATTAAAGCTAAAATAGCAGAGGTTAGTTGCTCTCTAAGGTGAGTTTGTCAGAAAGTAAAATGTTAATTGATTTACTTTCACCATAGTTACTCTATCTCACCATAAAATCCAAATATCATGATTCCTACTTAATTATGTATTCATGATAATCTTCCAGAAGAAAAACCTTTAAAACTTGCTACTACACAGATAGAATTCTTCATCCTAGAATTGGAAGACTCAAGCTCACGATCACAACGTTTGAGTAAATTATCATTTATTGACAGGTGGCATTGTGCTAATTCATTCTTTTCCCACCACACAACAAAAGAAACAACATCAACTCTTCTAGTATTGACACCATAAATATCCTTCCTTAAATGGAGGTATAAATTTTGTGGGTGTGCAACCATTATTCATCATTCTGAGTGATAGGATAAGCTATCAAAACTCTATTAATCACCATAGGAGGAAGTTTAAAGGAACACTTCAAATTTGTGTCTAACAGGGAAAAAAATAAGAATACTAAGAAAATTTTTGTAACATAGCAAAATATGAGAACATTGAGAAATCTTATGTGATAGGGAAAAAAAATGCATCTGAGAAAAACTGTTGAGATGACTTAAGAAACAAAAGGAAACAATAAATGGGTTTCCTACAAATTTTTGGTGTTTTTCCTCGCCAACTGTAGTTTTTTCATTCAATATCAACAAAATATATTAGATAGATAAGATGATTGAACCATAATTCCTGTGGAAGAAAGTTGATGTTCAAGAATTCAAAAACGGACAAAATTAATTGTAGAATTTAGTGCAACAAATCCTTGAACTTTCAATCTTCTCCTTCTCTCCATACAGCCTCTGAATTTTTTGAAATGATGATGTGTAGGAAAGGAACCTAGAATAACTCCATATTATGTTTTTTTTACCCTATTCCATCCCTTTTCTCACCTTGCACATTGTGCATGCAGATTCTGAGTGTGGGAAACGTCTTAGGAACTCAAGAAGGGCATGTCCACTAGATCCACACACCTGACATGGGGATTCACAAAAATCACTACACACGAAGGTCCAAGGATGTGAAAAAATCTTGTTGTTTGGGCCTCAAGTGAGCCACGTCAAAGATGGAAGGATGGGCACCCTAGAAATCAACCAAGGTCCATAGGTCAGAGATGATCCAAGCATCTTCAACATCACTAGACCAAGAATTTAGCTCCCAAACTTCTCAATGTAGATATGGTTTTATAAGTTTGTCCAAGAAGCAAGATTATTCATGTTGGAGATAATACTGAGAGGGGGTGAATCAATATTATCAAATCAATAATTTTTCATTTCCCAAACTGATTTATATACACTACTTCTGTGAAGTGAACTAGCGTGTACATGCTACTGTGATTATTGAAACCAACGTATACCCAGAGAACTTATGATTTAGTTAATTTATCATGTCTTAATCTATAACCAGTGGATCAGTAACTTATTAAACAGTGCAGTAAAAACAGGATAAACAATCACACATAAGCAACACACATGAACACCAAGATTTAAGGTGGAAAACCAATGTGGGTGAGAACCACCTATTGCTGTCATCTCTATCATCTTTTAATAATAATAAAATATGTTTACAATCTCATATTGGTGTAGACTCCTACCAGTACTCAGGCACCCACCTGCAAAAGGCTACAACCTTCTCTCATTTTCCAGCTTCTACTGGAAGGGAGCTACAACCCCCTAGCTCTTGTACTAGCCAATGTGTTTACTAGTACGAAGGCACTAACCTAGAGAAGGCTACGACCTTCTCTCTTCTTCCAGGGACCAAGTTTCATAAATTTTTAGACTGGATTCTCCTGGAACACAACAATATACATGAAGGCATCGTTTTATCAAATTTTCATACTGGACCCATCAGAAACTTTGAAACTCAAAATTGTATCAACCAACAATCAATTAATCTGAACAATCAGATCACTTTCACTAGAACATAGAGCAAAACCCGAAAACCTATACCATCATTTAGAACCAGTTGCAACCTCAAAAATCATGCATTAGAAAGTATATGCTATTTTAATGAACCCAACCTACGTGTATACGCTACTTCCTTTAATCAAACCTGCGTATACCTTCAAAACTATTGAAACGTAAAACTCCTAAATCAAGTCTATACCAACCAGCAACATACTGAACATCTACTATCAATTTACAGAGCTTTGACACAGGAAGTAGCAAAGATCACCATTCTACATTATACAATCAATCAATTAGATATCAAACTCCTTATGCATTCAGTTTTACATTCAGATCTAAGAAGACTTCATTGACAGACAACAGTAAAACAACAAACCTGATCAGATAGATCAATCAGATCTGAAGAATAAGCTTTTCCTCTATATATGCTACTTGGAAGAGTAGTACCTGTGTGTACACGTGATTTTACTGAGATGAACCAGCGTATAGATCCACAAATATTAACTCATAACTTCGCTGCTATTTAAGACTTCAGGAAAACACAGATCATGACATTTAAAGAATAAAACAGGTGTACACAATCAGATCTGGCCTAACCAATATCAGATCATTCAATGATAAGTCATTCCAGGTCTCATGATCCTGATCCAACATTGAATTCAAGGTGCATGTGATATTTCAGATCAAATCACCAACATATCCCTTGCAACCTAAAATATACTTCAGATAGAAGTATTCCTTAGAAACCCCTTTTCACTTGCACACCTTGGTCTTATGATTCTCATCCTTCTATAGTTTTAGTTCTTTCTCAATACCTCAGACCAAAACCACTTAGGACCCGTGGTATTCTTGTGCGGGATCAAATAGTCATCACTCTGCTCAATATTGTGGGCTAATACCATGTTATGGACCCCTGGTATTCTCTACTCTTGAAATTCCTTGATTTTCCAACTTGTATGCATTTTTCCTCTTGCAGGAGTGCGTGTATACGTATACACGCTTTTTGTTCTGTGGACCTGCGTGTATATGCTATTTTGAATAAGTAGACCTTTGTATACATCTTAAACTACTTTTCACCATCCTTTACCTTCAACTCTTCATTTTGATTAGTAGACTTTAGTTCCATATTCCTGTTCTTCTATACCAATGCCCTATTACATCTGAATGGATCTGTTACACTGTGGGTTACCTTTCATCAAAACTGAACTGACCTGTGAGTGAGTTGCCATCAAGGACAACACTTGTAACATAATTCCAACAATATCCCCCTTTAGACTTGATGGCAACCATGGTGGTGTTGATTACTGCAAGTTGTAGAAACTGTTAGAGATAACAAGCAACACCAAAATACTCTCCCCCTTTGACATCAAGGGAAAAGGGCGAACCAAGTTATTATGATGTCCATGCTCCCCCTGAGTACATGCCAAGTCTATAGAGATATGTTTCAAAAGAATAACATGACTCTATAACTCAACTAAGTGAGTATGACCTCCCTATCACCAATGACTCATACATACATCAATCACCCAACCAATTGGGGATATACCAATTGTTTATACATGCCAGAAATATAGAAATTATTACATGATCCATCCCATGCAAAGTGGGGATACAAATTACATCATATGTACAATAGGACTCATTGAAATATAAACCATGACAGAAGAAGTCATATCATACCCTAGATCTTTACATGACTTACGCAACTAATGATATAAGTATCTGAAGCCATAGCTAAACTCAACAACCATGATGCCAAAAATTTTGAATGTGTGTGAAGGCTGATGCTCCCCCTGAACTTGTGCTACCTGTGCATTGTCAACAAGTCATTCATCAAGGCATCTTTGTGAGTTAAATAAAAATCAATGAACAAAGCATATCGTCACACTGTAATCATGAATATCATGCAGAGCACCCATATCAGAGTTTGACCCACTTTTTTTTTGTCATAAAAACATATACGCTCCTTCATCCATAGAAACCCATGTGTATGCATGACTATACTTCATGAAGCTTGCGTATAATAACATTTTCTAAAAACTGGATTTAACAGCAGGATGATGTAGCAACTACTCCCACCTTTTGTCTGAGATATTCAAATGTTTCTCTCGGAAGAGGTTTAGTGAATATATCACCAACCTGTTCTTTGGAGGGAACATACTCCAATTTAACCTTTTGTTCAAGCACTTTTTCTTGTAGAAAATGGTACTTAATGGGTATGTGCTTGGTCTTAGAGTGCATGATAGGATTTTTAGAAATAATGATGGCACTTGTACTATCACATAGAATGGAGATGTGTGGAGTACATGTTATAAGAATGTCTTGTAATGTTTGCATCATCCAAAGTAGTTGTGTGTGGCAAGATGCAATAGCCACATATTCTGATTCAGCTGTAGATAAGGAAATCAAACTTTGTTTCTTGTTGAACCATGACACTAACCGAGAACCCATATAGAATGCATCTCCACTAGTGCTCTTTCAATCATCGACATTTCCTACCCAATCTGCATCTGTATATGCATGAAGAGTAAGGTTTGTATCTTTATGATACCGTAGTCCAAAGTCTTGAGTTCCTTGAAGATATTTGAAAAATATTTTCACTGCCTCAAGATGTGATTCCTTTGGATTTTATTGAAACCTTCCGACAATTCCTACTGCATGCATGATATCAGGTCCGGTACCTGTTAGATAAAGAAAACTTCCAGCCCTAGATATGTAATTTGGTTGGTTCACTGTTGGTGATCCATCGTTAGAACTGAGACTGCATCCTGTTACCATTGGAGTACATACTAGCTTAGAATCTTCCATTCCATACTTCTTCAAGATCTGATTGAGATATTTGGTTTGTGAAAGAAATATACCATCTTTTGTTTGTTGTACTTCTAGACCAAGAAAATAAGTAAGTTTACCAAGTAAGGACATTTCAAATTCTTTCTTCATTACTAAATAAAAATTCTGACTCATGGATTCTTCATTGCTACCAAAAATGATATCATTAACGTAAACAACAATAATTAGCAGTTTATCATTTTCAATCTTTGTGTATAAATTGTTATCTGCAAAACCTTTTGTGAACCCTTGTTGTTGTAGATATTTGTCAAGGCAGTAATACCAAGCCCTTGGAGTCCGTTTCAGGCCATAGTGAGCCTTTTTAAGTTTTCTTACTCGTTTTGCATCATTTCCAAGAATTAATCCTTCTGGTTGTTCAATATAAACTTCTTCTTCTAAATCTCCATTAAGGAAGGTTGATTTTACATCCATTTGATATACTTTGAATTTTCGAAAACTAGAAAGAGCAAGAAACATCCTTATGGCTTCAAGTCTGGCAACAGGTGCAAAAGTTTCTTCAAAATGTATACCTTCTTGTTGAGCATACCCTTTACAAACAAGTCTTTCCTTATTTCCAATAACTTCTCCATTTTCATTCAACTTGTTCTTAAATATCCATTTTGTTCCTATGACAGTTTTATCATGAGGTCTACGAACTAACTCCCAAGTATCATTATTTTCAATTTGGTCAAGTTCTTCATCCATGGCCTTGAACCAACATTCATATTTGTGGGCTTCATTTACATTCTGAGGTTCGGTGGAGGATAATAATGCTAGATAGGTTGAGGTCCTTGTAAGAGTTCTTCTTGTCTGTACACCGGCCCCCTTTTCTCCTAGAATTTGAGATTCTGGATGATTCTTTTGAACATACCTTGATGGAGTCTTTTCCCTGTCTTTTGTATCTTCTTCTAGTGCTTCATTGTTTTCTTCTTCTATATGATTTTGGTTTCATGCGGGAAAGCATTCCAAAACTTCCTCATTGTCATATTCCTTTGTTGATTTCATTTGTTCTGGATTTATACATGCTTCATTAATTACAACATCAATGCTTTCAACAATTTTCCAAAGTCTTTTATTATAACACTTGTATCCTTTACTTTTGGACGAATAACCAAGAAGAATTCTTTCATCTGCTCTGGGTTCGAACTTACCAAGTTTTTCATCAGTCCTTTTGATGAAACATTTGCTTCCAAACATTCTAAAGTGTTTTACAGTAGGAGGCTTACCATACCAAAGTTCATATGGAATTTGATTGCTATTTATCCGAACATTTGCTTTGTTGAGAATAGTCACGGCAAGAAATGCAGGTTCACACCAGAAGGTTGCAAGAGTTCGAGATTTGTCAAACATTGCTCGAGCCATTTGTTGAACTGTTCTGTTCATTCTTTCCACCATGCCATTTTTCTGACAAGTTCTTACGACAGAGAATTGCCTCTTTATTCCATGTTGTTAACAAAAGTCAAAGAATTCATCTGATATGAATTCTCCCCCACAACGAGATTTGAGACATTTGATTTTTGATCTGATTCATTTTCAACTAAAGCTTTTAAGGGTTTAAACTTTTCAAATGCTTCATCTTTATGCTTTAGTAGACCTATCCAATACATCCTGGAAAAATCATCAATAAATAAAATAAAGTACACTTCTCCACAAGGTGACTTTTTCCTTGTTGGACCACATAAAACAGTATGGATGAGTTCAAGAGGCTTACTTGCTGATCCTTCTTTTTCATTGAAGTGAACTCTGGTTTTCTTACCGACTTGACATGGTTTTCATATGGTATTTTCTGGGATGCTAATATCTGGAAGATCACGAACTATCTTGAGCCTACATGCTTTTCTTATTTGAGAAAAGCTTAGATGTCTCAATCTCCTAAGCCATAGCCAGTTTTCATCTGTTTTGCTTAGATAGCATTGTTGTTTTCCTCCTTTGAGTACGTATAAGTTGTTTGGAGTTCTTTTTCCTTTGATCACAGTCTTTCCTGTATCAAGCTCATGAACCACGCATCCGTTTGATCAAAACACAAATTCATTTCCTTGCTCGCACGTTTAACTGACACTCAACAGGTTATGATTTAAACCATCTACATACATGATATATCCAGTTTTAACCTTTTCTTTCAAGAAGACATAACCTTTACCTTTAATGACAGTTGGAGTGTCATTTGCAAATGAGACATTCTTTTCTTTTTCTAAAGTATTATATGAGTGAAGTTTCTCTTTATCACCTGTGATGTTTTTGGAGCATCCGTTGTCGATTTACCACTGATTTTCTTGTCCTTCTCCATACAGAGCTCTACCACATATTTCTGATTGAGATTCCTCCTTTCTCCATATCTTGGGATTTAATGATGTTTTCTCCTTTTGAAGTGATGGCCGAAATTTTCTCCTGCATTTAGATTCTTCATGACCAAAGTTGTTACAAATCGAACATTCTACTTCATTTTCAATAGGAGAAAAGTTATTATATGAACTTTTCTTGATTCCTGTTACACTCCTTTGATTTTGTGCTTCTCTAGTTATGATGGTTTTATAAGAAACACATTGAGCAGCCTTATGCCCAAAGTTATGAAATGAAAAACATTGCCCATTAAAGAAGTTTCTGCAATCATAGAATCTTTTGGCATTGTTTACCTGTTGGTTGAAGCTTCTACTGATATTCATTTGTGGAGTAAATTAGGTATGATTTACCTGATGAGTAATTTTAGGCCTTTGTTAACGATTGACATATTGTTCACTGGTCTTTGCTAAATCAAGATAGCTTATGATGGAGGCTGATGGCTTTTGTGATTGAGATGATTCTTCAGTATATCCAAGACCTGTCTTTATCAGAGGAGAAGATTGAACTTTGATGATTTCATTTAAAGTTTCAGATCCTTTACCAAATCTGAGAATAAGAGATTTTGTATTCTCAAGTTCTTTTCTTAGACCCACAATTTCACATTCTAAATTTTCATTGTGTTTTTCTCTTTCAGTGAGTTGGTGTGTCAATGTATCGATGATTATATTCTTTTCTTCTAAACATATTTTGAGTTCAGTGATTTCTTCAAGAAAGTCTTCCTCTTCTAAGGCATCCAAAAAATCATCATCGTCATAAGCCATGAGAAGTCTATAATCTTGGTTAGTTTCATATTCATCACTATTGGATAAGCCATCACTATCTTCATGAGTATAGTAACTCCTATTCACAACCTGTTTTCTATTTCCTTTTTCATATTCCTTTCCTTTTTCGTATTTGTCTTATGAGGAGATTTGGTAGCATAATGGCTAACTCTACCACAAGAAAAGCATTTTAAAAGTATCTTACCTATGAATCTTCCGGAACACTGTTGAAGCTTCTTGACAAAATTTACCACATCTTCTTCTGAAAAGTGTTCTAATTCATTGTTCTCTTCCTTTTCTTTTCCCTTTTTTTACACTTTAAAAGTTGCTTCTCTCATATCTGATGGACCTCCTTTTCTCATTTCAAAGGTAGTTAGGATTCCATGGAGTTGAGTCACAATAATAATTTGAAGATCCTATTTTTCTTCTATGGCAAACACTTTTGACTCAAATTTAGAAGACAAAGATCTCAAAATTTTCTCAACTAAAGTAGCTTCTTTTATCTCTTCACCCAAATTCCTCATACAATTAACAATCTCATCTATACGTAAAAAGTAGCTAACAACACTCTCATCACTATGCATCTTAAGAGTTTCATACTGAATTCTGAGAGTTTGAAGCTTAGCACGTTTTACCTTAGAGTCTCCTTCATAGCTCTGAATGATTTTGTCCCATATCTCTTTGGCTGTCTTGAGATGCATGACTTTGAGAAATTCTGATTCTATCAGACTTCCCAATAACATATTGACAACCTGGAAATGGATATCCTCCTTCCACAATTTCCCAAACATCGGCTCCAAGTGATTGTAGATAGGTTCTGGTTCTTATTTTCCAATGTACTAAGTTGCTCCCATTGAATATTGGTGGTCTGATGGATCCCATGCCTTCATGATTATTCATCTTGAAAGATCTTCCTTCAAGTGATCAATCTTCTTCTGAATGACCCGCTTTGATACCAATTGTTGGAAATAATACTGAGAGGGGGCTGAATCAGTATTATCAGATCAATAATTTTTCATTTCGCAAACTGATTTAGATATGCTACTTCTGTGAAGTGATCTAACGTGTACATGCTACTGTGATTGGTGAAACCAACGTATACCCAGAGAACTTGTGTTTTAGTTAATTTATCATGTGTTGATCTATAACCAGTGTATCAGTAACTTATTAAACAGTGCAGTAAAAATAGAACAAACCATCACACATAAGCAACACACATGAACACCAAGATTTAAGGTGGAAAACCAATGTGGGTGAAAGCCACCTACTGCTTTCATCTATGTCTTCTTTTAATAATAAGAAAATCTGTTTACAATCTTGTACTAGTGCAGACTCATACCAGTTCGCAGGCACCCACCTACAAAAGGCTACAACCTTCTCTCATTTTCTAGCTTCTACTAGAAGGGAGCTGCAACACCCTAGCTCTTGTACTAGCCAATGTGTTTACTAGTACATAGGTGCTGACCTAAAGAAGGCTATGAACTTCTCTCTTCTTCGAGGGACCATGTTTCATAAATTTTCAGACTAGATGCTCCTGGCACACAACAATAGACATGAAGGCCTCGTTTCATCAAATTTTCATACTAGACCCATCAGAAACTTTGAAACTCAAAAGTGCATCAACCAACAATCAGTTATTCTGAACAATCAGATCACTGTCACCAAAACAAAAAGCCGAACCCATAAACCTGCATCATCATTCAGAACGAGCTGCAACCTCAAAAATCATGCATCAGAAAGTATATGCTACTTTACTGAACCCAACCTGCGTGTATATGCTACTCTCTTTAATGAAACCTGCATATACCTTCAAAACTATTGAAACATAAAACTTTTGAATCAATTCTGTACCAACCAGAAATATATTGAATATCTACTATCAATTTACAGAGCTTTGACATAGTAAGTGGCAGAGATCACCCTTCTCACTTATACAATCAATCAATCAGATATCAAACTCCTTATGCATTCAGATTTACATTTAGATCTAAGAAGACTTCATTTACAGACAATAGTAAAATAGGAAACCTGATCAGATAAATCAGTCAGATTTGAAGAATAGGATTTTCCTATGTATACGCTACTTGGAAGAGTATAACCTGCGTGTACATGCGCTTTTACCGCAACAAACCACCATATAGATCTGCAAATATTAACTGATAACTTCTCTACTATTATGGACTTCAAACAAACCCAGATCATGACATTTAAAGAATAAAATAGATCTACACAATCATAAATGGCCCAACCAATATCATATCATTCAATGATAAGTTATTTATGGTCTTATGATCCTAATCCAACATTGAATTCAAGGTGCACACAATATTTCATATCAAATCACCAACATACCCCTTGCAACATAAATATACTTTGAATAGAAGTATGACTTAGAAACCCCTTTTCACTTGCACACCTTGGCCTTATGATCTTCTCCTCCTTATATAGTTTTAGGCCTTTCTCAATACCTCGGACCAAAACCACTTAGGGCCCGTGGTATTCTTGGGAAGGATCAAATAGTCATTACTCCACTCAATATTGTGGGATAATACCATGGTATTGATCTCTAGTATTCTCTACTCTTGAAATTCCTTGATTTTCCAACCTATACACGCTTTTGCTCTTGCGGGAGTGCATGTATATGTATACGCGCTTTTTGTTCTATGGACCTGCGTGTATACGTTGTTTTGACTAATTGGACCTGCATATACATCCTAAACTACTTTTCACCATCCTTTACCTTCAACTTATTCATTCTAATTAGTAGACTTTAGTTCCATCTTCCCGTTTTTCTGTGCCAATACCCCGTTACATCTGAATGGATCTGTTACACTGTGGGTTGACTTTCATCAAAACTGAACTGACCTGTGAGTGAGTTGCCATCGAGGACAACACTTGTATCATAATGCCAACAATTTAAACCCTAGAATTTAACAGTTTTGCAAAACTCAACTCAAATAGACAGGGAAGGACTTTCAATTTTCACACCATTGTCCTCCTTAAAATCAAGAAACTCACCTATATGGGGGAGGGATAGCAAGAAAAATGGAGAGAATGGAATAGGAAGCTAGGGAAGTGACATGTGACATAGGGAATAGTTGGAGCACGATTTAGATCTTCTCATACAACGATATTCAAAGGGAGTTGGACAAGATAAACAACAATTCATTGGCTTGGAGATGAAAGTGTACCTTTTCCTACTAAATCTTAGGGAAGAAAGAAACATGATTAACATTACTGTGGAAAATACACTTACACCTTAGCTTCCAAAGGGGGAAAACAATATTTCTAAGCAACTTCCAAGATACAATAGGGGTGGATAGAACCAACTGTTTAGACTCTAGAGTGAGACAAAATAGAAAATCTTGTTAGTGTGTTATTAGCACTGAGAAATATGCCCCGATTGCTTTCATAGTTTTTGTACATAATTTATGTATTTTATTTCTGCATTTTGTTCATATTTTATGTATAAGAGAAGACATATTTGTTCAACCAAAAAATACTAAGCATAAATCAGGCAATGTTCCGGAATGGAGTGTTTTAGATTCATTGTGAGCTTTCAAAGTTGGAGAGAAGGGCTACAAGAGATTTACAAATTGTGGTCAAAAACATGGTAGAAAATGGGGATATGGTCTACATTGAAGGGAAGCAAGTGCCTATGGAAGAGAAGAAAGGGATTTTGGAGGAAAATCCAACATGTTAGTCCTACAATCGAGGGCGTCCACATCAAGGTAGTCCATCTCACCAACAATCATCCAATTTTAATCAAACCTTTATGTTATTGAAAGTATAATGGAATTTAATTCAAACACAACTAAATGTTTATTATTTTGTCTATATGTAAAGCCTACACACGTCAAACCAATCCAGGTCACCAGTAAACCTCCAGTTTATCCAACCTTCTCTGTTACCAGTAGCATAGTGAATTTCACGTCCAAGACTACTAGAAATTTCGTATATATTTGAAACCCTTATATCCTACCATAACAAGGTTGAAATACATGTCTAGCATCATTTGCAAAAGATTTTATTTTATGTACTAGTCGGCACTATCAAAATTTCTATACAACTTAAAATTTCCTCCCTCTCGAGTCTATTGACATACAAACCTTTCTTTTCTCACTCTTAAAAAAGATTTTTGTGGGTATGAGGTCTTCAATGAAAATAATCCAATCCAAACAATATGTAGCAATACAATACCTGACACTCCACCATCCTATACCATCCCCAATGTTTCTAGCGATTTTTAAATTGTAATTAGGATATAACAATGAACCAATTGCAGCAGTTGAGGCCTGAAATGCTACCTTCAGCTAATGTGTGTAGTAGTTTGTTAGTGAAATATGCTACAACATTTATTGTGACTCTAAATGGAAGCAAAAATGAAATGTACATTTGCATAATGTGTTCAGGAACAAGGTTAGCGCATAGCTTTCTCAACGTTTTCCCCTGTGTCTGTGACTGCACATGACATTCATCGTTTAGAACCTTTTCAACGTTGATGCGAGAATTACACGTTATAAACATTGAGATTCTACTTCTACATGAAATTGACATAGGTTTTTTAGGGTTTTAGGGAATTTGCCTCGAAATATGGAGGTTTATAATCGTGGATATGTGGACACATTGAAGGCTCCCATAGTTGTGCTTGCACAACACTTGACATTGAAAAATTCGCCATACATATCTACCAGATGAAGCCTCTAGTTTCAAATACATATGCACTGGTGGTGGATGCTCCTAGGAAGCAAATATACAAAAACATTATGTAGGTGTACAAGTTCAAGAAGCCATATTCACACCATTAAATGGCAATATAGGGTTGAACTGATGGGTCACTTCAAGGATCACATGTGTAGGAAAGCTTCCATAACCACTTCATGGATCTTTATTAGCTATCTCTAGATTCAAGCAAGGAAGTTTCAGTTTTGCTAAGCCTAATTAGGCCCATTTCAGTGCATATATCATTTTACATCTAGTCCAGGGTGGCTGCATCAAGTTCACACTATAAATATAGGAAAAAATGCAACCAACCACCTAAAATCTAAGGAAAATTTAATGAGGCCTTGATCTGTAGAAATGGATTATGGTAGAGTGTGCCAGGACCTAGAAACAGGGGGGAGGTTGAAGCAAATCCCACCCTGAAATGAGGCGAATCAGGGCCAATCGGGGTTGAAAAAAATTTAGAGGCGAAAATGAGGGGAATTAGGCTTGTAAATTTTTTGGGGGCGATTGAAGAAATCCCACCGTAAAACCACACGAATGGGGGCCAATTGACAATTTGGGAAAAAAAAATTATAGGCGAAAATAAGGGAATCGGGCTTGGAAAAAAAATATGCTGACGAAAACACATTTTATGGTGTTATTTTTATTGGAGAAAATATAATATTTATTTATTTTCAAAATAATTTTTGTCGTAACAATAGAAAATGGGTATAATATAAAAAATTCACTTGTCTAAAATATAAAAACCCTTAAATTTCACCCATGGGCTAAGATTCACCCCTAGAATTTTCTATGGCCTCAACTTAGGACTTGTTTCCCTTGGCCTTTGTTCTTTTGCCCACTAGAGAAAATTCCTCTTCATCAGCTCCTTTGGATTAAGTCCCATCTCTGGTATTCCTTCTTATTTCCTACTATACCAAATCAGACCATAAGCATTCCCAATTTGGTAGTTTCTCTGTCCCATTCACAAAATTATGGTAACGATGCCAGCTCTTAGGAAGGCCTAGAAGGACTATGCTTACCAAGTCATTATTTGAGACTGTGACACCTGTTGGGTGTGGAGCCTGATTATCTTCTATAGTACCGGCACTTTTGGACCCCAGTTCAAAATGGGGCGGCAACGCCGCCCGTAAAATGATCGCTGCCGTGGGGGGTCCAGGGGGGCGGCAGCGACTTTATGGAGCCCCCCCCTGGCGGGGGGTTTCGGGGGCAGCGCCCCCGAAGCTAAAAACAACTGTAAAATTGCCTTGTAAAAGTATAGTAATTTCTAGTCAATCTGGGCCGTTCATTAGGCGGATGATCTGACGGTAGAACTTATGTTTAGTTTAGGGTTTTTTGCCCTAGAAGGCAACCCCTCTCTTTATATGAGGGCATTGTATTTGAGGCTGTATATAGATGTGTATTCGGTGAGCGAGAAACATAGAGGTGAGACTGTGAGAGAAAACAGAGGATATTACATCAGTTTTGCTGTAGGTTGTATCTCTTCATTTTGCTGGATAATAGAAAGGAAGGACTGGCTGTTCGGGGTGGACGTAGCCCAAGCTGGGTGAACCACATATATCTGTGTCTCTCTTGTCTTGTGCATTTTCTGTGTTTATATTTCTGCAATATTTTATGTGTTCCATTGCTCCGTAATATATAATTTTCTAACAACACCAACTCCTGCAAGTTCATCATGACATTGTGTGAACCTATTCATATACTATTGAATAGAGTCATTCTTCTTCATCTTGATATTTCAAAGTTTATCCATTAGTGCTTGCCACATTTCATAAGGAGTTTCATTCCCATTGATATTTGAGACAATGTGGTCTCGTACTCCCTCCAATATTATTCTCCTCACCTTAGATATACACTTCTTCTATTCTACCAGATCCTTGGCATCCACTGTTCCCGGTTTCACGATGTCATTATCAACAAATTCCTTCAATCCATTGTCTTCTAGCACTACCTCCATGCAGTCCTTCCAAGCAACAAAATTTGAGCTTCCATCAAGCGCATACTCGAGTCTTAGTACATAGAAACCCATCCTTTTAGCTCTAAACAATTGATCCTGCAAATTCAATCCTCATTCTAAAAAAGTTTGAAATTTCTGCTCTACTGTAAATCTTGCTCCAATACCACGTAGAAATTATATTGTAGATGAAAAACGGCTCATGAAATTTACTAAAACACAAGGCTCAAATCTACAATAATGCTCTTCGGAATTAAATTCACAGTTGAGATAAAAAATCATAAACATGCAAGAATATTTATCACACATAAACAAATATTTATCTAATGAAAAACAACTCCTCAAAACCCCTTCCTATCTGTATTGAATTAATTAAAGAATAGATATGTAATACAATGCTTTCTCAAGTCTGAGCACACCTTGCAAGTGTATAGTCTATCTGTTTGCCTGACTGACTGACTCTGACCAACACTTAGACAGTTTTCAAGCCCCCTAAGCTCCTATTTCCTTTTGTTGTTCCTTGACGAATTAGGCCCTATTAATTAGGAAATTCCATCAATTGAATTTCAAAATTCCTTTAAGTTGATCTTCTGACTACATGCACCACCTGTACACATTGGAATAGTCTACAACTGATAGTACAATACCCTAGAATCTCCATCTCAAGTGGGTTACCCGAATTCTGTGCATGCATCAATTATTTTGGGTTGATTGATTATTTAACTGGTTGATCACTGAGTGTGGTTGAAGTCACACTTCCAGAACTTGACCTTCCACTAGTTTCTCGAATAATTAGAACTAGTTTGGCTGAACACAACTCAATTTGACTGAAATAGGTTGCTACATATTAGCAATTGAACATACTGAATTGAACTCAAGCTTCCCCAACTCGAATTAACTAAGTTTACTAAGTTACAAGTTCCATGTCACTTAGTTAATTACTTCCAATATTTCTCTAGTTTGACTAAGGCAAGGTCAAACTGAGATTTTCTTGCTACATTTTCAACACAATTTTTTTCACAAGTTGCATTTACATGATGTGATATCTTGGAATGCAATGATTATAGGATATATGATGGATGAGCATGACATGAATTTCATCTAAGTCTTTGAAATAATGCAACAATATGGCACAAAGACATACCATGTCACACTCCTCAGTGTTTTGTTAACATGTTTTCATGAAAACCTTATTGATGATGTCTTGGAATACTTTGAATGCGTGACTTAATATTTTCATATTACATGTACAATGGATGTTTTTTGCTACATGTTTGACCTCGTTGGACATTTTGGGATCCTTGATGAGGAACAACAATTTATCAACAAAATACCATTAAAAATTGAGACTTGTGTGGGGTTCGCTACTCAGTGCTTGTAGGAGCCATTACAATATAGAAATAAGGGAATTAGTAGAAGAACAAATTTTTATGTTTCATCGTAAAAATGTTACACATTATGTGTTACTTGCTAACATATATTCATTAGTTGGAATGTGGGAGGATGTTAAAATGGTGCAAAGAATCATGAAAGACAAGAAGGTAAAAAAAATAGGATGCAACTAGATAAAGGTGAATAAGAAAGTGCAAGCTTTTTCTTTAGGGGATTGATCACATTTATAGAAACACAAATTTTCTAAAAAGTTGGAAAAGTGTGTTCTGTGGAGAAAGCTGATAGAGTGTGTACCGTGTGCAAGGTTTATGGAAAATGTTAAAGGTGTAGAGGATATGAGAGAACATATTCTTAGCTAGCACATTGAGAAGCCATAGTTACTTTTAGGATTATTAGTGGGATACTTGTGTTGGACATGTGAATATTGGAGAGCCTTCAAAGAGTAGTGACTATGTTGTCCCTATACTACTAGTGTAACCCCTTATTGTTATTAGTGAAACCCCCATATTATATTTTTGTGCCAATGTAGTCCCCATATTGTTATTATTGTGCCCCATAGAAGCCCACTATTGTTATTATTGTGCCCTTACATTATTATTGTTATGCCGGCTCTGATTATTTATGACCCCTTAGACTCCTATATATAGAAAGGAGGTCTTGTCATTTGTATCATCCAAGAATTGTTCATTTGTGTAATGTAAAGGAGGTTTCCCCCTCGAAGAGGCTAAATTCTAAGGCATTGATCTTTCTTTTCTATATTTTTGTGAGTTGGTTTCATAACATTTGGTATCAGAGCTTTGGATTATAGGGTTTTTCTGCTCCAAACAGGTCATCATGGCATTTTTTCTATAATTTTTTTTCTGACACATTTCAGAAGCTTAAAAAAAAACCCATTTGAATTGAAATTTCGGGGAAGCTCGTGCCCAAATTTTAGAACTTGTTTCGCTATATTTTCATAGATATGGTCCAAGACATTTAGGGTTTTTACAAGCTCCCAAATTACACCCAAAACAGGTGACCTTGGGAAAATCATCCTAACTCTCTCTCTAAGCATCTGATTCAAATTTCATAAAAAGTTATAGAAATAAAATGGCCTATAGTTTTTTGGGTACCATTTTCAGAACCTAACTTCGAAACAGTGACACGTGGCACATCGTAGAAGTTCACTCTACTGAACCAATCTATAATTAGGTCATCGTGGGAGATTGGACATAATGCTTTGTTCAGGAATCCAATTGCATTCACACTTGCGGGGTTAGAAAGAGGACTCATAGGGCTATCATAGAGAAAAAATTCAGAACTTAAAGATCCGAAATTACAGAGTTATAGCCGTTTCAAGATTGAGCTCCTAGAAACAAGAAAAAGAGATATGAGGAATTTTGATGGCAAGGATCTGGTAAATTGGATACTACACATGGAGCAATATTTTGATCTACATGAGGTGCAACTGTTACAAAAGGTACGTATTGCATCTTTATATTTAGAACCGAATCGATTTTTATGGTATGAAGGGCTTTGTTCTCGTAAACCACGTTTCACGTGGTCAATTTTCACGATGGAAATGATAGCACATTATGAGGATACAAAGAGAAAAACCTTCTTTAGTCAATTGATAAATCTCAAACAAAAGGGTTCAATGGAAGAGCACATTGAGGGCTTTCAAAAATTGAATATAAGGGTAAATGATATTACAGAGAAGTAAAGGATTGATGTCTTCATATGGACTTTAAAGCATAAAATTCAACATGAGGTTCATCTTTGGGAACCCGATTCATTGGAGAAGGCATTCAGGTTGGCAAGAAAAATTGAAAGCGGAATTATGGAAACAAGGAATCCCACCACTCACAACTATAAATATGGAAGTTTTTTTGCTCCTAGCCTTCCACAACCTACAAGGTTTACACCACAACAATTGGAAGAAAAAAGAAAAAAAGGGCTTTGTTACATTTGTGATAGAAAATACACTAAAGGTCATAAGTGTGCTGAGAAGAAATTATTTTACATAGATTGTGAAGAGGAGGAAGAAAAGGATCAAGAAACATGAAATGAAGAGGATATACACCATGAACGAACCCGGAGAAACAAGAAATGAATCTGACCATATCTTATAAATAATTGGCAAAAATTACCACTCCTCAAATTCTCCAGATAGAAGGACATAACAAGAAGAAAAAGGTTCAAGAAGCGAAAGATCACATCAAGAAAGAAGAAATGAATCCGACCATATCTTGTAATGCATTGACCGAAATTACGACTACTCAAACTATTAAGATAGAAGGACATATCAAGAAGAAAATTGTACTAGTGTTGATTGATTTGGGTAGTACCCATAACTTTATTCATTGTAAGATAGCCAAGGAATTGAAATGCTTCCTTTATCCAACACCAGAGTTTCAAGTGATGGATGCAAGTGGAGGAACCATAAATTTCTCTGGAAACTGCCATGATATTAAGCTATCCATGGGAAGATATGTATTGAATAGCCCAATGCTTTCCATTCCAATGAGTGGTGCTGATGTTGTACTAAGTGTCCAATGGCTACAATCCTTGGGTAAAATAGACTTCACAAAAACATTTATTGTGGAATATGATGCATCAGGAAATGGAATTGGTGATGTTTTAAAGCAAGAAGAAAGACCCATTGCTTTCAGATGTCGTCTAATCAATGGAAAGTATTTAAACAAAGTGATTTATGAGAAGAAAATGTTGGAAAGACTACATGCACTTAAGAAATGACGACCTTACATAATGAAAAGATCCCAGTTCAAACAATATTGCCAAAACTTGACAAGGAAGGAAAAAACTTATTTAAACCTACAACAGTCACAGAAGCAAGAACCTGACAGCTATGAAATCGATCAATTTCAGAGTATCTCATCAAGTGGAAGAACTTACCCACTGAAGATTCCACATGGGAGGACAAGAATTTTATACAGAAGCATCAAGAACTACTCAAGCGTTGAGGACAACACTTTTTGAAGGAGAGGGGCATGTTAGGTCCCTATACTACTAGTGTAACCCTTTATTGTTATTAGTGCAACCCCCTTATTATATTGTTGTGCCCATGTAATCCACATATTGTTATTATTGTGCCCCATAGAAGCCCACTATTGTTATTATTGTGCCCTTACATTATTACTGTTATGTCGACTCTGATTATATTATGACCCCTTAGACTCCTATTTATAGAAAGGAGGTCTTGTAATTTGTATCATCCAAGAATTGTTCATTTGTGTAATGTAAAGGAGGTTGCCCCCTCGAAGATGTTGAATTCTAAGGCGTTGATCTTTCTTTTCTATCTTTTTGTGAGTTGGTTTCATAACAGACTATCACTTTAGCACCAATGTCAATATCTTTAGTTTTTGTGCACAAAATTATTTTCATGTTTTCCAATCACATTCATCTTTTCTAGGATGGAAGTTTAGTTTTAAGAATCAAGCAATAAACATATTCTTTCATAACCAAAATATTAGTTTTATTTCTAGCAATGTATTAATAGCAAAAGAGTAACGTAGTTTATGTTTTAGGAAACTGAAAAATTATATATATATATATATATATATATATATATATATATATATATATATATATATATACATATAAAGCACATATGACTTGATAGGACTTACGATTTTAGTTAGAAAACTATCAGGGAAATTGTTCATGAATTAAATTATTGGCAAGGGTCTTCTAAATTATAGGTAAATTCTTTCCTACTTACATAATTGTATTGTTCGAGGAACATTAGCATTCTTGTTACATTCTATTTCTTGATTTGTTGCAAGATATTGGTGGTTGACATTCTTATATATTAAGGACATATTGAGAATGCTCAAATTTGAAGTGATTTTTACATTTCACACATCCAGAGGGGTACTTATATTTCCTTAAATGTAACAATAACCCCTCCCTTTTAAAATCATATATGAATATTGTTTATCCTTCCATAGGCATGATATAAATCCCATGTTTTGTGTTATTCATGAATAATATTTTTTTATTTTTTAAGTATAGGAACTATTCATTTATACATCATTTATGCTATAATTTTTACTATAGGTTCATATAGGTATTATGCATTATAAAAGAGGGAAGGGAATAGGTAAACAAAAAGAATTTGAGTTGGATATTCTTAATTCCCTACATTATATAAGTTGGCGGTTCGCAAAAAGGAATAATGAATTTTTTTAGTTTAATGGGCATTATTTCTCTCCTCTTAAAACGAAAATTGGTTGAATGTCATTAAGCATCTGAAGCTGTAATGACTAGCCTCTAATGTCATGGTGTGGCTGAGGGAACTTCAAGGGAGTTAAGAAAAAAACATATAAATGAAATAATAAAGGGTATACTGATTTTCATATATAGACTTAGTTATTTGAGAAAAAAAAAATCACAGAAGTAAAATTTATATGTCGAGGAGTTTTAGAAGTTTCAAAGTTGGGTTAGGAGCAAATTCAAAGTAATTCCTGATTATATTGCTTTATACGTAAGAGTTGAAGTTCATAGCTTGAAAATTAAGGTTAAATGTTGAAGAATGTGTCCAATTACTAAAGAGATTCTAATTCATAAAATCATTTTAAATGGATTTTGAGTCTACACATTTTCATAACATCCAAGATACTAATGTGTGGGCTATTTATCCTCACAATTTTGAACCCAAGTTGGGTATAGAAAGGGAATAATGCTTGCCTCCTCGAATGAGACTTTTTGGTATTTGTCTTTTTCATGGATGGTATCCTTAGAATACTCATCTATGACTTGCATATCGCTAAGCATGTTTTGAATTCAATGGAAAAATGTCATGGGAAGCATTTAAATAACAAGAGTGGAGAACCACCGAATCTATTTTAAACATTAAATGCATTTATCTAATTAACTAAGAACTAGATTACCTACCTTAGAATTAGCTAAGAACTCACCACTCACCACCTCTAGGTAGATGTGATACCAACAATGGAAAAAATAACTAAGCGTCGAGTGAACATATGGTTCTGTAGAGAAGCTGGTAGGAGTGTTGATGCTCCAAAGCGAGACTGATAATTCAAAATAATTGAGGGGCAGAAGGCGTAGGGGTTTCGAATGCAGGATAGATTGATCTCAAATTTTATTTAGCCACGGGTAAAGAGTGTAGTTGTGAAAGGTGCCAACGTTAATGTTTGTGATACTCTAGCTGATGTGAAATTGGAGCCAACCAAATCGAGCAGGGGATGGTGTAACAAAGCTAAGGAGCAGGAGACGATGTGATATAGTTGGAAAAACATAGTCATAGATAGAATATATGGTGGCAAGCTGGGATAAATTAAAGGTTGCAAGAAGACTCCAAAATAAGATAACTAGGGAGTCAAAAAATTTGAGTCATTAGACTACTCCCTTTTGGTATTTCTTACATGGGAAGGTGGAGATGTTAAAGAGGCACCTTTTGGGGTGTGATTGATGTGCGTGAATGAAGATAGTCCCCAATTGATTGGTAGCTTTGTGTTTGTACATCTTCTTGTGCTCATGAGAAAAACCAAACAAGATGTGATTGTGATTGTGTACACAATATGTAGACAAAATATAAATTTTAATTATAAATCATAAACCATATTTCCAGGAAAAAAAATATATATATATATAAATTTTAATTATGAATCATAAACCATATTTCCAAAAACAATGGTACTAAATAAAAAATTATAATGATAATTAGATGCTATTTTTTTAAATTAAATTTTTATATTTAATAATTCATGTTAAATTTCAATAAAAATATTAATTTCATTTATTTCATCTAATAATTAAAAAAAAAAAAAAAAACAATAAGTAAAATCCACTGACTCAATAAATTCTCACATTTACAAATTACTAATTCAAAACGAAAACTTTTTTAATAACGGCCAAATCTACATTAATATGATAAATTTGGTTCTAAGATTAGCAAATAAATTTAACCTCGCTTTTTACGTAAGATTATTGATTTACCAATTTACAGTAATGTGGTTATTTAGAGCTATCCTTCTTTTTTAGTCACACGGCCTTTTTTTCTAGCAGAAGTAAACACCAATTTAATAAATTTAAATTACCAAATATTGAAATTTTAAAAAAGCCAATGTCTGCGCATAAAGTTTAAATGATTAAAAAATAATAATAAGAAGAAATTTTTTTATGAAGTTTATACCTTAAAACACTTTTTTTTTAAATATAGTATAATTTTATTATCTAATAAGACATGCGGATTAACAATTTTGGATGTATTTTTTAAAATTACAGTGTCATTAAGAAGGAAATTACCTTTACATTTTATTATGGAAGAGAAATTTTAGTGAGTTTTAATTTTGAAATATAAGGGTTTCGTTTTGTTGATTAATATTTTATTATATTTATTTATAAATTAGTTTTTAAAAATGTGAAAATATGATTCAATATTATATATATTTAGAGAATACAAAGTAAGAAAGTTTATAGATCGCAGAGAATAAAAAAAATAGTAAAAATAAAAAAATATATAGTAAAATTAAGTAATTTTTATCTTACTATTAAAAAATTTAATTGCAAAGATTCAACAAAATATTTTCGGAAATGTTTGTTAATATCTAATAAAATTAGTGATATCACTTAATATCCCAGGATAAAATATGCAATGTTATAGGCTCATTAAATGAAGACCCATTTCGGTTATTGGAACCTTAAGCACCACTAGCTAGATACAACATTCAATATGTATTTTGGGGCGAAACTTTTCTGACCAATACAATTAAATTTGAACAATATTTAATGAGCTACTCACACACTCTAAGTGGATATGGAGGATTTGAGAAAGAAGCCATGGATATGTAAGTTATCAATGCACTTAAACCTCTATCTCCTTCTTCAAATGGATATGTGGGATTTGAGAAAGAAGCCATGGTTATGTAAATTATCAATGCACTTAAACCTCTATCTCCTTCTTCAAACCTCTATGCTCATAACCTCTCTGAGATTCAATGATCAAACTATATTCTCCGCTTTGACAATGTATAAATATGTGATTAATTAGATTATTCAAGAGGCATATTTAGGTAATCATTCAAAATCATTAGCGAATAAACAACATATCGCCAATCATTCTTTCTTTCATGTAAGTAATTCTCACTCATATTCATTTAGACAATTTTCCGATCAACTTCAGATTTTTATATAAAGAAAAATTATCATTGATGGTAGTGCAATGCATTGGTATTTAATTAACTAAAGTTTATAATTTTGAACCATCTGATAAGTTTCGAGAGTGTTTTGAAGTTGGATTATGAGATATTTATGGTTTAGTTTTGGGCGGTGAGTATTAGCCTTGAGATGTCCCTTTTACATGATGACGTACCCATATGGGAAGAGATATAAGGGGTTTTGTTGTTGTTATAATGATTATCTCTACATAACTAGAGTATTACCATTTTCATGGAAAGGATGCTCCCTCTTTATGAGAAGTGTCATTGGTTGTGCCAGCACTTCGGGGAATACTCTCTTTTTTATATCTAAGATTTTGATCTAGAGTAGTATTCTAGCTCACAAGGAATAGAAGTCCGATAGAAGTGGGATAGATTGTAGAAGAGAGGATAATATAATTTATATTATGATTTCAAATTTGAAATATCAAATATAAAAATATTTTTTGTTGGAAAAGAATACTCGAATATTAATCCTTCATTATAAGCTAAATATTTTTTAAAATGTTAAAGAAAGTCATTTTTGAAGTTGTTAAAAAAATTATAATATGAAAATCAATTTTATTTTAATATGTGTTATCTAGCTTTAAATGCTAATATATTTTGATTTATAATTTGAAATATCAAATACAAAGTTTTTATTTTTCAAAAATAAATATTAGAATGTGACCCCCTCATTATAAGCTAAAGCTAAGTATTTTTTATATTGTTAAAGAAAGTTATTTTTGAAGTTGTAAAGAAACTACAATATCAATCAATGAACTTTTAATATTTATTCTTTAGCTTTAAAAATAAAGTGAGATGTCCTGGGGGCAACTCAATTGGTGATCAAAGTAATGTGAAATCTGTGAAAACTGAGAGATCCAAGGTTCAAATCCCCCTTACTTGTGACCCAGTGTTTCCACCACACTTATAACAAGCCTGTGTATGTCCTATATTGTCTGATATATCGTATATTGTCTCATATATTATTTTATCAACTATATTGTTTCCACATTCTATGTCCTATATGGTATCATATATTACTTTATCCTATATTACCTCATATATTATTCTTATAAAAAGCTCATATATTATTTTATCAACTATATTGTTTCCACATTCTATGTCCTATATGGTATCATATATTACTTTATCCTATATTACCTCATATATTATTCTTATAAAAAGCTCATATATTATTTTATCAACTATATTGTTTCCACATTCTATGTCCTATATGGTATCATATATTACTTTGTCCTATATTACCTCATATATTATTCTTATAAAAAGCTGTGTATATCCTATATTGTCTCATATATTATTTTAGCCTATATTGTCTCATATATTATTTTATCAACTTGGGACTCATATCTCATAAATGACTCAAAATTGTTGGGGTGATAACCCTCTTGCGCTTTTTGGACTAGGGATCTAATTTAGTGCTTGGGATATTGGAAACATCAATGAGGTTGATTTAGTGATGAGGTGCTTCACTACCATCTACATCAAATCCTCCTTCAATATGTCCTTTCATGTTTACTTCAACTAAAGAATATTTTTCAATTGTCATTTTCATCCAAAATCGAAATCATCAGTCTTTAATAATGAAATACTCTCTAATATCCCATTTGGGTGAGTGATATGAATATGGATGCTAATACATTTGCAAAAAATGGAGTCAAATTCTCACTTGGTTAACTTTGTTTTTCCCTTTGTATTGGTTTAGAAAACAAGGCTAATAAAATACTAAACATTATGTTCCATTAATAGATAATTTAATGTATAAATAGTAAGTGATTAATCTTAATGGTTAAGAGAATGTGTTTTTTCATGAGGAATTATATGCTCAAATCTAAAAGTGAATAAAATATTTATAGATTTGTAAAAATTAATAGTTTTTTTTTACAAAAATGTTGAATTTAATTATACCTAAGGTTTTATTCTTATTCTTTATTAAATAAATAATTTTATTTAATATATAAATTATTTAAAAAAATAAATAAACCCGATTTATAAAATCAAAATGTCCGAACATCCGGTGTAAACCCCAATTTTTGCATAGAAACTTATACCCTAAGTAGATAAATAAAAAAGGAAGTTTTGATAGAACACGAGTTAATCATGTAGGAAGAGATTAATGCAAAGAGTCTCATTCAATCAATTATTAGATGCAGCAAATCATTTTGTTTGGTTAGAAATTAATGGAAAGGTACTTCATATATTTTGTTATTTAAGGTTTTTTGAGATTGTTGTTCATCTCATATTTAAATATTCATGTTTTTTTTTTACTCTAACATGCTGTCATATTCGTTGGCAATTATTTCCTCCAGATATATTGTGTATAGTACTCAATGTAATAAAAACATGAACGTCCAACCCATTTTTTGTGATGACCCCGGGTAACTTGTAAATATAGAATAATTACTGTGGTAAGAAACTATTAGGAGTGGTTACTTATTGTTACTGAATGACATTATTTAATTATGAAAGTTAATATATTGGATGACATATACTTTGAAATGTTGGCAACCTCTTGGTAGAGGATTTTCTATTAAAAGAAAAGAATCAGTTATGAAACTAAAAGAACTACCCCTCACACAGGAAAAGTCCTGGGAGGGAAAACCCCTGGGCTGTTGGGACAGGCAGGGGAGGAAAGATTCCAAAGAAAGAAAAGAGAAAGGAAAGACATGGTTAAGTCTGGTAAAGACCAGATAACCCAAGCACAGAGGTGCATGAGTCTTGTTGAGGGCTGCAGGCCTGCAAGACGGCTCGGGGGGAGAATCCATCGTGACGTGGATCTCAAGGTTGGGAGGATAAGAGCAAGTTTGATTGCAGGTGAATCTCTGGAGAAAGAACGCCTGTAGCAGATTGACCAGGTATGAACCTTTATAGAATTATACAATGTTAAACAGAATACTGAAAGTGTATATACAGAGAACAGTTGAATCTGTGTTTTCCTTCATTAGCTAAATGCAAACGGAACTGTAGTTGTCTTTAAATAGAATGGCACATACAGCTCAATAGACATCTGTAAACTAGATGTTAAGACTGTGAACTAAAGAATCGTCTGCGGTAAACAATTCTAGTTATTTAACTCATATATAACAGTACCAAAACCCTAGGCGGCCTGAAGACAGCCGAAGTGTACAAGACGGATATGGATAAAATGAGTAAACAGTACTTTACAGCTACAGAATGTAGCTCAGCTAAACAGTAATAAAAGCATACTACCAGAACAGTAGAGAATGATAAATAAGTTCCAGAGCGGTGAACATAGACAACAGTGCTGTGAATACAAAGAGATAATAGACCCCTGTGTCGAGGGTTGCATGTATATTACAAAAACTTTAAACCTGAAAGAGCAACAGTCACGACGTTTACATATAACTTTATAAGTTAAAAGCCTGAAGGAAAAACAATTACCGGGGTTATCCCGCCACAATTTAGACGCACCGTAAAACCATACACAGAATAGTCGGAGACCGAGTAAGGTATCGGTCCAGGCAAGCACAGTCGTTGTAACGTCCATGTACCCTGAAGCTATACAGTGTATCAATGCAAAGATTACTTATAAAACTGTAATGAATCAAACATGAGAAACGCATATTGAACTGTTAATGAACCAGTTGCATATGAGTGCAATAAACTCTATAAAGATTCAAGAACATATATCCATATAGTATACCCTGTAACAGATTACTGTATCCGACGGAATAGTAAACCCTATAGGGTAGAAACGCAATATTAAGCAGAGAAAGAGCACTTAAATGGAAGTCATATTATTCCAAGGACATAATCGATAGCACATAAGGCAATGTCCGCCTTCGAAACAGATCGACAGAGAATAAACTGTGAATAGCGCCTTCATTAAGGAATAATAGAAATGTTAAACATCCAGTTGCATGCTTATACTGACGAGTACAGTAAACAACACATATGGAAGGACTATAGAACCATCAAGTGGTATAAAATATCTGTATTTCAAAACAGCGAAATACTGAATCTCTATTAACCTTTAAAGCTCAGGAAACAATCTGATAAATATACAAACTTCGACCCAAAATTAGTCCAGGTCCGAGGACCGTAAATCTTGACCAAATGTACATGTAACAAGCGGCTTATAAGCCAAGAATACTTTCTATCTAAACCCAAGTAAATTAAACAAAATGCAGGTTCAGGCATGAAGTGGCCGACTGCAAATCGAATCTAGGGTTTGGACGAATACAGGACCTGAGACATAAACAGAGAGAGCCATGAGACACCCTCTGGTCAAGAGACTGATACGAATTCAATCCTTATGTATAAACCCTTGTAATAACAGGAAAGTCATCTATCCTCAGGGAGGAAGCACACCTGTGTATGCGTTGAGCCAACATAACCTTTCCGCAGGCGGTAAGAGGCCATCGAGGAGGACACCTGCACATTACCATTTTCATTGTAGTTAACCATGGACAGTTAGAAAAATCGAATGATTCGAAGAAATTAGAACGCAATGCATTTATCTATACGAGAACTGAACAATAAACTCAGTGGCATGGCAGTAAGGATTGAATAATACCTGTAGCAGCAAAGTAAATCCGATAGGCATTGCAGAGGAGGGCCGCCGAGCTGGGTAAGGGTTCGGCCTTACCAGTGTTGCAAAAATGAACCAAACCACAAGACCTGACAGTATATGAATCGTCCACCAAACCCTTGGGCGAACCAGAACCCTCTGATGTAGGAAATGCATCTCCATCGTCCATTCAAGCGGGAGAGTCTGGCGCAAAACCCCAGCGGGTCAACCGAGGATCACATGGCTTCACATGGGTTATGCCACCTGGCGAAAAGGTTGGTGAGATGGGTTAAGTCTCTGTCCCCACCTGGCCGGAGCTGGTTAAGTGTATAACCGGTGATGTGCCAACCCAGAACTTAACATTAACATCCAAAGTATTACGATAAACCTTATAGAACTGTGTCAGGTGAGTCATATGTGCGTAAAGAGTAATATGTGTATTATTAAGGTTTGGATATAGTGTAAAGTGCATAAACCTGTAATGATGCCGTGAATGCATAAGCCCTTGGTTGAATAGAGGGACGGGTTAAAGTAAATAACCCATATAATTTTTTTTTTTATGTTATCATATATATATATTTTCGATGGGATCGTGACAATGTGGTATCAGAGCCAAGTTTCAAAACTGTGGCCTCTGGAGCAGTAAGATCCAGCTGCATGGAAGATTATCATATAGTACATATATGAGGAAGAAATAATTCAGCTAATTGATTTTCTTGTTTATTAATTAGGAGATAATTACAGAAACAACAATCCACTAACAGTCAACAATAGAGATGGAGGAAATGCAGGGAGCTGACAGCATTCCTCGGGAAAATCCAGAGCTGTGGGTACAGCTTGGTGCAGAGACACGCAGTACCAATCTGGCGATACTAGAAACTGTACAAGAACTGAAAAACGAGATGGCGCGTCTGCGAGCAGACAACGCGCGATTGACAGTGGAGCAGGAAAGAATATTGAAGAGTCTGTCGGATAGACAAAATCCACCATTAGCCAATCCTAGTGCAGAACAACAAAGGGCAACTGAGGAACGAAATTACCCAACTGCACCTGAAAATTCAGAGGAAAAGGAGGACCATTCTGACAACGTGCTGGAACAACAAACATCAAAACGACAGAAAATGGAATTACAGGGGGAATTCCAAAAAATCAAACCTCCACATTTTGATGGGGAACAAGAGGAGGCAGCAGAAGCATGGTTAATTAACATGAATAAGTATTTTCAGTTGTATGAGTATGATCAGAATTTGAAAGCACGGCTGGCCATCTTCCAGCTACAAGGCAAGGCAACCCTGTGGTGGGAAGAAACCAAGATTGTGAAAGGAGTAAGTGAGCAGAACATAATATGGGAAAAATTTCAGAAGTACTTCAAAGAAAGATATCTAACAGAGCGATTCTATGATGAGAAGGCACGGGAGTTCCATGATTTAAGGCTAGGACAGCAGTCTATGGACGAATTTATTAATCGCTTCACTTCCCTGCTTCGCTACGTACCCTATATCAAGGAGGAAAAGGCCAAGGTGCAGAGATTTGTGAGTAGTCTACCTGCCTATATAAGGGAACGCATTGAGTTTGATAATCCCAGAACAATGGATGAGGCGATTCGTAAGGCAAGAATCTGTTATCAGCAAAACAAACAGAAAGGAGACATTTCAAATAAAAAATGGAATGAAAGGAAGAGCAACAGAATTGCTGGTAATAATAAAGGGAGTCGTGGTAATGGCAGCAAGGGTGCTGGTAAGGGACAGTTTAGCAGAAATGCAACAAAGAATACCTTTCGAACTAAACCAAGTGAGAGCAGAATCAGTGAACCACTTGCCAGGTCCAACCTTGAAGGGTTGACCAGACCTCCAGTCCAATGTTGGGGTTGTGGAGGACCGCACTATGTTAAGAACCGCCCTCAGCGTAAAGGAGTGGACCAAATATCTCAGATCCTAGAAGCATCGACTGTTGGAGAAGTGGCGCGCAGCATGCCAAGAATTAACGCAGCCTTGGATAACCGTCAAGTGGAATACTAGCCGACCATGGTGGAGTTTGAAGGTAAAATTTCAAATCTTTCTATAGCTGTTCTTATTGACCCAAGAGCTACTTTAAGTTATGTTAGCCCAAAAATAGTAGAACAGTGTAAATTATCTTCTGAAAAGTTCAGGAACCCATGGCTGGTACAGCTAGCCATAGGAGCTAAGGGACGAGTCTTAGCCAAAATTAGTAACTATCCTTTCAGCATAGCGGGGCAGCCAATTACCGCAGACCTGAATGTACTTCCATTGGGGTCCTACGACATCCTGATTGGTATGGATTGGTTGGAAAAACATTGGTCATTGGTAAACTGCAAGACCAAAACCATATATTACAAGGATGACTTGGGGCAGCAGTAAGAATTGCAGGGGATCAAACACCCTGTACAGATCCGACCTATCACTGCTTCCCAGTTAGCTAAATGTCTCAGAAAGAGATGTCAAATTTACGCTATTCAAGCTAGTTATGCAAACCAGAAAGATAAAATATCTTCACTGGACAATATCCCGGTAGTACGAGAATTTGCGGATGTTTTTCCTGAGGAGGTACCAGGATTGCCCCCTAAAAGGGACATAGATTTTACTATAGAGCTAACACCAGGAGTAGCACCGGTGTCATGGGCACCATACCGAATGAGCGTTCCAGAGCTAACAGAATTAAAAATGCAGCTGCAAGAACTGTTGGATAAGAATTATATCTGCCCCAGCGTATCACCATGGGGAGCTCCAGTATTATTTGTTAAAAAGAAAGATGGAACTCTCCGCATGTGCATAGACTATCGTCAGCTAAATAAGCTCACGATCAAAAACAAATATCCCTTGCCTCGAATAGATGAACTCTTTGATCAAGTGAAGGGGGCCAAAGTATTTTCCAAGATCGATTTGCGATCTGGCTATCACCAGATCAGGATTAAAGAAGAGGACATTGCCAAAACCGCCTTCAGAACACGCTACGGACACTACGAATTTGTAGTGTTACCTTTTGGTTTGACCAATGCACCTGCCACCTTTATGTGTTTGATGAACAACGTGTTTCACAGGTTTTTGGACAAGTTCGTGCTGATATTTATCGATGATATTCTGATATATTCTCGTTCCCAAGAGGAACACGAAGAGCACCTTAGGTTGGTGTTGCAAACTCTTCGAGAACATCAGCTATACGCTAAGTTTAGTAAATGTGATTTCTTCAAAGAGGAAATCCAATATTTGGGCCATGTGATTACTAAGGAAGGAATTGCGGTAGATCCGGAGAAGATAAAGACTATTATGGAATGGCCCATACCCAAGGATGTAGCTGATATCAGATCCTTTATGGGACTAGCCGGCTATTACAGGAGATTTGTGGAAGGTTTCTCAAGGATAGCCTACCCTATCACCTCATTACAGAAAAAAGGGAAGGTATTTAAGTGGACACCGGAATGTCAGCAGAGCTTTGAACGATTGAAGCACTTACTCACCACTGCACCCATCCTGAGTATAGCTGATCCTAATAAGGATTACGTGGTGTGCACCGATGCAAGCAAGGAGGGTGTGGGAGGAGTATTAATGCAGGAAGGAAAAGTAATAGCGTATGAATCAAGAAAACTAAAAGAGCATGAGCAGAGATACTCTGCTTACGATCTAGAGTTAACAACTGTGATTCATGCGCTGAAAATGTGGCGACATTACCTCCTAGGGAGGAAATTTTTGTTGTTAACAGATCACCACAGTTTGACAAATTACTTCAGCCAACCTACCCTGAATGCAAGACAAGGTCGTTGGGCAGATTTCCTAAGTGGATTTGATTTCGAAATAAAGCATTTAAAAGGCAAAGAAAATCGAGTGGCTGATGCATTAAGTCGGAAGGTTCAATGTTTATGTGAACTTTCAGTCAGCAAGTGGCGGAACTCGCTGGTTGAGCAGATAAAAACAGCAGCAAGTCGCGATGCTGAATACCAACAATTAAAACAGCAGGTACAACAATCCGTTAATGGAAGATTACAGCAAGGATATACACTAGATGGTGCTGGAATGCTGTATTTTAATAAAAAATTGTATGTACCTGACTCGAATGACCTTAAGAGACTGATTTTGGACGAGTTTCATATCAGCCACTACACTGGCCACCCAGGATACCAAAAGATGGTCACTGCACTTAGGAAGGAGTATTACTGGCCAGGAATGAAGAAGCAGGTAGTTGAGTATTTGGCGCGGTGTTTGGAATGCCAGCAGATTAAGGCGGAACATCAGCATCCAGCGGGGCTGTTACAGCCTTTGCCTATTCCGGAGTGGAAATGGGAAACCATTTCCATGGATTTCATAACTGGTTTGCCACGAACGAAGAAAGGAAATGATTCTATCATGGTAGTGGTTGATAAGCTGAGTAAAGCGGCACACTTTATACCTGTGCAGTCCACTTATAAGGCGGTGCAAATTGCTCACCTCTTTATGCAAAATGTATTCCGATTGCATGGATTGTCGAAGGTAATTATATCAGATCGTGATGTAAAGTTCACATCCACCTTTTGGAGGACGTTGTTCGCTGAGTTGGGTACTCAGCTGAACTTTAGCACGGCCTATCACCCGCAGACCGATGGTCAAATTGAGCGAGTAAATACGGTGTTGGAAGATATGTTGAGTGCGTATGTGATGCTGAAACCAAACCAATGGGAAGAGTATTTGCATCTGGTCGAATTCGCATGTAATAAAGGATATCACACGTCAACACAGCTAAGTCCCTTTGAGGTCCTGTATGGGCGAAAGTGCCGCACACCCTCAAGTTGGGGTGGACATGAGGACAAGCTGAGTTTGGGTCCGGAAATGCTTAAATAAATGGAAGACATGGTGAAAAGGGTGCGTGCCAACTTAAAGGCTGCACAAGACAGACAGAAAAGTTTTGCGGACAGAAAAAGAAGATTCACAGAATATCAGGTTGGTGACCATGTGTTTGTGAGGATTCAAGCCAGAAGAAGCACATTGCAGTGGAGCGGATGCGCCAAGCTGGCTCCTCGATACTTTGGACCTTTTCAGATCTTGGCTAGAGTGGGGCCGGTGGCTTACCAACTCGCTTTGCCGAGTCACAATGTGTTCCACGTTTCTGTTCTAAAGAAATATGTATATGACCCTAAACATGTTATCCGGTGGCAAGATGTACGGGTAAGAATTAATCCGGTTGTTTAAATTATGCAGATATACTCAACAAAAACTGACTGAAGGTATTGATTGTCTGCAGGTCGAACCGGAAGGCGAGGTTCTGGTCGAACCACAGAGCATTCTCGACCGGAGAGAAGTGCGGCTGCGGAAACGGGTTATTACCCATGTTAAAGTTCTGTGGCAGCACTATGGGCCTGAGGAGGATACATGGGAAGACGAAGAACTCATCAGAAAAGTTTACCCAGATTTATTTAATGGGAATAGACATCGGGACGATGTCCAATCCCAGGGGGGGGAGATGTGATGACCCCGGGTAACTTGTAAATATAGAATAATTACTGTGGTAAGAAACTATTAGGAGTGGTTACTTATTGTTACTGAATGACATTATTTAATTATGAAAGTTAATATATTGGATGACATATATTTTGAAATGCTGGCAACCTCTTGGTAGAGGATTTTCTATTAAAAGAAAAGAATCAGTTATGAAACTGAAAGAACTACCCCTCACACAGGAAAAGTCCTGGGAGGGAAAACCCCTGGGCTGTTGGGACAGGCAGGGGAGGAAAAAGATTCCAAAGAAAGAAAAGAGAAAGGAAAGACAGGGTTAAGTCTGGTAAAGACCAGATAACCCAAGCACAGAGGTGCATGAGTCTTGTTGAGGGCTGCAGGCCTGCAAGACGGCTCGGGGGGAGAATCCATCGTGACGTGGATCTCAAGGTTGGGAGGATAAGAGCAAGTTTGATTGCAGGTGAATCTCTGGAGAAAGAACGCCTGTAGCAGATTGACCAGGTATGAACCTTTATAGAATTATACAATGTTAAACAGAATACTGAAAGTGTATATACAGAGAACAGTGGAATTTGTGTTCTCCTTCATTAGCTAAATGCAAACAGGAACTGTAGTTGTCTTAAATAGAATGGCACATACAGCTCAATAGACATCTGTAAACTAGATGTTAAGACTGTGAACTAAAGAATCGTCTGCGGTAAACAATTCTAGTTATTTAACTCATATATAACAGTACCAAAACCCTAGGCGGCCTGAAGACAGCCGAAGTGTACAAGACGGATATGGATAAAATGAGTAAATAGTACTTTACAGCTACAGAATGTAGCTCAGCTAAACAGTAATAAAAGCATACTACCAGAACAGTAGAGAATGATAAATAAGTTCCAGAGCGATGAACATAGACAACAGTGCTGTGAATACAAAGAGATAATAGAACCCTGTGTCGAGGGTTGCATGTATATTACAAAACTTTAAACCTGAAAAGAGCAACAGTCACGACGTTTACATATAACTTTATAAGTTAAAAGCCTGAAGGAAAAACAATTACCGGGGTTATCCCGCCACAATTTAGACGCACCATAAAACCATACACAGAATAGCCGGAGACCGAGTAAGGTATCGGTCCAGGCAAGCACAGTCGTGGTAACGGCCATGTACCCTGAAGCTATACAGTGTATCAATGCAAATATTACTTATAAAACTGTAATGAATCAAACATGAGAAACGCATATTGAACTGTTAATGAACCAGTTGCATACGAGTGCAATAAACTCTATAAAGATTCAAGAACATATATCCATATAGTATACCCTGTAACAGATTACTGTATCCGACGGAATAGTAAACCCTATAGGGTAGCAACGCAATATTAGGCAGAGAAAGAGCATTTAACTGGAAGGCATATTATTCCAAGGACAGAATCGATAGCACATAAGGCAATGTCCGCCTTCGAAACAGATCGACAGAGAATAAACTGTGAATAGCGCCTTCATTAAGGAATAATAGAAATGTTAAACATCCAGTTGCATGCTTATACTGACGAGTACAGTAAACAACACATATGGAAGGACTACAGAACCATCAAGTGGTATAAAATATCTGTATTTCAAAACAACGAAATACTGAATCTCTATTAACCTTTAAAGCTCAGGAAACAATCTGATAAATATACAAACTTCGACACAAAATTAGTCCAGGTTTGAAGACCGTAAATCTTGACCAATTTACATGGAACAAGCGGCTTATAAGCCAAGAATACTTTCTATCTAAACTCAAGTAAATTAAACAAAATGCAGGTTCAGGCATGAAGTGGCCGACTGCAAATAGAATCTAGGGTTTGGACGAATACAGGACTTGAGACATAAACAGAGAGAGCCATGAGACACCCTCTGGTCAAGAGACTGATACGAATTCAATCCTTATGTATAAACCCTTGTAATAACGGGAAAATCATCTATCCTCAGGGAGGAAGCACACCTGTGTATGCGTTGAGCCAGCATAACCTTTCCGCAGGCGGTAAGAGGCCATCGAGGAGGACACCTGCACATTACCATTTTCATTGTAGTTAATCATGGACAGTTAAAACAATCGAATGATTCGAAGAAATTAGAACGCAATGCATTTATCTATACGAGAACTGAACAATAAACCCAGTGGCATGGCAGTAAGGATTGAATAATACCTGTAGCAGCAAAGTAAATCCGATAGGCATTGCAGAGGAGGGCCGCCGAGCTGGGTAAGGGTTCGGCCTTACCAGTGTTGCAAAAATGAACCAAACCACAAGACCCGACAGTATATGAATCGTCCACCAAACCCTTGGGCGAACCGGAACCCTCCGATGTAGGAAATGCATCTCCATCGTCCATTCAAGCGGGAGAGTCTGGCGCGAAACCCCAGCGGGTCAACCGAGGATCACATGGCTTCACATGGGTTTATGCCACCTGGCGAAAAGGTTGGTGAGATGGGTTAAGTCTCCGTCCACCACCTGGCCGGAGCTGGTTAAGTGTATAAGCCGGTGATGTTCCGACCCAGAACTTAACATTAAACATCCAAAGTTATAACAATAAACCTTATAGAACTATGTTAGGTGAGTAATATGTGCATAGTGAGTAATATGTGCATGATTAAGGTTTGGATATAGTGTAAAGTGCATAAACCTGTAATGATGCCGTGAATGCATAAGCCCTTGGTTGAATAGAGGGACGGGTTAAAGTAAATAACCCATATAATTTTTTTTTTTATGTTATCATATATATATATATATATTCGATGGGATCGTGACATTTTTGGAATGTAATGTTTACGATGATATTATGTAATAATAAATATCTTAGTTATTTTTTTAATAATTTTTTTTTTTTTAATTAATTAGAGTTAATAATAATATTATTAATATATATTAATGTAGTTAAATAAATTAAATGCGCGATAAATTTTGATAAGCATGGATAAGAATTTTATATTATCAAAAGTAAAATAAAAATATTTTAGGATCTATTTCATATTATTAAAATTAAAATAATATAGATTTATTTTTACTATGGATTTATTGAGGGTGAAGAGATCAAATTTGTTGATATATAAATTTATGTTTAGAATAAAAATTTGAAAAAAAAATTACATGTCAAGAGATTTAATCCCTTTTAGTGCTAAATAAATCTGTGATTAGGATGAATCTTGAGTATTGAAATATTTTACTAAACTCAGCATTAACTTACATATATTTAAATACAAATATATTGACTCTTTGTATCTATATATATACACTTCCTCTATATATGTATATGTGTATGTGTATTTATAGATATAAAGATATTAGTGAATATAGATATTCAAACAATGTATTCAATTTTTATATTAAAGTATTAACAAGAGAAATATAAGTTATTTAAATTTAAATTTTAATTAGTTTATTTTTACAAAATTGATATAAAACTACTTTATTTAACATAAATATTAAAATCTTTGGATTATAAATCTAAAACAAAAAGTGAAATATTTTTACCACAACTGTTTCACATAGGATTGTAGTATTAACTACTAACTAAGTGAGCAGAATGAGAATGGGATTATTGATAATTTATAATGCTTACCAACTATATATAATCATTTCTATTTTTATCATATCTCACATTGTTGGGACAAAATCACATATTACAATTATTGATCTTTTACAATCATTTTATTTAAAACTAACCAAATATGTACAATCATTTTTATTTTTATAGAATGTGCCTCCTTAGGCAAGATACCATAAAAAGTTAAACTAAATTCTAGCTTTATTTTAAATTATTATTAATAGTTATAAAAAATGTAAATTTTGGCTTTATATGTGTGTTTAACCACATGGCTAAAATACCATAAGTCATTTTATATGACACTTATTAATATGAATTTTTTAATTAATTACTTTAATTAAAGAGGTAGAAAAGGGCATAACTACTTTTTAGATAGATCCCAATCTTCCATCTACCAATATTATCAAAAAATTCAATACTATGTGGAAGTTAAATATTACAATCCACCTATTATTTAGTGATACATAAATTAAAATTTTGAAAATTGTACTTCAAAATAAAAAATAAAAAACACATAAGAAAACATAACATTTATGATTCATAAATGCAATTATGAATTGTGTCTTGTTAAGTTTTAAATATAGCTAAATTAAAGTAAAATAGTAAATTCAAGTTACTGTTAAAATTTAGAATCCAGTGAATTTAAGTTTTACTCATTCTTAAATTGAAGTATTTTGTTATTTGTAATTCTACATTGTGGTTGTGGAGAATTCAATCCTTAATTTTTAAAACAATATTAGATTTTCTATAACTTATTTTATTGTTCTCCAAAAATTTTATAATCACTATGTTAATTACTAGAATTTGCACTACATTTTGCAAAGGAAAGGCCTTAAGGCAATGGCATAAGAATCAATATCACAGGAAAAACAAGTCAAAATTTTATGCAAATTTGTTTCTTTATTGGCATTTCTTTTTTTATCATATCTTGAGGAGATTCCAACCAAGATATGTTCAAAGTGAAGGTAATGCACAACACTTCACTCCAAAGGATTTATGAAAATGCTCTTCATTAAGATTATGGAACCTTTATAAGTAAAAGATTTAAATCAAACATTTCATAACAAAGCGATCTCATATCACCTTAATTCACAATGCAATGGATAATAGTTTTTGTTCATTAGAAATTGGTCTAATTTTATGAGGAAAGCTTCATAGAAAGACTTTAGTAGTAAGGGGAGAATTAATAAACTCCCTCATCATTTGTTATATGATGTTGTTAATTTGGTTACTTGGTTACTTGTTGCTTCGTGTTCTTATTTCATTGGTGTAAAATGTCCAAACTATAAAAGAATGTTATTATTTGTTGACTCTTTGGACCATTCTATTTTATCTAACTCAATCATTTCCATAGCCTCAACTAGGTGCCCATCATTCTCTTTCCATAGTGACTCAATGTCTTCAAATGCATTTCATAAATTTGGTTTAATAAAGGTTGGTGGAAAACCAATATATTTCACTTTGTAGAATGGAGTGTACATTGGAAATTGTATTTCTCTTACCATGTGATGATGTCATCTAAATCTTGAACCTTTACTTATGAAATTCCCCATTCTAATTGTTATTTTACCATGATTATATTCACATCTTAATCTTTGTTCATGAGAATATCATTTAATAAGTCAATGATAAGTGGCACAATTTTTTCATAAACATGTAGTGAGAAACAATCATGTGTCTACCATTAAGGAGTCTAATCAAGACTTTACAACAATCAACTATACTAAAAGGGAGTCATCATCATGACATACCATCCCACCATCATATTTCCCATATAATGTAAATTGATGTTGATTGGAAATATGTGGAAATTAACCCCAACATAATTTCACATGACATCAAGCTAAAACCATATAAATGATATCTGATATGTTTATTTTCCTGTTTTTGTTTCATCGGTATCTGCGTCAGCCATGTTTAGTCTCTCTGCATCTATTTTTCTCCTCTGTCTCATGCATTTGCTTTCTTCTTTTTTCTTTACAGCAGGATTTACACACACCAACGATCGTGAGCTCTATCGATATTGGTCAATGAGAACCTAATAAGTACATTTATTTATGAAAACCTTTAGCAGTGTTAATGTTGATGTAAGTGGGAAATTAGGCATTTCAATGTGTTCAGTGGACACACTATTGTCGATAGAAAATAAATTGGGAAATACACTGTCCACATGGAAAGGATGAGATCCGTGTGGTTTAAAATGGGATGGTGTGTCTTGCATCGGTAACTTAATAACTTATTTGTAAATATTTTCTGCTTCTTGGTTTCAAATCATGGCAACATCTCGTCTTCTAGATGAATATCCATGTCGTTCATGGAAATTTCTTGAGATCTATAGAAAACGTAAATTGGGAAATACACTGTCCACATGGAAAGGATGAGATCCGTGTGGTTTAAAATGGGATGGTGTGTCTTGCATCGGTAACTTAATAACTTATTTGTAAATATTTTCTGCTTCTTGGTTTCAAATCATGGCAACATCTCGTCTTCTAGATGAATATCCATGTCGTTCATGGAAATTTCTTGAGATCTATAGAAAACGTTGGTAGTTTCTTCTGATTGAATCTTTCCATGGATAAAATTTTAAGGACTCTATCCTCAATGAATCTCAATGGAAAACTGCCGATTAAAATTCGACGGCTTTCAGCACTACAAGTTTTGTATAATTTGACTGATGAAGTAATTGCAAGGGTACCACAGAGTTGATACCATCCAAACCCATTTATCCAATGAATATTGAGGTTTCGAGGTAGAGTTAATTTGTTTGAATTCCCCCATATGTATATCGGAGATTTATTTACTTGGGTGTAATAATTTGTTCTTTTAATGCAGTCAATGCACCTTGTAAATTTTATCCGACATTTGAACACACAGTGTAGTGGGGATTGATCTTCCAGTGCTACCCTCTATACAGACCATCTTCCTTCTTTAGATGAACTTAGAATAATAATAACAAAAACCTCTTGGGTTTGCATGGTAAATAAGAGGGTATAATAAGTATATTGACTGAACAAAGTCATCATTGCAAGGATTTGTCATACAACCGAGGCCTGACATAATTGATTCCAGGTACTTTGGGAGATTTGCAATGCCTTCTTATGTTGTAAGCATTTTGAACCTTGTAATTAAATAGTTGATAATTTTGTTCGAATACTTTACAATGGACTATTTTTTAGCTCGTCTTAGAATATTGACGAGCTGTAGGTTTTATAGGTGCATTCTGAAGGAGCTAGGTAAATTGAAGAGACTGGTTACTCTGTAAGAAAATACTCCCAAAAAACCCTTGATTTTATGAACAAGTCCACTTTATAAGATCATGAATCGTTGTTGATTTTGGTAGGGACATGAATTCAAATGATTTATCAGGAATTATTCCTCCATCTTTTAGTAATATTACGAGTCTCTACGTATTTGATTTGTCCAAAAATACCATCGGTGGAGAATTGCTTGTCGAGTTGAAGGAGCTTGTTAACTGCAGTCACTTGTAGCTATTACATTTTTATTTGGGATGAATTTTACCTACGTACATGAATATACATTTTCTACCTTGGTATCTTAAACTTGTGGTTATGTTGTTGGTTATGTTGTTGATGATTCAAGGCATTTCAATAAAAACAATTTGAAAGGATCGATTCCACCGGGGGGTTTCCATGAGACTATGACCTTAAAACATGTGTAAGTACCATATTCATTATACTGTAAAGCATAAGGAATAAATCCTTAATTCAATTCATACTAAGCTATTTTCATAAAATTATATTCTCAGCGTAAATCCATTGTCCAATTTTTACAGGTTATTTGATGACAATTCGTTCACAGGAAAGATGCCCTCAATTATTGGAAATGTATCATCCTTAATATCGTGTGAGTCTCCTATTTCCATTAGATTTCAAAGTACACAAATCACTCGACTTCTCACCAACTACTCTTTATGTGATCATGTTGGAAATAAAGCTTAGATTTCCATTACTGAGTGGTTGGTATAACTAGATTTTATCTCCTCTACCCAGTTTCAAATTTCATGGGGGCATTTTTGGCCGCTTGTGATAATGCACCTTTCCCCGCCCTCGTGGAATCTAGGCTCTTGCTTAATCATAAATTCATGATATATATGGCTTCCTTGTATTATAGTAGCAACAATTGAGTTTGATCCTAAGCCTCACCCAAAATACTGCAACCTTCTGACAGTTATATTGCTTAAGACCTTCTGACAGTTATATTGCTTATTTCTTAATATGGCATCATAGCTACGAGTTTACAACTGCAAGTGAAATATACTTTCACATGATGTGGGTAGAGGGGTTGGAAAGGTTAGAGATGTGTGAGGTTTATAAAATCTAATTATTACCATTTAATTAATATATTCTAAACTTAAAATGAAATTTGTGTAGGGGTAGACAAGTGTCCATAGATAATTGCTGGAATCTAGAATATCAAGATTATTCATAAGTAGGGAATGTAAGACGTGAAGAGTATTCAAACACACGGCTTTCCAATGCGACAATGTTCTCCTACTCTGATAATAAAATTCTGTTGCAATATTTTTTCTACCTAGTTCTCAATATCTTGACAGACCATCTATTAAATCTTGCTTTATGATTAACAGGAGGCTTGATCGAAACTCTTTGGAAGGCCCAATTCCGTCCGACATCGCACGCTTGGAAAATATTAATGAATTGTAAGATCAACGATGGATTGCGCATGTTAAGATGGAATACAATGAATTAGTATTGACCAAACTAACTCACTGAATCTCTGCATTTTTTTAGGCATCTATCAAATAATCGACTCAATGGTTATATACATGACTTATCTTTGATGAAATATCTTCAGTACTTGTGAGTAGAAGGCCCAAACTCTTCTCAAAGCATCTCGAATTGATTTCACCAATTTAGGATATTAAGTATGTGTGTGTACGACATTTTCTTTTCTAGGGACTTGTAACAATTCATTAGAGGTCTCTGATGTGCCCACCTGGCTATCTACTCTCGCATCCTTGACCAGCACGTAAGTTCATGTGGTTTCAAATACAACAGAAATTAAGCTTTAACCATGTTTCGAACTAATTGATTTTTCCTTTCCCTATGCCTTGTTCTATAGTGTGATAGAAAACAATGATTTGAATGGGCAGCTTCCTTCTGAAGTTTTTATCTCACCGCAAGATGAGACAATGTAAGTGTATTACTATTTTTTCTTCAATACCTTCAATGTTACATTATTGAAAGATAAAACTTGAGCATTCGGTGATCTTCATTTTCCAATGGCGTAGTATTCTCTCCAATAATTCTATAGATGGGCCTCTCTCAATTTTGGAAGGAACTGTCAGCCAACAACTCAAATTGATAGAACTTTGATACAATAACATCACGGATGTTCCATTAGCGAAAATCTTTACCAACAGTTGGGCGTATGGATTTACATCATAAAAAAATTGAGACATCCTTATCAAAAAGACTATCCAAGAGAAGCATAATGAAATGGAGAAACGAAGGATTGGCATACCGTACCAATTCATAGTGGATCTTTTGAGCCATGAGCCTCCATGGCAGACTGTATTTCCTTGGAAGGTGCAAGTTGTTTGAGCTTGCTAGAAAGAGAAAGTACCTTGAATATTTTAATTTATTAAATATATTTATATGGATGTGGATCAAGAGAAAATGAATAATAAATTTAATACGGAATTTAAGTATTAAGAAGAGATATTTGTATCATAAAGAGGTGAATGAATTTCTTGTCCAATGCACAATCATTACAAAATAAAAGGGAAAAATGGTACAATTTCTAGTACATGTAGCCATATTTTGAAACAAATTTTCTAGAGGTTTATTCCAAAAGGGCATGCTTCATCCATATACAGAATCATCCTTTAATTAAGTTATTTCTAAAGTCTACAAAGGAGTAATTACTCATTACCCTCCTTTGGTTTTGAACGTGTGACCTTTTACAAAGAAGAACATATTCTTAACCGTTAAGCTCATAATGACAGAAAACCTCTTATTCAACAGTGCTATAGTACTAAACCCATATGAATTTAGTATCATATACACATAGAGGTTGCATATCCCACGTCTCAATATTTTAAATTCATATGGTGATTTAAATGGGTTTTTGTTAGCATTTGTATTGAGAAGGTCCAGCTAAGCATATAAATTTAGTACATCATTAAAATTACACAAGCATACAAAGTGTTGATGAATATTTACCCTTTGTCTAGTACATAATTAGGATGACACACAAAGTTGATGATTAGCCACCTTTTGCACTTCTTGCAGTGCAGTTATCCTCCCTTGGGAATCTTGTTTGTATGTATATAATAAAGCATATAATTCACAATAACACATATATACACAAAGATTTGATAGAATTCTCACCTTGATGTATTACATTGGCATCAATATACCAAGATGATAAATTCTTGTTTCTATGTATGTAGTAGAGCACATAATTCAGAATGAAATACACATATACAAAGAGTTGTTACATTACCCACCCTCACACTTTTTTCAGTGGAATTATGCTCAAGCTTCTTGTATGTATATATAACATAACATATAATTCACAATGATAAACATATACAAAGTTGATAGAATTCACACCCTGATATATTACAATGACCCCAATATTCAAGGAGTTAATAGAACACCCACCCTATTAGCTTCTTCCAATGCACTACAACTATTTCAAAGCTCTTTCATAGTATAGTTATTTCAAAGTTGAGAATATATGGAGAAAATACTTCAATTCGTCAAGCCTAACATAGGAATCAAGTTACTTATAGGTATTATTAATGACCAAATTCCATCTCTAAACCAACTAGTTGTAGCATATTGAGATAAGACCAACATTGTTCCTTTTTTTCTACCACTAATATCATTGGGATCTGAGTGGGGAATGAGGTTTTGTTCAATGGAGATAGGGTTTTGATTTCTCAGTGCCTTCCTGCATTGCAAAGATTCAAACTACACTTGTTGAGGTTTCACTTGATCAACAAATTAAGGTGTCCACACCTCAATCTATGGCCATACTCTCTACATCTGCACCCTCATATGTTGGAGCACAATTTCAAAGTACAAATATTTCAAAGCTTAGAATATATGAGCAGATCCTCCGTATCTTCAAGCCTTTGCTAACACAAGAATTAGGTTACTTGCAGGTATTAGTAATGAACAAATCCCATATCTGAACTAATTGGTTGTAGCACAGAATTGAGTTAAGAACAACATTGTTCCTTTTGTTGTTGGCGCTAATATCATTGGGATCCAAGTGGGGAACAAGGTTTTGTTCAGTTGAGATAGGGTTATGATTTCTCAGCGGCTTCCTGCATTACATAACTTACACAATTCCCTTGTTGAGGTTTCACTTGATCAACAAATTAAGGCGTCTACACCTCACTCTATGGCCATACTTTTCATCTGCTGGAGCGCAATTATGGGCTCTTTAAAGCTAATATGACAATTACTTATGATGTGGGCTTCCTACAATCTCTAAAATAAAATAAACATAACACGATAATCACAATAACCAAAACAATCAATCAACATCATTATATGATTGTTATCACCAAAAAATTGATCATCTAGCTAACTTACTAGATGGATTGAAGTACACCATGAAAAACCAATTTTACCATAGTAAAATGGCTTTCACTATGAGAAATTACTTAATAAACCACCTTTGTTAAGTAATTTATAGTTAAACCCATGAAAAATAATTAAATAAATCATTATTTATTTGATTTTCTTCTAGGAATAATTAATTAAACTATTGTTCAATTATTATTCCTTGTCATATTTGACCCAATCATGAAAAATAAAGAGGTAAGTCATTAATTATCTTACTTTTCTCTAAAAATAATTAATTAATCACTAAATAATTATTATTCTTTGTCAAATTTGACTAAATCGCTTAGGAATAATTAGATAAATCCTTATTTATTCATTATTCCTTAACTAATTCCTTGAGATGATTTATTTATTTATTATTTCTAAATAAATGTTTAAGTACTTTTGCCCTCATAACCAAATATAATAAAATATTCCAAGTGGTTATTCCAAGAATGGGGTTAATAATATTTTATTATTTCTCATTAACTCGATATTTTGTTGTATATAGAAGAGTTTTCCATTCATTATTCACTTTTGATTATTTTCATTTTTGCATTCACTATTGTAACTCTGATTATTTTCATTATCGCACACCCTATTTTTGTTGGGTTTACACATTATAGAGGAGAGAGACTCTACACAAGCTGAAGACATTTGAGGATAGCCAAGGACCCATCCCATAGAGGGGGAATAGTAATTGGATAGCCAAGAACAACAAAATTGGTGACTCCACTGGGGATTTTCTGATTGTTGCCAATAATAAAATTGGCGACTCCACTGGTTTTATACTTCAGTCCAAAAAACTGGGTGACCTTTGGTTTTCATCTTAGGGTTTCTTTTTTTTTCAATTCCCTTAATTTTTCCTAGTTTTTTAACCCTAGACCTGTTAAATTTCTTATGCCCACAAGCTTTCTCATCTTTTACGCAAGTCACAGGAACCAGCCGCAACAAAGGCGACAATTTTTTCGAAGACTTGTCGACCCAGTTCCACGAAGCAGAAATCACGCTTTTTAGCCAAAAAAAGTGTGATATGGAGGCGACAACGCACTTATTAGCCCAAAAAGTGCAATCCCACCTAAAAAACAGGTCAGTACCTGCGATTTTTGGGTTTCTAGGTTTTTCTCAGATCTGTTTCTGGGTTTTTCAGAGAGTTTTTTGTTGGGTTGTCTGACCTTTGTCCCATCCTGATTAGGCCTTGATCTACTCTAATTTACTCCTTGAAGTGGAATTCAACCCCCCTAGGTATTCTAGTACGCTTCCACCTTTATAGGAGGAGTTTAGTTGAGTGAGTAGTCTAAGTTTCTATAGCGCTTTCAGCCATATTTTCTAGATCTATACCCTTCTGTTTCAAATCTATAAAGATAGGTTTTTACCATCCATAGTTTCACATTACAACTTGTTTGGTCATTGGCCTTAGGGTCCCATCGGTTTCCCTAGTTGTTTCAACCATCTCCCTATGTTTTTGTAGCGATCTTCCTCTCTGGTTTTTTGTTGTTGCTGCACCACTTTCCAGTAGCCTAGTGTCACTTGATCCTAGTCACACCAACATTTAGATATCTTTCCCATTTAATGTATTTCCCATCAATTTAGCCACCAACCAGCATAATGTTTTCAAACCTAGTTTGGGTGGGCTTTAGTTAATTATTTTGCTGTTCATTTTTTGTTGTTAATTTCAGCTTATTTTCAACAATATTTTTTCTTTTCTAAAAACATGATTTGGGCTTAATCAATAAATACACTTGCACACACAAGAACAACTTAGGCGAAGGGCACTCATTTTACACTGCCAAGCCAAGACTTAACATAATAAATTTATCTCCCTTCGTCGAGACAAAGGCATATTGTTGATCTCCCTTTACCATTTCTGTGTCGCGTGTGTCGTTCCACCATTGTGCCACCAAGGCGTTTGTTGTGGAGACTATTAGGCCTTCACTCCCAACTTTTTCTTGGGTATGTTACCCCTCCCCATCAAGTTCGAGTTCATAGCCCTCTGAGTCCCCATACCAACTCTTCTCCTGGGTCTTCTCATTCCTCATTTAATTCTGAGCCTCCTTCATCGCATATCGTCACTATGTCTAGACCCAGATCTAGTGCAGGAACCCAACCTGTTGTTGGCTCCGGTTCTATCTCAGTGGTGATATCAAGGGAAATAGTCTCAGGAACCGTTCAGAGAGCCCCCATGCTCCCCTTTATGGCTGGGTAAAGTCTACCAGATTTTAGCTAGTTGATAAACAACCCAATACACCACGATGCTCTTTGGCCTTCTATGCTGACTAAGCTTCCCTCAAACATCCCAAAGTTTGAGGGTAATGTTGGAGAGGATCCTACCAACCATGTTTGATCCTTCCACATGTGTTTTTCATCCAACTCCATTACTGATGACTCCATTCACCTTTGGCTATTCCAACGCACTCTCAATAGAAACATTGCAGAATGGTATGTAGACTAGTCTACCACATCTCATTCCATTTTTGCGACACTTGCTAAAGTGTTCCTCTCATATTTCCAGTTACCTCTCTGGTATGACACTGGTATGGAGCTATTGACCTCATTCTGTCAATCCTCCACCACTCGCATTTCCGACCATGTTCAAGAGTGGCGTCAAAGGAGGAGCACCTACCATAGCCCGCCCTTCAAAGACCATGTTTATCTAGATTTGTTTCTTAGGGGCCTTTTATCTCCCATTGGAAAAGATGTCGCATCCCATTTTACTCAAACCGAGGAAGAATCTCTCCAAACTGCTCTCATATATATGACCTAATTTATGCGCAATCAAGTTATGTCTATACCGTCATTCCATACCTCCCTGGTCCTCGAAGTGACAATATGGTAGGGGCATCTCACGACGCCGACGGTATCGTTGATTTCACACCCTTCGCCATATGCTTAGAAATGTTATGGCTATCTGTAGGGGGCACTAGTTCCTCCAACACTTATGCCCCTCCTGGTATTAACATTCTTTTAGGGCCCCAACCTGTCTACCAAACCATTTCTCCTCCTTATGCACAACCGAGCGCTCCAACCCCTCAAGAAGTAGTGCCACAGCCTCCCATGTAACCTTTGCCCCAGTAGCCACCACCCCCTCATGGTGAAGCATTTGCATCGCAGAGTGGGACCAATCCCAAAAATTGGAAGAAAATGAATAAGGGGAAGGGTAACAAGGGTAATTAGGTTATCAAGGTAATCATCCTAGTGAACCCCTGGGGAACCAACCTAATACCAACAACCAGCAATAGGGAAACCAGCCCAAGCGGAACAAGGCTATTTATACGAACAAGCCTTGTGCATGTTGTGGTGTACATGTCCATTATACACATGAGTGTCCTCTCTTACTCTAGATGTGCCGAATGTGGGAAGCTCAAGTAGCTTCTAGAGGTAAAAAATCACCTCAAAATCCTGCACCATCTCAACTAGAAGTGCTTACAAATACTTTACCTCAGCAAGGATTTGTTGCTGCTCAACCTCAACCAGGTCAAGCGACCCAACCCCCCCCCCCCAACCTTCTCATCCTCGTGACTACCAGATCCTTATGATGAATTATGATGAGGTTAATTCCTCCGATATCAACCTGCAAACTCAGTTGTGTCAATATGACAAGCCATCGACTTCGTCCACCACTGAGTCCAAAACCAAAGCATTTGTTGAGCCTCTTACGACACCAAATGGTCTGTTACAGATCCCTCAACCCAAATTTGAGGCCATTCCCAAAATCGCAAAGGGACCATTACTCTGTAATGCATCTTCTAACTGAGTTTCCCATAGATACAATATAATAGACAAATTGGCATAATCACCTACTTCCTGTCGACGCTGGAAGTCCTCCAGCCATGTCCATATCAAAAGAGATCCCTACTAACTACATTGGGTGTAGTAGATCCCTCTGACGATCATTTAATTGTTTACATTGTTGATACATTAGAACATCCCCCATTGCCTTCATCTGTTGTTTTCCAGATACAAGTTCCAGTCTGCAATGCCATCATCTCCCGATTCATTGATGAAGGTGCATCCACCTGTGTGATTTCTACTGCCATTTGGAAACAGCTTAAGTCACTTGAGTTGTCCCCCTCCACGATCACTTTGCGTTCTTGGGACAGACACTCCTCCCAACCCCTCGGCATGTACCACAATTGTCTAGTGACTCTTGCGGGCAAGACTGTTCATGTCAACATTGATGTTATTGATGCCCCTTTTGATTACAACATTCTCTTAGGTTGTAGTTACACATATGCCATGTTAGCCATCGCATTCGTGATTTTCCACAAAATGTGCTTCCCCCATGAAGGGAAGATTGTTACCATCAATTATTAGACATAATACGAGCCGACATCTATGACCTCCCCCAAGTCCTTTATCTCGTCAATGTCAGATAAGAAGTCTTCACCTCCCCTCGCCGATGTTTCACCCGGATTCTAAAAGGATTCCTCATTTTTGGGTGCTTTCCCTTGCCCCCCTCCTCCCATATCAGATCCTAACTCTATGAGTGGTTACATGTTACAAGCATCACAGGCTGCTCTCAAGAAGTCTAGTACATCTGATCAACAACCAACTCCTCAGCATCCTGTTGTTGCCATCCCAACCGAGTCGTCTCGGTCCACCCCCCTAGGACCTCCTAGGTTTGTGGGTGCCTCTCCTATTTTTCCACCATGAACTGTTTCTCGAGGTCTCAACCATGTAGGAGTTGTTCCACCGGAACATTACCCTGCAGGCCCGTACCTTTCTTATTTCCCCCTCTAGGAGTATTTTATATCCCTGTCATGGCTTCGATGGCCCTTCCTAAGATGAATCTAGGGATCCCAGTATGGTACATCAATCCCCCTGCAAGCATTACGCCTGGTCAGCTAAGACATTATCATTCTTTGACCCCAATTCAACCGGTCCCTACGACCCCTGTCGTTGCTTTAGTTCCATCACAACCTCAACAGGAACACACTCCTATTGCAAAAGCATACAGACAGGGGAGAAAATCTAAGAGGAAAGAAACGAAAGACAAGGCTCCCCAAGCTACTCCAACCACTAAGGCCCGGAAGTCATCACCTTCGTGCGCTTTGTGTAAAGTTGCTTGGCACATCACCAATAATTCTCCCAATATTCCTCATCTCAAACCTTTGGTTCATGAAACATCCCCTGAGTCAAAAATCCCTGAAGTCAATGTCAACTTTCCGAGTCCACCCAAGAAACTTAGAACATTGCGCACAAATCACCCTTGTGCCTTCTGTGATCATCATGGTCACTATTCCCATTTTTGCCCTCGTCTTGATGAATTTCAAGATTTCCTTGAGGTGATTCGCGAATAAGAGACCACTTGTAATGGATCACCTACTCCTCTACCCATGGATTCTGGTACCACTAGTAAACTAGAACAGGGGGACTACGGTCCCGCCGTCGTGATCCCTCCCCTCGATGTCAAAATGACAAACACAACAGACCATATCCTTTACCTATCGTCATCCTTGAGTTTGTCGCATGCAAACCTTTCTGAGGTTTTTTCACACGCTTCTATCGAACCTCTTCTGAAATAATCCCACGTCTCAACATCTGTATACCCTCCATCTACCATACCGTCGTCTACCATTCCAGATGATGCATATGTGAACCTTATTTCTCAGGTTGATGCACCAGGTATTGTCACTACGTCATATAGTCAGTCTTCCTCCGGTCCGCCCATCTCCCAGTCCGATGAGGACATCATGGAATCTATGTCTACTCCTGATTACCTTTGTACTTAGGCAAGGGGGCATATCTTTAGAGGATTCGGAAGGCCACTTCCTTCCTAATTCCCCCTGTGCACTCTACATCATGAAATCTCACTCATAGCATATCCCTTTGATTTGCATGTCTTTATTTCTACCATGAAGTTAGGTAGATTGCATCATCTCCTCCATTGTCTTATTCACCTTTCATAAGGATCCATCATCCACATCGTATATTGGTCCTGCCGACTATCTGAGTCGCTTCTCCAGGAATCTAACCTCGACAACCTGGGCCATGTTTACCCCCTTGCATACTTTAGCTCTTTCAAACGGCATGTGCATTGGATTTGTCACCAATAACCAGGACGAATATGATGCAGTGATAGGTTTGTTAGTTGATGCCCTTGCTCATCGCATCCTTCATCTTCATGTTCATTTAGATTCCTTTCTACTTGTCATGCAATTGAATGGTGTGTATCATGTGCATAACCAAGTCCTATTTAGAAAATATCTATGAGTTAAGTTGTTGGTACATGAATTTGAAACCATTACATTCAGTCACGTTCCTAGAGCCCAAAATAACTATCTAGATGCCATTGCAAACACCATTCTAGATTGGCATTTATCACATGTATACCACAGAAGAAAACCATAACCAAAATGCATTGAAAACCATCATCGTCATATAAAAATGCATAATCATATTATGTATCACATAATGCATATAATGTGTTTGGAGTCCACCACTCCAAATACATCCAGTACGCCCATAACATACTGGGGGGGCACATAGGCCCCTACATCTCCTTTAGCTGATTTCGTGCCAAGTTGAGCTGAGATGCTTGAATCCCTTTTTCGAGTGCTTGGAACACAATGGCACTCCACAAACTCCTCTTGCTAGGGGGAATCATTCCCACCTTTGCATACAAAATCAGTATCCCATGCTTGGGGGCATGATGGTTTTCCCCTGGCCATCTTCTCAAATTAATTACCTTAAGTCTCAGCCTAGATCCCACTGGATCTAGGTCTGGTTGATTATCCTCCCATTCCTTGGATAGTTTGTCCTACTAGCCTCTCCGGTGAGCCATATGCACATCACATATTGTAGACATTTGATACTATATCATCAAATATTCTAATCTATGTCCACACAGTCCCCATGTTTGACTTAGTGGGCGAGTATGATTCTAGACCTCCTCTAGTAGTTCAATCCTGTTTTCCTCTTCCCTTAATTCTTCACCAGGAACCATCGTTCCAGGAAGCATTAAGGCCATCTTTAGGGAAGTAAGTCCACTTGCCTGAAATTCACAAATCCTGATTCCAATGGTTGGTTTGTCTGCTACAACTCCACAAGATTTAAGCCCTTCTCCTCCTCTCCAAATTCACCACAGGTCAATTACCAAATGAATCCAAATTGGAGGGAAAACGTCCTTTTACAGAAAAATCCACAATTTTTCTGTCACCCATTGCGACCAAACCATAGCTTAGTTTTAAGAACCGTCAGCACCATCGTAAAGCTCTCGTCGAGCTCTATAACGAGTCTTTCTCAGTTTGTGATGATTTCACACTTCACTAGGAAGTCATTTTTCCAAAAAGGGTCACTTCGTCGCCTCTCAAAATCAAATTTCTTCATAAAGTGATACGTGTACTTTGTGGTCCACCTCCTCTTAATACGTGTCGTACCATGTGTTGATTCTCGTTATGAATAAACTTCATTTACTCATGTTTTGATGGTCCCCACTAGACCTAGTCTGTGTGGTAGCGTCATCGAGTCACCTTTGTTCAGAGCATCCACGATGAGTCACCCTTGCATCCACAGAGTCTATTTCATGTCTCATTATATCATGTCACAGTATTCCATCCATAACTGCATATCATTCATCATGCGTTGCCCATTTTGGCCTCCAATCATACTGTCCCCATCCCCTCCGGAGTTGAGTTAGTCGTTGCGACGTCAACCATGAACTTTATGCTCTGACAAGGGAAGTCATCTCTTTGTCCCTCAATCCCACTTTACCCATTTTCCCTGGTGTTGGTCCATGAGTCACATTACTATTTTCCCTCATGCCTTAGTTGAGTATCCTCATTGCCTCTTCTATCACGAGCCCTATTCTATCGACATCACCTCATTTATTCTAGAGGAATGGCCTAGAGGGCAATGTATCGTAGTTCCAACTTCCATTCTTGTTCGGTGCCTTGAATCAAGAAGAGGGACTCATTATTTCCATTTGACTTGGTTCATGTTTGACTGGGACTCTATGCCACAATCATATTTAAACAACAAAAAGAAATAGTAATAACTCCAATCGTGTAATGGAAGTTAGGTATACAAAAAATAGTTTTATTAACACATGTAAAGGGAACAAATAAATGTTACTAGTCCCCCTTTATGTGATGGGTTCTTGGCTATCCTCAAATGCCTTCAACTTGTGTAGAGTTTGTCTCCTTTATAATATGTAAACCCAACAGAAATATAGTCTGCGACAACGAAAATAATCAAGTTTACAAGAGTGAGTGCAATAATGAAAATAATCAAAAGTGAATAATGAGTGGAAAACCCTTCTATTTATAACAAAAAATAATAATTAATTAGTGATTAATTAATTATTCTTAGAGGAAAATAAGATAATTAATGATTTATGTATTTATTTTTCATGATTGGGTCAATTATGACAAGGAATAATAATGGAACAATGAGAGAGCAATGGTGGGCAATGGTGGCTGCTTGACAATTATTCAGCGAACATTGGGAGCAAAAGCAACTCCGAGGCAGCCCTAAGGGAATGTTGAGGGAAAGAAACATTCTAAGCCCCATATTCCCTAATCGCAAAGCTTCTTTGGGATGGGAGACCTTGTTTATCACTCGAAGGGTGAGGTTGAGATCATCAGGGAGGTCAGAGGATGTTTGCAGATGAAAGATGATGACAATGGCTAGAAAGATATGATCGCACATGACAGATCCCGTATTCAAAAACCCTAAAGCTCCAAACACGTATTCAAAAACCCTCAAGCTCTAAACACAAAGAAAAAAACCTATGCTTGGTAAGTACAAGACCCCATTCCTTCCAACTACTTTTACCTGTGATGATCTAACGACTTAAGATATTTCAATTTTCTAACATATAATCCAAAAGTAAAAAGCAATAACAGGTCAGCAATAGGGAAGTTTTATAATCCAAAGGTAGAAAGTAATATTAATTAAAAAAAATATATCATTCAAATTTTTTATTTACTAAAATATACTCAATTAAAAATAATAAAGTACCAATAATATTCAACATCCAAAAACAAGGTCATAAGTGCAAAAGCAAACAGATAATATGTATCGTAGGAAGAGGAAGAAGACCGTTGCTCAACTGCCACAGTGTCAACTAAACTCCTATTTCATAGACTATAGAAAAGTAAATGTTGCCTAACATGCCAGGCATTTAGCTTTCACCCTCTCTCTCCAGGCTGGTATCTCGATTCGCGTGCTGCCTGACATGCTATGCATTTAGCTTTCACCCTCTGAGTGACAACATGCAAATCGAGATAGCAACCTCGAGAGAGAGGGCGAAAGCTAAATGCCTCGCATGTTAGGCAGCATTTACTTTTCTATGGTCTATGAAATAGGAGTTTCCCAGCGTCAATCGTCTGAAAGCCAACGGCCGGCGTGATCTAGGATTCCCGCTCCTCAACAACCGCGCTCAGCGACCAAGCCGTTGGTGTAATCGTGGTAGTGAATTTAAATCGAATTTATGTTGCTGACATTTTATTAAATGAACATTTGTTATATGAAACATGAAAATTTGACTGAGATTTAATTGTGTTAATGAGATTTAAGTCAAACCAAAATTCTCAATTGGATTAATAAGATATGATTATATTGAAATTTCAATTAAATCCAGAAAGGAAAGTTTTATACTTTATTTTTTTTTTTTTTCTAAGTTAAGACTAACCTAAGTACCCACGGGGGATTTGAACCGGTGACCTATCGCAAGGAGTGCCTTAACAAGGCACCCATTCACCGTCAATCCAAAGCCCCGTGGGTCGTTTTATACTTTATTTTATATTAAATAGCTCTTTCAAATGTATTAAACTAATTTGTATTAAATTATTCTTAATAATGCTATTTAATAATTACGCCGTAAGGCATTCCCATCTGAAATGGACTCCCCCAGCTGCCCCCGTGTCTTATTGTTCACCCTTAGATGGATGGTGTTAGACGATTGAACGAATTTCGATCGTTGATCGAAAACTAAAATAAAACTGCAATAAAACTGCAATAAAAAAAGGGGGAGAAAATGGGCAGGTAAAGCGGTTCGGTATGACTCTGAGTCCCTTCATTGTGCGGGTTCGCATGGCATTTGCTAGGTATCGATTACCAGTTCGCGGAAGAGAATCTCAGAGCTGCTCCTGAAATACATTGGAACAAACGCGTACTCGTTGCAATGGTCCCTGCTGCCTTGCGGCAGGTAATGGGGGACTAATAAAATAGCCATGGCAATGGCAGCGAGAAACGATCATAAGAAGAAAAATGGTGTTGTCAGTGAAACCAGTTCTCGAAATTTCCAACAGATGCAAAGCTACAACAGATACTCTGAAAACGAAAGAAGGGAATGATGGGTTGGTAAAAAGTTTGTGTAAACAGGGTCGGTTGAGGGAATCACTGCGCATTTTGCAGGACATGGTTGAGAATGGGATTTGGCCATACTCCTCTACTCTGAAATACATTGGAACAAACGCGTACTCGTTGCAATGGTCCCTGCTGCCTTGCGGCAGGTAATGGGGGACTAATAAAATAGCCATGGCAATGGCAGCGAGAAACGATCATAAGAAGAAAAATGGTGTTGTCAGTGAAACCAGTTCTCGAAATTTCCAACAGATGCAAAGCTACAACAGATACTCTGAAAACGAAAGAAGGGAATGATGGGTTGGTAAAAAGTTTGTGTAAACAGGGTCGGTTGAGGGAATCACTGCGCATTTTGCAGGACATGGTTGAGAATGGGATTTGGCCATACTCCTCTACTTACGATTCTCTGTTGCAGGGATGCCTGAATGCTAAATCTCTTCCAGATGCCAAACTAGTCCATGCCCACATGGTTCAAACGCAATTTGAATGCCAGGATATCTCGCTAGGAAATAAACTGGTTAGTATATACGTTAAGTTAGGGAGCCTCATAGAGGCTCGCAGGGTTTTTGATGAAATGCCTCTGAAAAATGTGGCTCGTGGACCGCCATGATTGCAGCTTATGCCCGGCACGAGCATGCTCAGGAGGCCTTGGGATTTTTTCATGAAATGCAAGATATGGGTTTACAGCCCAATCATTTTACCTTTTCCAGCATTCTCCCGGCGTGTACTGATTTGGAAGTCCTGAGGGAAGTTCATGGTGAAATTCGTAAGGGTGGATTCGAAACGAATGTGTTTGTGGGAAATGGACTTGTGGATATGTATGCCAAACACGGGTTTATTGAGTTTGCACGCGAATTGTTTGACAAAATGCCTCAACGAGATGTTGTCTCATGGAATGCTATGGTTGCAGGCTATGTACAGAATGGACTGGTCGGTGATGCCCTGAAGTTGTTTCAAGAGATGCCCAAACGAGATGTCATTTCATGGAATACAATGATTGCAGGGTATGCGCAGTGTGGGGATGTGGAAAACGCGGTGGAGCTGTTTGAGAAAATGCCTGGACATAATTTGGTTTCATGGAATACTATGATTGCAGGGTATGTGCAGAATGGATATGTTAAAGAGGCCTTCGAGCTCTTTCAGATCATGCCTGAAAGAAATGTGATCTCGTGGAATGCAGTGATTTCTGGATTTGCACAGAATGGGCAAGTTGAAGAGGCTCTAAACTTGTTTAAGACAATGCCTGAATCTAATGTTGTCTCGTGGAATGCAATGATTGGAGGATATTCACAGAATGGGCAAGCTGAAAATGCCCTGAAACTTTTTGGACGGATGCAAATGGTAAATATAAAACCGAATACAGAAACCTTTTGTCATTGTCTTACCTGCATGTTCAGCTTTGGCAGCTCTGGAACGAGGCAGTGAAGCCCATGAAGTAGTAATTAGAAGTGGGTTTCATTCTGATGTGCTTGTGGGAAATACCCTTGTAGGCATGTATGCAAAATGTGGGAGCACAGAAGATGCACGCAAGGTGTTTAACAGAATGCGCCAACAAGACACTGCTTCCTGGTCTGCAATGATTGTAGGGTATGCAATAAATGGATGTGCCAAGGAGTCCCTGGAACTCTTTGAACAAATGCAATTCACTGGCATAAAGCCTGACCGTGTTACTTTTGTGGGTGTTTTGTCTGCTTGCTGCCATGCAGGGTTAGTGGACGAGGGAAGGCAATACTTTGATGTCATGACTCGATTTTATCACATTACTCCTGCAATGGAGCACTATGGCTGTATGATAGACCTTCTTGGCCGGGCAGGGTGCTTGGATGAGGCAAACGACCTTATTAACAAAATGCCATTTAAACCGGATGCTGACATGTGGGGTTCGTTTCTCAGTGCCTGCAGAACGCATAACAATATAGACCTCGGAGAAAAGGCAGCACAACACCTTATTGAGCTGAATCCCCAAAATCCAGCACCGTATGTACTGTTGTCAAACATCTATGCAGCAGCTGGTAGGTGGGATGACATTGGCAGTGTGCGGAACAGGATGAAAGAAAGGAAGGTGAAAAAGAAACCCGGTTGCAGTTGGATTGTTATTAACAAACAGGTCCATGCTTTCCTCGTAGGGGGATAGACTACTCCCACAAAGAGAAACAATTTATGCGAAGTTGAAACTTTGTCTGATCAGATGAATGCTGTGGCATATACAGCCAACGTGGGAATTCTACCAAATGGTTTTGAGGAGTAAAAGGATGACGTTCGTTTCCACCATACCCAACATGGGATTTCTACCAAATGGTTTTGAGTAAAAGGATCACGATCTTTCCCACCATAGCAAAATCTGGTCATCGCATTTGGACTCTGGACTTTATAACATGTTCAGTTCTCCTAAGACAGTCGTACATGTACAGAAGAACCTTTTTAAGTTCTAGTCATTGTCACTCTGCTATGAAGTCCATGCCCAAGCTTCTTATGCAGGAGATTGTCGTGAGGGATGCTCATTGTTTCTATTGTTTCAACAAGAAACTGTGTTCTTGTAGAGATAGTTGTGGATGTCTCGAGCATTGAGTGAATGAACCCTGAGTTAGTGAAAAAAGAAAAACCCAGTAAAACAAGCCATAAGCATTGGTTTGCATAATGACCAAGCTTATGCATGTTGGCAAATCTTGCACTGGTGAAGATGGGCAGTGTTCCACTGTGGATTACGACTTGCCTACTAGTCAAGCTGATTTACGTAATCAATTATGATTGGTAGCCATGGAATAGCCGTTAAATTTTGGTTGCATGATGACCAAGCTTATATATGTTGGCAATCTTGCATTGGTGATGATGAGCAGTGTTCCTCTGCGGATTATGACTTTCCTACCAATCAAGCTTATCTATATTCTCTATCATGGATGTGTAGCCAAGGAATAGGTGTTATATTTTCTATTTAATATATGTAGCATTTCAATGTCCAGAACATATTTTCACTTTACCATTGTGTTATCAGAGTTATGAAGCACGGTTAAATTGACAGGAAGATACGTACTCATAGGTTGGGAGAAACAGAGAACCATTCTTTTATGATATTTATGTAACATGGATAAATAAACAGGTAACTATATATTTAGAGAGCTCTATGAGCAAATTTTGGGGATGGCAAACTAAAATTCACCAACATGGAAGTACCATTGCAGTAGTAAAACATGCAATTGGATAATGACAAGAAGCCAAAGATGGTGATGTTTGTAGCAAAGACAAAGGGCGCTATTACATGTAGGGATTTGGAGATTTGGATTCAAAGCCAACTTCCAAATTAATAAAGCTTTTGGTATAGGGAATTTTTTATAATGTACTTATATTTCGGATCTGTTATGTATGTGGGTGTAAATAAACAGTTTTTGATTGTATTTGAAGATAGAATAAATCCGTAATTGTATAAATGTATTGATAGATAAATAATTGATAGAATGATGAATACTACAATGAGGGCGCTCGTTATAAATATCTAAGTCGGGTGTTCTTCCACTAATATCTAAGTCGGGTGTTCTTCCACTAATGGACATATTTTTTTAATAAGACATATTTCATCTAAGTAATTAACTATTTATTATGTTTACGCCGTAAGGCGTTCCCATCTGAAATGGACTCCCCCAGCTGCCCCCGTGTCTTATTGTTCACCCTTAGATCGTTGATCGAAAACTAAAATAAAACTGAAATAAAAAAACGGGGAGAAAAGGGGCAGGTAAAGCGGTTCGGTATGACTCGAGTGGCATTTGCTAGGTATCGATTACCAGTTCGCGGAAGAGAATCTCAGAGCTAAGAGCGAGCTGCTCCTGAAATCGAACCCTGTTCGCAAGAATTCCCAAAGATCCATATGACCGAGCCATTGCTCGTTTCTGGGCTGCCTTTGTAGACGATAAGGTAATTTAGTTCATTCTTACTGTTATTCCAATCTTTTATAATGTTAATCCTTGTGATCTACGGATCAGGACAGATGACAGGCAACATGGACTATTGGGTCAAATCTTGAGATTTATTGGTTGCGCGGCCGGCAACAATGGAGTCTATGGTAAAGCCTTGCGAGGTCATGAAAAGAAAAGGAGATACCCACAACAAAGAATTGCAGATTGGAAAAAAGCATTGCTTGAGGTTTCACACTTGCGGTTTGGAGCTAAAGGCATATTATGGGTAAGAACTTTTAGTCTCTGTGTCCCTAATAGTTTGATTGTATTGATAAACGAAGTTTTTCGCACTCACGTTTGGTTTTACTGTGAATAACCAGCGACGAAGGCAAACTCCTGGAGAACGTAGTTCAATTGGTGGAAGAAAACATTAGAAAGCCTCAACTGTTTGTAGCTGAATATCCAACTGGTTTGGACGAAAAGCTACAAGATTTTGAGAAAACAGTGATGCTGCAGCAGCGACCCAGCGTGGAGACTAAGGTTGTGGGGATTGTGGGTTCTGGTGGTGTAGGGAAGACAACCTTCGCATTAGAGTTCTTTAACCGCAACAGGTCAGCCTACCATGGATCTTGTTTTTTGGAAGATGTGAGAGCCGAAACTTCTTTAATTTCTGTGCAAAATAAACTCCTCCAAGGCTTGACTTCAGGGGATCTGGCAGTTAGTAACATTGTTGAAGGTAAATCAGAGCTTTCTCATCGTCTCTTGGGTTATAAAGCCCTCATAATTTTGGATGATATCAATGATTCCAGACAGTTAAAAGCATTATTTTCACCTCTTAAAGATATTCTTAGTTCCGATAGCTTAATCCTACTTACATCTCGCAATAGGGATTTTCTTTAAACCAACGGAGTCTCGTTGATTTACAAGCTGTCAGGCCTCGACAGAGAACAGTCACAAAGGCTTTTCTGCATGCATGCCTTTCAGGAGCCTAAACCCCGTGCGGGATTTGAAGAAGTGGTTGCAAAGTTTTTGGATGCGTGTGATGGATTGTCATTGTCTCTCAGAGTGCTAGGGTCTCATCTTTATAAACAATATTTAGAGTATTGGGAAGCCCAATTGCTGAAATTATCGGGTTTAGTACTTCCCCCCGAAATACAAAACAGTCTTAGGATTAGTTACGACAGTCTCGACACCCACGAAAGAGAGATATTCTTAGATATTGCCTGTTTCTTCATAGAAGAAGATAAAGATCTGGCCATAAGCATATGGGACAGATCTGGTTGGGGAGGAAAGTTGAATCTGCAGAACCTAGAGTACAAGTGTATTCTGGAGATCGACTGTCAAAACCGTATAAAAATGCACAATCACCTCAGAGACTTGGGCAGAGATTTCGCTGATAGAGAACTTCCGAGATGTCATCGTCGTCTTTGGCGCCCCACTGACGGCCTTTTTCGTAATGCGGTTATACAACCAAATGTACGTGTTTGAATCAAAATGTTAGTTCTGAAAATTTTACAAGTTATATATTGTTAATACTGTTTGGATTTACGAGTAAGTCCATATTGTTTTCTAACAGTTTTCAGATAATAATTCAGGTGCGCGGGATAAACAGGGTTCAAGGAATACCTAACCAGTCGTTCCACAACTCTTTGCAGCCTTATGTTGATATGAGCACGTTGCACCTATTGAGGGCCGAAGGTAATTGTTTGAGAAGCATATCCGAGTTTCTGAAACAAGCGGATCAGCTTCTATGGCTTTGCGGGAGTAAGTGTCCAGACACTTCCCTGCCTTCTTGTCTTCGAATTCGGAATTTGAGAGCTTTACAAATGACCGGTGGCGAATTGGAAACATGGTGCCATAGTGAAAGTGTGGTAAAGAATGCTTCTTTTTTTCCCCTTTTTGGTTGTTGTCCAGAATACTCAAAATTTACGGTTGCTAATTTTGTAGATGTATTATTAAATTAAATTGAAAAAGGTTCAAAGATAAGAGAGAAAAAATGTAGCCCCAGGGGCATTTCAATTCGTTAATAAGTTTGTTGAAACAACACAGATTCAGATTCAAATCCCCTATAGTGAGTCGTTTAGGGCTTGAACCCAAGAAGCAACAGGCTGCTTTTTGGCTTGAACCCAAGAAGCAACAGGCTGCTAGTACAAAAAGAAAGAAAGAAACAGATAAAAAAAATGTATATGCATCTGAAAATTTTTTGCTTGCCAACAAGTTTTTAATGTATCTCTCCGATACTGTAGCTGTCATTCCGCTGTTCAATGTGCGTTGATTAGGAATGTAATAGAAACCATAATGAAAAGGAAGCTTTGGTATAGAATGTAATAGAAACCAGAATGAAATGCAATTAATTTTTTGGAAAGATCCTTTATACCTAGTATAAAGTGTTGCATAAAATACAAAATTTGTAAAAAGTGTTGCATAAAATACAAAACTTGTAAAGGGTAATTTTATACGGGACCTTGCTGCATTTTGGAAAACAATCCGGAATGTGAATGGTTCTGGGCTTCAAATTCTGTTGTTGGTTCAATATTATGAGTTATCTCAGAACCAATTTTTTTTAAATAAAAAACGCCATTCTTTTTAAATAAAAAACGCTTCTGTATTAATAAAAATAAAAAAAAACAGATAGTAAATATAACATATTTCTTGATTACAGGTGGCTTCCACAGCATTCATTACCTCGAAAAAAAAAGTGAGGTCTCGGCTTGCTTGACATCGCATTGGGTGGTTTGTCAGTGATTATCAAAGGCTACCGATAGCGTTTTAATAGATCCAGAGAAAATGCCATTGCTGAGCGCATGGATTGATCGATTCTATAAATCCGATGGACTGAAAGAAGTAATCCCTGATTTTGCCAAGCTGCCGGAATTTATGTCCACTAGGAGAGCTAGTATGATCACCGCCTACAGCTAAATAGGGCAAACTTAGCACAGACAGAGGTTGTATTTGTTAAAGTACATTAAATTTAGGTAGTCGAGTCAAGTTAAATTTAGAAAGTAGCCAGATCCAGCCAATCTGGCAGAATGTATATCCATTAGGAGAGCGAATCTTTTGGGTATGATATCACCACCTACTGCAAATTAGGGCAAACTATGCCGGCCTTATAAATGGAGGACAAGCAGAGAGATTTTATTTAAGATGAGTTTATCACCTACGTCAAGAAGTAAGATCACCCAGTAAGTTATTATAATTAAATCCAAATAGTGAAGGGAATAGTGATAATAATCAGAATAGTGGAAGTAGTCAATCAAGATCTAGGATGCCAAACAAATCAATCAAAAGTTTCATAGTGTGGAACTACGTAGAGAATGGTAATGGACGTTGATCCTTCTATGCGAATTACGTTCTTTCACTGTGTTGGATCGGAGGATCCCAAACAAAATATTTTTGTATGTGAGAAAGTTTGGAATGTTAAATAGGTACTAGATGAATAGAAAAAGGTGGCACAATTGTATACCACTATTAGACCACATGTTAACATGGTACATGAAATTAAAGAACATTGTGCCAGGAGGGAGAGTAGAGGATTATGGGAGATCAAGAAAGCAAAGGAGTTTCGAAAAAAAACCAAAGTCTAGTGTATCACATAGGTCAAGGAGCAGTACGTTAGTGAGTCAGTATGGGATTAAAACCATACATTCAAAGAATTATTAGAATTATTATCATTTCCAATTCCTAGTGTGTTGCATAGAGAATCATTCATTGTAATTTCATTTCCCAATATACATGTTTTGTGGAGAACCTACATTAACTTAGTACATTGGAACTTAATTATTTAGATCCTCCTGGTGGCAATCTAATTATCATATGTACCATTTCCATGGATAAATCATGTGATTGATGTGATGTTATTAATTCTAAATGTAACTAAAGTGAATTGTAATGCACTCATGTGTATTTAAGTCAAGATTGAGTATATGAAAAATAATCATGTGATTGATGTGATGTTATTAATTCTAAATGTAACTAAAGTGAACTGTAATGCACTCATGTGTATTTAAGTCAAGATTGAGTATATGAAAAATTTAAGGGTCATGTATTAAATACTAATAAAAGAATTTGTTGTGGAAAAATGGCATTGCCATAGTCATATAAATCATAGCAAAGATCTTCATTCATATATATATAGATATAACAACTATGTACTATAGAGATTTATTTATCTCAATGATAACTTGAGATTCTTCTGTATGTAAATGAAAAATTAATAGATCAATTTAATCTTAATTTTGAGAGAATTGATTATTTTTAATAATGAAATATTTTTTGATTATTTTTAATAATGAAATATTTTTTGATTATTTTTAATAATGAATTTTTTTTTTATTATTTTTAATAATGATTTTTTTTTAATTATTTTTAATAATGAAATATTTTTTTATGATATTATTTTTAATAATGAAATATTTTTTTATGATATTATTTTAAATTAAAATTTAAATCAAATTTATATTTTCATAATATATATTTTTATGCATAAGAGGTTGAAATAAAAATATTTTAATTAAAATAGAAATTAAAATATTTTTTTATTACTATTTTTTTTATTAATATTTATAGATATTCTATTTAAATTTCATATTAACATTAAAATAATTATACATGTTTAATTATTTTATTATTTATATAGAATTATGAAGGAATTATATATTTCTTTTATATTAGGTTATAAAAAAATATATTTCAATACAATAAATAGTTAAAAGAATTAATTAATCTACTTCTCTCTTATCAAATAATGTAAAGTTAGTTAAAAGAATTAATTAATCATTTTCAATAAAATATCTACTTTCCACTTCCTCTGGGTACGTTACTTGGAAATTATCTATTCAAAACTCTGGGTGAAAGAGAAGAGCTTTTTAGCTCTGCACAGATGGTTTATTGGTTTTAATCCGCTTCGTTGCACGCCCCAAAACAATTACATTTGGCCAAAATTGCCTGGCCTGCCTCTTGAACTGTGGACCAAAGAATCTATGGAAAAAATAGGAAATGCTATTGGGCGATTCATATACGTCGATCCTAGGTGTATTGGGGCAAAAGACAAGCAGGTGGCCTAGATTCTCATAGAAAAGGAATTCAAAGGGGGTTTTCCAGAGTCTATTGATTTAACTTGGGAGCTGTCCAAAATTCAACAACGATTAGATTATTGGGGCGTCCCATTTAGGTGTTCAAATTGTCACAAAACTAGACACCTTTTTCGTAATTGTCCTCGTCACCCCAATGGTAAACAGAAGAAAAAGTTCCATGCTGTAAATATTCCTGTTTCGACATATGAAAGAGAAAATTTGGCATATGAATGGCCTAACACCATGGAGGTCTATCGGGCTCCAGTCAGAACTAATGACGTCCTATCCTCGCCGAAAGGCCGTTCCCTAGATTGATCTGCCAGTCTTCCGCAATCTCGATCTGTATCTGTGAACCATACAAATCGTAATTCTAACTATTTTTCTGATCGACCCCGTTCTTCCACTGTTTCTGAAACTCCCTCGCTGTCCTTTTTTGACCTATCGGCCAGAGTAACGGGCTTCTCCAATATTTCTCCACCTCATGAATTGGAACCAAACCCTGAGATTCCCCTCCCTCCTGCATCTTCTAAGCCTCCATGTATTGATCCTGCGTCTGCCCATATTCAATACATATCTTCATCACCCCAATCCCCTTCCTCTCACATTCCACCCATCCAAAGATTCCCGTCTTCCCCCTCACTTGGTCGCTCTTTTGATATAAATAATAAATCTCCATATATAGCTCACTCCCCTAAACCTCCATCCCTTGGACATGTACCTGACCATAAAGGTAAGGCTCCATATATCCCTATTTCCCCTCCACTATCCCCTCGAACCTCTCCCCGTAATTCTTTTGATCAGGATATTGACCTCCTTAAAAAAGCGTCTTTAAAATTTCAGCCATTAACTGTCCATCGACCCAATCGTTCCCCCTTGCCCAATATTAGCCCTAATTCAGCTAGAAACATAACTATCCGCCGCAAAGAGAAGCGTGGTAGTAGACACTTTCGGGGTAGGAAGGGAAGACAGGACTCGTCAACCCGAGATCTTTCCTTAATTGAAATTCCTATTACAGAAATTGCAGCTGAAGATATTCCTCTTAAAAGGCCTCTTAGAGCATGTCGGCCTAATGATTTTCCCAAATGATCGACATTCTATCAATGAACATTCGGGGCCTTGGAGCTGACCCCAAATTTCTGGCCCTAAAAAATCTTTTTGTCTCTTCAAAATCTAAAATGCTTCTTATGCAGGGAACCATGCACGATAGCTCACAAACCATTTCTTACTTCAGGCGGATGTTACCAACATGGCATATGGTCGCTTCAAATGCTGTGGGCATGTCTGGAGGACTAGCTGTATTATGGGACCCTAAATGGATTACGACTGCTGCTTTTCAATGTTTCACTGGCATTCTTGTGCTGGCCCATTTCTGTGGATCTTCAGACCCCATTCACATATTGAATATTTATGCTCCATATAAAAACCAGTACCCTTTCTGGAATTATCTTCTTTCTTCTGAACTACTTGAAATTGACTCTTTGATAATTGGTGGAGATTTTAATTGCACCTTTTGTAATGACGAAATATGGGGCAATGGAAAGAAATATGATCCGATGGGGAGATTCATTCGGGAATCTATTATACAAAATAATTTTATTGATATCTTGCCTATTGGTCAGGGACCAACTTGGGACAATGGGCGATCCAACAATTCCTTCCTGGCGAAAAGATTAGACAAATTTATCTACCATGAAAGACTGACAGAAAGATATGGGCCTCCTACCATGAACATCATACCATCTTTCATATCTGATCACCGCCCCATTTCTTTTCAATGGAAATATGCTAGACGCAGATTTGGATATCCTTTCAAGTTCAATTGTGCATGGCTTGCTGTTGGTCAATTCAGCAAATTTATAAATGATACATGGAAGTTATCTCCCATGCAGGAAAATGACTCTTCCCGGCAATTCCTTGATCCCCTGCAATTTCTTCAAAAGGAGGTTAAAAAATGGCAAAAAGAGAAATCGGCCTCCAATAAAAAGGAGCTGAAGGACATATGTAGGAAACTGGAGTACTTATCTACACTTTTTAAAAATCCCTCCATGACATCCACCATCAGAAAACATATATGGGATTTAGAAAAAAGAAAACAAAAGATATTAGAAGAAGAGGCCTCTTGGAGGCTCAAAAGTCGAGCATTATGGCTCAGAGAGGAAGATAAAAACACCAAGTTTTTTCACAGGTTTGCAAATAAGAGAAGGAATACAAACGCTATTTGGGAGATCAAGGATGAGGAAGGAAATTCTCACTCCTCACAGGAGGCTATTTCTAGAGAAGCTGTGAAATTTTACAAAAGGGCTTACAGTGAGGATTCTGTCTGTGATATTGAGGATATTCTATGGGGAATAGACCCATACCCCACTATGTTTGATGAAATTCTAAGCAAAGCTCTATTTGGTGAAGTTTCAAAAGAAGAATTATTGGCAACAATGAAATCATTCCAGAAAGACAAGTGCCTTGGGCCGGATGGGTGGACCACCGATTTCTTCATCCACTTCTTTAAATTATTCAAGACAGATATCCTAAAGATGGTCGAGGAAATGAGAACACAGGGTTTCATAAGCCAAAAAATCTCCTCAACATATATCGCTCTAATTCCAAAGAAAAATCTCTCCTCCACATTTTCAGATTATCGTCCAATCTCATTGTGCAACGTATTATACAAGGTCATATCAAAGATTATAGCTATTCAAATTAGAAACACTCTATCTCTACATCTATCTCCAGAGCAACACGGGTTTCTTAAAGACAGAAATATCTTAGAAGCAGTGGCTCTCACTCAAGAATTATTACACTCAATGCATAGCAGGAAAATAGAAGTTGCTCTTTTAAAATCGACCTTAAAAAGGCATATGACTGTGTGAACTGGGGCTTTATTCGATGCCTACTAGCTAGGATTGGCCTAGATGTTAGGTGCATCAAATGGATCATGGCCTATGTGGTGGTAGTAAATTATGCAGTCCTAATTAACGGTGTCCCAACTCCTTTCTTCAAAGCGGCCAGGGGCTTACGTCAGGGTTGCTCCCTATCTCCACTCCTTTTCATTCTAGTTATGGAATCTCTGAGCCTACACATAAAGAAAGCGATCCAACAAGAGATATACAAGCCTCTCCCCATTTGCAGGGATATATTCATGTCGCATAATCTTTTTGTTGATGATATCCTTCCGTCAGCCATACTGTGCAAATCAACATGGATATGTATCTATGAAATCTTTGGGAGATTTCAAAAAGCCACCGACATGTATATCGACGATTTAAAATCTTCATTCTATGTCGCTGATGTGAATGGAGGTATAATCACATTTCTAACAGATCTTTTCAACATTAAAGCATTTCCTATCCTGAAGGGCTTCAAACATCTGGGATTCAATTTGAAACCTGTGGGTTACAGATTGGCCGACTGGTCATGTATTCCAAATCGGTTCTATAAGAAAATATCTACATGGGAATACAGGTGCTTATCAATTGGAGGTCGCGCCATTCTCACACAATCCCTGCTGCTACAAATCATGGTTTATTGGGCACACCTTTTCTATATCCCTTCATCTACTATTTACAGTTTAAACAGAATGATAGCTAATTTCATATGGGGAGGACAGAAGGAGAAGATAAAATATCACCTCAGCAAGCTTTCGAAGTTGACACGGCCAAAAAATATGGGAGGTTGGGGCATATTGGATTTACACTCCTTTAGAAGAGCCCTTCTATGTAAATCAATGTGGAAAGTGATTATGGATGAATCCAACTGGAGCAAAACCATTAGAGCTAAGTACATGGATGAGCAAGACATGACATATTGGTATAGACAGCGCTCCACTAGATCCACCAACGGCTCATATATATGGAGAGGTTTTAAAAGATTGGAGTCGTTCTTTAGAAAAAAATTGATTTGGAAATTCCAATCCGGATCCAATATTATCATTGGATTTGATGAATTCGCAGGTATGGGAGAAAAGATCCGTATCTCCTCTCAACTTTTGAGAAATTTACACAGCAGGGGATATTTCTTTTGGGCCAGTGCAATAAAAAAATGGGATGGTGTTATTCCAATCTGGAAAACTGCTACAGAAATGCAATTACCCGGTGCTCTGGAATCCCAATGGAATGCTATCACTATTTCATTGCAATCGCGTGGATTGTATCGCTCGTCAGATAGGGATTGCCTCGTTTGGAAAGGTCTCAGTGGTGCATCGGCTGTATATGCAAAGCATATATATCTCCAAATTTTATTATCAGAGTCCGATACATATCATAATATTTTCCCCCCAGCGTTTTGGAAATTTGGATGCCCTTTAAAAATCATTATTTTTTCTTGGCTGGTTTTTCATGACAGGAATCTCACTTGGGAGAATCTCCAGAAGCGCAAATGGTGTGGGCCTGCCATATGCCCCCTTTGTAGATCAAATTCTGAAAATAATTTGCATATTTTCCTACAATGTCCTCAATCCCAGTTGATTTGGTAGAACTTAACTACTGAATTTGGTTTCGTCATCGTCAATGCTCCTTCTATCTATGAGGCTTCCAAAGCACGGAGCAACATGTACTGCAAGTGGAGGCCCATTTCTTTTTTAACAATCTGGGCCATATGGAAATGGCAAAATCGAATGATTTTCGATTCCAAAAGGGAACCGTTTTATAAATTTTTCGAATCTATCCTTTGTTTATATGAAGCGCTAGCTTAGCCATGACATCCCAAAGTCAGACAAGGAAGGAATCAACAGCCCAACGATGCCTATGGATATCCCTGTGCTTTTTTAAAATACACATAACTAATACTTTCAACTGTAACTCATTATCATCCACCCTTTCTTTCAACAACGTCCATTCACATGTCGCTATTCTTCCACAACCTATTATTATTTACAAAATATCCATTTTCAGAATACACATAACTAGCTATTGCAATTGTAACCCATTATCATCCACCATTGCTTTCAACAATGTCCATTCACATGTCCCTATTCTTCCCCACTCTATGCCTTACGGCGTTTCCTTTGCAACATAAGATGCAAATGCTAGTTTAAAATTAATTAATTAAATCAACCTTCTGGATCTCACACGACAAATAAATTGGTTTTCCTTTACAATTTTTACATAAATTTAAATGGATAATATTGTGTAAAAAAAAAATATGATAATAAAGCTATTTCACACTAACCTAAAATAAAAGAAAAGAAGACTGCATTTGGTACACTTTCAACCATTCAAGCTTGCCCATAGATAAATTAGAAAATTAAAGCAATTCATTTACTGAATCACTACTGCAAACAGGGAGAGAACTTGGAAGTAGATTTGGTGGTTTACATATATTTTATATGTCGGTAAATTTGACAAAATCGAACAAATTATTTCATAACATTCTCCTGAAATAATCTCATTCCATTATAATTGTGGTCGTGTGTGAAAACGAGCAGACTTTAAATGCTCCCGCTTCACTACGTGAAATTTCTCCCCGTGCAAAGGATTAGTTAGGCAGAAATCGAACTCTTTTGCCAACTCTAAATGTGACATGTAATGATTACCTAAGAAGAGAGTAGTTAATCATCTTCTTAATCAAAATTAAAATAATATAGATAAAATAATATTAAAAAATAATAAAATTTAATTTGTAATATTAAATTACAGACCTAAGATAAAAAAAAAAATAGTTTATGAAAATTAAAATGAAAATAATATTTAAAAATAATAAAATTTAATTTCTAATTTACAAATTAAATTACAGACCTAAGATAAAAAAAAAAATAGTTTATGAAAATTAAAATGAAAATAATATTTAAAAATAATAAAATTTAATTTCTAATGTTAAATTAGAAATAATATTTTTTTTCTTCCTCAAATATAAATAATGGCTAAATAAACAAACAAAAAATGCTTAATACTATTTCTGATTATGTGTTTTAATATTTAATTAAAAAAAAAACTCATCAAAATTAAAACAAATAAATTAAAATAATATTAAAAAATAATAAAATTTAATTGTAATATTAAATTATAAATAATATGTAATTTTTTCATCGTCCAACATAAATATATAAATAATAAGTAAATACTTAATACCACGCCTCACAATTATGTGTTCTGACCAATAAAGCGCACAAATAAGGATCTTGATTACACCCAACAACGAAAAATAAAAAATAAAAGGTTAGAGAGAAAGAGTGAGTGTATGTGGTCTACAACGCTCCCGCACACCGGTGTTGTGGATAATTGAGTTGAATGGACCTTTCGATTATGGCGGGGTCATGAAATAATTCCTTGCGTCAAGAAGAGTGAGTACGGCGAATTTAGCACTGAATTATTTGTGGATAATTGAGTTGAATGGACCTTTCGATTATGGCGGGGTCATGAAATAATTCCTTGCGTCAAGAAGAGTGAGTACGGCGAATTTAGCCCTAATAATTCAATAGCGTGCTTCATTACTTGGTATGGTCAATATTAGTAATTTACTTTTACTATGCATACTTGGTAGATAATGGAGTTAGCAAAAATAATGGCAAAGTTGTTTCTTTCATATATATATATATATGATTTCAATTTTATTTAAAAATGACAAGTTTAGGTATTCAGAGCAAGAGGCTTAAAAATGAGATTGTTAGAGACCACAAAGTTAAAGAGAGCTAGTTATTCTTTCTCTAGAGATAAAACATTTCATTGGGAAAATGATGTTAAGGAAGAAAAGTGGGAAAAGTTGGAGGCGTTCGAAGAAAGAGAGGGAAAACAAAAGATTTTGCAGGACCTTGTCAATAAGGTACTCTTGAGCTAGGTTGTGAACCAATGGAGACATTAAGTGGATGGAAAGTTCTTGGTTCGATTGGAGGTCCTTATGCCAGTGAACTTGTCCTAGGGGCCACTGTTTATCTTCTCTTTTGGAGACTAAAAGTTCGGGGGCCGAGGAGAGAACCAGATGTAATTGTCATTCTCGTGGTTGGGAGGAGAGGTCTCTTAGTTCAATTCCTTATCTATCTACGTTTAGCACGATAAGTATATTGAAATTCGTTAAATTGCAAACGAGATTCTTCTTGTAAACTGAAATTTATTTCTTGAACAATTGAATGAAAAGATATACATCATTTGTGTTAATTGATTTGATGAGATTAGATGTGTTTATGTGTTTTGATACCTAAGGAAACAAACGTATTGTGTTTTTATTCTGAATAAAGAAATAAAGGAATTGATAAAACACTCACAGAACAATCTTGAAGTTATAGATGAAAGGAAAAAAAATTAATTGCAACCCAACAATGTTATTCATCTTAGTTGAGTAGCTGAGACTCCTATCCTTTGATATATATATATATATATATAAAACAAGAATATTGATCTCACGATTTCACACACCGTTATACATAATGTTGATTTTGGCCCTTGATGGAGGGGTCTTACCAACCTCGGTCGGCCAAGAAAGTAAGACATAACTATATCTAAAAATAGATAGCCAACTATAGATGAAATAAGCCACACGTTGCAATGTGAGAAAAGGCTAATAGCATAGAACAATATGCAGACAGGCTTGAGGCAAAAAGTTATCATAGGAGTGGCACTAGAGCTTTATGAACATATGAAGCAACATAACTTTGTAGTTATTACCCAACACTGAAAAAAGAAACTTGAGGAGTATTCACTCATGGTAAGGGGGTTTCATGAGGCCAATGTTGGGAAAGAAACTGGTTTAATTCTAGACCAAGCCAGACTAGGCATTTGTTCTGGTTCGTAACCCTTGCAAAAAGATTAAATGCAACCGAATGTAAGGATTTGTCATAAGAAATGTAATCCAAATGAACAAATATCCAAACATAATAACATAACAACACTACCATCTAAAACACACACAAAAAGAAATAACACTCTGTACATATATGAATATAATTCGTTGGAATAGAAATCTTATATAAAGATCCATATGAATATAATTTGTTGGAATATAAATCTTATATCAAGATCCATAGGTCTTGCTGATATACAATCGTATAGACAATAACTCATAACAAGGAATGATGCGAACAACCGACCCATCTGTTCAAAATATATTACATAAACATACAGAGTGTAAATAAATTCTCCACAACTTAATTAGGGTTTACATCGACCTATTTCCCCACATCCAAGAAACATTTTACAGGTCCTAAAATAACCAGAGATGAAAGTCTCAAAGCACATTTGTAGCCATCAAATTGACAAACGAATTCATTGACAAAAAGGACAGGAAAAATGACCTTTGAAAAATTGGAGGAAGCATTCGACAAAACCTAGAAATATGAACCTCAAGTTACGTTAGGTTGTCGAGCCAACAAGATGAAATTTCCACAATTAGTTAGTCGACCTCCCACGTAGAGAAGGAATGCTCATATGTGAGAGCTAATGTGCAAGAACCAACCAGGGAACAAAAAAAAAACACAATTGTTCTCAAATTGAGAAGCTGGATAGGAAAATTATAGTGGAAACAATTGTGTTGGATCTTTAATTGATACTTGAAAAGGAAATATGTCAGGGTTGTAGTCTTCGAGCTAAAAATAAAATAAGTCAAATATGTAGGCATAATTTACTAAAAATCTTGGAAAAAGAGCTAACAGAGAGGAGCATAAAATTATAACCATACCTAATGCATAAATCTCTTGATATATGGTCATAGTTCCACAAGCATATGTCCCTTTCCATCATACTTGTGAGCATATGGGTCAAAAAAATTAGAAAAAAGTAAAGAAAGGTAGGGAGACTTAAGCAAACAGAGCTACATGTAAGCCAACCAGAGCATACATCTGAAAGTTGACAAAACGCAGAGCTCCCACAACATGCAGAGGAAAAAAATGAAAAACATAAGGGTTGGACTCCAAAACTCCATAAAATAGGGTTGGACCGTTAGATCCAAACCCTAATGAATCTATGCTTAGGATTAGATATGTTTTCAATCACTAAGCGCCGAGAAGGTTTGATGGACATGTGCAATACCAATGTCATATGTTGAATATTTTGCATGACCTTATGGTGATCTGGGCATAATGGAAACCATAAGAAAATAATATGGTGTACCCCTAGAAAAATATAAAATGTCATGTCAAGGGATAACCTTAAGTTTTCCCGAAACCCTAATGTTATGAGTTGGTAAGATTTGGGATGTTGGGTTTATAAAAAATTAAAAACAAAATATAATCTACCACTCTGAGACGTGTGGACATTTCTAAGTCCTAGAAGATCAATCCATGTGCTTTCAAACCAATATTTGAATAGTAATAATAATAAAGATTATTAGTATTATTCTTTTTTTAACAAGGTTTGCATGGATAGATGTTACAAGTGGTTAAATCACCACAAATTCAACATTGTGGCCTGTTTGGGTGAAATATAAATAACAAATATATCTAATGATGCAAAGAGGGGAAAGAATATGAGAAGAGGAGAGGGATTTACATGATTGACTGTGGGAATGGGACATGTTGCTTTGGCTCAAGTTAACCTAGAAATGTGCTTTCAATTGGGGGAGGAATCTTGAAATACCAATGAGATGATGTTAGAAACTTTGCAACAACTACGAGTTGAGATGGAAAATTTAAGAGATGATAATGAGAGGTTGAGGTTGGAACATAAGAGAACTATGAAAATTCTCTCAGATAGATAGGATCAAAGGAACCTAGATCATGTCCCTGATAATGAAAATAGAAAAAAATGCATCAACAAAGAGAATATCATATCGAATCTGAGGGGGAATAAAAGAACAAGTAAGAGGGATATGATAATATTTCTAGCGGAAAGGCGATCAAAAGGCAAAAAATTGAACTCCAAGGGGAATTTAAAAAAATTAGGCCCCCAACATTTGATGGATAAATGGAGGAAACAGTATAAGCTTCGCTAATTAATATGAATAAATACTTCCAAATTTAAGAGTATGGTGACAATTTAAAAGTAATTTTGGTGATTTACTAATTACAAGGGGAGCCTAATCTATGGTGGGAATAGATTAATACTATTCGAGGAATCGATGTGCAAGAGGTAACATGGGATAACTTTCAAAAACATTTTAAAAATAAATATCTAATGGATCTATTATATAATAAAAAATATAAAGAGTTTCACGATTTGCAGTTAGGGTGGTTTTCCATGGATGAATTTGTAACTAAGTTCACCTCCTTGCTGCAATATGTCACTACATCCGGGAAGAGAAAGCTAAGGTACAACGCTTCGTCAATAGCTTACCATTATTGATGAAAGAGGAATTTGGATTTGATAAACTAAAGATAATGGATGAGGAAATCCATAAGGCTTGGATTTTCTATCAACAGATGAAGTAAAAAAAGGATACTGGAAAAAGATGATCAAATAAGAAAGGACAAAAGAATCTCTAGAATATTAGAAATGCAAAACTCCCATCACTAGGAATGGACACAAATCCTAGCAAAATAAACAACCTGGGTAAAATCACCAGAAGTTCAGACTACAAAATGAATCTAAGAAAGCTGAAGTTTCCAGTAAACCAGAGTCATTTCAAATGCAAAATCCTCCCTGTGTTGGGGTTGTGGAGATCCCCATTATTACAAGAATTGTCTATGTCACGCCAAAATATAACTAGCCATGAACATTCAATATGCCTCTATGGTTGGATAGGTTTCAATAAATATACCAAGGATTAATGCCGCAATGGAGGACCATTTGGCTGAGTACCAACTTACAATGATAAAACTAGAAGGTAAACTAGCTAATTGTATTATTTCCAGTTTGATAGATCTAGTGGAAATCCTAACCTATATCAACCCAAAACAAGTCTAATCATGCCAATTACAAGCCAACAAATTCAAAAATACCTTATTAGTACAGCTGGACAATCAGGCTAAAAGAAGGGTGACTGCTAAGGAAGAAAATTGTTTCATCGTAGTAGTTAGACAACCAATTAGGGTGAATTTGAATGTGTTTCCTTTAGGATCCTATGATGTGTCAATCAGATGGACTGGTTAGAAGGAAATTGTTCCTTATAGAACTGTCAATAGAATACCATATGTTTCCTCACAGAAGAGGGTTATAGGAAACAATGTCAAGGCATTAAAAGGACCATTAAGTTACAGACTATTATAACTACCCAACTAAGTAAATTCCCGAGAAAAGGTTTCCAAATTTATGTTGTGCAAGTTGGGTACTCTAATGTTGAAGATAAAACAAGAACTTTAGAAAACATACTAGTCATTCAATATTTTGTTGATGTATTCCCAGAAGAAATTCATGGGTTGCCACCAAAATAGAATATTGACTTCATAATAGCACTCATCCTGGGAGAAACACCAGCTCCCAAAACCCCTTATTGTATGACATACCTAAGATAACATAACTTAAAATGCAATTGCAGGGGTTACTTGATAAAGGTTACATCCACCCGAGTGTGTCACCATGGGGGGCTCCTATGTTGTTAGTAAGAAAGAAGGATGAAACCCTACGATTGTGCATTGATTAGAGGAAACTAAATAAATTAATTATAAAAAATAAATACCCATTTCTGAGAATCGATGATTTTTTAATAAAGTTAAAGGTGTCACCCTATTCTCTAAGATAGATTTACGGTTAGACTACCATCAGATAAGAATCAAGGAGGAAGACACTTAGAAGAAAAAATTTAGGACTTGATATGGGAACTGTCAATTTGTGGTACTGTCATTTGGGCTTACCATTGCCTGAAAAACATTTATGAGTCTAATGAATGGTATTTTCCATCCTTACCTTGATAAATTTGTTGTAGTTTTTATTGACGATATTTAAATTTTTTGAGAGAAATTATAAGATCATAAGAAACACCTTAAGGTAGAGATGCAAACTCTACGGGAACATCATCTATATGCTAAGTACAATGAATGCTATTTTAATAAGGACCAAATAAAATACGTAGGACATATAATTTCATATGAAGGAATAGTTGTATATCCTGAGAAAATCAAGACCATCATGGAATGGCCCATTCCTAGAAATATGGCAGATATTGCCTCCTTTATGGGTTTGGCAGGGTATTATCGTTGTTTATCGAAGAATTTTTTTAGAATAACTTACCCTATAACTTATTTTTAGAAGAAGGGAAAAGATTTTAAATGGAAAAAAACCTATGAACATTGATTTGATGAGTTAAAAAATTTATTGGCCACAACCCCTATATTAAAAATTACATACCCTGCAAAAGAATTTGTAGTATGTACAGATGCTTGCCGAGAAGGATTAGGTGGAGTTTTGATGCAAGAAGGCAGACTAATAGCTTATGAGTGACGGAAGTTGAAATATCATGAGTAGAGGTATTCTACCTATGATCTAGAATTGACTATTGTAGTACATGCCTTAAAATTGTGGCGACGCTACCTCCTAGGTAAGAAGTTTATTTTGATGAGCGATCACAACGTCCTAACTAGTTTCTTCAAAAGCCTAATCTTAATGCATGTCAAGCTAGATGGAACGCCTTTTCGAGTGAGTTTGACTTTGATGTGAAGCATCTAAAAGGGAAAGAAAATATATTGGTTGATGCTTTAAGTAGGAAATTACATTGTGTGCATGAAGTATCTTATAGTCAAGCTGGAATTAGTTTCTCTAACCAGATTAAGGAGGTTGCTTTAAAGGATCCAAAGTATGAATTTTTATGGTAGAAAGTTAAGTTTGCAACAAAACATGGAAATCAATCTGAATATGGTATAAATAAGGAGAATTTACCAACTTTTAATGGAAGAGTGTATTTTCCTAACTACTTGGGTATTAAACAATTAATTTTAGGTGAATTTCCTATGAGTCATTATGTTTCCCAACCTGGATATCATAAATTACTTTCTGTGATGAAGAAAAAATATCTTTGGCCTAGAATGAGAAGAAGCATTGTATATTACCTGGCAAAGTGTTTGGAATGTAAGCAAGTTAAAGTTGAACACCAACACCCTGCAGGATTGTTGCATCCCTTACCTATCCGAGAATTGAAATGGGGTGTTGTCATGTTGGATTTTGTAACATGATTACCTAGATCTGAAGGGCACAACAACTATCATGGTAGTGATAGACAAGATAAGTAAAACAACCCATTTTATTCTGGTACAAGCCACATATAAGATTGCTCAAATTTCTCACATCTTTATCAGCCCTGATATATTTTGGTTGCATGACATACCTAAGGTGTTGATCTCATATAAAGGTGTGAAGTTCACCTCAACATTCCCGAAGGCTATTTTTGTCGGGTTAATCACCTAAGTTCAATTCAATACCTCCTACCATCATCAAACAGATGGGAAGACTAAAAGAGTGAACCGGGTGCTAGAAGTCATGTTAAGAATGTATGTTATGCAACAACCAACCCAATGGGAACAATACCTTCACCTACTTGAATTTTCATATTAAAAAAACTATCATGAATCGTTGAAGATGAGTCCTTTTTACATACTATATGGAAGGAAGTACAAACCCCCTACTAATTGGAGAAATCTTGAAGACAAACTAATCCTAGGGCTTGATATGTTAGTAGATATGGAGTAAAATGTAAATACGTTATGTCAAAACTTAAGGTCTTCCCAATATAGACAGAAAGATTATGGTGATAAAAAAAATAAAAATAAAAACTTTCTAGACTTTTGAGTTAGGGACCTTGTATATGTGCGAGTTAAACCCTATAAAACTACATTGATATGGGATGGTTGTGAAACGTTAGCACCTCATTATTGTGTCCCTTTTCAAATATTGGAAAGAATTGGACCTATAACATACTAGATTGCACTACCTAATCACATATGAGTTCATAATGTATTTCATGTCTCATTACTTAAGAAGTATGTATATGACCCCAAACATATTATTAACTAGAAATAGGTGCAGGTCGAACAAATCAAAGAATTTCTAGTAGAACCTCCGCGTGTTCTTGAGAAGAGAGAAATAATGTTACAAAGGCAATTTATCACCTAATTTCAGGTGAAATGGAGGAATTTTAGCCTAGAGAAGGCCACTTGGGAAGATTCCAACGGTATGCAAAAAAGTGTGACCTATTCCAAGAATAGGAATCAACATCGGGCGTGGTGTTCAGCTCTAAGGGGGTGATAATGTAGCACCCATACTTATTATAAATATTCATAATTTAATTTTAATATGAAGTCTTGGTAGATAATGGGCTTAGTGGAAAAGACTAGTGAAACCACAAATTTGTTTCTTTTAACAATTTTATTATTTCATTTTCATTTAAAAATGAAAAGTCTAAGAATTCATATGAAGAGACCCAAAAATGATATTTTCAGATACCAGACAATTAGATATAGCTATTTACTCTGTCCCTCAAGATGAAAAATATTAGTGGCTAAAGGATTGCAAGGAAGGCATGGGGGAAAAGCTCGAGGGATATGTAGAAAGAGAGGGAAGTTAAAACATCTAGCAAGAGTTGTCAATAAGTTGCTCTTGAGTTGAGATGTGAACCAATGGAGAGCTTAAGCTAACTGAAATTTCTTGGCTGGATTGAAGGTATTGATGCCAAAGAACATGTCCTAGGGGCCATTATTTATATATTATTTTGGAGACTGCAATCTTGGGGGGTAATTAGTTGTAATTTCCATTGTCATGGCTAGGAGGAGAGGTCTCTCAGTTGAATTCCTTGGTTTTCTGCATTTATCAAGATAATTATATTGAAGTTCTTTAAATTGTAGAAGAGACTCTCCTTGCAAATTGAAATTTCTTTCTTGAATAGTTGAATGAAAATATAGAATTCATCTGTGTTTATTGGTCCAGTGAGAATAGATGTGCTGATGTTTTTTGATAACTAAGGAAACAAATGTTTTGTGTTTTTCTTCTGAATAAAGAAAGAAAGGAATTGATAAAACACGCAAAGAATAATCTTGAAGGTATAGACAAAAGAAACATACATTTATTGCAACCTGGCAATGTTATATGTCACAACGAATTAGTTCAGACTTGATCACAAGATTACACACATCGTTATACAAAATGTTGACTCTGACCATTGATGGAAGGGTCTTGCCTACCTCTTCCAACCAAGAAAGTAAGATATAACTATAGCAAAAAATAGATAGCCAACTATAGATGAAATAAGCCACACATTGTAATGCTATAAAAGGATAATAAGAAAGAAAAACATGCACACTGGCTCAAGGAAAAAAGTTAACCCAGGAGTTGAACTGGAACTTTATGAATAAAATAAGCAACATAGCTTCTAGTGATTACCCAACACTAAAAAAAGAAACTTGAGAAATATTGACTATTGGTAAGGGGGTTTTAGAAAGTAGCGTTGGGAAGGAAGCCTTTTTAGTCCCAGGCTCAGCCAGACTAAGGGAACAATCGAGGTCCTTTCTGGTTCCAACCCTTGTAAAGGATTAAATGCAACTACATGCAAGCTTCTGCCATAACCAATCTAATATAAATGAGCAAATATCCAAACATAATAACATAACAACGTTACAATCTAAATCACATGGAAAAAGAAATAACACTTTGTAGATAAATAAATATAATTAATTGGAATAGAAATATTATATAAATATAAAAGGGTCTTATTGATATATAATAGTATAGACAAAATCTCATAATAGGGAACGACAAGAAAAATTGACCCATATTTTCGCAATATATTACATAGAAAGAAAGAGTGTAAATAAAATATCCACAACTTAAATAGTGTTTACATCGACCTATTTACCCACATCCAAGTCATCTTTTACAAGTCCTAAAATAACCGAAGATGAAATTCTTAAAGAACCTCTATAACCCTCGACTTAAAAAACAAATTCATTGACCAACAAGACACTAAAAATGAACTTCGAAAAACTAGAGGAAGCATTTGATAGAACCTAAAAATAAGACCCTCAAATTATGTGAGATTTTCGAGCCATCATCCTGAAATTTCTACAATTTGGTTGTCGGCCTTCGACCCAGAGAAGGGCCGCTCAATTGTGATAGCTAACCTATAACATCCAACTTGGGAACAAAAGGAAACCGAAATTATTCTCTTATTCAGAAGCCAGAAAAGAAAATATAGGGGAAACAATGGTGTTGAATCTGTACTTGATGCCTGGAAATGAAATATGTCAGGGCTTTAGCCTTCAAGATAAACATAAAAGAAGTAAAATATGTAAGCACATTTTACTGTAAAATCTTAGCAAAGCAGTTAACATAGATGGGAAAAAAATTCTAATTGTACATGATGCCTAAATCCCTCGAGATATGGTCATAGTTCTGCAAGCATACATCCCCTTCCATTGGAACTGTGAGTGTATCGGTCAAAAAACTTAGAAAATAGTAAAGAAAGGAAGGCAGGGTTAAACCAATAAGCTGCATGTAATCCAAGTGGAGGATACCTGTGAAAGTTGAAAAAAAACCTTCTTCTACATGGAACTAGTGCAAAGATCCCACAAAAGGTGGCGGTGCAAAAATGACGAGCATAAGGGTTGGAAAAACTACGTAGTTAGCAAAACCCCATTGAAGAGGGTTGGAAGGTTATATCCAAACCCTAATTAATCTACAGTCAAGATTAGTCTCGACGTCAATCATTAATTGTCATGAAGGTTCGATTGATAGGTGTCTCACAAATGCCATATGTTGAACATTGTACATAACCTTATGGTGATCCGGACATAATAAAAACCACAGGAAAATAATATGGTGTACCCTCAGCACATTATAAAATTTCGTCTTACAAGATAACCTTAAGTTTTCCCAAAACCCTACTCTTAATAGTTGGTAAGATTAGGGAGGTGGTCTTTATAAAAAAAATTAAAACAAAATATTGTCTACAACCCCAAAATGTGTGGCATTTTCTATGTCTTAAAAGATCAAGCCATGTGTTTTAAACCAAGATTTGAATAGTGATCATAATAAAGATTTTTTTTTTTTTACTTTATTATTTTGAAAACATTTGCATGGATAAATGTTACAATTTTCCTCTGAAATAATTCCATGATATTTGAATCAAGTATACATTTGTGTAAACCACATAGGTAGATAATAACGAAACTGGTGAAGAAGTTAACTCACCAAATTCTATCTCTATCCGTGTCTTATTTACTGAATTTTTGCTAATTTTGTCAAATGACAAAAATATTTGTGAATGGTTATATTGGTCATGCATTTCATGTGAATTTGTATTTTTTAGTGATTCTCATAGTATATGTGTGTATTGTTTACTTATATTTATTTATTTGTCACATATTGTTTTTGTGAAATAACAATCTTCTCTCTGAGTAATGATTTATTCTTGGTCCCACAATCTTTTTGTGAAATAACAAGTTTCTCTCTGAGCAGTGATTATGTCACACACACATTGCTTGTGTGGAAGTAGTTTTTACCCATTCTATATCTAAGAAATAGTTATGTTGCACAAGCATTGATTGTGGGGAGGTAATTTTACTGATTCTATATGTACGCATGTTACCTGAAGAAACAAAACATGTATTTTTTTATGATTATGTTTCACGTAGAAACCACAAATCCTACAATTAAACTTACCTCACACATCCAACAACTATCGAGTATTACATTGTATATTACATGATTCCATGATGTGTTTTGATGCAGGTGCATTAGGCTGTTAGACCAAGAGCCTAACAATGTGTTGGGTTGATCACATGCCAAGGCTAGAACATTTTATAGTTTATTTGTGAAAAGTTTTGGATATTTAGTTATGTGTAGTTAGATGCATCTATTTAAAAGAAATTATAAATAGTTAAGGATAGGATTTGATAGATCGTAGAGAGTTAGATCTAATTAGATTAAAAATAAATCTTGTTTCCTCATTTCGTGGAGTGAGGAAATTGGTTCACATCAGTGACCTCATTTCTTGGACAATTTTTTAGTTTTCGGGGAACAATGAACATTTTTCTTCAAGCTTTTATGTGGGAGAAGGGTGCGATGTTTTGTTCTCTGTGTGAGATAGAAGTTAATTGATAAACAAATTAATACATCTGTGAGATCAATCTGTGTTAATTTATCCTCAATCTGTGTGAACTCGATGTGGTATGTGGAGTTAATAGTTAACTGAACAACACTCTCGGAAAGGTTCTATTAATCAGAAAGTTGAATTTGTAAGTGTGTATGAGATAGTTAATTGTATGTGCATTTATGAGGTTTGTTAACAATCATATTAATATCTAGAGATTGAAATTGATATGAAATGTATTCTCTTCATTCTTTACATTTGGATGACAAGCAAGGGTCATTTATGTTATAGGTTTGAGAATATAGAGAATTTTGTATGAAGCCAAGAGAAGGGAATTTCGCAGGAGAAAAACCATAATCGAACTTACTATTCAATTTAGAGTCAAAGGAAGATGAAATTTAAAATTCTACTATGTAGGTTTTATGCAGAGCATGGTCTATTTGGTGATTCACGATCTATTTTCCAAGAAAATCCTTGATTGAGGAGTTTCGAGCTGATTTCTAAACTATTTTTTCTAAGTGTGTGACTCGTATAAATGATTTTTTTAATTCCATACCTTTAACCAATGCCTGTGTATAAGTCCACTTGGTTCCTATTTTTTCAACCTATTAAAACCATGAATTTGTGGTATCATAGATTTAACGATGTTGTTCTCTACAACATAGAGAGATTAATAGGTGATCCAAAAGGGCATGAGGTTGAGGAGGCTGACCTGGAGGTAATGCAGAACTCTGAGAAGAGATAAGGAGAGTGCAAGTTCGGTTAGAAGTAGTGGAAGTGGGGAGACAAAGGGATCTTGAAGGTGGAGATGTTAGTGAGGCCAAAGAGGAACTTGAAGAAGAAGGGGAAACACCTGTTGAAGCTGCTAAGGTTATGTTGTTGAGAGTAGTATTGGGATCAAGTTCAAGGCTAAAGCCTGAAATCTCCATTTACGATGGAAGTTTGAAAGCTGAGAATCTAATAGACAGAATCAATGAGATGGAAAATTATTTTGAGTATGAAGAAATTAGGGAGGACAAGGGAGTTAAGTTTGTAGTGACAAGGTTGAAAGGTCATGCTGCACTATGGTGGGATAATGTACAGGCTGAAATAAGGAAGAAGGGAAAACCATTGATCAAGAGCTGAGATAGAATGGTGGCAAAGATGAAGAGTAAGTTCTTGCCAAAGTATTACCAGCTAGATCCCTATAGACAGATGAAAAATATTAAGAAAAATATGTTGATAGTGAGGGATTATATCAAAGAGCTTTACAAGGTGAACTTGAGAGCAAGCTATGTAAAAGATAGCCGAGAGAAGACAAAAAGGTATATCAATTCTTTGAGGTTGGATATCCAATATGAAATCAACATACTTTCTCCAAGGACAATAGAGGAAGCATACCAGTGTGCCTTGAAGGAAGAAGAAAAGATAGCCAGGAAGCAAAGCTCTCGCAAAGAACGTGGCTTTTCCATAGGGAAAGGAGAGTCAACTGGAAGAAGGAAGCTTCCAGTGCAAACTAATGATGAAGGAAACTCAAATCAGCAAGGGCAGTCATAAAAAGAAGGTGGAAATAGAGGAGGAAGACCTTATTAGAGATTTATAGGTAGAGGAAGAGGAAAAAATACTATTTACCAGTGTTACATATGTAACAATTTAGGTCACTGATCTTTTGAATGTGTTGAGAATGAAAATGCAAGACAACAAGGTGCATACATAGCTCAAACTGAAGCATCAGAGGCACCAGTACTAGAGGTAGAGAATGTTCCAGAGACTGTAGAGGTGTTGATGATGCATAAAATCCTATTAAAACCATCAAAGGAGGTTGTTGAACCAAGTCAAATAAAATACTTGTTCAATACAATGTGTAAGGAAAAAGGAAAATGCGGAAAATTGGTGATTGACAACAAAGTATGGACAATCTAGTCTCCCATGAAATGGTGGAAAAATTTGGTTTGAAAAATATTAATCATCCCACACCTTATAAGGTATCATGGTTGCAAGAAGGACACCAATTGTTGGTGCATGAGGAAAGTGAAGTTGAGTTTTAAATAGGTAGGTATAAGGACAAGGTGCTCTATGACATAATGCCAATGGATGCTTGTCACATTATTTTGGGTGACCCATGGGAGGCTGATGGGAAGGAGACACATGATGGAGAGAGAAATTGTTATATGTTCGAAATGGATGGCATCACACATACTCTTGTACCATTCAAAGAGGAACGTACGATTGAAACAAGCAACCCAAAAGAACCACTTCTTTGTGGAAAGTAATTTGTACAATAGATGGAATAAGAAGAGATAAGCTATGCAATGGTTTGCAAGCCAAAGGTATTACTTTTGCACACTCAAATTATAGATTTACCTATTGAGTTTAGGGAGTTATTGCATGAGTTTCATGATATTGTAGTTGATTAATTTCGAAGTGATTTTCCACCCAAAAGAAGCACCAGTCATCACATAGACTTGGTGCAGGGAGCAAGTCTTCCGAACAAGGTTTCATATTGAATGATAGCTAAGGAGAATGAGGAAGTGAGGAAGCAAGTCCAAGAATTGTTGGACAAAGGACTAATAAGAGAAAGTTTGATTCTGTGTGTTGTACCTACGGTACTAAGTCCAAAGGAGGGTTGAGAAAGGAGAATGTGCATTAACTCTAGAAAAATCAATAATATCACCATTCATTACAAGTTTCTATTGCTACGGATGGATGATATGATGGACTACTTGTGTGTGGAAACTTACTTCTCAAAGATTGACTAGAAAATTGGTTATCATCAAATTCGAATCAGAGAAGGAGACGAGTGGAAGACAACTTTCAAGACCAACGATAGCTTGTATTAGTGGATGGTCATGCCTTTTGGGATGTCAAATGAACCTAGTACTTTTATGTGGTTGATGAATGAAGTCTTGAAGGAGTTCATTGGTAAGTTCGTCATTGTTTATTTGGATCACATTTTAACTTTTAGTCAAACTAAAGAAGAGAGCTTGAGACATTTGAAGTATGTTGTAGAAAGATTGTAACAATAAAAGTTATTGATTAACATGAAGAAGTGTTATTTTATGAAGAGTGGGCTTATGTACCTAGGTTTTTTCATTTCTAAGGATGGCTTCGAAATTGCTCTGAAGAAGATAGAGGCAATTATAAACTGGCCCTCACCTAAAAACAATTTTTGGGTGAGAAGTTTTCATGGTTTAGCCAGCTTCTAAAGGAAGTTTATCAAGAATTTCAGTGGTATTTGTGCACCTATCATTGACACCATCAATAAGGATAGGAATCCATTTTATTGGACAACAACAACAACAAAAAATAAATTCAATTATTGAAGAAGAAGATCACTGAGAAGCCGGTGTTGAAGTTTCTAGACTTAAATCATCCCTTTCAAATAATATGTGATGCTTGTGGGACAACCATTGGAGCTGTACTAATTGATGACGATAAGCCCATTGAGTATTTGAACGAGAACTTAAATGATTCAAAATAGAAATAATCTTCCTATGACAAAGAATTTTATGCAATGGTTCAAGCTTTGAAGCATTGGGGCAATACTTGATGCCTAAGGACTTTATGTTATGTACATGGATAAGCTTTCCTTACAATACATTATGTGACAACATAAGTTGAATCATAAACATACAAAGTGGGTGGACTTCCTTCAAAATTTAATTTTTCGTTTGAAGAAAATTAGTAGGAAGGAAAATAAGGTTGCATATGCCTTGAGTAGGAGATGTTTAATCATGCAATAAAGTGAAATACAATTTTTTGGCTTTGATTATTTGAAGGACTTATATGACATTGACGTTGATTTCAAAGAATATTTTGTAGCATGTAAGAATCTAGTCAATAGAGACATAAGTCCATGGAAAGAGTTTATGTTGCAGGATAGACTATTGTTCAATGTCAACTATGTTCTCCCAATTGCTCAATGAGGGAAAACTTGGTCCAAGAAAAGCATAATGGTGGGTTAGTCGGAGACATTGGTGTTGAGAAAACACTTGGGAAATTGAGTCTCTTCTATTTTTGGCCTGAGATGAAGGTATATGTATAAAGGTATGTGAATAAGTGTAGTATATGTCAACATGCAAAAGGGAGTAGTGAGCATGCTGGACTGTACATGCCTTTACCCATTCCCAACAGACCTTAGGATCTGGTGAGTATGGAAAACAAGGTAATTATTTAATCATTGTATTTGTGGATAGATTTACGAAGATGGCTTATTTCATTATGTGTTCCAAAACTAGTGATGCTACCCATCTGACTAATTTGTTTTTTTATGAGATTATTTGGTTGCATTGTTTGCCAAAGAGTATAATCTCTGATAGGGAAAAAATATTCACACGAAATTTCTGGAGGACCTCGTGGAAGAAACTTGTCACTAAGCTAAATTTTAGCTTGGCCTATCACCCACAGTCTGATGGGAAAAAAGAGTTTGTGAACATGAGTTTGGGGAACTTGTTGAGACTTTAGTAAGTGAACGACCCAAGCAATGGGATCATGTGCTAGCCTAGGCTAATTTTTCCTATAATGACTCACCAAATAGGAGCACAGGAAAGAGTCCATTTTGTATCTTGTAGAGCATATATCTTAGAGGAATTTGTGAGCTAAGTGACTTGGGGAAGCTTGAGCATAGAAGTGCTGATGGACAGGAATTTGCAACAACCATAAGTGAGTTTCACGAGTAAGTAAAATATAAATTACAAGAAAAAAGCTACAACTACAAGCAATGAGTAGATTTACACAGGAAATAGGTAAGATTTGAAGTGAGAGACGTGGTCCTAGCCCACATAAGAAAGGAGAGGTTTCCAAGGGGAGAATACAATAAATTTAAAATGAAGAAGATAGGACCTTGTTATATCCTCTACAAGTTTTCAGAAAATGCTTATGAGTTGGAGTTACCTCTAGGAATTGTAATTTCATCCATTTTTAATGTAGAAGATTTGTATGCCTACACAGCTCGTGATGCAAATCAAACTTCTAGGATTATTGATTAATATGAAGGAAACGAACAACAGTGGTTGAAACAAATGACCGTGGCAAAGAATTTAAACGCTGAATAGATTTTGGATACATGTGTTTTAAGAAGACTAGAGGAAATAATACATGGAGTATCTCGTGAAGTGGAAAGACCATCTGATGCAGGATTCTACTTGGGTGGATGAAGCAACACTTTAGAAAGAAGGACATTCTGTAGAAGACCTTATGAGCAGGAGTTCATAAATATTTCTTTCTTAGGGAGTATCATGTAGGTGCATTAGGTTGTGCACATAAACAAGATAAGTTATTGAAGTCAGACCAAGAGCCTAGCAATGTGATGGGTTGATCACTTGCCAAGGCTAGAACTTTTTAAAGTTTAATTGTTAAAATTTATGTATATTTAGTTAAGGGTAGTTAGGAGCATCTAGTTAAAAGAAATCTTAAATAGTTAAGGATAGGATTGGATAGTTCGTAGGGTGTTATAGTTAATTAGATTAAAAATAGGTCTTGCTTCCTGATGTTGCAGAGTGAGGAAATTAGTTCACATCAGGGAACTGATTTCCTAGACAATTTTTTACTTTTGGGGGAAAAATGAACATTCTTCTTTAAGCTTTTGTTTGTGAGAAGGGTGCACTATTTTGTTCTCTATGTGGGACTGAAGTTAATAGATAAAAAAATTAATACATCCGTGAGATCAATATGTGATTATTGATCCTCAATCTATGTGAACTGGATGTGGTATGTGGAGTTAACATTTAGGTAAACAACACCCTTGGACAAGTGCTACTAATCATCAAGTCGAATTTGTAATTGTGTATGAGATAGTTAATTGTATGTGCATTTGTGAGGTTTGTTAATAGTCATATTAATATCTCGAAATTGAAATTGATGTGGACTTTATTCTCTTTGTTCTTTACATTTGAAAGTTATTAAAATATGGACCTAGAGAACCATATTACAATTAATATTTTAATCATAGTGCTTTTGTGTCAAATCTTATGTATTGGAAAGAGTCATTTACATTACAAGTTTAAGAATACAGAGCACTATGTATCAAGCCAGGAGAAGGGATTTCGTAGGAGGAAAACTGTCATCGAAATTACAGTTCAATGTCAGGTCAAAGCAAGAAGAAATTCAAAATTTCTCAATCTAGGTTTTGTGCAAAGCATGGTCTATTTGGTGACTCGTGCAATTTTCCAATAAAATCCTTTCTTGAGGAGTTTCGAGATGATTTATAAACTATGATTTTCTGAGTGTGTGAGTGGTAAAAATGATTTGTTGAAGTCCATACTTTTAACCAACACCCGTGTATAAGTCCATTTGGATCTTATTTTTTTCAGCTTGTTAAAACCATCATGTTTTCAAATAAATCTATTTTTCCTCAATATACATAAAGATATCAGTTGTTGCTCAAAACAAGAATTATATCAAGTGGTGCTGAACAAGTAAATCAACCATAAATGATATAAAACCCACTTCACATAAAAATATCATTGCAACATTGTTATAAATATAGTTTTTAAAAATTTGGATCACAAGCGATCACTAAAGAAAATACTTTTGAGTTATTTCACATATTTAAAATTTCTGTTACAATGATGCGATAAACCTTGGCATTTCCTTCATTTTTTTTGGATGTTTTTTGATGGCAAATATTCAAAAAGTATATTCCACACACTTAATGAAACCCCATAATTTTGTAAATTATTCTCACATAACCCTGTCATGCGAGTTGAATACACTATTACAACATTTTCAATTAGACAGGTAGTTCATTTTCTTGTTTCCAACTCTTCATCACTGTTGTCCTATGCTTTCTTTGGAGCAGATCCATATATGTTGGAAGTAGAAAATTGTCACATGACTGCTGAGGAATATGGTTCAAGTTTCAGCATATGTACTCTGATGAAGGTGACTAGATAGTGATTTGCATGTTTACTTATAGGATCGTGAGTAATGGTGTAAGACAAAACACTCTTTTTCGCACGTAAAAATAAGTGTAATGATATTCCTTTGAATACATGGCTTCAAGAAACATAATTGATTGGATATGATATAACATATATGGATAATAATACTTATGGAATCTCAAGTAACTCAAAAGTTATTGCAGTTATTCAATGTGAGTCTCTTGCTCAAATTCCTTTGAACATTTTGAAATACATGTATGCTTTCCTTAAATTTCTATATTTTATTTTTTTTAGATCCTTTGGGAACACAAGGTAAAATAGTAAGAAGTTGAGGAACCTTGAGGTATTCAATTTTGTAATCTTTTGTTTGAAACTCATTACAGTGAAGTTTTTTTGCTTCATACCAATGCTTGAAAGCGATGCACATATCATTGTCCTAATCCAACGTCAATATATACACATCTCCTTGCATTTGATTTAGGTAATTTTCTCCCTTTCATGATTTTAAGCTAAAAAGGTTCAAGGCTCAAATGTAATTGGCACCTACATAGTCATTGTGCTCTGGAAGGTCCATGGTGCCCACTTAAGATTTTTCAATCCATTCAAAAAGAGTTGTTAAAAGGTAAATGTCAATTATCATGTCTCTCTATATAGAAATATGTGGACTATTTAGATGAAAAAAGTTAATCAAATTTTGGGCGTTAAACGTCACCTAGGAGAAATGGAAGTTGTGTCTACTAGATTTCATGCCCAACCTCAAACTGTAGTAAGATTATTTACAATAAACATAAAAGAAAGATAGTAGAAACCAGTGTGCAATTTTCTCCTTTTATTTTGGGATAACATATAGATACTTGTTCCCTTACCCTGAGATTTCCCTTCCATCGACCATTCATGTCTCAAAAAATACCTAACAAGGGTAATAGCTCCTACAGTGAAATGACCAAAGATGCGTCATCCCTTTACATCCCTTTAGTTGTTTTCTCTAGAAGTTTCTTAATAAATATCCAAATGAATTATATTTTAAGATAGTTTGATTATTGCTAAAATCATCAAAATGTCAAAGTTGTTAAAGCTTCCCATGTTAGGTTCTTTTATTTGAACATTTTTCATATTGGTGAGTTTTAAGGAATGGAAATTCAAAATTTGCAAGATCTGTAAATTTAATGGTAAATTATGCCTTGCCATAGTCGAGATTTAATGAAAAATCAATCTATGGAATGATTTAGATTTTTCCAAGGCTTAAATATGAATCATCCCCTAAACAGAAGTGACAAATAAACATTTTACAAAATTGAAGTAGGGCAAGTTTAATAGTGAATTTTATCATAATTATTTTCATTGCTACTTTTTTGAGTTTGAAACTGAAAGAGAACTAGGTGAAAGAGAGAGGAAAGTTTTCAAGTTTTAGCGAGAGGGAATATTGACATAAATAAACGTCCAAGAGCATGTTACTCATTTAAATATTCAATTAGATTCATTTAGATTTTCTTAGATTCATTTAGATTTTCTTAGATTCACTATTAAGTAGATTCATTGAAATGTGTAACATGATGCTGCACAATGCATTATGTCAACAAACCATTTAGCTAAAATTTGAAATCTGTATTTCCTCTCTTTCATGTGGTTCATGTCCAGGTTAAAATTCAGCAATAAAAAAATTTGGAAAATAACTAGCAATATGAAATAATTATGATAAAATTCACTATTAAGTGTTCACTGCTTCGATTTTGGAAAATGTTTGTTTGTCTCCGCTATGCATGATATGATCCAAATTAATGAGCACTAACATAATTGAAACCGTGGCATTTACTAATTTTTGGTTGAATCTAGTATATGGAAAGGTCCAATTTGCCATTAAATTTATCAAATCTAGAAAAGTTTAAATTTCGATCTCTTAAAAACTGACATGACAATGGCTTAGGCTTTTGTCTTGTTTCGATCTCCAAAATAAAATAAACATAACACGATAATCATAATAACCAAAACAATTAATCAACATAATTGATGATTATGATAATGCATTATGATTAAAGACAATGATGAGATTCACAAGGTAATAACAATAACCATTTATGCAAATAAAACACTATGGAGAGAGGCTACATTATTTATGTTATTGGACAAGCATGGATACAGGGAAAATATACACACTTCAATGCCCTATTTTAAATGGAAGAAAAAGTAACCATAAATGATCCATATCTTGAATGATCTTTTACCAAGAGATATTTGTGTCCACATATTGGATGATGTTTGCAAAGAGGCATCTTATGGGAACAAGACAATTGCAATTGTTTTCCTACATCAAGGTGAATCTATAAATCTATATCAGCTCAGTCCAATCACTTTGCTAAAAAGTTGTGTCCTATGCTCAGAGCCTGCTTACCATATCCATATTTTCCCACTTATGTGCCTTGTATGGCAACATTTTAGTATTTTAGTCCACAGACACAATCTTGGGGCGATAGTGATTGAATTGAAAAGCCATAGTTCGAGCATATAAACACATGTTGATGTTGTTGAGAACTACCCCTACCATTGGAACTCCGAAATGCATTTGTAAAATGGCAGTAATGTTGGGAGCCACCACATAGACCTGCATATAAGCAACCACAATCAATGAGATCAAGATGATATATATTTATCCTGCAATTCTTCAAGCCTTTTCTAACATAGGATTTGGGTTACTTGTATCTATTAGTAATGACCAAATCCAATCTCTGAACCAACTGGCTATATCACATAATTGGGTTAAGAAAAACAATGTTCCTTTTGTTCTTGCCGCTGATATCATTGGGATCTCAGTGGGGAACGAGGTTATGTTCCGTGGAGACAGAGTTATGCTTTCTCAGCTCCCTGCATTAAAGAACTTACGAACTTACACACTACCCTTGTTGAGGTTTCACTTGATCAACAAATTAGGGTGTCTACACCTCACTCTATGGCCATATTTTCTACATCTATTGGAGCGCAATTTTGGGCTCTTCAAAATGGTTATGACAATGTCTTATGATGTGGGCTTGCTGCGATCTCAACTAAGGGAATTCTCAATTTTTTGCTTGGTCTTGACTTAGAGTTCAACTCTTCTCAAAGTTTGTACATAAAGGCCTTACTGTGTTGGTCCTTATTGTGGTTTTCTATGAAGGCTAGGTTGTGTGACATAGTTATTAATTTCATTTAGTCTGTAGCTGTTATTACTAATTGAAACTATAAATGAGGCAGAGTGCAGGTCCATCTCTTGCTGCTCCACACATTGTTGGTCGTCCTGTTGTAGCTCTTCCTACAAGGAAAGTTTGGAGCATTTCCAAGCCCGTAGTTGATGAAAAATCTTTAAAAAAATGTTTGGACTATGCTTGTGGCCAGGGCATTGACTGTAGGCCTATTTTACAAGTGACATTGGCCTTCTTCTGAAGAAGTGCAACAGAAACAAGTAAACCCCAGACAAATTCACCAAATATTTCTCCAACTAATTACAACCCAAAAATCAAATGCCAACAAATTATATGAACAAACTGCAACTACCCATGATAGGAAATCTCCCTAAAAATTCATCGAGCAAAGCCACAACATCCTGATTTGACTAAATTCATTTAAAATAAGGGTTTGTGCACCAGTTGCAATAAATTCATTTAAAAGAAGGGTTTGTGCATGGGTTTGAGTACTAGTAGTTACTCCCGCTGTCACAATGATATCTCGAGTGGTCATTATCAGCTCCATAATAGATATCCAAGAAGACATCCACTACTTGGCATCGTCTATCGACTATGATCAAGAGAAAAGCCCTAAAAAGAAATACACAATTTTTTATTGATAACGCAACAATTTTTTCTTAGAAGCCTAAAAGCTAAATATTCCAAAGAGGAAATAAAGTTGTAGAAAATTATAATAATGAAAACTTATATACATAATCTTACATATTTGAATCCACCAAATGTTAGTACTTTGACCAAGTAAGATTAGGTAGCTGGAGAAGACCCTCCTCGACCATTATTCAGTCGATTTTGAAAGCAATGGTGGGCAATGACGTCTCGTCAACAATTATTCAGCCAACTTTGAGATCAAAAGAAACTCCGAGGCAGCCCCGAGGGAATGTTCGGTGAGAGAAACGTTCTAAGCCCCGTATTCCCTTACCGCAGAGCTTCGTCGAGACGGGAGACCTTGTTTATCAATCGGAGGATGAGCTTGAAATCATCGGGGAGGTTGGAGGATGTTTGCAAGTGAAAGATGATGACGATGGCTAGAAAGAGGTGATCGCACATGACAGATCTCGTATTCAAAAACCCTGAAGCTCCAAACACATATTCAAAAACCCTCAACCTCCAAACACGAAGCAAAAACCTTATGCTCGGTAGGTGCGAGACCTCGTTCCTTCCGACTACTTTTACCTTCGATGATCGAACAACTTTACATACTTCAATCGTCTAACGAATACGGAAGTTTTTCTCACCAAAACAAATAAGCAATAGGAGAGTTTTTCTAAAAACACACTTTACGACTTAATAAATATTATTATTCTTTATATAATATTGATTTAAAAAATATATCATTCAAATATTTGATTTACTAAAATATACTTAATTAAAAATAATAAAATACCAATAATAATCAATAACCAAAAACAAGGTCATAAGTGCAAAAGCAAACAGATAATATGTATCGTAGGAAGAGGAAGACGACCGTTGCTCAACTGCCACAGCGTCAATCATCTGAAAGCCAACGGCCGGCGTGATCTGGGATTCCCGCTCCTCAAGTACCGCGCTCAGCGACCAAGTCGTTGGTGTAATCGTGGTAGTGAATTTAAATCGAATTTATGTTGCTGACATTTTATTAAATGACCCTTTGTTATATGAAACATCAAAGTTGACTGAGATTTAATTGTGTTAATGAGATTTAAGTCAAATCAAAATTCTCAATTGGATTAGTAAGATATGATTATATTGAAATTTCAATTAAATCCAGAAAGGAAAGTTTAATACTTTATTTTATATTAAATAGCTCTTTCAAATGTATTAAACTAATTTGTATTAAATTATACTTAATAATACTATTTAAATAATTTAAAATTAATTAATTAAATCAACCTTCTGGATCTCACACGACAAATAAATTGGTTTTCCTTTACAATTTTTACATAAATTTAAATGGATAATATTGTGTAAAGAAAAAATATGATAATAAAACTATTTCACACTAACTTATAATAAAATAAAAGAAGACTGCATTTGGTACACTTTCAACCATTCAAGCTTGCCCATAGATAAATTAGAAAATTAAAGTAATTCATTTACTGAATCACTACTGAAAACAGGGAGAGAACTTGGAAGTAGATTTGGTGGTTTACATATATTTTTATATGTCGGTAAATTTGACAAAGTCGAACAAATTATTTCATAACATTCTCCTGAAGTAATCTCATTCCATTATAATTGTGGTCGTCTGTGAAGACGAGCAGACTTTAAATGCCCCCGCTTCACTACGTGAAATTTTTCGTTGTGCAGAGGATTAGTTAGGGAAAAATCGAACTCTTTTGCCAACTTTAAATGTGACATGTAATGATTACCTAAGAAGAGAATAGTTAATCAAAATTAAAATAATATTAAAAAATAATAAAATTTAATTTGTAATATTAAATTACAAAGAATTACATAAGGTAGAAAAAAATAGTTTATCAAAACTAAAATAAATAAATGAAAATAATATGTAAAAATAATAAAATTTAATTCTAATGTTAAATTAGAAATAATATATATATATTTTTCATCAAATATAAATAATAGCGAAATAAACAAAAAAAAACAAAATGCTTAATACAATTTCTCAAAGGAAAAAAATAACTTATCAAAATTAAAACAAATAAATTAAAATAATATTAAAAAATAACAAAATTTAATTGTAATATTAAATTATAAATAATATGTAATTTTTTCATCGTCCAACATAAATATATAAGTAATAAGTAAATAAACATAAATAAATAAACAAAAAAAAACTAAATACTTAATACCACGCCTCACAATTATGTGTTCTAACCAATAAAGCGCACAAATAAGGATCTTGATTACACCAACAACGAAAAATAAAAAATAAAAGGTTAGAAAGAAAGAGTGAGTGTATGTGGTCTACAACGCTCCCGCACACCAGTGTTGTGGATAATTGAGTTGAATGGACCTTTCGATTATGGCGGGGTCATGAAATAATTCCTTGCATCAAGAAGAGTGAGTACGGCGAATTTAGCCCTAATAATTCATTAGCGTGCTTCATTGATGTAACACTTGGTATTGTAAATATTAATAATTTATTTTTACTATGCATACTTGGTAGATAATGGAATTAACAGAAATAATTGCAAAGTTGTTTCTTTTAAAAAAAAATATTATTTCAATTTTATTTAAACATGACAAGTCTAGGAATTCAGAGCAAGAGGCTTAAAAATGAGATTGTTAGATACCATAAAGAGGCTTAAAAATGAGATTGTTAGATACCACAAAGTTAAAGAGATCTAGTTATTCTTTCTCTAGAGATAAAACATTTCATTGGGAAAATGATGTTAAGGAAGAAAAGTGGGAAAAGTTGGAGGCGTTCGAAGAAAGAGAGGGAAAACAAAAGATTTTGCAGGACCTTGTCAATAAGGTACTCTTGAGCTAGGTTGTGAACCAATGGAGACATTAAGTGGATGGAAAGTTCTTGGTTCGATTGGAGGTCCTTATGCCAGTGAACTTGTCCTAGGGGCCACTGTTTATCTTCTCTTTTGGAGACTAAAAGCTCGGGGGCCGAGGAGAGAACCAGATGTAATTGTCATTCTCGTGGTTGGGAGGAGAGGACTCTTGGTTCAATTCCTTAGCTGTCTATGTTTAACAACGTAAATATATTGAAATTCGTTAAATTGCAAACAAGATTATTCTTGTAAACTGAAATTTATTTCTTGAACAATTGAATGAAAAGATATACATCATTTGTGTTAATTGATTTGATGAGATTAGATGTGCTTATGTGTTTTGATAACTAAGGAAACAAATGTTTTGTGTTTTTATTTTGAATAAAGAAATAAAGGAACTGATAAAACACTCACAGAACAATCTTGAAGTTATAGATGAAAGAAAAAAATTAATTGCAAACCAACAATGTTATTTATCTTAGTTGAGTAGTTGAGACTCCTATCCTTTGATATATCTATCTATATATATATATATATATATATATATATATATATATATATATATATATATATATATATATATATATATAAAACAGGAATATTGATTTCACGATTTCACACACCGTTATACATAATGTTGATTCTGGCCCTTGATGGAAGGGTCTTACCAACCTCGGTCGGCCAAGAAAGTAAGACATAACTATATCCAAAAATAGATAGCCAACTATAGATGAAATAAGCCACATGTTACAATGTGAGAAAAGGCTAATAGCATAGAACAATATGCAGACAGGCTTGAGGTAAAAAGTTAACATAGGAGTGGTACTGGAGCTTTATGAACATATGAAGCAACATAACTTTGTAGTTATTACCCAACACTGAAAAAAAAAACTTGAGGAATATTCACTGGTGGTAAGGGGGTTTCATAAGGCCAATGTTAGGAAAGAAACTGGTTTAGTTCCAGACCAAGCCAGACTAGGCGTCCGTTCTGGTTCATAACCCTTACAAAAATATTAAATGCAACCGCATGCAAGGATTTGTCATAAGTAATGTAATCCAAATGAACAAATATCTAAACATAATAACTTAACAACACTACCATCTAAAACAAACACAAAAAGAAATAACACTCTGTACATATATGAATATAATTCATTGGAATAGAAATCTTATATAAAGATCCATATGAATATAATTCGTTGGAATAGAAATCTTATATAAAGATCCATATGAATATAATTTGTTGGAATAGAAATCTTATATAAAGATCCATAGGTCTTGCTGATATACAATTGTATAGACAATAACCCATAACAGGGAATGGCGTGAACAACCAACCCATCTGTTCACAATATATTACATAAACATACAGAGTGTAAATAAATTCTCCACAACTTAGTTAGGGTTTACATCGACCTGTTTCCCCACATCCAAGAGACATTTTATAGGTCCTAAAATAACCAGAGGTGAAAGTCTTAGAGCACATTTGTAACCATCAAATTGACAAACAAATTCATTGACCAAAAGGACACGAAAAATGACCTTTGAAAAATTGGAGGAAGCATTCGACAAAACCTAGAAATAAGAACCTCAAGTTACATTAGGTTGTCGAGCTAGCAACATGAAATTTCCACAATTAGTTAGTCGACCTCCCACCCAGAGAAGGAACACTCATATGTGAGAGCTAATGTGCGAGAACCAACCAGGGAACAAAAAAAAACACAGTTATTCTCAAATTGAGAAGCTGGATAGGAAAATTATAGTGGAAACAATTGTGTTGGATCTTTAATTGATACTTGAAAAGGAAATATGTCGGGGTTGTAGTCTTCGAGCTAAACATAAAATAAGTCAAATATGTAGGCATAATTTACTATAAAATCTTGGCAAAAGAGCTAACAGAGAGGAGCAGAAAATTCTAACCATACCTAATGCATAAATCTCTTGATATATGGTCGTAGTTCCACAAGAATATGTCCCTTTCCATCATACTTGTGAGCATATGGGTCAAAAAAGTTAGAAAAAAGTAAATAAAGGTAGGGAGACTTAAACAAACAGAGCTACATGTAAGCCAACTAGAGCATACCTCTGAAAGTTGACAAAACCCCTTTTGAAACTAGTGCAGAGCTCTCACAACATGCAGAGGAAAAAAAATGACAAACATAAGGGTTGGAAAAACCAGGTAGTTACCAAAACTCCATAAAATAGGGTTGGACCATCAGATCCAAACCCTAATGAATCTATGCTTAGGATTAGTTATGTTTTCAATCACTAAGCGCTGGGGAGGTTTGATGGACATGTGCCATACCAATGTCATATGTTGAATATTTTGCATGACCTTATGGTGATCCGGGCATAATGGAAACCATAAGAAAATAATATGGTGTACCCTTAGCAAACTATAGAATTTCATGTCAAGGGATAACCTTAAGTTTTCCCGAAACCCTAATGTTATGAGTTGGTAAGATTTGGGATGTTGGGTTTATAAAAAATTTAAAACAAAATATAATCTACCACTTCGAGACCTGTGGACTTTTCTAAGTCCTATAATATCAATCCATGTGCTTTCAAACCAATATTTGAATAGTAATAATAATAAAGATTATTAGTATTATTCTTTTTTTAACAATGTTTGCATGGATAGATGTTACAAGTGGTTAAAGCACCACAAATTCAACATTGTGGCCTATTTGGGTGAAATATAAATAACAAATATCTAATGATGCAAAGAGGGGAGAGAATATGAGAAGAGGAGAGGGATTTACATGATTGACTGTGGTAATGGGACATGTTGCTTTGGCTCAAGTTAACCTAGAAATGTGTGTTCAATTGGGGGAGGAATCTTGCAATACCAATGAGATGATGTTAGAAACTTTGCAACAACTACGAGTTGAGATGGAAAACTTAAGAGATGATAATGAGAGGTTGAGGTTGGAACATAGGAGAATTATGAAAAGTCTCTCAGATAGACAGAATCAGAGGAACCCAGATCATGTCCCTGATAATGAAAATAGAAAAAAAATGCATCGACAAAGAGAATATCATATGGAATCTGAGGGGGAATGAAAGAACAATTAAGAGGGATATGATAATATTTCTAGCGGAAAGGCAATCAAAATGCAAAAAATTGAACTCCAAGGGCAATTTAAAAAAATTAAGCCCCCAACATTTGATGGATAAATGGAGGAAACATTAGAAGCTTGGCTAATTAATATGAATAAATACTTCCAAATTTAAGAGTATGATGACAATTTAAAAGTAATTTTGGTGATTTATTAATTACAAGGTGAGCCTAATCTATGGTGGGAATAGATTAATATTGATTGAGGAATCGATGTGCAAGATGTAACATGGGATAACTTTCAAAAACATTTTAAAGATAAATATCTGATGGATCTATTATATAATAAAAAATATAAAGAGTTTCACGATTTGCGGTTAGGGCACTTTTCCATGGATGAATTTGTAACTAAGTTCACCTCCTTGTTGCAATATGTCACTACATCCGGGAAGAGAAAGCTAAGGTACAACGTTTCATCAATAGCTTACCACTATTGATGAAAGAGGAATTGGGATTTAATAAACTAAAGATAATGGATGAGGAAATCCATAATGCTTGGATTTTCTATCAATGAATGAAGTAAAAAAAAGATAGTGGAAAAATATGATCAAATAAGAAAGGACAAAAGAATCTCCAGAATATCAGAAATGCAAAAAACTACCAGCACTAGGAATGGGCACAAATCCTATCAAAATAAACAACCTGGGTAAAATCACCAGAAGATCAGACTATAAAATGAATCTAAGAAAGCTGAAGTTTCGAGTAAACTAGAGTCATGTCAGGTGCAAAATCCTCTCTTACTATGTTGGGGTTGTGGAGAACCCCATTATTACAAGAATTGTCTACATCACGCCAAAATATAACCAGCCATGAACATTCAAGATGCCTCTACGGTTGGATAGGTTTCAATAAATATACCAAGGATTAATGCTGCAATGGAGGACCATCTGGCTGAGTACCAACCTACAATGATAAAACTGGAAGGTAAACTAGCTAATTGTATTATTTCCAGTTTGATAGATCTAGCGGAAAGCCTAAAATATATCAACCCAAAACAAGTCTAATCATGCCAATTACAAGCCAACAAATTCAAAAATACCTTGTTAGTACAGTTGGACAGTCAGGCTAAAAGAAGGGTGACTGCTAAGGAAGAAAACCATTTCATCGAAGTAGTTAGACAACCAATTAGGGTGAATTTGAATGTGTTTCCTTTAGGATCCTATGATGTGTCAATCAGTATGGACTGGTTAGAAGGACATTGTTCCTTATAGGAATGTCAAGAGAATACCATAAGTTTCCTCACAGAAGAGGGTTATAGGAAACAATGTCAAGGCATTAAAAGGCCTATTAAGTTACAGACTATTATAACTACCCAATTAAGTAAATGCCCGAGAAAAGGTTTCCAGATTTATGTTGTGCAAGTTGGATACTCTAATGTTGAAGATACAACAAGCACTTTAGAAAACATACTAGTCATTCAATATTTTGTTGATGTATTCGCAGAAGAAATTCATGGGTTGCCACCAAAATGGAATATTGACTTCATAATAGCACTCATCCTGGGAGAAACACCAGCTCCCAAAACCCCTTATCGTATCACATACCTAAGATAACATAACTTAAAATGCAATTGCAGGAGTTACTTGATAAAGGTTCCATCCATCCGAGTGTGTCACCATGGGGGGCTCCTATGTTGTTAGTAGAAAGAAGGATGACACCCTAGGATTGTGCATTGATTAGAGGAAACTAAATAAATTAATTATAAAAAATAAATACCCATTGCCGACAATCGATGATTTTTTAATAAAGTTAAAGGTGTCACCGTATTCTCTAAGATTGATTTACGGTTAGACTACCATCAAATAAGAATCAAGGAGGAAGACATTTAGAAGAAAACATTTAGAACTTGATATGGGAACTATCAATTTGTGGTACTGTCATTTGGGCTTACCATTGCCTGAACAACATTTATGAGTCTAATGAATGGTATTTTCTATCCTTACCTTGATAAATTTGTTGTAGTTTTTATTGACGATATTTAAATTTTTGAGAGAAATTATAAGAGCCTAAGAAACACCTTCAGGTAGAGATGCAAACTCTGCGGGAACATCATCTATATGCTAAGTACAACGAATGTGATTTTAATAAGGACCAAATAAAATACGTAGGACATATAATTTCATATGAAGGAATAGTTGTAGATCCTGAGAAAATCAAGACCATCATGGAATGGCCCATTCCTAAAAATATGGCAGATATTGAGTCCTTTATGGGTTTGGCAGGGTATTATCGTTGTTTTATCGAAGAATTTTTTTAGAATATCTTACCCTATAATTTATTTTTAGAAGAAGGGAAAAGATTTTAAATGGACAAAAAACTATGAACATTGATTTGATGAATTAAAAAATTTACTGGCCACAACCCCTATATTAAAAATTACATACCCTGCAAAAGAATTTGTAATATGTACAGATGCTTGCTGAGAAGGATTAGGTGGAGTTTTGATGCAAGAAGGCAGACTGATAGCTTATGAGTGACGAAAGTTGAAATATCATGAGTAGAGGTATTCTACCTATGATCTAGAATTGACTATTGTAGTACATGCCTTAAAATTGTGGCGACACTACCTCCTAGGTAAGAAGTTTATTTTAATGAGTGATCAAAACATCCTAACTAGTTTCTTCAACAACCTAATCTTAATGCATGTCAAGCTATATGGAACGCCTTTCTGAGTGAGTTAGACTTTTATGTAAAGCATCTAAAAGGGAAAGAAAATATAGTGGTTGATGCTTTAAGTAGGAAATTACATTGTGTGTATGAAGTATCTTATAGTCAAACTGGAATTAGTTTCTCTAACCAGATTAAGGAGGTTGCTTTAAAGGATCCAAAGTATGAATTTTTATGGTAGAAATCTAAGTTTGCAACAAAACATGGAAATCAATCTGAATATGGTATAAATAAAGAGAATTTACCAGCTTTTAAAGGAAGAGTGTATTTTCCTAACTAGTTGGGTATTAAACAATTAATTTTAGGTGAATTTCATATGAATCATTATGTTTCCCAACCTGGATATCATAAATTACTTTCTATGATGAAGAAAAAATACCTTTGGCCTAGAATGAGAAGAAGCATTTTATATTACCTGGCAAATTGTTTGGAATGTAAGCAAGTTAAAGTTGAACACCAACACCCTGCAGGATTTTTGCATCCCTTACCTATCCGAGAATTTAAATGGGGTGTTGTCACATTGGATTTTGTAACATGATTACCTATATCCGAAGGGCACAATAACTATCATGGTAGTGATAGGCAAGATAAGTAAAACAACCCATTTTATTCTGGTACAAGCCACATATAAGATTTCTCAAATTTCTCACATCTTTATGAGGGATATATTTTGGCTGCATGACATACCTAAGGTGTTGATCTCATATAGAGGTGTGAAGTTCACCTCAACATTCCCGAAGGCTATTTTTGTTGGGTTAAGTACCTAAGTTCAATTCAATACCTCCTACCATCATGAAACAGATGGGAAGACTAAAAGAGTGAAACAGGTACTAGAAGTCATGTTAAGAATGTATGTTATGCAACAACCAACCCAATGGGAACAATACCTTCACCTACTTGATTTTTCATATAAAAAAAACTATCATGAATCATTAAAGATGAGTCCTTTTGACATACTGTATGGAAGGAAGTGAAAACCCCCTACTAATTGGAGCAATCTTGAAGATAAACTAATCTTAGGGCTTGATATGTTAGTAGATATGGAGTAAAATGTAAATAATTTATGTCAAAATTTAAGGTCTTCCCAATATAGACAGAAAGATTATGGTGATAAAAAAATAACTTTCTAGACTTTTGAGTTAGGGACCATGTCTATGTGTGAGTTAAACCCTATAAAACTACATTGATATGGGATGGTTGTGAAATGTTAGCACCTCATTATTGTGGCCCTTTCCAAATATTGGAAAGAATTTGACCTACAACATACTAGATTGCACTACCTAATCACATATGAGTTCATAATGTATTTCATGTCTCATTACTTAAGAAGTATGTATATGACCCTAAACATATTATTAACTAGAAATAGGTATAGGTCGAACAAAACAAAGAATTTCTAGTAGAACCTCTGCGTGTTCTTGAGAAGAGAGAAATAATGTTACAGAGGCAATCTATCACCCAAGTTAAGGTGAAATGGAGGAATTTTAGCCTAGAGGAGGCCACTTGGGAAGATTCCAACCGTATGCAGAAAAGCGTGACCTATTCCAAGAATAGGAATGAACATCGGGCATGGTGTTCAGCTCTAAGGGGGTGATAATGTAGCAGCCCTACTTATTATAAATATTCATAATTTAATTTTAATATGAAGTCTTCGTAGATAATGGGCTTAGTGGAAAAGACTAGTGAAACCACGAATTTGTTTCTTTTAAAATTTTTATTATTTCATTTTCATTTAAAAATGAAAAGTCTAAGAATTCACAGGAAGAGACCCAAAAATGATATTTTCAGATACTAGACAATTAGATATAGTTATTTACTCTCTCCCTCAAGATAAAAAATATTAGTGGCTAAAGGATTGCAAGGAAGGCATGGGGGAAAAGCTCGAGGGATATGTAGAAAGAGAGGGAAGTTAAAAGATCTAGCAAGAGTTGTCGATAAGTTTCTCTTGAGCTAAGATGTGAACCAATGGAGAGCTTAAGCTAATTGAAATTTCTTGGCTAGATTGAAGGTCTTGATGCCACAAAACATGTCCTAGGGGCCATTGTTTATCTATTATTTTGGAGACTGCAATCTTGGGGGGCAATTAGTTGTAATTTCCATTGTCATGGCTAGGAGGAGAGGTCTCTCAGTTGAATTCCTTGGTTGTCTGCATTTAGCAAGATAAGTATATTGAAGTTATTTAAATTGCAGAAGAGACTCTCCTTGTAAACTGAAATTTCTTTCTTGAACAGTTGAATGAAAATATAGAATTCATATGTGTTTATTGGTCTGGTGAGAATAGATGTGCTGATGTTTTTTGATAACTAAGGAAACAAATGTTTTGTGTTTTTCTTCTGAATAAAGAAATAAAGGAATTGATAAAACACGCAAAGAATAATCTTGAAGGTATAGACAAAAGAAACATAGATTGATTGCAAACTGGCAGTGTCATATGTCACAACAAATTAGTTCAGACTTGTATCCATTGATATCTATATATAACAAGAATATTGATCACAATATTACACACATCGTTATACAAAATGTTGACTCTGACCATTGATGGAAGGTTCTTGCCTACCTCTTCCAACCAAGAAAGTAAGATATAACTATAGCCAAAAATAGATAGCCAACTATAGATGAACTAAGCCACACATTGCAATGCTATAAAAGGCTAATAACAGAGAAAAACATGCACACTAGCTTAGGGAAAAAGTTAACCCAGGAGTTGAACTGGAACTTTATGAATAAAATAAGCAACATAGCTGTTAGTGATTACCCAACACTGAAAAAAGAAACTTGAGAAATATTGACTATTGGTAAGGGGGTTTTAGAAAGTAGTGTTGGGAAGGAAGCCTTTTTAGTCCCAGGCTTAGCCAGACTAAGGAAACAATCGAGGTCCATTTTGGTTCCAACCCTTGTAAAGGGTTAAATGCAACTACATGCAAGGTTCTGTCATAACCAATGTAATATAAATGAACAAATATCCAAACATAATAACATAACAACGTTACAATATAAATCACATGGAAAAAGAAATAACACTTTGTAGATAAATAAATGTAGTTCATTGGAATAGAAATCTTATATAAATATCCAAAGGTCTTACTGATATACAATACTATAGAAAAAAACTCATAATAGGGAACGACAAGAAAAATTGACCCATATTTTCGCAATATATTACATAGAAAGAAAGAGTGTAAATAAAATATCCACAACTTAAATAGTGTTTACATCGACCTATTTACCGACATCCAAGTCACCTTTTACAAGTCCTAAAATAATTGAAGATGAAAGTCTTAAAGAACCTCTATAACCCTCGACTTAAAAAACAAATTCATTGACCAACAAGACACTAAAAATGAACTTCGAAAAACTAGAGGAAGCATTTGATAGAACTTGAAAATAAAACGCTCAAATTATGTGAGATTTTTGAGCCATCATCATGAAATTTCTACAATTTGGTTCTCGGCCTTCGACCTAGAGAAGGGCCGCTCAATTGTGATAGCTAACCTGTAAAATCCAACTTGGGAACAAAAGGAAACCAAAATTATTCTCTTATTCAGAAGCCAAAAAAAAAATATAGGGGAAACAATGGTGTTGGATCTGTACTTGATGCCTGGAAATGAAATATGTCAGGGCTGTAGCCTTCAAGATAAACATAAAAGAAGTAAAATATTTAAGCACATTTTAATGTAAAATCTTAGCAAAACAGTTAACATAGATGGGAAAAAATTTCTAATTGTACATGATGCCTAAATCCCTTGAGATATGGTCATAGTTCTGCAAGAATACATCCCCTTCCATTGGAACTATGAGCATATCGGTCGAAAAACTTAGAAAATAGTAAAGAAAGGAAGGCAGGGTTAAACCAACCAAGTTGCATGTAAGACAAGTGGAGGATACCTATGAAAGTTGACAAAAAACCTTCTTCTACATGGAACTAGTGCAAAGATCCCACAAAAGGTGGCGGCGAAAAAATGACAAGCATAAGGGTTGGAAAAACTACGTAGTTAGAAAAACCCCATTGAAGAGGGTTGGAAGGTTATATCCAAACCCTAATGAATCTACACTCAAGATTAGTCTCGATGTCAATCATTAAGTGTGATGAAGGTTTGATTGATAAGTGTCTCACAAATGCCATATGTTGAACATTGTACATAGCCTTATGGTGATCCGGACATAATAAAAGCCACAAGAAAATAATATGGTGTACCCTTAGCACATTATAAAATTTCGTGTTACAAGATAACCTTAAGTTTTCCCAAAACCCTAACGTTAATAGTTGGTAAGATTAGGGAGGTGGTCTTTATAAAAAGAAACAAAATATTGTCTACCACCCCAAAATGTGTGGCATTTTATATGTCTTAAAATATCAAGCCATGTGTTTTAAACCAAGATTTGAATAGTAATAATAATAAAGATTTTTTTTTTTTACTTTATAATTTTGACAACATTTGCATGGATAAATGTTACAATTGTCCTCTAAAATAGTTCCATGATATTTGAATCAAGTATACATTTCTGTAAACCACACAGGTAGATAATAACGAAACTGGTGAAGAAGTTAACTCACCAAATTCTATCTCTATCTGTGTCTTATTTACTGAATTTTTTCTAATGTTGTTAAAAATATTTGTGAATGGTTATATTGGTCATGCATTTCATGTGAATTTGTATTTTTTAGTGATTCTCAGAGTATATGTGTGTACTATTTACTTATATTTATTTATTTGTCACAAATTGTTTTTGTGAAATAACAATCTTCTCTCTGAGTAATGATTTATTCTTGGTCCCACAATATTTTTGTGAAATAACAAGTTTCTCTCTGAGCAATGATTATGTCACACACGCATTTCTTGTGTGGAAGTAGTTTTTACCCATTCTATATCTAAGCAATAATTATGTTACACATGCATTTATTGTGGGGAGGTATTTTTACTGATTCTATATGTACGCATGCTACTTGAGGCAACAAAACATGTATTTTTTGATGATTATGTTTCACGTAGAAACCACATATTCTAAAATTAACCTTACCTCACACATCCAACAACTATCGAGTATTGCGTTTTATATTACATAATTGCATGATGTGTTTTGATGCAGGTGCATTAGGCCATTAGACCAAGAGCCTAACAATGTGTTGGGTTGATCACATGCCAAGGCTAGAACATTTTATAGTTTATTTGTGAAAAGTTTTGGATATTTAGTTAAGTGTAGTTAGGTGCATCTAGTTAAAAGAAATTATAAATAGTTAAGGATAGGATTTGATAGATCGTAGAGAGATGGATCTAATTAGATTAAAAATAAATCTTGTTTCCTCATTTCGTGGAGTGAGGAAATTGGTTCACATTAGTGACCTCATTTCTTGGACAATTTTTTAGTTTTTAGGGAACAATGAACATTTTTCTTCAATCTTTTATGTGGGAGAAGGGTGCGATGTTTTGTCCTCTGTGTGAGACAGAAGTTAATTGATAAATAAATTAATACATCTATGAGATCAATTTGTGTTAATTGATCCTCAATTTGTGTGAACTCGATGTGGTATGTGGAGTTAATAGTTAACTGAAGAACACTCTTGGAAAAGTTCTATTAATCAGAAAGTTGAATTTGTAAGTGTGTATGGGATAGTTAATTGTATGTGAATTTATGAGGTTTGTTAACAATCATATTAATATCTAGAGATTGAAATTGATATGAAATGTATTCTCTTCATTCTTTACATTTGGATGACAAGCAAGGGTCATTTATGTTACATGTTTAAGAATATAGAGAATTTTGTATGAAGCCAAGAGAAGGGAATTTCCCAGGAGGAAAACCATCATCAAACTTACTATTCAATTTATAGTCAAAGGAAGATGAAATTCAAAATTCTACGATGTATGTTTTATGCAGAGCATTGTCTATTTGGTGATTCACGATCTATTTTCCAAGAAAATCCTTGATTGAGGAGTTTTGAGCTAATTTCTAAACTATTTTTTCTCAGTGTGTGACTCATATAAATCATTTTTTGAAGTCCATACCTTTAACCAATTCCTGTGTATAAGTCCACTTTGTTCCTATTTTTTTCAACCTATTAAAGCCATGAATTTGTGGTATCATAGATTTAACAATGTTGTTCTCTACAATATAGAGAGATTAATAGGCGAGCCAAAAGGGCACGAGCTTGAGGAGGCTGACCCGGAGGTCATGTAGAACTCTGAGAAGAGATAAGGAGAGTGCAAGTTCTGTTAGAAGTAGTGGAAGTGGGGAGACAACGCAATGTTGAAGGAGGAGATTTTAGTGAGGCCGAAGAGGAACTTGAAGAAGGGGAAACACTTGTTGAAGCTACTAAGGTTATGTTGTTGACAGGGAAAATTTTAAGAACCCCCCCTAAATTTATAAATATAATAAATGGGCGAATCTCCATGGTATATAGGAAAAATGGAAGGCGATTTTATCAATAATATAATATGTATATATAACTTTTTGGCGGATCTCTCACGAGGCATGGCGAATATTTTACTCAATTATAAAATCTTGTAAGATCTTGGCGAGTCTTTCACTAAATAACAAAACTTTGTAAAGTCCTAGTGAATCTTAGCATAGGCTACATGCTGGTTTAATTCCCCCATTTAAATAGGCTACATTCCACGTGAATACCATGGGTCAATACCATGTGCCATTTTGGTGAATACCATGGGTCAATACCATGTGCCATTTTTATTTTTATTAATTCTAATATTAGGGTTAATAATGGTTTTTTGCATGGTATTAATAACAATCTAGTCCATGGTATTTGTCCCATAGTATTTTGGCCATAGGTTTCACCTAAATATAACCCATTTTTTGAGTGTTCGTAAATATAAGGTGACTTATGGAGTAAATATAAAAAAATGTTTTATTTCTTTACCATACCTCTCGTTTATTTGTATTTTTATTAATTTACCATACCTCTTTTACAAATACGGTATTTGGCCCATAGGATTCACTTAAATAAAACCTCTTTCTTGAGCCCTCATAAATAGAATGAGGGTTATGGACTAAATATAAAAAGAGGTTTTATTTATTTACGATACATCTAGTTTATTTATATTTTTATTTATTTACCATACCTTTTGAGTAAGTATAAAAAGACATTTTACTTATTTACCATACCTCCACTTTACTTATATTTTTATTTGTTTACACCCTTACATGTATATAAGGTGACTTATGGAGTAAATATAAAAAATGTTTTATTTATTTACCATACTTCTCATTTATTTATATTTTTATTAATTTACCATACCTCTTTTATAAATATGGTATTTGGCCCATAGGATTCACTTAAGTTGAACCTATTCTTGAAAATGGGCGAATGGATTCACTTAAATAAAACCTATTCTTGAAAATGGGCGAATGGAAGGTTGTAAGTCCTAATTTCAAGGGCTAAATTTACCTTTTTTACCCTCTCCCTTAAAATAAGGTGGGCTATTTGAGGTGATTTGTAAAAATGTGTTATGATACAAAATATTCGCCCACTAAAAATTTAAAACCCCTTAATTTCGCCAAAGGGCGAACATTCGCCCCTAAAATTATCCTTGGTTGTTGAGAGCAGTATTGGGATCAATTTCAAGTCTAAAGCCTGAAATCTCCATTTACGATGGCTATTTGAAAGCTGAGAATCTAATAGACAGAATCATTGAGATGGAAAAGTATTTTGAGTACGAAGAAATTAGGGTGGACAAGGGAGTTAAGTTTGCAGTGATAAGGTTGAAAGGTCATGCTGCACTATGGTGGGATAATGTACAAGCTGAAATAAGGATGAAGGAAAAACAATTGATCAAGAGCTGAGATAGAATGGAGGCAAAGATGAAGAGTAAGTTCTTGCCAAAGTATTACCAGCTAGCTCTCTATAGAAAGATGAAAAATATTAAGCAAAATATGAAGATAGTGAGGGATTCTATCGAAGAGCTTTACAAGGTGAACTTGAGAGCAGGCTATGTAAAAGATAGCCGAGAGAAGACAAAAAGGTATATCAATTCTTTGAGGTTGGATATCCAATATGAAATCAACATACTTTTTCCAAGGACAATAGAGGAAGCATACTAGTGTGCCTTGAAGGAAGAAGAAAATATAGCTAGGAAGCAAAGCTCTAGCAAAGAACGTGGTTTTTCCAGAGGGAAAGGATAGTCAACTGGAAGAAGGAAGCTTCCAGTGCAAAGTAATGATGAAGGAAACTCAAATTAGCAAGGGCATTCATAAAAAGAAGGTGGAAATAAAGGAGGAAGACCTTATTAGAGATTTATAGGTAGAGTAAGAGGCAGAAATATTGTTTACCAGCATTACATATGTAACAATTTGGGTCACTGATCTTTTGAATGTGTTGAGAATGAAAATGAAAGACAACGAGGTGCATACATAGCTCAAACTAAAGCATCAGAGGCACCAGTACTAGAGGTAGAGAATGTTCTAGAGACTGTAGAGGTGTTGATGATGCAGAAAATCCTGTTAAAACCATCAAAGGAGGTTGTTGAACCAGGTCAAAGAAAATCCTTGTTCAAGACAATGTGTAAGGAAAAAGGAAAATGCGGAAAATTGGTGATTGACAACAGAAGTATGGACAATCTAGTCTCCCATGAAATGGTGGAAAAATTTGGTTTGAAAAATATTAATTGTCCCACACCTTATAAGGTATCATGGTTGCAAAAAGGACACCAATTTTTGGTGCATGAGGAAAGTGAAGTTGAGTTTTAGATAGGTAGGTATAAGGACAAGGTGCTCTATGACATAATGCAAATGGATGCTTGTCACATTATTTTGGGTCACCCATGGCAAGTTGATGGGAAGGAGACACATGATGGAGAGAAAAATTGTTATATGTTTGAAAAGGATGGCATCACGCATACTCTTGTACAATTGAAAGAGGAAGGTACAACTGAAACAAGCAGCCCAAAAGAACCGCTTCTTTGTGGAAAGTAATTTGTACAATAGATGGAATAAGAAGAGGTAAGATATGCAGTGGTTTGCAAGCCAAAGGTATTACTTTTGCAAACTCAAATTGTAGATTTACCTATTGAGTTTAAGGAGTTATTGCATGAGTTTCATGATATTGTAGTTGATTAATTTCTGAGTGATTTTCCACCCAAGAGAAGCACCAGTCATCACATAGACTTGGTGCAGGGAGCAAGTCTTTTGAACAAGATTTCATATTGAATGACAGCTAAGGAGAATGAGGAAGTGAGGAAGCAAGTCCAAGAATTGTTGGACAAAGGACTAATAAGAGAAAGTTTGATTCTGTGTGTCGTACCTACGGTACTAAGTCCAAAGGAGGGTTGGGAAAGGAGAATGTGCATTAACTCTAGACAAATCAATAAGATCACCATTCATTACAAGTTTCTATTGCTACGGATGGATGATATGATGGACTACTTGTGTGTGGAAACTTACTTCTCAAAGATTGACCAGAAAATTGGTTATGATCAAATTCAAATCAGAGAAGGAGATGAGTGGAAGACAACTTTCAAGACCAATGATAGCTTGTGTTAGTGGATGGTCATGCCTTTTGGCATGTCAAATGAACCTAGTACTTTTATGCGGTTGCTGAATGAAGTCTTGAAGGAGTTCATTGGTAAGTTCGTCATTGTTTATTTGGATGACATTTTAACTTTTAGTCACACTAAAGAAGAGAGCTTGAGATATTTGAAGTATGTTGTAGAAAGATTGTAGAAAAAAAAGTTATTGATTAACATGAAGAAGTGTTCTTTTATGAAGAGTGGATAACATCACTACATAGTTCAAGCTATAAATGGAATCATGACGGGCCAATAACAACATAATCAAGTCACTAGATGACTTGGTGATTGAGCTTGGATATAATCCCAATGATGTCAAGGTTGTAGAGAAATTCATAAAGAAGAAAAATAAGAATATTGTTGCTTTAAAGAAAAACTTGAAGCTGCCTCATTCATAGCATCCACAGACCAAGGAGGTCCTAGAAAGCCAAACCCAGCAGGAGGAGATGATGGACCTCATTTGCCAACTAAATTATCAATGGAAAGAAATGGAGAAAGAACTGGATAGTTTGATACAGTTAAAATGAGCCAGCCTTAAGACAACCACTACCACTGCCATTCCAACAGTCACTACAGTAGTGCCTTCAATCTTGGCAGCTTCATTGGTCCCCATAGCTCCACTGGCTAAAACCCTTCTAGTTGCAATAACATCTACATTAGCAACACGTTCAACAACATCAACAACTTAGCCAAGTGATGAGGCAAGAAAATGGGTCAAAGCCATGGAGGACATGTCCATTCAGACCACAGAGATAAATAGACATAAAGAACAAATGAAAAGTCTAGAGGATGAGAAGAAACTAGCACAAATTATGCACAAGAATGAAGTTCAGAAGCCAACTAGGTTGACTGAGAGGATAAAGAACCTAGAGAAAGAGTTAACATTGAAGGAGCCACTTGCCCAAGCTAAAGAACAACTATGGGCTAGTATCATTGACTCTATCAATGATATTTGGCCATGTATAAAAGGCATCTTTGAACAAAATGATTTAGTCAAAGAGGCTACTGAAGCAATTCAAAAAATTTAAGGCTAAACTTGGAGACATGCCAGAAGAAGCCAACATAATAATCCAATTCCTTAATTCTAAAAATAAATATGAATTGCAGGAACAAGACATAGCTGACAGGATTGGCACCATACTAGAGGTGAAAAACATGCTCACCAAGAGGAACTTGATGATGAACCTTGAGGACAAATGCCAAACCATGGAACTGGCTATAGATAGGTTCATGGTTAAGTTTGATGCTTTGAGGTAGAAAGGTCTACCAAATCCCTTGGTGGTAAATGACATATTGATGCCACATGAAGACTACAACAAGAAAATCAGAGTGGTGGCAAGAGATCAAGCCAATAATTCTTCTATGAAGGGGATGCCTACAGCAAAGGTTTTGTACCAGACATTTGAGAACCTATTTTACCTTCAGCATGAGGTAAAACACCTTTTTGTGAACATACCCACCTTTGCAAAGTACAAAGAAGCAGATGACATCTACAGAAAATGGTAAATACCAAATTACCAGATGCATAGACATGGGAGAAATTAAATGACTTATTGTAAAAATGTAATGTAAAAGTGAAAACAGAGGAGTAAAAGAAAAGCAACAGGTGAGTAAGATGAAAGAGTATTAGTTAAAAGGGCAAAGTAAAAATAACAGCTAGCATGAATAGAAACAACAAAGGAGAAAAGGTTGCAAAAGATCTGACAGCACAACCTAATAAACATGAACAGATTGCAGTAGTTGAATATCTGTCTCTATCTTCTTGCATGAAGATATTTCTTTTTCCTAGATTAATTCCCAAGATAGTTTGGGATATTTTGTAACTATATTTATATAATTAATTCATAATTTGAAGTATAGAGTGTGGGTTTCTAGACATTTCTATAGTTGTATTGATCTATAACCTGAGGGTTCATTGTACCAATTTTTCAAGTCAGCAGACTGGACTGAGTAATAAAGAGATTACATTACAGGATTCGTGTGTTGAGCTACTTTAGTGAAGTATTTTATTTTTATCAAATTGTTATTTTCTTAAGTGTTTCACAAACATGCATGTTATCTAAATTGAATGAATTAACTGGAATTATATTACAGAATTTGTTTAAGTACATGCTGTCTTGAACAATTAATCATTTTAATGTTTTCCTCTGATATCCAGATTAGGGAATCCTTTATTGCTCCCTAGTTTTGATTGACCCCTACCATTTCACTCATTATCCGGTTTAAGGAACCCTTAATTGCTCCTTGGATCCAATTGAAAACAACTTCACCATCGAGCCTTAAGATATGAATTTACTCAACTACCTTGCCCTATAAACACTATCTTTGGAACTTGATCCAGTCCTATTTTCTTGACACTTTACCCCATAGCCCAATGGTAAAATGCATACCTCTATCCATCTAAGTTAGTGATTCCACCACCAAATCTAAATCAAAAGCCAAGTACAATCATAACTAGCCTAAAATAAATTAACTAAACAAAGTTAAATCATAAAGAGAGAACCCTCTCTGAGCATTACGAAGGCTAGATCCTAATCTCCAAAGTAGGTTTGTGGTTACCTCTATCATTTCTTTCACAAGAACTGTAGAGAAATTTTGGAGAGATAACATATTGGCGACCATACTGGGGACTCGATCCTCAGTGTAATAAAACTTTGAGGAAATATCAAATCTCATCTTTTTCACCTTAAGGTTATTTTAGAGTTGTTAAAAGGTTTCATAAAACAATTAAAAATTAAAATTTTGGCTCCCAAAAGAACACACTATACCAAGGCAAATCCAAATCAAAACCCTGCTACAATAGTTGATGACCATGACAAAATTCTAAGAAAATAAAAAAAGGTAGAAACCCAAGGAAGTAGTAGCTAGTTAAATTAAAGCAAATTCCCTCCCTAAAGAATTATCAAGTTTAGAGGATATTCAGTTTGATTTATCATTTGAGCTTTCTCTGTTTAGAACCAAATCAGAAAATTCAATTCATGAAATTGTAATAGACCCTAATTTTATTCAATTCATTGAGTCAAAAAGGGTTCCTATACATCTATATTTAGATAAACATGTTTTGGATACTTTTGATAAACTAGAAGCTTTAACCCTAACCTTGATAAGCCATATAGATGACGCCTATCTTCAACAAGTAATTGAATTAGCTGCCTTAACTGCTGCTACCCATGAAATTTCTACCGAGTCTTCAAAAACAGTAAATACTGATTCATTTACTACCACCCCACCTATAATATCCACCACAGTTCATTCCCCTAAATCATTCATACCTCAGCTTTCTCTCCAACTAAACATCTCAAGTTCATCTAGTTTAGCTACAGTCATCTCAAGTCCTTCTTCAAGCACCACTACTTTGCCCCCCCAGTCAAACCAAAATCTCAGCCATGGTAGATAGATATGCACCTTTGGTCTTACCAACTCAACTACATGCCATGCCCCAAGACTATCAAAGTAAAATCCTTTTGTTTGATGCTACTAGTCAGTATACTACCCAATAACATGTCAATAAAATGACTGACTACTTTGAATTACACAAGATTGATCAGTATGATGTGGGATTGAGGTTATTTGCCCAAAAACTAACAGGGGATGTTTAAAAATGGTTCAAAGGTTACCTACTAATCATATTGTTGATTTAGTTGCATTCCATAAATTGTTTATGGGTAGATGAGAAAGAAAGGAAAACCCTTTACAAATATTGTCTGAATATGATAACATTAGAAGAGCTCCTAATGAATCTGTTCAGGATTATTGTACTAGGTTCAACAGTGTCTATAATGAAATCCTTACAAATATTAAACATCCACCAGACTTAGCACTAATCAAATTTCCTGATGGATTTGACACTGATATGTCTTACCAATTGAGAGAAAGAAACCCTGAAACATTGGAACAGATGCAAAGTAATGCTGTTAGTTTAGAAGCAAATTTATTAGCTAAGAAATATAGGATGAGAATTGACAAAAGAGTTACCATTAAATAGGAACCATCCACTTTAGATGGTAAAATAGATATTTTAGATACAAGTGTATAAAGGATAATGGATAGATTAGAAAATATGGAAAGAAAATCTCAGTGGGAAAATCAACAGGCACCCCCAACTAGAAACCCCAATTTTAGGAAAAATCATAATATTGGAAAAACATGAGATGCAATACCAGATCAACAGATTAGATCACCTTTCCAGGGAAATTATGCTGAAGGTTCACAAAATCATGAAGAAGAGGAGGACACCCAAATAAACCTATTAGGGATTAAAGATGAAGATGTTGTTTCTCTTACTCAGGAAGAACATGAATTGTACATGTTACAACAATTGCATTAGAATCTGGAGAGTCCTTTGTCTACAATCAAGGCTATGAATCTGCTATTTATGAAGTTCACAAACAATATAGCCTTAGAAGCAAAAAGAATACTAAAATTCCCACTAAGAAAATTGTCTAAACCAAAACTAAAAAAATAACGGAATCTCCTATGATCAAAGTTCCTAGAGGAACTCAGAAGACTTCCAGCCCAAAGATTGTAGATATAACTTCAACTTCAACTAAAACTAAAACAGTTACTCAAGCCATTTCAAATAAGAAAATAAAAAAAAAAAACTGCTGGTACACAAACTGAATTGCCAAGTGCTGATAAAGAAGATAAAAATACTCAGACCACATTTGCTACGGAAGATCTCATCCAGTCAAGCAAAACTCAATTTCCATTTAACATTAAGACTGAGATAGCCAAGTTGAAAATATCAGTTCCTTTGATAGAGCTAGTGAAAATGAATTATACAAAGCACAAATCACTAAAACACTAAACATAGGTGAAGGAGAAGATGTTGTAAACCTTAATGATGATAAACTTGAGTTATTATTTGGTCTAGAAGTAAATGGAAAACATCAACAAGGGGTATCCCTCCATTCTACATTAGCTTAAATTCTCATGATAAAATCTTACATAATGTTATGCTAGATTTAGGGGCATCCCATAACCTAATGCCTAAATAAATCATGGAGAGATTAAACTTAGATATCACTAGACCATACAAGGACATATTTTCCTTTGATTCTAGCCAAGTCAAATGCCTTGGCCTGATCAAATATTTGTGTGTGACTCTAGTCCAGTGCCCAGAAAAGAGTATTGTTATGGACATAATAGTTGCTGATATCCCAACCAAGTATGGAATGGTATTATCTCATTCATGGGGAGAAAAATTGCAGGGATCTCTACAGTTAGACATGTCATATGCCACCATCTATGTTTTTGGTCAACAAAGAAAACTTTATAGAGAAACCTTGATGAAATACATGGTAAGTAGTTCAGAAAACCATAGAATTATCCTATATACTCTGTGCATTCTAATATGGACTCATTTATCTTGTACAATTTAGACAATGACAAAAATGAGATCACAGTTGTAGAAGAGAAATACAAAGCACCTGATAGTGAAAACATATTTCATGAGTCTCTATGGCATTTAGATTTTGATGGATCTGTAAATAGATTAGGAGCAGGTGTAGGAGTTTGGATTCACAACATGGAAAATAATCATTCTGAAGGTCATGCCTTTAGTTTAAACTTTAAATGCACAAACAACATGGCAAACTATGAAGCTTTAATATTAGGACTCCAAATTGTAAGAAAACTTGAAGCCAAGAGAGTTTGTATCATGGGAGACTTAGAATTGATTATAAAACTAATTAAAGGAGAACACTCTGTGAATAATCCCAGACTTAGCCAATACAAAGAGATTATCCTAGATCTGATTAAGGAACTTCTTGAAACTGATTTTGCTGCTATCCCTAGGAAATAGAACATGCAAGCTCACAGTTTGGCTACTTTTGCTAGCACTTGAAAATTACCTTTTCAGCCCAACCACAAGTACACTGCATAAGTAAGGCACAAACCTGTTATACCTGAAAATTTGAAATATTGCCATATTTTTTCACAAAATTCTCAAATCTATGATTTCATGAATGCTGAATGAGAGTTTGAAAGCTATATCATAGATACAGACTGTACATTAGATAACATCATACACATTGAAATAGATATAAATGCTTTATATGTAGGTACACCCACTAAATTCACTAAAGTAGAAATAGACAATTTAAAAAAAATAGAAATAGAAGAAATAAAATCATGATTTTGAGATTTTAAACCTTAAAAATAACTTTTTGCCTAAAGGATTAGTCCCATTAGAAGATTTTTTTTATTCCAATGATGTAGCTAGGAAACAAAAAAAGGAGCCTTTAAGAGCAGACATAGAAGAATGTAACATAGGAACAAAATAAAAACCCAAGCTTATCAAAATATCCAAAGCATTACCTCCAGATGAAAAGAAGAAATACACAAATTTGTTCAAAGAGATTCAAGATGTCATTGCCTGGAGTTATGAAGACCTTAAGTCTTATGATACTAGCATTATTCAACATAAGATACCCATCAAAGAAGATTAGAAACCCTTTAAACAGAAGCTTAGGAGAATTAATCCAGTTCTTATGCCATTAATTGAAATAGAAGTAGAAACGATGTATAATGCACAAATCATAGCACCAATTAGATATTCAAATTGGGTCTCCAATTTAGTCACTACTAGAAAGAAAATAGGATAAATTAGACTCTGTGTTGATTTCAGGAACTTGAACAAAGTGTCATTAAAAGATAACTACCCTCTCCCTAAAATGGACCATATTCTCGAGAGGGTAGTAAGCTCATCCAAAATTTCATTGCTTGATGGATTCTATGGATACAACCAAATATTAGTTCAACTAGAGGCTCAAGCAAAGAGTGCATTTACCACTCCCTGGGGTACTTTCATGTACTTGAAAATGCCTTTTGGATTGATGAATGTTGGAGCTACATTCTAAAGAGAAATGGACATGGCTTTTGAAAAAGAAATCCATGACCTTCTAGTTGTTTACCAAAATGACATCATAGTGTTTTCCAAATCAGATAATGAACATCTAGATCACCTAAGAAGAGTTTTTATTAAATGTAGAAAATCTGGAATTTCCTTAAATCCCAAAAAGACAATCTTTGGTCTAGAAGAGGGCAAATTGTTGGGACACATAATATCAAAATATGGAATTAGAATAGATCAATAGACACATATAATGAGTCTAAATTGGTAGAATTCATAGGTGCGACACTTATATCGATAAAATTTATTTGATATTATATAAATTAAATATTTGATAAACATAAATATACCATGAAAATATACACTTTAACATACATTTCACATTATGGAAATCATAAAAAATAATTAAATTATCATTATTTTTATATATAATGGTATTTTCAACTTGGCTCTTATTCCTACCACAACCATTATATGGCCTACGTGAACCATCTAATAAATAACTAGAAACTTGAACATAAGAACTTATTTTCACATTTAGTTCACATTTTCAAGTCTTGGCCTACGTGAACCACCTAATAAATAACTAGAAACTTGAACATAAGAACTTATTTTCACATTTAGTTCACATTTTCAAGTCTTTGCAAGTGACGTTCATGGAGAATTATTATTATTATTATTATATAAATAATTCATTTTTATTAAACATACTAAGAAAAAAATGCAACTATATTTTTAATCATAGATATTTACCCTTACTTTTGAGATAAATTTTATTTTTTGATATGTCATTATTATTAAGAATATTCATAAAAAAAATGAGGTTGAATATAGTTTATTCACTAAATAATTATTGATAATTAATTTAAAATCCTAAAAGCCCTATTTTAAAATCGACATGAAAATAGAGATATTTAGTAATAGAATCCCACCTAATTCACATAATTAAATGAATGGATTGTTATATGATAATGTTTTATAATTAGAAATTTCAAGATACCCATTTCTAAACACTAGGCTTTAGATTACGGGTGTCATCTACCCATTAACATCATGTTTTTTATAATTGAACTAGTTTAGATCTATTGTGGCCAAATATACCAAGCTTTGAGAGGGATCAAATCTCTTTTCACTCTAAAAGAGGTTTTCCTCTCAAGATATTTGATTCCTATGGATTCTTCTAAGAACTTGATAGATCCAAATTTTTATGTTGAATCCATATTATATTATATAAATTACACATCTAAATGTATTTTCATTTTTATTTTTATTAAAATTTTGATTTAATTTCTATGGAATATCCACTAAATATTTTTTGTTGTAGTCAATATAGAGGGTTTAGATATATCAGTAATTATGACATTTTTACTTTTATATTTAATTAAAAAATAAATTAAGGTAAATATTTATAAAATATTTTGATTGTGAAATGAGTTACTGTTTTTTGGAATTTGGTATTGATAAGTCATAGTATTGGCTTAGGATATTGTAACAAATCCTATTTATAAGTTAATAATACTCATGACAAATTGGTGTGGATATTAATGGTTGAAAGTCTTGTTATATTGTAAGCATTAATTTTGTATGTGTTTGTTAATTAAATTTAAATATGTTACATAATCATTATTTTAATTTATATTGTAGAATAAATCTTAATTTATAGTTATATATTTTAATGTGATATATATATTATCTTGGTCATAATTTTATTTAAAAAACAAAATTACCATATAACAAATTAAAATTTACTATTTATTTTACTTTTATTGGTTTATAATTAATTAGCTCAACATTTTTTTACACATATATTTTCCCACATTTGAAAAACTTTACATACTTTCTTCTATTACGCATATTGAAAAAAAAAATATGGTAGTAAAATTTGTGTTTAAAGAGAAGAGATTTTTAGATTCATAAATTAAGAAGTAATATGATTGGAATGAAAAAACTAAATGTTATCAAATTTTTTATTGATAGAAAAAATAAATTTGAAATTGCAAATGGCCTGAGCCCTAACTTCGGCCAAGACTTAAAAATAAAACATTAGAAATCTAAATAATGTTTATGTGAGTCTCTCCAATAAATAATAATAATGAAAATAGAGAAAATTAATGTTGGTAGGAAACCAAAATGAAAATAACCATATAGATTAAAAAACTACAATACAAAAAAATTGAACACATTTATCTCATGCTTTTAATACTTCTTTTATCATATAAGTTGAATTTGAATTGATTATAAATTTACTTTCAACAAAAAAAATTAGCACATTAAAATTTCAAATTAGGTAAAAATCTAAACGTCTTTACTCTTTACTAAAGTTGCTACCATATCTTAAATCAAAGTAAAAAGGTTTATTCAACACACAGAATCCAAAATCTTGCAATAAAATCATTTAATATTTATTTTAATTAATTATTTGTAAAATGAATCTTTAAAACGAAAACCATATCATATGGATATATTAAAATCTCTATACACATAAATATTTCCATGTCAAAGTTGTAATATTCTAAAATATTCATTTGATGTAGTTTTATTATAAATTTTGTTATCATGCAGCGTAAAAAAACATCATTAAATATAATATTAATATTAATATATTATAATATTAATATTATTCAACTTAATAACTTTTATTTAATACAATATTAAGTTTAATATACTATTAATTTTTTTATATTATAATGATATTTATTAACCCTAAACATATATGGGAGGGAAGAACAAAGACATCGAGTGATAGAGGTGAAGATATAGATGGAGTGAGAGAAACGAGAAGAGAGGGAGGGATAGACATATTGTCACATACCCCGGTAACCTCGCATGTAAAAGTAGGGAGTTAGAATTTTTTTTATACAATTACCACAAGTAATTAACCAATTCACAACTCCACAAATCATCATTAACCATTAGATATAATATTCATTAGTACATCAACCATTGCATAACCTTTAACCACCACTGTAATAACATAAACTGTCTCATGAATCTTTGCATCTATTTCTTGATATCCTTAACCATATTAAATAATCATGTACTAGGACATTATGGTTGTCCCATCAAATAAAGAACCATCAACATCAAGGACTCATCATTATCAAACTGACACAAAAGGCAATCACACCATTTGAACACCAATTTACCCTGGAAACCCCATAGGGTGAAAACCAGCAAACGTTTAATCTTATTATTAAACGCTCGTGAGGGATTTCACCCCTCACTCAATGGTTTATAAGGGATTCCATCCCTTAACCATTGTTATAAAATCATTACAATAAATTATCATTAAGTTATCACATAACTTAGCTAAAAGCTAATACAATTTCCATGTAATCTTCCACTTACATACCTCCACATGCAACATTCCTTGTGGCATAATTGTTCTAGCAATGGACAATACTGCAACTTGAACTCATCTGCATGGACCAATAATCCTTTTCCTGCCATAATGTTTAAACATCACTTTCCTTTGGCACCAACCGCCATCGTTTCCTGTCAATGTAGTTGTCAACAAGCTTTGGCAACAATATTAGATACATTATTAATCATTTATTAAGCAACCTGTAAAAGCAATCTTTTAACATCTACTCATCTGCATGAGCAAGCATGACATACTAATTAACTAGTACATATATTCAAGTAAATTCTCGTTCTACTTGCCACAAAGCTTATTCACACTAATGCATATTTCTCTCTAAGAGATCTAACCATTAGTTTTACCAGTCCATATCTCCCTTTGAAACATATAACTCATTAGTTATGTTTAAATACAGGTAATAAACTATTGTTTCTGCGCCTTTGCACATGCGTTCCTTCACATAGTTTTTTTTTTTGAAGAAATTAACATAGTTTTTCTAACATATAAAGAACACATCTCCATAACACAATCACTTTTCTTTGAGCATCCATTAGCTTATCTTAATGTCCCTTCTTTAATATATCCAATGCATATCCCCTTCTTTATAACTTCTACCATTATTTCATGTAAGCAATTACTTACTTCTTTCTTGAAAGAAGTCATCCTAACCCCCATTTCTCTATCTTCCTATAAGTAAGTTTCTCATGCTTTTCCTTTCAAGAAACTATTAAAGATACCCTATATTTATGAATAAACATCAAGAAACCATAAAAAGGTGAATCTAACCTCTTATGTGCCAAAATCAAGAAGTCGTTCCTACTCATACATAAAGTCTTCATTTCATCACTTCTCTCATTACTTCTGTCATCTGCATATTCTTTAGCTCAATCTACGGTGACAGAGACTATTCCTTAACGATGTTTCACGATATGGCCTTAGTTCTACAGGCTGATGACTTCTTAACAACATCAGTGTTCCAGAATGACCATCATTCTTTTCTTGATTCAATAGGACATAAGCAACTGAAACTCGACAACAAGAAATTGCGGGAACAACTTCCCTCAAGATAACACTCAGCAGAGATTTCCAATGATTAGCCTATCATTGATAGCACACCATGCAGGGATACGATGAGCTTGTGATTTAAAAAGTATACTTTCATTTAAACTCAAATGCATCATATATTTCACCCATTGAAAATTGGTGGCATTGTGATTTTGTTTACATATTTCAAAATAATAAAGCTTAGAAAAAAAATATGAAGGCAAAGCGGCTGACTACAGTGGTGACTGCGAACAATGGTGAAGGACTTGAGAATAGTGATCACAACGAACAACTGTAGGCCATGCTTTATCCAACGCAGGATACCATCCTCAAGGCTACCTCCTTTCACCGAACCCACGACTACAACAAATAAACGACAGCTTCACGTCACACACTAAACGGATCCTAATAGAGAAATTTACAAATTCTCTCAATCCTGCTGGCTCCACACTATACTAGGCTCCGAAAACAATTGAGAGACTCAAAACAACAGGCAGTTACAATTGGTAACATAATTTACATAACAATGCCCTCAGCGTAATTAAGGAAAAGATGAAAGTCATTCATCATTCATAAAGTGGAAGTATAGCCGGCAATGATGGTAAAGGCTTAAATTTCTCCCGTCCTTCGCATCTTTTGCTAAGACTGGTTAGTCTCTTTGGCGAATATTGTAATATAATAACATGCACAGATTTTAATTCAAGAGAATCGAGCAAGATACTTATCTTTTCTTGGCAGCCTCCACACCACATGATCCCGATGTCAAAATCGCTCTTCGATCTTCCAATATAACAAGCAACCTTCAACCGGAAATAACCTGCAGAAGGGTTCAACCCTTGATTCTGTTGAAAAAGAGTATATATTAAGAAGCTGATAACCGGCGCAAGTGGCCAACGCACTTTCCTTAGAACTGTGCCGAAGGAGGATAATACATTACAGACAACCAGCATAGGCCTGCGGCCTTATCAAAATAATAAATACAAGTTGTGCATACACTGGCTCATCTTGCCCAGTCCCTTTTCCCCCGTTACCAGGCATTCCCCTCGTTTAGTTTCACGGGAATCAAGAATCGATTCAATAACTGATTCGTAAGTTTTTGTAACTTAAAATTACTTTTACTCAGGGTTAGTTACAATAGGGATATTACATACTCCCCCCCTTAACAAGAACACCGTCCTCGGTGTTCATCTCTCGTTGGAACTTTAGATTGTACTCATGGTATAATCATCTAAACCACACAAAATGTGATCCTTCCTCTTTTAAATCAATATTTCATTCCAAGGAATGACAATAAACAAAATAGTAATGATATAGTCATAAGAAATATCATTAGTTATAAGCATCAATAGTCATAAGCATTCGTAATTGCAAAAATATGCAATTTTTAATTGCCACCACTTGGCCCTTATTCAAATTTTAAAAACCAAACTCTATATCAACTTACCATTACTTACCATCTACTCTTGAAAATCATGGTCACTTCCACATAAGCATTTTAATAGTGGTTGAACAACCCATCAACCCTCCATGGCAAGCAATCTTGTAATGTTTGACAAACAAATTCAATCGCATTAGTCATAATATTGTGAGTCAAATGAAATATTTTTAACTAGCAATCAGTTGTGCAATGTTAGATGATTTTCTTAAATCACGGTACTTTTACAAGCACTTAAGAGCTCATCACTGCTCCACATGCACACTGAAGTAACTCTCACTAAAGACATCCACTGAGTACTTCTAAAAATACCAAAAGAGCACCTAGCTCTCTAATCATCAAAACAGTCAATCACTGCATCAAGCAAAAACTGTCTTAGCTCCCACTAAGATGTTCACAAAATTAATAATACAATAAAGGAACTAAAATTTCCAATTACTCATTATTGAGCACTAAGCTCATTTCTTGTTAAATGTGCATAACATATTTTACACAACTATATGTAAAATTCATTTTTAACATAACATATAGCTGATTAGTTAATTCCTTTAGCTATGAGACCACAATAGGCTAAAGAATTCCCAACCCATAGGAACTAGTTTCCACAACCAGATCGAGTCATTTTCACATCCAGACAGTTTCATTGATAGAGACCTTACCAGGTCTAACATGGGATTCCACTGGCCAACCAGCTCAAGAATTCCAATGTCCCCATAAAATCTTTTCCCTCATTGAGATAATTTATCTATAGGGAGAGGAAATTCGGGCAGACAAGTACCATCAACCCCTCCGGGCAGGTAACTGCCATCAACCCAAGGCATTCCAGCCTTTCACAATCCGGGCAGACAAGTACCATCAACCCCTCCGGGCAGGTAACTGCCATCAACCCAAGGCATATCCGGGCAGACAAGTACCATCAACCCCTCCGGGCAGGTAACTGCCATCAACCCAACTATCTGCAACTGTCTGGCATGTTAAATTCCTCTTTTATTACTCTTTCTCAAAGTAATTTACATAATGAACCATTTGAACATTATCATTAACAAAGTAAACATGCATGTACACCATGAATTTACACGTATCCCTCATCATGGGTCCACAACATCTAGATTGATGGGAAACATATCTATCATACATGTTGTATGCTTGCAAATTTCCCAAATAATATAATTCATGCATATTATATAACATCATTCTTTCTCATTTATGATTGCAATTCACATTGCAGCAATTTATGTGATGAGTTTTCTTGTTGCCATTAAGCTACCACTACTTAATCCCATCAGCAACGTTAGTTATAAATATGCATCAGTTAACACGTATTCAATTTCCAATAATTTTCATGCATACAATATTGTCATGTATAAAAGCATATGCAAATATTCATCAATGTATAAATGTCAATAATAGTTGAGTTAATAATATAAACATTTCCAATTTTGCCATAGTCTATTGTCTTAATCCAAATCGTCATTAATGGAGTATTATCTTACGTTTACTATGGCCAGCATTGGCCATGCATCATTAATATAATTAAGCATAATCTCTCTAACATACAAAGAACATAACTCTATATCACAATGACTAATCTTTGTGCATACCATTTCTTATCATATAAGCCCTTCACTAGAATACTCCCACCATTTCATACAACAAACTACATACCTCTTTCTTAAAGGAAGTCATTTTAACCTCTTTCTTCTATCTTCCCTTTCAGGGAATTATTAAAGATATCCATCTTTATGCATAAAAATCAAGATATAGAACAAGATTTACTTATCCATCCAAAATCAAGAAATCACACAACTCATCTATCAAGACAATCTCTTCAAAAGATTATTGTCTTCAAGAAAGTTAACATGATCACTTCCTCTATGTACACACAGAGTCATAATTCCAAAGTCACAATAGCTACCATTATGCAACATGTCTTTTCCTAACACAATTACTTTACTTCAATGCACATAGTTCTTTTCATGAAACAAGTAAGGATTTTGTTTCTTGTATGAACACTATTCTAATGTGTCTTTAAAGGAAAGAACCTCTATTTTTATTTTCAAGAAAACTCTCATAAAATCCTTCATCTTCATACATGAAGTATGCACACTCTTAGAATGAAACTATATTTATGTATATATGTAATATACTCTTTCTTCAAAAAAGTTAGAAATGAATATCTATGTGCCTAGAAGCACATCTTTAGCTATCTTTATCATGCATGTAATGCATAATCATTTTACTAGAACTTAGAAACTAACTAGAATCATAATGCAATTAGCATATATATATTTTTCAAAATAAAAATACATATTTTAATTCAAGAAAACTTGGCCACCTTTCATGCTATGTCCTCAGGACGTTTATATGCCTCATCTTCTTTTCTCAAGAAGATACTTTGGTTGGCTATATTTAGCAAGGATTTTATTCCAAGAAAAAATGACAAGAGACAAGCATTTCTCACACAAGACTCACATGTAGTCTTTCTAGGAGGAACTACCTATTTTCTTTACTAAGAAAACATATAAAATAATCAATCTTTACTGTAGAAATCAACCCCATGATATAAAGAATAGAGTTACTTATCTTTTCCTTGGTTCAACATGCATAACTAACAAATTAAACCACCCTTACCGGAAGCAATTGCTCTACTTATGCAATTAGAAGCATGATCCCCTAAGTGTCACACATGCACCAGAGTTACCACTTGATGCTAGATGCAACAACTATCATAACACTTCTGTGTGACCATTCCAGAATAATGACTTCAAGGAGACATTATGAAAATGATTAATATCAGCACACTATAGTTATCATTTTCGAACTCCTTAAGCATGGTCAAAGGAATACTCACATGCACACCGAGCACTATCTAGTCATCACCAGACTTAGCATCTTCTGCAAGATTCTGGCACTCAAATCTTGTGCTATCTGGTCATCACCAGACTTAGCGATTCTTTTTCCCATCTCCGTCTGTCCCTACAAAACGGTCGTCTTCCTTATCCTTGCTTCCTTTTTCCTTTGAAAGCATTTATAGTTGGGGAAGGTAGTTAGAGTTTACTGACAACTGTATTAACACAGGTAGTCTATTTATGAATAATTATCACATGTAATTCTACCGTGAATGGGTCCTAGAAATGTTACCCACTGGAATGCAACATGCATAAGAAATCCATCATTCCCATAGTAGAGATAAATTCAACCATCATTAAATCGAGGCTCAAATGATTTTTATCTCACAACAAGTAATGATTAACATGAACACATACCATGCTAGTGAATTTCAATTAAGTAGAGGGTAACATCATTAAATCTATTAAGACATAAGCATATACTATTCATCATGCATTCTCATGGTGAATAAAATTAAGAACTCTTCTCATAAACAACTGGAACTATAGCACAAAGAGAGTAAGAATCTTCATACACACATTCCATGCATGTGACATCAATCAACCTTCACTTGTTTACGAATTGTAACAATCTTAGTCCAATTCAATTAATGCATATAAGTTCTATGGGTTAGTCATACAACACTAACCAATCTCAACTACCAATCATCTTAATGAAACCATGGCAAAACTTAATCAAAAATTAGTTATGACAATCAAGTCTCGCTGCTTGACTCATTGCATGTTTTCAATATCTAAGGGGTTCTTCTAATGTCCTTTTTAAACAATTTTTCATCCTATTCAAGGATGTTCCCCATAATTTATATTCATGCATTGACTCATTAAGTTTCGTTCATTGTAACTTCAATTTTGTTTAATAAATGAATCATTGTTATTGCCATATTTGCAAAGCAAAAGTTGGTAGTTGGTTGTCACTTTCCTCAATGAGTGTTCAATATTGTTCTTAAGTGTAATGAGTGTTCAATATTGTTCGTAAGTGCGACAAAAGTTTCATTGTCTTTTATCCTCATCAGGAATCCAACGTTATGAACGTAGTTATGCAACAACTTATTACTTACTACTCAAAGCAGTTATAAACATGAATCACACCTATCATGCCAAAAGTAGTGTACTACATAAATGAATATGTGAATGATTAAACTCATACCTGAGTTAATGCCTACTGATGGCGTACCTCAATATCCTTTCCGCTTACAAATTCCCAAAGGCACTAGTACTGCAACCTTTAGCTCTGATACCACTTGCCACATACCCCGGTAACCTCGCATGTAAAAGTAGGGAGTTAGAATTTTTTTTATACAATTACCACAAGTAATTAACCAATTCACAACTCCACAAATCATCATTAACCATTAGATATAATATTCATTAATACATCAACCATTGCATAACCTTTAACCACCACTGTAATAACATAAACTGTCTCATGAATCTTTGCATCTATTTCTTGATATCCTTAACCATATTAAATAATCATGTACTAGGACATTATGGTTGTCTCATCAAATAAAGAACCATCAGCATCAAGGACTCATCATTATCAAACTGACACAAAAGGCAATCACACCATTTGAACACCAATTTACCCTGGAAACCCCGTAGGGTGAAAACCAGCAAATGTTTAATCTTATTATTAAACGCTCGTGAGGGATTTCACCCCTCACTCAATGGTTTATAAGGGATTCCATCCCTTAACCATTGTTATAAAATCATTACAATAAATTATCATTAAGTTATCACATAACTTAGCTAAAAGCTAATATAATTTCCATGTAATCTTCCACTTACATACCGCCACATGCAACATTCCTTGTGGCATAATTGTTCTAGCAATGGACAATATTGCAACTTGAACTCATCTGCATGGACCAATAATCCTTTTCCTGCCATAATGTTTAAACATCACTTTCCTTTGGCACCAATCGCCATCATTTCCTGTCAATGTAGTTGTCAACAAGCTTTGGCAACAATATTAGATACATTATTAATCATTTATTAAGCAACCTGTAAAAGCAATCTTTTAACATCTACTCATCTGCATGAGCAAACATGACATACTAATTAACTAGTACATAGATTCAAGTAAATTCTCGTTCTACTTGCCACAAAGCTTATTCACACTAATGCATATTTCTCTCTAAGAGATCTAACCATTAGTTTTACCAGTCCATATCTCCCTTTGAAACATATAACTCATTAGTTATGTTTAAATACAGGTAATAAACTATTGTTTCTGCGCCTTTGCACATGCGTTCCTTCACATAGTTATTTTTTTTCAAGAAATTAACATAGTTTTTATAACATATAAAGAACACATCTCCATAACACAATCACTTTTCTTTGAGCATCCATTAGCTTATCTTAATGTCCCTTCTTTAATATATGCAATTCATATCCCCTTCTTTAGAACTTCTACCATTATTTCATGTAAGCAATTACTTACTTCTTTCTTGAAAGAAGTCATCATAACCCCCATTTCTCTATCTTCCTATAAGTAAGTTTCTCATGCTTTTCCTTTCAAGAAACTATTAAAGATACCCTATATTTATGAATAAACATCAAGAAACCATAAAAAGGTGAATCTAACCTCTTATGTGCCAAAATCAAGAAGTCGTTCCTACTCATACATAAAGTCTTCATTTCATCACTTCTCTCATTACTTCTGTCATCTGCATATTCTTTAGCTCAATCTACGGTGACAGAGACTATTCCTTAACGATGTTTCACGATATGGCCTTAGTTCTGCAGGCTGATGACTTCTTAACAACAACAGTGTTCCAGAATGACCATCTTTCTTTTCTTGATTCAATAGGACATAAGCAACCGAAACTCGACAACAAGAAATTGCGGGAACAACTTCCCTCAAGATAACACTCAGCAGAGATTTCCAATGATTAGCCTATCATTGATAGCACACCATGCAGGTATACGATGGGCTTGTGATTTAAAAAGTATACTTTCATTTAAACTCAAATGCATCATATATTTCACCCATTGAAAATTGGTGGCATTGTGATTTTGTTTACATATTTCAAAATAATAAAGCTTAGAAAAAAATATGAAGGCAAAGCGGCTGACTACAGTGGTGACTGCGAATAATGGTGAAGGACTTGAGAATAGTGATCACAACGAACAACTGTAGGCCATGCTTTATCCAACGCAGGATACCATCCTCAAGGCTACCTCCTTTCACTGAACCAACGACTACAACAAATAAACGACAGCTTCACGTCACACACTAAACGGATCCTAATAGAGAAATTTACAAATTCTCTCAATCCTGTTGGCTCCACACTAAACTAGGCTCCGAAAACAAGTGAGAGACTAAAAACAACAGGCAGTTACAATTGGTAACATAATTTACATAACAATGCCCTCAGCGTAATTAAGGAAAAGATGAAAGTCATTCATCATTCATAAAGTGGAAGTATAGCCGGCAATGATGGTAAAGGCTTAAATTTCTCCCGTCCTTCGCATCTTTTGCTAAGACTGGTTAGTCTCTTTGGCGAATATTGTAATATAATAACATGCACAGATTTTAATTCAAGAGAATCGAGCAAGATACTTATCTTTTCCTGGCAGCCTCCACACCGCATGATCCCGATGTCAAAACCGCTCTTCGATCTTCCAATATAACAAGCAACCTTCAACCGGAAATAACCCGCAGAAGGGTTCGACCCTTGATTCTGTTGAAAAAGAATATATATTAAGAAGCTGATAACCGGCGCAAGCGGCCAGCGCACTTTCCTTAGAACTGTGCCGAAGGAGGATAATACATTACAGACAACCAGCATAGGCCTGCGGCCTTATCAAAATAATAAATACAAGTTGCGCATGCACTGGCTCGTCTTGCCCAGTCCCTTTTCCCTCGTTACCAGGCATTCCCCTCGTTTAGTTTCACAGGAATCAAGAATCGGTTCAATAACTGATTCGTAAGTTTTTGTAACTTAAAATTACTTTTACTCAGGGTTAGTTACAATAGGGATATTACACATATGGAGTTGGAAGGAGAGAAAGGGAGCAAAGAAGAAAGACATAGAGAGAGAAAAGTGGAGAGAGAGAGAGAGAGAGAGAGGGAGTCACAAGGAAGAGATGGAGAGAAAAGGGGGAGGGAATGAGAGAGAATGGGAGAGGGAAGGAGATAGTGATAGAGTTGGAGAGAGAGAGAGAGAGAGAGAGAGAGAGAGAGAGAGATTTGAGGGGGAGAGATAGAGGAAGGTGGGAGAGAAAGAGAGAGAGAGAGGAAAGAAGAGAGTGAGGACGTGAGAGAGGAGAGAAGAAGGGAGAGAGAGAGGAAGGTAAGAAGAAATACACATAGAGAGGAAGATGGAGAGAGTGAGAGGGAGTGATAATGGAGATGGAGAGAGAAGGAAAGACGAGAGTAGCAGGGATGAGATATAGAAGGGGAGAAAGAGGGAGAGAAAGGGAAGAGAGAGAGTGAGGGAGAGGAAGAGGGAGGGAGAGATAGATATATATGGAGAAAGAGTGTGTATGTTTTAGGGGTGATATATAAATACAAGAGAGAATGAGGGATATAAAGATATAGATGGAAAGTGAAGAGAGGGAAGAAGAGACAGAAATAGAGACAGCGAGATAGATAAATATGGAGAGAGTGAGAGCATGTGCATTTTGGGGGTGATGTAGAGAGATAAAAAAGGAGAGATGGAAGGAGATATGGATATAGATGGAAGGGGGAGAGAGGGAAGAATATTTCGTGCACTAGATGCATTTATTTCAGTGTAGATGGTGATTTCTAATCCTATTTGATTGCTTGCATTGAAGGAGATAAACTAAATTAAAGGGGAGACGAGGAATGAAAAGAGAGAGGAGATGAGTGAGAGTGGGAGAGAAGGCTAAGAGAGAGAGAGGGAGACATAAAGATGGAGGGGGAGAGAGGATGAGAGAGAGAATAAGAGAGGGAGGGATAAAGTGATAAGGTTAGAGGGCACAAAGAGAGAGAGAGAAATATGGAGGGGGAGAGAGGAGGGAGATAATGAGAGAGTGAGGGATAAAGTGACAATGTTAGAGGGAAAAGAAAGAGAGAGAGTGATGGGGGGAGAGAAGTGGATAGAGAGGAAGGACAAGAGAGAGGATGAGAGAGGGAGGGAGAGAGAGGAGGAGAGAGGGAGGGACAAAGAGATGGAGTTAGAAGGGGAGAGAGGGAGGGAATAAGAGGTGGAGTTGGAAGGGGAGAGAGGGAGGGAAGAAGAAAGACATAGAGAGAGAGTTTGTGTGTGTGTATGTTTGGGTCTGAGATAGAGATAAAAAGAAGGAGAGATGGAGGGAGATATAGATATGGATGGAAGGTGGGGAGAGGGAAGAATATTTCTTACACTAGATGTATTGATTTTAAGATACATGATGATTTCTAATACTATTTGATTGCTTGCACTAGATGCATTGATTTAAATGTAGATGTTGATTTTTAATGATATTTGATTTCTTGCAGTAGATGCATTGGTTTCAGTGTAGATTTTGATTTCTAATCCTATTTGATTTCCTGCACTAGATGGATTGATTTCAATGTAGATTTTTTCTAATTCTATTTGATTGCTTGCACTAGATGCACTAATTTCAGTGTAGATGGATATTTATAATATTATTTGATTGCTTGCACTAGATGCATTGATTTCATTGTACATGGTGATTTATAATCCTATTTGATTTCTTGCACTAGATGCACTAATTTCAATGTAGATGTTGATTTCCATTGATATTTTATTGTTTGCACTAGATGCATTGATTTAAGTGTAAATGTGATTTCTAATCCTATTTGATTGACTACACTAGATGCATTGATTTTAGTGTATATGTTTTCTAATTCTATTTGATTACTTGCATTTGATGCATTGATTTTAGTGTAGATGTTGATTTCTAATTATATTTGATTGCTTGCATTAGATGCATTGAACTAAGTGTAGATGTTAATTTTTTATTTGATGTAACAGGATGTATGATGGCACATTAATTTGAAAGTGGTTAGATTAACAATGTGATTGGTTTTAGTGTAAGCACAATTTTTTTTGAAAATGTGCATTGATTTTTTTGTTACAGTAATTCAACCTGTTAATATTGGAGAGCAAGAGAGAAAAGGTAAGATGTTTACTACAATAGCATGAATTAAATATTTGAATGGTTTACTATTCAACTGCATTTTTCATATAATCCATATGAAAATATGGAAAAACTAACACGGGCAACAATAAGAATTGTAAAGGAAAACAATTGAGATAGATGAAGACAAGCAACATAGACTAAACTAAAGAACATAATTATATGGTCATTTCAGGCAAAGAAAACATAATGTAAATTTCAAAATATGAAATTTATCTCAAACATATACATAATAATGATAATATAAAAATGTGACATTGTTTCCCTTAATTAGATCCATCTAATCCCAGATCTATCATGGGCAGAGAAGGATCGAATCCCTTGAGGTGCAAACCTTTCCTCAAATTCCACACTCCAAATAGAAGGTTTGCACCTCAAGGGATTTAATCACTCTCAACCCATGATAGATTTAGTGTTATGGATCTAGGCTGGTAAATAAGGAAGAGCTAAGCTAACTTCAAATTCCCAATTCTCAAGTAAATAAAGAAACAAATAACAAAAAAGCTAAAATATATGTAACAATCTGAAAGCTTAACAATGGCTATTCGTCCACCTTCCTATTGAAATATTAACAATGATGATGATTAGAATATTGACACATCAGCCATGAGCTAAGCTAACTTCAAATTCCCAATCGCGAAGAAAACAACAAAAAGCGAAGTTACATGTAACAATGAAGCCAAATAGGTAACATGGACTATTCATCCACCTTTCCATTAGAATTATTACAAGGAACACATGCAACATATGTGCCAATGACATCTCTAGTATCTTATTTCGGTCAAAACAGGAGGAGAATGACATTAAAACTAGTTATAATCTTAGTTGCGGTGTTTGGATTACAACTTTTGGCATCGGTGATCTAATTACTCAACCTTATTATTTAAGCTTATTATTTGCAGTAAACAAAGAAAAATAATAATAAGAATATTTAGGATTTACACTGTAAAAATTAATTGCGTAAAAAATCGAAATTGAGCAGTTGGAGACTCTTCTCCCCTTATATTTTTCATGATTTCCAGGTTTTCACTGTAAATTTGAGATTTTTTTGCCAACTACTTTTATTTTTTATGATAATTTGTGGAGATGAATAAACAGTAAGGTTGTTGAGCTACGAGAATGGAAATGGTATTTGTTTATGAATACATGCCGAACAACCTTCGCAAGATAATCTTTGGTAAGTTTTTGATCTATATGCGATCCTTATAGATTTTTCTAGTTTGATTAAAACATGTTTGCTTGATCGGACCCAGAAAGATGTAGGAAAAAATGATATAACATCAGCCATGATGTTATATCATGATAGACATTATAAGTCATGCTAAACATGAACACAAAAGCTTACCTCACACTTTCTTTGACTAAAATTTATGTAGTTGAACAGAGTCATTTCCTCTAAAAACGATTTTAGAATGCTAGGAAACAAAAACATTGTTAGACACTTCCATGAACCTACATGTAGTTGAACATGCTCATTTTTCAGAACTAATGAGAATATTTTAGAAAATTGCCCATGTTCATCTAGTGACTGGAATATATTTTTGGAATATTTAGAGTGAACAAAATATGCAAATTCCTCTTACGAATTAATGTGAAAATAAAGGAAATGCCAAAGTCTGTCAAACGAAGTATGCGTTTTTATTTATGGTTTTCTTGTGATCCATTTGTTCAACCCCTGCCTTTATAATAATGTTACGATGATATTTTATGCCAAGTGGTTTATATATCGTTTATGGTATTATTTATCTGTTCAGCACCGCTTGAGCGAATTTCGTTTGAGCCGCTGGCAATATCTTCACGTATATTGAGAATAAACTAAGCTGAGTTGAAAAGTCATCGTGGCATTATGTATTATACAACGCAATACTTGACCGAGAGGTTAGACTACATGTGTTAGGTGAGGCTAATTTAGGGCTTCTGGCTTCTAAGTGTAACATAATCATAAAAAAAGACACTAGTCAAAAATATTACCTCGTAAGTAATGCGTGTCCAACAGAATCATTCCCTAAATAGAAGCTTATTATTTCACAAGAAAAGTGCGTGACCAATAACTAACTCTAAATAAACAATACACGCAAATACTATGAGAATCATTTAACAATACAAGTTCACATGTAACGCGTGACTGAAAGAACCATTCACAAATAATTTTGTCGTTTCACAGCGTTACCAAAAATTCTTTAAATAGGATATATGTGTGTTTGTTGGTGGCAGAGTCTCTCCAGATAGAATTCAGTGAGTTAACTTCTTCACCAGTTTCGTTTTTGTCTTCTTGTATGGTTTACGCAAACGTCCACTAGATTAGATTATGGTGGAATTGTTGCAGAGGCAAATGAAACACACTAATGGATTATTAAGGCTAAATTGGTAATGGTACTCGCTCTGAAAGTAATTACTTCGCGGCCCTGCAATTTCCCAACTGATCGAAAGGTCTATACAACTCAACTCTCCTACCGTTTGAGGTCGACGATCGAGGAAAGGTAAGAAACAAATACTTGTAGCATTAAAAGAAAAATTCACTATTTTTTCATTTTGAGGTTGGCTACTAATCGTTGGGCCGCCGTTCATTTATTGGAGTAAAACCACAACACCTATGTGCGCTTACCCTTTCCTTCTAAGATTTTATTTTATTTGTTTTTTAGTTGCGTGTAGTCGAGATCGTTATGTGTGAACAGTATTGGTTAGAATACAGAACTGCTCAGACTTATTTGTATATAGAAGTGTTATTGGTTATGGATACACAATTCAGAATTGTATTTATGATTTATAATTAGTTTTTATGTTGTTTATTTTATTTTGAAATAAATTTTTGAAATTTTAATTTAATTATTAATAATTAGTAAAAAAAAGGGTAAGGTTTAATTTTCTCATAGTAATTTTAGAATATTTTTTTATAATATTCATATAAGGGAAGTTTACATTTATCTAAAAAGTAGTTATTCTTATTTTATCTTTTTAATTAAATCAATTAATTAAAAAAGTCATGTTAATTAGTATCTTATAAAATGACTTATTGTATTTTGGGCATGTGGTTAAGCGCACACATATAAAACTAGAATTTAGTTTTTTTTATAATTATTAATAATAATTTAAAATAAAGCTAGAATTTATTTTAACTTTTTATGGTATTATGGGTCCATAGGTACATTCTAGAGCTCCGTATAAGGGCAATGAGTGGTTTATCTATGCTCAAATTGCAGATGACATGTACCTTTAAAAAATACTACTCTAAATAAAAAACAATGTCATCTATGATAAAAAGAAATGATTATACATAATTGTTTAGTTTTAATTAAAAGCATTACAAAATCTCAATAATCCCATTTTCATCATGCTTAATAGGTTCATTGTTAGCATTACAATTCAATGTGAAAGTGTTTTGGTAAAAATATTTCAATTTCCCTTTTAGAATTACAAGTAAGTAAATTATTTCAATGCATATGCTAAATAATATATTTTTATATCAATTTTACAAAGATAAAATAATTAAAGGTAAAAAAAAATAGTTTCTATTTCTCTTATTAATATTTCAATATAGAAATTAAAAAAACTATTCCAGAATCTATAGTAACTAATATATTTTAATATATACACATAGATAGATACATAGAGAAAGTGTGTATGTATATATAGATACAATAGGAAAGTATGTTTGTGTATATCAATATATGTGTGTTGATGTTTAACATAGTAAAATATTTCAATACTCAAGAAGTAGCAATTAAAAGTAAAATAATTTACCTATTTCTTAATAAGAATGACAAGTGTAATTCATTCAAATTATATATAGAGGGGGGGGGGGGGGGGGGGGGGGGGGGGGGGGGTTAGAGGGAGAGAGATCCATCTTAACAATGGATTTATCTAGCACTAAAAAGGATTAAATCTCTTGACATGTAAACTTTTTTTCAAGTTTTTGCATTCTAAAAAGAGGTTTGCATATGAGGAGATTTCATCTCTCTGCTCTTGTAGATCCATGGCGAAAATGCATTTATATTGTTTTAATTTTGGCAATATGAAATGTATCATGAAATGTTTTGATGCTTCTCATGAATTGATACTTGTCAATATTTACCAACCATCTAAATTTTATAACTAGATAATTGGGTGGTTTAATTGCTAGTCCTCTTAATATGAAGTATCATGTAAACTATGAGATTCAAGGTTCAAAACTTTCAATTAGCTTACATAGAACTTGAGTTGTCCTAATGGTTAAGACCATGTATTTCTCCCTAAGAGGTCACATGTTCAAAAACAAAGATGGGTAGAGTATGTATGCATGCCTTCGTAGACTTAGCAATCATGTTCAAAACTATAGGGGGGTAGAGTATGTATGCCTTCGTAGACTTAGCAATGAGGTTCAAAACTAGAGGGGGTAGAGTATGTATGACTTCATACACTTAGCAGTCAAATCACTACGTGGAGGCATAGGGGCTTCACTTGGGGAGCAATACGGCTTCACTTGGGGAGCAATACCATACCACGTTGGTTCATATTGGGGGATATTTACTGAGAAAAAATGACATAATATATTGGGGGATATATAGAGGGGAGAGGATTTTTAGATTAGCATGTAAGAATCCAAAGTTAATGAAAAAATAAAAAGGGGTATAAAAAACGTCAATGAAAAAATGGATACCTGCAATATCTAGTGAAAGTAGGGGTTTTTAAATTGGGAAGGTGTATTGGGTTTGTATTGGTAGGGTGTTAAATAGTGTGATGTTTAGAGGTATTTTCCAATATGTAGTCAAATTAAGGGTATTGTTTAAGATGCCACTAATGCACGTGATATGTTAGAGGTTCATTGAGTGAAGCCCCGTGCACAAAGGTGGGTCCCTTATCCCGCAATATTTATCATCATAAACATTACATTCAAAAATTTAATTGTACATTCTTGTTTTTATTATTGCATTGAATACTATATAAAAAATAATTGCATTGGGTAAAAAGAGAACAATGGACATTTAAATATGAAATAAATAGAAAACTCAAGGGAAATATATATATATATATATATATATATATATATATATATATATATATATGTGTGTGTGTGTGTGTGTAACAATTCCCTTAATCTCAACAAAACAAAATGATTTGCTACATCTTATAAATGATTTCCATTGACTCTGCATTGACCTCTTTTTCCATGATAAACTCATGGGCTATCAAATTCATTTGAATATGAGATAAATAGAAAAATCAACGTGTGTGTGTGTGTGTGTATATATATATATATATATATATATATATATATATATAGATATATTACAATTCCCTTAATTGTGACCAAAGAAAATAATTTTCTACATTTTATAATTGATTTTCATTCACTCTGCATTGACCTCTTCTTACATGATAAACTCTTGTGATATCAATTTTTTATTTTTTTAATTAGGGTATGTTCATTTGCACAAAAATTGGGGGTTATACCAAATTTTTGCAGACTTTGATTTTATAAATATGCAAGAGTTTATTTATTTTCTTTTTTTCACAGAAATAGGTACTCTTTGTATTAAATCTACACCCGGTCACAACAAATACCCAGGATCATTACAATGTTATTATGTTCATGGACATTTGGGATGTCAAATTTCATCTATCTACCCTCACCCAGATTACATCAAAATCCCCATATTTAGCTAGTATCCTTATTGTCCTAGAAGTATATATTTGATAAATAGAAACCATGCACATTTAACACTAGTCTTTACATAGCTTCTTAATCAGTACTATCTGCATGGTGATTGAGATCAATGCCTCAAGGAGGTTCCCCTGCTGTGCTTGCTCGTTGATTGTTCTGAAGTTGCAAATCGATAATAATGTTGTAAAAAGAATCAATCTCATCCTCAACTGTGAAATTCACTACTATTGAGCCTCAATTAATTCCAATGTGGTGTAATCATAGGCCTGTTTTTTCTACAACATGACATGCATATTGTTATTTCAGAGTTCATTGTTGCATGTGCCTTTCTGCAGAGTTCATATATGGTTGAGGTGGAAGAGTCTAAGTCTGAGCTTGAATCCATGAGTGGGACCCGCGGAGACTGAAAACAAAAGAGAAAAGAAGGACCAACTGCGACTATACTAGATTTAAAACTTCTAGTTTCCTTTTATAAGCTCAGAGGTATTCGTCCATATAGCCCAATTGCTAATTTAGAAACAGGAAAGCCAAATACAAAGGGAAAACGCAAAAGGAAAAGGAAGTATGTTCTAAGATGAAAGGCTATATATTTTTCTAGACTATAGACTGAGACCTTTAAGAAAACAAAATTCTGCCAAGTACGCATAAGAATAATTAAGAAGAGAATGGAAATAGTTACCTCTTAGCCTGACAGAGCGAGATGCCACACTTCCAAACTACAGTGGTGCTTTAATCCTGAGTGAAGTTGACAACTATAGACGACATGGGTAGTTTCCCAAAGCTCATCACTGAGCTTCCACTTGCCTTAATTGAGTGCCACCCTTTCTATCATAACTTCCCTTCACATAAAACTTAGAGGATGATCAAACCATAACCAACCCTACTCATAAAAACAAACAGAATGGTGCCTCTCCTCCTTAATTTAACCTCTCTACTATTAAATAGTCACATGCAATTTCGAAAGTTCATATCATGTAATTGAGGATCCCAAGATAGAGTTATCATCACCCAATTAACTGAGAAGACACCTTCCTCACATGCCATGAGAGTTGTGTTATATTCACATCTAATCTTCCTTAGTACGCATAAATGGGGCATGTTGGTAGAGATGATGTTGTGAGATACCAAAGGGTTTTTCTGAAGGTTACAAGGGGGCAACGTAGGTGCTAATGAATGTGGCATGATTGCATGTAGGCAATACTCAAGGGATGCCACGTTGGGCTTGTACAGGGCTTCCCTCATAATCATTGCAAGATAAGCCTTATCATATATATGCCTAGCGATCATACAAGGAGATGGAAATGAATGGGAGGGGAGACAAATTGAGGGAGTACCAATGACTGGGGGAGGGTAAAAAGGATTTGGAGATTAGATTTGTACATGGAAAGGGACACATATTGATATTGGGATTACATAGATCAATCGTGGGCTCCATTAGGGGATGAAAACTCGACCAACTATACCATTGTTTTTTTATTACCCTTCTACCAAGAGGCATACCTTATTGGGTAGAAGATTTGCTTCACTATTGAGGATTCGAAGATATGGAAGGAGGGGGATCTAGAGAAAGATCAAAGGATATCTTTGATACGATGGATCAAGAAACTGAACATATTATCTTTTTTGGGAGTATTGGGTCTTAGGTGTTGAATGGTTAGATAGGAGTCACCCAAAATAGTTATATCCTTGATACAACGATGTTCAGCTATTATCGGCTAAAGTATAGTCCATACATCTTTGCCTGATTATTAGTTTTCTTACCAAGTACCTACACAAATTTATCCACAATTATTGTTTCAGGATTGAGAAGAATCCCCCGCTCCTACCACCCCTTTTTATTTATTTTCTTAACTAGGTTTTATAACAATTAAAAAAAAAAAAACTATTTAATAATAATAATAATAATCCATCATAATTAAATTAGACATTGAATTGGTGTATAATATATTCTTGTTTGCAAGACAAAAGATTGCTATATTATATATAGTATACACCTCTCTAAATTTGAGCATAATCTGTAATGAGAAAACACATGCTCTTAACAATTAGACTCACTCAAGATGTGTACATGGAGTAAATTGACCAAGTGAGAATTTGACTCTATATTTTCAAATGTATTAGCATACATATTCTTTTCACACACCCAAAGTGGATATTAGATATTAGTTTCTTGTTCAAGGATTGAGAAATTTCCTTTTGTATGGAAATGGGCATTCAAAAAGATATTTTAGTAGAAGTAAACATGAGATGGCGTATAAAGGGAGTATGTGACGTTGAAATTAGTGAAACACCTCATTACTAAATCAATCTCAATTTTTTTCCAGTATCCCAAGGATTAAATTAGATCCATAGTGTAAAGTGCATAAGAGTACATAGTCTAAAGTGCATAAGAGGGTCATCGCACCAATTTTTTTTAGTAACTTCTTATATATCACTCCCAAGTTGATAAAATAGTATGTGAGACAATATAAGACATACACAAGCTTATTATAACTCTAGTGGAAATGATATAATGATTTTTGGGCATCATCCAAGCTATTCAAAAAAGTCATAATGGACGGAAAATTTATAATCTCTAATATCACTACACCCCTATCAATTTCTTTTCAAAGATAAAGAACAAATATTAAAAGTTCATGGATGTGTGTTGTAGCTTCCTTACAACTTAAAAGATAACTTTCTTTGCCAATTTAAAAAATACTTGGCTTCTAATGAGGGGGTCAAATTCTATCTTTTTCTTGAAGAACAACAACTTCGTATTTGATATTTCAAATTACAAATCAAATTATACATGAGCATTTAAATATAGATAGAACATATTAAAATGTAATTGGGGTATATTGTATTTTCTTTAACAACTTAAAAATTGAATTTATTTAACATTTTCAAAAAATATTTAGGTTAATGAGGGGGTAATATTCTAGTATTCTTTTCCAATAATTTTTTAATATTTGTTATTTCAAATTAGAAATCATAATACACATTATATTAGCCTCTCTTCTACAATATCAAAATATATATATATATAACTTTTATTTATTTTGAGCTAGCATCATATACTGGATCAAAATCTTAGATACTAAAAAGAGACTTTTGCCCCTAAATACTTGCACGAGTGATCTTTCTCACAAAGAGAGAGAATCCTTAGAAAGAAAGGTTTTTTTAGTAGAATTCTATAAAAATGGTTAGGATTTAGGTATGAAGAGATGATCATTATAACAACAATAAAACCCTTTTATATCTCCTACTCCCATATCACCACCCCATCATATAAAGGAAACGTCTCAAGGATAGTATTCAACTTGCTTGAAAAAACAAAACTATAAATATCTCATAATCCCACTTCCAATCACTCTTGAAACATCAAATTGGTTGTTCAAAACTATAAAATTTAGCTAACCTAATGTCATTGCATTCAACTACAATTAATGAGAAATTGAGTTTATAAAAAAATATGAAGTTGATGGGAAAATTGTTTCCATGTATCTATACGTTAATTTCACCAATCATCTAAGCCTTCACTATAAAATTGTCATATATTTCAAATGAATGTAAGTCGTTATAAGATATTCAATTACGTAAATGAAAGAAAAAATGATTGAAAATATTTTGTTTATTGACTAATGATTTAGAATGACTACCTAAATATGCCTCTGGAATAATTTAAAATCACATATTTATACGTTTAACATTTCAGAAAGTAAGCATATGGCTTGATCTTTGAATGTCAAAGAAATTATGAGCATATAGGTTTGATGAAAAGGATTGAAGTTTAATTACATTTGAGACTTACATAACCATAGGTTCCTTCTCAAATCCCACATATCCACTTAAATTGTGTGAGTAGATGATTAATGCTGGTTCAAAGTTAATTATAGTATTTGTCAAAAAGATGTTTCCCATCCATATACATTTTCAATGTTCTGACTAGCTACAGACGATTAAGTTTATTCATCTCTTCCCATAAAGGGAAGGGTCTCCACTTAGTAGACATGGGGTGCTCTAACGTTTTTCATTTCTTCCCATAAAAGGACATTAAATATCTTATAGTGAATATTAAGTGATATCGCTAATCTCAGTAGATATTCAAAAACGCTCGTTAAAATCTTTTTGTTAATTTCCTCCTTGCAATTAAATATTTGTAATTGAAAAAAAAACTTCTTAATTTTATTATATATCTCTTATTTTTTACTATTTACCGGTTTTTATTTTCTTCCGTCTATAAAGTTTTCTACATTATATTCTCCCAATACCTATAATATATTGAGTCATATTTTTACAATTTTAAAAACTTATTTATAAAACAATGCGGAGAGATAAACTCATATACATAAGATATATTGAGTCATATTTTCACAGTTTTAAAAATTTATTATAAAACAATTCACAATTTTAAAAACTTATTTATAAAACAATTCACAATTTTAAAAACTTATTTATAAAACAATGTGGAAAGATATTAACTAACAACATGAAACCCATATACATAAGGATTAAAGGTGACAAAAACTTCCATATTCTATAATAAAATAGAAGGTTGATATTAATTACATTGTAATCTTAAAAGCTATGTTTGATAATTCACATATTTTTATTTTATAATAAAATTATATTATATTATATTTTAAGATGTTAAATAGAATATATATATATATATATATATATATTTTGTGCAGATATTAGTTTTTTTAATTTTCAATATTTTATAATTAGTAACTCAATAATAAGCACATTATGGTAAATTGGTAAATCAATAATATTACAAGAAAAGCGAGGTTAAATTTATTTGCTATTCTTAGAAACAATTTATATCATACTAATGTAGATTTGGTTTTTTCAGTTTTCATTGATTATTGAAATTATATTTATTATTATATATTTCTATAGATAAGTAATAATGTGAAGATTCTTTTCAAAGAGTTTTGATTTTGAATTAGTAAGGTGTAAATGTGGGAATATATAGAGTGAGTATTATTTTTTACTAATTTTATTTTATTTTTAAATTGTTTGTTTTTTTTAATATAAAAAATATTAAATTTTTATTTCATAAAATAAATGATTTTTTTTAATCCAATTTTAATATTAATGGTTGAATTATAAATTTAATTTAAAATTATTAAAATAGATTTTTTTTAAATGACATCTAATCACTATTTTAATTTATTATTTTATGTTATTGTTTTTGAAAACTTGGATTATAATATATAATTTAAATTTAATTTTTCTTTGAATATTGTGTACATAATCATATTTTGTTTCGTTTAGTTTTGGAGTACAAATAGATGTACAAACTGAAAGTTACCAATCAATTGGGAACTATCTACATTCACTCTCACCATTCACACCCCAAAAATTGTCCCTCTAGCACCTCCATCCTTTCACATCACATCAAACATGAGTTGAGTGAACTTCAAATTGCCATGTAAGAAAGCAAAAAATACCAAAAGGGAATAGTCTAATTACTCAACATTTTTTACTCCCCGAGATCATGATGTGGAGTCCTTGACAACCTCGAATATCTCCGCTATTGCCACCATATATTCGGTATTTGACTCCTTTTCACTGACTGGATTAAATTGTCTCCTGTTTTTAATCTCTATTACACAATCCCTTGCTTCGTTGGGCTGGCTCCCATTTCAGATCACCTAGAGTACCACAAACATTAATGCCTTCACCTTCCGTAGCCACATATCCTTCCTTATGGACAAATGAAATTTGAGATCGAACGTTCCCACTTTTCACACCCGTGCACCATCTCATCAATTGTTTCAAATATCAGTCAGTTTTGGAGTGTCAACACACTTATGAGCTTCTCTGTGAAACCATAAATTCACTTACGCTTAATTCTTTGTTCCCGTGTTGGCATCACATCTACTTGGAGGTTGTTAGTGGTGACTTTTTAGCTAATTCTAATCTAGGTAATGTAGTTCTTAGCTAATTATATAGAGACATTACGATGTTTAACATATATTTTGGTGATTCCATATCTTCATTAAATGGTTGCCATAATATTTTTCATTGAATTTAATATATGTTTGATGATATGCAAGCCATAGATTAATATTTTAATTCCTTCATCCATAAATAAGAATAATCCCAAAAAATATCATTTAAGGAGGAAATAATTATTCCTTTTTCTATAGCCAACCTAGGTTGAAAATTGTCAACATAAATAGCCTACCAATCAGTATTTTGGCTATTATGAAAATATGTAGTCTCAAAATCCATTTAAATGTTTTTATGAATTCAAATCTCTTCAGTAATTAGACACATTCTTTAACTTTTAACCTTAATTTTCAAGTTAAGTCTTGGTATAAAGTAGTGTAATCAGGAATTACTATGAATTTGCTCCTAACCCAACTTCACAGCTTCTAAAACTCTTCCACATATAAATTTATCTTCTCATAAATTTGTTTTTCAAATAATCAAGTCTATTTGTGTAAATTGATATACCATTTATTATTTTATTTAGATCTTTTTATAGTTGACTCCCCTAAAGTGCCCTCAGCCATACCATAACACTAGATTCTATCTGTTACATCTTTAGACGCTTAATGACATTCCACCACTTTTCACTTTAGGAGGGTAGAAATAATGCCCCAAAAATTAGATAAACTTTTAGTTTTTCTACTTGCAAGAATTGCTGATCCACAATAATTGAAAATTTCAATATGTTGTTTTACAGACCATCCATTTATATCATGCACGACTTTATAAAGTCCAATTCAAATTCTTTTTGATTCCGTGCTTTTCCCTTGCCTCTTTTCTAATACAGAATACCTAAATGAACCTACCATAACTGATATACCATAAGTTATGTATACAATATGGGCTCCTATCATTTTTTTGAAAAGAGAAAAATTATTTACAGATAATATAAAACATGGGATTTATATCATACCTATATTGAAGGATAAATAATATTTATAGATGATTTTTAAAGGTGAGGGGTTACTGTTACATTTAAAGAAATATAAGAATCTCTCCTAGTGTGTAAAATCTAAAAATCACCTGGAAATCCAACGTTCTCAATGAGTCTTTAATATATGAAAATGTGAACCATTAAGGTCTTGCAACAAATAAACAAACAAATAAGGTGCAATAAGAATGTCAATGTGCCTGCAACAATACAAATGTGTAAGTAGGACACCATTTACCAAAAATTTAGAAGACACTTGCTGATATTTTGAGTCGTGAATAATTTTCTTGAAAGTTTTCTTACTAAGATCCTAAGTCCGGTCAACTCATCCATGGTATATTTATATATATCTATATATATATATATATATATATATATATATATATATATATATATATATATATATATATATATAGATATAGATATATTACATTACAGATGTTGGAGTTGGCTAAAAATAAACAATACCTTACTCTCTTGCTATTGATACATTGTTAGCAATACAAATAATATTATCCTTATACAAGAATATATTTATTGCTTGATTCCTAAACTAAAACTTCCACCCTAGAAAAGGTAATTCTGATTGCGTGACATCAAAGAAAAATTCCTAGACAAAAATAATAGTTGCTACCTTGGGGCTAAACTGACAGTCATTACACTTTGAACGCTCTCCAATATGGAAATGTCCACCTCAAATATCTCGTTAATAAACCTAAAAGTAGCCATAGCTACTTAGTGTGTTGGATGGTAATATGTTCTTTCCAAATCGATTCCAAACACCAAAGCTCCATAGGCCGGATTCCACAAACCTTTCACGAAGTACATATTATGTCACATTTCTTTACCCAGCATACTTTTCCATTTTTTTTTTTAAATTTTTGTGTTGATGTACATCTGGTGAGTCCCCTAAAACAAAAGCATGAACTTGGTTATTCACTGGAATCTAGTTGCATCCTAGTTTTTTTTCACCGTCTTCTCTTTCATCATTGTTCACACCATTTTAACATCCTCCCACCTGCCAACTAATTCATAGATCTTAGCAAGAAACACATAACATGCAACATTTTTAGGATGAAACACATAATGGTGTTGTCATACTAGTTCCACTATTTCTATATGGGAATGAATCCTATAGTCCCTGAGTAATGAGCCCCACACAAGTCTCATTTTTTATTGGCATTTTGTTCATAAACATTTGTTCCACACCAAAGGGCCCAAAACGTCCAACGAGGTCAACCATGTAGTGAAAATGATCCTTTGTACATGTTATATGATAATATTGAGTTACACATTCAAAGTGTTTCAAGCCGTGATCCACTGGGTTTGCATGATAACATCCCAACAAAACACCGAGGAACGTGACATGGTCAGGATTTGTGCCATATTGTTGCATTCTTTTAAAGAATTAGATGACCTTCATTCCATACACATGCATCACATATCCTATAATAATTTTCGTCAAGGATTTCACATCTTGTAAATGCAACTTGTGAAAATCTCTACATGCATCCCGTATGCTCCCACATTTTCATACATGTCTATGAGGACTTTTCCAATGAGACATTAAATTGAAATTATCATGGAATAACGATCTCATGGAATTCCTTTCCATGTTCAAATATGACAAGTTGGCACAAAATTTCCTTAACAATTTTCAACCCAAGTTGGCCATGTTCTTCATTATGTAGTTTGATGTTACTGATTGGGTATCAAAACCTTGTGCCCTAGTAGACCTAAAACCGATATGCTTATTTTTAACATCTATTATCCCCTTTAGTTTTATAATTTAATTAATCAAACATCAAAACTCAGTAACTCTAAAAGGGAAATTACCTAAAACTAAAAAATAGCTCCATAAGGCTACATATTTAACGATTTGTAGGCATGAATTATCCAACTCACAAAAAATAAGCACAACATCCGTAGCGAAATACAAATATTTATATGGCCATTTCTTCTCTTTTAAATTTCATCATAGTACAAACATTTATTTGAGAAATTTAACTCTTTATTATCATAGCATTAGTAGCTTACATTTGACCAAGTACAATAATGCATATACATGTAGACTAAGTTGTAACACTATCAGGCCTCTTAGGAGGGTTTGGGGCACGGTGCCCTCACTCTTTAGATTTTTTTTGGCTTATGAGGACAACAAACATGTATTTACTTTCTTATTACAATGTAATCTAATATGGAAGACATTGAATATAAGATCATATTTTCTAGTAAGGATTTAGTTTGGTCTAAAGTACATGGAACTAACATGGATATCAATTGGATTGTAAAAATATCTTTACATAGTGTTCGTGACTTTAATATAGGAGAGGAAATGAACACAAAATATCCACGTTATTTCACCCACTGGAAAACAAATGCTCAAGATCAAGGGCAAGTGCTTCCTTATGATATGATGTGTAACTATTTTACAGATGCATTGTTTTGATGCTGGTATTAATAGTGCTTTATTATTTGTCATATGTATTGAAATGTCAAAATTTATTATGCATTTATTCTTGCTCATATGGCCCATAGAGAATAGGAGGACAACATGAAATAAAATGTAGATCCTCATTTGTGGAAAAGAGGGGCTGAAACATCATTTCATTGTTAAAGTTATGGTCCAAAGCATCGAGATAGCAATATTAACACACATACATGGACATGAATATAGCCAAGTATTTCCCTGTTATGGCTATCATGACACTTTTGGTGATGCCAAGTTCTTTCATAAGCCAAGGTTATCAAGGGACATGGTTTTCTATGTAGAAAGTTGTTTTTTCTTGGATGTCTTTATTGAATCCGTCTATAAAATGCACATTAGAAAATATATTGACAGGGATGCCTTAGCTTGAGATAGTGAATTTCTTTTTGTGTAGGAAATATGTTGTTAACATATATAATCGTCTAGTGAAAGGGAACTATCAATTGGATAAGGATGGAATGAGTGTGAACCTATGGTATAAATAACACCGGGATGATTTTCTCTTTTATTAAAATCCCAATAGTTGTCAGATCTATTTTAGAGTTGAAATTCAAATAAAGTGGTTGTTGGAGAACATGGTCAACCTATCACATAATGGATTAATAACTAAGGACTCAACATTCAACATAAATAAATATGGGGTGAATGAATTATCAATGATTTATTTACTACAATCATTTGATTTATAATGGTGTTTGATGAGCAACCGAGTGGGGTTCCAGTTGTTTGGGTGGTGGAATCACGTAATACATCATAATACATTATACTATGGTTGGAGCACGTCATGCATAGTTCAATTATGCATTAGATGGAATCGTTGCTTTAAGGTAACATCAATATTCCTATTTTACATTAAATCTTGTATTCATTATAAAAAACTCACACTTGAATTAAATTAACATGGCAAGAGAATCACAAGGTACAAAGTTATATTGTGTGTTTGGCACATATATAGGGAATTGCTAAAAAGGGTGAATTCATTGCCCAGTAATCCTGAAAAAAAAATAAAGAAGGTAAGTTCAGTGATCTAGGTTTGATTATGAAATATATTTCCAATGATGAAGTGGTCACTGCAAATAATTGATTCTTCAAAATAAAATCTAATGAGGAGAAGCATTTTCCCTATTTCCATAACAATTTGGTTTCCAATGATAAAATTTGTAATTTTACATACTCTTTGACGCATTTCTCCTTTTGGTTTTCATACAGATGAGATATCTTCATTAGCTCAATGTTTTTGCACTTAGGGATGTGGTAAAAGTTTGTCAATTTTTTCCCCATATGAATCATGAGATAGATAATTTCATGGAGTTGTATCACGATTACCTAAAGAAATTAGTTTAAGGAAATTCTGAAAAAAGAAGGATATTTGAACAACTACTAGAAATAGGAGCAATTTTAATTATCAATGGAAAAAAAAGAAGAAGATAAATATGCAATATCTTATCACTTAGCATAAAACAAACTTTATAACGTGTTATTTCCCATGGTCTATTCTTGGCAACATTTGCAATCATGCCATAAAATCTTATTAGTGATATTCCCCCTTGATGGATTCAAATCCATTATTAAATCATGGGAAACTATGGGTAGATTCATGCAACAAACCTCCTAAGATAAATATAGAGGCAGTATATCTTGATGAAAATTCTAGAACAATTGGCATGGCTAGTCACAATGTTTATCTACATGTTAAGGGAATTCAATTGACTACAGAGGAGTTATTTGGAAACTTAGAACTACTTCAAAATTGTCCTCTGCTACATTTAGCATGACTAAACAGTTGATTAGTTTGGTTAAAACTTATTGGATGATGACAACAATATTCATATTATGCATCATGACTTCACGTGTGGGATGGGTGATTTTGAGTGGTCTTTGAAGAGGAAGAAGAGTTTCTTCAACCCAAAAAAGAAAAAAGAAAAATAAAAGTAAAATGACATATTATAAACTGAATGTCCCTACAAATGAATATGAACCATTTCAACTTCAACACCTCAACAAGTGAGTTTTCCCTGGCTTCAATAGTGCATCACTTGTTTTCTCGGTTGAGTCCAACAATGTATCCTCTATGCCCATAGGTGACTTTCATAGTGAAATGAAACCAATATGTTTTGATTGGTACATATAGACATCACAATTTATTAGTGGAGTAGTTTCTGGATGTTTATATAGGTCCAACAACTCACTCTTATGCCTTAAATTCAAGGAAATAGACATATCTAGTGTCATTCTAGTTTTCATACCATTCTAGGTATATATGATGGCACTTTTAGTTGTAGTGATCCATATTTTCATGCGTATATTACTTCACATTCCAATATGGGTTCTAATGTGATTTGAATTGATATACTATAGATATGGGGGATTATTTTATAGATCTACCTCCTTTGGAACATGCTTGGGTATTTAACAACTCTATATTTAGTGGTTTTCCATGTTTTCTGTGATATTTTTGTTTTCAATTTAATTTGATTGGTGTATTAAATGTTTTTAATGTGTTATTTTTATGTTGACCATGTTCATGCTATGTAATCATAGTACAATGGAATCCTCTTATATTGTACAAAGATGCCCGTATGAGGGTTGCAACTACAATAACTAAAGATGCCCAAGGGACATAGATAGGATAGAAATGGAACATTTAGATTGGTGATAGAAATTTATTAGTTAATAAATTGAAATATTATTCAATCAAATGGATTTAGAAGGTTTATTCAAGGTTGGAAAAAAAAACCTTATTTTTCCTATATTGGTTACAACTGTATTCATGAAGGATATATTTGAAGGATAGTTGTAATTTCCAATTTTCTATGATTATAGGCATTTTGAAATCATAGTATGTTGTAAGGATAACCTTTCAAGAATTGTTTTATATTTTCCAATAACATTTACAATGTAAAATATGTGAGTTTCCTAGGCTAGATTGTACATTACTTCGAATAAAATGTGTGTATATTTGGAAGGAGAGCATAGTTTGATGATATGTTTTATTTTTCATCTGTTTATTCCAATTATGATGTTGATAGATTTGGCATAAGAATTTGCAAGATAAGTTAAATGATTAGTGTGGGTATCATCTCCATCCTATATTACTACTATAATCATTCCTATCAAAACATTTTGATTGTCTCCTTACCATTGCTAATCTGGAACAAATAAAATGAATGCAACCATAATCACACTTTAGTGGGTCTAAGTTAAATACCATTTCCATTTGATAATATCACTAGTAGGTATGGGCGGAAATGTTAGCCTCATGTTTCAGAGTTAGGTGGGGATTAGATAATATCACTAGTAGGTATGGGCGGAAATGTTAGCCTCATATCACCTCGTTAGTAACTGATATTTTTATGTTCCCCTCATGTACATCCCAAAGGATGAAAGAATTAATTGAAAAATGTCTTTGGATTGTAGTGCTCATGATGTAAGTTTAGCTAGATGCTTGTTTTATCAAATGTAATTTAGTACACCTAAAATCTCTTCTTTCAACATAATATTAAATTTCAATCAAGATAAAATTATATTACAAACTCTTGTTAGGATATGAACTTGTATTTTATCTAGTATTTTCTCACAACTAGCCCTTAGGTAATAAAATTTGATTCCAGGGACTACAGATATGAAAAGGTGTAATGGATAGTAATGATTGTGTCCCAAATAGATTATTTTCCTACATTTCCTCCTTATTCAGAAGAGTTGGTCCATCCTATTATGTTCTCCATTGGCTCTAGCTTTGCCACTATGGATTGTCCACTAGCAGACACAACTCACATTTGACTTATTCTTGGGGGATCTCCTAATCAAGTTGTCACCAATTTAATTTGGAATAAGGGAGGAGATTCCAAAATTGGGAGAAACTTTGGCAACATTATATCTTACAAGTTTTTTCCAACTTTCATTTCCTTGAAATCCCTTGATAATTAACCTTTCATAAATGATCACGCCTTGCTTTGTAGTACTAGTCAAGCTAAGACCTCCCATATTCTTCCTCAAGTAATGAATCTCCCATTTAACTCCAAAAATGCCTTTTCTCCCTTCTGTAGGTTGCCATAAGAAAATTTTATATAAGTTGGTCAACAGTTTGGAAACCTTCTTTGAAGTCGCACCAACAAGAAGAATAAAATTCATGAGTTCCTACTAATATTTTAGAACATTTATACACTTAATCAACCAATAAACCATGTGTCTATTCATTTTGGTTAGAACTTCATTCCACATGTTTTTAATAGAGGCTTGAAATTTAATGGGGAAAGTCTCTATTCATGAGTCTTGGTGGCAAAAATCCATAGTTACAAGGTTTATCGAGTATGAGCATTGCTACATGTTCTCCTACCTCGAATCTGGGTTGCAGAAGGATCATAAAATTTCTGAATTGCACCCATGACAAGCTACTGATATATTTGGGTTAGAAAGATGCCCCTGATGAGCCTAAGACTGGCCTTATGTTCAACAAGAGATAGCAATGCATCAACAACTATCATATACAAAACTATGGCTAGGGATCAACCTTTCCTAAAGGATTACATGGACCAGAGGACTTAGAATTGGGCTTGCTCATGGTAATTTTTTTGAAGCATCCGAGAATAAAGTTGGTGTTTCTCTTCTAGACTTGGGAACAAACTCATTGAGCCATAATGAAGTTCCATCGCACTTAGTTAGAGGATTTCTCAAAATTATTTTTCTGGAATAAAATTACGTTGTCAAGCTTTAGTTCATCCAATAGTCCAAGCTTTATTGCATAGTATAGACAATTTCAAGAAGTAAAGCAGAGTGTACTTTTGTAGGTAGGATCTGCTTTATTCTAGATTAGTTCTCTCATGTAATTTAGGCACTTTATCCCAGGTATATTTAGGGCTAGGTTTATGTAATCTAATTAGGTATTGTGCTTAAGATGTCTTTATGTTGTAAATCTCAACGAATATTCCTCTATGAAATAAGGGAAGTAAAGAGATAATTAATCTTTTTTTAGTGAGTGTGTTTAGGAGTTAACCTAATTATGTTTCTTAGCCTTTAATTAATAATAAAATGATGAAGTATTGAAATATTAGAATTGTGTGTAGTTATTCATAATTTTTTGTAAAGGGATGTTTTATAGTTTAATATATTTAATTTAAAGTTTAACACTTTTGTTTCATAGTTGCTAGATCAATGTTATTGAGATGAGCTAATTCCATTGTATTTCTTATTTTTTAATTAATAAAATAATAATGTATTCTTGACAGTTCAAAACTATGTGTAATTATTGTTTGTACTTATTCTATGTTTTGTTTTTGTTTTGCAGCATCATGTTTCGTGAGATAAAAACAATGAATTTACAAGCATTTTGGGTCGAGGTGGAAGGAATGGTAAAATTTTCTATCCCCCTATCATGGAAATCAAATACACTGTTGCGGCATTTTCAGGTAAACATTTAGTTCCTTTTTCTTGTTTCCAACTCTTCATCATTGTTGTCCACTACTTTCTTTGGAGCACATCCAAATATGTTGGAAGTAGGATATGACTACATGACTACTATAAATATGGTTCACATTTTAGCATATGGGCTATGATGAAGGTGACTAGGCAACCATTCTCATGTTTACGTATAAGATCATGAGTAATGGTGTAAGACAAAACATTGTTTTGTGCATGCAAAAATAAGTGTAATGATGTTTCTTTAAATTCATGGTTTTAGGAACCACTATTGATTGGATATGATGTAACATCTACGGAAAATAAGACTTATGGAATCCTAATTAGCTTTGAGGTCATTGCAACCAATCAAGGCGAATGTCTTCCTCAAATTCTTTTGAGTATTTAGAAACAATTGTATTCCTTCCTTAAACTTTTGCATTTTATTTTTTTCAGATCCATTGGGAGTACAAGGGAAAAACTTAAGCAAGAAAGGGCACCTTAAGGTATACAAGTTTGTAACCTTTTGTTCGAACTCATTACAATGAAGTCTCTATTGCTTCATATTAACACTTGAAAATAATGGTGCACAAATCCTTGTCTTCTCCCAAAATCAAGAGATAGATGACTCACATTTCCTTTTGGTCTTTTTGTTTTTTTCCTTCATGATTTCAAGATGGAAAATTTGAAGAATCAAATGTAATTGAAACCTATATGGCCAACGAGATCTTGTAGGTCCATGTTGCACACTTATGAATTCCCAATCGTTTCAGAAAGCATTGTTGAAAGATTAATTCCCATTACCACGTCTCTATGTATCCGTATAAAAATATGCAGACTATTTAGATGAGAAAATTAATCAAATCTTGGAACTTAAATGTTAGACATGAGAAATAAGAGTTGTTTATGATAGAATTCATGTCCAACCTCAAATTTTACTTAGATTGATTATAAGAAACATAAATGCAGGACAAAACAAACATGTGTGCAATATTCTCCTTCTGTTCTGGGATAGAATACAAATATTGGGCCCTTGTTTTACCTAAGCATGTCTTTCCATTGGCTATTCATGTCAGGTAATAGTTGTTAGAGTGAATTGAGCTAGAGATATTTGTTTCAGAGCTACATCATCCCTTTACATCCCTATAGTTATTTCCTCTTAAACATTTCTTCATAAATATCTAAATGGACTATGTTCTAAGCTAGTTTAATTATTGCTAAAATTATCAAAATGTCAAAAAATTTAACGCTTCACATATTGGGTGTTTTTATTGAAACATTTTCAATTTTGGTGAGTTTTAAGGACTCAAAATTTAAAATTTGCTAGATTTGATAAATTTAATGGCAAATTGGACCTTGCCATATACTAGATTCAACCAAAAATTAGTAAATTCCACGGTTTCAATTAAGTTAGGGCTCATTAAATTGGATCATCTCATGTATAGAGGAGACAAACAAACATTTTCCAAAATTGAAGCAGTGAACACTTAATAGTGAATTTTATCATAATTATTTGACATTGCTAGTTATTTTCCAAATTTTATTATTGCTGAATTTTAACCTGGACATGAACCACATGAAAGAGAGGAAATACAGATTTCAAATTTTAGCTAAATGTTTTGTTGACATAATGCATTGTGCAGCATCATGTTACACATTTCAATGAATCTACTTAATGGTGAATCTAAGAGAATCTAAATGAATCTAATTGAATATTAAAATGCGTAACATGCTCTTGGACGTTTCATTATGTCAATATCCCCTCTCGCTAAAATTTGAAAACTTTCCTCTCTCTTTCACCTAGTTCTCTTTCAGTTTCAAACTCAAAAAAATAGCAATGCAAAATAATAATGATAAAACTCACTATTAAACTTTCCCTACTTCAATTTTGTAAAATGTTTCTTTGTCACTTCTGTTTAGGGGATGATTCATATTGAAGCCTTGGAAAAATCTAAATCATTCCATAGATTGATTTTTCATTGAATCTCGACTATGGCAAGGGATAATTTACCATTAAATGTACAGATCTTGCAAATTTTGAATTTCCATTCCTTAAAACTCACCAATATGAAAAATGTTCCAACAAAAGCACCTAACATGGGAAGCTTTAACAACTTTGACATTTGGATGATTTTAGCAATAATTAAACTATCTTAAAATATAATTCATTTGGATATTTATTAAGAAAATTCTAGTGAAAACAACTAAAGGGATGTAAAGGGATGACTCATCTTTGGTCATTTCATTGTAGGAGCTATTACCCTTGTTAGGTATTTTTTGAGACATGAATGGTCGATGGAAGGGAAAGCTCAGGGAAAGGGAACAAGTATATATATGTTATCTCAAAATAAAAGGAGAAAATTGCACACTTGTTTCTACTATATTTCTTTTATGTTTATTGTAATTAATCTAACTATAGTTTGAGGTTGGGCATGAAATCTAGTAGACACAACTCCCATTTCACCTACGTGATGTTTAACGCCCAACATTTGATTAACTTTTTTCATCTAAATAGTCCACATATTTCTATATAGAGAGACATGATAATTGACATTTAGCTTTTAACAACTCTTTTTGAATGGATTGAAAAATCTTAATTGGGCACCATGGAGCTTCTAGAGCACAATGACTATGTAGGTGCCAATTACATTTGAGCCTTGAACCTTTTTAGCTTAAAATCATGAAAGGGAGAAAATTACCTAAATCAAATGCAAGGAGACGTGTATATATTGACGTTGGGCGAGGACAATGATATGTGCATCACTTTCAAGCATTGGTATGAAGCAAAAAAACTTCACTGTAATGAGTTTCAAACAAAAGATTACAAAATTGAATACCTCAAGGTTCCTCAGCTTCTTACTATTTTACCTTGTATTCCCAAAGGATCTAAAAAAAATAAAACATAGAAATTTAAGGAAAGCATACACGTGTTTCAAAATGTTCAAAGGAATTTGTGCAAGAGACTCACCTTGAATAACTGCAATAAGTTTTGAGTTACTTGAGATTCCATAAGTATTATTATCCATATATGTTATATCATATCCAATCAATTATGTTTCTTGAAGCCATGTATTCAAAGGAATATCATTACAGTTATTTTTACATGGCAAAAAGAGCGTTTTGTCTTACACCATTACTCACGATCCTATAACTAAACATGAAAATCACTATCTAGTCACCATCATCAGAGTACATATGATGAAACTTGAACCATATTCCTTAGCAGTCATGTGACCATTTTCTACTTCCAACATATCTGGATCTGCTCCAAAGAAAGCATAGGACAACAGTGATGAAGAGTTGGAAACAAGAAAATGAACTACATGTCTATTTGAAAATGTTGTAATAGTGTATTCAACTCGCATGACAGGGTTATGTGAGAATAATTTACAAAATTATGGGGTTTCATTAAGTGTGTGGAATATACTTTTTGAATATTTTCCATCAATAAACATCCAAAAAAAATGAAGGAAATGCCAAGGTTTATCGCATCATTGTAACACAAATTTTAAATATGTTAAATAACTTAAAAGTATTTTCTTTAGTGATTGCTTGTGATCCAAATTTTTAAAAACTATATTTATAACAATGTTTCAATGAAATTTTTATGTGAAGTGGTTTGTATATCATTTATGGTTTATTTACCTATTCAGCACCACTTGATATAATTCTTGTTTTGAGCAACAGGTGATATATTTATGTATATTGAGAAAAAATAGCTTTGTTTGATGGTTTTAACAAGCTGAAAAAAATAAGATCCAAATGGACTTATACATGGGTGTTGGTTAAAAGTATGGACTTCAACAAATCATTTTTACCACTCACACACTCAGGAAAACATATTTTATAAATCATCTCAAAACTCCTCAAGAAAGGATTTTATTGGAAAACTGCACGAGTCACCAAATAGACCATGCTCTGCACAAAACCCAGATCAAGAAATTTTGGATTTCTTCTTGCTTTGACCTGACATTGAACTGTAATTTCGATGACAGTTTTCCTCCTACGAAATTCCCTTCTCCTAGATTGCTCTGTATTCTTAAACCTGTAATGTAAATGACTCTTTCCAATACATAATATTTGACACAAAAGAACTATGATTAAAAGATTATTTGTAATATGGGTCTCTAGGTCCATATTTTAGTAACTTCCAAATGTAAAGAAAAAAGAGAATAAAGTCCACATCAATTTCAATTTTGAGATATTAATATGACTATTAACAAACCTCACAAATGCACATACAATTAACTATCTCATACACACTTACAAATTCGACTTCATGATTAATAACACTTGTCCAAGGGTGTTGTTTAGTTAACTGTTAACTCCACATACCACATCGAGTTCACATAGATTGAGGATCAATAATCACATATTGATCTCACGGATGTATTAATTTTTTTATCTATTAACTTCAGTCCCACATAGAGAACAAAATAGTGCACCCTTCTCACAAACAAAAGCTTAAAGAAGAATGTTCAATTTTCCCCCAAAACTAAAAAATTGTCTAAGAAATGAGTTCCCTAATATGAACCAATTTCCTCACTCCACAATATCAGGAAGGAAGACCTATTTTTAATCTAATTAACTATAGCACCCTATGAACTATCAAATCCTATCCTTAACTATTTAAATTTTCATTTAACTAGATGCTCCTAACTACTCTTAACTAAATATACATAAATTTTCACAATGAAACTTTAAAATGTTCTAGCCTTGGCAAGTGATCAACCCATCACATTGCTAGGCTCTTGGTCTAACTTCAATAACTTATCTTGTTTATGTGCACAACCTAACGCACCTACATGAGGCTCCCTATGAAATAAAAAATTATGAACTCCTGCTCATAAGGTCTTCTACAGAATGACCTTCTTTCTATAGTGTTGCTTCATCCACCCAAGTAGAATCCTGCATCAGATGGTCTTTCCACTTCACGAGATACTCCATGTATTATTTCCTCTGGTCTTCTTACAACACATTCATCCAAAATCTATTCAGCGTTTAAATTCTTTGCCACGGTCATTTGTTTCAACCACTATTGTTCCTTTCCTTCATATTGGTCAATAATCCTAGAAGTTTGATTTGCATCACGAGCTGTGTAGGAATACAAATCTTCTACATTAAAAATGGGTGAAATTACAATGCCTAGAGGTAACTCCAACTCATAAGCATTTTCTGAAAACTTGTAGAGGATATTACAAGGTCCTATCTTCTTCATTTTAAATTTATTGTATTCTCCCCTTGGAAACCTCTCCTTTCTTATGTGGGCTAGGACCACGTCTCCCACTTCAAAGTTTACCTATTTCCTGTGTAAATCTACTTGTTGCTTGTAGTTGTAGCTTTTGTCTTGTAATGTATATTTTACTTACTCATGAAACTCGCTCATGGCTGTTGCAAATTCCTGTCCATCACCACTTCTATGCTCTCTTCCCCAAGTCACTTAGCTCACAAATTCCTCTCAGATATATGCTCTACAAGATACAAAATGGACTCTTTCCTATGCTCCTATTTGGTGAGTCATTATAGGCAAACTTAGCCTGGGCTAGCACATGATCCCATTGCTTGGGTCGTTCACTTACTAAAGTCTCAACAAGTTCCCCAAACTCATGTTCACAAACTCTTTTTTCCCATCAGACTGTGGGTGATAGGCCAAGCTAAAATTTAGCTTAGTGCCAAGTTTCTTCCACGAGGTCCTCCAGAAATTTCATGTGAATATTTTGTCCCTATCAGAGATTATACTCTTTGGCAAACAATGTAACCAAATAATCTCATAAAAAAACAAATTAGTCACATGGATAGCATCACTAGTTTTGGAACACATAATGAAACAAGACATCTTAGTAAATCTATCCACAAATACAATGATTAGATAATTACCTTGTTGAGTTCTTGGTAAACCGAGAACAAAGTCAATAATCACCAAATCCCAAGGTCTGTTGGGAATGGGTAAAGGCATGTACAGTCCAGCATGCTCACTACTCCCTTTTGCATGTTGACATATACTACACTTATTCACATACCTTTATACATCTACCTTCATCTTAGGCCCAAAATAAAAGAGACTCAATTTCCCAAGTGTTTTCTCAACGCCAATGTCTCCGACTAACCCACCATTATGCTTTTCTTGGACCAAGTTTTCCCTCATTGAGCAATTGGGAATACATAGTTGATCATGAACAATAGTCTATCCTGCAACATAAACTATTTCAATGGACTTATGTCCCTATTGACTAGATTCTTACATGCTACAAAATATTCTTTGAAATCAATGTCAATGTCATATAAGTCCTTCAAATAATCAAAGCCCAAAAAATGTATTTCACTTTATTGCATGATTAAACATCTCCTACTCAAGGCATCTGCAACCTTATTTTCCTTCCCACTAATTTTGTTCAAACGAAAAATGAAATTTTGAAGGAATTCCACCCACTTTGTATGTTTATGATTCAACTTATGTTGTCACATAATGTATTGTAAGGAAACATTATCCATGTACATAACATAAACTCCTTAGGCATCAAGTATTGCCTACAATGCTTCAAAGCTTGAACCATTGCACAAAATTCTTTGTCATAGGAAGATTATTTCTATTTTGAATCATTTAAGTTCTCATTCAAATACTCAATGGGCTTATCTTCATTGATTATTATAGCTCCAATGGTTGTCCCACAAGCATCACATATTATTTGAAAGGGATGATTGAAGTCTAGAAACTTCAACACCGGCTTCTCAGTGATCTTCTTCTTCAATAATTGAAATTTTTTTTTTTTGTTGTTGTTGTCCAATAAAATGGATGCCTATCCTTATTGATGGTGTCAATGATAGGTGCACAAATACCACTGAAATTCCTGATAAACTTCCTTTAGAAGCTGTCTAAGCCATGAAAAATTCTCACCTAAAAATTGTTTTTAGGTGAGGGCCAGTTTATAATTGCCTCTATCTTCTTCAGATCAATTTTGAAGCCATCCTTAGAAATGAAAAAACCTAGGTACATAAGCCCACTCTTCATAAAAGAACACTTCTTCATGTTAATCAATAACTTTTATTGTTACAATCTTTCTACAACATTCTTCAAATGTCTCAAGCTCTCTTCTTTAGTTTGACTAAAACTTAAAATGTAATCCAAGTAAACAATGACGAACTTACCAATGAACTCCTTCAAGACTTCATTCATCAACCACATAAAAGTACTAGGTTCGTTTGACATGCCTAAAGGCATGACCATCCACTAATACAAGCTATCATTGGTCTTGAAAGTTGTCTTCCACTCGTCTCCTTCTCTGATTCGAATTTGATAATAACCAATTTTCTGGTCAATCTTTGAGAAGTAAGTTTCCACACACAAGTATTCCATCATATCATCCATCCGTAGCAATAGAAACTTGTAATGAATGGCGATCTTATTGATTTGTCTAGAGTTAATGCACATTCTCCTTTCTCAACCCTCCTTTGGACTTGGTATAATAGGTACGACACACAGAATCAAACTTTCTCTTATTAGTCCTTTGTCCAACAATTCTTGGACTTGCTTCCTCACTTCCTCATTCTCCTTAGCTGTCATTCAATATGAAACCTTGTTCGGAAGACTTGCTCCCTGCACCAAGTCTATGTGATGACTGGTGCTTCTTTTGGGTGGAAAATCACTTGGAAATGAATCAACTATAATATCATGAAACTCATGCAATAACTCCTTAAACTCAATAGGTAAATCTACAATTTGAGTGTGCAAAAGTAATACCTTTGGCTTGCAAACCACTGCATAGCTTACCTCTTCTTATTCCATCTATTGTACAAATTACTTTCCACAAAGAAGCGGTTCTTTTGGGCTGCTTGTTTCAGTCGTACCTTCCTCTTTCAATGGTACAAGACTATGCGTGATGCCATCCTTTTCGAACATATAACAATTTCTCTCTCCATCATGTGTCTCCTTCCCATCAACCTGCCATGGGTGACCCAAAATAATGCGACAAGCATCGATTGGCATTATGTCATAGAGCACCTTGTCCTTATACCTACCTATCTAAAACTCAACTTCACTTTCCTCATGCACCAAAAATTGGTGTCCTTTTTGAAAGCATGATACCTTATAAGGTGTGGGACGATTAATATTTTCAAACCAAAATTTTCCAGCATTTCATGGGAGACTAGATTGTCCATACTTATGTTGTCAATCACCAATGTACACATTGTCTTGAATAAGGATTTTCTTTGACCTGGTTCAACAACCTCCTTTGATGGTTTTAACATGATTTTCTCCATCATCAACACCTTTACAGTCTCTGGAACATTCTCTACCTCTAGTACTGGTGCCTCTAATGCTTCAATTTGAGCTATGTATGCACCTTGTTGTCTTGCATTTTCATTCTCAACACATTCAAAAGATCAGTGACCCAAATTGTTACATATGTAACATTGGGAGACAATATTTCTGCCTCTTCCTCTACCTATAAATCTCTAATAAGGTCTTCCTCCTCTATTTCCACCTTCTTTTTATGACTGCCCTTGTTGATTTGAGTTTCCTTCATCATTACTTTGCACTGGAAGCTTCCTTCTTCCAGTTGACTATCCTTTCCCTATGGAAAAACCACGTTCTTTGCCAGAGCTTTGCTTCCTAGCTATCTTTTCTTCTTCCTTCAAGGCACACTGGTATGCTTCCTCTATTGTCCTTGGAGAAAGTATGTTGATTTCATATTAGATATCCAACCTCAAAGAATTGATATACCTTTTTGTCTTCTCTCGGCTATATTTTATGTAGCCTACTCTCAAGTTCACCTTGTAAAGCTCTTCGATATAATCCCTCACTATCATCATATTTTGCTTAATATTTTTCATCTGTCTATAGACAGCTAGCTGGTAATACTTTGGCAAGAACTTACTCTTCATCTTTTCCACCATTCTATCTCAGCTCTTGATCAATGGTTTTTCCTTCTTCCTTATTTCAGCCTGTACATTATCCCACCATAGTGCAGCATGACCTTTCAACCTTGTCGCTGCAAACTTAACTCCCTTGTCCTCCCTAATTTCTTCATACTCAAAATACTTTTCCATCTCACTGATTCTGTCTATTAGATTCTCAGCTTTCAAACTGCCATCGTAAATGGAGATTTCAGGCTTTAGCCTTGAACTTGATCCCAATACTGCTCTCAACAACATAACCTTAGCAGCTTCAAGAGGTGTTTCCCCTTATTCTTCAAGTTCCTCTTCGGCCTCACTAACATCTCCACCTTCACGATCCCGTTGTCTCCTCACTTCCACTACTTCTAATCGAACTTGCACTCTCCTTATCTCTTCTCAGAGTTCTGCATTACCTCTGAGTCAGCCTCCTCAACCTCGTGCCCTTTTGGCTCGCCTATTAATCTCTCTATATTGTAGAGAACAACATCGTTAAATCTACGATACCACAAATTCATGGCTTTAATAGGTTGAAAAAAATAGGAACCAAATGGACTTATACACAGGCATTGGTTAAAGGTGTGGACTTCAAAAAATCATTTATACGAGTCACACACTAACAAAAAATAGTTTAGAAATCAGCTCGAAACTCCTCAATCAAGTATTTTCTTGGAAAATACATCATGAATCACCAAATATACCATGCTCTGCATAAAACCTACATCGTAGAATTTTGAATTTCATCTTCCTTTGACTATAAATTGAATAGTAAGTTCGATGATGGTTTTCCTCCTACGAAATTCCCTTCTCTTGGCTTCATAAAAATTCTCTATATTCTCAAACTTGTAACATAAATGACCCTTGCTTGTCATCCAAATGTAAAGAATGAAGAGAATACATTTCATATCAATTTCAACCTCTAGATATTAATATGATTGTTAACAAACCTCATAAATGCACATATAATTAACTATCTCATACACACTTACAAATTCAACTTTTTGATTAATAGAACTTTTCCAAGAGTGTTGTTCAGTTAACTATTAACTCCACATACCACATCGAGTTCACATAGATTGAGGATCAATTAACACAGATTGATCTCACAAATGTATTAATTTGTTTATCAATTAACTTCAGTCTCACACAGAGAACAAAACATCACACCCTTCTCCCACATAAAATCTTGAAGAAAAATGTTCATGGTTCCCCAAAAACTAAAAAACTGTCCAAGAAATGAGGTCACTGATGTGAACAAATTTCCTCACTCCACAAAATGAGGAAACAAGATTTATTTTAATCTAATTAGATCTAACTCTCTACAATCTATCAAATCCCATCCTTAACTATTTATAATTTCTTTTAACTAGATGCACTTAACTACACTTAACTAAATATCCAAAACTTTTCACAAATAAACTATAAAATGTTCTAGCCTTGGCATGTGATCAACCCAACACATTGTTAGGCTCTTGGTCTAATGGCCTAATGCACCTGCATCAAAACACATCATGGAATTATGTAATATACAATGCAATAATCGATAGTTGTTGGATGTGTGAGGTAAGGTTAATTGTAGGATTTTTGGTTTCTACGTGAAACATAATCATCAAAAAATACATGTTTTGTTGCTTCAGGTAGCATGCGTACATATAGAATTAGTAAAAATACCTCCCCACAATCAATGCATGTGCGACATAATTATTGCTTAGATATAGAATGGGTAAAAACTACTTCCACACAAGCAATGCGTGTGCGACATAATCATTGCTTAGAGAGAAACTTGTTATTTCACAAAAAGATTGTGGTACCAAGAATAAATCATTACTCAGAGAGAAGATTGTTATTTCACAAAAAAAATGTGTGACAAATAAATAAATATAAGTAAACAGTACACACATATACTCTGAGAATCACTAAAAAATACAAATTCACATGAAATGCATGACCAATATAACCATTCACAAATATTTTTGTCATTTGACAACATTACCAAAAATTTAGTAAATAAGACACATATAGAGATAGACTTTGGTGAGTTAACTTCTTCACTAGTTTCGTTATTATCTACCTGTGTGGTTTACACAAATGTATACTTGATTCAAATATCGTGGAATTATTTCAGAGGAAAATTGTAACATTTATCCATGCAAATGTTGTCAAAATAATAAAGTAAAAAAAATAAAAAAAATCTTTGTTATTATTACTATTCAAATATTGGTTTAAAACACATGGCTTGATCTTTTAAGACATAGAAAATGCCACACATTTTGGGGTGGTAGACAATATTTTGTTTTATTTTTTTTTATAAAGACCACCTCCCTAATCTTACCAACTATTAACACTAGGGTTTTGGGAAAACTTAAGGTTATCTTGTAACACAAAATTTTATAATGTGTTGAGGGTACACCATATTATTTTCTTGTGGTTTTTGTTATGTCCGGATCACCATAAGGTTATGTACAATGTTCAACATATGGCATTTGTGAGACACCTATCAATCGAACCTTTGTGACACTTAATGATTGACATCGAGACTAATCTTGAGTGTAGATTCATTAGGGTTTGGATATAACCTTCCAACCCTCTTCAATGGGGTTTTGCTAACTACGTAGTTTTTCCAACCCTTATGCTCATCATTTTTTCGCCACCACCATTTGTGGGAGCTTTGCACTAGTTCCATGTAGAAGAAGGATTTTTGTCAACTTTCACAGGTATCCTCCACTTGGCTTACAAGCAACTTGGTTGGTTTAACCCTGCCTTACTTTCTTTACTATTTTCTAAGTTTTTTGACTGATACGCTCACAGTTGCAATGGAAGGGGATGTATGCTTGTAGAACTATGACCATATCTCAAGGTATTTAAGCATCATGTACAATTAGAATTTTTTTCCCATCTATGTTAACTGTTTTTCTAAGATTTTACAATAAAATGTGCTTACATATTTTACTTTTATGTTTATCTTGAAGGCTACAACCCTGACATATTTCATTTCCAGGCATCAAGTACAGATCCAACACCATTGTTTCCGCTATATTTTCTTTTCTGGCTTCTAAATAAGAGAATAATTTTTGTTTCCTTTTGTTCCCAAGTTGGATGTTACAGGTTAGCTATCAGAATTGAGCGGCCCTTCTCTGGGTTGAAGGCCGACAACCAAATTGTAGAAATTTCATGATGATGGCTCGAAAATCTCACATAATTTGAGGGTTTTATTTTCAGGTTCTATCAAATGCTTCCTCTAGTTTTTCGAAGTTCATTTTTAGTGTCTTGTTGGTCAATGAATTTGTTTTTTAAGTCGAGGGTTATAGAGGTTCTTTAAGACTTTCATCTTCGGTTATTTTAGGACTTGTAAAAGGTGACTTGGATGTGGGTAAATAGGTCGATGTAAGCACTATTTAAGTTGTGGATATTTTATTTACACTCTTTCTTTCTATGTAATATATTGCGAAAATATGGGTCAATTTTTCTTGTCGTTCCCTATTATGATTTTTTGTCTATACTATTGTATATCAATAAGACCTTTCGATATTTATATAAGATTTCTATTCCAATGAATTATATTTATTTATCTACAAAGTGTTATTTCTTTTTCCATGTGATTTAGATTGTAATGTTGTTATGTTATTATGTTTGGATATTTGTTCATTTATATTACATTGGTTATGACAAAACCTTCCATGTAGTTGCATTTAATCCTTTACAAGGGCTGGAACCAGAACGGTCCTCGATTTTTTCCTTAGTCTGGCTGAGCCTGGGACTAAAAGGGCTTCCTTCCCAACACTACTTTATAAAACCCCCTTACCAATAGTCAATATTTCTCAAGTGTCTTTTTTCAGTGTTGGGTAATCACTAACAGCTATGTTGCTTATTTTATTCATAAAGTTCTAATTCAACTCCTAGGTTAACCTTTTTCCTTGAGCTAGTGTGCATGTTTTTCTCTGTTATTAGCCTTTTATAGCATTGCAATGTGTGGCTTAGTTCATCTATAGTTGGCTATCTCTTTTTGGCTATAGTTATATCTTACTTTCTTGGTTGGAAGAGGTAGGCAAGACCCTTCCATCAATGGTCAGAGTCAACATTTTGTATAACGATGTGTGTAATATTGTGATCAATATTCTTGTTATATATAGATATCAAGGGATACAAGTATGAACTAATTGTTGTGACATATAACACTGCGAGGTTGCAATCAATCTATGTTTCTTTTGTCTATACCTTCAAGATTATTCTTTGTGTGTTTTATCAATTCCTTTATTTCTTTATTCAGAAGAAAAACACTAAACATTTGTTTCCTTAGTTATAAAAAAACATCAGCACATCTATTCTCACTGGGCCAATAAACATAGATGAATTCTATATTTTCATTCAACTGTTCAAGAAAGAAATTTTAGTTTACAAGGAGAGTCTCTTTTGCAATTTAAAGAACTTCAATATACTTATCTTGCTAAATGTAGAAAACCAAGGAATTCAATTGAGAGACCTCTCCTCCTAGCCATGACAATGGAAATTACAATTAATTGCCCCCTAAGATTGCAGTCTCCAAAATAATAGATAAACAATGGCCCCTAGGACATGTTCTCTGGCATCAAGACCTTCAATCTAGCCAAGAAATTTCAATTAGTTTAAGCTCTCCATTGATTCACATCTCAGCTCAAGAGAAACTTATCTACAACTCTTTCTAGATATTTTAACTTTCCTCTCTTTCTACATATCCCTCAAGCTTTTCCCCCATGCTTTCCTTGCAATCCTTTAGCCACTAATATTTTTTATCTTGAGGTAGAGAGTAAATAACTATATCTAATTGTCTGGTATCTGAAAATATCATTTTTGGGTCTCTTCCTATGAATTCTTAGACTTTTCATTTTTAAATGAAAATGAAATAATAAAATTTTTAAAAGAAACAAATTCGTGGTTTCACTAGTCTTTTCCACTAAGCCCATTATCTACCAAGACTTCATATTAAAATTAAATTATGAATATTTATAATAGGTAGGGGTGCTACATTATCACCCCCTTAGAGCTGAACACCATGCCCGATGTTCATTCCTATTCTTGGAATAGGTCATGCTTTTTTGCATACGGTTGGAATCTTCCCAAGTGGCCTCCTCTAGGCTAAAATTTCTCCATTTCACCTTAACTTGGGTGATAAATTTCCTCTGTAACATTATTTCTCTCTTCTCAAGAACTCGTAGAGGTTCTACTAGAAATTTTTTGTTTTGTTCGACCTGCACCTATTTCTAGTTAATAATATGTTGGGGGTCATATACATACTTCTTAAGTAATGAGACATGAAATACATTATGAACTCATATGTGATTAGGTAGTGATATCTAGTATGTTATAGGTCCAATTCTTTCCAATATTTGGAAAAGGCCATAATAATGAGGTTCTAACGTTTCACAACCATCCCATATCAATGTAGTTTTGTAGGGTTTAATTTGCACATAGACATGGTCCCTAACTCAAAAGTCTAGAAAGTTATTTTTTTTATCACCATAACCTTTCTATCTATATTGAGAAGCCCTTGAGTTTTGACATAACTTATTTACATTTTACTCCATATCTACTAACATATCAAGCCCTAGGATTAGTTTGTCTTCAAGATTGCTCCAATTAGTAGGGGGTTTGCACTTCCTTCCATATAGTACGTGAAAAGGACTCATCTTCAACAATTCATGATAGTTTTTTTTATATGAAAATTCAAGTAGGTTAAGGTATTGTTCTGATTGTGTTGGTTGTTGCATAACATACATTCTTAACATGACTTCTAGCACTTGGTTCACTCTTTTAGTCTTCCCATCTGTTTGATGATGGTAGGAGGTATTGAATTGAACTTAGGTGCTTAACCCGACAAAAATAGCCTTCGAGAATGTTGAGGTGAACTTCACACCTCTATATGAGATCAACACCTTAGATATGTCATGTAACCAAAATATATCCCGCATAAAGATGTGAGAAATTTGAGCAATCTTATATGTGGCTTGTACTAGAATAAAATTGGTTGTTTTACTTATCTTGTCTATCACTACCATGATAGTTATTGTGCCCTTTGGATCTAGGTAATCATGTTACAAAATCCAACGTGACAACACCCCATTTCAATTCTCAAATAGGTAAGGGATGCAGCAATCCTGCAGGGTGTTGGTGTTCAACTTTAACTTGCTTACATTCCAAACACTTTGCCAGGTAATCTACAATGCTTCTTCTCATTCTAGGCCAAACATATTTTTTCTTCATCACAGAAAGTAATTTATAATATCCACGCTGGGAAACATAATGACTCATATGAAATTCACCTAAAATTAATTGTTTAATACCCAACTAGTTAGGAAAATACACTCTTCCTTTAAAAGTTGGTAAATTCTCTTTATTTATACCATATTCAGATTGATTTCCATGTTTTGTTGCAAACCTAACTTTCTACCATAAAAATTCATACTTTGGATCCTTTAAAGAAACCTCCTTAGTCTAGTTAGAGAAACTAATTCCAGCTTGACTATAAGATACTTCATACACACAATGTAATTTCCTACTTAAAGCATCAACCACTATATTTTCTTTCCCTTTTAGATGCTTTACATCAAAGTCAAACTCACTCAGAAAGGCATTACATCTAGCTTGACATGCATTAAGATTAGGATGTTGAAGAAACTAGTTAGGATGTTGTGATCGCTCATTAAAATAAACTTCTTACCTAGGAGGTAGTGTCGCCACAATTTTAAGGCATGTACTACAGAAGTCAATTCTAGATCATAGGTAGAATACCTCTACTTATGATATTTCAACTTTCGTCACTTATAAGCTATCAGTCAGCCTTCTTGCATCAAAACTCCACCTAATCCTTCTCAGCAAGCATACGTACATACTACAAATTCTTTTGCAGGGTATGTAATTTTTAATATAGGGGTTGTGGCCACTAAATTTTTTAATTCATCAAATCAATGTTCATAGGTTTTTGTCCATTTAAAATCTTTTCCCTTCTCCTAAAAATAAGTTATAGGGTAAGATATTCTAAAAAAATTCTTTGATAAAACAATGATAATACCCTGCCAAACCCATAAAGGACTCTATATCTGCCAGATTTTTAGGAATGGGCCATTCCATGATGGTCTTGATTTTCTCAGGATCTACAACTATTCCTTCGTATGAAATTATATGTCCTACGTATTTTATTTGGTCCTTATTAAAATCACATTCGTTGTACTTAGCATATAGATGATGTTCCCGAAGAGTTTGCATCTCTACCTGAAGGTGTTTCTTATGCTCTTATAATTTCTCTCAAAAAATTTAAATATCGTCAATAAAAACTACAACAAATTTATCAAGGTAAGGATGGAAAATACCATTCATTAGACTCATAAATGTTGTTCAGGTAGTCGTAAGCCCAAATGACAGTACCACAAATTGATAGTTCCCATATCAAGTCCGAAATGTTTTCTTCTAAATGTCTTCCTCCTTGATTCTTATCTGATGGTAGTCTAACCGTAAATCAATCTTAGAGAATACGGTGACACCTTTAGCTTTATTAAAAAATCATCGATTCTCGGCAATGGGTATTTATTTTTTATAATTAATTTGTTTAGTTTCCTCTAATCAATGCACAATCGTAGGGTGTCATCCTTCTTACTAACAACAAGGAGCCCCCCATGGTGACACACTCGGGTGGATGTAACCTTTATCAAGTAACTCCTGCAATTGCATTTTAAGTTATGTTATCTTAGGTATGTCATACGATAAGGGGTTTTGGGAGCTGGTGTTTCTCCCAGGACGAGTGCTATTATGAAGTCAATATTCCATTTTGGTGGCAACCCATGAATTTCTTCTGGGAATAGATCAACACAATATTGAGTGACTAGTATGTTTTCTAAAGTGCTTGTTTTATATTCAACATTAAAGTATCCAACTTGCACAACATAAATTTGGAAACCTTTTCTCGGGCATTTACATAGTTGGGTAGTTATAATAGTCTGTAACTTAATAGGCCTTTTAATGCCTTGACGTTGTTTCCTATAACCCTCTTCTGTGAGGAAACTTATAGTATTCTCATGATAGTTCTATAAGGAGCAATGTCCTTCTAACCAGTCCATATTGATTGATACATCATAGGATCTTAAAGGAAGCACATTCAAATTCACCCTAATTGGTTGTCTAACTACTTCGATGAAACGATTTTCTTCCTTAGCAGTCACCTTTCTTTTAGCCTGACTGTCCAGCTGTATTAACAAGGTATTTTTGAATTTTTTGGCTTGTAATTGGCATGATTACACTTGTTTTGGGTTGATATAGGTTAGGCTTTCCACTACATCTATCAAACTGGAAATAATACAATTATCTAGTTTTCCTTCCAATTTTATCATTGTAGGTTGGTACTCAACCAGATGGTCCTCCATTGCGGCATTAATCTTTGGTATATTTATTGAAACCTATCCAACCATAGAGGCATGTTGAATGTCCATGGCTGGTTATATTTTGGCGTGACGTAGACAATTCTTGTAATAATGGGGTTCTCCACAACCCCAACATAGTAAGGGAGGATTTTGCATCTGACATGACTCTGGTTTACTGGAAACTTCAGCTTTCTTAGATTCATTTTGTAGTTTGAACTTCTGGTGATTTTACCTAGGTTGTTTATTTTGCTAGGATTTGTGCCCATTCCTAGTGCTGACAATTTTTTCATTTCTGATATTCTGGAGATTCTTTTGTCCTTTCTTATTTGATCATCTTTTTCCACTATCATTTTTTTACTTCATCTGTTGATATAAAATCCAAGCCTTATGGATTTCCTCATCCATTATCTTTAGTTTATCAAATCCCAGTTCCTCTTTCATCAATAGTGGTAAGCTATTGATGAAACGTTGTACCTTATCTTTCTCTTCCCAGATGTAGTGACATATTGCAGCAAGGAGGTGAACTTAGTTACAAATTCATCCATGGAAAGCTGCCCTAACCGCAAATCTTGAAACTCTTTATATTTTTTATTATATAATAGATCCATCAGATATTTATCTTTAAAATGTTTTTGAAATTTATCCCATGTTACCTCTTGCACATCGATTCCTTGATCAGTATTAATCTATTCCCACCATAGATTAGGCCCACCTTGTAATTAATAAATCACCAAAATTACTTTTAAATTCTCACCATAGTCTTAAATTTGGAAGTATTTATTCATATTAATTAACCAAGCTTCTAATGTTTCCTCCACTTATCCATCAAATGTTTGGGGCCTAATTTTTTTAAATTCCCCTTGGAGTTCAATTTTTTTCCTTTTGATCACCTTTCTACTAGAAATATTATCATATCCCTCTTAATTGTTCTTTTATTCCCCCTTAGATTCGATGTGATATTCTCTTTGTTGATGCCATTTTTTCTATTTTCATTATCAGGGACATGATCTAGGTTCCTCTGATTCTATCTATATGAGAGGCTTTTCATAATTCTCTTATGTTCCAACCTCAACCTCTCATTATCATCTCTTAAGTTTTCCATCTCAACTCATAGTTGTTGCAAAGTTTCCAACATCATCTCATTGGTATTGCAAGATTCCTCCCCCAATTGAACGCACATTTCTAGGTTAACTTGAGCCAAAGAAACATGTCCCATTCCCATAGTCAATCATGTAAATCCCTCTCCTCTTCTCATATTCTCTCCCCTAATAATATTAATAATCTTTATTATTATTACTATTCAAATATTGGTTTGAAAGCACATGGATTGATCTTCTAGGACTTAGAAAAGTCCACACGTCTCAGAGTGGTAGATTATATTCTGTATTAAATTTTTTATAAACCCAACATCCCAAATCTTACCAACTCATAACATTAGGTTTTTGGGAAAACTTAAGGTTATCCCTTGACATGACATTTTATATTTTGCTAAGGGTACACCATATTATTTTCTTATGGTTTCCATTATGCCCGGATCACCATAAGGTCATGCAAAATATTCAGCATATGACATTCCTATGGCACATGTCCATCAAACCTTCCCGACGCTTAGTGATTGAAAACATAACTAATCCTAAGCATAGATTCATTAGGGTTTTGATCTGACGGTCCAACCCTATTTTATGGAGTTTGGTAACTACCACGTTTTTCCAACTCTTATGTTTGTCATTTTGTTTCCTTTGCATGTTGTGGGATCTCTGCACTAGTTTCAGAAGGGTTTTTGTCAACTTTTAGAGGTATTCTTTGGTTGGATTACATGTAGCTCTATTTGTTTAAGTCTCCCTACCTTTATTTACTTTTTTCTAATTTTTTTGACCCATATGCTCACAAGTATGATGGAAAGGGACATATGCTTGTGGAACTACGACTATATATCAACAGATTTATGCATTAGGTATGGTTAGAATTTTCTGCTCCTCTCTGTTAGCTCTTTTTCCAAGATTTTATAGTAAATTATGCCTACATATTTGACTTATTTTATGTTTAGATCGAAGACTAAAACCCCAACATATTTCCTTTTCAAGTATCAATTAAAGATCCAACACAATTGCTTCCACTATAATTTTCCTGTCCAGCTTCTCAATTTGAGAATAATTGTGTTTTTTTTTGTTCCCTGGTTGGTTCTTGCACATTAGCTCTCACATATGAGTGTTCCTTCTCTAGGTGGGAGGTTGACTAAATAATTGTGGAAATTTCATGTTGCTGGCTCGACAACCTAACGTAACTTGAGGTTCTTATTTTTAGGTTTTGTCGAACGCTTCCTCCAATTTTTCAGTGGTCATTTTTTGTGTCCTCTTGGTCAATGAATTTGTTTGTCAATTTGATGGTTACAAATGTGCTCTGAGACTTTCATCTCTGGTTATTTTAGGACCTGTAAAATGTCCCTTGGATGTGGGGAAATAGGTCGATGTAAACCCTAATTAAGTTGTGGAGAATTTATTTACACTCTGTATGTTTATGTAATATATTGTGAACAGATGGGTCGATTGTTCGCGTCATTCCCTGTTATCTATTATTTTAGAAAATCTTCCCTATTGCTTATTTTTCATTACTTTCTACTTTTGGTGAGAAAAAATTTCGTATTGCTTAATTGTCATTACTTTCTACCTTTGGATTATATGTTAGATGATTGAAGTATGTTAATTTGTTCGATCATCGCAGGTAAAAATAGTTGGAAGGAACGAGGTCTCGCACCTCCTGAGCATAAGGTTTTTGCTTCGTGTTTGGAGGTTGAGGGTTTTTGAATATTTGTTTGGAGCTTCAGGGTTTTTGAATACGAGATCTGTCATGTGCGATCACATCTTTCTAGCCATCGTCATCATCTTTCACTTGCAAACATCCTCCAACCTCCCCGATGATTTCAATCTCATCCTCCTATTGATAAACAAGGTCTCCCGTCTTGACGAAGCTCTGCAGTAAGGGAATACAGGGCTTAGAACGTTTCTCTCACCGAACATTCCCTCGAGGCTGCCTCGGAGTTTCTTTTGATCTCAAAGTCGGCTGAATAATTATTGAGGAGGCATCATTTCCCACCATTGCTCTCAAAATCGACTGAATAATGGTCGAGGAGGGTCTTCTCCAGCTATCTAATCTTACTGGGTCAAAGTACTAACATTTGGTGGATTCAAATATGTAATCTTATGTATATAAATTTTCATTATTATAATTTTTTCAACTTTATTTCCTCTTTGGAATATTTAGTTTTTAGGCTTCTAAGAAGAAATTGTTGCGTTATCAATAAAAAATTGTGTATTTCTTTTTAGGGATTTTCTCTAGATCATAGTCGATAGACGATGCCAAGTAGTGAATGTCTTCTTGGATATCTATTATGGAGCTGATAATGACCACTCGAGATATCATTGTGACAGCGGGAGTAACTACAGGTACTGAAACCCATGCACAAACCCTTCTTTTAAATAAATTTATTACAACTGGTGCACAAACACTTATTTTAAATGAATGTAGTCAAATCGAGATGTTGTGGCTTTGCTCGATGAATTTTTAGGGAGATCTCCTGTCATGGCTAGTTGCAGTTTGTTCATATAATTTGTTGGCATTGGATTTTTGGGTTGTAATTAGTTGGAGAAATATTTGGGGAATTTATCTAGGGTTTACTTGTTTCTGTTGCACTTCTTCAAAAGAAGGCCAATGTGATCCGGATTTAGATAGGAACGCGACAAATTACAGAGATAACCATATACACAAAGATGCAGTGGAAATAATACTTCATTTCATTAATGGAAAATATTGAAATATGCTTACAACCAGAAATGGAAAGAAACTAGCTAGGGCAATGGTAGCTTATCTCTGAGGAGAGATGTGGCGGCTAAATGCCTCTGAACTGTGTTACAATGAGGCTCGAAGGCCTATTTATTGTCGAGAAATAATGGAAAACCCTTAACATTCTGAAATCTAACCCTAGAAGATGAAACGCCAAATTGTGTGCCCCGTTTGGGTAAATTGGTACATCAATTTCCCGGGGTCGTAACTTTGGCATACGATCTCTGTTTGACGCGTACGATAGCTCATTAGAAAGATCTATCCGAGTACTACCACTTTGGGAGGCAACATGGGTCCATGGATCCATGTTGCCCCATATTTCCCAAAAAACGTTGTTTAGGGCCTCAAAACGACTCCAGAAGTTCAGGACCCGAAAAACTGCTAAAAATAGTAAACTGTGCTATAATTTAGGAAATTGAAAAAGCTGAAAGAGACAGTTGTGGGGCTCCAAATGGGATAGGTGGGTGGCCGCCAACATCCACCTGGATCATTCCTCCCCCCTTAGGAAGCAATGGTCCCCATTGCGTTGAGTTCCTCCCTGAGATGAGGAAGCTTATGCTGAGCTGGGTCTCTGGTGAGTTATTCTACAATCTCTGATGTGTCCAGAAATGGTGGGAATCATGGTCGAAGACAGTCCACATTGAACACTCGGTGCAAGCCAAGGAATGGAGGAATGTTGTGCTTGAAAGAATTGTTTCCCGTAGACTTGGTACTCGTGTAAGGACCATGTCGGAGTCGCCTGAGTTTCTGATGGGTTCTGGTAAGGCGTTCTCTCTGCAGATGCAACCAGACTTTGTTGCCCACCTGAAACTTGTGTGGTATCTCTGTGGGTGAGGAGAATTTGTTCTTGTGTTCTGTCGTGACCGTATCCCTTTTTTGTTGCTGCTGCATCGAGGAACCCTTTGCAGGGGTCATGGATGTAGCAACGATCTTCCCCTTACTTTGGAAGTGAACCAGACAAATAAATTTCTTGGTCTGGGAGATGAGCTTGCTGCCTTTCTTAGCAGTGATCAAAGATGTGGCAGTAGGTGGGGCTACCTCTGGTATCCTGTATAATAAATTATTCAAAGAAATAATGACAGCACAAGGCCTAGACTCATACACAGCATGTCGCCTCCACAAGTATGGCTGGCCTAATAATACATCACAAACATCCAGAGGTGTAACATCACACAATACCTCGTCTATGAAGGGTTTGATGCTGTAGGGAAGGCGGCACTGCTGGCGAACTTTCAGATCTCGTCCTTCGTGAAGCCACCCGATACTGTACGGCTGCGAGTGCAGTGTAGTCGGTAGGCCCAACTGCTTCACGACCTCTACTGAAATGAGGTTCTTTTGGCTGCCACTGTCGACAATGAATTGCAGTGGCGAACCCTTCACCCACATCTATGAGTGGAAAAGACGCTCCCCCTCTTCTGGATCTATAGGTTCATTCTTCTGGATCTTGGCAGTGGCAACAGTGGCGCTGGGATCCGCATCAATGATATACTTCCCTTTGCCATTCCCCTTTTTAGGTTCTGGCTCAGGGTCAGAACATGCATCTGATTTAGAAGCCTTCAACTCAGCCACTAGTGACTGCTTGGTTTGACACTCACTTGTGTTATGAGTGGGACTCTTGTGGAACTCACACCACTTTCCTATGTCCTTCTTCGGTTTTGTGGTATTGTTCTTTTCTTGCGGCTTCGACGGGTTGTCTTGGGTCACCCCACCTTGGCTTTGTCCTTTGGGCTTTGGATTTGCAGATCCAAAGTCTCGCTTCTTCTGTCTGAACTTTTGCTCCAAATTGACAGCGTATCGGTATTCTATGCTGAGTGAGGAGATGTTCAAGAACCCCATCTCTTCCTCGATGTATCTGTGTAGGCAACCGCGGTATTTGAGTACCAAATGCAGCTTAGAATCTTTGATACCCAACTGTGTGCGAAGGGTATGAAAAATGTTTGTGAACTCCGGTACATCTTGGTCTCGTCCCTGCCGCAATGTGGTCCATTTGATGTATTTGTCCTCATAGCTTCCGACAGGGTAGTACTGCTCCTTGATGGCATCCCGGAAGTCATTCCAAGTGGGTGCGGCTGAAAATAGTGAGCTTGTACTTTCATCCTTCTGCTCGCAATAGGTTTCCCACCAGTCCTTGACATGGGGGGCTGCTTTGAGAAGAGCAAAAAAAATCTTTTCCCGATTTGAAAATTCATGAATAGAAAAATACCCATCTAGCAGATTTAACCATTTATCTACAACATCTGCATCTATTTGACTCTCGAAGATGGGGATTTCAAATTAACTTGTACCTTAAACGGTGTGGCATTTCCAGAGTAGCTGTTGGAAGCCGATGCATCGCCTCTAGGTAGCCGCTGAAGGATCTGCGCAAAGCTATCCATCATCGCGTTCCTTTGCCGCTCGAGGGCTTCTTCGAGCAAGATTTTGATAGGATCTCCTGCCCCCTCGTCTTTCTTCTCATCCGCCATGGGAGGTCCTCGAGATTTGCGAAGCTGGTCTTGCAAAGGTTCGACCAGTTCAAGCCCTAACTCCTTATATCCCGACCTCGTTGGGGACATGCAAAGAAAAACAGAGAAAAAGCAGACCGCTCTGATACCAACGATCCGGATTTAGACAGGAATGCAACAAATTACAGAGATAATCATATACACAAATATGCAGCGGAAATAATACTTCATTTCATTAATGGAAAATATTGAAATATGCTTACAACCAGAAATGGAAAGAAACCAGCTAGGGCGATGGTAGCTTATCTCTGAGGAGAGATGTGGCAGCTACATGCCTCTGAACTGTGTTACAATGAGGCTCGAAGGCCTATTTGTTATTGAGAAACAATGTAAAACCCTTAACATTCTGAAATCTAACCCTAGAAGATGAAACGGCAAATTGTGGGCCCCGTTTGGGTAAATTGGTACATCAATTTCCTGGGGTCGTAACTTTGGCATACAATCTCCGTTTGACGAGTATGATAGCTTGTTAGAAAGATCTATCCGAGTACTACCACTGTGGGAGGCAAAATGGGTCAATGGACCCATGCTACCCCATATTTCCCAAAAAACGTCGTTTAGGGCCTCAAAACGGCAACGGAAGTTCAAGGCCCGAAAAACTGCTAAAAATAGTAAACTGTGCTACAATTTAGGAAATTGAAAAAGCTGAAAGAGACAGTTGTGGGGCTCGAAATGGGATAGGTGGGTGGCCACCAACATCCACCTGGATCACAATGTCACTTGTAAAATAGGCCTATAGTCAATTCCCTGGCCACAAGCATAGTCCAAACTTTTTTTTAAAGATTTTTCATCAACTACAGGCTTGGAAATGCTGCAAACTTTCCTGGTAGGAAGAGCTACAATAGGATGACCAACAGTGTGTGAAGCAAAAAGAGACGGACCTGCACTGTGCCTCATTTATAGTTTCCATTAGTAATAACAGATACACACTAAATGCAATTAATAACTATGTCACACAACCTAGCCTTCATAGAAAACCACAATAAGGACCAACACAGTAAGGCCTTTCTGTACAAACTTTGAGAAGCGTTGAATTGACAAGACCAAGAAAAAAATTTAGAATTCCCTTACTTGAGATCACAACAAGCCCACATCATAAGGCATTGTCATAACCATTTTGAGGAGCCCAAAATTGTGCTCCAACAGATGTAGAAAATATGGCCATAGAGTGAGGTGTAGACACCCTAATTTGTTGATCAAGTGAAACATCAACAAGGGTAGTGTGTAAGTTCTTTCATGCAGGGAGCTGAGAAAGTATAAATCTGTCTCCAAGGAACATAACCTCGTTCCCCACTGAGATCCCAATTATATCAGCGGCAAGAACAAAAAGAACAATGTTTTTCTTAACCCAATTCTGTGATATAGCCAGCTGGTTCAGAGATTGGATTTGGTCATTACTAATACCTACAAGTAACCCAAATCCTATGTTAGCAAAGGATTGAAGAATTGCAGGATGAGTATATATATCATCTTGATCATATTGATTGTGGTTGCTTATATGCAGGTCTCTATGGTTGCTCCCAACATTATTGCCATTTTACAAATGCATTTCGGAGTTCCAATGGTAAGGGTAGTTCTCAACAAAATGAACACACATTTATATGCTTGAACTATGGATTTTCAATTCAATCATTGTCACCCCAAGATTGTGTATGTGGACTAAAGTACTAAAATGTTGCCATACAAGGCACATAAGTGGGAAAATATGGATATGGTAAGTAGGCTCTGAGCATAGCACACAACCTTTTAGCAAATTGATTGGACTGAGCTGATATAGATTTATAGATTCACCTTGATGTATGAAAAAAATTGCAATTGTCTTGTTCCCATAAGATGCCTCTTTGCAAACATCATCCAATATGTAGACACAAATATCTCTTGGGCAAAGATCATTCAAGATATGGATGATTTATGGTTTCTTTTTCTTCCATTTAAAATAGGGTAATGAAGTGTGTATATTTTCCCTGTATCCATGCTTGTGCAGTAACATAAATAATGTAGCCTCTCTCCATTATAGTGTTTTATTTGCATAAATGGTTATTGTGATTACCTTGTCAAGCTCATCATTTTCTTTAATCATAATGCATTATCATAATCATCTAATTATGTTGATTAATTGTTTTGGTTATTGTGATTATTGTGTTATGTTTATTTTATTTTGGAGATTGAAACAAGACCACATCATAAGCCATTGTCATGTCAGTTTTAAAGAGCCCAAAATTGTGCTCTAGCAGATGCCAAGTATGGCCATAGAGTGAGGTGTAGACACCTTAATTTCCTGATCAAGTGAAACCTGAACAAGGTCATTGTGTAAGTTATGTAATGTAGGAAGTCGCTGGGAAATCATAACCCTATCTCCACTGAACAAAACCTTGTTCCCCACTCGGATCCCAATGATATCAGTGCCAAGAACAAAGGGAACAATGTTGTTCTTAACTCAATTTTGTGCTACAACCAATTGGTTCAGAGATGAGATTTGCTCACTACTAACACCTGCAAGTAACCCAATTCCTATGTTAGCAAAGACTTGAAGGATATTCTCGATATATTCTCAACTTTGAAATAATTATACTCTAAAAAAGATTTGAAATAATTGTACTGCATTGGATGAAGTGCATAGGGTGGGTGTTCTATTAACTCCAATATTTCGGTCATTGTAATATATCAGGGTGTGAAATATATCAACTCTGTATATGTTTATCATTGTGAATTATATGTTTTTTTATATATACATACAAGAAGATTGAGCATAATTCCACTGCAAAAAGTGTGAGGGTGGGTAATGTAACAACCCTTTGTATATGTGTCTTTCATTGTGAATTATGTGCTCTACTACATACATAGATTTTTTTTTTATCATATCCATATATTGATGCCAATGTAGTACATCAAGGTGAGAATTATATCAACTCTTTGTATATCTATGTGTCATTGTGAATTATGTGCTTTATTATGTGCATACAAACAAGATTCCCAAGGGAGGATAACTGCGCATTATGTTCTTTATTATATGCATACAAACAAGATTCCCAAGGGACGATAACTGCACTCCAAGAAGTGCAGAAGGTAGGTAATTATCAACTTTGTGTGTCATTCTAATTATGTACTATATAGAGGGTATGCATTTATCAACACTTTGTATGCTTGTGTAATTTTAATGATGTACTGAATTTAGATGGCTAGTTGGACTTGTTTAATATAAATGCTAACAAAAATCCATTTAAATCACCATATGAATTTGAAACATTGAGACGTGGGATATGCAACCTCTAGGGGTATATGGTACTAAATTCATATGGGTTTTGTACTGTAGTAGTGTTGAATAGGAGGTTTTTTGCCATTATGAGCTTAATGGTTAAGAACATAATGGTTAAGCATATGTTCTTCTTTGTAAAAGGTCACAGGTTCAAAACCAAAGGATCAAAGAGAGTATTTACTCCTTTTTGGACTTTAGAAATAACTTATTTAAAGGATGATTCCATATACAGATGAAGCATGCCCTTTTTGGCATCAATATCTAGAAAAATTGTTTCAGAATATGCCTAAATGTACTAGATAGTGTACCATTTCTCCCTGTATTTTGGAATGACTTTGCATTGGACAAAAAATGCATGTACCTATTTATGATACAAATATCTCTTCTTAATACTTGAAATTTTAACCAAAAATTATTATTCATTTTCTCTTGATCCACATCCATATAAATATATTTAATAATTAAAATATTCACGGTACTTTCTCTTTCTAGCAAGCTCAAACAACTTGCACCTTCCAAGTTAATATAGTCTACCATGGAGACTCTTGGCTCAAACATGACTCAAAAGATCTACTATGAATGGGTACGGTATGTCAACTCCTTTATTTCTCCATTTCATTATACTTCTCTTTGATGGTTTTTTTGATAAGCATGTCTCAGTATTTTTTATGATGTAAATCTATAAGCCCAACTGTTGGTAAGGATTTTCCCCAATGGAACATCTGTGATGTTGTTGTATCGAAGGTCTATCAATTGGAGCTGCTGGCTGATAGTTCCTTCCAAAATTGAGAGAGGCCCATCTATAGAATTATTGGAGAGAATCCTACGCCATTGGAAAATGAAGATCACTGAATGTTCAAGTTTGATCTTTCAACAATGTAACATTGAAGGTATTGCAGAGAAAATATTAAATACACTTACACTGTCTCAAGTTGTGGTGAGATAAAAGACTTCAAAAGGATGTTGCTTATTCAAATCACTGTTTTCTATCACACTATAGAACAAGGCAAAGGGAAAGGAAAAACCAATTGGTTCGAAAGATAGTAAAGCTTAATTTATGTTCTATTTCAAGCCACTTGAAATTACATGGTGGTCAAGGATGCGAGAGTACATAACCAAGTGGGCACATCGGAGATCTCTAATGAATTGTTACAAGTCCATAGAAAAGAAAATGTCGTACACACAAATATTGAATGTCCTAAATTGATAAAATCAATTCGAGATCTTTTCAGCAGAGTTTGATTCTTCTACTCAAAAGTACTGAAGATATTTCATCAAAGACAAGTCAGGTGTATAGCCGTTGAGTTGATTATTTGATAGATGCCTGAAAAATGCAAAGAGCCAGTGAGTTATTTTGGTCAATACTAATCCATCGTATTACATCTTAACATGCTTAATCCGTCGTTGATCTTACAGTTCATCAATATTTTCCAATCGTGCAATGTTGGATGGAATTGGGCCTTCCAACAAGTTTTGATCATGCCTCTTGTTAATCATAAAGTGAGATTTAATAGATGGTCTGTCAAGATATTGAGAACTAGGCAGACAAAGTATTGTAGCGTAATTTTACTATCAGAGTAGGAGAACATTGTCACATTGGACAACCCTGTGTCTAAATAGTCTCCACGTCTTACATTCCATACTTATGAATAATCTTGATATTCAAGCTATGGATGCTTGTCCCATTACCTGTAGACAAATTTCATTTTAAGGTCAGTATATATTAATTAAAACGGTAATCATTAGATTTTCTAAACCTCACACATATCTAACCCTTCCAACACCTCTACCCAAATCATGTGAAACTATATTTCACTTGCAGTTGTAAACTCCTATATATGATACCATATTAAGAAATAAGCAACATAACTATAATCAAGTTGCAGTGATTTGGGTGAGGCTTAAGACCAAACTCAATTGTTTTTTCTATAATACAAGGAAGCCACATATATCAGGACTTTATGACTAAGCAAGAACCTAGACTCCACGAGGGCAGGGGAAGGTGCCTTATCGCAAGCAGCCAAAAATGTCCCCCACGAAATTTAAAACTGGGTAGAGGAGATAACAACTCATTGTACCAACCACTCATTAATGGAATGCAAAACTTTATTTCCAGCATGATCACATAAATATTAGTTGGTAAGAAGTCGAGGGATTTGTGTACCTTGAAATCCAATGGAAATAGGAGACTAACACAACAGTCAAGGATGATACATTTGCAATAGTTGATGCGATCTTTCTTGTGAACGAATTGTCATAAAATAACTTGCAAACGATGGACAATGGCTTTATGTTGAGAATATAATTTGATCAAAATATTTTAATATGAATTGAATGAAGGATTAAATCCTTGTGGTTTAGAGTATAATGAATATGGTACTTACACATGTTTTAAGCTCATAGTCTCATGGAAAACCCCCAGTGGAATCGATTCGCTCAAGTTATTTTTATTGAAATGGATTGAATCATTAACAAAATAACCACAAGTTTAAGATAACAAGGTATAAAATGCATATTCATGTACACAAGTAAAATTCATCCCAAATAAAAATGTAATAATTACAAGTGACTACAATTAACAAGCTCCTTCAAGTCGACAGGAAATTCTCCACCGATGGTATTGTTGGACAAATCGAATAAGTACAGACTCATAAGATTACTCAAAGGTGGAGGAATAATTACCGATAAATCATTTGAATTCATGTCCATACCAAAATCAACAATGATTCATGATGTCACAAAGTGTACTTGTTCATAAAAACAAGGTTGTTTTTGGACTATTTTCTTATAGAGTAATTAGTCTCTGCAATTTACCCAGCTCCTTCGAAATGTGCCCAAAAAACCTATAGCTTGTCAATATTCTAAGACAAGAAAAAAATTAGTCCATTGTAAAGTATTCAAACAAAAACACCAACTATTGAATTACCGAATTCAAAATGCTTACAACGTGTGAAGGTATTACAAATCTCCCAAAGTAATTGGAATCAGTCTTGTCAGGCATGGATTGTGATGCAGGAAAAACCTACGTATACCCCAGTATGCATATAAAATGCATAATCTCATCTATCTCAGGAACTTCAATGACCTTCTTGGTCAAGCATTCATAAATTAAGGTTTAGGCCCCTTAACTAAATCTCATGCGGAACGATTCAACAACTAACCCCAGTCTAATCCTTTGTTAATCCTTTGGTTCGGAACCTTATATATCAACCCTTCATCCTTTATAGTAACTATGGTTAGTTCTTTATCCGTGCAGATTAACCAAACCCCACTCAATAAGCCAACTCGTCCTTTATCGTAATTGTGGAGTTCAATGGACTCAATAGAATGTGCGTTCAGAACTCCCATCTTGCGATATGTGATTACAGTTTCCACCATTGATTTTGTCCACTAGACCAACGGCTATCACAATCTCACATCACACCAACATGTGACTTCATCGCCTCTCTCTCCTCTCGCATGTGATAAGCGATAACACACATGGACTTCAATTGAAATAAAACTGCACTTATATCCTTTTCAGGTCCGCTCTGCCCAAGCCTTTTCGCTTAATCTCTAGTGTCGATCTTACCTTTTATCCGACGGTTGGTGTCTTCCCCGAGCAACAGAGTTGGTTGGTGATCTTGCGCCGTAGATCAAAAACCATTTGATCTGACGGTCCAAATGATATCGCACAGACCACTTGCATGATGATTATCCTCCCTCATAGAGACGATAAGAATTATCATTCCTTGATCTATAAATGTTCGGGTCCAGGTTTAAGACTATCATCCGATCAACTTAAAACCTAATATCCATTATATAATAGAAGCCATCCAATCCTCCGGTCTGCAGCCCTTCAACTAGAACGCAGCTTACCAAACACTCAAACCTCGTAGTTGACTTCGGCATAAGAATTTGAAAAGGAAATTTATAGTTTTGATTGAGTGTGGGCCTTTGATCATGATCAAGGCATCCTGTACTCTCTACCCTTGCTGCGGTTACTAATAACCGTCGACCTACCATGTCGATCTGACGATCCAGATCGATTCTTGCCTTTCACCTTCCGCAAGTACTTGGAATTCAACTCTGTCGTTCATTTCTTTTACTTATGCTGTTTCTTTAATGTTCCTCTATTCTTTCGACTTTCTTCAAGGTTCTGGTCGTTCATTGTTCTGCCACACAACTTCCTCCTTAATTCTGCTTATGCCTTTATACTCCTCCACCTTCACTGTAACACTAAAGGCTTCCTCCTGTACTACAGATGTGTAAAAGCTGTAACACCTCTCTGTTACTCTTCTTTGTATTTTGCCTCCCTTCTGGATTTGCACTTGCAACCTATGTTACATAGAATAACTCAATATCATATATAATATACATCTCAATTACTCAATACACACAAATGAACTCAGAATCGAGTTGTCTATTTAATAAACACATATTTACACATGAACTCTTTCCTTGTCTTGATCGTCTGTATTAGTGGCATTTGTTCTTTCTCATAGGCTTACAATCTAATTGATTGACTTCTCTAACTACTCTCTACCTATTGACTCTCTATGCCTTTTAAGCTTACATTTATACAAAAGGTTTTGATGAACTAATTATGGTTTAGATCCTTAATCTGCTGAACTAAATCCTAAATATCCTCTAATTCCACTTTTAACTCCAGTTAATCCTTGAGAATCTTCTCTTGTTCCTCGAATCATGAGACCAATACGAGTTACAATTGATTTCCAACTCTCTCAATTCCCACTAATCACTCATGTTCTCCAACATTCGAGAGAATTTACAAATATCCTCACAATATCTAATTAATTCGTATTCTAATAACTCAATACATTAAATGATTACATACATAGGAATCCAACTTCCTTGAAAACACAAGACTCCTTAAGTAAACTAAAACATAATGAAATTGTTGAGTTGTATGCTCCTGCATCAGACTCCCAACGTTAAACTAATCATGATCTCCTGATCATGTTCTTTTGTCCTTTGTCTCCCTGGATCCCATACTTTGTTCTATAATTTTCCTTTCGTTGTTGATGTTGTTTGTTGTTGTTCTCTAGGTTTCCACACTTTATGTTTCTTTTCTCCACTAGCTATGCTTTCACAGTCTGTTGTTGTCTTTCTCTTTCTGCTACTCCTTGGTCTTCTTATTGATGTTTTCTTTTGAGGCACCTTCATCATCAATCTTATTATTCTTTCAATCTCTATGTCCAATTTATCCTTTGACTGATAATTACTTTTCCAATTGTTGTTGTACTCTGTCCACTCATCTTCAAACTGTTGTTTACTGTCTTCTCTTTGAAGTTGTTGGATCCTTACTACTACCCTTTCATCCTTACCCTCTTGTTGTTGTCCAAACAACCTTTGTTCAATATCTATAAATTTACTTTCAAAAAGTAAATTGTCCTCCAATTTCCTTTGTACTTGATTCCCCTCAAATACATCACTATGTTGTTCATCAGTTCCAACATATTTTCCTTCTTCTTCCTTGACAACCCTCAGTAATTGTCCTTCACTTTCTTGACTGATTCTAACAATCAATTTAACTTCTTCAAGCATAGTATCTTCATGCTTTTCTTTTTCCTCATCAGCATGTCTGTCCTGGCAACTTCCAGTCTTCTTCAGTTCTAAAACTGACTCCTCAATTTGAAACATGTTTGTCTCATTTTCAACAAATCCTGTAATCATAAAAAAATTATCAGAATTAAAAATATAAGGCCTCATTACCTTTTCCTTCTCTACTAACATCTCAGTATGCTACTATGAGTTTTCCTTCAATTCCTTTGTCAACACATCAGTATGTTGATTTAAACTCTCCTCTGTATCATTTGTTTCAATGATATCTCTCTTTTCTAGTTCACAATAATGAACTCCTCCTTTTGTAATGTCAATTTGTTGAACTTTGATTACCATCTCCTTTTCCTTGTGAGTGTCATTCATGAAAATTTCTTTGTTTTCCTTTTTCAACAATCTATACTGACTATATATCCTCTGCTTTTCCAACTCCCTTCTTTGAAAGTCTAATTTTCCATATAACTCAATAATTTCAATCCGAGTAGAATTTGGAAATTTCACACAATTTTCCATACCTTCCTTTGTTATTGACAAATCATCAAATGCCCTTTCTCCCTTTGCTAAATCTTTTGCATAGACTTCTTCTTTCTTAACATGTTTCAGTAGATGTCATGCTTCTTCAATACATTTTTCCTGGTTGTCGCTCTATGACCCTTCTTCCAGAGCTATCCTTGTCTCATCATCTACATTAATATTCTCCTGCATTTATTCTTCATCAATAACGTTAATCCAATTCATTGGATTACCTCTCTCAGACAATATTCCTTCATTCTTCATCAAAATAAGATCCTGATCTTCCATCTCTATGACAACTTTAAATGACTGTCTTCACTCATTGAGTCACTCATCCATAGACTCTTCCTATTGTATCCAGTCAAATTCCTCCCCTTCTGAGAGATTTTCTTTGTCACCTTTTATTTCTAGATCTTCATCTATTTTGAAGACATCTTCAAAAGGTTGTTTTCCTCTTGCAATACCTACAATCATACACAAACTATCAGTTTTAAAAACATAAGACCTTGTGGTCTCACTTGATGCTTCAATCCTCATATCTCCTTGTTGTTCTGAATCCTTCATATGATTCATAAGATCTTCCATAGATCTCTAGTCGTCATCTTCACCCAGAACTTCACCCTATTCTGTTTCAAAAATGGAGACTTTCATTCTCAACTCATTTTCTCAGACTTCTTCGACTAGCCACTTCACTTGCCTCTGTTGTAGCCTTTTCTATAACTCAGACCATTTCACTGCCTTTTTCCTCAAGACCCAAATTTTTCTTTGGTTTTCCTCTAGTATCATCCTTAATACATTGAGTTTTTCTTTTAACTCTGCAATCTCCTTGTCACGTTCCTCTTGAGTCATTCTCTTGCCATTTGCCTTGGCATTCTCCTTCTTCACTTTTCTTCTGTTGTGGTCTTCCTCAAAACCTCTATTACCTCTATTATGGCTATCAGTAGTCATCTTTTTCTCTATCTTCATGAGTTCCTCACTCACTTACTATGAGCTGTATTAAATCCTCTGCAATAGCAAGTCCTCCCTGTTGCCACTTACCTCACCAAGATTTCCTCTTTTCTTGGTCTTTTCGAAAGCACTTGGTTCTCTATTCTCTGGAACCTCTTTGAGCACTTCTCTCTGCTCCTTCTAGGCTCTAACTCATCTGCACCTTTTAAGAACAGAACTGTCCTCTTGCACTTCAATCACAAATGAAATACTAAGTTCTGACCACCTCTTCTTTCACTCAGAAACTCTTACCAGCTTTCTTCATCCTTTAGCAATTCTACCCACATCCTTTGTGGAATTTCCTCTGTGAGATGCAACAATACCTCTGCAGTAACGAGTCTCCTTATTGCTACATATGCCTCACTAAGTTTCTCTTCTCTTAGCTCATTTTTTAGCATTTCTATGGTTCTTTCCTCTGGAACCAATTGAGCACTCCTTGCTCTACATTGCTGCAATCTTGTCACCTTCTTATGTTGCTACCTTCAAGACTTTTGCACGATCTTGCTCTACGATTCACTTTCACCTTGAATGGACTCTTTTCTGCTTCTTTGCATCTGGAAATCCTCCCAATATCCTGCTATACTTTATCTCCGTGTGCTTACTATTTGTCAGATTAGAATCTGATCTCGTCTTTCCTGCTTTTATCACCATTCGCTTATACACACCTTCAAAACATAACTCTGTTCTAAATTTTTTTAAAAGAAATTTTCACAAAGAATTTCTTTGTGCTTTAATATCAAATGTTTCAGTCACAATTATGCTCTGATACCACATGATGCAGGGAAAACCAATGTATACCCACAGTATGCATATAAAATGCATAATCTCATCTATCCCAAGAATTTCAATGACTTGCCTAGTCAAGGATTCATAAATTAAGGTTTAGGTCCCTTAACTAAATCTCATGCACAACGATTCAACAACTAACCCCAGTCTGATCTCTAGTTAATCCTTTGGTATGGAACCTTATATGTCAACCCTTCATCCTTTATAGTAACTGTGGTTAATTATTTAACCATGCATATTCACCAAGCCCTGCTCAATAAGCCAACTCATCCTTTATCGCAATCGCGGAGTTCAAAGGGCTCAATAGAATGTGCATTTAGAACTCCCATCTTGTGATATGCAATTACCCTTTCTACCATTGATTTCATCCACTAGATCAATGACTGTCGCATTCTCGCATCACACCAACATGTGACTTCATCGCCTCTCTCTCCTCTCGCATGCTATATGTGATAACACGATCAGACTTCAAATGAAATAAAACCATGGCTATAACCTTTTCGGGTCCGCTCTGCCCAAGCCTTATCGCTCAATCTCCACCATCGATCTTACCTTTAATCCGATGGTTGGTGTCTTCCTCGATCAAAAGAGTTGCTCAATGATCTTCTGTTGTAGATCAAAAACCATTTGATCCGACAGTCCAAATGATATCAAACAGACCACTTGCACGACGATTATCTGCCCTCACAGAGCCAATGAGAATTATCAGTCCTAGATCTATAAATGTTCAGGTTCGGGTTTAAGACTATCATGCGATCAACTTAAAACCCTATATCCATTGGATAACAAAAGCCATCTAATCCTCTAGTCTACAGCCCTTCAACTAGCATGTGGCTTACCAAACAATCAACCCCTGTAGTTGACTTCAACATAAGCATTTGAAAAGGAAATCAATGGTTTTGATTGAGTGTGGGCCTTCGACCATGATAAAGGAATCCTGTACTCTCTACCCCCACTGCGGTTACTAATCACCGTTGATCTACCATGTTGATCTGACGGTCCAGATCGATTCTCAACTTTCACCTTCTGCTGATAGTTGGAGTTAGACTTTGCCGTTAATTTCTTTTACTTATGTCATTTCTTCAATGTTCCTCTATGGTTTCAGCTTTCTTCAAGGTTCTATTCCTTCATTGTTCGGCCACATAACTTCCTCCTTAATTCCGCTCACGCCTTTATTCTCCTCCACCTTCACTTTAACACTAAAGGCTTCCTCTTGTACTGTCGATGTGTACAAGCCGTAACACCTCTCTATTACTCTTCTCTGTATTTCACCTCCCTTCTAGATTTGCACCTGCAACCTATGTTACATAGAATAACTCAAGATCATATACAATATACATCTCAATTACTCAATACACACACATGAACTCAGAATCGAGTTGTCTATTTAATAAACATGTATTTACACAGGAACTCTTTCCTTGGCCTGATCTTCTGTATCAGTGGCCTTTGTTCCTGCCTGTAGGCTTACAATCTGATTGATTGACTTCTCTAACTACTCTCTAACTACTGATTCTCTATGCCTTTTAAGCTTACATTTATACAAAAGGTTCTATTGAACTAATTCTGGTTCAGATCCTTCATCTGTTGAACTAAATCCTAAATATCCTCTAAGTCCACTTTTAACTCCAGTTAATCCCTGAGAATCCTCTCTTGTTCCTCGAATCATGAGACCAATAAGAGTTACAATTGATTTCCAACTCTCTCAATTCCCACTAATCCCTCATGTTCTCCTACATTCAAGAGCATTTACAAATATCCTCACAATATCTAATTAATTCATATTCTAATCACTCAAAACATTAAATGATTACATACATAGGAATCCAACTTCCTTGAAAACAAAAGACTCCCTAAGTCAACTAAAACATAATAAAATTGCGGAGTTGTATGCTCCTACATCAGATTGTATGAAAAATCCTTGCAACGATGATTTCGTTCAGTCAATCTAGTTATTATACCCTCTGATTTACCATGCAAACCCAAGAGGCTTTTGCTAATATTATTCTAATTGCATCTAAAGAACAAAGATGCTACGTATAGAGGGTAGCGCTAGAAGATCGATCCCCACTACACTGTGTTTTCAAATGTTAGATAAAATTTACACGGTGCATTGAATGCATTAAAAAGAAATATCATTACACCAACGTAAACAAATTTCGGATATACATATGGCAGAATTCAGACAAATGAACTCTACTTCACAACCTCAATATTCATTGGAGAAATGGGTTTGGATGGTATCAACTCTATCATTCCCTTGCGATTACTTCATCAATCAACTTACAAAACTTGTACTGCTAAAAGCTGCCCAATTTCAATCGGAAGTTGTCCATTGAGATTCATTGAAGATAAAGTCCTGTAAAATTGTATCCATGGAAAGATTCAATCGGAAGAAACTCTCAACGTTTTCTATAGAGCTCAAGAAATTTCCATGAATGACATGGACATTCATCTAGAAGATGCGATGTTGTCATGATTGGATAGCAAGAAGCAGAGAATACTTATAAATAAGTTATTTGGTTACTGATGCAAGAAACACCATCCCATTCTAAACCAAACAGATCTCAGCCTTTCCATGTGGATAGTGTATCTCCTAATTTATTTTGTATCGACAACAGTGTGTCCACTGAACGTATTGAAATGCCTATTTTCCCACTGACATCAACATTAACACTGCTAATTTTTTTCATAAATAAACGTACTTATTACGTGCTCATTCACCAATATCGTTAGATCTCACCATCGTCAGTTTCTGTAAATCCTGCAGTAAACACAAAAGAAGAAAGAAAAGGCATGAGACAGAGTATAAAAACAGATGCAGAGAGATGAGACATGGTTGACGCAGATACTAGTGAAACATAAACATGAAACATAAATGTATCAGATATCATTTGTATGTTTTCAGCTTTATGTCATGTGAAATTAAGTTTGGCTTAATTTCCACATCTTTCCAATCAACATCAATTTTCATTATATGGGAAATATGATGGTGGGATGGAATGTCGTGATGATGGCTCCCTCTCAGAATAGTTGATTATTGTAAAGTCTTGATTAGACTTCTTAATGGTAGACACGTGATTTTTTCTCACTACAAGTTAAGGAAAAAATTGTGCTACTTATCATTGACTTCTTAAATGATATTCTCATGAACAAGGATTATGATGACAATATAATCATGGTCAAATAACAATTAGAATGGGGAATTTCAGAAGTGGAGAGAAATATTAAAGATTTAGATGACATCATCACACGGTAAGAGAAATACAATTTCCAATGTACACTCCTTTCTACAAAGTGAAATATATTGGTTTACCACGAACATTTATTAAACCAAATTTATGAAATGAATTTGAATACATTGTGTCACTATGGAAAGAGAATGATGGACACCTAATTGATGTTATGGAAATGATTTAGTTAGATAAAATACAATGGTCCAAAGAGACAACAAATAATGCCATTCTTTAATAGTTTGGAGATTTTACAAGGGTGAAATAAGGATAATAAGCAACAAGTAAGTAAATTAACAACATCATATAACAAATGATGAGGGAGTTTACTAATGTTCCCCTTACTACTAAAGTCTTTCTATTAAGCTTTCCTCATAAAATTAGACCAATTTCTAATGAACAAAAACTATAATACATTGCATTGTGAACTAAGGTGATATGAGATTGGTTTGTTATGAAATGTTTTATTTAAATCATTTACTCATAAAGGTTCCATAATCTTAATGATGAGTTTTTTTTCATAAATCCTTTGGAGTGAAGTGTTGCACATTACCTTCACTTTGAAGATATCATGGTGGGAATCTCCCAAAACATAACATATGATAAAAAAAGAAACACGAATAAAGAAACAAAATTGCATAAAATTTCAACTTCCTTCTTCTATGCTATTGTTTCTTATGCCATTTGTGTAAGGTGTTTCCTTTGTAACATGTAGTGCCAATGCTAGTAATTAACATCGTGATTATAAAATTTTTGGAGAACAATATAATAAGTTAGAGAAAATATAATATGCTTTTAAAAATTAAGGATTGGATTCTCCACAGCCACAATGCATAATTACAAATAACAAAATACATCAATTTACCAATGAGTTTGGAAAAGCTTTTTAACAAATGCACGCATGAAGGTTTTGGGTCCCTATAATACTAGTGATTACCCCATTACTATTGTAGTTATACCCCTTATTTATATTGTTGTGCCCCTATTACCCCCATATTGTTATTTATGTGCCCCATAGAATCCCTCTATTGTTATTTTTGTGGCTTTATATTATTATTGTTAGGTCGGCTGGATTATATTGTGACTCCTTAGACTCCTATATATAGAAAGGAGGTTTTGTCATTTGTAACATCCAAGAATTGTTCATTTATGTAATGTAAAGGAGGTTTCCCCCTCGAAGAGGCTGAATTCTAAGGCGTTGATCTATCTTTTCTATCTTTTCTTGAGCTGGTTTCATAACATTTGGTATCAGAGCTTTGGATTCTAGGGTTTCGCTGCTCCAAACAGGTCATCGTGGCATTTTCGCTATAACTTGTTTTCTGTGACGTTTCAGAAGTCGCAAAAAAACCCATTTGAGAAGAATTGGTGCTGAACCTTGGGTCCAAATTTCAGAGCTTTTCGCGCGATATTTTCGGAGATATGATCTGAGGAAGTTGGTCTTTTTGCAGACTCCTGAATTACATTCAAAACAGGTGACCTGGGGAAAATCGTCATAACTCTCTCTCTGAGGATCGGATTGAAATTTCGTAAAACGGTACAGAAAGAGGACGGACTATAGTTTCTTTTATGTGTTTTTCAGATTCAAAGGTTGAAACAGTGACTCGTGGCACGTCGTACAAGTTCGCTCTACTGAACCAGTCTAAAATCAAGTCACTGTGGGAGATTTCACATAACTCTTCCTTGGAGAATCCAATTTGGCTCAGACTTGTGGCATTGGAAAGAGGACGCAGAAGGCTACTACAGGTAACAATTTCAGAACTGGATGATTAGAAATTACAGAGATACATCAGATTCAATATCAAGCTTCTATAAAGTGAAAAAAGGTGTGTAGTTTTTTTTTTAATTTTTGTGTAAGCTTGGTTTAACGGAATTCAAAGGGCATAGTAAAGCATTATTATCGGTAACTGATGCCCCGAGGAAAGAAAATGCAAACACCTAGTAAGGAACCTGAAAGCTCTAGCATGACTCATGAAGAAGAGGAAGAAATGCTACATGATATATCAAAATTACAAGAACAAGTGCAACAAATGTCACGCTCACAAAAGCTAACAGAAGCTAAGATAAGTGGCGTGGAATCTAAGATAAAGGGCATGGAAGCTAAGATGGATGATTCGAAGACAGATTTGAAGAGAGCCATGGCAGATTTGAAGATAGATTTCAAGAAAGATATGGAAGAATTGAAGAAGTTGCTACAAGAAAGGGTCACTAATGGTGAAAAGGTAGTAAAGGAAACTCATGATGAGAACAAAAGAAATGTTAATCATGATACCGTAGACGCTAATGTTGGATCGAAGAATCACCATATTCCAAAAATCGATATGAGGAAGTTTGATGGCAAGGATCCCGCTACATGGATATTACAGATGGAGCAATTCTTCGATCTCAATAATGTGCAAAACACACAAAAGGTACGTATGGCAACTGTATATTTGGAACCAAATCAGTTTGTATGGTATCAATGGCTTTGCTCTCGTAAACAATTTATCACTTGGGCAATTTTTACGGAAGAATTGATAGCACATTATGAAGATACAAAAAGCAACACTTTTTTTAGCCAATTGATAAGTCTCAAACAAAAGGGTTCAATAATGGAGCACATTGAGGAGTTCCAAAAATTGAACATAAGGGTAAAAGATATTCCAGAGGAGCATAGGATTGATGTGTTCATAGGGTCTTTAAAGGATAATATCCAACATGATGTTCGCCTTTGGGAACCTGATTCATTAGAGAAGGCATTCAGGTTAGCAAGAAAAATGGAAAGCAAAATTATGGCAACCAGGAAGCATACCACTCACAACTATAAAGACGGAAGTGTTGTTGCCCCTAGTCTTCCACAACCTATAAGGTTGACACCACAACAATTGGAAGAAAAAAGAGCAAAAGGGCTTTGTTACAGTTGTGATAGCAAATACACTAAAGGTCATAAGTGTGCTGAGAAGAAATTATTCTACATAGATTGTGAAGAGGAAGAAGAAAAGGAGCAAGAAAGGTCAAAAGAAGAAGATATACTCCAGGAACAAAGCCTAGATGAAGAACAAATAAATCCGACCATATCTTGTAATGCATTGGCGGGAATTACCACTCCTCAAACCATCAAGATAGAAGGACAAATCAAGAAGAAAAAGGTAATAGTGTTGATTGATTCAGGAAGCACCCACAATTTTATTCATTGTAGGGTAGCAAAAGAATTGAATTGCTTCCTATATCCAGCACCAGAGTGTCAAGTGATGATTGCAAATGGAGGAACAATAAATTGCTCTGGAAAGTGCCATAATATCAAGCTATCCATGGGAGAATATGTATTGACTAGCCCAATGCTTTCCATTCCAATGGGAGGTGCTGATGTTGTACTAGGAGTCCAATGGCTACAATCCTTGGGTACAATAGCTTTTAATTTTCAAGAACTTTTCATCAAATTTTCTTCGGAAGGAAAGGAAGTTGAATTAAGGGGTATTGCAGGGAAACCAGGAAAGATAATCAGCTCTAATGGTATGACAAAGCTTCTAAAAAAGGAGCAAAGAGGTGTAATTGCACAATTATGTTCGCTAGATGTTTCCACATTGGAATCATCTATTTCTCCAGATCTCCAAAAAGTCTTGGACAATCATTCCAAGGTATTTGAGACTCCCAAAGGTCTCCCACCTATGCGTGATCATGATCATGCTATTCATCTGATTCCAGGAAGTGTTCCTCCAAACATCAGGCCGTACAGATATCCCTATGTCCAAAAAAGTGAAATTGAACGTATGGTTGCAGAAATGCTAGAGGCTGGTATAATTCAACCGAGTCAAAGTTCTTTCTCAGCTCCAGTAGTATTGGTGCACAAGAAGGATGGATCATGGCGCATGTGTCCAGATTATAGGGAGCTCAACAAGCTCACTATTAAAGATAAGTTCCCCATTCCTGTTATTGATGAATTACTGGATGAATTGCATGGATCAATTTACTTCACCAAGTTGGATCTTCGTTCGGGATATCATCAAATCAGAATGAAGATTGAAGACATTCCAAAAACGGCATTTAGAACTCATGAGGGTCATTATGAATTTTTGGTCATGCCTTTTGGCCTTACCAATGCACCTTCAACATTTCAAGGTTTGATGAATTCAATTTTCAAACCATTCCTTAGAAAATTTGTGTTAGTATTTTTTGATGATATACTAATCTACAGCAAGTCTTGGAAGGATCATGTTGACAAGGTGCTACAACTATTGGAGGAGAAACAATTATATGCAAAAAGATCCAAATGTTTCTTTGGAGTCCAGGAGGTGGAATATTTGGGTCATATTGTATCTCATGAAGGAGTTAAGGTAGACCCTAGCAAAATTAAAGCCATTAAGGAATGGAAAATCCCCACATCCATAAAGCATCTGCGAGGATTTCTTGGGTTGACAGGGTATTATCGCAAGTTTGTTAAGAATTATGGGAGAATAGCAGCACCTCTAACAACATTATTGAAGAAAGATTCATTTTCATGGACTCCGGAAGCAACAAAGGCCTTTGAACATCTTAAAGAGGCAATGTGCCAAGCACCGGTCTTAGCTACACCGGACTTCACAAAAACCTTTATTGTGGAATGTGATGCTTCAGGAAATGGAATTGGTGTTGTTCTAATGCAAGATGAAAGACCCATTGCTTTTGAAAGTCGTCCAATCAAGGGAAAGTTTTTAAGCAAAGCTATTTATGAGAAGGAAATGTTGGCAATACTCCATGCACTTAAGAAATGGCGACCCTACCTAATGGGAAGACACTTCAAGGTAAAAACGGATCATGATAGCCTTAAATACTTTTTAGAACAAAGATTATCCTCTGAAGAGCAACAAAAGTGGGTCACAAAGATGTTGGGTTATGACTTTGAAATCATCTACAAAAAAGGGAAGCAAAATGTGGTGGCAGATGCACTCTCAAGAAAGGATGAGGATGTGGAAGCATTGTTGTGTGCCATTTCTATTATCCAACCAGATTGGATAAACGAAGCAAGGGAGGAATGGAAGAATGACGAAGAAGTGTGGGCACTTATTCGAAAGCTACAACAAGATTCCAGTACTTCTGATACATTTAGCTGGCAAAATGATTCGTTATGGTACAAAGATCGCTTATACCTCTGTAAGAATTCCCAGCTAAAACAAAAGATTCTTATGGAATTGCACACTTCTCCCTTAGGAGGGCACTCAGGATTTTTAAAAACTTACCACAGGGTTAAGAAGGAATTTTTTTGGGATGGCCTTAAATCAGATATTCAAAAGTTTGTGGCGGAATGTTTGGTTTGCCAGCAAAATAAAGTTGAAACAATTAAGACACCGGGTCTATTACAACCTTTATCCATTCCAAGCCAACGTTGGGAGGAGGTTTCAATGGATTTTATCACAGGTTTACCCAAGTCTGAGGGAAAGAGTGTCATCATGGTGGTAGTTGACAGACTTACCAAGTATGCACACTTTTGTGCATTATCACATCCATTTAAAGCCAGTACAGTTTCTACTGCATTTATGGAAACAGTTCAAAAGCTACATGGAAACCCAAAGATTATTGTAAGTGACAGAGATCCCATTTTCACTGGAAATTTTTGGACAGAATTATTTTCTTGTCTTGGTACTCAGTTAGCTCATAGCTCATCTTATCATCCTCAATCTGATGGGCAAACTGAGATAGTAAACAAATGTTTGGAAGGATATCTTCGTTGCTTTGTATCTGATAAACAGACACAATGGGTCAAATGGTTGCCTCTGGCTGAATGGTGGTATAACACTTCCTTCCATACAGCAACAAAAATGACCCCATTTATGGCACTTTATGGGTATCAACCACCATCCATCACATCATATTTAAGAGAAAATTCTAAGGTTCAGGCAGTGGAACATCACATCGAACATCAACAACAAGTCCTCCAACTCTTAAAGGATAACCTCGTGTTGGCACAAAATAGAATGAAACAACAGGCAGATCAACATCGCAGTGAAAGAAGTTTTGATGTAGGTGATTGGGTATTCCTACGGCTACAACCATATAAGCAAATGTCCCTAAAGCAAGCTAAGAAGGATAATAAATTATCACCAAAGTATTATGGTCCGTACAAGGTGTTGCAAAAGATTGGTACTATGGCATACAAATTGGAGCTTCCTGCAGCTTCTCGATTGCACCCAGTTTTCCATGTTTCATGTTTAAAGAAGGTTATAGGTGACAAGCTCCCAATTCAAACAATATTGCCAGAACTTGATGAGGAAGGAAAAATTATATTGGAACCGGAAGCAGTCACAGAAACAAGAACTCGACAGCTACGAAATCGATCAATTTCAGAGTATCTTATCAAGTGGAAGAACTTATCCGCTGAAGATTCCACATGGGAGGATGAGAATTTTATGCAGAAGTATCCAGAACTACTCAAGCGTTGAGGACAACACTTTTTTGAAGGAGAGGGGCATGTTGGGTCCCTATAATACTAGTGATTACCCCATTACTATTGTAGTTATACCCCTTATTTATATTGTTGTGCCCCTATTACCCCCATATTGTTATTTATGTGCCCCATAGAATCCCTCTATTGTTATTTTTGTGGCTTTATATTATTATTGTTAGGTCGGCTGGATTATATTGTGACTCCTTAGACTCCTATATATAGAAAGGAGGTTTTGTCATTTGTAACATCCAAGAATTGTTCATTTATGTAATGTAAAGGAGGTTGCCCCCTCGAAGAGGCTGAATTCTAAGGCGTTGATCTATCTTTTCTATCTTTTCTTGAGTTGGTTTCATAACAGAATGATGGACACCTAATTGATGTTATGGAAATGATTTAGTTAGATAAAATACAATGGTCCAAAGAGACAACAAATAATGCCATTCTTTAATAGTTTGGAGATTTTACAAGGGTGAAATAACGATAATAAGCAACAAGTAAGTAAATTAACAACATCATATAACAAATGATGAGGGAGTTTACTAATGTTCCCCTTACTACTAAAGTCTTTCTATTAAGCTTTCCTCATAAAATTAGACCAATTTCTAATGAACAAAAACTATAATACATTGCATTGTGAACTAAGGTGATATGAGATTGGTTTGTTATGAAATGTTTGATTTAAATCATTTACTCATAAAGGTTCCATAATCTTAATGATGAGTTTTTTTTCATAAATCCTTTGGAGTGAAGTGTTGTGCATTACCTTCACTTTGAAGATATCATGGTGGGAATCTCCCAAAACATAACATATGATAAAAAAAGAAACACGAATAAAGAAACAAAATTGCATAAAATTTCAACTTCCTTCTTCTATGCTATTGTTTCTTATGTCATTTGTGTAAGGCGTTTCCTTTGTAACATGTAGTGCCAATGCTAGTAATTAAGATCGTGATTATAAAATTTTTGGAGAACAATATAATAAGTTAGAGAAAATATAATATGCTTTTAAAAATTAAGGATTGGATTCTCCACAGCCACAATGCATAATTACAAATAACAAAATACATCAATTTACCAATGAGTTTGGAAAAGCTTTTTAACAAATGCACGCACGAAGGTTTTTTCCTTTCGACTCATGAAGCTTTTTAAGGATAATTCCAATCCCATGGATGTCCTGATTCATCGTATCTCCCTTTCCTCTATCCATAATAGCTTTTTGAGGATAAACCCAATCCCATAGATGGTGTGATTGATCTTATCTCCTTCTCCTCCATCTATAAAAGCTTGTTCCATTGCCTTTGACAAGCTAGTTCGAGCATAGGGAGAATTATACTTTCAGAAGTCTAAGAGATTGCTACAAGAGCCTTCTTTGCATTCATAACCGAAGAGAGAGAGGCTTGTTCCCAATCCCGACAAGCTTTGCAAGGCATATGTAGCTGATCACCCAGCCAAAGGAGGATTTGACGTCAGAACTATGGTTGTATTCTTCTTTGTTGTTTATCAATAATAGATGACTATCATTATGGTTCCACTCTTGTTGTTCATTGTAATGATGTTTGAGTTATATCTTTTCTGACCGATATATAATTGCATCTATTGGATTTTATGCTTGTATTTGTGTCGTTCTTTGCATGTGCAGGTGTCCATTCACGGAGATCACGGGGATCGTGACCGGCCAGAGCAAAGGAACGAGAGCGGCGACTCTTCTACGAATATTAGCGTTGGAATCCATGTAGGCTCTCATCATCCACCTTTAATTTTCAATTAGGAACTTGCGTGATAGCATTGTTTGATTATTGCTATACCCGGTCTAGGCTAGTAGGGATCGCCTCTGTCTGTAGAGGGGATTTACCTCTCCAACAATTTGGCGAGTCCGCTGGGGAACACCTTGTTGTTTGATTTGTAAACTTTAGACGGAGCCTGAAGTACGACCAGATAGCCTTCGAAACGTTATTGCTTTGCATTAGCGAAGTATATCAACGCCACTTCAGTCAATCTCCGGTTTGGTTTACGAACTAAACAACTTGGAGTTTGTCTTGTCTCTTTGATTTTCTCTTGTTTTGATTGCTTAGATAGCTTTCTGGGTTGGATTCTTTGCTATCTGTTTCTGCCTGGTCTGTCTGGATGCTGCTGGCCTAGTCTTGGATTGCTTGTTTTTATTTTAGCATAGAAAACTTAATTGGCGCTCTTTTTTGCATGACAGTCGCGCCAATTGGCACCACTTGTCAATGTACAGCCCGCGCCAATCCTCAATTGGTGCTACTTTTAGCCTGAAAGTCCAGCTAGCCCAGGGAAACTTTTAGAGTTTGCTTGTTTTGAGCCTTCCAAGCTTGGTTTTTGTGTCTGGATACTATCTTTCAATCACTTGAATGTGTTAGAGTCTTGTTTGATTGGTTTTTGGCCTTTACCCTTTGGGTGTTTGCTTTTTTCCACCGATTTCACGTTTTAGCCCTAGGGCATCTAGTGGCTTTGTGCAATCGAGCCTTCCTTAGGAGTTTTGTTCTTCTGTTGGTCCAGTTGACTTTTTGGTTACTCTCTTGCACTTGTTCAGTGGTTGTTAAGTATTTTATTGCGTTATTCGAGCGATTTACTTCTTTTCTGCTTGGATTTCGCTTGGCTTCGTTTGGGCTTAGATCACATAGCTCATTGCGGTTTTTTGTGATTTTTCTTGGTTTGAAAGATTGCCTTGCTATTTAGGGATTTGATTGTGTTTTCGTTGAGTGAAATTTGTCTTTTTACTCTTTGTTATTATTTCTCAAAATTTTTTTAGTGCATTTTTCCATCAAAAAAGAAAACGAACAATCTCTTTTGCTTTGCATTAGTTAATGGAAATTAGAGCTTTTCGTTGTTATTATCGATTAGTAGCTTTAGAGAAAAGTTTTGTTAATTTCCATTAGCTGCATTAGAGTTATTGTTGATTGTTTTATGGTCATTTTGTTTGTGTGAAAACTCTCAACTCTCTTGTAGCTAACGTTCATCGAATGAAATGATATATTTTGGCATATAGTTTTCATTTAGGAAATTTTGAGATATTACATACGGTAAGGCCTGAAAATCAAAACCTAATCCAAGATCAACCGTAAAATGAACTGAATGAATCTAACAACGCATTGGAACATAACGCACACAATTAGAGGTCTAGGCTAGAGATGTGCTCCGGCGTCGTTAAACCTAGTCACTTTTGTTTCACTCAAGGTTGGGTGATTCCTCCTTTCGTGACGCAATAGTGGTGTAACACGGATTTGAGCTCCCACGTACCGTCGAGTATATTGGGAGACCCCACTAGGTTATCATCCTTTATCCATAGGAAGCTGTGTCTGCCACCTTACAAGTTGTAACGCACCGAACACAGCATTCGGGAAGATTGACTGCCGTACGAGAAGTCCTTGGTTTTCATACGATTGCCAAGGTGTATAAGCAGTTTTACGGCTTGTCTGGTAAACCTTTTGCCTAGTTTCTCTAGAGTAGTCACTTTCGTTCCTTTTCGGACTCCCTAAAAGAAAATGTCCATCTGAGCACTTGTCACTTCAGGCTCATTAAACATTCAAAGGGGACTAGAGTCATCTTTTTGTCCTTTTCTCGACTCTTAAAAAATGAAAAGGTCAAGTTATGTCCTCGTGTCTTAAAATTTATTCAGCGACGATTCACATTTACCTGGTTAGATCTTGTTTGCGTTAGCTTGAGTAGGGTTCTTTCTCGTTTTCAATGGCAACCTTCCCCGAGTCTACCGGCCAAGGTGTTCCCCCGGATGGAAACCCTAGTCCATTTCCTTCTTTTGGAAATGCCGGTGCTCCGTATATGGCAACTTTGTCTTTGCCTGGGTTAACCATCGGTTTGCCCGTATGGTTGTTTTCAACCTCGGTGGTCCCGAGTGTGATGACTCTTGTTCCACCGTCTCCTCCACCTGAACAACATCATGTTGATTCCAATGTGGACCTCTCTCCTTATTTTCTTGTTTCTGCGTCCTCATCTTCTACTTCGCCTGGCGAAAGTCTAGATTCAAGTAACCAGGTGGCTAAGAAGAAGAAGAAGAAGACGAAGAAGAAGAAGACTCCTAAGCGAGAGGTTAAAAGTACAACTCAAGTCGAGTCACCTTGTGCTCCTCTGCGGAAGGTCAAATTTCCTTTTAGGTTGTGCAAGGAGGACCATCTTCTTCGTGATTGTCCTGGAATTCCCAAGGTCTTAGAACTATGGTCTCGCGATCCGGCCCGTCCCTCATCGTCCTCTGAAATTCACGGCGATGCTACCCTATCAGCTGGAAATGGTAAGGGAAAAGGGAAGATTGGAATCCCCTGTAGACTTTGTGAAGGCAATCATCCCCTTCACCTTTGTCCGCTCATGGATAAAGACTCTATTGTCTTGGAAATTCTTACAGCTCCCTCACCCCAACTTCCCGTTGGTTATCAATGTCTCTCTGCAGTCGCAGATCTTCCCCCTGCTAACCAAGAGATTGATTCACATTATTCTCTTGTCCAGACCCCTCTTCCTGAACCTGACTGTGCCCAGCCTGTTCCAGACCAACCATTGGTCGGAAAGAGTGTCAACTTGTGTTTCCCTCCTGTCGATCACTCTGTGTCGGAAGAGCATAATTCCAATGTTCTTCTCGTCTCCTTAGATTCTCCTGAGTCCGGAAATGACTATCCTATCCCAGCTGTTCCCGAGAGTCCTGCTTCGGTCCCTTTAGAGCAGGGCAATCATACGATTCCCCCACCAAGTAGTTCAGTCGTTTCCTTCAACTGGAGTCGTTTGACCACCCCCGAGAGCAGATCCATGAAGAGACATGATCAAGGCCATTAGGATAGCCAAGCCATAAGCAAGAGTCTATTAATGGAGGAGTCAACAAGAGAGGCATAATGTAGAATATCAGAGCAAGAGAAGCATATCGGAAAAGGCAAAAGCCATCAAGGTATGAAGGTATAAGAGGAGGACTTTAAAAGACATTGCCAAGCCAGAGGAACCACACTAGAGCAAGAGGAGCCACAATCGGAGCTATAGGAGGAGCCATATATATATGTCATATATATATGCCATAGAATAATATATCGGAGGAGAAAATGGTATACAAAGGACAAAACCGAGCAAACAAAGGAGAAAACAGAGCAAACAGAGCAAACAAAGCTATCGGAGGAAGAAGAGAGAAAAAAAGTGCTATAAAGTATATATACATGCATTTACACTATTGGATATGCAGAATCATGTATATATGTGCATTTACACTGTCGCAGGCGCAGATATATATATATATATATATATATATATATATATATATATATATATATATATATATATATATATATATATATATATATATATATATATATATATATATATATATACATTTTCACTATTGGTGGCATAAACATACATATATACGCCATATACACTATCGGCGGCAAAAACCATACATATATGCGATACACTATCGGAGCAGAAAGGCAGAGTTTATACATGTGTGCGTGGAATACACTGTCAGAGTGGGCATTTACATAAATATTGGTGACAGTGGAAATTGACTGTTTGGCTATGTTCCATCACCCCAAACCCCCGATTAAGATACATATATGCAGACTCGACAACATATATGTCCAAGTACATAAACAGGTGAAGTTCGAGTAGTATTTCATATATGTTGTTATGTATACGGGCCTTAAGCCTCGCCATGTTAAACACTTGCAAATTCCAACATATATATATATATATATATATATATATATATATATATATATATATATATATATATATATATATATATATATATATATATATACACGGACTCGCTGCAACATTGTGCTCTGGTTTAATGACATATCACATCCGCCATATCGCAAGAGCTTAAAGCCTTGCCGTTTCGAAAGTGCCGATTGCAATATTTACCACGAACCTGATGGTCCGATTGTAACACAATAAATATATATAACACGTGCATCGTCCATCGACCATCGACCATCGACCATTGGCGACTTCTGATAGAAATTACAAGGTGGACCCAAAGCATTTATAGATGTGAGAGTAATATTTTTGAGGTCCACCCTTAGCGCTTCACTTGTGGTTTTTCATATATTTCCTATGTAATTCAAAAATGTATTGCACAGGATTTGAAGGGCCAAAATGCATATGATAATGGTTCTGATAGTTCAGGAGGCCTGAATGATCATTCAATAGGTAGAATGATGCCGATTGTGATTGCGATGGTGACATGGCAGGCAGGGGCCGTCCTAATTGGTACAGTCATCTCCGTTAAACTGGAAAAATCCTATGTATGTCCATGATGATGAAATAAAGGAGCTTTGTTACAGTTTTAAATTGGAATATGTGTTCTCTGTGTATTATTGGGACCTTGCCGTTGAATCAATGTGTCTCAGGAGAGTTGGTGAGCACGAAGAGATAGAGGAAGCCACAGAAACGAAGGAGGGAAGCTGAAGGATCAAGCGATGCAGAGGAAACTACAGAGACTGAGGAGGAAGTTGAAGAGCCAACAAAAAAAAGGAAACCGATAGATAGAGGTATGAGGAATGCATAAAAATAGGAAAAACAAAGAACACGTCGTGGTGTTGTTGAAACAGTTGGAGAAAAACAGAGGCAGTAGCAGAGGGTCCAATAGAACAAAAAGAGGGTCCAGCGGAAAAGAAAAAAGGGCCGAAGGACCAAAAGGACAGGAGACAGTCAAAGGGGAGAAGTAGCCAATAGAGAAGTAGTCATGCTGAAGCATTCATTGTGACATTCGAATAGATGCTTGAACAAAAAGTTGTTCTTTATGCAAAGCTTAGTGCAGCTAACAGTAGACTGACTAAAGCTGTGTGAAGACATTATCAGAGAGCATGAAGGCTATTAGAGACTCTGTGTGGAAAGTATGAAGAGTTGCAAAGACTCCTTCATAAGAAGACTGGTTGTCATTGATGTTGTAGCATGGAGACTACAGTGAAGCTGTATACAAATAGAACTCAGTAATGAAGAGTTCTAAGAGCAGAACATTACTATCAAATGTGCCTTGACAAGATTGGGTCGGAACCCTTGGGGCTGGTGCTTCAGAAGTAAGTAGGATTGGAGTCCTTGGGGCTGGTGCCTCAGAAGTAAGAAGGATTGGAGTCCTTTGGATTGGTGCTTCAGAAGTAAGTAGGATTGGAGTCCTTGGGGCTGGTGCCTCAGAAGTAAGAAGGATTGGAGTCCTTTGGATTGGTGCCTTAGAAGTAAGAAGGATTGGTGTCCTTGGGACTGGTGTCTCAGGAATTGGAAGGATTGAAGTCCTTGGGAGTTGGTGCTCCTAAGTCCAAGATTGTTGCCTTGGTGAAATAGAGTTGGAGCTCTGGAGGTTGGAGCCTCACAAAAGTCCAAGTTGGTGCTTGGCAACTGATTGCAACCACTTATATATTGTATCTATTTTACTGCAAAGATTATATGAATAAAAGCATTTATTCTTGTTGTTCATCTTGTGTTCTGCATATAAATGTTTTAACTGGTAACACAATAGTCAGAAAAAGAAATATTGATTCACCCCCCGAAAGTATTTCCAACATAAATCCTTATGATTTAGTATTATTATACGATAATTATCATATATATGATTAATATTATAAACACTAGGGTTAATATTATAAATCCTATGATTCTAAACCCTAGGATTAATATGATAAACCCTAGGATCAATATTAAGTCCTAAGAATAAACCAAATATTATAAATTATACTATTAATCCCTAATTTTAAATGCCACAACATCACATTGAATAAATTGCAATGTAATGTAATATTGTTACAATGATTGTCATATTGATTGTCACATTGTGGCAATGCTTATCACACTATGACGTTAAACAGATTTCCTTACCATTCCAATCTCATAATATTAAACACTAATATTAACCCAAATTTTATAAACCCTAACATTATTAAAACCCAATATTATAAACCCTAACATCAATATATTAAACCTTATGTTTAATACATAAAACCCTAAGATTAATATGTTAATAGTATAAAACCCAATACTATAAATGTTAAAATTAATATTATAAACTGTAAGATTAATATTATAAACCCTAAGACTAATATTATAAACCTAGGATTAATATTATAAACCCTAAAATTAATATATCAAACCCTAAGTTTAATATATTAAACCCTAGGATTGTAAACTCTAATATTAATATTATAAATCTTAAAATTAATATTAAACACTAAGACTAATATTTTAAACCCTATGATTAATATTAGAAACCTAGGATTATAAACATTAGGATTAACATTATAATCCCTAAGATTAGTATTATAAGCCAAAGGGTTAATATTAAGCTATAATATTAAACTCAATATTATCAACCCTAATTTTGAAATGTCGCAATGAGACATTGAATAAATTTCAATTTAATGTAACATTGTTAAAATGATTGCCACACTCATTATCACATTACAACAATGCTTGACACATTGTGACATTGAATAGATTTATGTACCATTCCAACATCACAATATTAAACCCTAATATTAAACCAAATATTATAAACCCTGATATTAATACTATAAACCCTAATATTAAACCTTAATATTATAAACCCAATATTAAACCATAATATTATAAACCCTAATATTAAACCCCAACTTTGTAATGTCACGATGCGACAATGAATAAATTACAATGTAATGTAACATTGCGACAATGATTGTTGGATTGATTGTCCCATTGAGACAATGTTTGTCACAATGCCACGTTGGATAGATTTCTATATCATTCCAATGTCGCAATATTAAACCCTAAGTTTAATATATTAAACTCTAGGATTATAAACCCTATTAATATAAACCTTTAGATTAATATATTAAATCCTAACATTAATATTATATAACCTAAGATTAATATATTAATATTAAACCCTAGAATACATATTATAAACCTTAGGATTATAAACATTGCGGCAATGATTGTCATAATGTTAAGATTTGATATTTTAAATCCTAATATTAATTTTATAAACCCTAATATAAATATATTAATATTGTAAAACCCTGACATTATATAGCCCAATATTACAAACAATGAGATTAACATTAGAAACCCTAATATTAATAATTAAACACTATGATTAATAATATAAACCCTTGGATTATAAACCATAAGATTAATACTATAATCCTTAAGATTATATACCCTAGGATAATAAACTATATATTATGCAAGAAGATCACAAACAAAAGAAAAGATAGATCAATGACTTGAAAATTAGCCTCTTCGAGGGGTAGCCTCCTTTACATCACATAAATGAAGAATTCTTGGATGATTCAAATGACAATACCTCCTTGGTATATATAGGAGTCTAAGAGGTCAAAATATAATTAGGGCCTACATAACTATAATAATGTAATGGATCAACAATAACATTACTGGGCTTCTATGGGGCACAAAAACAACAATATGGTGGTTATACTAATATTATAGGGACCTAACATGGGAAAAACAATAAAAATACAGGGGCAATATTATTGGGACCTCACATGCCCCTCTCATTCAAAAAAGTGTTGTCCTCAACACTTGTGCAGTTTTGGATGATTCTATATGGAAATTTCATCCTCCCATTTGGAATCTTCAATAGGAATGTTCTTCCACTTTATTAGATACTCATAAATTGATCGATTTTGTAGTTGTCATATTCTTGTTTCTGTGATTGCTTTAGGCTCCAATATGATTTTTCCTTCATCATCAAGTTCTAGAAATATAGTTTGAACTAGGGGCTTGTCACCTACAACTTTCTTTAAGCATGAAACATAGAAAACTTGGTGTATTCATGAAGATGTAGGAAACTCCAATTTGTATACCATAGTACCAATCTTTGCAACACCTCATAGGGCCATAGTACCTGGGTGATAAGTTACTATCCTTCTTATCTTGCTTGAGGGACAATTTTTTGTATGGTTGTGGCTGTAAAAAGACATGATCGCTGACATCAAAGCTTATTTTGCTACAATGTTAATTTTCCTATTGCTTCATTTGATTCTATGCCAGAGTTATGTTATCCATTAAGAGTTGGGGAATTTTTTGTTGATGCTTGATGTGATTTCCCACTACTTGAACCTTAGAATTGTCTCTTAAAGGCAATGTGATGATGGTGGATGATATCCATAAAGTGCCATAAATGGGGTCATTTTTGTTGTGGTATGGAAGGAAGTGTTATGCCACCATTCTATAGAGGTAACCACTTGACCCATTGTGCTTGTTTACCATATACAAAGAAACGAAGATATCCTTCCAAACATTTGTTCACTATATCAATTTTTCCATTAGATTAAGGATTTTAAGATTATCTATGAGCTAATTGAATACCAAGACAAGAAATAATTATGTCTAAAAATTTCCAGTGAAAATGGGATCTTTGTCACTTACAATTTAATATTTTGGTTTCCATGTAGCTTTTGAATTGTTTCCACAAATGCAGTAGCGACTTTACTTGCCTTGAAAGGATGAGATAATTCACAAAAGTGCGCGTACTTGCTAAGTCTATCAACAACCACCATGATGACACTCTTTCCTTTGGAATTTGGTAAACCAGTCATAAAATCCATTGGGACCTCCTCCCAATGTTGACTTGCAATGACTAATGGTTGTAAAAGAGCTAGGGTCTTACTTTCTCCACTTTATTTTGTCGAAAACCAAACATTCTTCCATAAACTTATGCATATCAAATTTAAGGTCATCCCAAAAAAATTCTTACTTGACCCTTATGTAAGCTTTTAAAAATCCCGAGTGTTCTCCTATAGGGGAGGTGTGCATTCTAAAAGAACCTTTTATTTGAGTTGGGAGTTCTTAAATAGATATAAGAAATCTTTGTACCATAGTGAATCATTTTTCCATATAAATGTATTTGATGCACTGAGATCTTGTTGTAACTTTTCAATGAGTGTCCTTACCTCTTTGCCATTCTTCCATTCATCCATTGCTTTAGTTATCCAATAAGGTTGAATAATAGAAATGGAATAGAGAAATTATTCTACTTCCTTATCCCTTCTTGAGAGTGCATATGCAACAACATTTTGCTTCAGTTTTTTGTAGATGATTTCAAAGTCATAACCAAACATCTTTTGTGACCCATTTTTGTTGCTCTTCTGAAGTTAATATTTGTTTTAAGAAGTATTTAAGACCATCATGATATTTTTTTTACCTTGAAGTGTCTTCCCCTTAGGTAAGGGCACCATTTTTTTATAGCATGTAGTATTTCCAACATTTCCTTCTCATAAATAGGTTTGTGTAAATAATTTCCCTTGATTAGACAACTTTCAAAATTAATGGGTCTTCCTTCTTGCATCAAAACAACACCAATGCCATTTCCTGAGGCATCACATTCCACAATAAAGGCTTTTGTGAAGTGTGGTGTAGCTAAGACTCAAGCTTGATACATTTCATTTTTAATATGTTCAAAGGCCTTAGTTTCTTTTGGAGTTTGAAAAAATGTATCTTTCTTCAGTAACTTTGTTATTCGTTTTAATATTTTCCCATAATTCTTAATAAACATGCAATAATACTCTATCAACCTAAGAAATCGTCAAAGATGCTTTAAGGATGTGGGGATTTTCCCTTCGTTTATGGTTATAATTTTGTTAGGGTCTACCTTAACACCCTCATGGGATACAGTATGACCCAAATATTCCACTTCCTGTACCACAAAGAAACATTTGGAGGTTTTTGCATACAAATGCTTCTCTTCCAATAGTTTGAGCACCCTGTCAACATGTCGAACATGATCTTTCCAAGACTTGTTGTAGGTTAGTATATCATAAAAAAATACTAACACAAATATTCTAAGGAAGGTTTTGAAACTGGAATTCCTAAAACCTTGAAATGTGGAAGGTGAATTAGTAAGGCCAAAAGGAATGACCAAAAATTTATAATGACCTTCGTGAGTTCTAAATTTTATTTTTAAAATGTCTTCTTTCTTCATTCTAATGTCATGATATCCTGAGCAAAGATCCATCTTGGTGAAGTAAATTTCTCCATGTTCATCCAATAATTTATGAATGACATGAATGGGAAATTTATCCTTAATAGTGATTTTATTGAGTTCTCTATAATCCAAACACATATGCCATGATCCATCCTTCTTGTGCACCAATACTACTAGAGAAGGGAAAGAACTTTGGCTAGGATGAATTATACCTTCCTCTAGCATTTCTGCAACCATACATTCAATTTCACTCTTCTGGGAATAGGGTTATCTATAAGGTCTAATGTTTGGAGGAACATTTCCTAGAATCAAGTGAATAGATGGTAAATTGTTGATTATAGTATTATATGTCGACAATTTAATTCTAATAGGTGATGAGAAGTTGGTAAAATCTTGCAAAGAGGATCTTGCGAGAGAATTCGAGATGAAGGACCTAGGGTTCATGCATTATTTCCTTGGTATGGAAGTATGTAAAGGAGATGAGGAACTGTTTGTATCTCAGGTAAAGTATGCCAACGAGATACTAAACAAGTTCCACATGGAGATTAACAAACCCATGGAGACTCCTCTAGTAGGAAATTAGAGTAAGGAAGGCACTACTTCAAGTGAAGTAGTGGAGGCCACTATTTACAGGAAGCTTGTGGATTTACTTATGTATTTGGTGAACACACGACCATAAATATGTTTTGTGGTTAACCAACTTAGTCAAGCAATGGTTAAGACAGCCAAATTATATTGGAAAGTAGCGAAACATGTGTTGAGATACCTCAGAGGCACCACACAGTTTGGTCTTTGGTACATACAGACAGAGGGAGTGAAGCTTCAAGGCTTCACATATGCAGATTGGGCAGGGAGTCCATCTGTTAGGAAGAGATTATAACGGGGAATCTTCAGTATTGGGTCAGTAGCAGTTTCTTGGTACAACAGGAAGCAGAGATCAATTGCACTCAATTTGGTAGAAGCATAGTACATGGTTGCTAGTCAAGTAGCTTGTCAGGCTATCTGGATGAGCAAGATCCTTGTTGGGTTATTTGGTCAATAGTTGGATCCTACAGTAATTTACTGTGATAATCAAAGTTGCATCAAACTCTCTGAGAATCCACCTTTTCATGGCCAGTCCAAGTATATCAACATCTGGTATCACCATCTATGAGATTGTTTGCAGAGGAGAATCATGTTGTTGGAGTACATTCCTATAGAAGAACAAGATGCATATATTTTGACAAAAGCATTGTCAAGATGAAAATTTGAGTTTCATAGAGGCAGGATTGGGATAGCAGAAAATCCCTTGCTTGTTGAGAGGGAGTGTTGAAAATGAAACAAGAAAATCCTAATTTAATTTTTTCATTGAATTAAATTAGGAATAAAATTGTAATTCCACATATCATGACAACTTTTATTAGTTAACTAAGTTAATTTCACATAGTGGGCTCAGTTAAATCGAGTTGAGGGTCTAACTTGAGTCATGTAGAGTGTCTCCTACATTATAGGAGCCCTGGTTGAGTTTATTTTGATTTATAATTAATTAATTCAGTTTGATTGAGTTAAAGTCAGTTAAACTAGGCCCAATTGTTGGAGGATCTAGTGGGAGGTATAGTATTGTGGTGTTGCCTGCAATCTAGTGTAGTTTTTCCTACAGTGATCAACCAATAAATTGATGATTCACTCATAAATAATTCATGCATGTCATATCTAAGAGTTACCCAAATTTTTTTGGAGTTCATGGACAATGTACTATCAGCTATATAATCATCTGAATTGTACCAGTGGTGCATGCAGTCAAAAGGAGGCCTATGAGGATTGTGCAATTCCAATTGAGGAATTTCCCTAATTAATAGGGGTCTAATTCCCAAGGAAACAACACAAGGAAATAGGGACTTGGGCAAGACGAAATTTTGGTTGAGTATTGGCTTGGGCTTGTTTAGGAAGCAATGAGACAGATAGAGATAGTGCAAAGGTTGCTCAGGCTTGAGCAAATTATTGTAACCTTCTCATATTTTTTGACTAATGCAATATATAAATAGTAGGGGTTTTTAGTTGTGGATTTCCCGAGGAAATCATTGTGTAATGTGTTCATTCAATTCTTTCTCTTGTATGCTTCATGATTTTGCGATCGTTTAATTTTTTTTATTGATGAATACAGTAGATTTAAGTCTATTGTTTTAATAAATTATAATTAGCAGTTTGTATCTACAAAGAATTTCTACAATAATGGATTCACAATGATAAAATCATACCATAAAACATCATCGATAAAATATTATTCCTTGAAAGAACATTGTTCTTGACATAAAACATATAAATTATTATTAGTTCCTCTTCTTCCTCTATTATACTCTCTTATATGCTACTCCTTTATAAGAAACTTTAGTTCATCTTCTTCCTCTATTTTATTGTATTACCTATTTCATTTGCAGTACTCAACTTTCAATAACACATTACAATAATATTAGGAATATATCTTGCTCCTCTCTTTACTTAAGATTTCATACAACCTCGTGTTCAAACTTTTACATTTCTCAACATTTAAATAAAGTTCTCATTATTTAATTAAAATTATGATAATAAAATTCATAAAACCTTTATAAACACTTTTAACATTAAACCGTTATAAACCTAACCTCTTTGAACATTTATTAATAATAATTTATCGGGAATCCTTATGCATCAATTTATTATAAAAATACTTTAATATTTTAACCATATTAATAATAAACTACTTTTTGTTGTTAACCTATAAATGTCATTTGTTAGGCAAAACAACACTCTAGACATAGCACAATATTATAGAAACAATCTAGCTTATATCTTAAAATGACATATTACAATAAAGTAATTTCTTATTTATGATATCATTTGTGCGAGATGTTATCTAGTACATAGAAAATTTCATGCTTGGGATTAAAAGTTAAGTATTATTTAAATATATTTAATTGGTGTAATTGGATTGTTTTAATTAAGATAAATTAATATATTTTTTTAGTAATATTGTGAATTTTAGATATTTAAAATATATTTTTAAGGATATAAATGAATTTAACGTATTAAAAAATAGTCAATATTTTTAATTACTACATAATTTAAATTAAATTTGTGATTTTAGCAAATTCTCGTTAAATTTGAGATAAAATTGAATTCAAATAAAAACTGCGCACTTAACCAGTTCAGCGCAACAAAATGAAATGTTAACCAAACAAGTGGGACTAAGGGAAACCCAAAAGGTGTTATTCTTGCTCATGGAAATTTGATTCATCAAGACATGCATTTAGGGGTTATTTTTCCTGCTCATCCTGGAGATATATTTCTTAGTTATCTACCATCATGGCATATTTATGAACATTCACTTAAATATTTTATATTTACTCACGGGGTTCTGAGATTTTGCAGAATCATGAACAATTTGAAGGATGGTCTAATGCATTATAGGCCAACATTTTGGATTCGGTGCCTGTTATATATAAGAATTTATGGAATGGAATTTAGAAACAAATTTCCTCATATTCAGGTGCAAGGAAATCTTTGGCGCTTGGCATAATCAGAGTCAGTATAATGTACATGAAATTCAAGAGAATATACAAGGGTAAATGTTTGTCGCATACCATTAAGCAACAGGAAACAATAGTATCAATGGTGGAATGCCTTTGCGCATAAATCGTTGCAGCAACATTCTTTCCATTTCACCTGTTAGGAAAACGTCTTTGTTACACAAAGATTTGCTCAGTAAATGGCTTTATAAAGATTGGGTTAGTGGCTAGTGCAAGCATCCCTTTGCATGTTGACTAGCTTTTGGGGATGTTGGAATAGTATGGTTGAATGCATATGGATTGACAGAGATTACTTCCACTAATTCTGAAAGAAACACAGAGTTCAATGTCCTTGGAACAACTAGCTTGCTTGCTCTAGGTGATTGTTGAGATTTCAATTTAACTTAGGAGATCACAGATTGTTTGGTGGAGGATCATGATCAAATTGTTGGGCTCCATATGCTTAGGTATAATCATCTACACTACCACATTTAGTTTGGAAGCGTTCGTCTATAGTTTTGAATCATGAAGCACACTCTTTACACAATTCCTAATGCCTTAGCACAAATTTTGGCAATTCGAGCAAAACTTTTCTTCTAGAATCCATACAAAAGCATAAGCATACTTAATTTCATTATGAGAGATCTATATACCATTTCTCCATCCAGCTTGAAACATATTTCTTCATTCCACAATATTTGCGATGACCATCACAGGCTGAGTATTCATAAAGCGATGGATTTTTTCCCGGCACGTCAGCTGCCCTTAGGGTTTCTGAAATTAATTTATGTGCGCGTCTACTTCGAGCTTTGATTCACATGTTTTCACTCTTATGCATTTTCCTATAATTCTTGTTCGTTTTCAGTCCCTTAATCTTCAATTTTAGACTATGCACCAGATTCTCCAAATGGTTCCCATGCCTTCAAAACAAAGAAAAAATAACCAACCACAGTTACTGCATAAGAATGCCTAAGTTTTCATGAACATTCCCTTTTGGTCAGTTCTTCTTCATTTTTTTCAGGTTGCTTTGTTGGATTCACTCACATCCTTCCTATACACAGTTTAGAGCTCTTTTGAATACTGCAATGCCACAAAAAAACTAAGAATCACAAATGCAACAATCAATCATTTATAACAGTTGGCATTATTTGCAGCAATGACATTGAAAGCATTTGATAGTTTAAGGAAGCTACATCCAGTCGATTTAAATGGAAGCCACAAGAATATAGTAGTTGTGCGAACCAATGTTATGAGAAGTTTCGAAGCGAATTCCAAAGGGTTATCACTCACATCAACGAAGAAATATGTGAAACATCAGATCATTGTTAGCCCTATTCTCTCGATCTTTCGGTGAGCTTCTTTGGTCAGATCACGACCACTGTCCAATTACGCAGATAATAGACTAAAAAAATAATGAGGAGAAATTATGGAGCAAAGATTGTTTTTGTGAATATTCAAAATAGTTAAATAGATTATATTGAAAATATCAACAATAAATCACTGGAGTAGAACTCGACTAAAATGAAGTAAACATGAACTGTGTATGACCCCTAGCAGACAAGAGAATCAAATGTGATGACACCTAGCAAATAGTGAGACTAATATATCAACATCCCCCCTAATCTCAAATGTTACATGTAGAGGTTTCTACGATACCTAATTTCCCAGTAAACATGAACTGTGTATGACCCCTAGCAGACAAGAGAATCAAATGTGATGACACCTAGCAAATAGTGAGACTAATATATCAACATCCCCCCTAATCTCAAATGTTACATGTAGAGGTTTTTACGATACCTAATTTCCCTCTTTGAAATTCAAATACATTCTTGTCCAATGGCTTTGTGAAAATATCTATTTTGGAACCACAAAAAGTAAGTACTATGTCCCCATCATTAACAAGCTCATGGATGAAATGAAAACGTGTGTCAATGTGCTTGCTATTATTGTGGAAAACACAATTTTTTATAAGGGAATTGATGAATTGTTATCTTAGTAAATTGGAGTTGGCTCCTTTTGAACATTTGATAGATGTTTCAATAATCTTCTCAACCACACTTCTTGATAAGCTACTAGATTTGTTGCCACATATTCTACCTTTGCAGAAGATATTGAAATGATTCACTGTTTCTTGGATGCCCATGAAATCAGATTGGTTCTAAGATGAAAAGCACACTCTAAGGTGCTTTTGCAATCATCTAAACTCCCTGCATAATCGTTTTCTATATACACTGAAAGTGAACCATTTTTATAATGTGTATAGAACAAACCATAATCTATTGTCCCTGCAATATATGTTAAGATCCTTTTTGCAACCTTCCAATGAGAAATCAAAGGTGACTACGTAAACTTGGAGACAAAACTTGTTGCAAACATAATATTAGGTCTAGCTGCAGTGAGATACAACAAACTACCAACTAGACTTTTATACAATGTGGGATCAATTGGAGGTGCTATATCTTCTTTGCTCAGTTTTGTGCCTTGAGAAATTCATGTATCAGTAGGTTTGCAATTGGTCATTCTGGACTTTTGGATGATATCAGTGGCATATTTTTGTTGACCAACAAAAATGTCATTAGCAGATTGGTTAATTCCAATGCCTAAGAAGTAGTTCATGACCCTAGATCTATCATATCAAACTTTGTTTACATTGTTGCTTTGAACTCTTCTAACTTCATATTTCTAGTATAAAGAAGATCATCTACATAAAGGAATACAATAAGAATTTTACGTTCATGATTTTTGGTATACAAAGTTGGCCCATGGTTGCTTCTACAAAAACCACTTTTTATGAGATAGGTGTTAATGTGACTGTACCAAACTCTTAGAGCTTGTTTCGAATCGTACAAATCTTTCTTCAATTTGTATGCTTTATGCTCCTGTCCTGTAACTTCAAAACCAAGAGTCTTCTCTACATAAACTTCTTCCTGCAATATACCATTAAGGAAGGAATATTTTACATCAAGCTGATGTACTTTCCATTTGTGTTGAGATGATGTAGACAAAAATAGTTATGATAGTGTCTAACCTGTCTATTGGAGCAAAGGTTTCACCATAGTCGACACCAAAATGTTGTGAGAATCGTTTGGTAACCAATATTTCCTTATGTTTCTCAATTTCTCCTTTTTCATTCAACTTGGTCTTATATATGCATTTGACACCAATTCTGGTTTTGTCTCTTGGGAGATCAACTAATTCCCAAGTATGGTTCTTCTCTATGGTAGCAATTTCTTGGTTCATTGCATCAACCCAATGCTTTTCTTTAACTACTTCTTCAAAATGGGTTGGTTGAGATGAAAGAAATGCAAACATATTCTGTTGGTCAAACTCATGCTCTTGCTCATATATTTCTCTAATGCTTCTTGTTTCTGATTGTCCTCTGAAGATGTTCAATTTCTGGTGCATTCACTGCTTCAAGATGCACCATTTTCATAATGGTATGGCTCTTCTTGAACCTGCAATCATGGTGGTTGTGGTGGATAAAATACTCATTTGAAGCTTCATCAACATGCTCAGACCAGCATTTATTTTAAAAAAATATAACATCTCTGCTTAAAACAAACTTCTTGGTAATTTAATTATAAAGTCTATATTCCTTTGACTACTCATTATAGCCTACAAAAATACATCTTTCAATCCTATCATCAAGCTTCTTTCTTAGCTGATTAGGAGCACGTGAAAAATCTATTAATCCAAAAATTCTAAAGTGAGATACATTTACCTTTTTACCATCCCATGCTTCTTAAGGTATTGTATCTTGGAGACTGGTTGTTGGAGATCTATTGAGAACATACACTATTGTGGAAACTACTCATCCCAAGAGTTATTTGACAACTTCTTCTCATGAAGAATACATCTAGCCATGTTCATGATCGAGTGATTTTTACTTTTTGTTACTCCATTCTGTTGTGGAGTATATCTTGTTGTGTTATGCATTATGATTCCTTGTTTTTGAGAAAGAGCTTTGATTCCATTGAAGTTGTACTCTCCTCCTCTCTCAGATCTGAGTACTTTCAAAAGCTTTCCACTCTACTTTTCTTCTTTTGCTTTGAACTCTCTAAATCTTGAGAAAGTATTTGATTTATTTTTGAGAAAATAAACCCATATCTTCCTGTTATAATCATCAATGAATTTCAGAAAATAAAGACTACCACCAATGGATGGTGTCTGCATTGAGCCACATATATCTGTATGGAATAGCTCTAAAGGCTCTTGTTCTCTAGAGGAAAATGTACGAAATCTATCTCTTTTATGGTTAGATAGAACACAAATTTTACAATTACAATCTTTTTCATTCATTGTAAGGGGGACCAATGACCATTGAATGTTTTTGAAATAGACTTGGACTCTTGAATGGGATGTGGCCATACCTAGAATGCCATAGTTGAGACTCGTCTATTCTTGACACATTGTGGACAAAATACTGTGAGATATTTCAACTTCTAAGAGCCAATGGAAACACCCTATTCTTGGCTTTTTCAACATTTGCTATCAGTATTCTATAGGGAGGTTTTTCATAGATATAACATGTGTTCCCTTGAAATATTAGATCATAACCCTGTTCCATCAATTGTCCTAAACTAATAAGGTTAAGCTTAAGATGTGGATCATAATAAAGATCAGGTATGTATTTGTGCATATTTTGTTTAGTAAGAATAGGGACAATACCTTTCCCTTCAGCTTTAATAAAAGAACAATCTCGAAGAGTAATTTCCGATGTTATGGAAGCATCAAGATAAGAAAGAATATTTTGGTACCTGTCATATGATTGTTGCAGCCACTGTCCCACAACCAAAGGTAATCGTTGTGAGTGTCTTCAGAAATATGGCAAGAAATAAATATTGTTTGAGAGGATTCTCCTTCATTGTTGGAGATATAGACACTGCCTCTTTGTTGATCTGGCTGTTTCTTTCTCTGTTCATGTTCATAATTCCCAAATTTCTTGTAGTCATAACATTAGACATTAGATTTTTTCTGTTTTGCATCTCTGTCTTTGGTTTTGTTGAGGCCTCCATTGCTTTGTTGCATGATGTTGTCTTGATCTGCCTCTGCCTTGGCCTTTGACTCACTTATTTCCGCCTCTATATCCTATGCCTCTCCCTTTGCCAAAAGAGAGTTGTGCTTTGAAAGCGTGTTCCATGGAATCTTCTGCCAAGTTGAGTCTTGTCTCATGTGCCAAAAGTGATCCAGCCAATTGTTCTACTAAGAAAGTTGTAAAATATTTGGATTCCAAAATGGTTGTTATAATCATGTCATATTTCTTACATAGGATTTGAATGACCTTTTCAACATTTTTTTGATTTGTAATGGTTTCACCGATGACTTTTATCTCATTGAATATTCCCACGACTCTAGTCATGAACTAGTCCATATTCTCTGTGTTAGTCATCTTTAGGATTTGAACTGTGCTCTCAACGTATGCAATTTAATTGTCTTCATCGCATCATTACCTTGATACACAGCTTTCAATATTTCGCAAGCTTCATTTGTTGTGGATGTGCTAGTTATCTTGTCGAATATAGAGCCATCGACTGAGTTTTGTATCCAACATTTGGCTCTGTGCTCCTTTTTGAATTCAATAGTTGCATTCCTATGATTATTGGTCATGGTCGCCCATGCTTGTTGGGTCGGCTTTATATAGGCATTTTGAAATGTATCCCAATACTTTTAGGCTTGCAGAAATATCTTAATTCTTAAAGACTAAAATTCATAATCTTTTCCAAACAAAATGAGAGTCTATGTTAAAGCGCTGAAAAAACCATTTCTTCAAATACAAACATCATTTCAACATCATTTCAATAAACCCTTTTCTTAAACATCATTTCAATAAATACAAATGTGCACCCTTTTCTTAAGCAATCCCTTTTTAATTTTTAAAATTTTGAATAGACAAAACATTCAAATGTGCACCCTTTTCTTAAGCAATCCTTTTTAATTTTTAAAATTTTGAATAAACAAAACATAACGCCTTTTCTCAATGGAATGGGCTCCCCTGGTTCCTCTTCAAAAAAACACTTTCAAACAAAATCGTCTTTTAAAACTATATATATAGTTTTATTCAAAATACCTCCGCAAAAAGTCCTTTTAAAAAAAAACTTGTATGAATTAAGCATTTAAACGAAGGCAAACAATAGAAATCGAATTTGGATGAATTAAAAAAGGAATATTTGTCATGCAGTGAGCCTTTTAATATTCAAAACCAAATTAACCTTTGAAAGCATTTGAAATTTTTACTTAGGTGAGCCTTGAAATTTTGACTTCGTTGTGCTCCAAGAAGAAATTCGTGATTTGCCCGGCTGTCACAAATTTTTGTGCACAATTTTTCGCTCCTTTTGTTTCGATAAAGTGCGTCAATTTTAAAAATTTCATAATTTGGTTGACATGCGAAAGTGACGAATTGATTTTTTTTTATAAGTGTGCAATTTTTTGGCAGGTGTTTTAATATTATGACAAAAAATAAAGATAAATTATCGAACAGAAATTGTTTTTTTCAATATTCAAAATTAAATTGTGGGTTTAGCAAAGCGTCACTTTCAAAATCACTTCGCACTGGAAAAAAATAAATAAATATGAGTGTGTTGCAAGCTGAAAAGGTGGTGCAATCTGACCCTGAGCCCCAGATCCGCTATGTAGACGAAAGATATTCGTAAAATATTAAATCCCCACCGTTAATAGTTCATCCACCTAAGGTTAAAATAAGACGGCTTCTTCAATTATATGCAGAAGCATGAAATAACACCACATTATGTCTATTTGCAACAGCAGAAGCATGAAATGAAATAACACCACATTATGTCTATTTGCAACAGCAATATATTATCAATGTTGTCAATTGCCTTTCCATAACAAATGGAAAAGGCCTCCACTCCTATGCCAAGAATTCCAAGTGCATCTTTATATGGTTTATTTTTAATAAAATGTCGTCCGCATGGTCAATTTACACCAAAGTTAAAGAATTCGGCATTATCAATCAAATAAATTCAAAAATATATAATTTTCGATTAAATTCTTTTGTCAAATTCAATTCATGAAAACTAATTGAATCGACGAGGGATGTGGGCATGTACTCAATGGCCAGGGCGACACAAAATGAAGGTCCAAAACCACGTTTCATAAATAATATTTCAACGAAAAGTTTTCGCATAAATTATTTTTTAATAAATTAATCATAAAATCTGATTAAAATTTTGAAAAACTATTAAAAATATATTAGACAAAGAATATTTCTAAATTATCAAATCTTGACGATTTATAATTTAAAATCTGAAATTCTTCAAATCCAATTTCAATGGCTTAACGAATAAGACTATTGAGTAACCCGTTTGTTTTTATTTAGAAATTTGGCAATATAAGTTTTTTGGTAAGATGATGAATTTAATTTTAACCGTTTAAAACAAGTTTTTGAGAGTGTTTTGAAATATTATAAATAATAAATTTCGTTTTTAAATTATATGGTCGAAAATTGAAAGAATTCCAAGACAATAATTTTTTTTAAAAGGGGATTAATTTATTTTTCTTAATGATTTTCTGAACACAATGAACAGGCAAAACGGTGGCCGAATTTACGTGATACGAGAGTAGGGATGCCAGATTTCTAACGTACGATGTCTCGCCCGCCATAAACAAATCTCGGGTCAGGCGGAGGAGGGATGCCGGACTTCCATAACATGGAGTGTCCCCCACCACAAACAAACCGCATCGGGATTCTCAGTTCAACTTGACTTCTGAGAAGTTTGCCTCAATTCTAAGATGAATTAGATCATTGATTTTTAAAATAATTCAAAATAAGTGAAAATAAAAATAATTAAAAACATTATTCACCTCAAAAAAAATAAAGCACTCTGAATATTCCACAGCCAAGACTACAAATTACTAGTTGAAAAATGTAACACGAATCTACTCAAAGTAGTACACTCGACTAAGTAGCATTCAATGCTTTGGGAACGGGTAGTTCATTTGATGATGGAAGAAGTATTAGTGTGAGTGGTGAAGAAATATTGGTGTGAGTCGTGAGAAAATGAGAAATTTAAATTTCAAATTTTTTTATTGTGACTTGGTTTACTGAGAAAGTAAATATGTTATAAATGTCATAAATTTATTAATAATTAGAGTGGGGAAAAAATATTAATGTAAGTCCAGAAAATGAGAAATTTAAACTTACTGTGACTTGATTTCCTGATAAAAAAATTATGTCATAAATCCCAGAAATTTACTAATAATTACATGTAAAGCGAAGAGAAATTTAACATCTCAATTTAATCCCAAATTAATATAAACCTAAAGGAATGGGTGTGGATAGATTCGGACAGGTAATCAATACAGTGGGTGTGGATATTATTTATTATTTATAATTTTTATTATAAATAATAAATAAATATTTAATATTATTTTTTTTCACAGAATTTAATAATAATTTTAAAAATCAAAATTTGATGGAGAATTAGCTATCTTCCTGGATATATGTAACAATTTATAAATTACATATATCGGGAACTCATAGTTGAGCAGAGGAATACGTCCAAAGACCACCAGAACTAGAATTGGGATCCTAGACTCCAATGAAACACTTATCCTTCCAGCATTACTATGACTTATGCTTTCAGAAATTTTAACTCATGATAAGACATTTCCTTTCATAATTTTCTTCTAAAAAAAGACTTAATTTCTATTGATTAGACTCAAGAAATAAACAACCCAAAAAAAATTCACTAAATCTATGATTAGTATACGATATCTTGACTCTTACTTTACCACTAAATCATTAATATGAATAAATAAATTATATGAAAATTTCATTCCACTAGAGCTAATCACCATTACCTAGATTTTAAGCATCTTGCTTTGAGGAGATAAACCAGTCGAATTTATAATTTTCATAATTTAAGCATCTTGCTTTGAGGAGATAAACCAGTCGAATTTATAATCTTTCCAATATAAAGGAAATTTTCATATTTAATTTATAAGGCTGGTTTCCTAATTTATAATGATGTCAAAATTATAGTAAATTACAATTTTGTTTTTTTCAATTATACACTCAAAATCAATTAGTTGTTTTTAATAAAAAAATAAGATCATTTTATTAGAATTTACAAAATATTGCATACAAATAATTTATTAATTAATGAGATTATATTATTACAATACTGCAAAAGCTTAATATGATGAGATCGTTAAATCTAATTTTGGGATTCCGTATTTGGAATGGTTAGAAACACAATTAATATGATTAGTTTTATATATGTCATCTTTTTAATATATGACAAATTTTAGTTAAGGGTTAGAAACACGATTATTATGATTAATTTTATATATGGGATTTTTTTAATATAATTAAAATTTATGTTAGTTATTTATATATGTGTAATAAATGTGGGTAGTTTTATATATGTGATTTTTTTAATATATGATAAATTTTAGTTAATATAAATTTATGTTAGTTATTTATATATGTGTAATAAATGTGGTTGTGTTTGTAGATTGAGGTATAATGGTTAGGGTTTTCATAGAATGTGGTTAATTATTTATATAGGTGTAGTAAATGTGGTTGTTTCTTTAGGTGATGGAGGTATAATGGTTAGGGTTTTCGTAGAAGCTGGTTAGGATTTTTGTAGGTGGTTTTATGAGGGTTCTATACACATGTCTTTAGGGGTAAATATGGATGAACCATATGTTAAAGACTTTTTTCACTATTCTGAGGATCTATTGGAAGGAATCCTTATTTGGTGATCTTTGATTTGTAAGTGCAACTATCCATTGCCTCCTCTGTTAATCAGAATTTGTCAGGTTTGGGAGGTGAGTTCTCTCACATGAGATTTCAAGAGGACTCAGTTGGATAGGGACTTGAAGAATTCCCCCCCATGTGGCCTCACATAAAGATTGATGAACAAACGATTTCCACGAATGATTTTTCCCCATTTTTTACTCCAATTATCTCGGTGACATCCACAACAATTTCGTCCTTCTAGCTGCTTTGGATCCCTAACCAAAATGGTCTTCAGTAAGATGAAAAGGGGTTTATTAGTTGTTTGCTTGTTGCAGACAAGTTTAGTGATATATCATCTTCAAATAATGGGCCTCACGATCTGGCTAGCCCTAGTCCAGCTATCACCTCGAAGGAGAAGATTAACAAGAAATGTGTCAAGAAAAAAGTAATAGAAGTCAGTCTTGTGTTGGGTGCAGGAGTTGGTCTAAACAAAATTTCGAAGATGACACAGTCTACTGTAGTTGAAATATTTTCCAACTAAATAATAAACATGGAGGTACTTAAACACTGGTAGGTTAGTAATTTTCAATATTTGTTGGGTTGTTTTCCAAAATGTATGAATTTGGAAAAAGGTTGCTTGATATGGATTGTGAACTCCGAGAGGATGCTAACAAGTTACTGGCACAATTGGTTTTGGGGTTCTCAAGCCCTATTCTTGAAGAAATAGTAGTTGGACTTTGACACCCACACTAAGAAAATGGACATTACCCAGTCTGGGTGTGTTTATCGAGATCGCCTCTAATCTTTTGGTCAAATAATGTGTTTTGGGAAATTGGAAATAAAATCATGCATTTCTTTGAAGCAAACAACTTGTTTAAGGATACAGGTTATATGGGCATGGCCTAGATTCTAGTAGGGCTTAATATGACAAAGGGTTTGGCAGATTCCATTACAATTTTGTATGGTTACTCCATTATCAAACAAGCCCTTGTCTATGAGTGTATACCCTTTCATTGTGGTCATTTTCATACTTATGGCCACCTCGAAGCTGACTATCTAATGATACGTAGAATTAAGAGGTGGCTCTCGAAGGTTGCATCGCTTAGTTTGGACATCCCAGTTTCAAAAACAGTGGTTGAGGTGAGCAATGCATAAATTAATAGAAATTTTCTACTACTAATGAAATCAAACTTAAAATAAGAGATTACAAATTTCCTCTATTATACTATGGACTGAAAACAACAATTTAGAAACACATGCAATGACATGCAACCATCAAAACCGCAAGAACACAATGATTTACAGGGGAACCCAACTAGGAAAAACCCTTCTATTGCTTTGCATTAATTCAGATGAAAAGAGAAACAATTACAATGTCTTATTTCAACTCTGAAGCACATCCTGCACTGAAATCTTGTTCTCCTGCTTCCTAACTTGCTCTGCTAACACTTAGCCAATTCAAGTCTTAGCCAACCTCCTATTTCCTTGTGAAATCTTAGAGAAATTAAGATACTAAATAATAGGGAAATTCCCTATTCCCTTACTCAAATCCAAGGGGAATTGATCACCTGCTTAGTGCAAAAGCATTGTACACTCAACAGTGTGCAATTATAAATACAAACATGCCTTTTCATCCACTTCAACTAGGAAATTTTAATTTCATGAATGACTGTGTCAATTTTTAGCTAATTGATTAGTTTAACTGAGAGATCATAGAGTTAACAACAGTTCTACTACTCAACTAACCTTCAACTAAATCACCTAGTTCCTTGAGCTTACTAAATTGAGTCAAACTGAAAATAACTGAATTAGATTGCTAAATTTTAGCAATGACTACCTCCACAACTCTACTTCTAGCCTATAACTCAAATTTATTGAGTAAACTTGTAGACAAATACACTCCACACAAGTTAATTATCATCCAAGTCATCTTGCTGATGTGAAAAATCAAATTACTAAATTTGACTAAGGAACAAGTCAAAATTGATCCTTTTTCTTGCTACAATTTCAATGCTCCCTTTGAGCAAGAAAAGGGCTCTACACAACCCCAATCTATCTCCTATGGAATGTATTGTAGCACTACCTCTTACTATTTTTATTGCTACTGGAATAACTGCAACTGAGAAGCATCTGGAATGCTGAATGAACTGAGTCTCTGAGATGCAATCGTCTCCTGAGCATCCGACTGCTACTAGTATCTACACTATCTACTGGGAAAACTGCATTGTTGTTTATGTGCCTCTTGCACGATTGTCAATATTTTTATGTGCTCCTTAGCATATGATTGCAACTAGTATGTAACTTTCGCTTAATATCTGACTACATCAACTGAGATTGATCCTTATGCTCCTAGATACTATGGGACCCTATAGCAAGTGTAATGATCCATGAAAAGAGTATAATGCAACTATTTTTTCTCTCCTATGGACCCTTCCCAAACCTTTGCAACTTTGGGACTAAGGTTCTAGATCGCCCCAGCTCACTCCTGGAGGTATAGCTGCATGCATGGCAAAATCTACCTTTAGAATGTAGAGATTTTTCACTCTAACTCTAATATGTTTCACTTTCCTAGTAGCTATGCATGTTTCAGAAGAGCTTTACCCTTATTAAAAACAACATCATAGCCTCTATCTTCTAATACAACTATAGAAATATTTTTTTTCTTTAACCCAGGTACACAAATAACATTTTTCAGATGAACATAGGAGCCTTGCTCCCTCTTAAAGGTGACAATACCAATTCCTTTAAAACTATACCTCCCATCATCTCAAAATTCTATATGCAGTTGGATATACTTCTCCTCTAGGCTACTAAAGAATTATTTTCATCATGTTATATGGAATGAAGCACCAAAAACTAGGTACCAATCACTCCATGTTACTATGATTACCATTCAAGTAGAGATGGTAAAATCTAGCTCGAATTGAGATGCCAAGGCATCGCCTCCTAGTCCCGCTTCAGCCTTCTTGTTGGATTTCCTTTGTAGAAACTTGTTTGCATAGTGTCCATATTCATGGCAACGATTTTTTTAATTTTGTTGAGGTCCTTTTATCACTACTACAACACCCTACAAAATTTCGCTACATTTGAATTTTGGAGCCTACTATCATTGTCGAATCTAGAGTCTCTTTCATCACCAATTGTCATCTCATGTTATTCTATGTGTTTCAAGTGTCGTCGCATTCATCAGAACATAGTTTAGTGATTTGTGTGGTCATAACATCTTTGTTATCATAAAACGACACTTTTGAGTCATAGTTGCACACACTACACTCATTGCACTGGGGGAATTTGTATAAAGTGGCATTTTGACATGTATCCATAATTATTCAAGTTTGTCTAAGTTTTCTTGATGGTATGTGTCGCATGTGTTTGTATGTCTAAACTCATCATGTTCTCTCCTCACCTCATATTTTGGAATTAGAGAAATGTTAGGTTTCAAGGTGAACTCATTAATGCCAAGAGTGCATCAGTGCACTCTAAAGGCTTGATGGAGAATCCTTCATTGTTTGGAAGTGCGCCATGTGCCCTCCAAGGGCACAAGGCACACTACTTAACCTTCTTAGTCCTTCCTTACTTTGAATTCTTCCCTACTAGATACTAAGTCTTCCTTGAGCGCACTCCTTCGACTCAAAGAAGTGCACCCTCCTTGAGCACATAAGCACACCCTCCTTGAGCACATAAGCACACCCTGAAGGTCTTAAGATCCTCCCCTTAGCCTTACCAAATGAACCATGTTCCCTCTTGGGATATTTGAGTGCATGAGTGCATTAATAATTCACAAAGCATCAACCTTTAGCCTTCACGAGTGCACTCTGTGCCCTCCTAGGCCTTTTGACCACATGAGTGCACCCCAAAGGCCTGAAGCCTTCATCCTTTAACTTTGAGGAGTGTGCCTTGCACTCTCCATGACTCCCTTGAGCACACAATGGACTTAGGAAGCCCAAAACTTTCCCCTTCGTCCTTCAGACTTGCTCTATGAGCCCTGCCTTGACTATATTCTTCCTTTCACTACTTAAGAGCAGGCCATGAAGCCTTCCCTCTTCATCCCTTTATCCTTTCAAAGTGTGCCCATGCACCTTGAAGCCCATTTTGTCCCTCTTGAGCATATCGAAAAATCATGAACATAAAATATGCATGAAACATGGTAGAATATGACATTTTCAAGCTAATGGTTCCTCATCATGAGTGATTTGTATATATAGGTATTCCAGAAACAACATGGCAAGAAAGCATGGGGAAGATCGAGCAAGGAGAAAAAAAAGGAAGCTTGGAAAGAATGAAGAACATGCTTGAATATTGATTATCAAAGCACCCCAAAGACTCCATTTGATTAGAGACACTTTTGATGTGTAGAGGACATCAACAATTGAAGTTGGTTGAAGAATGAAGATACAGTTGGAAGCCATGTCACCATTAGAGGAAGTCCCTATCATTAGTCACTATTAGTTCCAGTCATCCAAGATAGTGACATATCAAGTATCATCATATGATGATGTGGAAGTTATGATGTATCATTGTAATCATTATAAACGACAATTAACTAGAAGACCAAGAGTCATGTATGAACCAAAGAATCATGGGACTCCGAAAGACATGTAATACCAAAAGTCTTATGTAATAACAAAAATATTAAACCCAAGAAGAAGAGATTAAGAAAATCATAATTTGAGAGACAAGAATAAAGAGATATAACATTTGTCTTGTGGTTAGCATGAAACTATAAATCCTATTGCAAAGGGATTGAAAGCATATCTTATTAAATAGAAATTAACTTCTCTCCTCACACTTGGATTCACATGATAAACCCATTCAATTACTTCATTTAGATAAATATATTGAACATGGATGATAATAATATTTATATAGTAATATGTTATTTAACACCTATTAATTCTACTTTTAAAAGGAAAAACTACATAGATACAAATCTTCCTTATAATACCCTCAAAAATGATATCTTTAAATTGAGAAATAAAGGTAATGTCCTCCCACTAGAAGACTTTAATATTAGAACTACAACTAATGAAACTATTATTCTTTTATAGTGATTCTAACCCAAATCCTTTATGTATATATAAGGACCTTGTTCTAGCTAACATATACAATAGAAACTTTGAATACTTGGTTGAGGATTTGTTTGGTATCAAGCTAGTCCGACACTAATATAGTTCTCAAGACCTAATAATTTGCAATGGTGTGATGAAGTGACTAAACTCCAAAATATGAATTGTATTCATGGGTTGGGTAGTAGTATCATGAATTATGTGATACCCTATCCCCATATATAACATTTTTTTAAAATTTTTACCTTTTAAATAACGATAAGATCGACACCAACTATAGATCTTTAACTCTAACTCTAAACATTTTCATGCACAAAGGCCCCATTAAAGGAAATTCTGATAGTCAAAAGCACTTGCTTCTGGAAAAAAGTAAAGTTGATATTTTCTTAAATGTTTTAAATAGTGAATTAAATCTCCTTTATTATATGGATAACATCAAACACTTCTTTTATAATTTAATGACGACCCTTTTTACATCCATCAATATGTTCTTTATCATGGTGTTATATAAGAACAAAAATCGAAAAACCAATCCTTGGTATGATAACCAGTGTACCCTTCCAGGAAATCCACTAGGGATGATTCTATTAAGTCCTTAAAAGCTAATAAGATAAACATGTACAAATCCCTAAGTAAAAGTGATAAAAAGGTACTAGACAAATAGAAATAAGAGTGTCTTTCACATCTCTCTAAACTCGACCATAAGAACATTTTTGAGGAAAATTGTAACTCATAAAATTGAAGAAAATAATATGATTTCCCTGAAGGACTGGAATTCATACACTAAAAATATTTACGAGTCCCCTAATTCCATGGACATCATTCCAAACATTCCTATAAAAGATGATTTTTTCCTTATAGAAGATGTAGAGTTTGGGCTTAAGTGGATCACAAATGGGAAAGCTAAGCAAATCAAAGGATACCAAGTTGAAATTCTAAAAATTAGTTGGCCTATCCCCATCCTTCACATACACAAGATCTTCAATTTAATAGTGAAGAACGCCTCCCTAAATTGTGGACAAAAAGCCACATTGTACCTATTTAAAAGTGGGAAAAAAATCAACCTCACTATTATAGGACCATTATGATTAGGCCCATTTTAGCCAAGATTTTATAAAATAAGACTATCATATAGCTAGAAATCCTAGAAAAAATAGCTAAAGGCCAAGCCAAGTTTAGGAGTTACATGTAGGATCATTGTAGAGGAGTTCCACATTAATAAAACAAATATGCTTTGTCGTTTCATGACTTTGGAAAAGATTTTTTGAAAATAGTTAAGATAAATTTTTGGAATATATTGGAAGAGCTAAAAGTTCCTTTTGATTAACTATAGTATAGGAGTCAAGAAATGTTTTCCCATATCCCAACCCATTTTGACGTATACATTGACAAGTCAAAATATTAATTGGAAGAAGTAGGTTATTTCAACCCAATTTTGGCTAGTATAGTCATCATTTTTATTTTGTATGTTGATAATATTGTTCTTATGTGAGAGGCTTGTTTCAATCCTTGTGCCTTAAAATGATAAGAAACCAATAATTATAATCCTCTTCAAGGGGAAACCTCTTTTTACAATGAATAAAATGTACAAGACACTATTTGATGATCCTAAGACAGGGTCTCCTTAGTGTATATATAGGAGACAAAGGGTACGATTATAATAAATGGGACCATGAAAGACTCTATCCTACATAACAATATAATAATAGAAATGTAATAACTAATTATCTAGGGCTTAATAAGGGTTTTTTTGGTTAACATGCCCCTCCGCTTCAAAGAAATGTTTTCCTCAAGAATGAACTATTTGTGGGTGCTTTTGCATGAACAAATAATCTTTGTGTTAGTGTTAGGCTTTGCAGCCTTCCTCCAATGATCAAAAATGCTCTTACAAAGTGATTTTAAGGTGTCAAGGTCAAATTTTGTCATTTCAGTGAGTCTTCAAGAAAAATTTGGTCACTAGGCATTAGGTCTAGGGTTTGATTTTACCCTTGTCAAAGTTGTCCAAGTGTCGGTCCATGTCACCGTTCAGCTGAGTGTACCATCATTCAGAGAGTTTTCATTATCATGTCAAGTCCTACTGGGTCATTTTACACCTTGTTCGTGCTTCAGTTGCGCCTAGGTAAGGTCATTTCCCTCCCTTAGGGTTTTGAAGGAAATTTCTCTTGGACGGCCAAATCATCGGCAAAACTTGTATCCTCATGTTCATACACCTTCCCCTATCCTTAACGTACCTTATCAAACACTTCCCATCACTGAGATCCCCCAAATTCCTCATTTTTGCACAAACCCTAGTTTCTTGTTACAACCTGGCAATTTTCTAGGTTGGACCTGTGTTTTTCCTTTTTGGACCCCTTCCCCTCACTCAATCTCTGAGATTACACTTTCCCCTACTTCCTAACATACCTCCATACTTCCAAAAATTTCCTCAAGAATTTAGAAACTCCCTATCCCCTTCATTTCGCTTCATTTCGACAAATCCCTTGTTCCACACATCGGGATAGGTTTCACTCAAATGAGGTTTCTGATCAATAAAAGATGAATTTGGGAAAAACTGAGAGATTTTTTTGTCCACAACATTCCAAGGAATAAAAACGTCCTTCACGTTTTACACAGGTGTCATGGTTTTGGAGAAATATCAAAAATATAGTTGCGTCGGGAGAATTGATGCACCTCTGAGGTGACCTTGGGAAAATCAAACTTTCTCCTAGCTCAGTTGGCCAAATGACTTTCCTGATGAGTCAAATAATAACTATACAGAACTATCTTTCCAATGAGCTACCATGAGCCCAATTTGGAGTTAAGGAAGGCATTCAAAAGTTTACTGTAACAGCACTCTCCCTTTAGGAAGCCTCATTTGGCACATCTTTACCAGTCTTGGGATATTTTATTTTTGATAGGGCAAATAAACTCCAAATTTAAAAATTCTAATTGGGTTGGAAAATAGACTCAAATACCTTTCCGAAGAACTATCATGCACCCAATTTGGACACAGGGAAGGCCTCCAAAAGTCTCTTGTAAAAACCGCTATGCACAGGCTATATGCGTCGCGCCTCAAGCCCAGTGTGCTGCGCCACTTCACTGTGCACCGCGCACTAGCCCGGCGCTAAAAGTCTAGAACTCCAAATGAGGAATGGTTTGAATTTATGGATTCATCATGAAAATTCGTGACTACTGGTGCCTCGACAAGAAATTTGGAGCATTTTTGGGGCATTTTGGGTCACATGACAAATTTTTGGGCAAAATACAGGGTTTTTCTCCCTGTGGCACGGCGCTAAAAATATAGAGCTCCAAATGAGGAATGGTTTGCATTTTTGGATTCAGCATGGAAAATCAAGATCACTGGGGCCCGGAAAAGAAATTTGGGCAAGATCTGAGTCTCCAGGAGGTCAAAAACACCCAAAAAAATGGCCTCTGCCCCTTTTTTGACACACAGGAAGCTGTCTTGGGAGAATGAAGATTTGGAGGGGCAAATGAGCACCAAATTCAGAAATTCTAGTTGGGTTAGAAAGTATATAGGACAGGATTTCCAACAAGCCCACTTGGGTACATTTTTGACACCTTCAAGTGCCCAAAAGTAGGCCCCAAATTAGCACGACGCACAGAGAAAATGGCGCGACGCAGAGAGGAAAAATTGCCAAATTTACTTCCGTTTCGCGAAATTTCGGTTCGCAACTTCTCCAAGTGGGCCCGCCCATCTACACTTCGGCTTTTTGGCATCAAATGTGGAATTTAAAGTAATTTTTCTCCAGATTGGCTTCTATCCAAGTGGTGAAGGAAGGCAAACGGTCACCCAAGCCAAATGTCATGTTTGTAGTGCTCACCTGTAGCTGATGGTTGGCTCTTCATCTCCATTTTGTAATGATTCGAGTAACTCCCCAACCCTTGGGCGTTCTATCTCTTCCTTACACATTCTATGTATTGTATGCAAGCTATTTTCAAAGGGTTGGTTAGCTTGTAACTTCTGGGAGACTGTGGGAAAGAAACTTTGTTTCTTCACTGTATATTTTTGACAGAGAATTAATGAAAGGCAGCAGCTCTGTTTCATGAGATTCTTGTGGTTGTGAGTGTAGAAAATGTGTCTCTTATGCTTTCATATGTATTTCGTTATGTTTCATAATTCAATTCATGTTCATTTCCAGTGAAATTTTCTGAGTGAGATTGGGTAGAATTCAATTGTATTGCTCTGCCTGTGGGAAAATTTCATGTTCAATGTTCTTCTTCTGTTGAAAAGTATTCATGTTCGTATGCCCTTTTCACACTCCTCAGCAATCTCTTCATTCCACGTTATTCCAAACTAAATTGCTACACTTTCCGCCTGCCTTGCCTCACGAAGTAATCTATGCCTTTGTATTAAATTCTCTGTTCTTTGCTGACCGTTGGTCCCATACCATCCTAGAAGCTCGGTCATTCATAAAAATTGTTTTCGTATCCATATTCACTTACTAGCCTAAGATAAATATTTCACTGTAAGTCATCTCAGACCGTTTTTTGCTTATCTATTCACTGAACGTGACTCGGAGAGAGCCCTCTCCTATTTTGGTAGGGCTAGCTACCAGATTGAGCGTGGTTTGTGGTTACCCTGAATTTTTCCTTCCTTCAGCCTAGGGCAGATTTAGGTGCTAACATAGTGGCGACTTCACTGGGGAACAAAATGGTTTGCTTGTAGATTGTCTTGCCCCAGGGCATATCTCAAGTTCAGATCTGATGGTTGATGGCGGACAACGATCAGAAAGAACACGGCTAAAATCATTCACCTGGCAACTCCATTCAGTGAAGAACCCAACAATCGGTGCTTCATCGTGACTCCACTGGAGGACTAACTCTTTCTCTGCGAAAATGGGAGGATCTTACACAAAGTTCGGGTATCCAAAGGGGAATGGTATTCAGGTTCTACTCTGCTTTCTTGTAAATTACTTCTTCGCTGTTCTTGAAGCTACCCTAAAAGTTTTTCAGAACTTGTTGTATGATAAAGGTGATTAAAATCTTTACTCGATCTATTCAAAAAGTGTAAATATTGAGTTTCCCCTTGATCCTGGCCTCCTTACTTTTCCTACATCTTATGATGATTCTCTGCAAAGTGATGAGCCTAAAGAAAGCAAAACTGATCCCATAGCTCATGTACATATCCCTACAGCTGTTATAATCCTAGATAGGTATAAACCTCTTGTTTTACCTTCTATTCTTCATGCTTTCCCCAAAAACTGTGATCTATACTTGCCAAGATTTGACGGTGAATGTAAGAATGTCAATGTTGAGCAACATGTGCAGAATGCTGAGACTTTTCTAGACCTTTTCGAAATTGATGAAGAAGATGTTAGTATAAGGCTTTTTGCTCTTTCTTTGCAAGGCAAAGTCAAGAATTGGTTCAAAGCCCTGCTTGATGTGAACATCTTAGATTTACAGTAGTTCATCAAAGTTTTTCTTGACAGGTGGAGGATCGGACAGAACCTTTTCCTTATCGTAGAAGAGTATAATCAGCTAAAAAAGACTACCAGGGGAGACAGTACAATAGTTTTCAGCCAGATTTAATCAAGTTTATTATTCAATGCCGGTTGATATAAGACCCACTCCAGGATTTGCTCCCTTGCACTACCCGGGTGCCTTTGATCCGGAAATGGAGTTTTAGCTGAGAGAAAAGAATGTCGCAACACTTGAAGAGATGCAGAACAATGCAGTAAATGTAGAGGCTCATTTGCTGATTAGAAGGGCAAGGTTGAAAGAAGAAGAGATGAAAAACGTGGATCCAAAGAAAACTACACCTTTAGAGGAAAAGATTGACATTTTGGTGAGTGCAGTAGAAGATATGGTGAGGAAAATGACTGCAAAAGATGAAAATGACGTTCATGAACAAGTGGCTGATCCAAAACATTTTGTTTCTTATCTCAGTAGTCATAAGGATTATTTTGTAGATCATATTGGAGAAGAAAGACCTGTTGATATGACATGTATGCTTGATGACATGTTTTATACTAACGATTTGCCTTAGTTTGATCAGTATGATGATGATGATTATGCTCTCCAAACCGAAGCTAATCTTGCAGACAAATCAGCAGCTATTTTATGGGATGAGGAAGTTCGCTTACAAAAGCACGAGTACAATGATCAACCGAGGCATATCAGCTACAGAAACGATGAGGAAATTGCAGCAAATTTTGAAGTAAGTGAAGGATCTTTGCCTTTGTGCTTTGATTCATGTCAGTTCATCAGAGATAATTTCCATGCAATCAGACATCAGCTATCGACAAATCTTGATTTGGATCCTCTTGAGGGTGGTGAAAACTTTGTTCCAGAGTTCTTATGTTCAGAGTTCCAGCCCCTAAATTCCATTGATAGTCAGGTTGCACATGAAGACATAGAAGATGGCTTATATGATCAAACGATACAAGAAGATTCCTTACCTTTATGTTTTGAATCATTTCAGTTTTTGCTGGGTAAATTGCATAGTAAATCTGCAGATGAAAAGCTTGTAGGAAATCAACAATCTCTCAGTTTTAATGTTGAGGATGAGACAAATGGCGAAATTTTTGAGCAGGTTGTTAATAAGAAATCTTCCCCTGAAATGATTGATGAAATCATTTTGGATACTGAACCAGATTTGCAGCCACCAAACACAATTCAAGGTTAGATTACAGATGAATGTGGGGCAGCCGGAATACATGATTTAATGATGCAAGAGGATTATGTACCCTTGTGTTACGAAGCATTTTAGTTTACAAGGCAGAATCTTCGTAATATCTCTAAAGAAAAGGATGAATAGACAATAGGATGTTATACAGTTTCAATAGATACATCGCAGCAGTCTCCTCAAGTTTTTGATGATCCTTTTGCTCATGTGTTAGATTTTGTTTGCTATAAAACTTCTTCTCCATCAGCCAACCAGGAGACAAAAGAGAATGTTGATAATCATCTGTTTCAAGGGTCACCTTCATTGTCTTGTTTAACAGATTGTTCATTTCATAGCCCATACCAAAGTTTGCAGTCATATGAGGAGATTGATAAAGGAGGCTTTGGTTCTGTTTGGAATCAACAACAGAGTTTGGTTCTTCACGAAATTCAGGATCCTTTTGACCACTTGCTGAAATCATCAGAGAAAGACAATGCAAATGTGAGGAAAAGTTTAATATCCAACTATGAAGATTACTTGGACCAGAACAGTAATGTGTTAATGGAAATCAATGGCGATGCTTATGAAGATCCTTTTGCAGTATTCTTGAAGTCATCCAGCCAATTCATGCTTTGCAAGTTTGTCAGCGGTGAACTTGATTCCAAGTTTCCATGGGAGCTGCCTTTCGATTCTTCCCTTTTCCTGCGCATCAGAAAGCATTTGGCAAGAAATCAAATATCAGCCATAATGCTTACCTGGTTGCATTGGATGTTCCATCTCACTTGATCGAGTGGTGGAAAGAGTAATTAGGGTAGGTTTGCTGAATAAGCTCATGGACGAAGGCACTGTCTGCTCACCCAAAGGTCTGCAGTTCTTTGCACCTCCAAGGAGCTGGAGCTGCCATCCCTATTGGAGCCAATGTTAGTGTCAGTCTTTGCAGCCTTCCTCCAGTGATCAAACATGCTCTTACAAAGTGATTTTAAGGTGTCAAGGTCAAATTTTGTCATTTCAGTGAGTCTTCAAGAAAAAATTGGTCACTAGGCATTAGGTCTAGGGTTTGATTTTACCCTTGTCAAAGTTGTCCAAATGCCGATCCATGTCACTGTTCAGCTGAGCGTACCATCATTCATAGAGTTTATATTATCATGTCAAGTTCCACTGGGTCATTTTACACCTTGTTCATGCCTCAGTTGTGCCTAGGTAAGGTCATTTCCCTCTCCTAGGGTTTTGTAGGCAATTTCTCTTGGACGGCCAAATCATCGGAAAAACTTGTATCCTGATATTCATACACCTTCCCCTATCCTTAAAGTACCTTATAAAACACTTCCCATCACTGAGATCCCCCAAATTCCTCATTTTCGCACAAACCCTAGTTTCTTGCTACAACCTGGCAATTTTCTAGGTTGGACCTATGTTTTGCCTTTTTGGACCCCTTCCCCTCACTCAATCTCTAAGATTACACTTTCCCCTACTTCCTAAAATCCCTCCCTACTTCCCAAAATTTCCTCAAGAATTTAGAAACTCCCTATCCCCTTCATTTCGCTTCATTTCGACAAATCCCTTGTTCCACACATCAGGATAGGTTTCACTCAAATGAGGTTTCTGAGCAATAAAAGATGAATTTTGGAAAAAATGAGATATTTTTTTTCCACAACATGCCAAGGAATAAAAACCTCCTTCACGTTTTACACATGTGTCATGTTTTTGGAGAAATTTCAAAAATATAGTTGCCTCGGGAGAATTGATGCACCTCTGAAGAGACCTTGGAAAAATCAAATTTTCTCCTAGCTCATTTGGCCAAATGACTTTTTGGATGAGTCAAATGATAAATAAACACAAAGATCTTTCCAATGAGCTACCATGAGCTCAATTTGGAGTTGAGGAAGGCATTAAAACGTTGACTGTAACAGCACTCTGCCTTTAGGCAACCTAATTTGGCACATTTTGACCAGTCTTGGGACATCTGATTTTTGACAGGGAAAATGAACTCCAAATTGAAACATTCTAGTTGGGATGGAAATTAGACTCAAATAAATTTCCAACGAGCTATCCTGGGCCTAATTTGGACACCGGTAAGGCCTCCAAAAGTCTCCTGTAAAAACCACTACGCACAGGCCATATGCGTCGCGCCTCAAGCCCAGTGCGCCGCGCACTGCCGTGGTGCTAAAACTCTAGAACTCCAAATGTGGAATGGTTTGAATTTTTGGATTTAGCATGAAAAAACATGACTACTGGTGCCCGGACAAGAAATTTGGAGCATTTTCGGGGCATTTTGGGTCACATGACAAATTTTTGGGCAAAATACAGGGTTTTTCTCAATGGCGCGGTGCTAAAAATATAGAGCTCCAAATGAGGAATGGTTTGCATTTTTGGATTTAGCATGGAAAATCATGACTACTGGTGCCCAGACAAGAAATTTGGGCAAGATCTGAGTCTCCAGGAGGTCAAAAACACCCAAAAAATGGCCTCTCTGCCCCTTTTTTGACACACAGGAAGCAGTCTTGGGAGAATGAAGATTTGGAGGGGAAAATGAGAACCAAATTCAGAAATTATGGTTGGGTTAGAAAGTACGCAAGACGGGATTTCCAAAAATCCCACTTGGGCACATTTTGCACACCTGAAAGTGCCCCAAAGCAAGCCCCAAAGTAGCGCGACACACAGAGAAGATGGTGCGGTGCACAGAGGAAAAATTGCCAAATTTACTTCCGTTTCGGGAAATTTCGCTTCGTGACTTCTCCAAGTGGGCCCGCTCATCTACACTTCAGTTTTTTGGCACCAAAGGCGGCATTTAAAGTATTTTTTCTCCATATTGGCTTCTATCCAAGTGGCGAAGGAAGGCAAATGGTCACCCAAGCCAAATGTCATGTTTGTAGCGCTACACCTGTAGCTGATGGTTGGCTCTTCATCTCCATTTTGTAATGATTCGAGTAACTCCCCAACCCTTGGGAATTCTATCTCTTCCTTACACATTCTATATATTGTATGCAAGCTATTTGCAAAGGGTTGGTTAGTTTGTAACTTCTGGGAGACTGTGGGAAAGAAACTCTGTTTCTTCACTGTGTATTTTTTACAGAGAATTAATGAAAGACAGTGGCTCTGTTTCATGAGATTCTTGTGGTTGTGAGTGTAGAAAATGTGTCTCTTATGTTTTCATATGTATTTCGTTATGTTTCATAATTCAATTCTTGTTCATTTCTAGTGAAATTTTCTGAGTGAGATTAGGTAGAATTCAATTTTATTGCTTTGCCTGTGGGAAAATTTCATGTTCAGTGTTCTTCTTCTGTTGAAAAGGATTCATGTTCCTATGCCCTTTTCACACTCCTTAGCAATCTCTCCATTCCGCATTATTCCAAACTAAATTGCTACACTTTCCGCCTGCCTTGCCTCACGAAGTAATCTGTGCCTTTGTATTAAATTCTCTCTCTTTGCTGACCGTTGGTCCCATACCATCCCAGAAGCTGTCATTCATAAAAATTGTTTCTTGTATCCATATTCACTTACTAGCCTAAGATCAATATTTCACTGTAAGTCATCTCAGATCGCTTTTTTCTTATCTATTCACTGAGCGTGACTCGGAGAGAGCCCTCTCCTATTCTGATAGGGCTAGCTACCAGACTGAGCGTGGTTTGTGGTTACCCTGAATTTTGCCTTCCTTCAGCCTAGGGCAGATTTAGGTGCTAACACTTCCCATGTCACTTCTTCCACTAGTAGGTTGTTCCATTTGATGAGGTACTCAACAATTGCTTGATTTCACAACTACTTAGTCATTGTTTCCAAAATTGCTTCTAGTTCTAGTATTGTTTACCATTATTCATTAATCTCTAGTACAAGATTTTGGACTAGGATCTTTTTATTGATTACCTTCTTTAAGAAAGAGACATGGAATAATGTATGTACACGAGAAGATGGAGGTAACTCCAATTTGTAATTCATACTTCCAATCCTCTACAACACCTTATAGATGGCATAATACCTTGAAACTAATTTATTGTCCTTATTTTTTTGCTTAAGGGGCATCTATTTATATGGTTGTAGTATCACAAATACCTAATCCCCCACTTCAATTCCCTTCAACCACGATGCATATATGTTTGTTTCTTCATCATATTTTGTGCCATAACCAAGTTTTGTTTCAATAGTTTGAAAAAATCCTGTTCGTGTTGTATGTGTTGATCCGTTGCCTAAGCCTTTATAATATCTTAAGCATTTATAATATATTTCAATGGTGATGTGATGTATGGAGGATGATATCCATAAAGTTCCATAAAATGGTGATGTTTTTTATGACGTATGGAAGGATGTGTTGCACCACCAATATTCCAAGTGAAACCATTTGACCCTTGTGTTTATTTTTCGATGTAAAGTAACATAGATATCCCTAAACATTTACTCACAAACTCAATTTTCCCATCATATTGAGGATCACATGATGAGGTATGATCCAATTGAGTACCCAAACAAGAAAATAATTCATTCTAAAATTTCCCGTGGAAATAAGTTCTCTATCACTTATAATAATCTTTGGTCTTCCATGTAGATTTTTGACTATTTCCATTACTTGCTTTAAAAGGATGAGAAAGAGATTGCATACTTTTTCAATTGATATACCACTACCATAATGAAAATCTTTCCTTCGGAATTGATTAAACCTATTGTCATAGCTCAACATGTCACCCCCTTTGGTTCATTAGACAAGAACAACATCTTGAAAGTTGACATGTAGAAATTGGTATATGTAAGCCTCATAAAATCCATGTTTTGCACCTTCAATGCTCCGCATACACTAGTTGACAATGTTTTTAGGCCTAAACATTCTCTAGATGACTTGACAGGGCAAATTGAAAGTCTCAAATAGTTCTCTAGTTGCACTAAAAAATGGAAATGAAGTAGAAGTGTGAATGGATAAGTGAAAATAAGGTCAAAGTTGATCATTTGTGAGGATAAGTATGAAAGGAAGATATAAAGAATTATCAACAAAGTGTATAGGTTCAATTAACTATCACTCCTCTAAGATAAAGCAATTCCATCAATGGAATAAAGGAGGAAATTTCTATGATAACGAATTTTTGCTGAAATATGAACTTGTGCACTTCTTGCAATAAGCCACAAACATTAATCATTAACAATGAGTTTTGGTGAGAGGGAGAAAAAGGACTAGTACTGTAGAGAAGCAATGAATGTACACCATTGTATAATATAATAAATTAATTCTTTCCCCCACCAAATCAATGTATTTCTATTTGTTAATGTTAATGTATTTTAATTATGGTTTCACGCTAACGCTAATGGGTGTTGCAGGAATATCCATCTCGTAGGTGATTATCTATGTATAGATATTTAATTTAGGGAAATTAGGAGTGAAAATATCTAAAACATCATCTAGTTGGCTTCTTCAAGCATCTGCCTCTTAATAGAAGGTACACCACCCTCTTACTATTTTCTTTCCTTAAATATGCGTGAGAGTGGGATAGATAGGTTGTGAATACTACTTTCAGTTAGAATCCATCGGTAGGTTTGTGGGTGCAAAGTATCATTGTAGGAAAAATATCTGTAAAAACCTATAATAAAATAAATTGAAACCTCTTCCCAATGTTGGCTTGGTATGGTTAATGGTTTAAGGATCCATAGGGTCTTGATAGTCACTGCTTTATTTTGTTGGTATACCACATACTCTACCACAAACTTCCACGCATATTCTTTAAGACCTTCCCAAAAGAAATATTTATCGATCATATGGTATGTCATTAAGAACCATGAATTTCCTCTTACAAGAGAAGTGTTTAATTCCAAAATGACCTTTTGTTTGAGTTTATAATTCTTACATAAGTATAAGTGATCTTGATACCATAAACAATCATTTTTCCACACAATTGTTTCTATTGCATCCAGATCATCCTATAGTTATGTTGTGCTATACAAGAACCCCCCATTTCTAAAAAACGTTTACACAAAATTTTTAATAAGAAATGGGTCCCTTTTTAAATAAACTTAGTGAGATTTGTGATTTAATAAATAAGCCTGGTATTGACCTCATTATAAGAAAAACCTTTATCAAAAGGCCCGATGTAATTGATTCATTGTGTAAAGCCTTTTGAATAAAGTATAAAGTGTTCCTTTGAAAAACATCATAAATAATTCTACATTGCGATAAAGCGATCGGAGATCGCGTATCGCAATGATAAAGGGATACACATAAAAAGGTCCTCATCAAATCCTCCAATCCGATAAAGGTAATCACAATCGGCAATTGGAGGTATCATGTGACAAAGAACTAAAGCACAAGCCGAAACCCCAATTGTGATTAATAAATAAGGTGTGCATCTCAAGAATAAATCATTCGCAAAGATGGTTTGCATGCATAAGTCTTTTGAAAGTAATAAATCAAACCAATTTAATAAAAACATACCCCGCCTTATTATAGTTTCACTTTATCGCAATCGGAATGATTAGGGACTTTCGCAATAGACCTTTCTCATTAACTTCTCTGATTGCGATCATAAAAGAAGGAGCACGCATTTCAATAAACTCCGTTAAAAGGTATTATTTGCATATATCTTATTATAAATCGCCTTTATCACAATCGAAGATATTTGTCTCAAGTGTTGAAGCATTACCCTTTTGAAACTCCCGATTGCGATTTGCGATTTATCGTCGATCACCGATCGGGGAAATCCAAAGACACGCTTGAGATAATCATTCAATATATGATCGATGCGATGGGTATTTATGGTATTTATTCATTACGATTGGCGGCTTGAATGGTTATTAATTTCACAGTTAAGAGTGAATCCTTCAAGGATTTCACTCGTGGTGGTTCTTAATTGCATCCGATTTATCATATGTGAATTGCCTTAATTCCATTCATTTTCGTATTGGCTTTTAGCGGCAATATCCCTGTGTTACAGTTTTTAATTGTCTGTGCAGAGTTTCTTTGAACTCATGAATCTAGAAAAGATGGGGAAGAAATCTAAGAAGGCCAAGGCACCTCCTGTAGTTAAAGAACCAGAGCCGAGCAAGAAGGGACTAATATCAAATACAACATGCCTCGGTCTGGGAAATGCAAGCTAGGAAAGTATCTACAATTTGATAGAAGCAGAAGAGCCCGAAGAACTGGAAGAGGAAGCAACAACCAATTCCACCAGCAAATCAGAAGGAACTCTCAAAGAACTGGCCTATTCATACCTTCACAAGATAGCAGTGCAGGCCAAAATTTTGCCATATACTGATGTGGTTAGATGGGTCGTCGAGAAAATCCCAACTTCAGACTGAACATTTTCCATGGTTGATGGAAGAATATTCGGGTCATTTAAACCTGAAGATCTCAGGCAAATGTACCATCTACCTCCGCCCGAGAAGCGCTATAACAAGGCATTTCTAGAAGCATTTGCAAAAGAAAATGACTTGGAATTGGACCTGATCAGACACTGGAGGCATTTCCTGAATAAACATAAGCACGAGTCATCGGGTAAGTATTCTATTGACTCATTAGCCTCTCCTTATTACTATGTTGGCACTATGATGTGTATACTATGGGGACAACATGATTCTACAAAATTTATTATAAATATGGTCACATTAATGGAAGTTGTGATTCAGGGTTATGTTATGGATTGGGAAAATATCATATTTGATAGAATAGCCACTGAGATACTAGAATTCAGAAGGAACACCATAGAAAATATTAGGGGCGAATGTTCGCCCTTTGGCGAAATTAAGGGGTTTTAAATTTTTAGTGGGCGAATGTTTTGTGTCATAGTACATTTTTACAAATCACCTCAAATAGGCCACCTTATTTTAAGGGAGAGGGTAGAAAAGGTAAATTTTGCCCCTGAAATTAGGAGTTACAACCTTCCATTAGCCCATTTTCAACAATAGATTTTATTTAAGTGAATCCATTCGCCCATTTTCAAGAACAGGTTCTATTTAAGTGAATCCTATGGGCCAAATAACATATTTATAAAAGAGGTATGGTAAATTAATAAAACTCTAAATAAATGAGAGGTATGGTAAATAAATAAAACATTTTTTATATTTACTCCATAAGTCACCTTATATACATGCAAGGGTGTAAACAAATAAAAATATAAGTAAAATGGAGGTATGGTAAATAAATAAAATGTCTTTTTATACTTACTCAAAAGGTATGGTAAATAAATAAAAATATAAATAAACTAGACTTATGGTAAATAAATAAATCCTCTTCTTATATTTAGTGCATAACCCTCATTCTATTTATGAATGCTCAAGAAAGAGGTTTTATTTAAGTGAATCCTATGGGCCAAATACCATATTTGTAAAAGAGGTATGGTAAATTAATAGAAATATAAATAAACGAGAGGTATGGTAAACAAATAAAACATTTTTTTATATTTACTCCATAAATCAACTTATATTTACGAACACTCAGAAAATGCGTTATATTTAGGTGAAACCTATGGGCAAAATACTATGGGACAAATACCATGGGCTAGATTGTTATTAATACCATGCAAAAAAACATTATTAACCCTAATATTAGTATTAATAAGAATAAAAATGGCACATGGTATTCACCAAAATGGCACATCGTATTCACCTAGAATGTAGCCTATTTAAATGGGGGAATTAAACCAGCATAGATCCATCTTTACTCTGGATCTCCTAACCCCCGAGAGGTATCAAATATCATGATATGCAAACTAGCATAGAGTGAAAGAATATTTGATCCCTGTCGGGGCTTGGTGGATCAAGAGTAAAAATGGATGTTGTAATTTAATGTATGTTTAATATTTTAGCTTAGTTAAAATAAAAAATAAAATAAAAATCAACTCTTAATTTTATTAATTTTTATAAATTACTAATAGTAATTTTTAAGCTCCAGGTTTATGATAACCCATGGTATTGACCCATGGTAATACCAAGATCTTACAAGATTTTATAATTGAGTAACATATTCGCCGTGCCTGGTGAGAGATTTGCCAAAAAATTATATATACATATTATATATTGATAAAATCGCCTTCCATTTTTCCTATATACCATGGAGATTCGCCCATTTATTATACATATAAATTTAGCGGGGGTTCTTAAAATTTTCCCTGAGGAAAATGTATGCAACTTCCTGGAACATTCCTCCTTTTTACTACAGTGCATATATTCTTGACATCATTTGTTTTAATTCTGAATACCCCATTCTCGGGTGGAAGTGGACTTCCCAAGATCCTAATCCTATTCATATCTACAACAAACAGTTGCGGAAGGCCCACTATAAGAATCACTTGTACAAAATTTGTAATAGTTTTGTCCTACCTGTATATTATTCTATCTTCAATAAGCCTGCCCCTAGGATATCTCAGGAAGCAGCAATTGACCTAACAGCAGTGGGTAGCTGGTTCGGAGAGGAGAAATTCACTTATGTAAGGCTTTTTGGCAGCCTTACCAAACCTCATGTTCTTCTTCTATATGTTCCTGATAAACTATTAGCCCGAGAGTTAGCATATTAGATAATCTAATATTCCTAACCCATAATATTTCTCAAACCCCAACATAAACTCCAACCAAATATGTGCAAATGATATAATAACCCAGAAGTGATAAAATAACGGTGGAACAGCATATAATAATGTAAACCAGAAATATAAGCAGATACACAAGAAATGCAGCAGGAAATGCTAAGCCATTTTATTATACTGAGCAATAAATGAGTACGAGAGGTGATTAGACAGATGGCACCTCAACTTTCACAAAGCAAGTGAAGAAATACTCTCAGAATGACAAGAATGTGGTCTTTGCGTGGATGTTGTTGTTGTGCTGCTACTGCTGCTAGAAAACAAATGATGATTTGGGGCTGCTCCCCTCCTCGAAAAATGCTAAAACTTTGGATTCAGGCTCTACTCAAGAAACCCAGAAAGCTTTTCTAGAGTGGCCTCACACTGATCTGTGTCCCAGCTGTTGGGAAACTATCGTGCTATTGTTGCTACGGAAAATCGAATGAGGATTTGGGGCTACTCCCCTCCTTAGAAAAGGCTGAAACTCTGGAATCGAACTCTACTCAAAAAACCCAGAAAAACTCAGAAAGCTTTTCTGAAATGGATGATCCCCGAAAATCACCCCCTTGGGGTTCTGCGTAGTTCCTCAAGGACGCTGATGAAACTGCTATTGAAATGCTGATGAAACTGTTGCTGAAATGTTGATGAATGTATTGCTGGAATGCCAATGGAAATACCTTGCTTGAGCAGGCACTTGAAGTCCCCCGGGGCTAAGGGTGAGATCTCCGAACAAAGACACTCAATGCACTAAACAGTGCTGCAGACTAGCTAAACAGCCAGCATGCTCTAAGTCAAAATTACTATCACAAATGCTCATAACCAGAATGATCCAAAATGAGGGGGTTTCTCTCTATTTTATAGCCTCTACCTCTCACAATCCCTAGACTCACTTTCTCCTGCGTGATTCCCTTCTTGCCATGTGTTCCTTCCCTCCTACACAGTGCCTCCATGTGTCTGCGTGGGCCCCATTTTTGCGTCCCCCTTTGGCCCGCTTGGCTCCCCCTTAAGTCACAATGTTGTGCTACCTAGAAAGTGACTTTTTATTCTAAAGTGAGTTATGTTCCCCCTTCCTCACTTTTTATTTACAAATAACTATAGAAGGCAAAAATCAAATATTCCAATTAGCCATAGCTAATTAGGAATATTACAATCTCCCCTGGCAAAATGTTGCTTGTCCTCAAGCAACTGAAGTGATGGATGCTATACGATCTCCTCACTCTCCCAAGTGGCATCCTCATCCGGCAAATTCTCCCACCTCACCAAGAATTCTCGGACCGTCCTGCTCCGCAACCATCTCTCCCTAGAGTCAATGATAGCCTCTGGCTGCAATAACAAATGCCCCTCATCATCCATGGGTGGTAGCTCATCCTTCATGGTCACCTGCTGCCCCAATGCCTTCTTCAGGCATGATACATGAAAAATGTTATTAATCTTGCTGCCTTGGGGCAGCTCCAACTCATATGCAACCTGTCCAATCCTACGTATCACCCTGTATGGCCCATAAAAGTGGGGCTTGAGCTTCTCAACCCCCTTCTACTTCAACGATGACTGTCGGTATGGCTGTAATCATAGGTTAACCATGTTCCCTACCTCGAACCGCCTCTCCACCCGATCCCTGTCGGCATACAGCTTCTATTGGTTCTACACTGTAGTCATGTTATCCTTGAGAGCTCGGAGGATATCCTGACTCTCTTTGATCCAAATCTTGGCTCTAGGAGCCCTGCTATCACCAAACATCATGTCAAAAAAAGATAAATGATGATACCCATATAAGGCATAGAATGGTGACATACCAATGGACATGTGATGTGAAGTAATGTAGTTGTACTCCCCCAGATGCAGCCACTTCAGCCATGCTCACTGCTGCCAACTGACATAGTTACGCAACTAGCCCTCTAGCCACTTGTTAACTATCTCCGTCTGTTCGGTCATCTGTGGGTGATAGCTGGTACTCGGTGTCAACTCCATCGCCACCAATCAGAAAAGCTCCTGCCGAAACCCACCCATGAAATGGCTGTCCCTGTCACAGACGATGGTCTTAGCAATACCATGTAGCCTGAAGATCTCCCTTAAGAATAGCTTGGCCACCTATGCCACTGTATAGTGTGCAGATATGGCAAAGAAATGTGCGTGCTTCATCAGTCGATCAACGACGACAAAGATACAATCCTTGCCCTGTACTATGGGCAACCCTGTGATGAAATCCATTGAAATACTCTCCCATTTCCCCTCCGAAATGGGAAGGGGCTACAATAATCCTGTGGGATGGCTCATCTCTCCCTTGTTCCTCTGGCAAACATCGCACTCCCGGATGTGTTGGAGTACGTCCTCCTTGAGGCCATTCCATGAGAACCTCTCCCTAATGGCCCTGTAGGTTTTGGTAAAACCCTGATGTCCTGCCAATGGGGAATCATGTGATGCCTCGAGTATCTTCTTCTTGAGCTGAGACCCCTCAATCAATAAGATCTGGTCCCTGTAGTAGATTATCTCATCAACCACCCTGTACCTATCATTTGCCACCTGCCCATCCAGAACCTCACATGCAAATCTGTCCTTGGAGTACTCTACTAAGAGTTGAGCCCTCCAATCGGTATCCAAGCTCATAAGAGACGACGTGGCAGGTCTATGTGAAAGGGCATCTGCTACCACATTGTTCTTAGACATACTCAATGTCAAAGTCATATGCTTGGATCTTACTGATCCACTTCTGCTGCCTCTCCTGTAGCTACTTTTGCTCCAAAAAGAACTTGACGATGTTGTGATCAGTCCTCACCCTGAACCTGTTGCCTATCAAATACTACCGGTACGTAGCCAATGCAGGCATGATGGCCAACATATCCTTGTCATATATGGAATAAAACCTCTCGTGTGGAAGGAGCTTCTGGCTCTCAAATGCTATAGGGTGACCTCCTTGCATCAATACTGCATCAATCCCCTCTCCTGACGCATCACACTCCAAAACAAATGGCTGTGTGAAATCTGGCAATGCAAGCAACTCCTGGATAGCCCACTCAATATGATCCCGATAGGCCTTAGGGTGCCTATAGGGGTTGTAATCACGACCTGTATGCCCTGCTCAAGCTCGATGGTGTGCTCAAACCCCTGATCTAGTGGCCGTCCTAGTGGAATCTCCCCAAACACTATGGCATACCGATCAAGGATAAACTGTATCTCTGGGTGTACCGTCTGCCCTGTAGTTCCTGCCTCTGATGCATGTAGCTCCACTGCTCACTCTATGTCTCCCTTTCGGAAGACTTCCTCCATCCGATGAGCCGAGACGGTTTGAGGCAGATATGTGTGCTATCCCTGTATCTTTTCATGCCTCCCTGTCTTCTCATCATCCCACTCCATCTCCAGGGTCTTCCAATCTATCGTGGCCTTCCCTAGAGTGATAAGCCACTGAAGACCCAGTATCATGTTGGTGTCTGGAATATCGACCATGAAAAAGTGGTTAGTTAATGTGTAGGTTCCCATCGTCATTGAAAGCTCTGGAGCATAATGAGCAGACATCATGGTCTGATTTCCTGGGACCAAAACTGAAAACCCATCGAAGCTCTATGTCTGTATACCTCTCCACTCAACCATCTGGGCATCGATGAAGTTTTGGGTTGCCCCACTGTCAACCAAAACTGATACGCACTAGCCACGTACTATCCCTCGTACGCGTAGCGTCAGATACTTGGGAACTCCCCGCACCACGGCAAGGGCCCTTGCGGTGGGTGGAAAAGATGCACCATCTGTTGCTAGTGATGGAGGTGGCAAAGGTCCCTGTATGGCATGGCTATCTCCTGCCTCGACATCCTCCTTGTCATCCTCTTCTCCATTGCTCTGGGAGAAGACCTCAATAAAATGTGCTTTACCAGCAGCACATCTATGTCCTGGTGCCCATGGCTCCTGACAAGTGAAGCACAACCGCTTCTTCTTCAGCCCCCTCCTTGCATCATCGTCAAGTTGTACTTGTCCTAGATTCCCCTTTGGAGGTGGAATCCTCACATCCTTCCCCTTAAACTAGAAAGTATGTCTCTGGGGGTAAGGTGTCTGGGTCCTGGGTAAGACATCCTGTAAGTCCCGGGTCCTGCTGATAGCGTTCTGGAGTGTGGCTGGTCTAGTGGATTAGAATAAACCCCGAAGTGGCTCTGTTAACCCCTCAACATACATATTGACCCTCTGTGCCATGGAGAGGTCTGGCATCATCACGGAGACCCTCAAAAAATCTGCAATGTAGGTCTCTGGGCTCCCTGTATGTTTGAGCTTTGGCAGCTCAACGAAATTCTTCTCTGGATCACTCTGATCAAATTGCTTTATCAGTCTCTTGGTAAACTCGGCATATGACATCACTGTGGAGTGCTTGAATGTAACCATCCCATGAAACCACCAATCCTGGGCCTCGCCATCCAAATGTAACGTTGCCACCTTGATGGCCTTTGCCTCTGACATCTGGTTAAGTTGGAAATAAATGTCCAGCTTCTCCACCCAAGACTTTGCTGAACTGTTTGATGAGCCATCAAACGTAGGCAAGTGGAATCTGCTCGCTGCACAGTGGGTGTCGCCATCATGGTAATGCCAGTACCCTCTGTGATGATCACGGGGTCTGCTATCCTACTGGAGCTTAACAAAATCTCTGAATGAGAGGGCTTCCCTAAACTCCTACCCATAGGCCTGGTAATCTACAAAATAATTTCCCATATGCCTGAGCTCTGCCTCCTACTGGGCTGTGACCCCTGTGTCTGCTCCTAAGAAGGTGGGCATGGTAGAGCGTGTAGGGGCATGTGAGGCCCCCTGCTGCACAATATCACGCTGCTCTCGCAAGTGATGGATGCACCTGATCCCTCACTGATCTGAAAACTCGTGGGCTCTCCTGTTGTTTGGCCTCTACTACCGTGAATCCCTACCCCATCACATCAATCTGCATCGACAGATCCTGCACTGATTTGAGGAGAATATCCACAAATCTCTTCCCGTGCTCGCCTGCCATTTGCTCTATGTCCACTACTGTCTCTCTCTGTTCTGCGTCTACCATAGCTTCCTCTTGTTCTACATCTGCCATAGGAACACAATCTCCCTCTCCGTAGGTATTCTCCAACCTACGCCTAGTGTATCTATATCTCTGACCTCTGTAACAAATATAGGGTTTTTTCCCTGGTGTCATAGATTGCTAGCTCCACAGGTTGAGCCAGATCTATGCTCTGATACCACTCTAATATTCCTAACCTAGAATATTCCTCAAAACTCAAAAAAAACTCCAACCAAATATGTGCAAATGATATAATAACCCAGAAGTGATAAAATAACAGTGGAATAGCATATAATAATGTAAACCGGAAATATAAGCAGATACACAAGAAATGCAGCGAGAAATGCTAAGCCATTTTATTATACTAAGCAATAAATGAGTACAAGAGGTGATTAGATAGATGGAACCTCGACTTGCATAAGGCAAGTGAAGAAATACTCTTAGAATGACAAGAATGGCCTCTCTGCATGGATTCTGCTGTTGTTGCTACTCGAAAAAAATGATGATTTGGGGCTACTCCCCTCCTTGGAAAAAGCTGAAACTCTAGATTCGGGCTCTACTCAAGAAACCGAGAAAAACCTAGAAAGCTTTCCTAGAATGGCCTCACACTGATTTGCGTCCCAGCTGCTGGAAAATTGTCGTGCTGCTGCTGGAAAATTGTCGTGCTGCTACTGGAAATCAAATGAGGATTTGGGGTTTCTCCCCTCCTCAGAAAATGCTAAAACTCTGGAATCAGACTCTACTAAAAAAACCCAGAAAAACCCAGAAAGTTTTTCTAAAATGGACGATCCCCGAAAATCACCCCCTTGGGGTTCTACGCAGTTCCTTAAAGATGTTAATAAAACTACTGTTGAAATGCTAATGAAACTGCTACTAAAATGTTGATGAATCTACTGTTGGAATGCCAATGGAAATACCTTGCCCAAGCAGGCACTCGAAATCCCCCAGGGCTAAGGGTGAGATCTCCGAACGGAGACACTCAAATGCACTAAACGGTGCTGCAGATTAACTAAACAACCAGCGTGCTCTAAGTTATCACAAATGCTCATAACCGGAATGATCCCAAATTAGGGGGTTCCTCTCTATTTTATAGCCCCTGCCTCTCACAATCCCTAGGTTCACTTTCTCCTGCGTGATCCCCTTCTTGCCATGTGTTCATTCCCTCCTGCACAGTCCCTCTATGTGTCTGCATGGGCCCCATTTCTACATCCCCCTTTGGCTCCCTTGGTTCCTCCTTAAGTCACAATGTTGTGCTACCTAGGAAGTGACTTTTTATTCTAAAGTGAGTTATGTTCCCCCTTCCTCACTTTTTATTTACAAATAACTATAGAAGGCAAAAATCGAACAAAATAGAATATTCCAATTAGCCATAGCTAATTAGGAATATTACATATAATGGTTGAAGGAACATCAAAAACCTTAAGGGATTCCAAGAAAAATATGTGGCCTGCATTCCCCCTTCGGTGTGGTGTTTTTACCTTACATGATTATAAGCATGTAGAGAAAGAGGCAGAGAAGATTCAGATGCTAAGTCTTGCAACCATTCCAAATATGCAATATGACCTAAGGAAATTTGCCTATAATGTTACTTCTAAAGCTAAACTCACCAGATTTGATCATGAAGAAGATGACTTTGATGATTTGTTTTCTTCAGCTGAATTATTTTGCCAGGTTAAAGGATTGACTAGTACCAAATATGGAGAAGAGGGACTAGATTTGCCTTTGGATTTATTAGCTACAACCCCAACAGTTCAGCCACAGAGTCAAAATAAATAGAAAGCTGCTGAGACTACTCTTGTAGTGGAGAAGGTTCCCGAAAAGGAAAAGTTGCTAGAGCAGGAGCATAGACAAGAAACAAGTAGTGGACCCCTTGATTCAAACATTTATGTCGATCCTAAACTAATCAAGCAATGGCAGCAATTTGATTCCATCATTAGTAATACTGAGAGCATTCAAGGACTTAGTACAGTGGACGTGACCACTACTCAGAAATCGGTAATCAATAGAGTTCCGATTGAAGGAACAAGAAACCCACCCATGATCCATAAGGACTTAGAAATAATCCCTAAAAATTCCTTTGATAAGATTATTTTACACATAGAAGAGATACCACCATTAGATGTCTTCTACAACCCTAAGCATAGGGCTGTAATCAAAAGACAAAGGAAAAAGAGGAAAATTGATCACTCTCCTCTTTTGACTTCACAAATGGAGATGATGAATGTGGTATGGAGAGAGGAAGTTAATCCTTCTAAAGATCTCACCAAACTTTCTCAGTATGCTGGAGCATACACAGCGGCCACAATGGATAAAGCATCAGAGGTTAGTAATTTACTAAAAGAAAAAGACCAAGCAATCAGTTTGCTAGAAGCATAGGCACAGGAGAAACAACAGAAGATAGAACAGCTGGAACAACAATTAGCAGTTTAGAAGCAGTTAAATGACCAGTTGAATGAGCAATTGCTCAAAGAAAAGCAAAGGATTGATGAGCAAGCAATTCATAAGCAACAAGAGTTATCCCAGGCATTGAGTAAGTTGCAGTTATTAAATGAACAGTTGAGTAAATCGAAGGAAGAACAAATTGCTCAACTGACAGTTCAAATAGAACGATTCAAAGAATATCCCCAAGTGGGAGAATTCAGATCTGAGGCTCTAGAAATTACCAGGGCATTGTCTAGGCAGTTGAGCCTACTATGTCATAATATCTCATTAATTCTTCCTCTGTGTGAAATTTCATCATCCATGGTTGACAAATCAGTAGATGCGAGACTGGACTTAGAAAGAGAAGATGAAAAATTAACAAATTTTATCTCTTAGCAAGAATCTAAAGAGGGAAAAGCTACTAATATACTACAAATCCGGGAATCACATAAAAAAATTCTATTTACTAAATGGGAATCTCAGCTAATGAAGGCTGAAAGAGCAACATTAAGATGCATATCAGTAACAGGCAACCTGGTTGAATTAATTAATAATAGTCTTTATTTATCAAATTTAATAACAGAGTGTTCTCCAGGAAAACTCCCACCAGTAAAAGCATTAGAATAGATGTGGAAACAGGAGCTGGAGTAGAGGGAAAAATTGATTGCAGGTATTCAAAGTTTAACATGGGAAACCTTTTGGTTTTTCCTTGTCAAACCATATAGTTAGCGGACAGCAATGAAATGCCTTACCGATGCGATTAGCCACATGATTCCCGAGCTTAATGATGCCACATACACCACTTAGTTACACTCACGCATGAGTCATCCACCAGAACTCCAGCCAATGCTTGCTATTTGTCAGCTCCGACCGCAAGATGATTAGCCAATACAGTGAACCATTTTTGACTAACCGCAACATGCCTATTTCAAGATGATTTTCACATTTTTGTGATTTGGTTATACCAATGCATAGCATATTTCTTTCATAGTTTGTTATTTTAAGTAGTATTTATAGACTCTTTCATGTTTTTAGAAAAGGTCCTCAAATTTTGTATTAAGAATTGAATTGGAGGTTGCACTACTATGCTTCCGATATATTTATTTTTATAAAAACTGGACCTGAATTCTAAGTTTTGATAAAGAATGCTTTTATTTGAAATGCACTATTGCTTCTTGTGAAAGTATTCCCAAGTTAAAAGGCAGATTTGAATGCGATTCATATTGGAGGAGACTCAAATGCATACAGTACTACTATCTGTGTTTTTGCTTCAAGCTTTTATGTGAATCAACATTTATTTATTTTGCTATTATTGATATATGTATATGTTCTTACAACAATTCTTTGACTTATCACTATTGAATGTTTCAAAGTTGTTATCTTTCATATATATGTGTGTCAGTAATATATAACGATTAGTGTGATAACATTTTAATTATTACTTTGTTCAATTACTTGAACAAAGTAATTATCATATGAATGAACATTTTTATTAATGAGTAAGTCATCTATATGTTTACTTGTCAATAAGAACCATCAAAAATTGCACTAGGAGAAAGATTTCCTGGGATAGATTAGTTACTTTTATATTGTTTCATTTTAGAATAGATCATTTATCGTTCCCATTATATACTATAAATCGATCACTTATCCATCCCACTTATATATAATTGGGAAACTGGTCCCGTTATATCCAGTTGGAGCCACCACACCAAACAGAAAATGAGTTGCTTTAAGGTTCAGACCGGGTAGTTTTCCCCGATGTTGATGCAGCGATTTTCAAGGCATCAACAAGTTATTAAATGATCTTGCATATCTTCTCTTCTTGCTACCATTATATCCTTGCTTCTTCCACCCAATCATATTGTGGAATGGAAATAGAACATATTAAACCATTTGTGTCTTCCTCTTTCCATGAGAGTGCATTTACCACAATATATTATTTTCCTTTTTTTGTAAATAATTTAAAATTCATAACCCATGATATTTGTGACCCATTTCTTTTGCTCTTATGAAGAAAGTATTTTCTCCAAGAAGTACTTCCAACTATCATGATCTATTTTTACTTTGAAGTGTCTTCCTATTAGGTATGGAAACCATTTTGAAATGCATGTAGTATGTCCAACATTTGTTTTTCATAGATGGGTCTAAGTAAGTTCTTTCCTTTGTGTTTGCTACTTTCAAAGGCAAGGGTCCTTGCTTCCTGCATCAAAACTACACCAATTCCATGGCTTGAAGAAACACACTCCATAGTGAAGATCTTTGTGAATTCAGGTGTTTCCAAGATAGGAGTTCCATACATAGCCTATTTAGGTTCTTCAAAAGATTTGGTTGCTTCAAGAAAATGTTTCCTTCTTCAATAATTTTGCTATAGGTGTTACTATTTGACCATAATTCTTGATGATCTTATGGTAATATCATGTCAATCCTAAAACTCCTCTAAGTTTCTTCAAGGTATTAGGGATTGGTCATTCCCTCGTAGCTTTGATTTTGTTAGGATCGACCTTGACACCATCATGTGATACAATATGACCCAAATATTTTTCTTCTTGTACCCCAAAGGCATGCTTGAAAGGATTTGCATATAGTTGTTGGTATTCTAATAGTGTCAAGACCCTGTCAACATGTTGTGCATGCTTTTCCCAAGATTCATTGTAGAATAATATGGAATAAAAGGATATTAGCACAAATTTTCTAAGGAAGGTTTTGAAAATAGAATTCATCTTTGAAATGTTGAAGGTTAATTTGTAAGTCAAAATGGAATAATAAAAACTCGTAATGACCTTCATGTGTTCTAAAGGTTGTTTCCTAGGTGTCGTCTTGCCTCATTCTAATTTGATGATATCTATAATGAAGATCCAAATTATTAAATAAAATTACTCTATGCAATTCATCTAATAATTCATCAATAATTGGAATGGAAAATGTATCTTTCATTTTCATTTCATTTTGTTTTCTATAATATAGACACATGTGCCATGAACCACCTTTTTTTATAAGCATCACTATTAGTGAAGAGAAAGCACTTTGGCTAGGTATAATGATGTCTTCCTCTAAGATTTCTTGAATCATATGCGTAATCTCACTCTTTTATTAATGTGGATATTTGTAAGGTCTAATGTTAGTTGGTACACTTCTAGGTTCCAAATGAATAGGATGATCATGATCTCAGATAGGTGGAATACCGTTAGGCATTTCTCCAAATTCCTTCACATGATTGTTGATAACTTTTTGGAGATCCAATGGGGTAGAGGATATAGATGTTTGAACATATAATGAATCCAATTTTGAAACTACATATTGGTGGCCCTTCCCTATAAATTTTTTCATGCTATTAGAGATTATCACTTTTGTTATGTGGGATTTACGATTCCAGACAAAAGTATCTCCCTTAGGTTTGGTGTCTTACCTAGAACAATAGAGAGACAACTAACCCAATGCTTTCCTTCAAGTAAATATATGACATAATGAAGCCTACCTGGAATCCTTCGCATGCTTTTCTCCTTATTTATCTTGAATTCTCCAATTCTAGCTCGAATTGCCAAAATTAGAACCTCCACAGTCAAATAACACAAGCCAAGAAACTACAAGATCTATATAGTATCGTCTAAATACTTTATTCAATAGATCAACATGGTATTTAAATACATGAAATAACAACATCACATATAGGAAAACAAAGAATTATTTGCATTAATATAAATGGAAGGAGTTACAACCATAAATAGATGTTGGTATTGTAGAAGAGATCCTCCACCCTAACTTGTCCTTTCCTTGTCAAAATGTGCACCTCCAATGACCCTAAATGCATGAAATGAAACCTATCACAAAAAAAACATAATTGTATAGTCACTCTCCAAAATCCAACCTCTTCAATATGGAAGGATGTAAATATATAGAGGAGTGAGGTAAGTTGGGAGTTCTTATCCAATTACCAATATAAGGTTTTAGATACACCTTTAATGGGAGGATGGAATCAAATGATACACATTCGAAACTCCAAAGTAGGGTAGGATAAGGTCTGAATGTTATATTTGAGGTAAATTCTTGTGTTGTCACTCACTGCTAAATGTGTTTTCAGCTGTGAGAAGGGAAAGAAAGAGAAGTGAATATTTAAATGTTGAAATGATAAAAATAGAATCCAGAATATTCCAATTTTAATTTTTCCGTCCTTGAATTAAAATTTTGAATTAAAATTTGAATTTAATCTCACCAGTTGCTTGGAAAATAATTAATTAATTCATCTTGAGTTAATTACTTGGAGAAATTCAAGTTAGAAGTCTTTGTGAAGTCATGCAACAATTATCCCTTAAATTAAGGAGATTATCCCTTAATTAAGGAGATAAGATTGAGTTATATTTGAGTTGTAATTAGTTAACTCAGTTTACTGAGTTAAGTTCAGTTAAATTAGTTCGAAAATATTTGATGAACTAATTGTGAGTTATCAATCAGTTGATGCATGCATGTACTCAATAAGTGTACTCCATATAACTGAAAATTCTCTCATCAGAAACTCATGCATGTCTATTATGAGAAAGACCCAGTTGAGCTAAATGTCAAGGATAGGTTACTATCAGTTGCGTGTGTTTTCCTATAAAGGAAACTCATCCGTGCAGTCAAGGTAAGGTTCCTTGACGATTGTGCAGTTTTACAGGGTGTGAGATCAGTGTTACACTTGGTAACAGTAGGATCATCCAAGAAAAATTGTGCAAGGAAATAGGTGGCTTGGAGGGCTGAGGAGAAGGTTCGTGAGAAGCCTTGTTTGCTTATGAGCATCCAGGAGGATTGTATTGAGAGCTGGATAGCTATGAGAGCTAAAGCTTTGTGTAATTCTGATGTATTTCCACCTTGTATGATAATACAGATAGTGGGTTTTTTAGGTGAGGCTTTCCCCTGAGTATTTTTTGTGTTTCATGTGTATTGATTCTTCTTCTTATGGTTATATGTGTTCAACTTTGATTCAGCTCGATCTTTAAGCTTCCACAAGTTTGATAGTAGAAGTAGATTATAGTATTTTTCTTTAGTATATTGCATTATTGAGTTAATCTACAGTCAGATTTTCTACATAGATCTTAGAGGTCGATTTGTAGATAATCGGCAGCAAATTCTACATGGTATCGGAGCCTAGTTTATCGGAGTTGTGAATAGTATACGGAGAAGAGAATTCGAAGTTTGAAGTTCGGGGTTGCAAGTGCAAATCGAATTCTTATCATACTTCAAGGTTGGCCAATGGCGTTCTATGGCTTGAGACTCAAGTATGCCTTGGAAGGCAGCTCGAATTACATAGCATGGAAAGATCACATGGAGGTTGTATTAGAAGGAAACGACTTGAAGGATTTCATTGATCAAGTAATCCTAAAGCCAGGTTCAACAAATGCACAAGAGTTGGCTAAGTGGAAGAAGTACGTGGTGAGGGTGAGACGGATCATCCTCGAGGGATTTTGAGACCATATTGTCTTGAGTCTCCATGGGAAGGATACTCCATCTTCAATGTGGAAGACATTGAAGGACCTCTACCAAAGCAGTAGTGACTAGAGGAAATTGGTGCTCAAGGATAAGCTTCGAAGAATCAAGATGGAGAACGGCGATACTATTTCCACATATCTGAACAAGCTCACCACTTGCAGAGATGAGATTGGAAGTGTGGGAATAATTACTGTTGATGATGATATGGTGAGCCTCGCTCTCCTTGGCCTTCCAAAGAGCTAGAATAGCTACCAAGGCTTTGTGAATAGAAGGGAGAAACTGTTAGATTGGGAACGATTGTGGTCGGATCTCATGCAGGAGGAGATCAGGAGGAGCACACGAGATGGTTCTTCATCCAAGGATGATGATGAAGAAAATTTGGCCTTAGCATGTAAGATAAGGAAAGGGAAGGGGAAGGCATCCCATTCTGAATCGAATTCTTCTCATAGAGGGAAGAAGGTTGACAAGTCTAAAGTGAGATGCTTGAATTGTCACGAAATGGGTCATTATGCGACTAATGGCCCATCGAAGAAGTCCAAGAAGGGATCCTCGAAAGGATCTGAAGGTGAGGCATTAGCTTCTCAGTTCAAAATGGATTTCACTCTCATCGCATGCATGGTGCCATCGATGATGGGTTGTGGTTGGTGTCTTGACAGTGGAGCCTCATTCCACATGACCAACGATAAAATTTTATTCAGTACCTTGGAGGAGAAAGGCCTCAAGTTGCGCATAGAGATGGGTGACGACGAAAGGTTTAGTGTTTCAGGAGTGGGCATGGTTTCTTTTCAGAGGGAGCATGGAGCTTCTATCACCTTGACAGATGTGAAGTATGTGCCTGGACTGAGGAAGAACTTTGTATCGGTCGCAATGTTGGAGGACAAAGGCTACAATCTTGTCATCAGTAAGGGAAAGGTTTTCCTTAGACACATCACCACGGGATAGGTGAAACAGATCGGTTCACGAGTTAAGAACCTATATGCACTTGAGGTTTAAGGTGTATGCAAATCCTTGAGGAGCAAGGCAAATGTTAGAGACTTGGTGGTTGAGAGGGAGAGTAAATTACCTCTCAACATATAGCCCTAGAAGAAGTCTCAGACAATTGTGGAGGAGCCAAAATTGGAGATGCTGAGAGGAGACCGAGTGGAGGCATCCACTCATGCAGAGACCTCCAGTAGGGGGGGGGGGAATTTTGAGCCAAGTGGACAGAGGGACCACATGCAGCCATACCTCCATGTGTGAGGTGGGACAATGTGAAGTGATAGTCCCAAGAAGGCTAAAATTTGGCAGGTTCCATTGAGAGGTTTTATCTCATGGATCGTACTTTGCTACGAGAGCCCAAAGTACATAGTAGTGGGAGGAATCAATGGGATTGATGCAGTGAGAGATCAAAGTGACAGAGGCTAGAGTAGTCAGGTACTAAAGAACAAATAAAAGGATTGACAATAGTGCAGAAAGGCAGAGTCAACTGAAGCGCAAAGTTTTCAGTCAATAGAGGCAATAGAAGTTAGAGACTTTGATGACAGATGCATCATACTGATTCGGGTTGGATGTTTTTTTTGTTTCTAGAGTTGTTGGAGCAACAACACTAGAGAGAATTGTTGCATGCATAACATTCCAAAGGTTCTAGATCGGGATTGAGTTGAATTGCTTTCTTGTTGAGAGGCAGAATTTAAAATAGCAACAAGAAATGATAAAAATAGAATCCAGAATATTCCAATTTTAATTTGTCCTTGAATTAAAATTCGAATTTAATCTCACCAGCTGCTTGGAAAATAATTAATTATTTCATATTGAGTTAATTAGTTGGATAAATTCAAGTTAGAAGTCGTTGTGAAGTCATTCAATAGTTATCCCTTAAATTAAGGAGATAAGATTGAGTTATACTTGAGTTGTAATTAGTTAACTCAGTTTACTGAGTTAAGTCTAGTTAAGTTACTTCCAAACTATTTGAGGAACTAATTGTGAGTTATTAGTTAGTTGATGCATGCATGCACTCAACAAGTGTACTCCTAATAACTGAAGATTCTCTCATCAGAAACTGTAGAAATTTTGAATAATAAACACATATTCAACAGGGATTATCCTGATCATGCACTATTGCGGAATACATGCACAATACATAAGCTCCTCTACGTTGATCATCAATTTATCAGCATCAAAAACAATGAAACATCAATCGCATGCACACATTAACACAGTATGTAACCCGGGGAAATCTTATAGCAGAAAACCCCACACTATCTTGTATATTAATGATTGAGAACATGTAACATTACATAGTACAATACTCCTCACAAGTACTCAGTACTATCTCCACCTGTTACACACAATACAGCTCAGATCTGACCTCCAAATCTCCTCTGCTGCTTGCCTGCCTCCACTGCACAATCCTACAAGAGAATGAATGAGAATGGTTGATCCAAACTCCTATTTACCTTGTGAAAATCACCCAAACTATAAATCACGTGAGCACAAGCTATATTTCACTTGGTATTGGCCCACACTACGCAGAGATCATTGGCATAACTCAATCCATGCATGTGCAAAATCTCATGCACAACTGATAGCAATCTCAACCTCTAACACCTGTCTCCACTGCACTGTACATGCATTGAGTTAACTGATGTATTCTTCAGTTGCATTATGAGTTAATAATTAGTGAATTAATTAATAACTAATTCACACAACTCATCACTTAGTCTATTGGCCAGACTAAATACAACTAGTTCAACTAAGTCAAACATAACACAACTCCATTAACTGCTCATCCAACTCCACATAACTCACATGCACGAGTTCTAACTGATGTCCTACATGCAATAGCTCAACTGACTCACAAAGAAAGCGTATTTCCTTCTCACAACTACATGTGCCACATCTGTAGCTCAAACTGAAGTGCTCCAAGAGAATAAGATAAAGTTTATAGTCCAAATATTATTATGAGACAATAATATTTGACTTTTCTATTTTTGACTAGCAGTCTAAAAATAGACTCTGATCACTCCTGCTATGATAAAAAAATAGACTTTGCGCCATAATTTTCCTACGGGCCCACTTAGTGAAGGTGACTCCTTTCCTCTAAGCTCCATTATCTTGTTGCATTCTCAACAAGCATTTCTTGTTGCACACTTTTCAACAGAAACTCATGCATGTCTATTCTGAGAAAGACCCAGTTGATCTAAATGTCAAGGACAGGTTACTATCAATTGCATTTGTTTTCCTATAAAGGAAACTCATCCATGTAGTCAAGGTAAGGTTCCTTGAGGATTGTGCAGTTTTACAGGGTGTGAGATCAGTGTGAGTGATCAATGTTACACTTGGTAATAGTAGGATCACCCAGGGGAAACTGTGCAAGGAAATAGGAGGCTTGGAGGGCGGAGGAGAAGGTTTGTGAGAAGCATTGTTTTCCTGTGAGCATCCAAGAGGATTGTACTCAGAGCTGGCAAGCTGTGAGAGCTAAATATTTGTGTAATTCTGATGTATTTCCACCTTGTGTGATAATACAGGTAGTGGGGTTTTCTGCTAAGGCTTTCCCCTGAGTATTTTATGTGTTTCATGTGTATTGATTCTTCTTCTTATGGTTAAATGTGTTCAGCTCTGATTCAGCTCAATCTTTAAGATTCCGAAAGTTTGACAGTAGAAGTAGATTATAATATTTTTCTTTGGTATATTGCATTATCGAGTTAATCTACAGTCAGATTTTCTACATAGATCTCATAGATATATTTGTAGAGAATTTGCAGGAAATTCTACATTAATCCACCTTCTAAGCCACATAGGCTTTCTAATATTAATCGGACCATCTTCATTGCATAGTTCTCAGAACAAGCTTTCCAATGGTATATGGAAGTCCGAAAATGGACTTTTGAATCAGAAGTTAAAGTCCAAAAATGGACCTCTGGATCAGAAGTTAGAGGAGATTGAAGATGGGGGTTCTGTTGCTTTGAAATGAAAGGGAAAATCATATTGTAGGTCAAGGAACTCATCACCTATATCGCAAATCGACAATTGGTCGAGCCCCCAGCACAGTCCATCAAATTATCCCATGATATTGTTGTCCCACATATCGAGGATCCCACAGTCCTACATCCCACAGTCCTGCATCAACACAATCTTGTGATATCAGAATCTCGTAGTCTCGCATCATTGTAGTCCCATGATATTGCAAGCATGCAGTCTCGCAGTCCCGCGATATCGGAAAATCAGCTGTCTGTGGGGTCTCGGCCATAGGCTTACAGTTAATCGGCGGTTCATGATGTTGAACGTCAATATTGTAGATCAACTATTGCAGCCACAAAGGGGTGCACACAAGCACGGGGCCAAAAGCATCACCGAATGCTGATATCGCAAGAATCGCCAAAAACTGGGCATATAGTGTTAAATCATCGGGGAAGGCTGAAAATATTTAACAAAGGAAATCAACACAAAACAAGGATGAGTGGGCCTTTTTCTCTCTCCTCTAGGGGGCCATGTGGCGGACTACCATTGGTCCTCATAAATGACATGGCAATTGACGTTATCAGGACGTGGTAGTATGGAGGACACATGTCACGTAGATTCAGCATTTTCAGGGTCCTGAGGGGCCATTTTTGGGTGACACGTGTCACCACTCATAGGGTGACATGTGGTAGTGATGACATCATCCATCGTAATCGCATATCGATGATCGCACAAGTCAAGTCCCTCCTCCACCGTAGTCCCTCCAGGCTTGCGATTATGATATGCAGAGGATCCTCCCGGATGCGATATTTCATGTGTTCTATCTTATAATGATTTTGTGTCTAGACAATCAGTTAGTGCTATAAAGGGAGGTAAAGGGTCTCCCTCTCCCTTATTGAAATTGTGATGCCTTCAATGGGACCGACCCTGTAGACCGACAATCACAGGGGTCAAGAGGAAATATCGATGGCTAACATCGAAAATTGTCAAAGTGCAGGATTTCATGTATTAAAGGAAAAAGGCCCCTGGATAGGATTTTAAAGGCTCTAGTGCCTTCGAGCTAAGCACCTGGTTCAACCCCCAGTCATATGAAGAAAATTACAGAAAGGGGCCGAAGTAAAGGGGATAAAGCGGGTCGGAAGGTGCCACCCTATAAACACTGGTTTAAGAGGAAAAGTCTCACTATCGTAAGGCCCCGAGCACATGGTACATGGCATTGAAGGCAGATGGGTCGACAGTTGAAGCATTGAATGAAGTATGGAGCAGTGGTAAACCAGTAAAGGGGGATCAGGAAGTCTTAATGGCACGACATGGTGCTCCACTCCTATACATAGAAAAGGATTGTCGGGAGGTGCTCCATTTCCACTCCAAGACAAACATTCACAGTTGATCCACTCCCAACTCCAAAGAATGAGCTACTTTGGTAGTTAAGGTGAAAGCAACAGGCACCAACTAAGCAGCTACAGGGACACATGATGATAGAGACGTGTCCTAACTAGAGGCTTTCACAGGAACGACATAAGGACCTCTTCCTCCATCATCCTCCAATTTTCCTTTTATTTATGCAATTTCTGTTTATTTCCAAGAAGGGATTAAATCTCGATTATAATGATTCTGGGTAGCATAGCCTGGCACACCTAAACAACTAGTCTATGAGACAACTGGAGCTTAGGAAAAGGTATTTTGTAAATTGTAATGCACGCTCCCCCTCTTCTTATAAATAGGGGGAAGAAACATTGATGAATGGTTCGGTAATTCTTCACCTACTAGTCAAGATTTCTACGATTCCACTTGGGTTCTACTTGCTTGCCCATGAGGGACTTGAGTGATATATGGATAAATGTAAATGGACTGGTATGTTGGACTCATATTGGATTAATGAAACTCCCTGGTGATTCCAAGAAGATCAATGTGCAGTATGTTTTCCCTTCTATAATCCCATTTCATATATGTTTTTCCTTCTCTAAAATAGTGTGATGAATCTGTTGGTTTTCCTCTGATTCATGGATTTATCTAGGCAACTAAATAAGTGAAAAATACCTATGCATAACACAAATTTACTTGTGCTAGCCTATAACCTACAGTACTTGTGTAAAAGACATATTTACTTGTGTTATTTGATTAACCTGCAGTACCTGTGTGAGCCCTGATTTGCTTTTGTTGTTTAGTGCTAATGATACCCATGTTATATCTGGTATGGAACTTAAGTAAGTAATTTTCTCTTCTACATCCTCTGTCTTCCATATTTATGTTGGAACATCGTTTCTTAGTATTTTTTCTTGTCTATAGCCCTCCATATCAAATACCCTCCTTCCTTTCCTCCTCTTCACTTTATTACAACTTCAATATAAGCTGCTTATTGTTGTGTGTTGGGCACGAGAGATAGACATTTCTCTTTCTTGTTGGCCCAATATACCCCCTGAGAATTTGGATCCATGTATCAAATTTTTTTACTTGTATGACCAACTATTGAACCAAGCGCCCACCCCCCTTTATAATATTTTAAACTACGTGACAATTAGAGTGCAACAGAAACCTCACTCATAATCTTCCATGCACTCCTCTATTTAAGATGTCCTAGGCACTAGTTTACAATCAACCCAGAGTTTGTCTCTAGGAGGCTTTCTATGTCCCCTGAAGCACTCATGTTGAAGGTGCCATCTAAAGCTACAATAGGTTGTAACAAATTCTCGAAGCTTCTAGAAGAGGAAGCTTACAAAATTTCTCTCTTTTTCCTGAATTTCTAGAACCAGCATAGGTGCAAATGGGAGAAACCTGTAGGTGATCAACGCAAGCCAAAGTGGAGCAACCTGTAGGTGAATGCTTTCCAAAAAGAGGCCAGGGAGCATTGGTCCTAAAACTAGCTTATATGGTGCAGTTTCAGGCAAAATCTCTAGGGAATGAAAGAGGCATTCTTACGGATTTATGCAAGATGATGACAAGGGGGAATATGATGTTAATTGATCCCAGTAGGAGGCCTATTGATCAGATGTGACAAAATGGGCTATAATAGATTGCCCCCTAAACTACAAAGTCAGAAATGATGAATGACAACTAAAGTGTTTTACCTTGTGACAAGTCGAGATCAAGAACAATCGGCAAGCTTCATCTGTTACAATACATTTTCATCATGACATCTTTATTTTTGAGGGAGGCATACCCATACTCAACACATAAGATAATGTAACATGTTAAATGAAAAAAATACACATCCACAGATGATAATTGGTCAACCTATGACTGGATGACTATCTGTATGATCATGGACATCATACATTATGATCTTTGTATCACTCCTATAATCACAACCCGAATGGATGAAACTACATTCGTGTTCTTCTATCTCCTTCACATGAGCAACCAACGTACGATTCTAACCATGTGAATCAATGAGCTAAGTTCGAACATGGTAGATACCATTTTATTACCAGTCGATGATGTAATCCATTAATAGACGTGAGAGAAACCACTCATGATGTTAATGTCTCTCAAGGTACTACAATACAATATGTATGGTATTAATGTATGAGTTGATGTCGGACACCACGCAAAGTCTTTTGTTCAAAGTCCATTGATGTAAACCTATCATCGAGAGCGAGGAAAATTTCCATTGATGTATGCAAGCACCAATTTACCAAAGTGTTATCTCTAATTAAAATTCCTCGATAATGTGCTGATGTCTATGGGAAGCGACTCATCGCAGGATGGCCCTGATGTATCCCCCATCAATGACACGAAATGTGTATCATGATTGAGCTAGAATGATGTTGATATGGAACTGGATTAGGAAAGACAAGCATGGAATGAAGGCTTAAGAGTATTGTAACGAATATTAACTGAATGACTTCTATTGAACACACCGGTGACACTGAATGGAGTTGGCAGTATTGACCCAAAACTTAAATGGAGTCTCTGAAAACAGTATGATACCCAAAATACATCTAGATTACCCCACCCAAAAACCAGGGAGATGAAGTGGAAGAGTTGCTAAGAAATTGTATATTACAGAGCAATGGAACACATAAAATATATTGCATAAATATAAACACAGAAAACGCATAAAACAAGAGAGACACATATATACATGGTTCACCCAACTTGGGCTATGTCCATGGGAAATGGTCAGTCTTTCCTTTTATATTATCTAGTAAACTGAAGAGGTACAACCTATAGAGGATCCATTGTAATTCCCTCTTCGCTCTCACACAATCTCCTCTCTCTTTCTCACTCAGAATACAGATCTACATAGATGCAATACATTTCCCCCATATATAGCGAGGGGTTGCATTCTAGGGCAAAAAACCATAAATTAAACATAACTTCGACGTCAGATCTCTACCTAATGAATGGCCCTGATTGACTACGAAATTACAACATTTTACAAGGAAATTTTACATCTATTTTTAGCTTTGGGGGCACTGCCCCCGATCCCTCGCTAGGGGTGGGGGCTCCCAAAGATCGCAGGCGCCCCCATGGACCCCCCTTGCAATGCAAATATTATGGGTGGCGCTTCCGCCACATTACGAACTAGGGTCTAATGTGGTGATACCTCTGAATACAGGAGCTAATTAGGCTCCACACCCAACAATCTCCCACTTGGAGACTGATTATAACAACTCCACTGTTGCTTCATTTGCTAGAAAATGACTCCATTTTGGACCTAGTTGTTTCTCATCCTCTTCATCATACTTGAAGACCAATCGAAATTGAGCAGAATCTCAGTTTCTCCCTGGTTATAACTTTCGTTAACATATTTGCAGGATTCTGGCTAGTGTGTATCTTTTCCATCTTTAATTGTCCACCTTCCAACACTGACCATATGAAATGGTACTTGAGCTGTATATGTTTAGTCTTGTAATGGAATGTAGAGTTCTTTGCAAAATTTATGGCACTCTGGATGTCACTATATAACCTGCCCAACTCTTGCTTCTTACCTAATTCATCCATAAACCTTTGTAACCAAATCATTTCTTTACTAGCCTTTGTAGCAGCAACATACTCTGCTTCCATTGTTGAGAGTGCAACAATACTTTGCAGTTTTGAAACCCAACTGATAGTTGTTCCACGTACAATAAATACACACCCTGTTGTGCTCCTTCTGTTATCTCTATCACCCACAATATCTGCATCAACATATCCCTATAGAGCGATGTTTGAACCATCAAAGCATAATGCTTGATTTGTGGTACCTCCCAAATACCTAAGAATCCACTTCACCACCATCCAATCTTCTTTTCCTAGATTTTTCATGTACCAGCTTACAACTCCCACTGCATGTGCAATATCAAGCCTTGTGTAGACCATTCCTCACATTAAGCTTCCAACTAATGATGCATATGGAACTTTAGACATATAAGCCATTTCTTCCTGAGTCTTGGGACACACCTCCTTACTTAGTTTGAAATGGCTAGCCAAGGGTATACTAACTGGTTTTGTATTCTGCATATTAAATCTTTTCAACACCTTTTCTATGTACTCACTCTGAGACAATGTTAATTTTCGATTCTTCCTATCTCTAGTTATTCATATACCAAGGATTTGTTTTGTAGCACCCAAATCCTTCATTGAAAATGAGTTTGCCAATTTTCTTTTGAGCACATTTATTTCTTGCATGTTAGAACCTGCAACAATCATGTCATCTACATACAATAATAATATAATATAGCTGCCATCATTTTTCTTTTTGAGATAAACACAATGATCAGAGTGACATCCAGTATAACCTTGTTCAGACATAAACCTCCCAAATTTTAGATACCACTGCCTTGGAGCCTGTTTTAAGCCATACAAGCTCTTCTTCAACTTGCACACTAGTTTCTCCTTCCCTTTTACCTCATATTCTTGTGGTTGTTGCATATATATCTCTTCATCCAAATCCCCATGGAGAAAGGTTGTCTTTACATCCAACTGCTCAAGATGAAAATCTTTAGCTGCTACTAGACTTAAAATAGTTATGATTGAATTCTTTTTAACAACAGGAGAAAATATCTCATCAAAGTCTATACCATTTTTCTGTGCAAACCCCTTCACCACAAGTCTAGCTTTATACCTTTTTCTATCTCCATATTCTTCCTTCAGCTTGTAAACCCATTTATTCTAGAATGTTGTTTTTCCTATAGGAAACCTAACTAATTCCCAAGTCTGGTTATGTGCGAAGGAGTCCATCTCTTATTTCATGAATTGCTCCCACTTCTTCCTAGTTTCTACCTGCACTACTTCTTCATAACATTCTGGTTCACCAGAATTAGTCAACAATACATAATATAATGAAGGAGAGTATCGTTCAGGGGGTCTGCTTATCTTGGTAGATCTTCTAACACCACATTCAGGCATTTGAGGTGCTTGTTGTTGTTGTTCTAACTATTGATCATTATGATTTTCAAGCACCTTGACTTTTGTTGTGATCTCATCAAGCACTGCGTATTCTTTGTTTTCTTTTTCCCGTTTCTTTTCTTGCAGCAATCCTTATACAAAACCTTTTCATTGAATATGACATCTCTGCTCCTAATGATTTTTTGTTTTTCATAATCATAAAAGCAATAACCAAAATCATTAACACCATATCCAGTAAACGTACATTTATTTGATTTTTCCTCAATCTTTGTTGTATTTTCTTTATTAATGTTGACAAAGGCTTCACAACCAAAAGTATTTAAAAATGAGAAATTTACCTTTTTACCTATCCGTGCCTCGTCTGGAATACCACCATCCAATGAATTTGAAGGCCCTCTGTTTATTAGATAAACATCAGTATCTACAGCATCTGCCCAAAATTGTAAAGGAAATCCTGCATGCAATCTCATGCACCTTGCACGCTCTGTTACGAAACCAACTCATAAAAAGATAGAAAATATAGATGAACACCTTAGAAATAAGCCTATTCGAGGGGGCAACCTCATTTACATTACAAAAATGAATAATTCTTTGATGATGCAAATGACAAGACCTCCTTTCTATATGTAAGAGTCTAAGGGGTCATAATATAATCAGAGCCGACATAACAATAATAATGTAAGGGCACAATAATAACAATAGTGGGTTTCTCTGGGGCACAATAATAACAATATGGGGACTACATGGGCACAAAAATATAATAAGGGGGTTGCACTAATAACAATAAGGGGTTACACTAGTAGTATAGGGACCTAACATGCCCCTCTCCTTTAAAAAGTATTGTCCTCAACGCTTGAGTAGTTCTTGATGTTTCTATATAAAATTCTTGTCCTCCTTTGTGGAGTCTTCAGCGGGTAAGTTCTTCCACTTGATGAGATGCTCTGAAATTGATCGATTTCGTAGCTATCAGGTTCTTGTTTCTGTGACTGCTCCAAGTTACAAAATGATTTTTCCTTCCTCGTCAAGTTCTAGAAATATTGTTTGAACTGGGATCTTCTGCAACTTTTGAATGAGTGGCCACATTTCTTCGTCATTCTTCCATTCATCCCTTGCTTTGTTTATCCAATCTGGTTGGATAATAGAAATAGCACAAAGAAATGCTTGCACATCCTCATCCTTTCTTGAGAGTGCATCTGCAACAACATTTTGCGTCCCTTTCTTGTAGATGATTTCAAAGTCATAACCCAACATATTTATGACCCATTTTTTCTGCTCCTCTAAAGATAATCTTTGTTCTAAGAAGTTTTTAAGACTATCATTATCTGTTTTTACCTTAAAGTGTCTTCCCATTAGGTAGGGTTTCCATTTCTTAAGTGCATGTAGTATTGCCAACATTTCCTTCTCATAAATATCTTGCTTGAGATGTACCCGTAAAAATACCCAATCGCCTAACTCAAAACTTATTTCACTTCAATGTTGATCTGCCTCTTGTTTCATTCGATTCTACACCAACGTGATGTTATCCTTTAAAAGTTGGACAACTTGTCATTGATGCTCGATGTGATCTTTCACTACTTGAATATTTTTCTTCTTGTTATGTCGTTCTATCTTGAGAGTTTTAGGAGTGGTAATTTTTTCCAATGCATTACAAGATATGGTCAGATTCATTTCTTGATGTTCGATGTGATCTTTGACTTCTTGAACATTTTTCTTCTTGATATGTCCATCTATCTTGATAGTTTGAGGAGTGGTAACTCTAGCCAATGCATTATAAGATATGGTTGGATTCATTTCTTCTTTCTCGATGTGATCTTTCACTTCTTGAACCTTTTTATTCTTGATATGTCCTTCTATATTTAGAATTTGAGGAATGGTAATTCTTACCAATGGTTTACAAGATATGGTCAGATACATTTCTTCTTTCTCTAGGGTTGGTTCCTGGTATATATCCTCTTCTTTTGATGTTTCTTGATCATTTTCTTCCTCCTCTTCATAATCTATGTAAAATAATTTCTTATCAACACACTTATGACCTTTAATGTATTGGTTATCACAATTGTACAAAGCCCTTTTTCTCTTTTTTCTTCCAATTGTTGTGGTGTAACCTTTATAGGATGTGGAAGGCTAGGAGAAACAACACTTCCATCTTTATAGTTGTGAGGGGTAGACTTCCTTGTTGCCATAATTTTTCTTTCAACTTTGTAACAAAGCCTTTTTTCTCTTTTTTCTTCCAATTGTTGTGGTGTTGCTCTAAAGAAGGTGTTGCTCTTTGTATCCTCATAATGTGCTATCATTTCCTCCGTGAAAATTGACCACATAACAAGTTGTTTACGAGAACAAAGCCCTTTATACCATAAATTTGATCTAGTTCTAAATATCAAGATGCAATACATACCTTTTGTAATAGTGGTACACCATGTAGATCAAAATATTGCTCCATATGTAGTATGCAATTTACCGGATCCTTGCCATCAAACTTCCTCATATCGCCTTTTCTTGATTTTAGGAGCTCGATCTTGAAATGACTGTAACTCTTTAATTTCATATCTCGAAGTTATAAAATTTCTTCCTATTGTAGCTCTCTGCGTTCTCTTTCCAATTCCACCAGTCTGATCGAATTTGGATTCTCCAAGAAAGAGCTATGCACACTCTCCCAAGATGACCTGACTATATACATTTTGAGAAGAGTGAACTTGTATGAAGTGTTGCGTATCACTGTTTTGACCTTCGCATATGAAAAATATACACAGGAAACTACAATCCATCCTCTTTCTGTAACTTCTTACGAAATTTCAATCTAATGCTCAAAACAAAAATTATGACGATTTTCCCCAGGTCACTTGTTTGTAATGTAATTCGAGAGTCTGCAAAAATGCCAACTTCCTCAGATCATATCTCCGCAATATAGCGAGACAAGATCTCAAATTCGGACCGGAGGTATAGAACGATTTTGGCCCAAATGGGTTTTTTTTTAGCTTCTGAAATGTCGTAGAAAAAAAGTTATAGCGAAAATCCCACAACGACCTGTTTGGGGCAGCGAAACCCTGGAATCCAAAGCTCTGATACCAAATTTTATGAAACCAACTCACAAAAAGATAGAAAAGACAGATGAACACCTTAGAAATAAGCCTCTTCGAGGGGGCAACCTCCTTTACATTACACAAATGAACAATTCTTTGATGATACAAATGACAAGACCTCCTTTCTATATATAAGAGTCTAAGGCGTCATAATATAATCAAAGCCGACATAACAATAATAATGTAAGGGCACAATAATAACAATAGTGGGCTTCTATGGGGCACAATAATAACAATATGGGGACTACATGGGGACAACAATATAATAAGGGGGTTGTACTAATAACAATAAGGGGTTACACTATTAGTATAGGGACTTAACACATTGCATGATTGTCATGTTCATCCTTTCTGACACACCATTTCCTTGTGGTGTTCCTGGAACTGTCTTCTCTCTATGAATTCCATTCTCTGAACAGTACCTATCAAACTCTTTCCTAAAATATTCACCACCATTGTCTAATCTGAGACACTTCAACTTTTTTCCTGTCTCATTTTCAACCAAAGCTTTCCATTTCTTGAAAGTATCAAATACATCATATTTATTTCGAATACAATAAATCTAATTTTTTCTGGTTTCATCATCAATAAAAGTAACATAATAACGAGAGCCACCAAGAGATGATACATGAGCAGGTCCCCATACATATGTATGCACAAGCTCTAATTTTTCATTCTTCTATTCTTTGCCAACTCTGAGGAATTAGACTCTCTTCTATTTTCCATAAACATAATTATCACAGAATTTTAAATTAGCATGCTTCAAACTTGGCAACAAATTTCTTGAGTGAAGAATTTGCATCGCCTTCTCACTCATGTGCCCAAGCCTATGATGCCACAATGTCATATCTTCTCATGTAGAGATTAAAGAACTAACAGAATTAGAAATACCCTTGCATAAATTCAATGTACCAACCTTTTCTCCTTTTGCTATTACCAGGGATCCTTTAGCGACCTTCCAGGTTTTATCTGTAAAAGTAGTCAGACAACCTTCACCTCCCAACTGCCCTGTTGAAATTAGATTTTTCTTCAGATCTAGAGCATGCCTTACATCCTTCAATAGCCATTGATTTCCATTCCTGTGTTTTATGAAAACTGTACCCATTCCAATGATTTTACATGGTTTATCATCACCCAATCAAACCTGTCCAAAACCTCCTTGAGCATAATCATGAAAATGTTTCCTATCAGGTGTGGAATGGAATGAGGCCCCTGAATCTAACACCCAAACATCAATAATATTTTCTAATGAAAGAATCAAAGCATCTTGCAACACATCACCTGTCACATTCACTTCATTATTGTTTTCTTGATGCGCATCTCCTTCTCTTCCCTTCTCAGACTTGTAGTCTTTCTTTGGGTGTCCTTTCTTCCTGCATTTCCAGCACACTATCCTTGATCTGGACTTGGATCTACCTTTCCTTGACTTATTGCGATATCCTGGGCTCTTTCCTCTTTCCATTTTTCTTCCCCTCGTCTCTGCAGTCAAAACATTACCTGATGTCTCACTGGAGCTTTTCCATCGCATTTCCTCGATAAGGATTGCACCGACAACATCATAAAACTTTAAAGTACTAGATCGAGAGACAGAGTTACTAATGGCCATAACTAAACCATTCCAACTTGTTGGCAATGAGCACAGAAATAACAGAGGGCTAACTTCATCATCAAAAGTTACCCCTACTGAACTTAACTGAGTCGTAACTGTATTAAATTCATTTAAATGATCAGCAAGAGATCCACCTTCTGAAATTTTCATATTAAATAAATGCTTCATAAGAAATACCTTATTTGAGGCCGAGGGTTTTTCATATAGTTTGGCCAATGCTAACATTAAACCCTCTATTTTCATTTCCTTTGAAATATTAAAGGCTACTGATGTCGCTAGGCACAATTGTATTGTTCCAAGTGACTTTCTATCGAGAATATCCCATTTTGTGTCTATCATACTTGTCAACTTCTTTATCTTTCTGCTCAATGGTTGGTACAGATATTTCTGGTACAAATAATCTTCCATATGCATATTCCATAGCTATTAGTTTTGTTTATTAAATGTTTCGACCCTAAACCTACCATCTTTCGCCATTTCTCCCACTTGTACCAAGAACCCTTCTCTCCTCTGATTTTATCAGCCAAATATACCTTCGGTTGTGATACCAGTTGTTAGGAAATTATATAAAACAGAGCAATGGAACACATAAAATATATTGCAGAAATATAAACACAAAAAATGCATAAAACAAGAGAGACACAGATATACGTGGTTCACCCAATTTGGGCTACGTCCACGAGAAACAACCAGTCCTTCCCTTTATATTACCCAATAAACTGAAGTGATACAACCTACAGTAGATCCATTGTAATTCCCTCTTCACTCTCAAACAATATCCTCTCTCTTTCTCACTTAGAATATAGATCTACATAGATGCAATAAAATTCCCTCATATATAGCGAGGGGTTGCCTTCTAGGGTGAAAAACCCTAAATTAAACATAACTTATACTGTCAAATCTCCTCCTAATGAATGGCTTAGATTGACTACGAAATTACAACATTTTACAAGGAAATTTTACATCTATTTTTAGCTTCGGAGGCACTGCCCCCAATCCACTACCATGGGGGGGGGGGGGGGGGGGGGGGGTCCCAAAGGTCACAGCTGCCCCACCCGGACTCCCCTTGCAGCGCAAATATCACGAGCGATGTTGCCACCACATTACGAACTGGGGTCCTATGCGGTGATAGCTTCAAATAAAGAAGATAATCAATCTCCACACCTAACAAGAGTTTCATGTTCAAAAGTGAGTTGTTTCCATTAAAAAATGGAATGCCTTGTTTTCCCAATTTCCTCAACCATACTAGTTAGTACCTCTTTATTTTTTAACAAGATTGAGGAGGATAACATATGATTTATCTGTAAGTTCACCCTTCAGTTGAATCCCTCTGATTATATTTAACAAACCATGAGAAGGAGAGGTTCGATCTTGTCATGTTAGACAAGTCCATCATTGTTTGATGTTTTAATGAGTCGAGCGAAGGAAAACTTGACATCTTCTTCATGTTTAAAGAGTTTGGAAAAAGAGGTGAAAAAGAAAGCCCCAGATGTCCCTTTTCATAGATTGTCTCTCGAATACGAAAAGGTGGAAAACAATACTCAAGAGAACCTCTTAACCATGTTCGGATAATGTATTCCTTTTTTGTAAATAGTCTATCTCAGTACAGAAAAGGGTTAAACTTATAATGAATAGACATATTTTCATTTACTTTTATGAGTTCGAAAAGACAAGTGCTCTACATTCTTCTCATATTTTGGGAGTCTCAAAAGAGTTGAAAGAGGACTCCTCCTGGATGAAAAAGTTGTATAAAGGGTAGCAACTAGCTCTGGTCATGATGGAACTGCTCAAAACATGAAAATGTCAAGAGGTTGGCTAATAAGCCCACTCATCACAACAATTCCTCAAGAAAGGGTAGAAACCAAGGGAAAGTGTATGAACGAACAAGCAGATGATAACGATGGAATGAAAAATCCAAGGCTCATATGGAAAAAATATCTTGATAAAGATGGCAATCACGAGGGATAAAATGGAAATGGTTTCATTTTTACAAAAGCTTGAAATATGGGAAACTATGCTTGAAATTGGTTTCATTTTTATGCAAGCTTGAAACATGGGAAAATATGCTTGAAATTGGTTTCATTTTTACACAAGCTTGAAACGAAGAAAAACTATGCTTGGAATAAGTTTGCATGCCCCCAAAATAATGACTCAATTTGAGGTACATGCCCCCCAAGCTTCATTTCATGCACATAAGTAGACTACTAGGTACTAACTAGTGGATGGAATGAAGGTTCATTTACGAGATCAAGTGAAAGACTCACCTAGGAATTTACGAGTTCTAATATAAGAATCAGATTATAAGGGGATCTGCTTCATTCTTTAACGAGCTTGACATAGGAAAAGAACTATGCTCATAGACCTTGTTTCATGTCATAACAATATTGACGCAAGAAAAGAAACTCTTCTTTGAAGAAAGTTGATTCATTTTCTAACGAGCTTGACAAAAGACAAGGAACTCTGCTCCAAAGAACCTTGATTAATTTTTTAACAAGCTTGACACAATATAAATAACTCTACTCCAATATCAGATCATGACCTCCAAGAGACCATTGCTTCCAATAGGTTCTCATTAGATGGGAGAACAATGCTTTGGAAGAGATCAAAGGATCCAATGGACATATCATATTCCAATTCTCCCAGTAAATGATGCACTATATCACCTACTGGATCTATGTCATAAGAAGTTGAGCAGGCAGTGAATGACTCATCTTAGCCAATAGGTATGTGAACAGGGTAGGTTGCCACATAATTAACTTGTGGAGGGGAAGATACCACTTGCAAATTCATAACACTTAGGGAAGTAGGATGATTGGTAGTCAAATTAGGACCAACAAATGAAATTTAATCGATAGTCACAATCCTTCCATCATGTGGGAAGAATATCACTCAAAAGAGTGTGGACACAACAACATTCATAACATAAACATAGTCTTACCCGAGGAGAAAATTGATGTCCAAAGGGCCCATAACAACCATAAAATCAATACACATAATGTTTCCTCCCAAGGCAATAGGAAATGGAGGAAGGTTCCCTAAGGGTTGATTATTTATTCTATTAAAAGCTAACAGATTTGGAGCGGAGGACATAAGCTATGCGGAAACCAAAGCTTACCAAGCAATGGAGGATAGAATACTAAAATAAGCTCCCTCATATATAATAGTGTGATGGATGTTCTTATCATAAACCTTTACCATGATCTGTTTTCTTAGATGGGGTTTTGTGGGAATGGGATAAATGCCCCTTGTCGTGTAGAATCAGAAGAAACAAGAAGAACATGAGTATTATGAAGTTCAGTGTCTACGGGAAAGGTACGATCAACTGAAGTCGGAATCGAGTCAACCAATGGTTGGCCAGGAACAACCTTATGGGATTCACGTTCAGAGAGAGCAGATTGATTGGATTCAGTTCTAATCATTCACTTCATTAACTAATAGAGGATTGGGAGAAATATTCTAGTAACCAACTGGAAGTTGTGGCTATGAAGTTGTAAGGTTTTCCAACACTTTTGATGATTCATCCATATAAGGAAAAAGGTGAATAGGATGATTCCCTTCACATAACTTATAGGGAAATTTGAATTTACCATTTTTCCCATGGAAATTACTATTTCTAGTTGAGGGTTTGTCACCAACACGATCTCCATAAGTTGACAACAAAGGCTTATGTGAGCCTATGGATCAGACTTCTAATACCTTTGGAATACTAGGACAATCTCTAAGAAGGTGGTCACCCTTACATAACATGCAAGGGAATTTAACTTTATGAGGTTGATTGGAATATTTGTCCATACTAGTTGCATCCATAGCAATGGTTTCTTGGTTTCCCCCTTGCTTATTTTTCTTCTTATTCTTCTTATTCCCTTTCTTCTTCTTCTTAGCTTCTGCATTACTAGAATCAATACTTTCGCTAGGTGAGGAGGAAGAAAGAGATAAAGAAACAACAGGCGAAGAAGGAAAATCATCAACTTTAGGTTGATATTGTTCACATGGAGGACTACTTGGTTCAGAAGCACTTTGGACATTCAGAACCAAGTAGGTCGAAAATAACCAAACTGGAAAACCAATGGTAAATCCAGGAAAGGACAACATTTCCATTTAAGGAGCACCAATATTTCCAAAAGGAGGAAAAGTAATAGGATTCTCGTGAGAGGGGTTTCCTTGATTAGTGGTCTTAGGAACTGTTGCCATTAGTCTCAACCTAATATCTACTAAGGAGTTTTTCCATGAAGAGGATGTTGTTTCATGGTCAATTAATTGATTTTAGAAATTAAAGACACAAATAAAACAAAGGGGTAACTAGGCATAAAGTTTTACCAAGAAACCGTGAACTATAATGTACACCTTAGTGAACCAAGTACTTAACGTACATGTGGGAAATCTCCCTGAATTCTATGTTCGATGTATCATGGTATAATAGGGCGCCGACTCGATTGCCTATGGATGGATAGAAACCTATAGGGGACTCCCAAAATATACTCGACAGTATGTGGGAGTGTAGTACGTAGTAGTGTTGTCTAATGCACAACCATTCGATGAGAGCGTTACCATATACATTTCATGCGTGGAGTGCCATCCAAGATAACCAAAGGTATGTGGAGTACGATCCTATACACTTATGTACGTGGAATGGTATATCACCCCCGGGATGCAACAATGGAAAACAACAACAACTTCTACATTTAACAACGTGGGAACACGTCTCAAGCCTAGACCTCTAAGTTTTTGTGTTAATGTTACAAATGCTCCTTAGGTCGATTCAACAAATTTTATTGTTTATCTTTGATTAAGTTTCAGTTTTGGGCTCACCATGAATGTCACCTGAATATCCAAAAATGCAAATCTAGGATGAGAAAATTGAAATCCTTCTCTTTTAATGAAAATCTAGCTAAGGAAGGGAAGAAAAAATAAATATGCAACATACAACATGAATCAAACACGATGCAAGATGCAATTTCCCTTTCAATGTAACTGTTCCTATATCAATGCACATGAAAAACCATAAATGTCAATGCAAACAAATTTCTTTTCAACACACTTAATTTTCGAAATGAAGAAAGCTAAGATGAAAATGTTTAATCACTAATTCAAATGCACTTTTCAAAATGATGACTAAAATAACAATTCATTCAAGCGGTCAATGATCAAACAAAAATAGTTTGCAAGGGAAAAAATGAGAAGAACAAAGAAAAATAAAAACCAATTCTTACCAAAGGAAACCAAACAAAAATGTAAACCAAATGGAGGCTTTAGAGAGACCACAAGACAATCAAGACTCAGGGAAATTCAACTGGAAGTAGGTTTATCAAGGAGACACTAAAAAACAAGAGAAAGTTTTTTACAAAAGCAGGGGCCAACGCTGGTGCAGAAGAGGCACCAATGCTTTGCAACACTAATATAGAGTGGGCCCAGGTGAGGCAAAACACTCTTTGAGAGGCACTGGGGGAGAATTGGTCTAAGAATAGAGGATTAAACATAAAAATTGCAAAAGAGACTCAATGAAATCACTTCCTAGGTCTTTTCTTGGTTGGGTAAAGCAACAAAGGTCTATAAAAGAGGTAATCAAACACAATGGAAAAAGGAGCCACCAAGGTAATACATTGTTCCCCAGTGGAGTTGCCAATTTGCTATGCGGGATTTACGATTGAGGACAAAAGTAGCTCCCCTAGGTTTGGTGGCTAACCTATAACAACAAAGGGACATGGAACCCAATTCTTTCCTTAAAATAAATAGAAGAAGAAATGAAGCCTACTTGGAATCTGTCACATGCTTTTTTCTTTCTTTAGCTTGGATACTCGAATTCCAACTTCCATTACCAAATTTAGAACCTGCACAGTCAGATAACACAAGCCAACAAAATACGAGATCTATGTGGTATCATCTAAATACTCTATTCAATAGCTCAACATGGTATTCAAATACATGAAATAACAACATCACATATAGGAAAACAAAGAATTATTTGCATTAATATAAATGGAAGGAGTTACAACCTTAAATAGATGTTGATATTATAGAAGATCTCCTCCAAGCTGAATTTTCCTTTCCTTGTCACAATGTGCACCTCCAATCACCCTAAATGCATGAAATGAAACCTATCACAATAACAACATAAGGGTAGAATCATTCTCCAAAAGCCAACCTCTTGCATATGAAAGGTTGTAAATATATAGAGGAGTGGGGTAAGTTGGGAGTTCTTATCCAATTACCAATCTAAGGTTTTAGATCCACCTTTGATGGGAGGATGGGATCAAAGGATAAGGGATGGAAACTCAAAAATAGTGTAGGATAGGATCCAAATGTTTTATCTAAGGTAAATGGTTGTAACAAATTTTGGACGCTTCTTTAAGAGGAAGCTTCCAGAACTTCATTTATAGAACCAAAACAGGTGCAAAGAGGAGCAACTTGTAGGTGATCAATGCAGGTCATAGTGGAGAAACCTGTAGCTGAACAATGTCCAACAGGAGGCCAAGGAGCATTGGTCATAAAACTGGCTCAAATGATGCAATTTCAGGCATAAACTCTGGGAATGAAAGAGACATGCTTAGGGCTTTGTGCAAGATAATGACAAGGGGGAATAGGACATTGATTGATCCCATTAGGAGGCCTACTGATCATATGCAAAAAAATGGCCTATAAAAAATTTATTGGGTTTGCCTTGGGTACCTCTAACCTCAATTTTCTTTCCTTTTGAGAAAAATCTTATGAGAAGATCATGAAAATTAAGGGCCATTGTTTGCAATGATTGTAACCATTGGACCCCTAATAAAACATCAACACCATTGATTTGGATTTCAATCATGGGGCTAACCAATAAATACTCCCCGATATTTAGCTTAATATTATGACATTTTTTCTGAATAATTTATGGTACCTCCATATGCAATCATTACTTGAAATTGTGGCGTTGGATATACAAATAAATCAAGAAGTTTTTCCAATTGGTTATTGATGAATTCATGGTACTACATAAATCAATCAATACTATTACCTTTTTATTTTTGATATATCCTTTTATGTTGAGGGTTTATAAAGTATAGATGTTTGGCGATGCATGAAAATGTATTGTTGGAGTAGCCTCTTATAGCTCTACATCTTGTGAAGTTTCCACTTCTTGATATTGTTCATCTTCATAGTATATGTAGAATAGTTTATTCTAATTGCTTTTATGCCCTTTATTATACTTGTTACCGTAGTTGAAACATATTCCCTTTACTCTTCTTTCATCCATTTTATAAGCATTCAACCTTGTTAGTTTAAGCAAGGGAGAATTATTTTCTCTATAGTTATTAATGACAAATTTTCTAGTGCCCATATGTTTACTTTCAACTTTCCTTTCAAGATTGAAAACATGCTATATAGATTTAGGTTCAAAGAGACACAACTTACGTTGTATCCTTTCCTTTAAAGTTCCCATAAATAGTTCTAACAATTTATCCTCTGAAATATTATTTACTCCAAGGCTCAACTCTAGAATTATTGAATGTGCTCTGTAACTGGACCTTTTTGTCAAAGATTTACCAATTGACTAAAGAAAGTGTTTATCTTAATATCCCCATAATGTTCTATCAATTCCTCTATAAAAATGGACCAATATATAATAGAATCATTTTTTCGTTCACAAAGCCATTGATACCATACATGTTGGTCTTATTCTTAAAAAATGAATGTAATATTTATCTTTTACAAGGATGGCACTTGGTGTAAACTAAATTATTACTCCATCTCAAATATCCATGTCATAGTATCACTACCATCAAATTTCCTCATATCGATCTTTGGATTGTAGTATTTCCTTAGTGTTGACTTGAAGCCCTAATGATATGGATGTTGGAATGAAAATCCATGCTTATGGTTCAACAATTCAAAATTTGTTCTCTCCAATTGCAATAGCATACTCCCCATATGAGATTGATTCTAAACAACATGGTTGTCCATATGTTCATCATTTCCTTGGATCTCCACATCCATTTTAGGAAGCTTCTTCAAGATAATATTTTCCATGGAAATTGAGGAATTTTGTATTTCTTCCTTATTTTCATTTATTTTATTCTCTATTTATTCCTATGTTTTATTCATACTATTTTCTATTCCTGTTATAGTTACATTCATATTATTTAATATTCCTTCCTTATTTTCATTCATCTTCTTTTTCATATATCTTTTAAGAATTTCTTGAGAACCTGAGAAATCCACATTTTTCAACATAATGTCGTCAATTTCATTAACTTTCTTCTCTAGTTGAGATAAACTAAATTCTATGTCTTCACTTTCTTCATGAGACAAGGATGAGCCTTCAGTATATTTAATTTGTGTAGTTATTTTCTTTGGAGGCATGTTGGAAAATAATAATATCACTCCTCTTTATTACAACTTCTAGTCACAAAAAATGATGTTCTAATCAATAGTTAGTTCACTAGTAAGATATGTGCATTCATTTGGATAACGCAACAATGGATGAAGTTATATTTATATCTTTGAGATTTAAGCCCTTCTAGATTTGAATTTTATTCTGTAATATTATGATATGTCTTTTTTGCAATCTTATAGATGTGAATTTTATTTGATGTGTTGAGTGAAAGTTGTGGTGGCTTTCCCAAAACTTGCTTACTTTTTGGCCTCTTCACATGAGAAAACTTGTATAGTGTGCCACGTATCCAATTCTTAAAACATAAACTTTTACCTAAGTTACTTCTATATGTCTCCTAAAATACCTAAAGATTTAACAATCCGCAAAGTCCCAAACATGAAGATATAGCAAAAACACCAAGATGATTTGTGTAAAATTTATTCTAGATGCAACAAAACTTTATGCTAAAATTTATGATCCTTGCCCCTAAAAGGTGTTAAGAAACCAATAATTTCAACCCTCTTCGATGGGGAAACTTCCTTTTACAATGAATACAATGTACAAGACAATATCTGGTGATCCTAAGACTAGGTATCCTTAGTGTATATATAGGAGATAAGGGGAACAATTATAATAAAATGGGACCATGAGAGGTTCTAGCCTATCTAACCATATAATGATATAAATGTAATCACTCAATATCTAGGGCTTAATAAGGGATTTTTGGATTAACATGGGGCTTAACAGAGTTTCTATGATGTCGGAAAGAAAATAGTAATCCTCAAGGATTTCTATTCCAATACAATTATAATTATTAATATTGACAAAAAAAAATTATGATAATTAAATCCAAAAATGTCACCTATAATACTTTTGTATATGACAACAACAACCTAGATGAACTTGCTTAATAAAAATATCTCTTAATTGATATTCATGATAAGCTCAATTGGAACTATAACAGTGATACAAGGGGAACACTTATTTCCTTAGTGTATATATAGGAGAGAAGGGGAACAGTTATAATAAAATGGGAGCATGAAATGTTCTAGCCTACCTAACCATATAATGATAGAAATGTAATCACTCAATATCTAGTGCTTAATAAGGGATTTTTGGATTAACATGGGGCTTAACAAAGTTTCTATGATGTTGGAAATAAAATAGTAATCCTCATGGATTTATACTCCAATACAATTATAATTATTAATATTGACAAAAAAAATATGATAATTAAATCCTAAAAGGTCACCTACAATACTTTTTTATATGACAGCATCAACCTAGATGAAGTTTCTTCATAAAAGCATCTCTTTGTTGATATTCATGATAAGCTCAATTGGAACTACAACATTGAGAAAAGGATAAATGGAGGTTTTAAATATTATTACGGGCTTGAAAATAATTCTAAATCAACATACCTTTAGTATGGGATAAGGAAAATTTGTTCTTTGAGACTCATTACTCTTGTTATTTTATATTGGTGTAAAGTTTTAGGTGTAGTATCTCTAGAGAGTCACAGAGAAAGATTGAACAAATCCAAAACAATTTTCATATTATAATTTCAAAATTAATGATAATAAAACCTATCCTATCCTCCTCAAAAAAGTAATTTCTTTCCAATTTAAGAGAATCATTATGACCATGTAACTAATGTATAAGAACAAGTTAAAAACATGGAAGACAAGCGACTTTCCAAAATTGCTTCAAACTATAGACAAAAACACCTTTAGCTAAAGGGGCAATGGAATAAGGATGATCAATATTAGATAAACCATTAGTGAAGAAAGGAACAGATCATAAGTACTATAAAATAAGGACAATATAAAAGTATCATTACAATTAAATTTAAGGAGAAATTATGGTGCGATAAAGTGTTAGAGGGAAACTATATATATATATATATATATATATATATATAATATATATATATATATATATATATATATATATATATATGTATATATATATATATATATATATATGTATATATATATATTTATAAGAAAACAATAAACCCTAATATTTAATATCATAAGGATCTCTCTCTTTTGACTAGTGTGAAGAAGAAAAACATCATCACTAAAATGAGAGCAAGTCTGCATGAGCTCCATGGTGAAACTATTTAATGAACAAATCCCTAAGCATCGTGGGCTAACAGAGTCCATCATCCTTTTGATATTAAGAGGGTTGAATATGGAAAGCACATTCTCTTAGAATGTATGAAATATGCCTAGGTTAGATTTAAATTTCAAAATATTTTGTTACCATACCAACCTTCCTAACCTTTCAACTCCCCAAAATATGGGTGGCCTTGGAATGCTTCTCTTAATGTTTTTCAAGCATAAAATTAAAACTATAAATAAATCCAAATAGTCCCTTAATTTCTGAAAGTCTGTAGACCAAATTTCATTTCAAGGGGAATTAATCATCACCATCATAACAATCATGAGAATGAGATAAAATATAAAATATTATCCATAATTAAAACCTTTGGATCTAAGATGGAAGCTTTTAAAGAGATAGAATAACATCCTTACTTGGATTTGATCATTTTTTATAAATTCTTTGTAATTTTTTTTTTTATTGCATTGACTTGAAGATGAAAAATGATATTATGTTGGAGAATAAAGATAGGTGCCAAGTGTGACTTTTGAATAATATATACATTTTCCTACATTAGATAGAACTAATAAAGACTTTAAAGAGACATACATTGACAATTCTAGCCAATTTCCTTGCTCCATATCAAACAAAAGAGTATACGAGTAAAGAAACATATACAAGCATGGTTTTGGGAAACTCTCCTCCCACTAGTCTCATTTTGAAAAAGACTCTTCTAAAAGGGGGACGAATATATATAAATAAAATTCTTGAATATGAAATGCCTATTGAAAACAACAAAAGAAATCTTCATAATAGGGCTTCTTTAATAGTAAATAGTCCTTACTCAAGATGATGTTTGGTCTAAATTCAATAAAAGGAAATGTAAGCATTGTAACCCTAAATATGGTTGTATGGAAGAGAACAATGCCAAGGCATCTATAGAGGAAAAAATATCCTCCCTTATTTTTGCTCTAAGTTAGCTCTTGGGCTAGGGAAGGTAATCCCCCAAACTACCAAAATGATAACTATTCTAAGTAAACTTAGAATAGTCTCATTAGATACATCATTTTTAAAAGGTTATAATAAATAAATGTTAGAGCAATATGATGGACAATGATATTAGTTAACTTGGACTAGATCAACAAACCAAACTCCTTTTAATGGTAACTTTTACCCCATCACATAAACACATAAAATTAAGTGAATGGTAAGAAGAAAGTGTCTGCTAGCAAAACCATGTCATAATTATTCTTCAATATTGAAAATAAGTTGTCAAGAGAGTTATAGAAGGTGGAAGTATTTAACCCCCTCTCTGATAAATGAAAGCTTATTATAAATATGTAAATAGAATCTAATATATGGAAGAAACAACTAAACGTTGTCTAGATCCAATAATTACAACGAAAAACAAAACCCCTGCAAGTTTTAAATTCTAGGAAGATAAAATCTTGAACGTTAATATTAGATTGAAACAAGCCAAATTTTACAAATGCGAAGAAAATATACTCACTGTACGTTTTCCATAGACATAGTGTCTAATATATATGGTGGTTATAGGATTTTATTTCCTTTTATTTTCTTCCAAAATCCCACTCCTAGATGCCTACTCAACTATGAATTAATAGTGGTATAATAGGAATGGACCCCTTCTTTTCCTACTAGCTCAATAGTTATTTTGGTTTGAAAATGATTTACAACTAGAGTTAAGGTTGTTGCACACCTCAAATATTAGTTAGGGGTTGGGTTTTGGATGCTCCAAAATCTTCTTGAATGTCAACTTGTGGCTATCTCCACATATGTGAGTAATGGAAAATGAAATGGCATCCTCTTGATTTCATGATTGTCAACAAGATAATTCAAATTGTGGGAGGAATAACTTCCTCATACAAACTTCAATTCATGTCATCTTCATGTCATTGGAGAGATCTCAATGTGTAAAACACCATTGATAGGTTGTGAATTTTTTTCACGATTTTTTGACCTAATATTTAAGGCTTTAAATAGGTTGTATAAACTTATGGGCCCCAAATTAGAAAAGTATGACCTAGCTCTAAAATAGGTTGTACAGGGCAATCATTCTATTTTTTCTACCTTGAAAATACCAAAATTATATAATGATCCATGTCGAATCATCCTTTAAAATTAAGATTCTTTTACATTTGGCAGTGTGCATCCATTATGCTTTGAACATTATCCAATGTAGGAATATTTGCTCAAATATTTGAAGTGATAAGTATGGTGCGTTGGAACTATGCAGTTTTAAAAATATTGCTTGAAATAGTGAATCGACTAATAGTATAGGTTCCAACTTGGTACCAACCTTCCTTACCTCTCATTTCAAAATTTTTACAAGGATTTCCATGACATTGATAATTTTTCCATGTGGATTGGTAGGGGGATGCCAAGATAAATTTTACGTGACTTTCCTATAATTCATAAGCATACCATATCTTTGTCAATATATAAATGTGTTTTGCATTATATCATTTTCGAAATATAATTCACTATGAATCTCAAATTTGTTATTATTCTTGGGTATCATAGTCAAGTAATTTAATTTTAAATAAATTGTTGTTAAATTTTTCTATGTAAAACCCTTAGCAATATGGAATAAGTTCACTCAAACCACATCTATTTCTAATTAACCTCCGAATTAATTTGGATCAAAACTATATTTTTATTAAAAAATAAATAAAATAATCGATTTAAACTTCAAAGGCTAAGACCTAGAAAACTTGAATACAAAAATTAAAAACCAACCAAAACAAACTAAACTTTTTCATCAAATGTCTGGGTGGTCTTTAAATTAATCCATAAACTTTAAATTATCAAAAATCATCAAATCTTTTGTAATAATATTTCAACGAAATCTAAAATAAATCACAAATGCTGAAACAGTTTGAGTGCCTCTTATAAAAAGCCAACCTTCTGCTAATATATTCAAGGACACTACTTTGGAATGGTGTGGCTGCGACATAGATATAATCATTGCCATGTACAATGATGATTGTAAAAATAAGTTGCCATATCCCTTTCCACATTAAAATTAAGTTCCACCTTTTGTCCCCACATGTATTATCCATATCTTCAGTGTGAGGTGTGAGCGATATTTGGATAGGAATACCATCCCATGATATCGCTATTCTCGCTAACCTACTGAAGAGCATCAAATGTGTAATATGTAAAAATTCAAGTGTCCTAGGTATTTATGAAGGAATCCAAAGAGGTTAGTGAGAGGGAAGTGTCTTAAATGGAAAATGGCAAGCCATTAGGGTTCATACTTGATGGAAATAATTAATAAAAAAATTTCGTATCTAATGCTATAGACATAGTATAATAATATAGCTAGTATTATTATATTATGTCTAATAAATAAATAGACTATTTTAAAATAATCTAACATGTTTAAATCAATATAAATATTAATAATGAAAATAATAATATCAAAAGAAAAATAAATAATTTATATAATTTATTAAATATATAGTATTTAAATATATATTTAACATTAAAAAATTCGTGATAATTATATTTATATTTAATTAGATTCAAAAACAAAATAATAATATTTTTACAATTTTTTTTCCTATTTTCACATCAAACGGATTGAATTGATACACTATTGATAATTGTCACCATGAAATATTCTGGGACCATTTTAGTAAAAGAAACGAATACTTACACTTATCCATAGCAAAAAGGGACTTAGGCACACAACATATCTTATGAAATTCTATATTTGCTATAAGAACCCACTTCCAGAATGTTGACCATAAATCTTTCATTTGCACTCAATCTCATTTAGCATGTTATCACTGGGTTAGAACAGGCTGGGCTATGTCAACCTCCAATCAAGTGTAACTATTTCAAACCAACTTTTGACTGGAAGTTAGCCCTTCCAATCTGAGAGGGCTCTCTCAATATACTTAAAATTTTGACTATGATAAGCTCAAAAATTCAGATGGCTAACTGTAGTTTTTTATGTTTCTTTTGCAGGTGAAAGAGAGTGATGGTTTCCACCATTGGGCATAGAGTCAGTTAAGAGAAAATTCAATTACAAACAACATTGTTTAAAGGAAGTTGAGGCATTTTTGGCTTTGAAATGGAGTGAATTAAACTTTTACAGTAAAACACAACACATTTGAAGGAAGTTGGAGCAATATTACATTGAATTCCAAGTAATCAAACAAGCTATGAAAAATGATAATAACATAAAAACATGAAGGGATGGAATGAAACCAAAATGAATCTTAGGTTAAAAACAAAGTATGTTGCAACTGTACTTCTTATTAACTTGAAAAAACATACAAAATGTGGTCTTTCTCACATTCTTGATCAACCCTCTTTTCTAAGTGAAAAAAATTCTACATATATAGAGTGAGGTCTCCATTTAATAATCTGCCACCTGGGCTAGACTCGATGCATAGCTAAGAGACCTAATTCTATTTGACTAACAAAACATTGAGCCTTTATAGGGATATTTATGTTTTAACAGAGTTTGAATACAAATAAGAGTCTCTTATCATTTATGAGCTCAACAAATTATGTTGTTGAACCTTATCGAATCCAACCAAATGTTGAGTGTACTATATTTCTGATGTGATTTTGACACGTGGATGCTGACCTGGTTGAATTTTCTGACTTGGACCCCACCAAGTCAAATTTCAAAATTTCTGCAACAACTCTGGCTAGGAAAAATTCGGTAAAATATGCCTCAAAGATAAGTGCGTATTCTCCAAAACCTGATAGTTGTGTAAAAACCGAGAATGTTTTTTCTGGTTAAGCCCATGCTAAACAAAAACCTCCTTAATATTTCAAAAATTCCCTACCATTGGATCAAAACGTGAGCTTGAAGTTGACTACTAAAATAGTAATTTCCAGAAATTTCGTAGCAAAAAAATTGTAGCAAATTCAAAAAACACCTCTCTGCTACCTCTCTGCAAGTTTTGCAAGTTCTAAGGTCTTCCTTGATGTTTTTAAGCTAAATACATTCCTTTAGACCCCACTTTGAAGTGTTTTTAGTTTTTCTTATCCTCCATGAAAAGCTACAACAGTTTCGTAGCAAAAAACTTTGGTAGCAACTTCAAAAAACACCCTTATACTACCTCTTTTCTCTCTCTGTTAGTTCTGAGGTATTCTTTGATGTTTGTAGGCTAAACATATGCCTTTAGAACTTTATTTTCTAAATTTTAGACCAGCCTTAACCTCCATGTAAAGCTATAGTAGTTTCGTAGCAAATTCTTAGCTTCGTTATGGGGAGTTGCTACGAAAGTTCAAAATTCTGAGTTTTTCGAATTTTCATGATTCTTAATGCCTCCTTATTACTCCTAATACCATGTTTGACTATATATAAGGTTGAGTTTATTGGTTTAGGTATAGTGAAGACAAAATTGAGAATTTTACCATATCATGGAGTAGCATCTACTTGTGCTTGCAAGTCTTTGACTTGAGTTTGCAACTTCCTTCTATCATCTTGTAGCCACCTGTTCCTTCTATACATATACTTCAACATATTTTGCAGTGGCAGAATTATCTTTGTCCTTTCCTAGCCTTTTCTGCAATTTCCTCATCGAAATCTAGTTGCTCCAACACCTGCTTCTTCATTTATTCAACTTCCAATTTAGCCTTTATCAGCTCTTCTCATGAATTTCTATTTGTGTTATGGATTCAACATGTAGGAGATCCTTCTTGCCACCTACAATTTCTCCTTAAACAACTAGACTTCCCTATGTCTGCGAAACGAATTCAAAGTGAAAGGAAAACAATGGAGAATTCTTTGCAGTGTGAATGTTTTGGGGATAAAAATAAAAAGGTGAACTCTGACACATAATGATACTCCATCATGACTCAGACTCATGATTTATTTTTAACCATTACTAATTAGTAGGGTTTATGGTTTCATAGCAAACAAGTGGTAGATGTGGTAGATTTGCTACAAAAGTTTTGGGCACTTTCGTAGCAAATACTATGTTTTCATAACTGAATTTGCTACGAATTTGGACAAAAGTTCCTTATTGGCTAAATGACAATTATGAACAAGTGAGGCTAACACAAACAATGATTTGGAACCTGACTCATATTGTGGACCTCACTTAGGCTCATGTTGACTCTACACACTCACTAGGTGACCAAATAGACATTTTTTGTACATGAATTTTATTTTAAGAAAATTGAAAACCATAACTAATTTAACCAGTTGACTCAAAAACTAACTCCAAAGGTTATCATGGATAACATAGCCTTTGATGACTCCCATATGTGGGTGATCAAAAAGGACACTGAGGTGGTAGTCGATTGGGTTGGCATGTGGCTAGACCACATGGCCTTCTGCAGACTAGCACAGTGGTCTAAAAAAGGCATTCACAATAGCTATAAATGCAATTTAAGAGGGCGTTGTCTCGAACCTATTAACCGCCACCCACCTCGGCTCTGTGCAAACATGAATTCCCGAGATAATTTCACCTCTACCCCTGTCCATGAACCTATTCCTCTGCAATACCTCTGCGCTCAAGCCGCTGCAACCCCTAGCTCCCACACAACCACTGGGAGACACTGCCACCTCCTATGCTGCATTGATTTCGGCTCCATAATTCACTTCACCCAGATCCTAGATTGTCATTTTGTCTTCCATTCGGCCTTTGTTGTTAATCCCTCTGTTGAGCAGTCCACAAGTTCAATTGCGTCTTTGCATCAAACTGAGCCCAATTCCGGAAGGAATTCTCAAAATCCTGTAGACAATATGCCAAGAATGCAACATTGTATGTGCAACCGCAAGGGCAGAAGCAGAGGAATCCTGAGTCATCCCTAACATTCTCCAACTTCGGACACCACTTCCTCCCTGGCCGAGTAGGCTCCCGGGCGTTACCCAAATACCCGTAGTTGAAGAGGTCACCTCCATTTGGTGCCCCCTACCTTGCCTCCTAGTAGCTTTCCTTCCATTTCTGCTTCGTCTCCCAGAGGCACTCCACCCCATCCATAGCTACAACCCCAAAATGCCTAATTCACTTTTCGTTCTACCCTAAACAAGCCCATCATCATGGTGACTATCTTCGTTTTCTTTCACGAGGTGGACCAAGTCATTAAGGGATAGGCCACAGAGGGTGGTCGTCGCACTAGAGCCATTGCAAAGCAAGACACTATGGGTGGTGGTAGCACTAGAGTAAATGAGGGACAGGCCATAGAGGGTGGTGGTCGCACTAGAGCCATTGCGGAGCAAGACACTATGGGTGGTGGTAGCACCAGAGTAAATGAGCGACAGGCCACAGAGGGTGGTGGTCGCACCAAAGCCATTGTAGAGCAAGACACTATGGGTGGTGGTAGTACTAGAGTAAATGAGGGGCAGGACATTGCGGGTGGTGGACGCACCACAGAAGGATGCAGCCACGCCAAAGTCAAACCAAACATGGCTCAAACGAGCACCCACAAGGCAGGGAAGAGGAGCACTGAGTAAGAGACGAGACGAGCAGGGAAGGAGGTGTGCAAGGACTAGCATGCAGACGAGGTTGTGGACCCTTACTACTGTTTCATCGAGGAAGAACATCCAGAGTAGCAGGTAGGCAAAATGGAGACCTCGCAACAGGCAGGTGGCGACATGGAGGAATACAGGTGTTTCATCGTAGAGGAACACCCGTTGTCTCCGCCTTGCTCCTAGTCAGCCACTTTGTTTGCCGCGTGTCCGCCACACAGTCTGCCACATGTTTGCCACATGTTTGCTGCATGTCTTCCACACAGTCCGCCACATGTTTGCCACTCAGCATGCCACGTGTCTTTTCTCTCAGAGTTTTGGAACTATTCTTTCTAGTTTTTTGTTTCAATGGGGTTCCAGGGAAAAAACGGCTAGTTTTAGGCTCTTCAGCTAGATTTTGTTTCATTATGAAAACTGATAACAAACTGTGTGCTTTGTTGGTTTCCCCTGCGTGGGCAGCAAGCTAAATTTTGAAATCACTTTTGATATGGACCAGTTTCCCTTTTTGGGCAGTCTAGATCTAGACTCTGCTATTTTTTGCCATCACTCAGGCATGGATAGGTACAGGCTAAGGCCTCGGCGTATGATATTTTTTCAGTAATAGAATTAGCATAACTTAGAAAAAAAACATAGCCTTTGATGACTAGTGAAACGGTGAGACCCTCCTCGTAATTGGCCATGGCCTTCCTCATAATAGAGTCCCTCTTTCCTTGTTAGTACATCCCTTTGGCCCTGTGACTAGAACCCATGATGAAAATAAATTAATGAAAATTATAAATGTTTTAGGAATAGGAAACCATTCTTGTGGAGAAGTGACATGGTAAACTGTAAAAATAGATGAATATTACAAGATAGAGTGGGGGTTCTTACTTAACTTCTATTACATTTCCATTTTCATCAATATATGAGAAATGTTGAACATATTTATTGCTTAATATATATATATATATATATATATATATATATATATATATATATATATATATATATATATATATATATATATATATATATATATATAAGTAAGTTTATTATTAGAAACATAATTTTTTAACTAAAAATATCAATTAGTATATAGCATTAAGAAAGATGATAATAGTTTTTGTTAAAAAATATAATTATGTTGAATTAAACTTCACCAAAAAATTTAAAGACTTAAAGTCATGTCATATACAAAATCAAACATGTCTAATACTGAAAAATATATCTACTAAACATGTTCATTTGTAGATTTTATAAACCATGATAGTGAAAGAAAAAGAGGTCAAAACAAATTGTCATTGGAGCATCAAATGTGGGGAGGAGTTGAGCTTGTAGGAGTGTCATCTAGATTGTTTATGGGGTTTTCCCTAAAGCCAACACCAACATCCAAAGCTAAAATGCCACCTTGTTCTTTTATAGCAATCTACAAAGGATAAAGAGAATTGTCCCATGTTTCTCCACACAATCTAGGAGAGCCTTGAATTCTTGTCACTCAGTTTCCATACCTATAAAGGCATGTGCCACCAACATCTTGGTTCTCCAATACAATTTTAGAGTGTGGAAATAATTCATGTCGTGGTTACAACTAGTCCATGTGTCATGGAGAAATTATCAGACTTCAACCAAAATCTCCTCATCATTTAACATAAGGAATTTATACTTGAATTCCATTTCCAAAACCTTCAAATATTTGCATAAAGCAAGAGAATATGCAAGAAAGAAAGCCTACACAACTTTTCTAATAGCAGTTTTTGCTTGAGTGTGCTAGATAGGTGGTATCCCTTTGCTAGCAAGATGAGTGCCATGAGGATTAGAAGAACCCAATAGCTACCAAACAAAAGAAAAAAAAATGAGGGGGGGGGGGGAGGATGTTATAACATCAAAGGGAAAGGTATGACATCTTGGCAATAAGAGGGGTCGAGCATAGACCTAACGTGATGCCTTGTAGCTTGGAGGGCTATAGAGGCTGCATGCTTCTTCCACTTCTCTAAATAAATTCCAATGGTACAATGTTAATTAGCAGGTGATCAGAGCACTATTACAATGGAGGTGTATGGACCACACCACATCCATACTATATTTTATATATATATATAAATCACAACAAAATACAACTAGAAGAGAAACACATTTGGAATTCCATTTATTCAGCACTATTTAACACGTTCCTGAAACTCATTTCAAGAAACATATCATAAAATTTACATACATTTAACTAAGAACTAAATAGTATTGCAACACATATGTACCGTTCACCCAAAGATGAGACTCCGCTTGCTTTGTTGTTTTTGGTATTCCCCTTGTTTCCGGTCACCTCAGCGAATGAATGATGGCGTACTTGATCCGAATGTGATGACCCACCGATTAACCTCCGAGCCTACTCCTCGGGTACCCTTCTTCCCCACGGACCCCCGAGCTGCAATGGGGTTGTACAATGGACGAATGCACTAGCTGGTAGAGGAGAGCCCTCCTTGGCTCAAGAGTCCCCTCTCTTTAAAATCCTCTACCTCACCAAACTTGCTATAGCTTCATAATCACTACTCTGACATCATCTCAACCATCCAACAAGAGTTCCCCAAAAGAAAGTCCCTTCTCCCATGGCTTGCCCCTTCTTTTATAGGAGTCCTCATAGGGGACACTTGGCATGCCATGCATAATTAATTATTTTTATAATTCAATATTTTGATTATTCACCCACCCATGTGTCACTCTCTCATCAAGGGTCTCCAAAATTATTTACTTAAATTTTAATTTAAAACTAATATTTTCCTCACCTCAACAAGATTCCTACTTCTTCTCCTAGTTGCCTCTTGATCCCCCTTTTTATTCTTTAATTTGTGTTCATTACTAAAGTCAATTAATGAGTCCAGATTTGATCGCCTATTTACTCCCTAATTTAACTCAAGTTATCTCTTAGATGGATATTCTTATGTTGGTTGTTTCCACATGGAGGTTCTCTACATTTCTCTAAAATTTAATTTATTAATCTTATTTAATTCACCTTCCTCTTCTCTTAATTAAGTTTAACTAGTTTAGGATTAATCTTTATCCTTACATTTATGTTTCAACTTTTTACCTAATTAAACTACATAATCTACCTAATATTTTCCAACATGGGGTGGGTAGAGTTTTTAAGATAAGATATTTTATTTCTTCCCATGATCCTCTTAACCCAAGTTTTATTCTTGATTTAATTACCTCGATTTCTAACCTCATTTACCCTTGATGTAAATTTACCTAGTTTTTATTTCTTGTTTATATTTATTAATTAATCTACTTTTTAATGATTCCAAGGGTGCCAAGTTTGGTCGTGCCCTTCAAGAACTTCCCTTGAAGTTACAAGGGTTCCACGCCTAATAGATTATTTTTGATGCCAAGGGTGCCAAGTTGGTTGTGCCCTTCAAGAATTTCCATTGAAGTTCCAAGGGTGCCACACCACTTGCCCTTCAAGCATTCAGTGACTACGAGGGGAAAGTATAGGTGCAACGTCATAGACCGATATCATCTCTTATGTTGCCTGCTATAGTGAGATTAATGGTGTCGAGGATCAAGGAATCTGCCTTGATGTGCGCCCCCCGGTACAATCCTCATGAGCAACCCAACTTTGGGACTTGCCCTCATGGCATCGTGATCTTCAAGGCAAAGGTGTTTCAACCTTTCCAACCCCAGTCATGGTGGGAGTGCTAGTGGGTGAGATTAGGGACACTGTCCCACCCCTCCCATGTAGTTCCATCCACTTGTACAACCCCATCACCCATATGTGAGTCATTCGGCCAAGCAACTAATCTGTGCCTGCAACCACTAACATATCATCAGAATATAGATAAACATATATAGCAAGTTTCAAAATTGACTTAGAATTTCAAAGATCAGATAATACAAATTTTCGTCAAACCAGGTGTTGTCAACTCGCCATATGCGAGTGCCTCTGGCGATCTCCTGCCATACTCAATAATCATCAATAACAAGGTTTCTCAGTGTTAGCCATTGTCATAATAACATCATTGCCATCACCCAGTCATTCGCATCATTGTTCATTGTGAACTAGAACTAATGCAAGTAGGTAACATAGGGGACACATCCATCATGGCTATCATCATCATAACATCAATGAAGACATACCTATCCATCAAAGATATCATCATCATGATATCAATAGAGAGAATACATATCCTTTAGTGCTATCATCATCATAAATCCAATAGAGAACACACATAACCATTTATATCATAATTGTCATAATATTAATAGAGAACGTGCATAACCATTAATATTACAATCATCATAATACCAATAGAGAACATATCTAACCCTCAATACTATCAACATCATATTGTCAATGGAGAACATACACAAACATCACAACCACTAATATCACAACCAATAAATAGAGTCATGTGTCCGGATCCTCAACCTGAGGTCCTCAAATAATAAAGTGTGGGCCTTAGGGCTAAATGAATGTTAATCTCATATCACTGTCAGTCAACTAGAGTGGGCACTACAGGAGGAACCATCGAGTACAAGGTTAAATTCATCATTAAATGAATTGCTTGATGCATGTGATGGTCTCAGTATCATGTGGGTCATGGCCACATTGTGCTAAATGTCATCAATAAATATTATCCCCTATCTTATTACACTTATAGCCACTCAATCAAGAATTTATTTAACTCAAACTAATTTATATTAATTTCTAATTTATTATATAATATTTATAATTACACATTTTGTTTTTTAAATTTAATTTAATAATTAAAAGAAAAAACAATTTAGTCTCATTATACACATTTAATTTTAATGAATAATATAATTTTTTTATTAAAACAACTTTAAAGCTTTGCATAAACTATTTTTTTTAATATCATCTTAATATATTTAATAGATTTCCCCGAAAACATATATCTCAATTAAAAAAAATCCTCATTCCTGATCGATACAATACATTAACTTTCACTATAAATCTTGAGACAATCATATACAATACATTAACTTTCACTATAAATCTTGAGACAATCATTAACACCATGACTCATTCTTTGCAAATGAGTAGATCTTTCAATTTAAGAAGTAATGATCCCCATCCCTTATCAATACATTACCTTTAGCTATAAATCTCAATACGATCATTCACACGATAAATAACTCTATGCAAATCAGTATATAGGTGTCTCTTCATCTTCATTCAAATATTTATTTATATATTATTTTATAAATTATTCTATTGAAATGATTATCTTTATTAATATTATTTTATATAGAATATAAAATAAATATAGTTTAATTATTTTAGGTTGGTTTTTTATATATATATTAAATTGGTTTTTTTTTTAATTTAATAGAAATTTATTAAAAATTTATATTTGAGTGATGTGATTTATTAAATTTGGGTGTTTAAAAGATTTTTAAGATATTAAATTTATGTTTTATTGTAAAATACAATTTAAATAATGAAAATTTATAATTTTATCAAGAATTGTAATCAAGAATTATATCATCATATTTTACACAAACAAAAACATAAATTACATAGACTCTTCCTAATATAAATTCATTTAAAGTTAGAAAGCAACAAAATTAGCCATTTTTTAGTTAAAATTCTTTCTCAAATTTATTAGGAGTCTTAATGAAATTAAATAAACTTAACCATTTTTTATTTACGATATTTTTTTCAATTTTGCTTGGATTTTAATGAAATTATGATTGCACTGGATTGATAAACACTTTGAGGATGGAACTTATTCCATTTGATTAATATATACTTTAATAATAGAACCTTATTCTTAGAGACACACAATAATAAATCTATAAATAAGGCTAAGTAAATATTTGAATATTGTGTGTGTGTGTGTTGTTGGTTTAACACAAATAGATTTGAACTTTGAATCTCACAGTTTACACAATAGACCTAAGATTTACCTTATTCTTAGATACAAATAATAATAAACCTATAACTTATAAATAAGGCTAAGTGTGCAATTTTTTGAAGATTAATTATGTTCTCTTTTTTTTTGTTAGTTTAATGCACATGGATTTGAACTTTGAATCTCACAATTTACTATTATATCTTTTTTTTGTTGGCTTAATGCACATGGATTTGAACATTGAATCTCACAGTTTACACAATACTTCATAATAAAACAATCCCAAATTTATTTTGTGAAAGCAAATTCATTTTGTGGTTTCAATAAAATGGTAATTATTATCATTATAAAAAGTGAATATTCCATAAAACTTGTGAACTTGAGTCAAATCATTTAATCTGATTAGTTTAGAAGTGCCTAAACTTCCTTTTGTAAGGGGTGTTAGGTTCTAAATACCATAATATATGAGATGAGACACCTAAAATTCAACTATGTTAAAAGTTCGTATATGAGAGGAGACACCTAAAATCCAACCATGTTAAAAGTTCACGTGGCTCATAATAATTGAATGGTTTAGAAAAAAAAAACTCTTTTTGTAAAAGATCCAAATTAAATGATTTTAATTCCTTATATATAATAAACACATTAGCAAGCAAACAAAAGATTTTGAAAATTTAATTTATCATGAAACATAAAAATATTCTTATTTTATTAATAATAAATTATTTTTTCACACAATTATAAAAAAATCTTTTATTAACCATATTTCAATGTACTCATTTCACATTTATATATTTTAAAATTATTCTTATAACAAAAATAACTTATTTTATAAACAAAAATAATTAAAAAATAATTCATAACAATTTATAAATATTAATATAAGGTTCTAAGGGATAATTTAGTTGATTGAGTTCTTGTTGTTAAGTACCTCGCTTATTGGGAGGCCAAAAGGTCAAATCTCCTCGATGCCCTTGGGTTAGGCCTTGCTAGCTTGGTTAGCAGGTAGATCCCTTCAGGTTGATCTATCTAGATTTTCCCGTGGATGTAGCGGCGACGTCCGTGACCCACCCTTAAAAATTAATATATCATATCTTTTTTAATAAAATACTTAATATTTATAAAATCAAAATTATATTTATAATCAAAATACTCTTTTTAATTAACTTATAACATTTTTTTAATAAATTGTTTAATACAACTTTTAAACTTTATTTAGCCCATGCAAGTAGAATAAATAGTGATAGGTGTACTATTAAGTCACTCCTTGATGTGAATGTCAATCGTTCATACCATAGGCAAAAATCCAGCCATGTGAAAGATTGGTGTGGCTCAAACCAAATGTGATTCCCAGACAATTTTGAGAACTTAAATACCCCTAAATCGTAATTTCTCAAACCACGAATCAAACCTAATATAATTTCTAATAAACTCAAACCACTTATAAATCCAAAAAAAATTAAACGCTATACATGATTTCACATCAATAATTATAAAAATGATATGTACCAAAGGTATTCACTTCTTCAAAAGGAATATATGGAAAAGGGGATGATATTGATATGTAACAGATGAAAGGTTGAATCAAGCCAACCAATTGGGACAACACGGAGTAGGAGAAGATTGGGCGGCAGAAATGCCAAAAGAGCGGATCTCAACTAATATTTTATTATTTATAAACTCTGCAATAAAATAATATCTATCTCTCAAATCGAGAGAGCGTGACATGTAAATTAAAAGCTAAACTTCCTCAAGATCGAGCATCCTTTGTGGCACACGGACACTTCAATCCACATCGTAAGAACAAGCAACGGCATAGTTAATAGAAGTATGACTTAAAATTGGATAATTTTTTAACATAAATCGATTCATGCTGTGATATATAAAATGATCGATATGAGTACAAATTGGTGTATCTTTTTAAATAAATTATAAATAGGATAAATAAATAGTTTTTAATGATAAATATGAAAATATAAAACCATTTAAATTAAATTATAAAATTTAAGGAATGTAATCTTGAAAATATAGTTTCGCAAAGAATAGGAGTTTGTTTTCAATTTTTTGGAATATATATATATATATATATATATATATATATACTTATGATGTAACATTAATAAATAATTATTTAAAAATATAAAACAAATAAGTATGTAAAATTTTATATTAAATTTTGAATATATAAATTTAGAATACTTTTGTAAATTTGACTTGGTTAAAATTTGATTTACTGTACTAATTCAAATTAGAGAAAAAGCTAAATAGTACTACTCTAGATTCTAGATGACAAAGAAAGTGCCACATTTCTATATATATATATATATATATATATAAATTATTTTTTAGTTTGTTACTAGTGAAAACTAGAGCAGGAATATAAAATTATATTAGATGTTTTGAGTGGTAGCGTTAAAACAAAATTAAACATGACTAAATAATTGAGTCTATAAGATTGGGTAATTGTAATGAAAAGAAAACGATAAAGACTATTTATTGAATTAGGAAAGTTACACTGAGTGCCTCAGAACAAAAGACTAAAGATATACATAATTTTTTTGTTATTGAGCTAGGGCCGAGTCTTCTTCATCACTTCTTTAAAGGTCCAAATTGGCCATTTTTTTGCGAACTTGTTGAGTCTATGGTTCATCTCATTGACTTCTTGTTGCAGAGGAGGATTTCTTCACGAACTTCATTTCTTTCAGCAAAAAACATTCCCAAAATGATCTTCCATTGCGAATACAAATCCCTAGTTGGCATATATTGAGTGTCCATGGGTGTGAGTCTTACAAATGTGATGAACCCACCAGCCAACATTTTCCTCCACATAAATATCTGAATTCTTCTCTCAATTTGAGCTTCCCACTTGAGACCCTCAATCACTTTGTGAACCAAACTAGGAATGAGGTCTATGTATCTTCTTGTAATGGCTTCCCTTTTCTCATGAGCATGTATGTGAGGGTGATGGGCTCTACTTCCAATTTTTTGAACAAGAGGAATGGTGGCCCTATAAGATATCTTAACTGTAGTGACAAAAAATTAAGAGTTGGAGGAGCCATGAGAGGGAGTGACTCTGCGGAACAAAGTACAGGGTTAGAGAAAAGAGAATAGAGGAAGGCTTAAGAAAAATAAGGGAATAAGAAGGAAACATGAACACAAGACATCAAGATGAGAGAGATAAAATAGAGAGACGCTGCAATGGGAAAAAAGGGAGCAAAAAATAGGGAAGGTAATAGAATAATTACTAAGGTGGTAGGAAATATCAACTTGAAGTTGCAGAAAAATTGTTGTCAACTCTGCTAGACAAAGTAAGAAACCTGAGAGGGGGAACTAGAAACCACAACTTTAAAACTAAAAAGAGATAGAATACAAGAAAAGCTCACCAAGCGAGGGAGATGCCCCATTCAAGTAGGATATAGAGACTCCATGATAGTGCACCCGAACCAAGCACTAAATTTCTCTAGGAGCATAATTGTTAGAAAACTCATAACTAAAATCTAGAGTGATTGTAACATTAGCATTCATGGTGAGGTGATGGCATTGGTCAAGTTTATAGACACCTTCATGATGAATTAACTAAAGAGTACTTACCCCCATCCACATTTTAATTTTTTAATGACCATTGGAAAGATGACCTAGTAGATGACCTTTGAACATTTGAGTTGGATTAAGTAATCACCCCATGTGGGGGTTTTTCATTACAAATATTATGTGTATGCTCAAGACATAATTATTGATCGCAATTTTTTAATGAAAGGTTATGATTAAATGTATTAACTTGTTTTCCTTTTATAAATGCTAGTTTGTCATTATTTTTGTTGTTAGAAAGTTATTTTTACCATGTAGCTTAATTCCCTCTCTATCATCACCTATCAAATTGCATTGGCTCAACTTATGTGGATGTGCTAATAACATGAAAATACAATAAAAATCAATGATGTATTTATTTTATAGCAACAACACATTGAAACATACATGCATTAAGAGTTAGGGATATCCACAATTATAAAGTAAGTATGGTTAATTTTTTTTTATTTAAATAATTTTAAGGATACGATTTTATGATCATATTGACTCTAAAGAAAATAAGTTTAAATAACTTTATGATCAGATTGACTCTTTAGAAAAGTTTTAAGAAGAAAGAGAAAGGGGGCATTGACATGAATTATCTTTAATGCTTACGGAACATACACATGAATTATTTGCAATGCTTGGCAATAACTACAAATCATTAGAAAATGAAATGGTAACGCTTGAGACTTAACTCAGTTAAATGAAAGATAGGGTGTAAGAAATAGAGAACAAAAAAAAATCAATGGATGAAGAAAGTTTCATCTTGACAGATGAGATTAAGGATTTAAAAGAAAACCTAAATAAAAATTGGGCTCTAAGTAGCATAGAAAATAAACTAGATATCAAAAACATAAAAGAGGAAACAAACAAACTAATTGAACTAGATATTGAGCATCATAAAAGAGACTTGGACCTTATAATTGTTGGTATAAAAGAGTAATATGATGAGGACACATTATAAATAGTAAAATAATAACTGAAAACTAAGTCACAAATTCAAACAACTTATCTAACTGAAGAAAAAAGTGTGGGAAAGGTACTCAAGCATAAACATAGACCGATTCTTGTTAAGGTAAGTTGTAATGACCATAAATTAGATATAATTAGTGAATCTCCAAGCCTAAAAGGGACAAAAATATAGATAATGAGGATATTATTCTTGAAGACCAAGTTGAACGAAGGAAATAAGTTCAAAAGGTAAAGGAGGCAAGAAGGGAAGGAAAATGGGCCATCATTAGAAAGAGGAAAACTATTATTAGATATAGATACCAAAATAAAAGTGATAAATAGGAATTAGGAACACTCTCGATACTATTCTAGAACTGTTGTGGTTTTCCATCGCGTAAGGGTCCTATGTTAAGTTGGATCCCAAGTGATATTGATATTATCTTTTTAAGTGAAACTTGGGAGCATGATGAATCTAAGGTCCCCAACATAGATGGATTCATTCTCTGGTAGTCTTGGAACAAGAAATTCTCTTGTAGAGGTTTTGGTTGAATAATGTGTTATATAAAGAACAATATTTGTTCTCGCATTCTACTTCGTAAAATTGACACCCTCAATTAGTACATCTGGATCAAAATTTCTAACTCTAACACAAACAATATTCATCTCAATTTTTTTTGTTTTTCTCCTATCATCTCTACCTCCTATAAAAAAAAAAGGATAAACATTTCCTCTTAAATACCTTAGAACATGATATTCATAGTCTAATAAATGCAAGTAATATCCTCTTGTTGATTGACTTCAATGCTAGAACCATTACTAACCAAGCTACTCACTTAAGTGGTAACTCTCATCCTAAATCCCCTCTCGCTAGATGAGGCCTTTGATCCAGTTAGTAGATTCAAAAGAGACTTTGAAGACATAAAAGAGAAATTATTTGTTACAAAGCTAATAAATCTTTGTAGCTCCCAAGACCTCATAAATTGAAACATAAATTAAATGACTTGGATTCATGGGCTTGGTAGTAGTGATGTAGATTATGCAATATCTTATACATATTTTCTCAACCATATTGTCAATTTTGACCTCCTAACTAAACACGAGCCTAATTCCGACCACAAACCTCTAGCCTTAAATCTAAACCTTGACATGCACACCAGCCACATGCAATAGAATTGCAAGAGTAAAAAAGGCACATTTGTTTTGAAAGAAGAAAAATGGATCTCTTCTTAAAGGATTTTAAAAGGGATTTAGCTTTCTTAATGTATAATGATAACATTGATCACATCTACTGCAATTCTACTACAACCCTTTCTATTACCATTAACTAGTTCTTTATCGATGTGTCTTATAAAAAGATCAATAGAGCTTTCAACCCTTGGTAAAATAATATTGTAAAATTGCAAGGAAAGCAATTAGAGATGCTCCTAGTTAAACCGTAGAGCTCAAACAAAAAAATGCATAAGAAAATATTAACAAAAGGAAGAAAATTTCCTATATAAATAGGAGGCAAGAACATCTTCTTCACCTTTCTAAAGTTGAGCCTAAAAATCTTTGGAGGAAAATTCTTGTTTGTAAAATGAAAGAAATAATTTGATCCCCTTAAAAAACTAGGATATCTATCTTAAAAATATTTATGATTCCCCTAACATCATGGGCACCATATTGAACACTCTTATAGAGGAGGATATATTTTCTTTGTAAGATGTGGAGTTCTAGATTAAGAAACTTGCTAATGAGAAAGTTATGGATATTGAAGGCTAGCAAGCTAGAAGTTTAAAAATGGGAAGGTCTATCACCATCCTTGATATACATAAACCCCTTAATTTGGTAGTGAAACAAGACTCCCCTAAGCCTTGGATGCAAATCCTTATTGTGCTTATCTTTAAAAGTGGGGATAAAAACATCCCCTCTAACTATAGGACCATTATTGGTTTGGTAATTACTCTTCTCCTTTATGATGATGATATCATTCTTCTAGCCAAGAGCCATGATGATATTGACAACCAGCTTAGAATCATCCAATATTACTACTCCAAGATGGCAATGATAGTTAATTTCGACAAGACCAGATTCATGATATTTAAATCCAAAAAGTTCAACTATGATAATTTCATTTATGATAATAACTACTTTGAGAAAGATTCCTCATACAAACATCTAGGAATTGACATTCATCATCATCTCAACTAGAATTATAACATTGAGAAAAGGATAAATGGAGGTTGGAAAGCTTATATCAGCTTGAAAACAATTGTAAGTCAACTGATCTTTGGGCATGGAGTAAAAAATATACTCCTCTTTGAGACTCTTGTCACCCCTGTAATTTTATATGGATGTGAAGTTTGGAGTTGTAGTATATCTAAATAATGATGGTGGAATATTGAGCTGATCCAAAAGAAAATTATAACCTACAACCTCAAGATTAAATGAAATACTCCCTACCAACTCCTCTTGATTGGATCTAGCCTTTCCCCCATTGAACTCATGACTATGATTAGGTATCTCTTGTATAAGAACAATCTACACAACGTTAAAGCCAAGAAGTTCCCCAAAATATCTTGTAACGCTAACCAAAACCCCCACCTCCAGCTCAAGTGAGGTTGGCATAAGAATGCACAGTCTTGGCTAGACCATTGGGGGTAAAACATGAGATCATGATATAGAATAAGGATAATATTAAAAATATTATTACTTCCAAATTTATGGATAAGTTGTGGGAGGATAAGGAGTTAGATGGAAATAGGAAGCTAAGGTATTATAAGGATGTGATCAACCCCAATCTTGATAACCAAAATTAGTTTTTTGTCTTGACCAATCCTAAGAAAAAGATGAACATTGCCAAGATAAGAACTAATTCTTATGAGCTTCAATGTGAAACCAAGCATTGGTAATTTCACAAAACACCTTGGGACAAAAGAGTGTCACCTTTGAGATACTATGAAGGTTGAATATGAAAATCACTTTCTCTTGGACTGCCTAGCTTTAACTCACTTCTGTTTTAATTTTCAAAATATTTTCCACACTACCAACCTCCTTGACTTGTTAAGTCAACAAAACTATGGTTATCTAGGAACATTTCTCTCCCTCCTTTTCAATTATAGAAATAAAATGTTAAAAAATATCAACTAATCTCTTACTTTCTTAAGGTCTGATAGATCATATTGATCTAAGTGGATGTTAATCATCATAATCATATTCATGATTATCATGATCACGATCATGATCCTAATACACTACAAGGCAAAGATCTTTTAGCGAAGGTTTTTATGGAATCCCTTATAAAAATAACCCAAAAATATGTTTGTAGTGGAGGTCACTAGTGGAGGTGGGTGGGCGGATGTTTTAGCGAGTGTTTTTTAGACAGTGTGTATAAAATATACAAACGCATCGGTGCCTTACTATCCATACAAGCACCGATGTTTCATATAACATGGTGAACCATAGAAAAAATATTTTTATAAAAATAAAAAAATGCAATGTGCTAAATACCACAACACACCAGTTCTTGAATTGTTGACAACACCAATGTCCTTACATACCACTAAGGAGCACTGATGTAGTTCTGAAATTAAGAAAAATGCGGTGTTATTTTGCAGCGATGATATAGTACGATAAACTTATTAAAACGCCCCAGGGCATCTTCTAAAGTGCACCACTGAGTGGTTTTAATTTCTAAAACAAGAGCGGTGTTATAGTAAAAAAATAGAACCGGTGGAGTTCCTGTATAGAAATTCCCTGGGGCATCTCAAGAAAAGCATCATGATATTTTTTAATTAAAAAAATGTAGTGATTTTGGATATATCCGCACTAGTGTTGTTAAGGAAATGCATTGGACGAAGGTTAAATAAAAAAACCCTCCCAACTGTAATTTGCATTTTTCCCATATATAGTGTGGTAGAGATCTGAAACATTGGTGCCACTCTTTCCACATGAAAGCACTTTGACATCAATGCTTTTCTTGCTCACCATCCTTCTGTACTGTGGTCATTGTCTGAGTTTCTAATTTTTTTAAACCGTGTTAAAAAAAAAAAATCTCCATTACGTGTCCACAATGCCTCCTCAACGATCAAATGTATAGTTAATGTCTATGTTTCTTTATAATTTATTTTTTTGCGGATTAGAATTGAAAATTAGGTTAAATTTTCCATTTTGAAAAAAAAAATCACCGTGCAGTGTGCTCGATATATTTGGCTCGCACCGATAGTTATGCACCATGTAAGTTTACATGGTGCACTGCATTTTGGTGCGTGAACATAACACATCATCATTGTTGCAGTGTGTTTTCTAAATGAAAATGCCCCAGGAAACAAGTGTGTCACACCGCTATCAAAATTTGAATTTGTGAACCAATATTGGTGCACTGCACTTATATATAGACCAATATCGATGTGGTTATATTTTAAAGAGCACCAACGTTGGTGCATAACTGTGTTTTGAGCACACCGATGAATTTTCTTTTTAATTCAAAGTTATGTTTCCATATTTATAAGTACATGTTTCATTTAATAATAAAAAATATATTTTATGTATGAGGATGATGTATTTTATATGTCAATCATGTAGTAGAGACGTCAGTAGAGGGAGAAGTAACAACAACATGAGCACTAGGTGCACCCATACAATATGGTTTAACCATGGAAAACCAGAGAGAGGGAGAGGGAGAGGTATTTATACACTCACCCTATTACTGCAGTGACCTGAACGCTCTTGATCTAAGCACTGGTGCTACTGGGAGGCGGTTGCGATCTTTGGGAGCCTCCCCCCTCCCTGGTGGGGTATCGGGGGCAGCACCCTTGAAGTTAAAAATAGATGTAAAATTGCCTTGTAAAATGTTGTAATTTCATAGTCAATCTGGGTCGTTCATTAGGCGGAGATGTGATGGTAGAAGTTATGTTTAATTTAGTTTTTTTGCCCTAGAAGGCAACCCCTCGCTCTATATGAGGGAATTGTATTGCGTCTATGTAGATCTGTATTTTGAATGGGAAAGAGAGAGGAGATTGTGTGAGAGTGAAGAGGCAATTACAATGGATCTACTGTAGGTTGTAACTCTTCAGTTTGTTGGATAATATAAAAGGAAGGACTGGATGTTTCTCTATGGATGTAGCCCAAATTGGTTGAACCACGTATATCTGTGTCTCTCTTGTTTTATGTGTTTTCTGTGTTTATATTTCTGCAATATATTTTATGTGTTCCATTTCTCTGTAATATATAATTTTAATAACATCCTCCACCTCAGAGTTCACGAGACCACATTGAGGGCACAGTAGTTGACCAAAAAAACTTCTCCAACACCAATCTCCCTGATTTGATCATGTGGTGCAATAAGAGCCACATCACCATTCATTTTTTCAAGTAGAAGAAGAAGAGGTGGCAAAGAAGATAGAAGAAATAGATGGAAATAATGACAACGAAGAATATCCTATTGGATTTCCCATTCAAGATATTGATATCAACATGCATATGAAGTATATCCCCACGTAGTTTCTTCCAAACTTCCATGGTATGAGCTCAAAGTATCTAGAAACCTTTCTCTTTGAATTTGAAATTGTTTGTAGATCTTATGGTTACTTATTAAACACTAAAAATTTGAGATTCTTTCTAGCAACATTGAAGGGTAGAGCTCTTAAATGGTTCATGATTTTAGGGACTAATTCAATAATATCATGGAATGATATGCAAAAGATATTTCCATAAAATATAAAGATCATGACCTTAAAGAAGAAATATTTAGAATGAATAAAAAAGAAAATGAAAGCCCTGTGGAACTAATAGAAAGGTTCACGTATAATGTTAAGAGGGAAAAAATACATCATTTAGGATCTGACACACTAAAAACCCTCTTACTTAGAACAATTAGGTATGAATGGATTGATCTCCTTGATCTCATGAGTAGAGGTGATGTATACCAATTATCATTTGAAGAAATTTGTGAAACATGCAAACACATATCAAGAGGAAGGGAAAGAGTAAGCCAATCAACATCAAGATCAGTAAGTCAAGCTAAACTTGGAAATTTCCTTGATAACTTTAAAAAAATAGTTCTTAGCAATCTATGTGAGCAAGTAGAAATGTTAAGAGTACAAAATGATAAAAAGGAAGATGTTGATATTTGTGCTTTCCATGCAGAATCACATGATGTTAAATATTGCCCCTCGTACTAAGGTTGAAGGAAGTTTACCAAGAGGAAAATGGGGAAATTAAATTGCCAATGTAGCTATGTTATGTAGCTCCAAGAGGACCATGGTAGCCTATTCAACATGATATGATGCAAGAGCCTAATTCACAATTTCAAGCTTATGCACATCCATCTCAAAGTAATTGTAACACACCCTTTCCTTGGCAACCTTAGGGAGGATAGGAGCAAGACAACCTTCGCGACTGAGTGGGGTTGCTTTCAATATATTATCATGCCGTTTAGATTGAAGAATGCCCCCCCCTATATTTTCACGTGTGGTTGTTGTGGCATTCAAGGAATATATTAATAAGTTCTTGGAGGTCTATTTTGATGACTGGACTGTATTCGGGCTAGTTAATTGCCATGTAGCGAGCTTCCGCTTGATGCTGGATACCTGTCAAAGATACCAAATCACAATCAACCTCAAGAAGTGCCTATTCCTCATTCCTTTTGGGAATCTATTGGGGCATGTGGTTTGCAAACAAGTGCTGATGGTAGACCCCATAAAGATCGTGGTGATTCTGAACTTGGAAGCACCGAGAAGTGTGAAACAATTGTGCACCACTCTTGGACATATGGGATATTACAGAAAGTTTATCAAATGCTATGCCCATATCATTGTTCCAATGAAAAAATTGTTGAAGAAGGATGTCACATTCTGTTGGAATGATGACTGTAAGAAAACCCTAGATATATTGAAAGAAAAGATGGTAACTGTGCCGATTCTAGTCCTCCTAAACTGGAAGAAAGAGTTCCATGTACATGTCGACACGTCATGTATAGCACTGGGGGCGCAGTACTGATGCAGGATGGCAGAGAAGGCTTGGATCAACCTATCGCATTCTCAAGTCGCATATTATCCAAAGTAGACAAGAACTATTCCACCACTAAGTGCGAGGGACTAGTTATGGTATATGCGCTCGAGAAGTATCGACACTACTTGCTAGGAGGCCACATTAAGATGTATACAGATCACTATATGCTAAAGTACCTGCTCAAGAAGCCTATGTTGGGGGGGAGCATTTTGAGATGGCTTTTATTGTTCCAAGAATAAAATTTTAAAGTTGTTGTGAAGCCTGAACGATTGAATGCGGGATCAGATCACCTATCGCACATTGAGACTGGGGATGAACCTACTAGTTTGGAGGAAGGATTACCTGATGCATAGCTCTTTGTTGTGCGCATAGCAGATGGACATTTTGAAGATATAATACACTTTCTAACAACTAGAACTCTGCCGAAAGGATACTCTATCCAGCAGAAGAAGGAATTAATGGTTTGCGCAGCAGGTTTTTCTTTCATTGCTGGGCATCTATACAAGATGGGGAATGATGAAATACCATGAAGGTATGTACCTAAATTTGAGCGAAGCAGCATCCTCGCGGATGCTCATGGGGGCGTCATGGGAGGACATTATGCAGGAAGTGAAACCACTCAAAATATTCTACGTGTCGGGTTGTGGTGGCCAGCCCTTCATTAGGATTCGAAAGCATATTACAAGGCATGTGATGTATGTCAATGGAGAGGAAGGCCATTGCAGAGGGATGAAATGCCTTTGAATCCACAAATGATGTTGCAAAATTTTGAAAAATGGGCAATATATTTTTTAGGACCCATCAAACCTCAAGGAAAGACAGGTACGAGGTACATTATCATTGCAATGGAGTATCTAACTCGTCAGGAAGAAGCGCAATTGGTGAAGGATTGCACAGGTGCGAATGTCACGAAGTTTCTATTTGAACATGTACTGACGTGATTTGGGTGTTTGAAGATCTTGATGAGCGATTGCAGTACACACTTCCTGAACGAGATGATCAATGCTCTGACGGAATAGTTTCAAGTGTATCACGATAAGAGCACACCGTATCACCCACAGGCTAACGGGATAGTAGAAGCATTCAACAAAGTACTGGAAACCACACTGATCAAGGTATACAATGCACAGCCAAGTGATTGGGACCTACACATACCTGCAGTGTTATGGGTTTATTAGACAACATGCAAGAAACTGACGGGATAGACACCTTTTAGGCTTGTCTATGGTGTGGAAGTTGTAATGCCTATGGAATACATCATGCCTATTCTGCACATAGCAGTGCTCATAGGTATGATGGATTGCGGAGCCCTGGAGGAGAGGCTCGCGTAGCTGGATGATCTCAAAGAAGGGAGATTTTTGGTCGGATTTCTCCAGCAGGTACAGAAGCAACGTGAAAAGACATGGCACGACCGTCACATCAAGCTATGCACATTCGAGGTAAATGATTTGGTTTTTTTGTATGATAGTAAGTTTGATAATTTCCCAGGGAAATTCAGAATTCATTGGTTAAGGCCATATATTATTAAGGAGATTACAGATGGTGGCGTAGTACAATTGGTAAAATTAAATGGTAACCTCTTCCTAGGAAAAGTGAATGGAAATTGTTTGAAGCCATACACATGTGGCCCAGCCACTTGACTAGCTGACCGAAGCATAGTCTTAGTGCTCTAGGTAGCTAAAAGGAGGCACGAGACTATAAACTACTCTGCCCAAGAACTGCGTGATGTCAGGACTATGTGCAGTAGCAACGTGTCACAAGGTCCGCGACAGCACAAAGACAGATGCGCTGATGCGCAGGTCTGCCAGAAAGTGACTGCTACAATCACTATTCATGATGCAATACTTGGTTTGAGGCCAAATGGAGTGGGCGATAGGCATTTAAGGTGAACTTTATGGGCTATATTCTTCAAAATATTCCACCAATCTAGCATTAATGGACCGAATGTGGGGGGAACGGTCGAATTCAAATTCAAAAGGCGCTATAAATTACAAGTGTTTTTCCAGCAAACAACTCTTGGCAATTTGAGAAATGAGTTGTTGCGCGCTCAGGTATTCATGAACCAAGACTTATTCGATATTCTGAAAACGAATTCATTGTTTGAGAAATTACCAGAGACATTGAGAGAATTTTGGAATAGCACTATGTCAGCACCTGAAGAAGCCATGGACATAGGAGTAGTGACAGCCGAGGAAGCCGTGTAGGAAATTGCAGAAGTAGAAGCCCGAGAGAGCATTGGAATAATCACTGAGGTCCCTAAATCACCACGCACGCCGAGACCCAAGAAAGATAAAAAGGAAATTATACTGGTGTGCATCTCGCCCAGAAATCCATTGAGGACAAAGCTCACATTAGAGGAAAAGGGGAAGGCCATTAATTTGGAGGCCGATGAGGAGGAGGATGTAGAGATGGAAGTTTAAACATCGGGCACATACCCTATCACCAGGTTGCTGAAATATGTTCCTGCATGAAATGGTAAAGCCAAGGTTCCAAAGGATATAGATGAGAGGAAGAGCTCTCTACAAACCCTACTGCTCCTAGACGATATTATCTTTTAGGGCGTGCACTTCGGACGGGTTCCCATATTGAAATCTGAAGATTGGGACCTCGCTGACCATGAGAAGTTCCCGCATTTAGTGACTACAAAGCTAATGCGCCAGACCATCGATGTGACTGCTAGAACAATCCAATTAGAGCCATGGAAATGGATCAGAGGTGTGGAGAAAGCAGGGTTGCTAAATCTGCTCTGGGTGCTGCATTACCACTGCGCCCCAGTGACCATTTTCATCATCAGGCAGCTGCTTTGCTTGTTGCGTGATGGGTGCTTGTAGCTGCAGGAGCCCATCCCCATCACAGACCATCTGATTCACTAAATTACACAGCTAAATTTCTTAGGAGAGGACCCAACAAACATCTCAAAGGGACATGGTGGCGATTTGTCCCTCACAGAGGCAATGAAGAAAAATATTAATTTGGAGAAGAAGAAGCAACAGTATGCCATCTCCAGCATCAACAACCCTGTAGTCAAGGTCGTGACAGAGATATTGGCAGGAAAGGTAATGTAGAAGTGTCATGAAGATGAGGTGCCTGCGCCAGTGGTTTCACTAGCAGTGCAATGCGCAGAGGGGGTCTAGTTCAACTGGGCAAACTATCTATGCGGTGAGTTCCTTGCGAATTGTCGCAAGGCACAAGAGCAGGGAAAAACATTTAATTATGCATGGCTCTTGTTTTTGATAGTACTGGTGGCATGGGAGTTGCTCGAAGATAGCCAATTCCTGGCGATCACATAGGACCTTCCAGAGGCAGCGAAGTACACTTCGCTGTGGGTGACCAGGGATGTGTAGAGGATAAGGGAAAACAAGATATTTTGGGTGCTTATGGAGATGAACATCCAGATGGGGATCAATTTCAAGCCGTGATTATCGCCCACAGTCTACAATAGTTTACATATCTTTACAGAGTTCAAAGCCGACTTCCACCATGTCTTCATCAGGGCGTGGAAGGACCCTATGAAGATGTGGCATGAGTTACCATACTTGGCAACCGATGATGTAAGTTTCATGGTCCTTGAGTCTTGGCCACTAGAGTGGGGCACTCCAGCTCACTCCACGGTGGAAGCAGAGAAATCTGTCGTGCAGTGGAAGAAGGAAGAGACAAAACTACGGATGGCACAACTAGCACAAAATTGTAGGAAAGAATAAGCAACGGCTAAGGCACAGGTTGTGCACGATACTGAGAAGTTAACAGAACAGCAGCAGAAAACAATATAAGAAGAGCGCGAAGGACAGAAGTTACCTTCGCCCGAACTGGAGATGGACACAAAACAAGGTGACGCAAACCCATAGATAATGTCCACCAGATCAAGCATCAACGACCACCAGAGCAGGTAGGGCCATGAAAGAAAACAAAGGCCTCAAATATATATTTTGACCCTATCACCCTTACTAAAGGGGGCTTGCATGATATCAGCGAAACGGTGAGGGATGTCATCACGGAGGCCCTCCTGCAATTTGAGGAACAACACCAGTTGGTATTGGGGGCTCTCCGGACACAAATACAGGAGTTGCAGGTGTGCACTCCACAGGATGGCACAGTGTCCACCAGCCTCGTAGTCAGCACTTCAGCTGCTGAGGAAATCTTGCATGGCAAGATGACCAACACAATAATGCTACTAGATGGAGCACTCATCGCAGAGAATGAGGTTGACAAGCCTATGTTCAGCAGTTTGAAAGGGGTCGAGTTAAACATGGTTGGGCTCCCTTGGGAGACAATCTATCTTTTGCAAGATGGAGTCATCGTAGAACTTCCAGTGAGGGAGATTCGTGCTCTACAGGTAATGAGCGAGCAGCGCATCAACATTGAGAAGTTGAGCCTGCAATGCAATGACGCAGTGGAGTAGAACAAACAGATAGTACAGGTTGTGGAGGAAGCCTGCCAGATTGTCTCAGAGTTGGCCATTCAAGCAAAGGAATTGGCGGAGGCACGCATCCGTAAGTTATCCTCAGGGATGCATGATCCAAGAGAAGAGATGACTAGCATTCAGTTGGAACTAAACCTACAAATCGTAAAACTATAGTTGAAGGCTCAGCGTTCAACTCCGTCGGAGGTCAGAGAACAGTGTACCACCATGGTCACAACAGCAATGGTAGTGGTTGACAGTGCAGTGACAGACTGCATGAAGCTATTCGAACAGTCATTCGAGGTCATAACCACCCCGCAGGAGGACCCAAACATAGAGTGCCTAGAGACAAAGGTGTGTGAGCTGCAATAGAAATACGATGAGGTAAAAGGGACTGCGTAGACAGTTGCCCTTACACAGAGGTTTGCAAGGATGCAACATGCAAAGGCGCTCAAGGAACAAGTGGATGACGCTCGTCATAAGGAAGAAGTCTTAAAATCGCACCTACAGCCATGGATCGATGAGGCGTATATAATTACAGCCTCCATTGAAGCAAAGATTGCACAATTGCAAGCAACTCAGGAGAGGATTTAGGGCAGCAGTTCAAAAGTAGCAGTCACTGAACATCGCATGGAGGAAGTCCAGCAGGCAGACATTTAGTGCACTACTGAACTTGCAGGAATCCAAACAGATCTAGGAGGTCTTCGCACTAAGATCTCCGCACCTGCAGAGTGACTCGAGGGTGAATCACGATGTTTGTGTTGGGGGCCTGTTGGGCGCGAGATCCCCCAAGGGTAGTTTTGGGGCTTAGAGCCCAGATTTTGGTCCAATGTTGTAATTCCAATGTAAAGACTTCACATTTTGTGGGCGCAGAGTGCGTAGTTGTTAAAAAGTCATAGGGTTGTCCACCTTTATTTTAATAATGTAATGTCGGCTGTAGAAGATATACCCATGGTCCGTAGACCGTGGAATTGTATAAATAGATCGAACCTCTATGTAGTCAAGGGCATCTAAGATAAGATAATGCAGATGTATGCGAGATAGTTCTAAAGTCTAAGTATAAGTTTTGAGTCATAACATAGGTAGAGGCTCCTCAGCTGAGTGCGCAGAGGCCTAGTGGTCCGCAGCTAAATGCGTGGACCCCTGCAGTTGAGTGCGCAGGGCAAGACAAGTCTTCAATGATCCGAAAGTATTAATAAAGAGAAGTTTCTATCATTTCTGCGTCTTTATTTCCTGTTTATGCATCTATTATATTGGGCATGAATTTCACTTCTAATGCTTATATGATGTGCGAATGTGTATGATTGTATTGGTTAAGTGTACACAAGTAAGAACATTTGTTTATGTGAAGATAATTAAGATGTATCAATAATATAAGTAAGTTACTTAGCTTAGTTTGGGAAATAGCGCAGTTCGCGGCCCTAGCAAGCGCGAAAGCATCTCAGCCCTTGATTAGGGTTGCGCGAAGGTTGATTGTAATAGATCTCGAAGGTACTGAAGGGTAGAACAGGGCGTGAAGCGACCTGTGAGAAGGTAGGTCTAGTTGGAATAAACCGACATCACATCCATCTCAAGGGTGTGGAAACTTAGTTCCAGCATCCACCCACACTTCTTCGAGCGAGACTTTAGTCCGTGCTCTATGGGCTAATGCTGAAAGGGCTAGTAGTGTAGGGATTTGTTTGGCTAACTAACGCTGAACCTGGGTCAGGCCCCCAACACAAACATCGTTACTCGCCCTCGAGTCACTCTGCGATGGAACCATTTGTTGGCTTGAGGGGGCGTGACCCAGGTTCAATGTTAGTTAGCCAAACAATTCCCTACACTACTCGCCCTTTTGGCATCAGAGTGTGGAGTGTGGACTGAAGTCTCACCCAAAGCAGTATGGGGGGATGCTGGAACCAAGTTTCCGCACCCTTGAGATGGATGTGATGTTGGTTTATTCTAACTAGACTCGCCTTCATGCAGGTTGCTTCATGCCTTGTTCTACCATTGAGTACCTTCACAATCTGTTACAGTCGACCTTTGCACAGCTCTAATTAGGGGCTAAGATGCTTTCGCGTTGCTAGGGCAGTGAACTGCGTTATTTCCCAAACTAGGATAAGTAACTTACTTATCTTATTGATAGATCTTAATTATCTTCACGTAAACAAATGTTCTTACTTACATTAACTTAACCAATACAGGCATACCCATTCGCGTATCATATAAGCATTTGAAGTGAAATTCATACCAATATAACATATGCATAAACAGGAGATAAAGACGTATAAATGATAGAAACTTATCTGTATTAATACTTTCGGATGATTACAGACTTGACTTTCCCTGCACACTTAGCTGCAGGGGTCTGCGCACTCAACTGTAGATCCTCTACCTATGCTATGACTCAAAACTTAGACCTACACTTCAGAACTATCTCACATGCATCTACATTATCTTATCTTAGATTCCCTTGACTACTTAGAGCTTCCCTCTATTTATACAATTCCATGGTCCGCAGACCATGGGTGGATCTTCTACAGCTGACATTACATTATCAAAATAGGGGTGGATAACCCTATGACTGTTTGACAACTACGCGCTCTGCGCCCAAAAAATGTGGAGTATTTACATTGGAATTACAAAATATAGGCTCTAAGCCCCAAAACTGCCCTTGGGGGATCCCGCGCCCAACAACCATCTCAACCCCAAAACCAATCTTGGAAACAAGATTGGAAAATAACTTATGGGAGTAATCCATAATATCCTAAATATTTTCCCCAATATCCTCCATACCCAAATCCATTCTATCCCTACCATTCACCTACACCTACACCACAAACCCAACCACATCCATCTCAACTATCCATTCCCTCTCAACTACCTGTACCACTATTTCCAAACCCACACAAGGAAGTATCTCAGCCCACTTACAATGTTGAGGCACAACACTTCCAAACATCTCGTCTTGATCTCAATGGTATTCATCTTAGCTCAAGAAGAGCACTGCAAAAAAGAGATTATCTTGATGTCATTGAAGGACAACATTCAGAAAAAGAAAATTCAAATGCGAAGACCAAAGAATCATGGGCTTCCTTGATGAAGAACAGACATCAAAATCAGATATTGAGAAAGTTCCCTCATGTTTACCATCAAATCCTCCATGTGTTCAAGAGAATAATCAACAAAAAGAAGCTGATCTAAACTTTATGGAAGAAGACATCCAAGATGATCGAAATTAGCAAGTGGACCAAGGGCATCAAAACTATATTGAAATATGGTTGCAGGCAATCAGTAATTTGCATCCACACACTCTTATTCAACAATTCTTGATCTCATCTCAATCAAAGCATTTGGTCTCTGAAATTCAGGTACATGTCAAAGCATATATTTTGAGCCTACACATCAGTTTATCTATCATCTTGATGTGCACATGGCTCCATTGGAAGTATTCTTATACTTGAAAGATATTTTGTTTTCTAAGTAGAGTAGGATAGAAAAGACAAAAAATGGAAAATAAGATAACAAAATAAAATCTCAGGTGAAAACCTCCTTTGAGGCGCTTGAGATTGGCTTATTAATTGAAAACCTCCATGAAAAGAAAAGATCCTAGGTGAAAACCTCCTTTGAGGTGCCTAGGTAGACCTACTAGTTGAAAACCTCATTGAGGCAGCTAGTAGCCCTAGAAGAAAAAAATGAGAAAATGAAAAAATAAAAAATTTTCCATGTATCTCTCTCTCATGAATGTGGGCACTCTCCAACCTTTGCAAGCAACAAAAACAAGTTAGCCACCAAATGAAAAGTTGATCAAAAGCCTAGTCAAAGGAAGTCAAACTTAGACTTTCTCCTCCTTTTCTTAGATGCTACAGAAGGACCAATTCCATGCCAATCCATCACCCTCATCTATTTCCACCATCCAATCATCATTCCCAAGCTTTTACCACTCATTTTCCTTGCTGTCCTAAAATGTTATAGGAAGGCTATGTTTTGCGATAGGAATTAAAAATACAAAGAGAAGAAAATTATTTTTGGTATATGTTGAAAATCATGCATCCATTTGCCAAGTTGTTTCAGGGGGAGATTCATATGGATGATAGTAACATTCCCAAGTAATTTCAACAAATTCTAGTGCACATGTTTTAAGAAATTAACCTCCATCAACTACAACCATTTTAAAATTTTCTCAATATTTATGTATCCGTTTGCCAAGTTTTTTCATGGTGATATCCATATGGATTATGGTAACATGCCCAAGCAATTTCAACAAATTCCAGTGTACAGGTTTTGAGAAATCGACCCCCATAACCTACAAACATTTTTATTTTTTCTCGAGATTCGTGCATCCATTGGCCAAGATTGTTTTATGGGGTGATGCATAAGGATGATGGCAACATGCTCAATTTTTTTTAGGTCAATTCACTATACCATTTGGTAGATATGGGTGAAACAAGTTTGCTACAGGTTTGCTACAGGATGTTGCTAGAGGATTGATTGTATTGCTATAGGAATTTGGTTGAGGGGTTTTGGAGGAGACAAATGGTGAGATTAAGTGTTGGAAGGGTGTATGAAAGTTATGAAAAGTGTGGGGAAGGCGAACATCACCCATGATCAAGCCAACACTCCAAGAAGGTTGGATTTGACTAAGATTTCTTGCTTATGGTAACTAGAAGACAGAGATTTAGAAAGTAGGCAGGAATCCATCAACTCCAACAATAGAAGATTGAACACCAGAAAGAGGCCTACACACAAAAAAATATTACATCAGTTAGAAAACATATCATGCTATGAAGACCTATGCATCAGCAAATAAAGGAAGTCAACAACTTTGAATTCATCATGTTATGAAGCTCAGCAACAACATTTTAGCCAAGTATGTGAAAAAGCAACAACAACAACAACAAAAACATATGATACATCCAGATTCAAGGCTATCAGCAATACGACCTCCAGTAGATTATCACATATAACTTCAAGATCATTAGCAACTGCTTCAGGACCACCAAAGGAAACTTCAACATTCATATTAGTAGCCTCAATATCACCTGCAAAAGTACATGAAGGGTAAGGCTCAGGTATGAAATCCTTTAAATATTTCTTATGAATTTATTTTAGCTTGAAAAAAATTGTAAGTGTATGAAGGAAAATGTTTTTATAGACAAGTTTAGAAGCAGAGAAACCTCAACCTTATCTAGCAATTAACTTCACTTTTCCACCAAGACACCTGCACATGGGGGAGAAGACAAGACAAAATTGAAAAGGACTTGAGAAAGTGGGATGTAATCATTCAGTCATGATGGAAGACAAGGAGTGTGAAGGATTAGGTGAGGACCAACCCAATTAGCTGAAATCACTTTGAGTTTATTTTGCATCCAATAAAAAAATAGAGGAAAGTTGAAAAAAAGAGAAAAAATAATGGAAAAAATGAAAAAATAAATAAAAGGTGGACCCACCACCTCTTGGCATGAAAAATTTAGTTTCTACAGGATTCATGTTGTGTGCATCTCATTACAGTTGAAGAACCACCTGAGGGAAAGAAGCATCCTCAACATACAGTAGGGCTTCCTTGGGAAACTAAGATAGAAAAACGTAGTAGCAAGAAGAGCTGCAGAAAGAGCATTAAATATACTAGAAAAAAGAAAAAAGAATGAAACATGTTAGCATAAATGAAAAAAAGCAAGGCAAGCATGATGAATTGGTTGCTCAGAGGATGAGAAATAGTTTCAGCAGGGGGGTATGATGGGCCTCCAAATTAGACATAAATTAAGGCCCATCTAACCTTTATTAGACACATGAAGGCTATATTAAACCTCTCCTACACTTAATAATTTTTTTAGCTTTAATATGTTCATTAGGAAGTTTTATGGATAACTGCATATTTTTGCCTAATTTATTTATTTTTATAGAATATTGTGAGAATATTGGGTAGATTATGGAGATTTGGAGGAGGAGATAATTTAGGGACTTTCTACCTAATATAGGAGGATCAATATTGGTTAATAAATCAACAAGATATTCTGAAATTGTTGCATAGATTATGGAGCTCCAATGATTGAGAAAATCTAGGAATGTGTTCCCTGTCATTTGATGTAGATTCCTAGTGTTGGGAACTAGATCCAATATTTGAGGGATTTTGGAGGGGAAAGCTTACTCCTTTCATGGGGAATGCTTCCTAATAATTTTTTATAAGTACCAAGTCGAATTTACCTCTAGGGGTTGATTTTTATTAGTCTTCTTGTTGAGAGAACTCGTATTTTTGCAACTCCACTTTCATTTCATGCAGGGATGTAATTGTATTGATGGAAATAATGAAGATTGGTGTTGTGTTCAACTTATAAATCTTGGTCTCCTTCATAGGACTCTGAGTTTGCCTATGCTTGGCCATCCCAAGAGCCTCAGAGCCCTTTTTTATCATTTACTTTTCTTCCTTACACTTATTATTCACATGCATATCTTGTTCTTGTCTTTTTCTATTTCTGCATTTAGTATTGATGGTTTCTTGTTGTAGGATTGAGTTAAATGGTTGAAGAAAGTTATTTTGCAGGATCAAAAGCATGATTTTATCCTTTGAACAACTTTGGAAGGTCATAGTAATCATTGATCTACTTGGGATTAGTTTGCTTATTCCCAAATCTAAATTTCTGGAAGTCCCTTATGGCAAATAGTAGTAAATTTATCCTATTTTTTTAGAAAATTATAATGAGATTCAATAGAGTTGATTCCACTTGCATTAGTTGGAAAAATATTCCATTTAATATCAAAATTTACCCCATTTCATTCTCACTTGATTAGGTTAGGAATTTGATAGATTAACTAGCTCACTAGTTCTCGAATTTCTAGATTTTAGACTAGTAATTTTCTGCTATTTTTTAGCATGTGTTAACAGAGGTATTTTTGAGTGATTCCACTTGGAATGGAGACCTAAGAGATTCTAGTAAATAACAAAATTTGTCCCATCCAATTTGTATTTTATTTTCTTGGTTATTTGGTGAATTATATCTTCATGTAGAAAACTTGTTTTCTGTAACAGGTTCCTGTAGCACTCTTCTAGCATGTATATACTTGCTCAGGTTTGCTCAAAAAGGTTGGTTTTTGTCCCTTAGGGTTGAATAATGACCCCTAGGCTCTAAATAAATGGTTTAGGAGGAATAAACACCACTTAGGACTTTCATTTTTACCCATGCAAAACATCTCAACAAATTGTGTTAATGGACAAATTTATGAATTGGATAATACAATAATGATTTTCTTGATTGCCACATCCAATGAACTCTTTCAATGGATCTAAACTCTTTGAAATGTAATAATTGACATTAATTTAATGAAATTTACTTTATGTAATTAGAATAGTTTTTACTTCCTTCCTTGCAATAGGTTAAGGTTTCCATTTCGAGCATTTCCATTTTTACAACTAGTTAGGATTTGATTTCATTACATGCACTCCATTACATCATGACAAGAAAGGAAGGAAACATCATATGCTAAAAATATAGTGTCAATACCTCTTAAGTTTGTATTAACCCTGGGTTGATAATTAAATTTGGTAGCCTTGAGAGTTGCAGCATTCTTGTTGCAATACTAAGGCTAATCAATATTGTCAAGGGGATATTATCACAACAAGAAGTATGTTTCAAGGGGAGATTTCCTTGATAAGGTCGATAGGAAAGGTTACTAAAACTTGTAGAGAATTGGAAGACATAGGTGAAGAGGTTATACACAAAGGAAGAAATGTCTTAGGGAGAGACTCCATTTACAATAGGATCAGGCCCACAGACATTCATGGAGCACTAGTAAGAAACCATGTCTCTTCACCATTGATGTCAAAGGGGGAAAGAATTTAGATATTGAAGGAAGACATTGAAGCATTAGGAAAACACTAGAAATAAATTAATTATTGGAGGGAAGGCATGCTTGAGAAGGAAGAATCTTTACAGCCATTCAGGAGGATTCCCCAACAGCATCCCAGGGGGATTTATGTCCATTTCCATCAATGACCATCAATTTTTGGAGGTGTTTCCATCAATGACAAAAGGGGATATTATTGCACATAGTGTTTTTACTAATGACTACTACTATCATTGATGTCCAAGGGTTCATGCCTAACAAAGCAACAATGTCATTCATGAATCAAAGGAAGCAGAATGATAGACAGATCTGTTGCATTCCCTCATTAAGTGAGGTCAAAGAAGCTTGAATTTTACTGATTTTCTGTTGAAGATATGTTGTCCTAATGAGTCAATGGATGGTATGGATGGATAATCCACTCCGATGCCTTTCTAGAGGCATATCAAACTCTGAAAAATTCCTCCTAGATGAGAATTTATCGCCATTTGAAGATCAACATTGGGAAAAATGCCTGAACTATGGCACAAAACCCACAAACCCAAAATTCGTTAAACATCACACATGTTTTAGACAACATATGTGTTCTTGCAAATATTGATAGCAGACAATGACCTAACTTGCATGAAATTCAATGATGCTAAAGTCGAAACATGTTCACTCAAATCCGATGACTCTAATAGTTGGATGGAGAATTGAATGATACATGAAATGTCAACTTGACGAAGGTTTAACAAGGGTCAACCCTCCATGTTGGCGTATTATAGTAGTGACATGTAGACACCTTATTTGGATGCAACATGGCCCCCCTACATAGTGATTTGTGACGTTGTATCTGTAACAAGGATACTAAAATGACATGTGGTCAGTTATGGTTGGCCTAAAAAGATGATGTGGCAACTAGCCATTTGCTAAATGAAGACGATGTGGAAACAAGAATGACATTATGATGATGTGGAAATGAAGGATGATGTGGTGATGATATGGCAGTGAAGGATGACATGGCAATCATATGGCATGACATGTCATCATGATGGCATCCGTAGGGTGACATGGCATCACTAGGGATTGCCACATGGCAAGTAAAATTGTTTATTTTTGATAGGTCAAATGGCCGAAAATGCATGAGACATGGCACCATTTAGGGAATTCCACATGGCATGAAGACATCATGTTGACATTAGCATGTCGATGTCCATGGAACCCCAAGGACTAGTTTCATGGCATGGTCATATTGTAGAAAGGGATAAGCCGTTAGATTGTGACGAAGGTCATATGGGTTAAAGCACTAGTTTTTTAGGCATAATGAATGGCTCTATGGTCGGCACCAATGAGCCTTGTGACCACATGAAAAAATATAAATACACATAGCCATTGGTTTCACATGACATCAACAAACTTGTGAGAAATAACTACTTCTAAGTTCAGTGGATGGCTTCTTTGGTTCAAGTTTGTTGTTGATAGACAATCACGTTTTTGATCCCTATGGGAAGTCCCTATCACTAGTTTTCTTTTGTCATAGTATGGTTTTATTTTTTAGTTCGAATAGTCATAGTTTCTATGGTACTCTATGGTTGGAAATATCAGCTGACATGTTGATAGGTCATTGAATGTCCAATATTGAAGGTCATGTTCTATTATTATCTATAGATTGGTTACAATAGCAAATTTTATCTTTTGGTCAAAATTTCACTATACATAATGGAAGTTAAAATTATGATAATGGAGGTCAAAGGACTAGTTAAAATAATGGAGTTTAACTTTTGGTCATCATTTGACTATACATAGTGAAGGTTGAAAGTCTGATAGCAGAGGTCAAAGGACTAGTTATAACAGTGGAGTTTAATTTTTGGTCATTATTTAACTATACATAACATAGGTTGAAAGTCTGATAGCAGAGGTTGAAGGATTGGTTACAATAGTGGACGTCATCATTTTACTATACATAACGGAGGTTGAAGGACTAGTTACAATAGAAAAGTTTAAATTTGGTCTAGTTACATATAGTCGAGCTCAACCCTTGTTTGTATATATATATCATGATGACAAATTTGTTTAAAGTTCTGGTTATGAAGTAAAATGATAATCGTGTCTTGCACCTTCCTTTTATACTCTTGTTTGATGTCTCAAGAACAAAAGAACTATATGATTGAAATGTGACAAAAAAACAATGCATAGTGCAGATGGCATAACACTTGTATTATACAATGGAGGTCATGGGTTTTAACCCCCATGTTAATGAGGTCAGAAAAAAATATTATTTATTTTCCCTTGCAATTTTTATACTTTTGAACAGTTAATAGGTCAAAGGAGCATGCTTTGTAGAAGGACTACCGAGAAAAGGTGATTTTGTAGAATGTTCCCTTCAAGGGCCATTTGGTTGAGCATTTAATCTTTATATGGTGTTTTATGGTTTTTGAGGTCATTTTAAAGCCAAATTGAATTCTGAAAAATGGGAGATGGGAAGAATTACGTTTTGATAAATCTAAGGGTTATAAAGAATCATGAAGACACATTATTGATTTCACAAAGCCAAAATATGTGTTTTGGAATGCTTCAAGAGTTTAGGAATAACTTACAATCTTATGAGAAAGTGTTGTACATAAGGCCAAAACAGGTTCCAAGAAAGATGATATGTGACCAGACTGATGAATAGGTTATTACAGGATAATGTGTAGGTCATGAATTTTTTTATATGATCATATTTATGACAGGACCGTGATTTTGATGTTTTTGGATCTACTGTGAATAATGTGAAACATGGTCCACTGTGTAGAAATTACCACCTGTAGATCACCTGATAATGCAATATACTAAAGCAAAAATACTTGATCCACTTCTACAAACAGTTATTGGGAAGCTTAATCGAATATGAGCAACATCAATAAGAACACATATAACTGATATGGAGAAATCAATCCTACATAACACAGAAGATATAACCAGGGGAAAGCCTCAGCCTAAAATCCCAACTCTGTATTATCATACAAGTGGAAATATAACCAATATTACAAAAAGAATCAACTCAAAAGTTATCCTGATCTCTTTGCAATAGCTCTGCTGCTCATAGACAGTCAAAGGCCTCTCTCAAACCTCCCGATCTGCCCTCCAAGCCTCCTATTTCTTTGCGCAATTTTGATTGGGGTCCAGTGTAGCCACTTGTGTGAATTGGCCTCTTCAAACACTCACTAACCTATAATCCAACTATGCAGTCCTGAAGGAGATAAATCCTTCTACATGGATGAGTTTCCTTTATAGGAAAAATCCATCCAACTGATAGTACAATGTCCCTCCTCTGATCTCAATTGGGTCTTTATCTGAACTGACATGCATCAGTTATTTATGAGACAATATTCAGTTATCTGAAGTGTCGCAGTTACATGCATATAAGCGTTAACTAACTGAACTCACAATTAATTCAACAAAATATTTGAATTAATCTAACTGGACTTGACTCAGTTAACTGAGCCAACTAATTACAACTGATAACTACAACTCATCCTTATCCTTTAACTCATGGATAAATTCCGCAAGTAATGGAGAAACTGTTGCATGTCCCCACATAGACTTCATGTTTGATTTTCCTTAACTAATTAACTCAAGATGAATTAATTAATTAATTTATTTTCAAACAGCTGTTAAGTTCAAATTCGAATTTTACTTCTTATGTTTAGTCTAGGGACTGACTAAAATAGGAATCCATCTCGAACTACTAAAAATAGATGCTATTTTTATCACTTCCATTTTTCATTCCTTTTTGCTCAGTCCGGCACTGGTACCTGAACTGCTATTTATAGCAGTGCTATTTTTAGCACATCTATTTTTAGCATTTCTTGTTGCCATTTTCAACACACTAGTGTGTGAAGGAGGTGGTTGCCTCAATTAGGTCATTGCCTACATCATCAGAGGTTGGTGCCTCAATCAAGTTCTTTCCTAAAACAATTTGGTTCTTGCATCATTTTGAGCTTGGTGGCTCAATTAGGTTGTATCCTAAAGAAATTCGATGCTTTCACTTTTAGGTGATGGGTGTTTCCTTTTGGTTAGTGCTAATAAACACTGTAAATTTAAGATTGAATATTGAAGAGAAAAATAATTTTTGGTTTTCCCCTGCAAGGGTTTCCATGTAAGATATTTTTGATCTCTTATGTTGATGTGATGATGGCTTCTTGATGCATAGTGTCATTCATTGTTATGATTCATTGTTACATAGTTAATTATCGATGAAATGTTTTGATATGATAAATTTACGACTAAATCAGTTCACCCCCCCCTTTTAATGTGATCTTTGGTCTAAAACATACTATATTGGAGTCATTTGAAACCTTATCAAATAAATATTTTGTGGGAAAATTTATGGACAAATTAGTTTTGAGAGCTCACCTAGTTGACTACATGTAAGTAGGATGGAAGAGGTTCCTTGGATATGTGTTGAAATTTCATATCCTTTGAAGGGTTGGTTTTGAATTAAATTTGTCAAAAGTCATAGAATGAGTTTAGAAGCATGTGTGTTTGTGGGGTTAGTCTGATATTGCTTAAAGAGATGGAATCCTACTTTTTATCCATGTATTTATCCATTCGTGGTTTAGAATGTTTGGGTTCTATTTCCTATATTCTTAATAAAACTTTGGTCAAGGTCAGTTTTTATGTATGTTGTGAACATGCTATATTGATTTGTGTATTCCAACTGGCACTATGTTGGATGTGAAAACAAAAGGGTTTCCAATATGCCAATGGAACTTAAATTTAGTGAAGGTTTTTGTCAAAACTAGAGTTAATATGGTGGTCAAGCTCCTTCTTATAGCAATTGGTCCATTACAAATTTTACGTTTTCACTATTCAATCTATCATTAAATTGGTCACCTACATTAGGGATGTTTTGTGGATAAGTAGGGTTCATAGCAACATATGTGAAAGTATGAGTTGAATTTGAAACCCTTACTGGTTGGTAAGGTTTTGGAATCTGTATCGGTTGATCCAAGTCTTCCAAACTTCAACGACATCAAACTAGGTCTCCATTTGCTAAAATAGGGAGCTAAGAATGTATCCAAGGATGCATGATTCCAAGCTACTTTAAAGGGAAATTATTTTGAGCAATGTGTAACACTCCCTTCCACCCTCCCTTTGATATCCATGTTCATGGAAGGTATTAATTTTCCCGAACACAACATCCATAGTTTCCTCATTGAAATTGGGTTACAAAATTTTCTTTATTCCTAGAGTTTTCAAAATCAAATTTGGAAAACACCATTGCATCCATCTCGTCAAGATCTTTTGAGTGATATAGATTTCATCCTTATTTGACTCCCAGATAAAACTTTATTCCCTTCTTAAAGTTTTACCATTTAAATCTTGCCACATAGGCAAGGGACCTACCACATGGTGTTCATGTGGCACCCCCACCTTACCTAGGTGGTCCGACGTCACTTTGGGCTTTGAGTATGGCCATGACTAAAACCACAATGAACATGCCACATAACCTAGACCATGGGCCCCAAAGTCCATCCCATGACATGTTATTCCATTGTTTTATGTTATAACAGTTTATTAAAAAAAACACCAATGGTCAAGGGAATTCCTATCATATGGCACCTCCATCTCCATCACTTGGGATGGGTACATTTTAATCTCACCATTGCACCACATCGACTCCATGGCCCAATGGCAAGGAAAGTCAGTCATGACATGCTATGAAATTAGACATATATTAATGGGTTAGTTCTTGTTCCATGGCTTCCATTGACCGCGAATGCATGCCAACATTACACCAGAGAAACTATAGAACTCCTTTAGGGAGTCACGCTCTATGATGACATGGCCTTCAAACCCATGTAACCCACATCAGATATGCCCTAGTTTGTCCAATGAACACCTAATACATACTAGATCTAACCCATTCGGTATCTAGTCCCTCTACGATGTAGCAGTCACACTTCCTCCAAAAATCCCAGACTCTCGAACTTGATCAGACACTTGGACCTACCAAGACTAGCCTAAGTCTGAGCTCCAATTACATTTTTTTTCTTCCTGAATATCATAGAGTGACCATCTAGGTTTCTTTAAATGTTTTCCCTGAAGTAAAGTGTTACTCATAACATGATCTTCTATATGAGGGAAGACCTTCCATCATAAGTTAATTTATGCATGAATGGGAACCCCATTCCACACTATATTTATAGGCATTAACATAACCATAATGTGAGTAATAAAATTGTCAATCCTGCCTACCACTAGGTGCAAGACTCAACTAAAACATCACTAAGGCTTAACTATAATATTAGATGCAACTGCACCCCATTAATCACATAATGGATTTAAACCAACACCATCAGAACCACTAGTGTTACATGTAATACAAGAATTATTCACAGCCTTACACCAGTCCATAATAACAAATAACAATGGCAAGAATAACATATCAATAATGAATACCATGCATAGTGACAAAAAACTGAACCCATCCAAAGTATACATACACTATGTAACTTACCCCTATACTCAAGAAAATAATAGCAGTCTCAGGGACCTGTAAAACCCCCTAAAACCATGAGAAAAAGCACACTTAAACATCATTGAAGACAACTAGGAATAATACCATTCCTCCATGAGTATTGTTGATACATTTATTACCATTTCCAACAATATTACAATTCATGTGTAATAAGAACACATAAAATACAAGTAAGCAACTTATCTTATGAAGTGAATAAATAGAAACTGAGGGAGTGACTTCCACTCTCCACTCTACTATAATCCAACTACACTCATGTCATATTTATTTCAATTGAGAACCTCCAAGCTAGATTCAGAGTTTGAGGAGTATGTTATCAAGGGAATTAAAATCGATGCCAGTCATATTAATCACATAGGAATCTAGAGACCACCCTATCTCCACCGACTTAGTTAAGGATTATATCCTATAATGTCTCCACTTATTCACCCAGGAATATTGAGCACACTAATGTCCATATACCAATCCTATAGATATAAATAACACAGTGGTTTTCCTATCTAAAATAGGGATCCATAGCACAATGTGTTCCACCTACTCCGCCTCACAGGATACCATAAGGCACAATGTTTCCACTTATTTTCTTTCTTCAACCACACTTCCCAATGTTCTCCTTCTCTAGAACCAATTCTTGTTCCAACGTTCTCCTTCTGTTCCACAAATTCACTTTCAAACCCCTATATGCCAAACTCAAAATAAAACACCCACATCACACTACCTGTGTCTGTGAAATTTACCAATATCCACCATTCTTGAACCCTACATTTTTCTTTCTCTCTTTTCACTCGAATGAATAATGCATCTTTATCAATGTGAATTCCTTGTCGTCTTTCCCATCAGTTATTTCTCTCCCACTGACCCCTTTGTTACCATTGTGTGTTGACCATGCTATTAGGGTCATTAGTTTTATCATCAAATGTATTTTCTATGTCTTTTAATTTTCAATTTTTTAATAAGTTAACTGTATTACCACTTCTGTTGTCATAGTCTCAAAGGTCACTTTTTCTAACATCGTCATATTTCTGTCATCAAGAGTTCACCAAAAGCATGAAGGAGTGTCAAGTTAATGGGAGTCATGCACGCATGTTTATATGGTCAAAGGTTAAAGGGGTTATGTATTTTGGTTATGTGTTTGTCATCCATTGATCAGATTTGTCCAAATTGAGTTTATTGTAATTAGAGTCTAATTGTCATGAGGTGTGTCCACTAAAAATATTCCACATTTCTATCCCCTATTCTTATCTATCCTATATTTCCCTATTTCTTACCTTATTTCCCCTATTTCCCTTTCATTCATTCCCATTCATATATAAATTACCTCTTACTCCCTTCTTATATATCATTAACTTAACATAGCTTACACTCTATACCTTTCTCACATACCATTTATCTATCATTCCTACTATATTTATTCCCCCCTTGCTCAATTCTAAACCTATTCCCCCCACAATATCACTACCATCACTCATAACATGACGCATCTGTCATTACATACAACCCCCCCCAAAAAATACCTAAGAGCTATCATATTCATCACATTTAAATGATTCCCCCATACATTGTTACACATGCCAAATTAAGTGGATCTCTCCAAAACATCAGGTCAAACATTATTGCGCTACAGGACAAGACAAGGGGTAATTTAAATTAGAATACCACCTTAATATTATGCAAAGTACCTTCATGTTGGTTCTGAGATGATCAACCATACATTCAGAATACCACAGGTTGACCCCCATTTAGTAGTTGACAAGAAACAAGGTTGCACTCACTGTGGAAATTTTATGTGCATCAGTGCTACTCACACTTTTCGTTGCACAACATTACGCAAAATACTGTGTTTTCATCATCAGTTTGAAACGCTTATTCCGATCACATGGAGCCAAATTTCAAGAAAATGAAAGATGTTTTTCTCAATCACACACAAAAGAAAAGTATCATCTTCCTGTTTCTGTATAGTTTTCATAGATTGGGAGTTTCAAATGCATCTTTCAGACCTATTTTTCATAATATGTATTTTCCTGTTTTAGTCATGGTTTTGCAACATAGTTTATGAGGAGCTGGGGAAGAATTTGAAGAAACTGAGGGATTTTTTTCTTCAAAACAAGCGAATGTACAAAACATATCTCATATTTTACACAGGTGCTACCATTTGGGAGTTACACGTGTCACTTGATGGCCCATTTTCGCATTTGTTTTTTACAGAATGATGAAATTTTTGGATTTTGGTTTGAAAATGTGGAAATGTATAGATATTTTTTCATTATGGAGATTTTTGGTGTATAATATAACTTCAATGGATTATCTATAACCACCTTGTTTGATTTGAGGCGGGAAAAGAGAGCAAAAAACAAGTTTGAATTTTTCAAGACACGTGTTGCGTAGCTGTTGCGCAAATGCTACACCTAAGTGGATTAGATATTTTGAGATGGCCAGTTGTCATATAATGTAAAGAATGGTTAATTTTCTACTCAGAGGTCTCCTCAGTGCCTAGTCATTAGCCAAGTTTTCCTCCAGCACACAAGAAAGAATGCAAACATGGAACTATTGCCTTTTCCATTTTCATCATCAGTCTGAGATTTTAATGTTAGGATAAGATCTTGTGAGATAATTTTGTTATCTAGATATGTTGAAAGAATAGGTATAAAGTATTTTTTAAGTTTTTTCTTTAAAATACAAATATTTTGTTTAAACTTGCTTTATCTAATTTTTGATGAAAAAACAATGGGTTTCTAATTGCACGTGTTTCAATCCATTATGAATGGATAAATCATACATTGTATCTATTCTTTTAGTTTCCATGCAGTGAATTCGACCACCTATTGGTAATTTTGAATTCCTACTTTTAGTGAATTATGGAAAAAGATGAAAAATGGTTTGGTCGGTGTGAAGAAGCTAGTCTGCAATTTTTTGCATTTTTATATCATTTCCTCATGTGAATAGAAGAAGGAAGAAGATGTTTTGACATGGATTCTTGTGTCAGATGTTTGTTGGTATGTGTATCCTCTTTGTTATCTATGTTTCTGTGGTGTGAAAACAATTCTTCATGCTCAGCTTATAGGAAATTTGTAGAATTCACTTTGTGTTTTGCTTTATATTAGCTGAACATTCATGTGTTTCCTTTTCTTCTAATGGAAATTTGAATGCATATGTAGTTTGATGCTCTTATTGTGACCTTTTTATGTTGCACTCATCCACTCACTACAACGCAAATTGGTTAATTATCAATAGCGCTGCCTATCTTTCCCCTACTCAAAATTTCATCATCATCACTTATTCACTTTAGTCATTAACTATATTGAGCCTATTCAAAGTGGATCTTCCTTCTTTCACATTCAAACGACAACTTAAACCTACCTTTTTGATCGTCATAATTAGCCTAAGATCAATTAATATTTCAATCACTTGATTGACTAAGTGAAACCCTAGTGAGAGAGCTCTCTTGAAGGCTAGGGGGACTGGACCTTAGCCTAAAAGAGGTTTGTGGTTACCTCTGGGATTTCTCTCCTCAGCCTAGAGAAATTTACAAAGTGCTAACACATGCGGCACAACCCATAAGGAGAGACAAAGGGGGTATGAAATTTTCCTTGATTGAGGAATCCCATACTCCATCTCCCTTCCTTCCACACAGGCCATTAAAACCTAGTTATAAATTTGGTGGCCATTAAATGAATAAACTTAAATTAAACAATTCCCAAGCAACCCTTTCTCAAAGCTCTGAATCCCTGTCCATTACTCAGAGCCATTCATTGTGTTTAGATTTCCACAAGATTTACATGAATTACAATTCACAAGGATAATTACAAGGTTGTATCCAAAAATGGTTATTATAGACCCCACACCCTTAGAGGAACATCATCTTCAATTTTCTATACCAAACAACAATTCAACCATGCTCTATTCCGAGAAAAAAGTTTCACATTGCTCTTTATCGAACACCAAATTCAACAATATTATGTATTGAATACAATGTTAAAAATGAGATTTATATACATATATCTTTACATTTGTTTACATTTTTATTTATATTTGTTGAACCAACAAAAAAAAAAGGTATGAGACCCTCATTTACTCAACCATCTCCCAAGTGGCTTCATCTAGTCCAAAGTGCCTCCACTGCACCTTAACTTGCTTAATTATTCAATTTTAGAGCACGATCTGCCTCTAATCCAAAATACAAAGTGGCTCTAGCTGGAATTCCATCCCATATTGCACCTATAGTGAAAACAAATCCAGAACATCTAAAATCTGAAATGTCCCACAAAATTGTGGTGCCAACTTGGCACAAGACCCAATCCTTAAGGATATTTTCCTTTTCCTAATGCATAGCTAAACATTCTCCCCCACTTGGAATTCATTGTGCATCCTCTTCTAATCTACATAGCTCTTCTTCCTATCCTAATCTATCTTCATTTACTTCATAATAGCAATTACTTCCTATTTTGCTTCCTTTAGCATATCGTGCCCAATATGCACTATGTTCACTGGATCATTCTATCAGATAGGTGTATTGCGTTTCCTACCATAAAGAGCTTTGCATGAACTCATTCTCAATGATTTCTCATACCTATTTCGATATAAAAAATATATCAAAGGTAGAAATGCTTTCCACCTCCTTGGATGGCGCATGACATACATTCTTACCATGTCTTCGAGCACTCTATTTATCCCTTCAGTCTGTCCACCTGTTTGAGGATGATATGTTGATCCAGGTGGATATTGGTGGCCACCTGCCACGTCCACCTGGACCCCCACCATTGTTTCTCTCAGCATTTTTAGTTTCCTTAATTGTAGCACAACTTACTATTTTTAGCAGTTTTTCAGGTCCTGAACTTCTGGAGCCGTTTTGAGGCCCTAAACGACGTTTTTTGGGAAATCTAGGGAATGGGTCCATGGACTAATGTTGCCCTTCCCAAAGTGGTAGTGCTTGGATATATCTTTCTAACGAGCTATTGTACGCGTCAAACGGAGATCGTATGCCAAAGTTACGACCCCGGGAAGTTGATGTACCAATTTACCCAAACGGGGCCCACAGTTTGGTGTTTCATCTCCTAGGGTTAGGTTTTGGAATGTTAAGGGTTTTCCATTGTTTCTCAACAATAAATAGGCCTTCGAGCCTCATTGTAACACAGTTCAGAGGCATGTAGCCACCACATCTCTTCTCAGAGATAAGCTACCATCGCCCTAGCTGGTTTATTTCCATTTCCGGTTGTAAGCATATTTTAGTATTTTCCATTAATGAAATGAAGTATTATTTCCACTGAATCTTTGTGTATATGGTTATCTCTATAATTTGTTGCGTTCCTGTTTAAATCCGGATCAGTGGTATCAGAGCGATCTGCTTTTTCTCTATTTTTCTTTGCATGTCCCCAACAAGGTCGGGATATAAGGAGTTAGGGCTTGAACTGGTTGAACCTTTGCAAGACCAGCCTTGCAAATCTCGATGGCCTCCCATGGCGGATGAGAAGAAAGACGAGGGGGCAGGAGATCCCATCAAAATCTTGCTCAAAGAAGCCCTTGAGCGACAACGGAACGCGATGATGGACAGTTTTGCCCAGATCCTTCAGCGGCTACCCAGAAGCGACGCATCGGCTTCCAACAACTACTCTGGAAATGCCATGCCCTTTAAGGTACAAGTTAATTTTGAAATCCCCATATTCGAGGGTCAGATAGACGCAGATGCCATAGATAAATGGTTAAATCTGCTAGAGGGTTATTTTTCTGTTCATGAATTTTCGAGCCGGGAAAATATTGTTTTTGCTCTTCTCAAAGAAGCCCCCCACATCAAGGACTGGTGGGAAACCTACTGCGAGCAGAAGGATGAAAGTACTGGCTCACTATTTTTAGCTGCACCCACCTGGAATTCATTCCGGGATGCCATCAAGGAGCAATACTACCCTGTCAGAAGCTATGAGGATGAATACATAAAGTGGACCACGCTGCGGCAGGGAAGGGACCAAGACGTGCTGGAGTTCACCAATCTTTTCCATACCCTTCGCACAAAGTTGGGTATCAAGGATTCAGAGCAACATTTGATACTCAAATACCGTGGCTGCCTGCACAAGTACATCCAGGAAGAAATACAATTCCTGAACATCTCCTCGCTTGGCGCAGCATACCGATATGCCGTCAAGGTCGAGCAAAAGTTTAAACAAAAGAAGCGAGACTTTGGATCTTCGAATCCAAAGCAGGGGAAAGGCACCCCTAAACCACAGAACAAAGGACAAAGCCAAGGCGGGAGAGCCCAAGACAACCCGCCGAAGCTGCAAGCAAAAAACAGCGCTGCGAAGCCGAAAAAGGACACTGGAAAATGGTGTGAGTTCCATAAGAGCTCCACTCACAACACAAGTGAGTGTCGGGCCAAGCAGTCACAGGTGGATGAGCTAAAGGTTTCAGAATCAGATGCATGTTCCGACTCTGAGTCAGAACCTGATAAGGGGAATGAACAAGGGAAGCAGATCATTGATGCGGATCCCAATGCCACTATTGCTATCGCCAAGATCCAAAAAAATGAACCTGAAGATCCAGAGGAGGAGGAGCGTCTCTTCCACTCCTAGATGTGGGTAAAGGGATCCCCGATACAGTTCATTGTTGATAGCGGGAGTCAAAAGAACCTCATTTCGGCAGAGGTCGTGAAGCGGTTGGGCTTACCGACCACAGCACATCCACAACCATACACCATTGGGTGGCCTCACCAAGGACGAGATCTTCGCGTGAGCCAGCAGTGTCGCCTTCCATACAACATCAAGCCCTTCACGGATGAGGTATTGTGTGACATTGCTCCCCTTGAATTTTGTGATGTATTATTAGGACAGCCATACTTGTGGAAGCGACATGTTGTGTATGAATCAAGGCCCCGTGTTGTTATTATTACATTGGGAAATAAGTTGTACAGGATACCAAAGGTAGCACCACCAACTGCCATCTCTTTGATTACTGCAAAACAATGCAGTAAGATCATTTCCAAAACCAGGAAATTTGTTTTCCTGATGATACGCCCTCAAGGAAAGAAGAAGACAGTGGCCGCAGCCTCCAGACGGGATCCCTCTGCACGACAACTACAGATGGACAAGGTTGTGGAGGAGTACGAGGACATCTTCACCTCCCCTGCAGGGGTTCCTCTGCACTGTCAGGTCAAGCACTCCATCGATCTGAACCCAGGTGCGCCGCTACCCAATGGACCAATTTATCGGTGCTCCATTCTGGAGAACAATGAAATCAAGAGGCAGATTCAGGAGCTCCTGCAGAAAGGTCACATCCATCCGAGTTCATCGCCTTGTGGGAGCCCGATCGTGTTGGTACAGAAGAAGGATGGGACGTGGAGACTCTGTATTGACTATTGGGTGCTGAACAAGATCATTGTCCGTAATAGGTACCCGATCCCGCGGATTGATGACCTCCTAGACCAACTAAAGCAGGCGAAATATTTCAGCAAGATTGATCTGAAGTCAGGATATCACCAGGTACCAATCGAACCCTCTGATGTGTGGAAGACCGCCTTCAAATCCAGGGAGGGCCTTTTCGAATGGTCGGTTATGCCTTCCGGATTGACGAATGCTCCTGCAACCTTCATGAGGCTAATGGATGACATCTTGCAGCCATTCACCAACTCCTTTGTAGTAGTATACTTGGATGACATTCTGATCTTCATCAAGAGTTGGGAAGAGCACCTCCACCACATCCGATAGGTTCTCCAAACACTGCGACAACACAAGCTATGTGCCAATTTGGAGAAATGCACTTTTGGCATGACCCAGGTTCAGTATCTGGGATACATCATTGATGAACAGGGGGTGCATGTCGATCCAGCCAAGATCCAAGTCATTCGGGATTGGCCATCTCCAACCACTCTAACAGAGCTTCGCAGCTTTCTAGGTCTTGCCAACTTCTACTGCAGGTTCGTGTTGGGGTTTTCTCATATTACTTGGCCCTTGAGTCAAGTCACCAAGGGAGGGGCGAAAGCAAAATTCTTTTGGTCTGAATCTCAACAGAAGGCATTCATGGAGTTGAAGGATCACCTCTGCACGGCACCAGTGATCGCGTTACCAGATTTACAACAACCATTTGAGGTCGAGACAGATGCCTCTGACTATGCTATTGGGGAAGTCCTTACTCAACATGGACATCCTGTGGCATATCACAGTGAAACACTTTCAGACACAGTCTGAAAGTACCCCACTTATGATAAAGAGATGTATTCCATTGTACAGGGCTGCCGACAATGGAAGCATTACATTTTGGGGAAGGAAACGGTCATCCACACAGACCACCGACCCCTGCAATTCATACAGACACAAGGGAAATTGCAAAATGATCGCCATCAAAAGTGGTCTACATACTTGCAACAGTGCGACTTGAATATCAAGTATAAGAAGGGCAGCACCAATAATGTTGCAGATTGCCTCAATCGACCACCGATCATGGCGTTAACCACCGTGCTCAACTCTTGTGGGCACGAGACTTCTGATTGGCCACTTCTCTACAAAAGCGACCTAGAATTCGGCCACACATACCAGACACTCTTGGAGGGTCAGCATGTTCCAGATTTTCACCTCCAGGATGCCCTATTATGCCACCTGGGTCACCTTTGTGTTCCTTCAAGCGAGTGTGCCAAGATGATTTGGGAAGCACACTATAGTCGGGCTGCTGGGCATTTCGGGGTCGAGAAAACAGTGGCAGTACTGCAAAATTATTTCTATTGGCCGAATCTTCGACGGGATGTTGGGAAGTACATCAGATCATGTACTGCCTGTGCCATTGCCAAACCGACCATTAAGAAGCACGGCCTCTATACCCCGTTTCCTACCCCTAGTCGACCTTGAATCCATCTACATGAATTACATGTCAGGCCTTCCTTCCACTAAGCATGTAAATGACTGTGTTTTTGTGGTTGTCAACAAGTTCTTGAAGATGGCCATTATGGCGGCCTGCAAGAAGAATATCACAGCAGAAGCCACTGCTAAACTCTTCTTTGAACGAGTGTGGGTGCACTTTGGGATCCCACAGTCTATCATCTCAGATCGGGACAGTCTGTTTCTCAGCACATTTTGGTCCAGTCTCTGGTCAATGCTGGACACCAAAATCACAAAGTCCACAGCCTTCCATCCTCAAACTGATGGCCAGACAGAGGTTGTCAATAGGTTGATTGTGCACATTCTGCACATGTATAACTCAAAGCATCCACGCACATGGGACGAGAGCCTCCCCTATGTTCAGCACAGCTACAATCGAGCTCTTCACAGCTCCACTGGCCATAGCCCTTTTCAGGTGGGTTTGGGATTCCAGCCACTATGCCCCATTGATGTGGCCATGCCACTTGCAGCTACTCACATAAATTCAGCTCATGTCTAGTCCGAAACAGATAAGGCCACCAGCTGCATTGAGCGCATCCAACATATTCACCAGCAGGTCCATGACATTCTTGAGAAATCAAATGCCAAGTACAAGCAGCGACATGATCAACATCGGGTGCCACACAAGTTTTAGGTGGGCGACAAAGTCTGGTTGCATTTGCAAAAGGAACGCCTTACTGGAGCCTATCGGAAATTGAGACCACTCTAATATGGTCCTTACACCATTACTAAGGCTATGGGAGACAATGCATTTGAGCTTAGCATTCCACCATTACTTGGCCTCCACCTAGTGTTCAATGTGGACTGCCTTCGGCCATACTTTCCACCATTGCTAGACACATCCGACATTGCAGAACAGCTCAAACCCACAGAATTAAATCCAGATTGCATGGAACAAGCTGCAACTGATCAGATCATGGACACACAGATCAAGAACACTCGCCAACAGAATATCCAACTGTATCGAGTTGTCAAAGCAGGCCAACTCCTTCAGCAGGGCAAGTGGCTCACCAGGGAACAAGTTCAGCAAAAGTTTCCTCATCTCATGGAGAAACTCAATGCAATGGGGACCATTGCTTCCTAAGGGGGGAGGAATGATCCAGGTGGATATTGGTGGCCACCTGCCAAGTCCACCTGGACCCCCACCATTGTTTCTCTCAGCATTTTTAGTTTCCTTAATTGTAGCACAACTTACTATTTTTAGCAGTTTTTCGGGTCCTGAACTTCTAGAGCCATTTTGAGGCCCTAAACGATTTTTTTTGGGAAATCTGGGGGCAACATGGGTCCATGGACCGATGTTGCCCTTCCCAAAGTGGTAGTGCTCGGATAAATCTTTCTAACGAGCTATTGTACGCGTCAAACGGAGATCGTATGCCAAAGTTAGGACCCCAGGAAGTTGATGTACCAATTTACCCAAACGCGGCCCACAGTTTGGCGTTTCATCTCCTAAGGTTAGGTTTTGGAATGTTAAGGTTTTTCCATTGTTTCTCAACAATAAATAGGCCTTTGAGCCTCATTGTAACACAGTTTAGAGGCATGTAGCCACCACATCTCTTCTCAGAGATAAGTTACCATCGCCCTAGCTGGTTTATTTCCATTTCTGGTTGTAAGCATATTTTAGTATTTTCCATTAATGAAATGAAGTATTATTTCCGCTGCATCTTTGTGTATATGGTTATCTCTGTAATTTGTTGCGTTCCTATTTAAATCCGGATCATATGTTGTGTTGAAGGCTAACTTTATCTTAAAACCAGCAAACAATACCTTCCAAAACTTGGAGGTAAACTTAGCATCCCTATCTGAGATGTTCTCCTTAGGTACAAAATGAAATATCACTATTTATTTTATAAAAATTTGAGAAATATCACTTGATTTCTGAGTATATTTAATATCTACAAAGTGATCTACCTTACTGTTATGTGGAATTTTGCATCTACGAATAAATACAACTTCCCTAGGTGGGTAGCTACACCTGGAACAATAGAATTAAAGTGGTTAACCTTTTTCTATAGAAGATAAATAAGATAGGGGACCTACTTGTTATCTTTCTCTTTCCCTTTGTCTCCTTTGTATGGCTCTCGTCTCTCCTTCTCGAAATTAATCTGCTTGAAAAACACCTGCAATCATAAATAGAGGACAAAAACCAAACAAAGCAAGAGATCTATATACTATAAGCAAATGGAATCGAAAGCATTTACACATATAATCATCATACATAAAGAGAAGAATATGGTAACAGGTGTAAATAGCTTTATTAATTAGAAGGAAGAGTTACAATCATGAAGTCTGATCCAATGTCACTCCTTCAACTTGGGTTCCAACCAACATCACATCAAAAGCACAATGCTCCGGTAGCATAACAATACTTTCTTATAATCTCAAACCTCACACCAATAGTATCTCCTTACAAATTCTCAAAGTCTAGCCCTTGATCACTTAGATGAGTGCTTAATTTATAGGAAAATGGAGGAGGTTTGGTCATAAATGAGGGTATTGAATGGCCTTCCAAACTTAGAGTTAGTTTCCATGGAGGAAGGGATGAGAGGATAGGAGGTTACTTAACTCATTTCCTATCCAATTTCGAGCTCATAGGAGATGATACGTATCGGAATATTCTAGAAGGCTCTAGAAGGTAAGGATATTCCCAGAACCCTATGAGGATTTCCCTCAATCTCACCCAGAACAGGTCAAAGTGGGCCTAAGTGCTCTAAAATGCACTCTGACATGGGCCTACCTGCACTAAAGTGCACTTACCCCTGACCAAGGCTGCGCTGGTCTGTCAAGGAGGCACTTTTGGAGGGCTTCAGGCAAAGAAATTCTTAGGGAAGGATGCATTCAAAGTGATGACTTGTCCAGGGCATGTAGCAACTGGATTAGGGTTTGATGAGCCCTAATAGTACTGATCTGAATGTTGGGAGTGATGTGCCCAAACAGATTTGTAACAGCTATCCCCTAAAGCATGAAGTTGAAAATGATAATGTCGAGTGATATGCTTTATGATGTGATGAGGAGGTTTCAAAGCGGATGGTGACCTGCATAAATTACAATACATAATATCATGACATTTTGATTTTTTCTCATGAATTGCTGAGGGTAGACATACCCATGTTCAACATATAAACTTTCATAACATGTACATATATAGTCATCTATAGATATAGACCCGTGATGGGATGACCATCAATGTAAGACCATTGTACGGATGATTTGGTACTTTCCTGAAATCGCAGCCCGGATGGATAAAACTAGATCTGGGGTCTTCTATCTCGTTCAATCATTAGCTGAAGTACGAGTCTAACCATGTGAATATGTGATCTAAAGTCGAACATGAGAAGACACTGTCTAATTACCAGCCAATGATGTAAGCCGTTAACAGATGCGAGAGAAATCACCGATAATGATAATGATCCTCAAGGTACTACAGTACATTATGCATGGTGTGAATAAATATTTTGATGTCAAACACCATACAAAGTCTTTTGGTCGAAGGCCAGTGATGTCAACAAGTCGCTGGAAGCAAGAAACTTGCCATTGATGTACGCAAGCCCCAAGGTACCGAAAGGGTGTTTCTAAGTCAACTTCTTGGATAATGTGCTTATGTCAACAAGAAGTGACTCGTTGTAGGAGGGCCTTGATGTATCCCACATCAACGACACGAAACAAGTGTAATTATTTTTGGAGACAAAATGCGACTGACGACATAAGGTTTAGGAATGGCCGTCATGAAAATGAAGGTTTATGTGTATTGCAAAGGATGAATTTTGACTGAGTGACTTCCCTTGAACATGTCAGCAACACTGAATGAATTGGTAGCATTGACCCAAAGCCAAAGTAATGGATGGTATGATAGACCAAGGTATGATGACCATCAAGAAGATAACCCAACCCATGTAGTCACAGTGATGAAGTGAAAGTGTCATGTTCAAGAGCGACCTGCTGCCATAAAGTGGTTTACTCCTTTTCCCATTTTCCCTAGTCATTTTTTACCAATAACTCTTTATTTTTTACCATGCTTGAGGAGGACAACATATTCTTGTTGTATAATTCCCCCCTTTGGGTGAATCCATCGCTGTGTGATGTTTTAATGACTCTAGCGAAGGTGAAACTCGGTCTTACCATGATGGAGCAGTTTGTCACTATTTGATGTTTTAACAAGTTTAAAAACAATGATAACTCGATCCTTTCCTATTTAGAGAGTTTGAAAAGGGACAAAAAGAAAACTCCACAAGTTCTTTTTCATAGATTTGTCTCTCAAGTTTGAAAAAGTGTAAAACAATACAGGAGAGAATCTATTGACCATGTTCGGTCAACATATTCCTTTTTTTGTAAATAATCTATCTCAGTCCGGAAAAGGGTTAAACTTATACTGAGTAGATGTCATTTCCAATCTATTAACGAGCCAAAAAGGACAAGCACTCAGCAATATTTTCATATTGCAATAGTCTGAAAAGAGCTTAAAGATGACTCCAAGGGGGTTCCTTTTTCGATGTTTAACAAAGCTCGAAAAAGAGATAGAAGTATGCTTTGTGGTCAAAGTACAATTCACGATCGTGCACGTCAAATTATGTAAGTCAGCTATAAATCTATTCAAAGAAACACCAAATGGATCAAACATACATGTTCATTGGTAAAAATAGGTAAATACTAAAGTTTAGTCATTAATGATCATGAAATAAACATAAAACAAGAATTTACCATGTTATTTTCACCATTTGATATTTACCATTCAGTTTGTGCTCTGACCCTTTTTTTACCTCGATCTTCAGCAGCTAATTGTGAGAGATTTTGTGGATCATTTCTCGTGCCATCTAGACCAAGTAGAAGATCTACCCCTCCTCTTTCTTTTCATGTCATTCTTTTACAGTTTCATGCAAGTTTTTAGGGTTTTTAGGGCCCTTGGGGTTAGAATATTTCGCCCTGGCATCAGCACGGCCTTCCATGTCGAAATCTATGTTGCAGAGCACCCACACAGAAGGGTAGTTGCACTGCAACGCACTGTCTCCTTTCCTAGGCTGCATTGGGCGAGTTTCACAAATTTGTTTCACATGTTTGGCCCAAAATTTCTCCAGTTTTTTGCATGAAATGGATCCTAAATAAGCTTATGGTTTGATTTCAGGCTTTCATCAGATCAGAATGTCTATTACTTGGTGAGAAAGAGAGCATGAAGAACAAGACATGGTTTCCCTAAATGATCCAGGTACAGTTGAGGCCCTCAGAAACTATGGGTTTCTCAAATACTTCAGGTTATCCGAGATGAGGCAACAATCAAAACTATTGCAATTCCTAGTTCATGCAAGGGATCCAACAGATCAAGATTTTCACATAAGGGACAAGGTGGTCCCTATTATGATTGATGATGTTTACTTTCTTACATGGTTGTCGAGACGTGGTGCCCCAATTTCTCTTTCAGGTTCTTCACGTGGAGGGGAATCTATGAGGGACTATGTTCGACAATTCTGTCAACCAGGTACATAGCCTAGCAAAGATGAAAAGATAATCATCAAAGATATTCGTGATTTTCCTTTGAGAACAATCCTTTTCACTATCACAAAATTGTTAGGCAGTGTGACACTTCATCTAGCGAATAGATCATACATGTAGTATGCACTTGAGTGTCTTGAGCGAACTTTATTCAACTGGTGTGAGGCCATACCTTCTTCACTGAAAGAGTAGCTGACAAAGTTGAAGAGTGATAAGACAAAGAATTTTATCTATGGACCGCTCTTAATCGCTTTTACCTTAGAGAGAATTCCATTGATGCAAACTCAACATGTAACACTGGGTATAGCTAGTTCTAGAGATCCACGGATGCAGAGGTGGGTCGAATTGGTGGCTAGACATGCTGGTCAGTCATCAATTACATTTTCTACTGCATTCTTTAGTTGGCTCTATCGACAACACATTGTCATCAAGGAGCATCCATATGAAGGGATGGATTTTCGTGGAGATCTAGAGTTGAATTTACCAATGGGCACTCAATGGGGTGGTATAGGTAAATTGTTTTTGACCAAATGTTTTTTTTATTTTTTTGTTACTACATTTTTTGTGTTTTTATGTTTCCAATACTAAACTAAAATTGTTCTCATGCATACAAATGTTGGTGTTGTTTGACCTATGAGACACCAACAGGACGCAGGTGGACTAGTGCAGAGAAATGTTGGGAGGGTAGTTCTCCAGTATATGGATTTGACCAAGACACTGGCAGAGTTGTAGGATCATGTAGAGGGGTTAACCCTCGGTATTCCAGATATTTGGATTGAGGAGATATCTATGAGGCTGCAACGCCATACTATTGATGTTCTTGGCCGTTGGATGCGGCTATTGTGCATGATAGCTTAGGTTGTGACCTATTATCATGAGCATCACTAGGTCTACTTAGGATGATTTTTGTATGCATTTTGAGTTTTTAGGTTAGATGACCAAACATGTCTTGGACACAAATTTTGTAAAAAAGTTTAAAGCATCTATCTATTTTTTACTTTCAGAGTTTTTATATATGGTTATGTGCAATCCTATTCAACTAATAATGTGAATTGAAAATTTACTTTTACATGTGTTGGAAATGTCTATTTAACACATAGTTTGCTAATGAATCAGTTAATGTGTTAAAGTTTCTGGAAATATGTTGATATTGAATGTACTCAAAATGTATTTCCAAAAGACAAACTCTAAGGAACATATGAAGAATCATTAGGTTTCAGACAGTATAAATGTTTGTTAGTTGCAGTACGATGAGTTGAGAGTCCAGCCTAATGATGATTCGGCGAATGCCAAGTGAAATGGCATCAAAGAGAAGTTTGATCAACGTGCTAGACTTAACAATATTTTTTGTAGAATGACTGATACAAATCCATTGAAAACTCACTAACTCGCCACTTGGAGTGAAAATGGCCCACGCTGCAAAAGATAGGTTATGTGTACTACAACTAGCACCATCGGCGTAACCAACAAATGGTTCCAAATATTTCAACATCTGCAACAAATGAAAAGTGGATTACTTAACCACATAAAAACTCTAAAAGACACACTGAAACACACATATGCAATTAAAGCATATATACAGTGATTTTACTCCACTCAATTAAGCATAGTAACGTTCGAGATACAACCCATTTCGAGGCTGCGACAATGGAATTCCATCATAATCCACTAACTCATAGGCACCTTTTGCCAAAACACACTTGAAAATATAAGGGCCCATCCATAGTGGTTCAAATTTTCCTGCTTCTAGTTTATCAGCTTCCTGATCACAAAGCAATACTAGGTCTCCTTCTGAGAAAATGTGAGGCTTGACATTTCAGTCGTATTGCACCTTGATTCGTTTCTTATGTGATTCATTAGCCGATGCGTCTTCACAACATGTTTCATCTAGACGAATGAGTTCTAAGAAACACGCTTATTCATCAAAATTGTTGGGTAACAGGGCAATTGCGAGTTTAAGAGATGAAATTTCACATTGTGTCGGCAAGATTGCCTCCAGACCATATACCAATTGAAAGGTTGTGAATCCAGTTGCATTCCTAACTAAGGTTTGATATGCTCACAAACCCGAGTACATGATTAAATTCCAGTTTCATTTATGAACCCCTATCATTCTTTGAAGCATTCACTTCAAGACTTTGTTGATGTCCTCGACTTGTCCATTATCTTGCGGATAATAAGGAGTAGAACTATCATGTTAAATTCCTAACTTGGTAGTTAACTCAGATGAAAATGTGACCCATGATCTGTAACTATAGCCTATGGTACAACATACTGAGCAACCACATGGTTGAAAAAGAAAATTGGAGCCGTCTCGCCACTGTTGTTTAATGTTGGCATCACCTCGACCCATTTTGTGAAATAGTCAATGGAGACTATAATGTACCCATGCCCCCCATCTAGGGTGGGGTTACATGTCATGAAGTCAATGCCCCATTTGGCAAATGGTCCAACAACGACGACAAGATGCAATGGTGTAGGTGGTAATCTAGCTTTACGGTCATAGATCCGGCATGCATAACAACTTTTGACGACAATAATGTAATCTTTGAATATTGTAGGCTAGAAGTAACTAGCAGGGAGAATTTTATGTGCAGTAGCATAACCAGATAAGTGTCCACCACAAGCACATGAATGGAAATCATTCAAAACTTTCTCTGCTTCCTCATGAGTGAGGCACCTCCGTAAAATTGTATCGATACCATGACGGTAAAGAGTGTCGCTAATGATCAGATAATCTTTGGCTTGGTATCAAATACTTCATTGTTGCGAGTGAGAGGTATCAGTCTGGAAATTTCGGGTCCAGAGATAAATCCGTATATCTCCATACCACGGGTCAGATGATGAAATCAGGAATAGAGACTCATCTAGAATTGATGGTTCTTATGTTGAATCAATGGTATTCGAGGGAAGGTTTGCAAAGAAGCTTGGCGAAAACTAGATATTTCTTTGATTTGGATTTGATGAATTCCAAATCAAATTCCTGCAAAATGATAATCCATTTTGAGTACTTTCCCCCCAGCAATTGACATGACAAAATATATGTGATAGGGTTGAAATACAAAATGATAGTGGTCTTTCAGAGCATGATATAGTGGCAAAATCTCTGTATAGCTTGAAAAATAGCTAGAGATAGCTTTTCGACATAAGAGTACTTAACTTCTGTACCTTTGAGATTGTAACTCAAATAATATATCAGATGTTCAATCCCATATTCTTCTTGGACTAAAACCATTCCAATGGTTGTATCTGCAATGGTGAGATACAAGAAATAATCGTTTTGATAATTCAGGGAATACATTAATGAGGTTCTAATCAAGGTATATTTAAGAGCATCAAAAGAAGCTTGCGCAACCTGATCCCAATGGAAGGGTAACCCCTTTTTCAAAAGACAAGTAAATCCTTTAGCCATTTCAGCATAAGTTAGAACGAACCTCCTCAGAAAGTTAGCCTTCCCTTGGAGTCTCTGTAACTGTAGTAGATCAAAAGTATCTCTCTATTTTAACTAGATCAAAGAATAAAATTAATATAGCAAAGATTAGAACGAATTCTCATGAGATCCATAGTGAAATAGGTCATTGGGCAATTCTTAAAACCCCATGGATGGAAAGGATCTGCCATATATGTGAGAATAGGAACATCGAGGATGAAAACCACTTCGTCTTAGAGTGCCCCGCATACAACCACATTAGATCTCAGTTTCACAATCTTTGTTACAATACTGACCTTCATAGCCTTTTACAATGTCAAAATTATAGTGAGCTTGGGAGGCTTCTCTCCAAGCTTTTTGAGCATAGGAATAAAATCTTAAATCAAAATAAATAATTTGTTTCTTTAGGTCCGATAGACCAATGTTTGGTCTCAGTGGACGTTAACCATCATCATCATCATCATCATCATCAGATTGGAAGGTGAAGGCAAGTCAAGAATTTCCTGAACCTTAAGTAGATCAAGTCGAATTCCCTCCTTAGACACACAAAACCAAGAAAACAACTAGAACCAACACAAAAAACACATTTGTGTGGATTGAGTTGTATTTTGCAGTGTCGGAACTGTAAAAATATAGCTCTCAAATGCTGCGGGTGATCAATGTGCTTTCGTGAATGAGCAAGTAAATCATCAAGATATGGTTGAACAACATGTTTGATGTCATGGAAGGCATAGTTCATTTACCTCTGAAAAGTTTCCCCTGTGTTCTTCAAACCAAAATGGATTTTCATGTAAGCGAATGTGCCCCATGGATAAATAAAATCATTTTTAGATTGGTCCTTTGGGCGGATACTGATCTGATTATAGCCATAAAAGCCATCCATAAATGAAAATATTTCACATCTGGCACATTCATCAATAATCTGGTCGATAAAGGGAGTGGGATAATTGTCTTTTGGACAAGCCTAATTAACATCCCTATAATCGATGCACACTCGTATTGTCCCTTGTTTCTTCATGACAAGAATAATATTGGAAACCCAATCAGTAAGAGGAACATGGTAAATGAAACCAACATGAAAAACTTTTTCAACTTCTGTTTTAATGGTAGCAGCCTTCTTTGGATGAACAAGATGGAGGCGTTGTCGCACTGGTTTGACATCAAGATACATTTTGATTTCATGTTCAACTATACTAGAGTCAATTCTTGTCATTTTCTCATATGACCATGCAAATATATTTCGGAATTCACGAAAAAGAGCACGGTAAATATCAAGTTCTGATGGAGAACAATATTTGCCAACATGAATGTTTTCTACAACTTTAGGTTTGGTCAAAATATTGACAGAAATAGTTTCTTCAATATTTGGAAAGTTTCGCTTGGAATCTACTGTATCTATGAAAATAGAATTCAAAAGGAAATCAACAACTGAAGGGTGATTAAGTTCATTGGAAATATCTTTTATGTGATCTGGAAGATGGGAACGATGATGATAATATTCCCATGGTTCTTCTTTTGTCATCATTGATTAGATGATTCCTTCATCAGTAGAAAATATCTGTGAAAAAGGATCAGAGGAAGTACCATATTCTAATGAATGATCTACCCATACAATTGGCAAAGATGGATTTGGGTTCACTGTGTGAGCCAAAAATATTGATTGCTATGAAAGATCAATAGGGCTTAGCGGTATGATTTCATTATTACTATCAAATTCATAACTATTGGTAATCTTCCTTAAGTCAGATGAAGTGGAAGATATCATGTTGCAAATCTCAACTTTTGCCACTTCTGCCATGTTTGATGGCGGCGGTAGTGAAAAAGTACCCATTAGGGAAGAATCCTTGAAGAGACCTACACCAATGTTTTTAAGAGATAGCAGGGGTTCGTTAACTAACAGAACGCTTCCAGTAGCCTATGAACTAGAGGAGAAGAAGGCGAGTTGATCGATAACTTTGATTCCACCCTTATGAGGAAATTAAATCGTATGAAAGTATGTTGAAACCACAGCAGCCATAGCATAAACCCACGGTCTTCCTACCAAAATGTTGTTGTCAAGGGATCTGTCAACAACCTCAACTTCAACAGTTACTATTTTTCCCCCTAGTTCAATTTTCAGATTACTCAAGATTCCATAAGGTGTATAAGTGTGACTATCAAAATCTTTTAACGTTATTGGTGAACATGACAAAGGAGGTGAGCCAAGTGTTTTCCAGCAATTCATAGACATAATACAAGTAGATGCCCACTCGTCAATAATGGTTCGGTGAATAAGTTTATTCAAGGCATTTACTTGAATTAGGAATGCTAATTGTGTTGGTAACTGTGGTGTATAACCCACATGGTTGAAAACCACAATATTGGAATCAGTTGGATTGATTCCACCAATTGCTCACAATAAAGCCTTCTTTGGGAGGGACAATTCTAAATCACCTCAAGCATTGACATAGCAGGAGTTGACTGAGCCAAATCTTCTACTATGTTATAATTTTGTGCATCTCAAGCTTGAGGGTTAAATGTTGATTTATGTACAACTCCCTTAGGCGGTTTTATTATTAACTCTAGTGAAATAGGTGGTGGAATAGGATCTAGACAAAGTTGAAGTCAAAGGATTAGGTTGATCAACCTGGTTATTCGAAAACGACGGTTGATTTCCATAATATTTACTTTGTGTTGACACAAAAATATCAATTTTAGGCTTAGAGGCGGATAACATAAGCACTTGGGAAGTGGAAGCATGGTCTGTAGCAACCATATGTGTCTCCGGGTTCAGAAAAGGATCAGTCAACATTGTGGATGTATTAGAAGTATTTAGAAGCTTTGAGACTTCATAGTGGTGAGGAAAATCTCGCGTAAAGTGCTCATCGTTATAGATTAAACATGGGTAACGAGGTTTCCTAGCCGAAGGATAGCAATCAGATGATTTCTCTTAAGGGGGATTATTTTGTTTCTTCTTGTTTTTCCCCTTTTTCTTGCTTCCTGGCTACTTTTCGTTCTTTCCTTTGTCAGATGACACAACATTGATTGCAGAAGCAAGAGTATTATCAAATGCATTTGAAGTTTTCTTGGAAATCGAAAGTGTTTGACCAAATGGTCTACCTATCGTTTGTGTGCTCGAAGAACCAATCACATTGTCACTGGCGTGAGAGTCCTTACTCAATAGTGGTGGAGGAATAGCGAAAGATGGTCGGGGTCCATTCAAGATCTTGTCATAGAGCGTGCTAGACTATGTATAAATCAAGCCCAAATATTGGGCACGAGAAATTACTTGCTCTCCAGTGACAACTCCTCCTTTCACCACATCCTCGATGATAGATGGCAACAAGGATTTTATAAACCACTTAGATAAAATTTGATCAAGAACATAAGTTTTAACCATTCGATGATGACGATGCCACTCATGAATATGATCAGAGATATGAGTAGAAATAGTCTATTTAAAGTTGATTAATAGTTTCGTTCTAGTTTCATATCGTATGGGTAACTGGAAGTGGGTTAAAAACGTGGTAGGCAAGGTTGTAATGTTATGAAAAGAAGCTCATGGTAACTCAATGTACCAATTCGTAGCCAGACCAGTAAGTGTTCTCTGGAAAAGACGTAGTCTAACAGAATCATCATTCAAGGAGTTTGATGAACACCATAAATGAAAAGTCATGAAATGGTTGGATGGGTCTTCTCCAGGGTTTCCATTGAATTTCATAACATCAGAAGGTAACTTATGAGGAATCACTGGCCACCAAGGTGCATAAAGAATTGGTTCATTGGTGAGTCGATTTAGATCTAGTAACTCAAGTGTTGTAACGAAAGGAAATTGTCTATTGAGGTTAGGTTGAGCATATCCACGGTAAGATGGGATTTCCTGGGCAATAGGCCTTTGCATACTAGCATAAGGCATTTGTTGTTGGTAACCTGGATAAGGGTAAGTCTATTGAGAAAATTGATATAAGGTTGTTATTGAGCACTAGGATACATTTGTTGTTGTCCAAACCTAGCATAGGATTGTTGACCAGGACCTGGGTAAACTTGTTGTTGATCAAACCCAGCATAGGCTTGTTGACCAAGTCCAGGATGAGGTTGGTATTGCTAGAATTGTTGTTGTTGATATTGGCGCTACCAAGGCTGTTGAACCAACTGTTGTTGTTGTTAATACAATGGTTATTGATTTAATGGTTGTTTCCCACCAATGTAAGCTTGACCAGGTTGTGAATACACTAGACCAGTGTGAGTTTGAGTCATTCCAGTAAAAGGTAAACTAGCCTAACATTGTTGGACTGCAGGCATAAGTGGTTGTTGTAAGACTACCTGAGAAGGCTGATTCTGTACACCTGAAACTTGGGTGTTTGAGGTTGGAGGACCATCTTACATAGGTTGAGATACAACAATCTAAGCTTGTGACTATGGTAAAGCTGTAACAACAGGCGTTGTAGGTATGGATGATACAGATTACATAGGTTGTGATGGATACACAAGACTAGGTTGAATGGGCATTGTTGGTTTCCACTGATAGACATTCATTCCAGGCTGACCTAAAGATGACAGCATTCCGACATATGGTTTCCCCCCAGAAAATGGAGGATAAGGAGATTGTGCATATTCTTCTCTGTGTGGGGGTAGCCCAGTGTAAAGCAGATACATAAAATGGTAACCAGATGAACCAGCTTGATATTGACTTCATGGGTCGAGCTGTTTGGTATCCATTAATGAGGAACTAGATAAAATTCTTGTAGAGGACATTGGTGAAGACCTAGGACTAGAAGAAACACTTGAGTGGGTTCTAGATAAATATTTGTAACCCGATGGGATGGATGGAAAACCATACAAGTGTGACTCAGGTGTCGTAGTAAACATCGAAGAGGTTGCGATAGAATATTCTGTCGTAGCTATAACAGATGGTACAGTCTGGGATGTTGACTCTGCCATAGTCAAATGTCCAAATAAATTTCCTAACGAATCAATGGGTGTCTGAAAGTAATCAAGATCAAAAGGAGCAGTAAAATGAGGAGTATGAGGATACAGATAAAGTCCAATTCCAAAATGGAATGGAGTTCTGGGTGTTTCTACCTTAGGTTCCTCTTCTATCGAAATCAAACCAGGTGGAAGGATTTCACCGTCAGGTCCATAATAGATTTCCAATATTTGTTCCTGATATAAAGAGGAAGTCTTGACAGTTACGGATTTCTGAGGACTGGTTGATCTTCTTTCGATATGGTAACAACTTCTAATTGTTCAACCTCAAGATCCAAATGTTCTGGTAAAAGAACAAGTTCAGTTTGAGATTCTTGAACAACTTCTGGTTCAAAAGTAACTTTTGATTAAACAGTGATAGGTTCAGGATCAACTTCTGGTTGAACAGATTCAGGTTCAGAAGCAATTTCTTGTTGAACAACTTTAGGTTGGGAACCAACTTGTTTTTGAACAACTAGGGTTACCGTTTCACTAGATTCAGTTCTAGTTTCCTCAAATAATTGTGGAGATTCCACTTCAGTAACAGATGTACATAATACTTACCAGTATAGGTGTTTCTGGTAATTCAGATGACAAACCAAAATTTTGTGAAGTACTAGATTTAGTCAAACGAGATTGCTTTGACAAGATAGGTGTAGCTTCGGGTGGTAAAGGTGGTTTGCTCGCTGCTCTCTATGAATGATGGGGTAAGGGTTGGTGTTCCTCCATGATTTCTGATTGATTTTATTATGAAAAAGAAATAAAAAAAATGGTAAGCTAGGCAAAAGTTTTACCAAGCAACTGTTAACTGTAGAATACCTCCCGGTGAATCGAGAAGTACATGCTAGAAATCTCCCCAAATGTTGTGTTCGGTGTATCACAATGTATAAAGTGCCCAACCTAGTTACCTAAGGATGGATAGCAACCTAGTGTTGTCCTCCCATATATACCCAAAAGTACATGGAAGCCCAATCCGTATTAGTGCCGCCTAATGCGAAACCGCACAGTGAGAGCATTCCTTTGTACTTTATGTACTATAACACTACCCAATATACCCGAAGGTTTGTGGACGAGCTACAATATACTCAGGTATGTGGAATGAGGTATCACACTCGAAATGTATTGCAGACAAGTTAGCGACAGTTGCTATGTTTTACAACGCTGAACACATCTCTAGCCTAGAACCTCTAAATGTTTTGCGTTAGGTGACAATGCTCCATTAGGTTAATTGAGGTTAATTTTAAGTTGACCTTAATTAAGAATTTTCCTTTCAAGGTTCAGCACGTGATGTCTTTGAAATTCCTAGAATGCAACTAATATGATAAGCATTCTTTTCATTCAATTTTAACAATGAAAACCTTGGCTAGTAGGGATAAAGCAATCAGATTCTTTTAATCAAAAAGCAAAGAGAACATCTAATGTAATTTCCCTAAAATATTCTTATGAACACACTCAAACTCTTTCAATGCACAATGAAAGTTTTTGTTTTCAATTCCCTTAATGCTGAAATGAAAAAAAGGAAACTAATGCACATACAATCAATCAATATTTTTGCAAGAACGAAGACTTTATGACAGTTCCTTTTCCAAAGAAATGAAGACTTTTACGACACTTTCTTTTGAACAAAGACTAATAAACTATAATCTACCTTTAACAATGAATTTATAGTGATAAATAAATCATTTAAGAAACACTAAACAATCAAGGCCAAAGTAAGGCTAGCAAAGGAAACACAAATTGATTTCAGAAATATAACAATCATTGATCTTTCAGCAAGCAAAAACATAAGGAAATTTGGGAAAAAATAATTGAACGGAGGGATTTTTTACCTAAGGAGGATTAGTGCAGCTCTGAATGGGAGACATTGCACTTCAGAGAACTGTCCTCAAGCCAAGGGTGCTCCACGACACTTTATCTCTTGACCAAACCTGCGTTGGTGCCAGAGAGGCCATCCTAGGGGCTTTCAAGCACAATTTTTACCAAAAAACACCTTAGAAAGGCTTAAACAAGATCAAGGGAAGAAAGTAAAGTCTACTAGGGTGTACTAGGATGAAGGTAAACTACCTGGAACGATGATCGTTCCCCAGTGGAGTCACCAATTTGTTATGTGGAATTTTGCATCTACGGATAAATACAATTTCCCTAGGTGGGTAGCTACACCTAGAACAATAGAATTAAAGTGCTTAACCTTTTTCCATAGAAGATAAATAAGGCAAGGGACCTACTTGATATCTTTCTCTTTCCCTTTGTCTCTTTTGTATGGCTCCCGTCACTCCTTATCAAACTTAATCCGCTCGACAAGTACCTGCAATCATAAACAGAGTACAAAAACCAATCAAAGCAAGAGATCTATATACTATAAGCAAAATGAATCGAAAGCATTTACAGATATAATAATCATACTTAAATACAAGAATATGAGAAAAGGTGTAAACATATTTATTAAGTAGAAGGAAGAATTACAACCATGAAGTCGGATCCAATTTCACTCCTCCAGCTTGGGTTCCAACCAACATCACATCAAAAGCACAACACTCCGAAAGCATAACAATACATGCTTATAATCTCAAACCTCACAACAACAGTATCTCCTTACAAATTATCAAAGTCTAGCCCCTGATCACTTAGATGAGCGATGAATTTATAGGAAAACAGAGGAGGTTTGGTCATAAATGAGGGTATTGCATGGCCTTCCAAACTTAGAGTTAGTTTCCATGGAGGAAGGGATGAGAGGATAGGAGGTTACTTAACTCATTCCCTATCCAATTTAGAGCTCATAGGAGATGATAAGTGTGGGAGTCTTCTAGAAGGTTCCAGAAGATAAGAATATTCCCAGAAACCTGTGAGGATTTCACTCAATCTCACCTAGCACGGGTCAAAGTGGGCATAAGTGCTCTTAAATGCACCCTGACATGGTGATTCGAATTGGATCCTCAAACAATTCCATGATTGGTAAGAATGAATGACAAATTCAAGAAATCTTATAGCTATCAGAAATAACCTCTGAATAATGGCAATTTGCAGCTAGCATGGACCAACAAGGACCTTCGGTCAAAGCGCACTGACCGTTGGCCCATGGAGACTGCGCACGGTGAAAAAATGGAAATTGGGAAGCTCAGACCCAGGAATGGATGTTGTTTCTGATATGCGATATCACTGGGAAAAACCCCTCGAGAAGGAAAGGCCCCGAGTGCTCGGTCACAAGGGAAACTAGAAAATCGTGGAAAAGTGCTAAAACCGACAAGGTGGATCCCACGCTCAAAACTGGTGGAATATCAGAGGCATTTCAGGCAGTAAGCAGATTTGGCTGAGGACCCAACAATTCCATACACCGAGTGACACATGTCCGGTGGGGAGAGAGAAAACCGCTTACATCGCGGATTAACAGTCGAGCAACTCAACCGTGCGATATAAGCGAAGATTGTGGGATCTGGGGGCTCCAAATCAACGATGGAGGTTCAACCCTATGGATGACCAGACCCGAGGGAGAAATAAACTATGGTGCATAAGATTTGAAGTCTGATTTGATCGATGAATCGACAGAAGGATCCATTTTGCAGGCATCTGGGAAATAAAGGAAAAAAAACGACCGTTCAGGAAAAACTGACACTCATTTTGCAAGGAGACAGGTGGCCACCTCTCTGCGAATCATTACATAGCAGTGATGATGCAGGGCAGAGGAGTCCCAGTGGATAGAGGCATGCGATCCAAAGAGCCAGGAAGCCGAAACAAACAGTCGAAGGAACGAACTAGCTTTAAAGCCACGAGCTGATAGAGACAGGACAAACAATGAGGCAGAGAAGCAGTGAGGAAACTGAAGGCTGAGAGACACAGAAAGAGAGGTAAACTTGCAGAGGGAAAAGAAGTCGAGTTGGCCATCAAAGTAAGGGCAGCATCGAGCAGACAAAGACCAATTGAGGTCAAAATTCGGTAAGGGGAGTCTGTGAACTCTAAGGACTTGGGAATTCCAAGTGCCATCCTATTGATCATCCTTTGTCAAGTGAGACTTAGATTGAGCTCCTTATTGTAAGACTCTGCTTTAGAAACATAATAAAAAGGCCACCATTAAAGGATGGACTAGGAGACATAGCCGAGAAGGATTGTCCTTATTAAAAAAAATTTGTGTTTATGTTTTGCTTACTATGATCTCTTACTGTTTCAAGTGTTTGTGTATTTTGCAATATTATGGATCTGTTGCACAAGATAACATAGACACACACACCAGAACATGAGTCTGTAATACCTTCATTAATTTCTTGAGGTCAACTAGGGGTGATTTCAGATCAAGTGGTATCAGAGCTATAGGTTGTTAAGGTTAGACAAGCTTGTGCTGGATTTAGCTGTTGAATGCTAACTAGATCGAAGCTCAAATTAGGAGAAGGAGAGTTGGTCGAAACTAATCCTGAAATTGGAAGAGTCTACCCTCAAAAAACAATGTCAGAGGAAGGTTCCGTGGCCCCAGACCCTCAATTTATAGACAGTTTCCTGGCCATGAGATCCATAGTAGAGGAAATGTATAAGGACTTTAGAAAACATAAATATGAGGAATCATCAAGCTCCAAACAAGATAAAGGAGAAGAAGAGTATCTCCTCCATGACCATTCAAAAGGCAAAGGGAAAGAGGAAAACTTTCTCACACCTCCTAATAGCCCTGAACATAAAAAGAAGACATATTTGTTTAAACTAGATGTTAAATTTGATTTACCAATATATGATGTAGAGTTGAATGCAGAAACGCTGGACAATTGGATTAGACAAATTGATGTTTATTGTAGAGTGCATAGTATCGACTCAGACAAGAGAAAGATTCAGATGGCCAACCTACGCCTTGGGGGCACTAGCTTGGTTTGGTGGGAAGGTAGGACCCAAGCTGACATGAAGAGACATGGTAAGACTCTTTCTGTCTGGAGTGAATTTGTTTCTACAATAAAAAAGTAGTTCTATCCATTGCTCTACATGTAGCAAGCCATGATGAGCTGGAAAACTCTTTGAAAATTGAAAGGGAAAAGTGTACAAGGTTACACCCAAGAATTTAGGAAGAGAGTTTTTATTCTAGGAATCTCATTAGACTCACCTGAGACTCTGTTGAAGTACATCGGTGGTTTACACAGCTACATGAGGCACACTATCCTCATGTTTAATCCCACTAGTATAGATGAGGTATTTGTTCAAGCTACGCATCTAGAAGCTAGAGGAAAGAATGGGAACCCAAATGTTGGAGGATCATCCAAGCCCATTGCAAGCAAGAATAAGGAGAAAAGAAAACAGAAATGGAAAGAGAGGAAGGGCAACACTGTAGAGAAAAGCAAGTCTTCATGCACTCACTGTAAGAAGAATGAGCATGATGATGAGCATTGTTGGATTTTTCATCCGAAGCTGAGACCTAAGAATTTCGAGGACAAGAAGAAGAAGACTGTTGCAGCTATTCAAAAAGATTTGGGGTTGGACTCAGGAGATGAAAAAACCATTGTAGCCACAGGTATAAAAGGTAAGAATTCTAAAGCATATACTAGTAATTCTGCACAATCTACTATTGATGAAGAAAATGAGAGAAAAAGACATGAGCTTTTCCATATTCGAGTTATTTCCAAACATCAAAAGACTGATACTTTGTTTGATAGTGGCTCACAAGTAAATTTAATTTCTTAAGCAATTGTAAAGAAGTTGGGATTACTAACTACACCTCACGAGAAACCATACCCATTAGGGTGGTTAAGTGATAAAGCACAACTACAAGTGACTAGACAGTGCAAACTTGAGTTTTCTTTTGGGTCAGCATTTGTAGATGAGGTTGAGTTAGATAGAATTCCTTAGATATATGTGGAATTGTTTTAGGAAGTCCTTACTTGTATGAGAGAAAAGCTATTTTCTATAGAGCTGAGAACAAGTATCTACTCGTTAAAGATGGAATCGAATACTTTGTAAGAGCTCATAAGCTCAAGAATAATTATACTCTCATAAACTTAGGGCAGATGAAACAAATTGTAAATTCATGCAAACAATTTTTACTGATGGTTGTAAAGGAAAAGAAACCTGATAAAACCAATGTATTTGAGGGTTGTGATGCTAAACAACAAGTTGATTTAGAAAAAGTTGTTTCAGAGTATGATATCTTGTTTCAAGAACCTAAAGGTCTGCCACGCAAAAAGGAAATAATGCATGATATTAATTTGCAGCAAGATGCTCCATTGCCTAACATTAGGATGTACAGGTTGTCCGCTTTAGAGAATGCATAAATCAAGAAGCATGTGTAGGAGTTTCTCAAGAAGGGGTTCATCAGACCTAGCACATCACCATGTGGGTCACCAATCGTTTTGGTGAGAAAGAAATATGGCTCGTGGAGAATGTGCATTGATTACCGAGCATTGAATAAAATAACAATAAAAAATCATTATCCCCTTCCTCGCATAGATGATCTATTAGATCAGTTAAAGGAAGTTGTTTATTTTTCCAAGTTATACTTGTATAGTGGATATCATCAGGTCAAAGTTGCAGATCAAGATGCATGGAAGACTGCTTTCAAAACAAAGCAGGGATTGTATGAGTGGCTGGTTATGCCATTTTTCTTAACTAATGCTCCTACTACTTTCATGAGAATAATGAATGATGTGCTTAGACCTTTTCTTGATGATTTTTTTATTGTATATCTGGATGACATTCTTATATTTAGCAAAACATGGGAAGAACATTTAAAGCATGTTAAGTAGACACTAGATGTTTTGAAAAGAGAAAAACTTTATGTTAAACTCTCAAAATGTGAATTTGGCAAAACATCTTTGAATTATTTGGGACATATAATAGGGGGTGGTGAATTGAAGATTGATCCCTCTAAGGTGGCAGTCATTGTAAACTGGCCTAAACCCAAATCTGCTACAGAATTTAGAAACTTCTTAGGAGTAGCACAATATTGGAAAAAGTTCATTTCTAACTTTTTCTTAATTGCAGCTCCCTTACATGCTTTAACAGGATTGAATAAGGTGTTTCAGTGGAGAGGAAAATAGTAGAAAGCCTTTGACACCATGAAAAAAAGATTAGTACAGTACCAGTACTAGCACTGCCTGATCTTCAAAGACCATTTGAGATCCAAACGGATGCTGGTGACTATGTCATGGGAGCAATGTTGATACAGCACGGTAAACCCATATGTTATCATTCTGAGACGTTTAACTCTGCAGTAGTTAACTATCCCACATATGATAAGGAATTGTATGCATTAGTACAGAGTGTGAAAAAGTGGAAACATTACTTAATGGGCAAAGAAACAGTTATCCATACTAATCATCAACCACTTCAATATCTACACTCCCAAACTAAGTTGCAGCAATCAAGACACTACAGGTGGATGGGGTTCCTACAACAGTTTCATTTAGTCATCAGATATAAAAAGGGCATACATAATAAAGTTGCAGATATGTTATCTAGACCCATTATAAATGCATCTACTATACTTAAGCATAATTATGTATTACATGAAAGTTACATTGAACAATATGCTCAAGATATAGACTTTAAAGATGTATATGCAACTTTAAGTCAAGGCAAATGAGTAGAAGAATTGGATTATCATATTAAGGACCAACTCTTGTATCATTGTGGGAAGCTATGCATTCCACAAACTAAAAGAGTAAAGATAATTCGAGAAGCACACACTTCTCTAATATCAAGTCACTTTGGGATAAGCAGAATAGTTGCACAGCTGTAAAGATTTTGTTATTGGCCAAAAATGAATGAGACAGTTTCTAGATATGTAAGAGGGTGTACTATGTGTGCTAAAAGCAAGCCCAGCAATAGGAAACTAGGCTTCTACACTCCATTGCCAGTTCCTTCTCATCCTTGGGAAAATTTTTCCATGGACTTTGTTGACGGACTGCCTAAATCTGGGAAGGGTCATGATTATTTGTATGTTTTTGTGGATAGGTTCAGCAAAATGTGGATTTTGATACCTTGTAATAAACAGATTACAGCTGAACAAACTACAAAACTGTTCTTTCAACATGTATGGGTTGATTTTGGATTACCCACTTCCATTATATCTGATCGAGACACCAGATTTCTGGGGGAGTTTTGGTCAAGTTTGTGGGAACTGATGGACACCAAACTAAAGAAAAGCACAACTTTCCATCCACAAATCGATGGACAGACAAAAGTAGTCAACAAGACAGTGATCCAGTTGCTTAGGGGATATTGCAGCAAACATACCAGGGTTTGGGATGAACATTTGTGTTATGTGCAGCATGCTTACAATAGAGCCAAACATTCTTCCACATAGAGATCTCCTTTTGAGACCTGTTTTGGTTTCACACCAAGGTCTCCCTTGGATTTTGTCTTTGGTAAGGACACAATAGTTGGGGGACAGAGCGATGTGGACAAGGAAACTAGGTTCATTGAACAAATCCAAGAGATCCATCAGGTAGTATAGGAACAGTTGGAAAAGAGCTAGGCCAAATACAAGTCAAGGCATGATAAGCATCGGATGGAGCATAGTTTCCAAGTTGGTGATCAAGTCTGGCTTTATATCAACAAAGACAGGATGCAAGGTGAAGGTAAAAATCTAAAACCAATAACGTATGGACCTTTCAGGATCCTTGAGAAAATTGGTGAGAATACTTTTTGCCTTCATTTTACAGCTTATATAAACATCTACTCAGTCGTCAATGCAAATAGCTTGAGACTATTTGAACCTTCGTTAATTGAAGATCCTGAAGAGCAGAGTCAATTGCCTTCTATTAATGACTTGTTACCTGAATATCTTAATGAATTGCAGGAAGACACAGTTCTGGATAGGAAGGTGAGAACGATGTGCAAGGGAGATGTTGAGTACCTCAGAATTGGGCTCAGGGGTTCAAAGCTAAGCAATGGAAAATGGATTGAGATTGGATACGTGATAAAGTTGTATCCTCATTTAGTCGATGCTTGAAAACCAACTTTTGGTGGTCCAGAAGCTTTTTCAGTGGGAAGGACGTGATCCAAATTGGATCCTCAAACAATTCCATGATTGGTAAGAATGAATGAAATACTTCAAGAAATCTTATAGCTATCAGAAATAACCTCTGACTAATGGCAATTTGTAGTGAGCATGGAGCAACAAGGACCTTCTGTCAAATCGCACTGACCATTGGCCCATGGAGACTGCACACGGCACAAAAATGGCAATTGGGAAGCTCAGACCCAAAAATGGAGGTTGTTTATGATATGATAATTGTGTATTGTTGGGAAAAACCCCTCGAGAAGGAAAGACCCTGAGCACTTGGTCACAAGGGAAACTAGAAAACTGTGGAAAAGCGCTAAAATTGACAAGGCAGGTCCCGCGCTCAAAACCGGTGGAATATCGGAGGCATTTCGGGTGGTAAGCAGATTTGGCCAAGGACCCACCGATTCCATACACCAAGTGATGCGTGTCCGGTAGGGAGAGAGAAAAATCACTTACATTGCGGATTAATGGTCGAGCAAATCAACCGCGTGATATAAGCGAAGAACATGGGATCTGGGGGCTCCAAATCAACGGCTGAGGTTCAACCCGATGGATGACCTAATTCGAGGGAGAAATAAACTATGGCACATAAGATTTGAAGTCCGATTTTACCGATGAATTGACAGAATGATCCGTTTTGCAGGTAGCTGGGAAATAATAGAAAAAGCAACCGTTCAGGAAGAACTGACAATCAGTTCGCAAGGAGACAAGTGGCCACCTCTCTGTGAAGCGTTATGCAACAATGATGATGCAGGGCAGAGGAGTCCCAACAGACAGAGGCAGGTGATCCAGAGAGCCAGGAAGCCGAAATGAACAGTCGAAGGAACTAACTAGCTTTAAAGCCACGAGCTGACTAGGACAGGACAGGTAGTGAGGCAGAGAAGCAATGAAGAAGCCGAAGGCCGAGAGACATAGAAAAAGAGGCAAAGTTGCAGAGGGCAAAGAAGCCAAGCTGATCATCAGAGTAAGGGTAGCATCGAGTCGACAAAGACCAAGTGAGGTCAAAATTCAGTAAGGGGAGTCTGTGAACTCTAAGGACTTGGGAATTCCAAGTGCCATCCTATTAATCATCCTCTATCAAGTGAGACTCGGATTGAGCTCCTTATTGTAAGACTCTGCTTTAAAAACATAATAAAAATGCCACCACTGAAGGTTGGACCAAGAGACATAGCCCAGGAGGATTGGGTGAACTCCTTATTAAATTTTGTTATGTTTATGTTTTGCTTATTGTGATCTCTTACTGTTTCAAGTGTCTGTGTATTTCGCAATCTTATCGATCTGTTTCACAAGATAACATAGACACACACACCAACACATGAGTCTGTAATACCTTCATTAATTTCCTGAGATCACCTAGGGGTGATTTCAGATCACATGGGCCTACCTACAATGAAGCACACTTACCCCTAACCAAGGTTGCATTGGTCACTCAAGGGCGCATTTCTGGAGGGCTTCAAGCCAAGAAATTCTCAGGAAAGGAGGCATTCAAAGTGATGACTTGTCTAGGGCATGTAGCAACTAGATTAGGGTTTGATGAGCCCTAATAGTACTGATCTGAATGTTGGGAGTGATGTGCCCAAATGGATCTGTAACACTTAACTTGTCTACCACCACCATTATGGCATCATGTTGCCTACATATCCTTGGTAGTCGAGTGATAAATTCCATTTAAATGACTTCCCACTTCCACTCTGGAATGGGTATTGGATGTAGAAATCTTGTTGGATGTATGCACTCTTCCTTCACTTGCTAGCACTCTAAACATTTGGAAATATACATAGCCACATATGCTTTCATGCTTGGACATTAGTATATATTTTTCATAGCTATTATCATTTTCTTATAGCCTAGATGACCAAAATATGGCATTTTAAGAAACTCCTCAAAATGAGCATATACCACCTTTCTTTGAGCTTCAACATTCCATCCTCAGTGAGAGAGAAGTTCTTACTCATTGTTCATTTTGAATCTTTGTACAAATGTTCTTTTATTTGTTGGCAGTGCTCATCTTGCTACATTTCCTCTTTAATATCTTCTTGGATTTCAACTTCACAATAAATTATAGTAAACACATGAACTACTTGTAGCCTTTTGTTGAGTGCATCAACTACCTTGTTTTCCTTTCCCTTGATGTATTTTATTTCAAAATCAAACTCACTAATCAAAGATAATCATACGACCTGTCATGCATTCAACTTGGGCTAATCAAATAGATACCTTAGCTCTTAATGATATGATATTATAATAAATTTCCTTCCAAGGAGGTAATGCCTCCACGTCTTTACTGCATGCACTATCGCCACCAACTCCAAGTCATGTGTGACATAATTTTACTCATGCTCATTCAACTTTCTAGACTCATAGAAAATCACCTGCCCTTCTTGCATCATGACTCCACCAAGCCCTTCCTTGTAGACATTTGTGCACACCATAATATATTTCTCTATATTTTCTATCCTTAATATTAGTGCATGTGTGATAAAATTATTTAGTTTCTCAAATCTAGCTTCGCATTTTGATGTCCATTGGAATTTAATTCCCTTTCTTTGTAGTGACGTGGTTGGATGCCCAATATTTGAGAATTTTCATATCAATCTTTGATAATAACCATCCAAACCCATGAAGGATATAACATCTATCATGCTTTTAGGAGTAGGCCATTACATAATGGCTTTAATATTTTCCAAATCTATAACTTCTCCTTTTTTAGAGACAAATGTGTCCCAAATATTGAACTTGTGACTAGAAAAGCTTACACTTGTTGAGTTTTTCATAGAGATTGTGTTTTCTCGACACTTGCAATACTATTTTTAAATGACTTTCATGATCCTCCTAGATTTTTTAATAGAAAAAGATGTCATCGAAAAAAACCAACACAAAATTGTCCAGAAATGGACTTAAAAAAATTTCCATTATACACATGAATGTTTCTAGGTGTTTGTGAGCCCAAATAACACAACTACAAATTTTTAGTTCCCATACCTAGTTCTAAGCATCATTTTATGAATATATTCATCCTTGATGTGTACCTGATGGTTCCCAGATCTCAAATCGATCCTCAAGAAGACCGCAACTCCCCTTAGCTGATTGGGTATATCATCAATCTTTGACAGAGGATATTTGTTCTTGATTGTGGTTTTATTGAACTATCAGTAATCAATACACAACCTCAATGTGTCATCCTTCTTCTTCACAAATAACATAGGTTCTCCCTAGGGTGATACATTGGTTCTGATGTATCCTTTTCCCAACATCTCTTTCAATTGTAGTTTTACCTCTAGTAGCTATGGCATATCCATTCAGTATGGATCTTTGGATACTAGCATCAATTCTGGAAGCAATTTAATTGAAAAGTCGATTTCTCTCCCTAGCGACAGTCTTGGAATCTCTTCGAGATGTCAACTCTATCTTTATCAAGCTCCAATTTTCTTTTCACTTGAACAACAAGTAATTCACACACCTTCCTATTGTACCTCTTCAATTATAGCACAATTATTTTTCGAGCCGTCACGACTTTTCTCTTTCCTTGCAACATCATCCTTTCTCATTTTTCATTGAGAAACTCATTCAACTTGTTGTCGTATTTAAAGTTGGTTCTATAGGACAGTAAATAGTCTATCTAGACTATACGAGCCTAATGGAAACAGGTTTAGATATGTAGTTTTGGGCATGCCTTCTATAGTGACTAGACATGGATTTACCACATTCTCAACATGTTTCTTAGTCTTAGTGGCTAGTTGCACCAAACAAGATCTTTCATGTGATGTGATATGCAATGTACATTTCTATAAAACTTGTGGACTTATGTAACTAAATTTGAGATGGGGTCAATCAAAATCAAAACAAATTGGTCATTGATCGTACCTTCCATTTCGACCACAAAGGATTGGTGAAGGGCCTATCTATTGTCCAAAACTTCATAGATGTGAAGTATGCTCTGAGACACGTCAATTACTTTATTTCATTCCTATACATTTTATAGTGTCTATTTGTTCTTTTTTCACTAAGGACAATCTATTTTCCTGTGGTTTTCTCTGCAAGTCCAACACTTCATAGTCTCCCCTCCGAAATCCTTAATTTCCTCTCTTATAGGCTGGGAGAATTGATCTCTACCAGTAGTAGTGGACATTTGTGTAAATTCACCCCTATTGGGAGTGGAAAAAATTACATTCTTTCTCCCAAGTTGTTTTCTTGCAACTTCATTCCATTTGCCTTTAAATTTTGCCTTTCCTTTTTCTTTCCAATTAGTGTAGAAATCAATGCTATGATTGGATTATTTGTAACAATGCTTCACCTTTTGGATGGAATCATCTAGAATCTGTGGCTCATTAAAATTTATTTTTTCCCTAAATTCTTTTGGAAAGCCACTAAGATACCTCTAAATATTTTCATTTTCATGTTTTAGGTAAGGCACATACCTCAAAAACTCTAATAATCTAGTCCTATGTTCATCAATTATTAGTTTCCCAACTTGTGTTCATAAAATTCTTTGGCCTTACTCTAATAGTACCTTTCATATAGGTATTTATTCTTTAAATATATCTCAAATATCCTCCAAGACAACCATTCCTCTTGAATGTTCTTGACATTCTTCAGGTCTAGCCACCAAATATTAGCTTTCCCCTTCAAGTTGAAAATGACCACTCTTGCTTTCATATTCTTAGAGTAATCATGCACTCTAAAATATTTATTCATTCCTATTATCCATTCCTCATATTCTTAGACCTTTCTCAATTCTTCATCGAATGTAGGAATTCTCTCCTTCTTAAATTCTTCCGGCATCAAATCTTTTCCTCTCATTTTTTACTGATAGTGCTTTTTGGTGGTTGCACTAGATAATTGCTTGTGACTTTCTATTCTTCTCCTTGGAATACTAAGTGGAGTTCCATGTCTCATGGTATCTTTGCTTGTCTATTTATACCTCTTCCTAGACCCTATGCCTTCTACACCAATATTCTTCAATTCATGCCTTCTAATTCTTGAGGGACTTTTCATGCTCTTACACCTTCCTAAGTGGTTGGCACCCAGATCACACTACCTCTATCTTTGCAAGTTTGATATGATCTACAATATGATGAAATTTAATTCTTCCTATTTATCCTGAGCCACAACAAGCCTTTCATTATCAACCTTGTAACTTCTTATCTCAACTCTTATACTTCTAAGGGTGTTCATCCAATTAACAAAGTCTTTCTCCATCCTCTTTCCAGATGATTCTTCCTCCTGGTGTTGGTGGCATTTATTAGGGTTGTGCCACACCATTTTGTTTCTCAACCCTTATTCCATTATAGGTAATTGATGCTTTCCTATATGTTTTTACATACACATCATTATCCAATCAAAATATAATTGAACACATTTACCAATCACCTTGGATTAATTGCAATAAGGCCATGGATATAAGTCTATATGAAAAAAAAAATCAAGTTAGTATGCTAGTTAGAAACAAAATAATAAATTGAAACTCTATCCTTCCAATCACTTATCATACCATCATTCTGATTTTAACACATATAGGCATGCAACACACAATCCACAATAAGCACACACAACAAACAAGCATCCATTAAGGACTACACTTTCTAACAGAGCTTCAAATATAGTTACTTTTTAGCCCATCTACGTCCAATGTTGAACCATGCTTTGATATCATTTTGTAACACTCCCTTCTATGATCCCTTTGATATCTAGAGCCATTGAAGGTTTTACTTTCCCCTAACCCAAACTTCGTAATATCCTCATGCACATGGGGTTACAAAATTTTCTTTCTACCCAAAGATGGCAGAATCAACTTTAGACAACACCATTGCATCTATCTCATCAAGAGATTTTCGATGATATAAATTTTACCCTGATCCAACTTCTGGATCAAAAATTATGTTTTTTTAAAGTATCATCATTTAAATCATGCCACATAGGCAAGGTACATGCCATGTGGCACCCACATGGCATCCCCACCTTACCCAGGTGGTCCAACATCACTTTGGGCTCTAAGTGCGGCCATGGCCAAAGCCATGTGACACATGTCACATCACCTAGACCATGGGCCCCAAAGTCCATCTCGTGACATTTTATTCCATTGTTTTACATTACAATAGTTTATTAAAAAGACATTAATGGATAAGGGACTTCCTCTCATATGCATCCACTATCTCTGTCTCTAAGGATGTAGACTTTTCTATCTTGCCATTGCACCATATTAACTCTACAACCTAGCACCAAGGAAGGCCAGGCACAGTGCACTATAAAATTAGACATCAATCAGTGAGATATTTCTTGTTCTACGTGTTCCATTGACCACAACATTGTGCCTCCATTGCATAGGAGACACTATAGAAAACCTTCAGGGAGTCACGCTCTGTGATGATGTGACCTTCAGCTCTATGAACCCCATGTCGAATACACCTGTTTAGGACTAAAAAATACCCACTTTATGCTATATCTATACCATCTATGATCTGGCCCCTTAGCGATGCAACACTCGCCTGTCCTCCCTAATGCTCGAACTCCTAGAATTCCCTAGACTAACCTAATACCAAGCTCTAATTACTAGCTTTTTACTTCTTAATATCCAAGAGAAATCATTTCGGTTTCTTCAAAAAATTTCCCCAAATTAATTTGTTACTTGGAACATTGTCTTCTACAAGAAATAATACCTTCCATAATATGTTAATTTATGCAGGAATGGAAACCCCATTCCACACTAGATTTACAGGTATTAACATAGCCATATTGTGAGTGATAAAACTTTCAATCATGCATACCTCCAAGTGCAAGAATCAACTAAAACATCAATGAGACTTAACTGTAAGCTTAAATGCAATCACATCTTATTAATCACATAATGGATTTAAACCATAAACATTAGAACCACTAATGTTACATTCCATACAAGCATTTGTCACAGACATACACCAATCCATAATAAAAATAACCATGGAAGGCATAGCATATCAGCAATGAAGACCACACACAATGACAAGAAATTAAAGCTAGCCAATAAATACATAGACTATGTAATTTACCCCTATACTCAGGAAAACATGACAGTCTCAGGAATTTGCAAATCCTCGTCAAACCATGAGACCAAGAACACTTGCATCTCATTGAAGACAACTAGGAATAATACCATTCCTCCATGAGTGTTGTTGGTACATTCGTTTACATTTACAACAATATTACAATTCATGTGCATTAAAAACTCACGGAAAATAATAGAAAGAAACTTATCTTAAAAAGTGAATAACTAGAAGCTGAGGGACAAAATTCCACTCTCCACCCAACTATAGGCCCACTGCACTGCAATCTTTCTTATAGCTGACCACCCCCAAGCCAGATTCATAGTCTTAGGAGTAAGTGCTCAAGCAAATTAAAATTGATGTCATTCACATTAATCACATAAGAATCCAAAGACCAACCCCTATCAACCCACTTAGTTTAGGATTATATCCTCTAGTGCCTCCATTTGTTCATCTAGTAACCTAGAGCTCAATTATGTCCATATGTTAATCCTATAGATATAAAAAACACATAAAGTTTTTCCTTTGCAAACCATGGATCCAGAGCACACCATGCTTCATCTGCTCCACCTCATAGGATTTCAAAAGGCATAATGTCTCCACATGTTTTCTTTCTTCAATCATGCTTCCCAACGTACTCCTACGTATTTACCATGTAGCACAACCCACAAGGAATGACAAAGGGGTTATGGGTTTTCCTCCATTTAGGAAGCCCATACTCCACCTCCTTGTCTACCATGTAGGCAATTAAAACCCAGTCAAAAAGATGGTGGTTGTTAAAATGAACAACCTTAACTTGACCAATTCTTAAGCAATTCCTCCTAAAAACTCTTAATATATGTCCACTCCTCACAAATAGTGAATGTGTTTACATTTCGATAATATTTACATGAATTAAAATTCAAAAGGATAATTACAAGGGGGGTAACCAAAAGGGTTGTCACACAAAGATAAAAGAACTCCTTTAGACTATGATTCTTTTCCATGGGATCTAGGACCTATGTCAGAGGATAATTTTTTTATGGGGTTGTGGAGAATGTGGGTGTTGTGTTGTTTATGGCTTCACCCAAGGAGGAAGTAGAGGTTTTCATTGTGCCCTACGTGTTAGATCTAAGGTCTTTCCTTACTTCCAATAACCCTCCTTTTGGCTTAGAGGTCATTCCCTCATCTCCACATTACAGTTTTATTTTTAAAAATATTAAGGGTTGTGAGGGATTTGATGTTATCAAGGGTGGGATTGCACCCACAATGTAACCACCTAATCATCCAGGGTGAAAAGAATTCATGTACAAGGAAAAACATAAAACAACCAAAGAAATGATTCAAGTTCCAAAACAAACAATAGCTTGGGCATTTAAAGTAGAGAAGCCTGGGAATAGGAACCTTTCATGATTATTTTTTCTTTAAATGTGAGAGGGGTTGGGCGTGCAACAAAAAGGATAGTCCTCCATAGGCTTTTCAAGATGTATCGACTTGATGTTATATTGTTACAAGAAACTATGGTTGCGGGTTGTAAGGTTGTGGCACTATTGTCTTCATTTATTCTTGGGTGGAGATCATATTGGGTAATTGGAATTACTATGATCAAAATCTACATGAAATAGAAATGGTTTAGTTTGTGGTTGGTTTCAAGCATTTGAAACAGTGGCCACCAGAGAGAGAGAGAGAGAGAGAGAGAGAGATTGGATTGGATTGGATTGGAACATATGGGGTTTCTGATAATAAACTTATTTTGCTGGAGGGAAAAATAAGAGCTCTTTATTACATAAGTTCACATAGCATAGAAATTTTTTTAATATGATTTGGGAATTATATTTTTTTAGAGGGAAAAAGTTACAACTTTTGAATAACTTGCAGAAGAAAAAGTGATCTATCTTGGAGATTTATTCATATAACTAGAGGTGATCCATATTGGAAAACATATGCAGGTAATAATATTGTTCCCTCATTTCTTATCAATAGGAAAATGATTCCATTGGGGCTCTTGTAACCAAGAATAAAATTAAGAGGACTATGTTTAGGTTTTAAAAAACTAAGAACCTAAAACTAGATGGTTGGACTGTTAAGTTCTACCTTGATTTTTTTAATGTGCTAACATGTGATATTCTAAGGGTTTTTGAGGAAACACGATTTATATTATGCTAGTAGATTCATATTTTAATTTATTGTAAAAACCATCTAAACATGTAGGAGATTTGATAGGTCCTAAAGGTTGAACCTATGGTTTTGATACCACATGTAACACCAATAGCTAACTAGCCCTAACACTCATCACACTAACCTCAATATTCGTTTTTGTTTTATTTTTTTCCAATAAGCAATTATCATCAACAAATAAAATGAGGAAAAAACAATAACATCCATTTTTACATATGATGTATCCAACGTAAAAATAATTACATATTCATTACTGAGTTAACATGGGCAATTGACTAGGAGTATTAATTGGATAAAATATTCATATGAATATCAATATGAAAATAGATAATATAGTAATGAAATTAAATGGATATATCATTCACTAATGGTTTTACCAAGGAATTCTAGGTTGTCTTGCATCAACTTGATGTAGACCTTGAGTTTCTACCATCCTTACACCAAGATTTTTCAAACATTATTAACTCACTAGTTAGTCTCCTTTCCTAATCATTGGGTACTCTGCTTCCATGCAAACCCACGAGTTGCAATGGAGTTGTAGGAATGATGGACAATGCAATGTTCCTTCCTAAATTTTCCTAAAGTTGGGAAAATTAATTTTGACAATTTTGGTTAATACTAACTTAAGGAAAATTTTGGTGGAGAACATAGAAGGAATGCTTTATTTGCATGCTTGTGGAATCTGGGGTCCACTCTAAATACGCACTTGGGAGGAAGGGAATTCGAATTCCTTAAGGAAAAATCGAAATTGTGGAGGGACCCACAAGGAATGCATGGCCAACACTTATAAAAGGAAGGAATGAGGGAGAAAGAGGGGTCTTTTGTCTATTTGAAAATTGAAATTGCCTTAGTTGTTCAGCTGAGCCAACATTGTGTTGTTTAGCAGAAGAGCTTCCCAAGGAGAGAAGCTCAAAATTTCTTCGATGGACTTCGAGTGTCACCCAAGGAAGGCTTTCCTTCACCACTGAGACTGGAAGAAACATCAGTTGCAGGTCATACACATTTTTGGAGCATAACACGCAGTCCAGGAGCCACCACAACACAGAGGGGGAATTCACTAGTCATTTGTAGAGCTCGGTTGTAAGGAAATTGTATAGAGAAGTTATAGGAGCATCCTTTCACCTTTTTTAGAAGTGTAGAGGGCAGCTACAGACAAGAGGGTCATCCCATATGCAACTCTCATTTCATCACATGTAGGACTGTGTCATCTCCTCCATGACTGCGCAATCATTACAGTGAGACTTTTTGGGGCAACATTATCCCAGGGATTTTGGAGCTAGCGAGCTGGGAGATCATTTCGAGGGTCGTTTGAGGAGGATTGTTGGAGTTGCGACTACAAATATTGAAAAGACCAGCCACAACAAAAAAATTCGTATTTGGAGGAGGGTCATGCTATGAAGGGTCAATTTTTGAGGTTTTTACCAAGGGAAACCCTTTCGTGGTTTTTCTGGGTTTTAGGCAAGGATGATAGTCCCAAATTCCTAGAATTTTCTAGGCACTCTAAAGTGGGAAAATCAGGGGGTGAAATCAAGTAGCAGTGTAGTTTTGCAGCAGTAGTGCAGTTTTCTAGAGGAGATTATTATTGCAACAGTTGGGATTTCTTGTACTCATCACCTGGTCCTTATAGCTTTCCTTGTGCAAGCCAAGGTGCATGTTTTCCAACTCATTTGTACCACAACATATATTATTAGTAAAAGTTGGCTAGTTTTGTGATTTGCAGAAATTTATCGTTTATGTGTATGCATTTCTAAAATTTTCTGTGTTATTTATTTGTGAATGTCTTTGTTATCATCGTAAAATTTACACTAGGAATATTACAGTGGTATCAAAGAATGTTCTTGGCCAGGGTGGGGAATAGTTGTGGGTGATGCCACTACGATATCAAGGGGTAGCTTTCCATAGAGGTCATGGTAGAGACAGAGGTAGGGGTCAAGGTAGAGATGAAGGCCCAAACCCATTTTCAGACACCGAGGTGGAGAATTGTAGAGAAGGGATGGACAACCAAGAGGACAAAGATTAGCCCAGGCATACAGATCAAAACCAAATTTTGGAGGAGCTATTGAGGACTAATCATCAGATAATGAGGCAAGGGCATATCATGATGGACATGATGCAGCAGGTGATGGGGTTGTAGTTGGGTGGTAGGCTTGAGGGAGAGCCTCAAGGTGATGGAGGCTCCAGAGCAGGAGGAGGTAGTCACACTTATCAGCTCCCACACACTCCCCAGCATGGACAGGCAGGTCGTCCTACTCTACCTCACTTTGTGGAGGAGGCTGAGCTGGAGAGGGAGCCAGACTCAGTTGCAGATTTGGTCCATTCAGTTGCATCAGGAATTGATGAGTATGAGGGTTTGGATGCCCGAATTAAGTGGGTGATGTCTTTTGGGGAATACATCCACCTCAAGGAGAGGCACACTACAGGGGATAGAACCCACTACAGAGGGGGAACATCCAACCATGATGTGCAGAAGTTGGTAGGGAAGGTTACACTTCCAAATTTTGATGGGTCAGTGAAGAGTTTAGCTAGGGCATGGATACAAAAGCTAGACACATACTTCCATTTGAACCCCATGGGGAAGTTGATGCCATACGATTTGCTACTCTTCACTTGGAGGGAGATGCCCAAGAGTGGTGGTATCATGGATTGATCACGTTGGGGCACATCCATATTACCACCTACATAGAGTTCACTCGAAGGTTGCTGGAGAGGTTTGAGAGGAAGGACCCAAAGTTGCATTTTAAGGAGTTAGCCCATCTAAAGCAGACTGGCAGTGCATAGGTGTACATTACGGAGTTCCAGAAATTGGCAGTGATGGTGACTAACATTTCAGAGGCCCAACTAATTATGCTATTTGTGGAGGGGCTTGCTGAGCCTTTCCATGGTTGGGTGACGACTTACAAACCCACATCATTTCCATATACTTTCTCTAGGATGTGGGACATGATTGATGTGGTGCCCAAGACAGAGGCTTTCCTTCCCTCTAGGCCCATGGCACCACAAGGGAACCTAGACACCAGACCACTACAGGGAGATGGAGGATGTTTCCAACTAGATGATGAGACCCGGAGAGATCTTTAGAGGAGGAGGTTGTGCTTCACGTGCCAGGAGCCTTGGGCACTGGGGCATAAGTGTACCAAGGGCAAGGCCCATTTCATTGAGGTGTTCTCAGACAGTGAGTCAGAGGAGGAGGAGGCTAAGATAGTTGAGGAGTCATGGAATGAGGGAGGACCATCATCGGGAGGGCCACCACCATCACTACCTAGAGGAGAGTCATTTGCCCCAACTGAGGGAGTCATTGCTTCACTTCAGCATGTGCCAAAGTATTTGACACTCAGAATCAGGGTGACCATATAGGTGCAGTTTGTATCAGTCCTGGTTAACAGTGGAGCCACCCATAATTTCGTTGATGCCTAAATGGTGGAGTGTAGGGGCATCCAGATAGCTACATTTGAGGGGTTCTTAACTTTGGTACCCAGAGACCGGACCATGCAGTGTACTAAGTATGTCCTCGGGATAATCTTGAAGATGGGGAACTACTCACTTACTGATCATTTCTTTGTGGTTGATATCCCAGACACCAATCTGGTGTTGGGTGTCTGGTGGTTGTACGCATTGGGGAAGGTCACTACTGATTGGATAAAGATAGAGATGGAGTTGAAGGGGTCATATGGGAAGCCTGTTTTACTGAGGGGAATTCACTCTTATCCCCCTCAAATAGTTTCAGCCCACTAGATGGAGGCATATTTGCGACATGGAGATGTGGAGTAGGAAGTTGAGTTGCATATTTCTAAGTCGGGGGCACGTGCACAAACTACACACCCATATATAATAACCTTATTGGAGAGGCACCATATGCTTTTTGGAGATGTTCCACCGCTAGACTTCTAGATCGTGGATTTGAGCACACCATTGAGCTGGAGGAGGGGGTGAACGTAGTCATCACCACCCCTTATAGGCACCTAAAGGCCTATAAGGATGAGATAGAGTGGGCCATCTAGGAGTTTTTGAGATTGGGACACATCATGCCTAGATCGAACCCATTTTCTTCTTTCGTAGTGATGGTGAAGAAGAAAAATGGGACATTTCACATGTGTATCAACTACCAATCTTTAAATAAGAAGACCTTGAAGAACAGATACCCCATCCCACGCATAGATGAGTTGATGGATGAGCTTAGAGGAGCTAAATACTTCTCTAAGATAGATCTGCATTCGAGGTATCACCAGATCCACATGAGGGAGCAGGATATCCTGAAGACTGCTTTTCATTGCCATTATGGTCACTTTGAGTTCTTATTGATGCCCTTTAGGCTAACCAATGCTCCAACTACATTCCAGTCTTGTATGAACCATGTGTTCTGTGGGAAGTTGAGACACTTTGTCTTGGTTTTCTTCGATGACATATTCATTTACACGAGGGCATGGGACAAGCATCTTCAGCACTTGGAGAAAGTGCTTTGCATACTTGAGGAGTAGCAGTTGTATGCGAAGATGTCAAAATGTGAGTTTGGACTAACGAAGATGATGTACCTAGGGCATGTGATTAGCAAGGATGGAGTGAAAGTGCATCAGGAGAAGATTCGAGCTATACTGGATTGGCCCAGACCCAGGAACATGACGAAGTTGAGGGGGTTCCTGGGAATTTGTACTTATTATAAGAGATTTGTGAGAGATTTCTCATCAGTTGCAGCACCTCTTACGGTTTTGATGAAGAGGGGAGATTTTGAGTGGACATAGTGTTGGCATTATGACACATATTTGGCACTATGACTTAGGTGTTGTCCTTGATGGCAACTCACTCAGATGACAGATCACAGTTCAGACTCACAGAATGAAGAAAGAGAGGTATACGCAGGTTCCCCATTGACCAAACTGTGTGTACACACGGGTTCGCAGACCAAAAGGCATGTATAGCGTACACACACACTTTCATGGAAGGAAAGGTTCATACATGTTGGAAAACTTAGTTTTGGTCCGTGGTATTTGGTCCATGGTATTTTGATCCATGGTATTGGTCCAAGGTATCCTGTCCAAAGTGTTGAGCCCAGGTATTTGGTCCAAGGTATTGATTCTAAGTGGTTTTGGTCCATGGTATTGAGTAAGGCCTAAGACTATAAAAGGAGGAGAAGATCATTAGGCAAAGGCACTCATGTATTGAATATCTAATGAAGAGCAAGATCTAGAATATAGGTTATTGGGTTACTGTTCACAGCTAGATCTGAATCAAGGATGAACCTTAGCACTTAATGAAGGATAAGATCTAATGATGGGTCAAGATCTTAAGGCTAGAAGTGAAGTATCTTTGTGTGTTTTGATCTTTTATCTGAATAATTGGCGCATGTTGTAGACTATAAATATGATGATCTGGGTATAACTGAAGTCTAGAATTGTTGAAAAGATTAAATCATCATTTATAGATCTGCACGAAGGTTCACTTTAGCAAAGGCGCGTATACACGCTGGTTCTGCATATCAAAACAGCGTATACATCTTAAATTTGATTTGCAGATCTATACACAGGTTTGCCTTGAGAAAACAACGTATGTACATAGGTTCGACACATTGAAGTAGCATATACCTCATAAAATATGCTTTAGTTACTTCTGTTTGATGTTGCAGTGTTCTGGGTTCTGGTTACTATTATTGTATTCTAATTACAACATTCTGAGAAATGATTGATTGATTCAGTTTTGGTTGGTGCAAAGGAGATTGGTTGATGCAGATATATTTGAAGTTTGATTGATGTTATTGATGGATCTAGTCTAAAAATTTATGAAACGTGGTCCATGGAAGAAAAGAGAAGGTTGTAGCCCTCTGTAGGCCAGTACCTATGTACTAGTAAACACATGAGCTAGTATAAGAGCTAGGGGGTTGTAGCTCCCTTCTAGGGGAAGCTAGAGAACAAGAGAAGGTTGTAGCCTTCTGCAGGTGGAAGCTTGGGTACTGGTATAAGACTACACGAGTACAAAAATTGTAAAAACAAGTTTCTTATTAAAAGAAGATAGAAACAATTACAGCAGGTGGTTTTCACCCACATTGGGTTTCCACCTTCTATCTTATGTTCATGTGTGTGATTGTCTGTTCTGTTTTTACTGCACCTGGTTACTCTTTATATGGTTCTTATGCACAAATTAAATATCAACATATGATGAATTAACTAAGTTATGAGTTTGCAGGGTATACGCTAGTTGCCTTAAATACAGATGCGTATACACGCAAGTTTCATTAACTGAAGTAGCGTATATAAATATGGTTATGGAAATGAAATATTATTGAATTGCTAATATTGATTCATCCCCCCCCTCTCAATATTATTTCCAACACATAGGTGGAAAAACAAGATTTTGAGTTCCTTAAGAGGGTCATGAGAAGCTACCTGGTCTTAACCTTGCTTCACACAACCCTTTGTTCTAGAGTGTGATGCCTCCAGTGAAGGGGTTGGGGCCGTTTTGACATAGGGGGGCCATCCTATTGGGTTTGAGAGTAGGAAACCGCTGCCCCATGAGAGGTTGTACTCTATGTACAACAAGGAGATGTTGGTAGTGATGCATGCACTAGCCAAATTTAGACAATATCTAGTGGGAAACCAATTCAAAGTGAAGACTGATCACAACAGTATTTGATTCCTCTTTAAGTAGAAACCATTAGAAGAGAGAGAACAGAAATGGGTAAGTAAGCTCTAGGCTTGCGATTTTGAGATTGAGTATTTGAAGGTAAAACACAATGTGGTAGCAGATGCCCTCTCTAGGAGACCAGCGATGCTGTCCTTGATGGATGTCACATTGGATTGGAAGGCTTAACCATTAGTTGAGTACTCCAAGGACCGACAACCTTGTGATATTTTGGATGGCACACACAAGGATGACTAGTTCAAAGTGATGGACGATGTGATCTACTATAGGGACCGAATCTATCTATTAGCATGATCTTAGCTGAAGGAGAGAATCATACAAGTAGCCCATGATTCCCCACTACCAAGGCACCCAGGCTTCCTCAATACATATCGTGTTGTCTGAGAGATATTCTCTTGGCGGGGGCTCAAGGGAGATTTTTTGAGGCATGTGAGGGAGTGCATGGATTGCTAGAGGAACAAAGTGGATTTGACCCACCCACCCAGTTTGCTACAACTGCTTCCCATTCCGGAGAGGAAGTGGGAGAGCATATCCATGGACTTCATCACTGAGCTAACAATTGTGCAAGGGCGAGACTGTATCTATGTGGTGGTCGACATATTGACCAAGTTTTCCCACTTCTTTACTATTTCATTGACATCTTCGGCCTCCCAGGTGGCTGAGTTTTTCTTTCAAGAGGTTTTCCGGTTCCATGGTCTTCCCAAGACCATTATGAATGACATGGACAATAGATTTATGGGGGCTTTCTAGTACGAGTCATTTTGGCTCGTGGGGACAGAGTTTACACCCAACACTAGCTATCACCCCCAAACTAATGGAAAGATGGAGATTGTGAACAAATGGTTGGAGGGGTAGATGTGCAACTACATGACTGGGCAGTAGAGAACATGGGTCAAGTGGCTACATCTCGAGGAGTTCTGCTACAACATAACTTATCACATGTCCATTGGTATGTCCCCTTTCCGAGCTCTTTATGGGTATGATGCTCTTACCTTTTCTGATATGGTGTTTGGAGATAGCTGGACCTTGGGGGCTAAGGACTGCATTCAAGAGAGCTAGGAGATTCTTTGGGCTCTCAAGAACAATTTTCAGGTGGCCCAAAATCAACAAAAGATATATCTTGATAAGCACAGGGTGGAGAGGCAATTTGAAGTAGGGGACATGGTCTACCTACGTTTGCAGTCGTATAGACAGTCTTCACTCAAGCAGAAGGGTGCATAAGAATTGCAACCCCACATCTATGGGCCTTATCGAGTGGTCAGGAGGGTAGGTGAGGTGGCCTATGAGTTGGAGCTACCTTCAGAGAGCCGGATTCATAACGTGTTCCAAGTTGCATGCCTGAAAAATTTGTTGGGATAGCATGTCGTAGCAACAACAAAGTTTCCTCTACTGGATGATGAGGGGCATTGGATGTTAACACCAGAGCTTATACTAGAGGTCCGAGCGAAGATGTTGAGAAATTGGATGGTCATGGAGCTTTTGGTCAAATGGAACGATTTCTCGAAGGAGGACACTACATGGTAGAATGAGAAGAATTTACAGCCTCCAGCTTTACAGTTGCTTGGGGACAAGAAAAATCTAGGAGGGGAGGACTGTAATGTTCCTTCCTAAATTCTTTTAATGTTGGGAAAATTAATTTTGACAATTTTGGTTAATACTAGCTCAAGGAAAATTTTGGTGGAGAACATATGAGGAATGCTTTATTTGTATGCTAGTGGAATATGGGGCCCACTCGAAATATGCGCTTGAGAGGAAAGGAATTTGAATTCCTTAGGGAAAAATAGAAATTGTGGAGGGACCCACAAGGAATGCATTTCCAACACTTATAAAAGGAAGGAATGAGGGACAAAGAGGGGTCGTTTGTCTATTTGAAAATCGAAATTGTCTTAGTTGTTCAGCTGAGCCAACATTGTGTTGTTTAGCACAAGAGCTTCCCAAGGAGAGAAGCTCAACCTTTTCTCAATGGACTTTGATTGCCACCCAAGGAAGGATTTCGTTCACCATTGAGACTGGAGGAAGAATCAGTTGCAGGTCATATGCATTTCTGGAGCATAACACGCAGTCCAAGAGCCACCACTACGTAGAGGGAGAATTCACTGGTCATTTGTAGAGCTCGGTTGTAGGGAAATTTTTCGAAGAAGCTATAGGAGCATCCTTTCACCATTTTCAAGAGTGTATAGGGAATCTACTATTGGGCATGGAATCCCCCTACAGCATGTTTTAGGGCTCAAATCCCAAGTTTTGAATAATATTATTGTAAAAACTTTGTGAATTGTGGGCACGGAGCGGGAATTGTATGTTAGAGTCATAGGGTTGTCTGTCCTAAGTTTTGAATGTAGTGTCAGCCTACCCATGGTCTGGGGAGCATGGGATTGTATAAATAGAGCGAGGATCTAAGTTGTAAAGTAGTTAATTCAAGGAAGATAACAAACGGATGGAGTAAAAAGGATAGCGAGCATAGAGCAAGTGTCTAGTATCTTGGTTCGTAGTAGTAGGAAGAGGCTCTGCAGCTGAGTGCACAGAGGCCTAGTAGAGTCTGCAGCTAATTGCGTGGACCCCTGCAACTAAGTGCGCAGACCCCTGCAGCTGAGTGCACAGGGCGGAGTCGAGTCTGTAACCAAGGGAGAAGAATAATAAAGAAAAATTTATCTGAATTCCATGTAACTATTCTTATGTTATTACATGTTTGATATCAATTGAAATTATATTGTTTATTTACTGAGCGTTGTTGTATGAATGGTGAATATTGGTAAATATAAATGAAAACATATAGAGAAGCTAAGTTAATAAATTAATATCGGGTTACTAGCAAGGATTTAGGTAATAACCTTATTTGGCCCACGAGTAGGGCTGCGCAAAGACAACATCACCAGTTGCGAAGTACTAATAAGTGCGCGTAGTGACCTGCACGCAGGGTCGAACTGCAGACCACTAGAAAACATTAGACATCTCCAAGGTGCAAAAACCTAGTTCTAGCACCCTCCCATACTACTTCGAGTGAGACCTTAGTCTGCGCTCCGCAGAATGTTGCCAAAAGGGCTGTAGTACTGGGATTTGTTTGGCTAAATCAACTCTGAACTTGGGTCAGGCCCCAACAAGTCAACAAATGATTTTGTTGCTAGGACCGGGATCTGCATAAGGGATGTATGATGTCGTGTCACTAGAATCCGATGAAGAAAGAAATTGAAGGGTGGTTGGATAGAAATATTCACGAGTTCACAGCACAGGAAAATAGGAATCCGTGAGTATCAAAGGAATAGTAGTTAGAGCGCTACTTATATACGAAAATCCATGAAATTTTCTTTGCATCCTTTTCCTCTGAGTTGTAGGAGTGGATCGCGAAGTTATTATATAGTCGGGGAAGGTGTCGGCTCGACAAACCGATTGTGTGGACTCCATAACTAGTGCGTAGACTAGAAGCATGAGAAGATTAGATTGCATGCACTGTGGACTATTGGCTCGATCGAATTATAGGGGGATTTATCACGTAGTTCGTGGTAGATATGACCGTTAGCTACAACGAGGGGGAACAATGCTTCCTCAAGGGACCGCGAGGTAAGTACATTAAATCATTGAACACTTGGATTAAAATGTTGTTGTGTGAAAAGCGGGTTATGTGAATAAATTAATGTTTGGGACTACGTGAAGTGGGAGGATCTATAGAAACGAAGGTAGCGTAGAGATAGAAAATAGTCCCTTGATTTCACCGTGGCGGGAAAGTGAAGAAGAGCTAGCGAAATTTTCTCTGAGAAGCATGATTAGTCTGATAAGGTAGCGAATTCCACACATACCACCCCCACCTACACCACCACCAATCTCACCACCGTCACCTCCATCTCTGCCCACACCACCTCCGCCACCACCACAGTTCAATATGGTGAGCATGATAAAATTGTCGGTATTCAGAGGAGTAGGGAATGAAGATCCGGACCAATTTTGGTTCGTGGTAAAGGTCGTATGGGAAGCACAAGGAGTTGTGGATGATAATATAAATAAGGCAACGTTGGTAAGCACGTTGTAGGATCGCACATTAACGTGCCACATTAAGCACTCTAATGACCACCCAAATGTCGGGATCATAGATATCTAGGCTACGTTGAACAATGAATTTAGCAGGCCAAAGTCGGAGACACAATGAATTATCGGGTTTAAGGAAATTGCAATGCTTCTAGGTGGGACCCCATGGGATCTAGATCAGAGACTGAAGAGTATGATCCACGAAGCCAACATGACCTTGACAGATGGAAATCACCGCACATGGTTTGCAGCTTCACTAATGCCGCATTTGAGGACGGCATTGTCACAGCAGAAGTTATCCACCCAGGACAAGGCTTTGGATATTGCAATGAGACTACACGAGACTCCAATACAATATCCTGGCCAGGGAGTTCAAAAAATCCACGCACAACTGTAAAAAAAAATTCTGGAAATGCACAGCTTGAAACAAGATAGGACAACTCGCCTAAAAGAGCGCGAGAAGGTATGGTGCATAAAATGCAAAGGCCAGGGGCATGACAAGGACCATTGTCTAGTTTTCACGAATTAATTGGCTGGAGGAGGGTCGATTCCATTAAGACTAGAAGCACAAGCAAGATTGAGCATGGCACCCGCATTATGGTGCATGATTTTTCAGATAGGAGGAAAACACACTACAGATAACTGTCACCTATTACAGAAGTATACACAGACGTCCTAGTAATTGTTTTGTAATTTCTGTAGATCGGTAGGCCATGATGAGTGCATTTGTAGAAGTTACGAGTTGATGATGGATCAGAATCCTACCTACAGAGTGCAGACCGAAACGCGAGCCCTCGATCCAAATGCAGGGATGGCACGCACTACATTTCAGGGGCACAGACAAGGTGGAGGAGGAATGGGACCAGGAATAGGTCGCGAACAGCTGATTTGTTACAATTGTGGAGGGCCAAGGCATTATGCCCATGATTGTACAAATCTGAGAGAATCATGTTTATATTGTACTCAATTTGATCATGAGACGGAGGACTACCCTACACTGATAGCGAGGCTGTGCGATAATGGGACACTCCAGCCTCCCCCGACTAAGAATTTGCAAATGACGAGGTTTGAGTTGCGCGAAGAGGACCCAAATGTAAACATAGTGCTCAGAAGCGGTATCATGACAGGAGAGGACAAAGGTAAGTAGCCTGAAGAAAGTGTGTGGGTTTGCAAGGCTCCTACAAAGGAACCTAAATTTGATTTGTATCGTGCAAAGGAGACATTAAAGGAAGCTAAGAAGAGCTTCATGGAGGCCTCCACTTCAGGTAGTAAGGATCAACTACAGTCGGAGATGGATCCTTCAATGATCACTACCTTTTTGGAGACATGCATGAAACTCCTGCGCCACAACAAAGTGATGAAGGGACTGCAGGAGCTTATCACTAGGTGCGTTGGGTTGGGAGAACCATGCGTAGTCCGGAAACTTGGAAAGCATGCATTGCGAAGAGGAAGGGAAATGATATTGACTACGTAAATTAGGGAATATGAAATGGATCAAGTAATTCTAGATCTAGGATCGGACGCGAATATGCTGCCAAAGTAGACATGGGAGCATATGGGTAGGCCCGCATTGCAATGGTCCCCTATTCAATTGCAAATGGAAAACCAGCAAAAGATCTTATCGATGAGAAGACTGCAGGGAATAACGGTAGATATAGAAGGTGCGAGTGCACTTGCAGATTTCGAGGTGATAGCGATTATTAGATGACAACAATCCCTATCCCGTGCTATTGGGAATAGATTGGGCCACTAATATGAACGGAGTTATAAATCTGAAGAAGCGCAAAATGATTTTTGAAAACAAGTCACTACGCATAGTGGTACCTTTAGACCTTATGGAAGGATAACGCTACGTGGAGCTAGTGCGCAACAATGAAAGCGACGACAAGTTAGATTGTATCTACAAGATAACCTCTCGGAAACAGGATTGGGTGAATCCAATAGCAAATGGCAGAATTTCGTGGAAGTGTGAAAACTCCTGCACATCAGATTCAAATGAGGAAACAGAATGATGGCATAATCAGTTACACGAGGTAACCACACTCAATTGCGACATGATGGTAAGATCACTGTGCTACATGACAACCAAGGCAAGAAATCTACCTATGTATGATGGTTTAATAGTGGTGGATGAATTCCTGAATGAGTTTGAAAGCGAAGTGCCAGAATAGCAGCGGTTCGATGCTCTAAAATGCGCACTACGCGCTATGCCCGCAAGGTGGTGGGGTACGCACTAGCAGAGTTTCGGAGACTGGTGTGAATGCCAAAAGATGATGCGCTTACAATTTGGGAAGCCTCAGAGGAGGATGGAAGCCAAGAAAGATGGACGAAATAGCCTACGCGCCCACCATTCCATATGGGTACAGGCATATGGTACGCAACCTGCACGAACGCACACCGCTCTTGCGATAGGAGACAGGAACAACAAGAAAAAGCAAGAAAGACAAGTGCACGAATGACAAAGCATGATACAACCTAGCATGCCAAACATCATACATGGAGAAGTCGTTGACAAGGTGTAAGAAGTGCTGAACAGGGTCCACCATGTGAGACGCACCGACTGGGACCTATGCGTACCAACGGTTCTATGGGCCTATAGGACCATGTGCGAAACTCTAACTACGCAAGTGCTTCCAAAGCTGAAGTATGAAGCAGGGGTTGTAGTCCTTGTGCAGCATGTGAAGACAAGTCCATGTATAATAGCATCCGTAGATACGATGGTTCGCGCTGACTGGAATGAAGAAACCACACAACTATTTGAAACAGAACATCTAAGACATAAGGAATAAATCCAACAGGGAAACTTTTGACTTTGCAAACTTGAAAAGGATTGGGTACAGCTAAGGGAGAAAAGTGCTTTAATGGACCCAAAGGTCAAGAAGCTGGAAAATGAAATAAAGGAAGAAGTTCTCGTTGAAAAACCGAGGATGGCAAGGTAAGGTACGTACGATCATACTAACGAGTTGGAGGACTATCATCATGGACTAGTTAGTCTACTGCCTTGGCTGGGACCGCATGTCACCAAACAGGGTAGCACATTGCAAATAGGAGAGTATGTGATGCCAATCATCACAGTGGAAGATGGGGATTCTCTGCGAACCATGTTGAAGGATGGGATGGAGCCCCACATGGGTGGTGTGACCACTTGACTAGCCATAGGGAGAACAGTCTTAGCACTCCAGGCAACTGAAAGGGAGCACAGGACTATAAAATGTTCTCCCTGGGAGCTACGCGATATTGGAGATGCGCACAGAATCAAAATGTCACAAGGTTCACAACCGCGCAAGGAGGGCTGTGCTGCCGCACGAGTTGGCTGGGAAGTGACCGTTAGTGTCACTATTCATGATGGGATGTTCGATTTGAAGCCAAATGGACCCGGCGATAGGCATTTAAGATGCAAGCTATGGGCAAGATTTGGGAAAATATGCCACCAAGAAAGCATTAATGGCTTGAAATTGGGGGGAGAGGTCCAATTCAAATTTGGAAGGCGCTATAAAACTCATAGGGCTAGCTAGAGAACAACACTTGGTCATTTGAGAATTGAGCACTTGAGCAGAGCACAAGGTATTGAGAGTTAAGCGATAGTAGAGCCCCTGAGTTCCTGAGAGCCAGAATATAGCCCAGAGAGGATGACGACCACTAAGGATTGGTAAGGAATTGAGGAGGTAACCGCTGGCGAGCCACGCAGACCCACATGGTGGAGGATGTTCCAAAAGGTGCCAAGGTGGTAACAGAAATCCCCAAAGCACCACAAACACGAAAGCCCAAGAAAGATAAACAGGAAATGGGGCCAGTACGCATGTCCCCAAGGAATCTATGGCACAAACTATCCATGGAAGAAAAGCGGAAGGTAGTTATGATTGAAACAGATGAGGAGGAGGAAGATTTGTAGGCCTTGATTGCCACGGCAGAAGAAGAAGAAGACGTGGAGGAGGACATCCAATCGTTGCGCTCTACAACAAAACTGCAGGCAGATGTCCCTCCGCGGAAAGGAAAAAACAAGGTGCCGAAGAACCTAGATGAAATGAAAATTTCACTCCAGACCCCGCTCCTCCCCAACGGAATTATATTTGAGGGCGCGCACCTAGGATACGTGCCAAACATGAAATTTGAAGACTGGGACCTCGCAAACAGCGAGAAGTTCACGCACTTAGAGGCAACCAACTTAATGAAGTAGAATACAGAGGGGGAAGTGATAGCGTTAGAGCCACGAAAATGGTTGTGCCATGTGGAAAAGGCTGGGTTGTTGCACTTGTTATGGATACTGCATTTCCACCACACGCCGATCACCATTTTTGTCATCAGGCAGCTGTTGTGCCTGGTGCATGATGGGTATCTCTAGCTGGAGGAGCCTATTCCCATAATGGTAGACCTCATTCACCGGATTTCTCGGCTTCCCTGTAAAGGAACAAACCCGTGGCGATAGCCAGAAAAAGTAGCGATCTGGCCCTCACAGAGGCCATGAAGGCAAAGTATAAGTTGGAGAAAAAGAAGAGGGGCTACATCATCTCTAGCATAAAGGATAAGGGGGCGCGCATAGCCACCCAACTCCTAGCTGGAAAAGTGATGACAAAATGTTGCACTGATGAGGTACCAGTGCTAGTGGTCACACTGGCTGAGCAGTGCACAGAGGGGGTTCAGTTCAATTGGGCCGAATTCCTCTGCGAAGAATTTTTGACAAACTGTCGCGAAGCCCAGGAGTAGGGTAAGACCTTCCACTATGCGTGGTTGCTCTTATCCATATTGCTGGTAGCGGGAGAATTGCCAGAGGACAATCAGTTCCCCCACATTGACAAAGAGTTACCAGAGATTGTGAAGTACGCTTTTCTCTGGGCCACCAAGGACGCGAAATGAATTCGCGACATCAAAATTTTTTGGGTGCTCATGGAGGTGAGCATCCGAATGTGGATCAACAGGAGGCCATGCCTGTCACCTATGGTGTACAATAGCTTGAACAGTTTTGCAGAGTTTAAAGCTGATATGCACAACATTTATATCAAGGCGCAAAAGGATCCAGCAAAGCAGCAGGCGAAGCTACCATTTGTAGCCACTGACAACGCGATTTTTACTATCTTGGAGACATGGCCCCCCAAATGGTGCGCTCCAGACTTGGTAGAACTCGAGAAGGCGGCAACCTAGAAGAAAAAAAGATGATGCTAAGCTGTGTGTAACTCAGCTAATGGAGAAAAGGTGGAACGAAAAAGTAGCAGCTCAAGAAAAGGGAGCGTGGGAAGCCGCAGAAGCAGTGCAGGCAGTAGAGGCAGTAACAACATAGGTAGACAAGGGCCAAGAAACATCCTCAGGATAGGGGGAAGGGGAATCAGATATAGCAGAAGGGAGCATGTACCCGAGGACCGTGTCCACTCAGTTAAATGGCCACGCATCACAGAGAGATCAGGTCCAAGGAAGAAGGTCAAGGCCTCGAAGCTGGCCATTGAATCGATCACCTTAATTGAAGGAGATCTCTATGACATTGGTAAGATGGTCCATGATGTCACCAAGGAAGTGCTCCAAGAGTTTATGATGGAGCATCAAAACGTGTTGGGGGTCCTCAAGGCGTAGCTGCAGGAGTTACAGGTGCAGTCCCCTAAGGAAGGTACCCTATCTACCCACATCGCAACAAGTACCTCATCAGCACAGCAGATGTTGTGCACAAGGATGGCTAACACAATAGTGTTGCCAGAGGGAGTGTTCGTAGCATCAGATGTGATGGACTGAATGATAATTAGTAGGATGAAAGGCCTTGGCCTTAATCTAGCTGCCCTTCCCCGGGAAACTCTCTATCAGCTACAGGATGGAATAAAGCAGAGTTTCGCACTAGGGAGAACTACGCAATCCAAGTTCTTAGTGAACAAAAGATCAATATGGAGCAGCTCAGCTTACAGCGCGACAAGTTGGTGTCGTAGAACCAAAGGTTGGTGGAGACAGTAGATGACACTTGCTGACACGTCCCAGAGATGGTTATTGTTGTAGATCTACCAATGGAAGTACGGATCCACAGTTTGGCCAGTGGAGTCTGCGACGCAAGAGAAGAGACAACAAGGGTGCAGCTGGAGCTGAATCTCCAGATCGTCGAGTTGCGGTTGAAGGCGCAACCTTCCACTCCCCCAGAAATCAAAGAACAGCGCGCCGACGCTATTATAGGAGGGTTGGAAGTGATTGGAGGTGCAGTGCGTGACTGTACCAACATGTTGGAATAGGTGCTTGAGGTCCTCACAATGTTATAGGGGGACGCCAACATCTAGCGGCTAGAGACAGAAGCACGCGAACTCCAGCAGCAGTATGACATCATCAGGGGAACTACATACTAGTCCTCACTCAGTAGCTTGTGAGGATGCAGCAAGCCAAGGAATTAAAGGAGTAGTTGGATGTGACATGCCATAAGGAAGCAGTTCTCAAAGTGCGCGTCCATCCATGAATTGATGAAGCCTTTACAATAACAGCAGATATTGAAGGAGAGCTCACGCAGATTCATAGGATGCATGCACAGATGCAGCATAGCATGCCGAAAACAAAGGGCTCAAAAGAGAGAATGCACTAGGTACAGCAAGCAATAGCTCAGTGCGTTGCAGACATCATGATTGTTTGGGACTAGTTAGAGGGACTCTGTGCCAATATTTTCATGCCGACAGAGTGACTCGAGGGTGAGTCATGATGTTTGTGTTGGGGGCCTGTTGGGCATGGAATCCCCCCCGCAGCATGTTTTTGGGCTCAAAGCCCAAGTTTTGAATAATATTATTGTAAAAACTCCACGAATTGCGGGCGCGAAGTGCGAATTGTATGTTAGAGTCCTAGGGCTATCCACCCTAAGTTTTGAATGTAGTGTTGGCCTACCCATGGTCTGTGGACCATGGGATTGTATAAATAGAGTGAGGCTCTAAGTTCTAAAGTAGTTAAGTCAAGGAAGATAACAAACGGATGGAGTAAAAAAGATAGTGAGCATAGAGCAAGAGTTTAGAATCTTGGTTCGTAGTAGTAGGAAGAGGCTCTACAACTGAGTGGGCAGAGGCCTAGTAGAGTCTGCAGCTGAGTGCATGGACCCATGCAGCTGAGTGCGCAGGGCGGAGTCGATTCTATAACCAAGGAAGAAGAATAATAAAGAGATTTTTTTATGAATTCCATGTATCTGTTCTTATATTATTACATGTTTGATACCAATTGCAATTATATTGTTTATTTACTACTTGCTTTTGTATGAATGGTGAATATTGGTAAATATAAATGAAAGCATACAGAGAAGCTAAGTTAATAAACTAATATCGGGTTGCTAGCAAGGATTTAGGTAATAACAGTATTCGACCCCCAAGTAGGGTTGCGCGAAGGCAGCATCATCGGCTGCAAAGTACGGATAAGTGCGCTTAGCGATGTGTGTGCAAGGTCAAACCGTGGACCACTAGAAGAAATCAGACATCTCTAGGGTGCGAAACCCTGGTTCTAGCACCTTCCCATACTACTTCAGGTGAGACCTCAGTCCACGCTTCGCGGACTGTAGCCAACAGGGCCAATAGTACTGGGATTTGTTTGGCTAAATCACCTTTGAACCTGGGTCAGGCCCCAACAAGCCAACAACTACAGACAAGAGCGCCATCCCATACACAACTCTCATTTCATGACATGCAGGACTATGTCATCTCCTCCATGACTACGCAGCCATTGGAGTGAGATTTGTTGGGGCAATATTTTCCCAAGGATTTTGGAGCTAGGGAGATGGGAGATCATTTGGAGGGTGATTTGAGGAGTATTTCTGGAGTTGCAAGTACAAAGATTGACAAAATTATTCACAGCAACAGAATTCATATTTGGAGGGCCAAGTTGTGAAGGGTCAATTTTTGAAGTTTGGAACCAAGGGAAACCCTTTTTGGGTTTTTCTGGGTTTTGGGCAAGGATCATAATCCTAAATTCCTAGAATTTTCTGGGCACTCTAGAGTAGGAAAATCAAGGGGTGAATTCATACAACATTGTAGTTTTGAAGCAACACCATAGTTTTATGGAGGAGCTGATTATTGCAGCCATTGGGCTTTCCTGCACTCATCACTTGGTGCTTGTAGCTTGCCTTGTACAAGCCCAGATGCACTTTTTCCAACTCATTTGTACCACAGCAGATATTATTAATAAAATTTGGCTAGTTTTGGGATTTGTAGAAATCTCTAGTTTATGTGTATGCATTTTTGAAAATTTTTGTGTTATTTATTTGTGCATGTATTTGTTGTCATTGTAAAATATCCACTAGGAATATTACATATAATCTAGTAGTGTAAAGGTATTCTCTCTAGCCCAATCGGTTTACACTCATAGTAGAGAAATACACACACACTAAACTCACAAGAAGGCTCTATTAGTCACACAGAAAATAATCCAGCATTAGCACACTCATCCAACATTGAGGAACATAAGATAATTATTTCTTAATGATGTCTTGTTTTATAGGATATTTATATTCCCCTTTGGCTCTTATCCCAAAATTATCTCATTCTATTATTTTATTTTTATTTTTAACCTCGTTTTACTATTTTCTTTTATCCATCCTTATTATAATTTTTCTTTTAACCATCCTTATTTTATTATTATTATTCTAATTTACTTATCCAGATTGGATCATTATATTATTTATATCCATCTTGATGTTTTCACAATAGAAAAACTGGAAGAATCAACTCACAATACCATTTTCATCAACGAGACCCAATTTAGAAAATTTAGATATGAAACCTTTTGGAGAATTTTGAGGCATCAAATGATCTTTTGGGGGGTAAAAATTTGTTTCTTTACATCTACACTTTTTCTCCCTATTATAGACAAATATACCTTTCCAACAATGTAAGAACCGACTCAATCAAAGTCAATATGTAAAAGTTATGTCACTCAAAAGTTGACCTTCCTATTTTGTCCACCATAATTGAAGAGGATGCCACATTAGCACCCCATTACTCAAGGAAAAGGGGATAATCATGTGATCATGGTGAAGAAGACTCTATAAGGGTCGATATTGTAACTCTCTTTAAGAGTTGAGGGAGTCAAACGTAACCAATAGTAGGATATCGGGTTGTGTTATGATTGGGCCACTAGGAGGAAAAGGGGTTTCATTCTTTTCAAGTGCAATTGTTCCATAGACGAGAAAAGTAACTAAGGGGGATAGGGAGATAGCACACAAAGACGATTTATGCTCTATATTAGCCCACAGACCATAGCCTTTACTTCTTCTTACTCACAACCATTTTCTCTTTAGATAAATAGAGGAGAGTGACCTCACCTTCGAGTTAAGTTTTCTCTCGAAAGGGATTCCTGAGATATATCCTACGTAAAATGTGTTTTGTCAGTTTCTATTTCGTTGTTCAATATTTTCTACATAAATTTTAATTTGCATGCATTGGAAATAAACAATAATCTATAGGTCCAAAAATATAAAGAGAAATAAACCATAATACTATAGTTTTTGAATTTTTATGTACAGTTTTATCATATATGTTGTGATGAAGTGTCCAATGGAATATCCATGGACTTTTATGGATCACATTAGTATCAAAGCAGGTTTCTTTGGGTATATTGTCGAGAGTTTTAGGGGATTAATATCGGCTAAGCTAAAATTCCTAAAACCGTAGTCATGGTCAACGAATCTATGAATAACACTCATGATCTTGTAGAGGAGAGGTATTCACAGCTAGAAGAACAAGTTGCATATATAATCCACAATGTGAATCTCCTCATGTCTGCCCTGAGCAATGAGCTCGAGGTATTCGAAGAATATGGAGGTTCTAACATAGAGGACATATCAAATGGGATATTAGGATATCGAGAAGAAATAATGAACAAGCGGAAGAAATGACACAAAAATAATCAACCCAATTCGAGGGTCGCGAATCATTTACAATCCTTGTTTAAAATGGAAGTGAAGGTTGATATAAAGACATATCAAGTTGAGAATGACGTTATGAAGCTAAATCTCTAGTTGCAACAATCAAAATTTTATTTCAATTTTCATCATATAGAGGAGGCACAAAAGTAACATTTTCATAGTTGAAATTAGACCATGAGGTTAGAGGGAGATCCTCGAGTAACTAAGTGGGAGGACTTTAAAACCTTCATTAAGTCAAAATTTTACCCTATTGGGTATGTGGAGGACCAGTGGATCCAATGGCACTACTTCAGGAAGAAGTAGGGGCAGATTGTATAGGAGTACACTACATAATTTAGAAAGATGGTACATTAAAGAAATTTTGAGGTCTAAAATTGGCCTCAAAACAAAAATGTGAAACCAAAATAAACTTTATAAGAACCAATAGGATTGAAGATGATAATTTAAACCATGGGGGATGATTCACCATTTTTGGAGTAAAAAAGTAAAATGATAAAAAATTAAAAATAAAAAAATAAAATAAAAACCTATTTTTTCAACTCATATTTTCAACTTATTTCCCTATGGTTTTATTCAAATTTAAAAGCGGGAGCACTTTTAGGATTCATAATTTAATTCATAATCCAATGAATACCCATGTTTCATATTTTAGTTGGATCCTACTACACAAATAAATGAGAAAAACATGAAAAAATGTGATTACAATCATGTTTTTCATGTATTTCTCATTTTTCGTGTAGCAAGGTCCATCGAAAGTATGAAACATGGGTAATCCTTGGATTAGGAATTAAATTTTTCATCCAATGAGTACTTATTCTGGAAATTTGAGTAAAACCACAGGGAGATAAGTTGAAAATACCAGTTGAAAAAGTAGTTTTTTTCTTTTTTCCGTCTAAAATTTGATGATGTAATCTAATATTAATTTATTATTTCCACTATTATTTTTTAATATTCATTAGGAGGCCCATTTTATACCTCAAAGTTTCTCTAATAATAATTTTGGGTAACTCCCCAAAGAAGTCAAATGTACTCTTGAAGTATCTAGGGGGTATACACAACAATCTGCGGAAGCAAGTGTTATTGTTCAAGTCGAGATCGGTGGACAAAGCTTGTGTACATGTACAATACCTAGAGAACATATGTTTGAAGAAAAGGATATCAAGTGGACTGAAGTAGAAGCAATAATATGATGCTTATATGGAGGGAAGATGAAGTGGAAAGGGGGGCAAGTTAAAAGGATGGAAGCCACAACACACCAATGCAATGAGCCCAACAACCACTTCAACATTGACGATCATACAAAGGAGAAGTGTTGGATGTTGCATCTGTCGATTAACCCAAAGAACAAAAAGAACCATAATAAGAAGAAGAAACTTATGGCCACCAATTTGAGAAACCGGATTAGTAGAAACTCGGATGTTTATGAAAATATTTTCTATACATCAATGTAAAAAGAGGTGAATCTAAGTAGCCTTTGACAACATGAAGGGAAGGAAATGACCAAACTCTTCCACATAAAGATACAAGTCAAGAAGACAAAGGTTGATGCTCTATTTGAATCAAGATCATAGGATAATATCACTACAACAAAGTTGGTCAACATATTTGGATTTAAAGTTCATGATCATCCAAGCCCATGTCCATTTGGATGGGTAAATCAATATGCAGATTTAAAGATAACAAAATAGTGCAAACTTAGGTTTGATATCAGTGATGATTTTAATGATGAAGTATAACTATATGTACTTCCCCTTGATGTATGTGGGGTGGTGTTTGGAAGTCCCTACATGTATCTGCAACATCAAATCTTTATGCGAAAAGCCAACTAGTACCGGCTCATCAAGGATGGAAAATCGTTTTCCATAACATGGACAAAAGAAAGTAAAAATTTCCACTGGTAAGTTCCAACCAAGCCAAGAAACTAATCAGTTCTAGAAAGAATTATGTTTCTATTTTTAAGAGAAAATTGGTTTTTAGAAGAGTTAGTAAGAGGAAAGAAATCCTTGGAGGGTTGTACTAACAAAAAGAAACAACAACTAGAGGAGTTGCTACAAACATTTAGCAATGTGTTCTAGGATCCTAAAGGGATACCACCCAAGAGGGAAGTGGAGTAGGGTATCCAGTTATTCTCGAACTCCCCATTGCCAAACATTGGGCTATACAAGTAGTTTTTTATAGAAGGAAGTGATTTGAAGAAATTGTTGAATTAGTTACTAGAACAAGGTGTCATTCGATCGCATACATCACGATGTGGGTCACCCATAAACATTGCACCAAATAAGTATGGGACTTGAAAAAGTGTATATATTATAGGGTGTTGAACAAAATCATGCTCAAGAATAAGTACCCCTTTCCTAGAATAGATGATCTGGTAGATCAGTTGCAGTAGGTGAAATACTTCACCAAGATGGACTGAAAGTCTGGATATCACCAAGTTCGAGTAAAAGAAGAAGATACCTAGAAGGTTGCCTTTAAAACAAAGCAAGGTTTGTATGAGTGGTTAGTCATTCCATTTTGCTTATGTAATGCATCAACTACAATAATGAGGTTAATGAATGACATACTATGCCCTTTTATAGATTCATTTGTTAATGTTTATTCGGATGATGTATTGGTATATAGTTCTACTTAGGAGGATAACATCTCATATTAGACATAGTTGTTGGAGACATTAAAGAAGCACTAGATACTAGAAAATATTAAGAAGTGTGAGTTTTCACAACATTATTTGGTGTATTTGGGGTATGTGTGTAGGTTTTAGCCCCGTATAGAAATTACATGCATACGAATTCTAAAACACAAAAAATAAACAATGTGAGAGCATAACACATAAAACACATATACACAGAGATTTTCCCCTGGATCCCAAAACCAGGACTACCAACTTGATTTTTCATTATGTTCCTTTCAATGTTACAATACATATTTATACATGCCAAAGCATCCAATACCATGGACCGAAAACCATCGCGTCCAAAACCATGGACCAAAAACCATCGCGTCCAAAACCATGTGCGAAAACCATGCACAAAACTATAGGTAGGTCCGCCCAACCTAACATAGGGTCCAAAACCAAAATTTTCCAAGGCGCTACCCTGGACCCCATAGAGAGGGGGTTACTTGCACCCCTCAAACCCCCTGTGACCCCCCCGCTATGCAATTGGCGCAACAAAGGGCGGGATCCACCCCCATCTAACCCCCTGCTTAACTACGTGGGCTAGTCATGGAAAGCTATAACACAACCCAACATTATCCCACTTGTTGTTTTCTTTCCACAGGGGGCCACAAGAGAGCTTAGTCATTTATCCAGCCCTGCAATGCCCATTGTTTCTCTACACCAAGAGAACTTATCAAAGATCACATATTTTGTCAATGCATCTATAGTATTCTTCAAATTGTCCACCTTTACCAGAAACATCTTTTAATCTTCTATCATATCCCTCACAAAGTGATACTGAACATTAATGTGTTTTGTCTTTGAATGATATGCAGGCTTCTTTTCCAAGAAAATTGCACTTTGGCTATCACAATCTATTCTTATAGCTCCCTGTACTAACCCCATACTTGAACACAATCTCTGCAACCAAACTGCTTCCTTTCTTGCATGAGTGGCTAACATGTATCCTGCCTCTGTAGTTGATAGTGCCACTACAGATTGTTTCTTACTCATCCAACTGACTGTGCCTCCAAATAGGTTAAACAAATACCCACTTGTAGATCTTCTCTGATCCAGATCTCCAGTCCAGTCTGGATCAACAAAGCCATGAATATCCAACACTCTGTCCAATCCTGGTCTTCCTTGGTAGTACAAACCATAATCACTAGTGCCATGGAAATACATGAAGACTCACTTCACTATTGTCCAGTGCTCCTTCCCTGGTTTTGACATGTCTGTTCTAGTACAGACCATTTCATACATCAGACTACTGACTACACTTTGATATGGAACACGGGACATGTCCTCTTCCTCTTCTTGTGTCTTGGAAAACTATTCAACAGATAACTTCACACCTATAGGAATAGGAACCTTCACTGGTTTACTATCCTGCATATTAAACCTCTATAGTATTGTCTCGACATACTTCCTCTAGTTTAACCAGAGCTTCCTCTTTGCCCCATCTCTTTTAATTTCCATGCCCAAAATATAGTTTGCAGCACCAAGATCTTTCATATCAAATTTGGAGGAAAATTGGGTCTTCAAATCCTGGATAATTTCTTTGTCATTTCCAACCAGCAACATATCATCCACATATAAGACAAGATAAATAACATGGTCACCAATTAATTCAAAATACACATAGTGATCTGCTTTGCTTCTGCTGAAGCCAAGTCCCCATATAAATGTATCAAATTTCTGATACCACATCCTTGCTGACTGTTTTAACCCATACAGAGACTTATTTAACTTGCATACTAGTTCTTTCTTACCCTTCACCACAAAGCCTTCAGGTTGCTTCATGTAGACTTCCTCTTCCAGATCCCCGTGAAGAAATGTTGTCTTCACATCCATCTGTTCTACCACAAAATCAAAAGCAGCAACAATAGATAGAAGTAATCTAATAGAAGTTACCTTGGCAACAGAAGAAAAAATATCACCAAAATCAATTCCCAGCACCTGGGAATAACCTTTTGCTACCAACCAAACTTTGTATTTCTCCACCTTTCCTTTTGCATTTGTCTTCTTCTTGAACACCCATTTGTTGTTAATGGGTTTCCTTCCAGTTAGCAACTCCACCAGATCTCAAGCCTTATTTTTGTGCAAAGATGCCATTTCATCAACCATGGCCTCTTTCCAGAGTTTTCCATCCTCTAAATCTACTGCTTCCTTCACAGTTCTAGGATCATCATCAGTAATAGATAAAGCAAAATTTGAACAAAAAGCAGATGGAATATACCTTTCTAGCTGCCTTCTTTCTCGAACTGATCTTCTCACACCCGGATTTTGTGGCTCTTCATCTTCTGATTCCTCCTCTGTTGTAGAGTCTGAGTCTTCCTCCTTTAGCTAAAACTCTATCTTCTCATGTTCCTTTGGTTGGACTTCATATTTAATAACATCTTTCACCTCTCTGAACACCACATCTTAGCTATACACAACCTTATTAGTTACTGGGTTCCAAAGCTTATAACCCTTTACACCATCCTTATACCCAATAAAGATGCACTTTTCAGATTTACTATCCAACTTGGTTCGTTTCTCCTTTGGAACATGTACTTATGCATTGCATCCAAATACCCTCAGATGTGAAAGAGAGGATTTCTTACCAGTCCATACCTGTTGTGGAGTCTTATCCTCCAACGCTGATGCAGGTGATCTATTGACCAGGTAACATTTGTCTCCACCACCTCTGCCCATAATTCTTGTCCTAACTCGGCACCCTTGAGCTTGCTTCTTGCCCTTTCCATCAACGTCTTGTTCATTCTTTCTGCAACTCCTTTTTGTTGAGGTGTATATGGAGTAGTCTTCTGTCGTGCTATACCACACTTCTTACAGAATTCTTCAAATTCATTACTGCAAAACTCTCCACTATTATATGTCCTCAGCACCTTTATCTTCTTCTTTGTCTAGTTTTCCACTAGAGCCTTAAATTCTTTAAACCTGTCAAAGAATTCAGATTTCGTCTTAGGGAAATATATCCATGTATTCCTTGAGAAGTCATCTATAAATGATACATAGTACACAAACTTACCCAGTGATGGAACCTTCATAGGTCCAAACAGATCACTATGCAGAAGCTCTAATATCTGATTCGCCCTCTTACCACCAGAGGGGAAAAACTCACCCAATTCTGCTTCCCATATACACAATTTTCATAGAAATAAAAATCCAGAGAGTTATTACTCATACCTTCTACCATACCTTTACCATGAAGTATTCAAAGGCCCTTCTCTCCAATATGTCCAAGCCTTTGATGCCACAACATGGTCTTTTCTCCAGAGACCACTAGATTTTCTGCTCCACTTTCAGGAACCACAGAGCTGTTGAACCCATCAACAACAGTGCTACCTTGCAGCTTGTACAAAGTTCCAATCCGAACTCCCCGCATCAATACCAGTGCTCCCCGAACCATCTTGCAGGTATCCTTCTCAAACATTGTTTTTACACCTGCATCATCTACCTTGCTTATAGAAATCAGATTTCTGGCTAATGCAGGAATATGCAGAACACCCAGAAGCATTCTAACCCTTCCACCTTGCAACTTCAACTTTACCTTTCCACGACCAACGATTCTAGCCTTCCTGTCATCCCCCAAGAAGACATCACCACCATCATATTTCTCATACTTGCAGAACCACTCTCTATGGGGAGTGAAGTGAAAGGATGCACCTGAGTCAATCAACCATGCCTCATGATCTACATGTGTACTTGAAGAAGCCAAGTACACATTCCCAACTTCATATGAGGTGGTTTTCGCCTCTGCAAAAGGAGCATCATTAGATCCCTTTCCTTTATCAGGAGCTTTATATTTATAGTCCCTTTTGTAGTGCCCTTCCTTTTCGCATTTCCAGCACACCACCTTTACAGGTTTTCCTGGAGATTTAGATCTCCCTCTAGATTTAGACCTTCCACACGATGACTTATTTTTGTTTATGTTTTGGGACCATCCTCGTACATATAAGGCATCACCATTCTTGCTCTCCATATTTTTCCATCTCATTTCCTCTATCAACAAGGATGAGAATCAAACTGCAAGGCAGTTGCATTACTACCTATTATAATAACTAGACTATCACACGAATCTGGTAGAGAACACAAAAAAGTGATGTACTTATCTTCATCTGAAATTTATAATCAACAGATAATAACTAACTGACCATAGTATTAAATGCATTCAGATTCTCTGTCACCAAGTCTCCATCTTTCATCCTCAGGTTATACAGCTTTTTCCGTAGGAACAGTTTATTCACCAGAGATTTAGATTGATACAAAGTCCCTAACTTTTCCCACAAATCATTTGCCGTAGCTTCCCTTGATACATTCAGCAATACTGAATCTGAGACATACAATCATATTGTGCTCTTTGCCTTCCGATCCAACTTATTCCATTCTTCATCAGACACTCCCGTTGGTTTAGTACCCAGATCTACCACGATCTATTGATCTTTATCCGCCAATAGATCCTCCATCTTGAGTTTCCACAACTCAAAACTCTGACCATTAAATTTCTTGATCTCTATCTTTCCACTGCTCGCCATCTTCTTTCACCACCAGAATCGATCTCGCAGATCTCCCATTGAACAGAGTCTACCACAAGCCCGAACGAAACTCCTTAGCAATAAAGGCATCCCCTTGAAGCCAAAAACTTCTCTGATACTAAATGTAGGTTTTAACCCCGTACAGTAATTACCTGCATACGAATTCTAAAACAAATAAAATAAACAATGCGAGAGAATAACACATAAAACACATATACACAGAGATTTTCCCCTGGATCCCAAAACCGAGACTACCAGCTTGATTTTTCATTATGTTCCTTTCAATGTTACAATACATATTTGTACATGTTGAAGCATCCAATACCATGGACTGAAAACCATCGCGTCCAAAACCATGGACCGAAAACCATCGCGTCCAAAACCATGTGCGAAAATCATGCACAAAACCATAGGTAGGTCCACCCAACCTAACAAAGCGTCCAAAACCAAAATTTTACAGGGTGCTGCCCCGAACTCCATAGAGGGGCATTACCTCCACCCCTCAAACCCCCTGTGACCCCCCCACTACACAATCAGCGCAATGAAGGGCAGGCTCCACCGCCCCTCTAAGCCCCCGTTAACTACGTGGGCTAGTCATGGAAAGAATATAACACAACCCAACAATGTGATAGGTGGATAAGAGTTGATAATAGATTTTACTAATATGGAGGCCATCATGAAATGGCTGGTTCCTATTAATGTTTTTGAGGCTAGCAATTTTGTTGGGGAAACACATTACCTGAGGAAATTCATAGCTTCATTTTCGGTAGTAGCAACTCCACTTCATGCCATAATATCAAGTGGCAAGAGTTTCCAATGGGGAAAGGGTCAGCATAGGGACTTTAAGGAGCTAAAGGAGAAGATTAGTCAAGCACTAGTTACAACATTATCAAACTTGTAGCTACTCTTCAAAGTGGAGACATATGAAATTGGGTTGTTATGGGAGTAGTCTTGATGGAGGGAAGAAGGAATATATTCTACCATTATGAAGTATTTCATGTGGAATTTCTTAACTACCCTACATATGACAAAGAGCTCTATGCCCTAGTTCAAGTTGTGAAGAAGATAAAGTACTATATGTTGGGATGGAGATATTAAACCACATAGTTCACTGGCCACTAAAGTACTTGTAGTCCCAAAATAAGCTACACATACTAGGCATTACAAGTGGGTAGAACAAACTAGTCGGCTAACATTCTTTCAAAAACACCCACATCAAATACCACAACATTGGGAACTATGATGCACATGGAGCCATTCAACCATGATGCATACAAAGAGTAATATTTAGAGGATAAGGACTTCAAGGAAATGCTTCTGTAGTTTCAAAGTCAGATTCATGTGCATGATGGTGACAACACCATTGACTACCATCTCTATGATGGGTTACTCTACTGGATGGATAAACTATGTGTTCCTAAAGGTGAGTGATTACAACTTATTAGAGATGCTCACACCTCTATAGTTGAAAGGCACTCTGGTTTAGGGAAGATAGTAGCCAACTTGAAAAGGTATGTGTATTGGCCAAAGGTGCAAGAACATGTAGATAGGTTCATAAGAGGGTGCATAAAAATTCTAGTGGGAGGAAGCAAGGTCTATATCATCCCTTACCAGTACCCACTCATCCCTAGGAAATACATTTTATGGAATTTTTGGGATGTTTACCAACAATGAGGAAGGGACATGACTACCTGTTCATGGTAATTGATAGGTTCAACAAGATATGTGCTCTGATGCCCTGTAAAAAGATCTTTAGTGGTAAAGAAGCATTAAACTTGTTACAGGTCTAGATATACTTTGGGATACGAAGGAGCATTTTTTCAGACATGGAATCAAAATTTCTCATTTCTTTTTGGACTACATTGTGGGAGAATATGGACATGAAGTTAAGGAGCTCTACAACATCCCATCCTTAGACAAATGAGAAAACAAAAGTAGTTAATACAACTTTGGTGCAATTTTTGAGGGGTTACAATCAAAATAATTTGAAGACCTAGGATGAAAATATGGTATATATACAACAATCTTATAATAGAGTATCCCACACTTCTACTGGTAAGTCCCTATTTTAAGCTTGTTTTAGATATTTTCCACCTTCACCTTTGGATATTGCATATGGGAAGCAAGGAGGAGTGAGGGAGGATCTTACAAGGGATTCCTTGAGAGCTAAAAAAATTGTTGAGCTGATTAAGAAAATCCATATACATGTAAATGAGATACTAAAAAATTCACAGGAAAAATATATGGTCAAGCATAATCAACACAAAACATAGAAGTGTTTCAAGGTGGGATATGTATTATGGCTACAATTGAACAAGAAGAGGTTACAGGGTCTTGGTAATAAAATCAAGGCTATGTGGTATGGTCCCTTTCAGATACTGGAAAAGGTGGGAGATAAATCCTATAAACTCATTCCACCCCCATACATGCACATTTACTTAGTCGTGAATGTAAAGAATATGAAACTCTATGAGCCTTACACGCTAGATCAGGAAGAGGAATATGTCCTACCTTTTGTGGAGGATTTGGCGCCAGATTCTTAGGAAAATTTGATAATATATATATATATATATATATATATATATATATATATATATATATATATATATATATATATATATATATATATATATATATAAGGGCATCATGACCTTGGTCAAATTGGGTCATAGGGACAACATCCAGGAAAGCTAAATGGTACACCTGAAAAAATGTGGAGGAAATTTTTTTCACCTCATTCAGTAGAAGCTTTTTGGGACCAAAATCCTCCAAAAATGGGGAGGTGTGAGCTAGAGTGGATTATTATATTCTTTTTCATCCATATCTATGATTCTAGAGTGAAAAAAGTGTAGGAATCATCCCACAAGACCATTTTTACGAGTGGGACCTAATTTGCCAAATTCAGGTGTGAAACCTTTTAGGAGAATTTTGAGGCATCAAATGAAATTTTTTGGGGTAAAACTATCACTTTAGCACTGCACCCTTTTGTTTTTCTACAAATAAAGACCTATCCAACGACATAAGACTCACCTCAATCAAATTCCATATGCAAAAGTTATGCCACTTGGAAGTTTAACTTCTTGTTTTATGCAACATAATTCGAGAGGATGCCACGTCAGCCCCACATTAATCAAGAAAAAGGGGTTATCCATGTGATCATGATGAAGAAGACTCTAGAAGAGTCCATATTGTAACTGTAGTTAAGAGTTGAGGGAATCAAACCTAACCACTAGTAGGCTATGAGACTGTATTATTACTGGGGCAGAAGGAGGAAAAGGGGTTTGATTTTTTTCAAGTGCACGTGTTCCATAGACAATCAAAGTAGTCGAGAGGGATGGGAAGAGAGCACACAGAGAGGAATTATGCAATATATAATCCTACGAGCCATAGGCCTTAATTATTTATACTTGCAACAATTTTTATTTAGAGAAAGAGAGTACAGCAACCTCACCTTCCAACTAAGTTTTCTTCAAAAGGGTTTCCCATGATATATCTTGTGTCAAATTTTTTTTACGAGTATTTATTGAGTTCTTCTCTATTTTTTGCAGAAATTTTAATTTGCATGCATACATAGTAAACATCAACAGATCCATAAATCTAAAGAGAAATAAAACCTAATAGTGTATATTTTGTATTTTTAAGTATACTTTTATCATATTTGTTGTGATGAACTCTCCAGGAAATATCCACGAAGTCTACAAATCACTTTCACTAGTTTAGAATTTCTTTTAACTTCCTTTATTTATTATTATTTTAACCTTCTTCTCTTTTTATTTCTTTCTTCCAACTTCCTTTATTTTTTTCTTATTGCAATGGAGTTGTAAGAATGATGGATAATCTAGCAATGTGAAGGTAGGTTCTCTAACACAAGAGGTTCCAGTCAAAGTAAAGAAATTCATACACACCAAACTCACAACAATGCTCAATTAGTCACATAGAAAATAGTTCAATATTAACACAGTCATCTAAATTTAAGGCCCCTACAATAATTATTTCTTAATTTGGTCTTTTTTATAGGAGATTTATGTTCCCCTTTGGCTCTTATCCCAAAAATATCCCATTATATTATTTTATTTTTATTTCTAACCTCCCTTATTTTTTTATTTTCTTTTATCCATCCTTATTTTATTATTTCTTTTAATCATCCTTATTTCATTTTATTTCTTTTAACTTCCCCTAGTTTATTATTCATTTTAACTTCCTTTATTTATTATTGTTTTTTTAACCTTTTAATTTTTTATTACTTTGTTCTAATTTGCTTTATTTTCTAGAGATCAGTCACCATTACGTCCACAAAATATGTGCACCAAGAAAATTGACCTGAAGAGATCACTTCATGTCAACTCAACCATAGAGCCTAAGCCCGAGAGTGTCAAGAGAATTGAACCCATGAGCTCTCAAGAACAAAGGTACTTTAAATATGGGGATTCAACCAATTGAGCTAATTGTCGGGGCTTTAATTTCTTCCATTTATTATTTTCTTCTCTTATTTTTCCCTTGGTCATAATTCTATGTTTTCGTACATGGAAGTTTCTCTTGAATATCATTTTTGTTAATTATGAATTGAATATTTTTATCTCATGCTCACTTCTTCATTAAGAGTTATTATAAGCAATCCTAAGTATTTTTTCAAATACTTAAAAGATGTTGAGAGCTATTTATCGTTAGAGATGGCAAGGAGAGTTGCTGAGGATTGCATGTAGCCCTAGATACTGCTACAGCTACCAGCATGAAGCATCATTCATTGCGCCTCAGTGGCCCTTACTACTGAGGTCAGAGCGGCAGAAAGAGGAAGGCAAGATCGTAGCTGCATTTTTCTGTAGGAAGATACTACCTTAGATCGTATTGGCCCTCAGCGGCCTCCTGCTACTAGGGTTTGAGCAATATGGATCCACCGAAAGAGGAAGATCATCATCACACAGATCACCAGCAAGAATCAGAAGTAACAGAAAAAGCTTTTGCTTCCCTCATCTCTCCAATGCGTCCAACAAATAACAGACCATCAATATCAAAGTTTGTTAAAAGAATGGAGGAAATACCAGAAATATCTCTCCCTCCGGCACTCCAAAGAAAAGCAGCACTCTCCCTGGCAGAACGAGGGTTAGTAGGGCAATTTACTGGGTTGTGGCCATTACTCAAGATTGTGCAAAAGTGGGTAGAAAGAAACTGGGCCGCAAAAATATCTGGGAAGATCTCAATCAGATTCTGTGGTAGAGGTTGCTACACCTTTCACTTTGAAACCAAAGAGAACCACGATCTGATATTCAAGAATTGTCCATATTTTATGGATGCAAGGGGACTGTATTTGAACAGATGGACACCGGACTTCGATCCAGAAATGGACGTCCCAAATGCTATTCCAATATGGGTAAGATTGTTGCATCTGCCTCTCCACTGCTAGGGAGATGATTCAACTAAAACAATAGGAAATGCAGTTGGCAAATACATAGACAGATGTGAGCCTAAAGAAAACATGCATGCATGCACCCAAATCTGCGTGGAAGTGGATCTAGGCAAAGGCCTCCTTGAAGCTATCAAAATAAAAGTGGATCAGTGGACGCACATACAACAGCTGGACTATGAGAAAATCCCCTTCAAATGCAAGGTATGTCATGAATACGATCATTTTGGAAATAGATGTACAAAAAATAGAGAAAATGAAAGTGAAAAGATAGAAGATCCAGAAAATAAATGGGAACAGGTCAAACGAAAGAAAACAACCAACAAACAACCAGTCCAGCTCTCCTATCAGCCCACACAATCTGTTGAAGCCCTCCCCCTCTCGCCAAAAGCAAACTTAGCTAGCCAAAATCCTTTTGATCCTCCACTCACATCAGATCCCCATCCCCTGGAGCCAAATCTAGATCTAGAACCCCGCGCTCTCTAATTATCCAATGGTCCCCCCTCTCCCCCAGATACTCAAGCCACCTCCCCCACCCGCAAGTAGATAGGATATTAACCAGAAAACAAGCTAAAGAAGTATTCCCAAATGTAGAGAACCAAAAAAAAGAGGGAAGAAATACAAATCAAGAAGTAAGGGATGAAGCAGAAGCAAAAGAAATGGCCCTAGGAACACAACAACCCATGGACACCTATCTAGCGAAAAGTAAAGGAAATATGGAGAAAATCCAGCAAAATGGGGAAGGAGCCATGCACCACCCAACAAATAAATAATGATAATAGTCTCCTGAAACTGCAGAGGAATGGGCACACCTGTTAAGGAAAATGCAACAAGAGACATTTTGACAAAAGAGAACCCAAATATCCTTATGATCTAGGAGACAAAAGTAAACAACCAAGAATCAGAAAATCTTAAAAAAAAGTTCAATCAATATGAAGGGGAAGCAATCCAGGCAATTGGAGCATCTGGAGGCATATGCACAATCTGGAAAAAAGGAAGGTGGGAATTAATGGGGAAAAAACAGGGCAGCATTGGATTTTAATAGATCTGAGGAGGATCAACACATAAGAGAAATACAGGGTGATAAATATATACGCCCCCAACCACTATAAGGAGAAAGAATAGTGTTGGGCAACAATAAAGGAAGTATTACAAGAAACACAAGATGGGAAAATAATTTTAGGAGGAGACTTAAATCTGATCAGAAGTATAGAGGAAAATTTTGGAGGAAACTTTCAAGCAGATCCATCCAGGAACTCTCTAGAAGAAATAATGGAACAATATAGTCTTCTGGATATTCCTCCAAGCAATGGAAAATATACCTGGAATAATAAGAGAGTGGATAAAAGTAACATAAAAGAAAGATTGGACATAATCCTGATCCAAGATAACATAGCAGCACTGTACAGCTCCATCAAATCCAAAATCATTCACACCATAGCTTCTGATCATAAGTCGATTGTAATAGCAATGGGAAAAATGGAAAACCAAGGCCCACTCTCATTCAGCTACAACTGAATCTAGGACAATAGCACAGAAATCAGCGAATTAGTTAAAGCAACATGGGCACTAAGAATATCAGGCTCACAACAGTACATATGGGAGACAAAATTAAAAAATGTAAGATCCAAGCTAAAGGAATGGGCAAGGTTAAAAGAAATAAAAAAAAGGAAAAGAAAAAAGAGCTACAACAGAAAATGGACAGCATGCAGGTTGAAAAAGAATGTAAAGAAGAAAGCAAGCAGGACTACCTTAAAGAGAAAGAAATTTTCTGGGAGATATACAGGGAAAATAGGAAAGAGGAGGAAGAGGAAAGACTGAAATCCAGAATCCTATGGCTCGAGGCAGGGGATAAGAATACATCCTTTTTTCATAATAGTATGAAAATCAGAAGAATTAGAAACCAGATAGAAGAAATACAAGTGGGAAATCAAGAAATCAAAGGAACGGAAGAAATAAAAAAAGAAGCCCACAAGCACTTCAAAGACATACTATCAGCAATGGAGGAAATGGCTGAATATGATGAAATTTTGCAGCATATAAAGAAGAAAATCAAAAAGGAACAAAACAAAGACATGTGTAAGGACATTATAGAAGAAGAAATTGTGGAGGCCATTTGGAGCCGCCACCCGTACAAAGCGCCCGGGCTAGACAGATTCACAATAGCCTTCTACAGAAATCATTGGTATACAATCAGGAACGATTTCATAAGAATGGCAAAGAATGTTTTAAAAAATAAAAAAAAATGGGAGGCCAAACAAGATCTTCCTATCTGGCTTTGGTTCCAAAGGAAGAAAACCCATCCACCTTCAATAGGTTCCGGCCCATATCTCTGTGCAACTCCTCCTACAAGATAATAAAAAAAATAGTGGCAAACAGAATAAAGAAATTGTTGCACTTAATCATCTCAGAAAATCAAGGAGGGTTTGTCCCAAACAGAAAAATCATTGACAATGTCATCATAGTTCAGGAAGTTGTCCACTCTAGTATCTTAACGAAAGAAAAAGGTATGATAATCAAGCTAGATATGGCAAACGCTTTTGATAGAGTCAACCACTCATATCTACTGGCAGTACTTCAGAAACTGGGCTTCTCAAAAGAAATAATAGAAGTGATACAAGAATGCATATCCACTCCCTGGTTAGCCCGTCTCATCAATGGAAGACCCAATGAATTTTTTCAAAGCACAAGAGGCCTCAGGAAAGGCTACCCTCTATCACCATTTCTCTATATAATAATGGCAAAAACTCTTAGTAGAGCATTGGAAACTCAGAGGAAAGAAAGAACTATCACAGGACTGAGAATAGCAAAACGAATAAAGACCATAAATCACTCCTTGTTTGCAGATGATACATTGTTGATGGCAGGAGAATCAACGATAATAGCAAGAAGGTTCAAAAAAATAATGGATGCATTTCTACACGTGTCAGGTGGACTTTTGAATAATACAAAATGCAGGATCTATGGGTGGAACATTCCACCGAGAACTATGCAGAGAATTTCCTAAATCATGGAAATCCTAGCACATGAAAATTGGAATCACTCTCTCTATTTGGGATTACCGATATCAAAAGAGATCATGAAGGCAGAAATATGGACAAAACAAATTGGGAAAATGCAAGACAGGATAAAGAACTGGGGAATGATGTGGTTAAATATGGCTGGAAGGGTGATATTAATTAAGGCTCTCCTCGCTGCATTACCAATATATCAATATGCACTAATCATGGCACCAGCAAGTGCCCACAAGCAAATGGAATTAATTCTAAGAAGTTTTCTCTTGCAGGGGGGGAAGTAGGAAAACAAAAAGTTTAGTTTGGTAAGGTGGGAACAAGTAGTGCTACCATATGAACAAGGAGGCTTGTCCATTCGACTACCTGGGCTCATGAATGCAGCCTTGGGAATGAAAATTGTCTAGAGACTCATAACAGGTAATAAGAGCTGGTGAAAAAAGCCCTCATAAACAAATATTTAAATGGCTCCATGGAGAATCTGCTGAATGGGAACATCCCAATAAGACAAAGCACCCAAGTATGGAAGCTAGTCAAAACACTTGGGAATGGACAAAAAATCTTGATATGGGAAGACAGAATCATGGGAAAAGACACATTATAGGATCATTTGGAAATGGATGGCATTCAAGAGTGGATGAGAGGGAAAGGCTTTAATACCTTACACTCAATCTCCCTATGGAATCAAAAGGAATGGAAGGAATGGAAAAGGCTAGCAATCCCAGCAAACATGGAAGGACAATGGAATAAGCTCAAACAACATCTAAAGGGGGCAACAACAATTCATAGTGACGAGGAAGAAAATTACCTCTGGGACCCAAGTAATGGGCAATATACAGTCAAAAATGGATATAAAATTCTTCAAGATCATACCAATCAGCAAGAATTGGAACCATGGAAAATAGCGTGGAAATCTAAAAGTTTGCCCAAGATAAAGATTTTCATTTGGACCCTATTAAAAGGAAAGATCCTGACTGGCGAAAACCTTAAAAAAAGAGGATTCTATGGGCCATCAAGGTGCCCATTATGCCAACAAGCAGAAGAAACTATTCAACACTTATTTCAGGACTATAAATTCTCAAGAGAATGCTGGGAGCAACTCTTGAGCCCGCTGGAAGTAAATATAGACTATGGCAAACCATTGCCAGAATTCCTCAAAAGTTTAGAGAAAGCCTACCCATATGCAACAAAGAAGAAAGTCACAATTATAAGAATCTAGAAATGCATTCTAGTAGTCCTATGCTAGTAAATTTGGCTGACTTGGAACAGATGCATCTTTAAAAACCAAAATCCTAGAGTTGGAAAAACATTATCAAAAGCATGGGGATTAACTTCAGAAATATTCAATGAAAAAAGAACTGCCCCAACGGATTATAGTATCCTTCAACAAGAAGAAAGAGAATGGCTTAGCAAAGCCATAATAGACAACAATGGTAAAAAGGGACAGAGAAAATAAAGCTCAAGGAAAAACTGGAAATTGAGAATGACTGAAGAAGAAATTGAAAGTTGGAAAAGACGGCAAAATAGATATTGTTTGCAATTTGATGGAGCCTCCAAGAACAATCCTGGAAAGGCAAGAGCAGGCGGGATAATTTTTTACGCAAGTGGGAAAAAAATGGTCACATATGAATGGGGATTGGCACAAATTTCAAATAATAAGGCCGAAGCTTATAGCTTGTACATGGGGACAAAAATAATTAAAAAAAGAGGAATCCAAAATCTAGTAATCCTGGGAGATTCAGCCATCATAATTGAGGAAATGACCTGAACTAAAATTCCAAGTAATGAGCTTATGAGTAGAATTATCAAAAGAATAAGAAGGAATTTAGAAGTCTCTGGTAGTGCAACTTTTAAACATATACTAAGAAGACATAATTAGCAGGCGGATTTCCATGCGAATCAAGCAGTGGAGATGAATGAAGGAAGAGTCTGGGAAAACAATGAGGAAAAGCATCACTATGTGCCATAAGAACAAAATGAATTTGAAAATGAAATTGAAAAGATTAATGAACTAGGGAAAAAAAGGACAAAGCAAGACAAATCAGGGGAAAAATAAAAAAAAAACAAAAAACTCAAAAAATCAAAAAACATATAGCCAAAAGGAATCTCAGAAAATCACGGTAAAGCAAAGTAAAAATCGAGGAAAAAAGGAGAAACAAATACTTATTGTTAGAAATAGCAATATTATTCAAAAAAAGTATGAGGAAGGAAAGCGGGCCAGAGAAGGAAAAAGCATGGAAAGAATAGCTCACAACTCCAACACATGGGTAAACAATTACAACAATAAATTACGAGGTATGCTGGCAGCGCAGAGGCATCACCGCCTTAAAGAAGAGCGCATAGAGGAGCAAATCTACAACGTAACATGTAAGACTAGCCATCGAGCCTTCATACCTCCAGGCCTCCACACGAGAAGCTCAACGCTTAGACAGCAAGATCATTAGCTCTTTGCGCAGTCTGATTTCTCACACAGGCCCCCACGTGGTTTAATGCACAGCCCGCTCCTCTTCTTCAAACCGATGTACATCGCCATCTAGCTTCTATGCTTCATCTAGTAGTAAATTGGGTTGTTTGTAGTTGCTTAAGGCCCGTGACAGGCCATCAACCCTCCATAACGCCTCTCAGCCTTCAATCTGGAAGCCCAACTCTTGGGACAACAAGAACATCAACTCTCTGTGTAGTCCTCTTTAAAAAAGCTCACTCAGCTCTATTCACTCCCTCCATCTGGTCCAACTCCGCATGCTCTTTGACCTCCAGCATCTGTGCTTCAATTGGTAGCCAATTCATTACCCAACCCTCTGTTTATGCGTGGCTCTACCCATAAGTTAGTGGCCCATTCGATCTCTGATCCTACAGTCACAACCTTTCCTTCCAGCTCTCATCATAAAGTTTCAAATCTTTCTTTTCCCTCTCCACAGTCGCAGGCCCTCTCTTATTCTATCAGTTTCAAAGGCAATATCCACAATAACAAAAAAGTTCACAACAGAGGTCATCAAATCGGAGCAACGATGGACCAAAGGAGCGCAAGAAGCTACAGCAATGCAAAGGGAAAAAGCAGCCAGATGGAGTCTAACCCCATCGAGAAGGCAGCTAGAAACGACCCATGCTCAGCATGCAAAGGAAACAAGGTCATGATACATTAGCTGCAATAGTCTCTCAAAGATCTAAGAAGTGAGATGAGAATGGAGTACAACTTTCAGAAGCAAAATATGGCAGCACAGCACCACGAGATAAAGGATCTGAAAACCAAGTGCGAGCATCTGCAGGAAGTAGTAAAACACTACGGGAGCAACACAATGATCAACGAAGGAGAAAACTCAACCAACAACAACAACAGAACTGAAGCAGCCCAAGAACACTCAGTCAGCAAGCCATAAACCCAAAGAGAATTTATGTTATGTAAATTTGTTTTATTAGAAGGTCAATATGTCCGGCAGTATTCTAGAATAATTAAAAGAAACTATGAAGTTTGTAAATTAAGCACGGGAGAAGGGACTGTGCGTTCATCTTGTTGCTTAGTCTACCAATGCAATATAGCTTAATGTAATTCGAGCTAGCTCTACACCTTTTTGGTAATATATCATCTAATCGATCTTGTTAAAAAAAAAAAGAGTTATTATAAGCAATCATTTTATTATTATTATTTCCAATTTAGAATATTATATCCCCATGTTTTTGGATACCTAGAATATTTTATCAAGATAGAATTTCTTCATTCGATTTCTCTATGGTTTCATTTAAGTCCAATCCCAGTAATTCCTTTTTACGACTTTTTCTAATTTTCAAATAAAATTTTACTATAAATTCACTTTCACATATACTCTTTAGCTTAGATGCTTTCATCCATTATCTTAACATTAAATTTTCCTTCTTGTTTCTTGATACCAAGGGTGACAAGTAGATTGGGTTCCACGGCACTTTCCCTTCAAGTATCCTTCTACTTCCCAATATCAGGGATCTAATTCCAGTGTCTCCTTTACGAACTCTTCTTGTAGTTCCAAGATTGCCACAAACATTTTCCCTTCAAGTACCCTCCTATTTCCTTATACCAAGGATGCCAAGTCAATTGTGCCCTTCATGAACTCTTCCCACAGTTCCAAGGGTGCCACGTCACTTACCCCTCGAGTATCCTTCTATTTCTAGATAGCAATGGTGACAAGCTGTTTATTCTCTTTAAAAATTCTTCCCACAACTCTAAGGGTGCCACAACACTTTCCCTTCAAGTATTTATTACTAATTGAGGGGAACATAACTATGACAATGGAGATAACCATTTAGTTCTAGGTCTCCCCTTATTGGGAGACTAATGATGACTAAGAATCAAGATGTATAACTTGATGCATGCCCCTTAGAGAAACCTCATGAGTGATTGAATCTGTGGCCCAACCTTCATGGAATTGTGCAACTTCAAGATGAAGGTTTTCAACCTTCCAATCCAATCCAGATTGGAGCGCTAGCAGGTGGAGTTCGAAATGTTGGCTCCCACCCTCACAAATAAAATCCAATCTCTTCCATATAGCCTCATCACCCATATGTGAGTCATTCAACAACACATAACCTCCACCTGCATGCACTAACATGCCATCAATATGGTGTGGATATATATATATATATATTGAAAATTGAATTTATCAATGATGTGTATGTGTCTGTGTGTTTACACACACGCACACACATCATTGATAAATTTAATTTTCAATATCAATTGTAATCAATAAACAAACCATAAGTAGTGTCTTCTTACGAACCTATGCCACCGTGATCTATTGCTATATTAAGATAATTATGAGTAACACGTAATCATAAAGATTAGTCATCACAATCTATGCATGATAAGCAACATCAAATCACTAATCTCAATTAATATCATAGTCATCAACAAAATCTAGATTGGTGATCAAAATCATAAGTCATCACCTCTTGATCATCAATGTTTGACGTCCTCAAAGAGTAAGGTGTATGTTATAATATCTATCTCAAAAGTCAAGGTAAAACTGAAAATATCTACCTCATCATCAAGGTGAAACAAGACACTACATATATCTTCAAAATATTGTTAGCTAAAATGGTAATTTTAAATTATCCTTTAAATATGATGTACCCACGGGGTATGTTAATTATATTTTCATGAAAATTCAAGATTCATCATTAATAAGCATTGTGTCAAACTACTAATCTCACGTTGCTATATAGGAAGCTAGATGTATTGGTTAGTATATGAAAGTGCCTAGTTTTAAAAAAATATCACCAAAGTTTACTAAACATAAAAATAATAAAAAAATAGAAGATAAATTGTTGAAAATGTTTGTTGCATGGTATCCATATCATAGCTCTGAAGATGACATTTGTGCTAAGTCTTTTGCACTTGTACCAATCGAGGCTAAGGGATTAAATGCACATTGAATGTGTTTATCCATGTGTGTTATTCATGCTTCCATCCTATCTAAAGAATCCTGCATTTTCCACTAATTGTGTTGAATTTTGTTCAAGAAGGAAATGATGTCATTCCTATCCTCATGTTTCCTTTTAACACTTGTCCCAAATAGTTTTTAACTTTCCAGTGAAGAGAAACAATATGCATATACTAATTCTTTTTGCTCCTATTGTTACCAGGGTCAAGTAACCAATCTGCAACCTCACCAATAAGTTCAAAGTCTAAAAATGCATGCCTATCTTGATAGACATGTCATTCCAACCCCTGAATTTCCTTTCGTGTATCTAGAGAAGTTGCAACATGATATGTATTTTTTGCCTCTTGAGCCTATAGCTTGACACGTGACTGACTTTGTTGGTCATGACCACCTGCCCCGCGATGCCCCTACATACACAGTCACAACATCCTTTCCTCCACAATCAGATAGATAACACAATACCAGTTAATACCAAGCCATCTAGACCACATGAAAAAAATCCTCCATTGTCCCTCAGGAGTATATAGCTTAGGGCCTATTTTCCTCACCAAGCAACTACGAGAAAAGGAGGGCCTATTTTCCCCTTCAAAAGAAACACAACTGGGATAGATAGGAAAGATTGAGAAGACAAACCCACCCGACTAAATAAAGCAAGGGGAAACTAGATTCTTTTAAGAAAACTCGATGGGCCAAAGAACACAAATAGGTCATGGAATATAGAGGCCTCTAAGCTTAGAAAATTTAATGCAATGTTGTTCCCTAGCAAGTGTGTACAAATAGAATCTAAATTGGACTATAATTAGCCAAAGGAAAAGTATTCCCTAATCATTTCTACAGGGAGTAGTAGATTCCTTCCAAGGCATAAGTCAACCACTAGAATTCTCTGCAATACACCAACACCAATCGTCCTAAGAAACACCACCTTCTCTAGCTACATTTGTTAATCCATCATTTGTGCCCACCTTCTTAGTATCCAAGTATTTTCCATCGTCACTTTCCTCCTGTCAAAGCTAGAGAGTAACCTCACTCAATAACTCAAATTTGACACAAATTTCGTCATGTGAGATCCATATTGAAGGTTCCCAATTTTCCCTTTGGTTCTTCCGCTATCCTACCTCCTAACTCAAGAGCATCACAATCAGAAAGAGTTGTTTTATTCCCACTACCAACATGAGAAATCCAATCTCAAAGTTGAAAATTCCTCTTCACTTCAAGCAAACAATAGAAAAATACTCTAGAAAGTGATAATCCATAAGCTTCCATTTATTAACATTGCAAGTATCTTACATAGAGATGGCAAGGCACGTGAACCTACCTTAATTTCCTGCATAGTAATTGGGTTGAGTGCCTCCCCAAACTCCAAAACCAATTATCTATCCAACCCCATTATCAAAAAATAATTACAAAATATATTTTTAAACACAATATATAATTAATGAATTAATAATTTATATAATCTCATTTATTTTTATATCAATTATATATTTTTAATAAATTATCTATTGATATTATGTTTATGGATAATAATTTATAGTAATATTAAATATTAAATAAAAAATAAATACGTGTACAAAAAATTTATTTAAATTTTTTGTTTTTACTTATTTATATAGGTTATATCTATCTATATATATTCTAAATAGAAAATAAATACGTGTACAAAAAATTTAAATAAATTTTTTGTTTTTACTTATTTTATATATATATATATATATATATATATTCTCAATAGAAAAACATCGTTAACGATTTTCTTGAACTTATTTCTAAATCATGTCATGTTTCAACTCTTAAAAAAAGTTAGAATTTACTGTAGGGGATATTTTATCAACTACAATCCAATTCTATCCCTCTACATATATTAATTTGGTTATATATATATATATAGATATATTCTGAATTGAAAAACACTTATTTCTAAATCATGCCATGTTTCGACTCTTAAAAAAAGTTAGAATTTACTGTAGGGGATATTGTATTATTTTATCAACTACAATCTAATTCTATCCCTCTATATATATTAATTTGGTAATTTAATTTTTTCATTAGTGTGTTGCATTTTTACATCTTAAAGGGAATAAGGATGCTTTAATAAGGAATATTTTCTTAAAAATAATTAATTACACATTCATTTTAACCGAGTTTGTTAATTATTTTATTAGCCAATTAAATATAATTTGTTTTTTATGAATTAATTATTAATTATTAAATTAGTATTAAATTTTTGGAAAATTAAAAAATACTTAATAAATTTCACAAAGTCCATTTAAATAAAGTCTAATGCTTTCTCCAAGTTCATTTAAAAGATTTCTTCAATACTAGTTTTTTGGATTTTTTAAGATAATTGGGGAAATTTGGTTTTTTTATAACATATATTGGTGTAGTCTAACATATAGATAAAATGAATTTTTTCATGATATTTTTTCTAGTTAATTTTAATCAAAATCTGAGAGAAATTTTAAAAAACTTGAATTAAAATTGTTTACTTTGTAAAATTTGAATGTTTCAAAAGTTTTTACTAAATCTATTTATGCATTAAAAAAATATTTTAAACAAAAAAATCACAATTTTAATTAAAATTGTATCACCAAATTTTAATAAAAAACCAGATTTTATCAAATTAAACTATATCACATACATTTGGTACTTACCATTAAATTATTTTATGATATTAATGAGAATAAAAATAACCAGGGATGCCACTATTATCCTAGGTACTTACCATTAAATTATTTTATGATATTAATGAGAATAAGAATAACCAGGGATGCCACTATTATCCTAGTATTCTTTAGGCCTCATGGTGAGGTAGAGATAACCCACAATAATATTTATGTCAATATACTGATCAAACATTTGTATATAAAAGGCACAGATACCGATTTTAATGTTAAAAGAGTGATAGGAATTTATTTTAACGGTTGCAAATTATTTATAAGTGTATTTAGTGTTTTGTTTGATTAGCTATTATTTGTGTTTGATTAATTTTTTTTATAACGATGATGGTGTTGGTGGTGGTTAACGTCCATTGAGACCAAACATTGATCTATCATACCTAAAAAAAAAATTATTTATTTTAATTTAACATTATATTCTTATACTCAAAAAGCTTGGAAAGAAGCCTCTATAATTTTGACATCTAAAAAAAATCAATATTGTAAATAATAAATAAATTAATATTATAAATAAAAAATTATTATTATTATTATTTTATTATTTTTTTAATTTATGTATTTTAACGGGATACATTCTTATTTTATAATGATTACATATTTACAGACTAATCGGTACCAGTGATCAAATTTGAAGGGCAAGACTTAATTTTATTTAGAAGGGTGCACATTCAGGTCGCCCTTCCATAATGAAAAGCATAAAAAAAAGAAGCAATTCAATTGACAACAATAAATTATCTTCAAATTTCTTTTTTTAACACATGGTGAATCGGTAATAGTTTGGAACTAATATTGAGTTTGAAGACAACATACTATTGGTTTCCGATGCCTTGACAATGTTGCAAGCTACAAGATATTCCTCAGTTTATCAAGAACAATAACCCCTTCCAACACATCTGCAAGTCTAATATTCATCATACAATTCATACGCATTGTAACTAACAAGTGATAGGGCAACTGTGTTCATAACATTTATGTTCACCAAATGTTATGTTTTCTGTCTTTGAATTACTGTTATATTAAGCAGAGATTGGTGTAAGGACATCCAAAAAAGAATTAGTTTGAGATGAAAGAAAAACTTTACATCTCAACATGCAGTTGAAGAAAACATGGGGCAGAAGAGCCTCAATAAGATGATTTCACAGTACAAATTCCACTATGCCAAGAGTCATTTGATGTGGTATGGGAAATTGCCATATTAAATTGATATGAGTAGTGAAGAAAATATGTGTAAGAAATACAATGTTATCCAAACAGTAAAAGGAAATTGTTTCGATGCATGATCAAACTATGGTTAATGGGATTTGTAATAACAAACATGCTACATTGGACTGAAAGAGTGCTTTTGGTAGTTTTCAAGCGATGAGTAAAATAGATGTGGCATTTGAATAAAGTATCTAAGGAGATGGAACTCCTTGTTGCTCTAAGGAATGGTTATATTTTACATCAATTCAACTTCCCCAATAGGACATGTTTGCCATCTATGGGCCATTTTGCTCAGATAGCCAGATTTCTTCAAGTTTCTAAGAGTAACAAGGCCATTTTGCTCATATAAACAGGTTTCCAATAGTTTCTGGGATTAACCGAGTATCTTTGGTGGAATAAATACCTTCACCCACACTCAGCACCTTAGCTGAAGAGTTATTCCTAAATGTTAGTAATACTCACAAAGTTAAGAAAAACATGCTTACCACATCAAAGCATTTTTTTTCTTTGATAAAAGAAACTCTTCTCCCTTGCCTTACAACATCAAGAATGGCCCCTTTTTAACATGTTTGTTGCATTCTCTGTTGTCTGGACTTCATGCAAATGGCAGTTCTGCCCTTCTTTATCTGTTTCATTTCAACAACTTACAATTCCACTCTTGCGGGCCAAGAATTCCCTTACCACAACTAATTTCTATCATTCATATTTTGTAATGTCTTGCTGCCTTTGCTTTTGTGGTTTGACATTTATCTTGCTATATCATTACTTCCTGGTCTTTGTACTAATTCACCTAGAGAAGGAACTTGTACTAATCTATTTGGAGTAGGAATTGGTGTTTCCTCTCACTAGACTTCCCTTCCAACAAGAATAGCTTGAAGACCTATTGATCTGCATTTACAATAGAATATATAATTGTTGCATATGGTAATTAATCTAAACTCAAGGCATGCTTTTTGATCTTCTATAAATATTCAATTGCCAGCATTTGAAAGGCTTCAATTTTTTATATATTGAACTTTTCTTTTATACAACAGTTCCAAGTTCGAATGTAATAATTCTCCAATGCTTAGCATGTCGTTTCTTATATGTTGTTTGAGAATTTGTGAGGTTAATGTGTATTGTTTATGGATTTGTTGTTTGAGACTTTGCGAGATTAACAGTTTTACTTAATGATAGAATCTTTCCACTGAGCACACAATGTATATATATATATATATATATATATATATATATATATATATATATATATATATATATATTTGTGTGTGTGTGTATGTAGTACACTGTTCAATACAATACCTCCAATTCCAACAATGTTGTATGGCAAACTTTCATTCTGGCTTGTAAGATGTTTATGATAGATTGTTTCTCCTGTGCATACCAAAGTTTCTTTTATAACTTCACTATATCAGTATTTAGTACAATGTTTAATTCAATACCTCAGTTCTTCCAATTCCATACAAGTAAAATTGTCAAAATCGAATCTGTTGTAACATCTCACACTTGCAACTATTGATTGTGAAGCGTTGGTGTAACTATTCTATGTTATCAGGGTTTTTATGATATTTTCTATCAAATTTGTTTGGCAGAAATTTATTAGAATCATAGTTTGATTTTTCATTGAATATATATATATATAAATAAAAAATATAATCTAATAAAAATGATTTTGCTAAATTCTAACTAAAAATTCCAAAACATGATATAACAACATGGATCATTGAAATAACATAATCCAACAAAAATATTTTTACCAAATCTCAACTAAAAACTCTAAAACATAGTATAACCACACCTTGCTATTGCTGAGCACATAGACTTATAAATGAAAAGCTATTAAGCAGCGGTGATTTTTACCATTATGAAATAGAAAGCTATTAAGCCTTAATGGTTTTTATCAGTAATAGATAAAAAATAATAATGACATAATTTGAAAAAAATGCAGCTCTCTCGTGAGATAATTGCTCATTGAATAGACTGCACCAACAAGAGCGGAATCACGAAGAATAGGAGCAGAAGTCTAGAGAAAAGTCTAGACAAGTTGGGAAGGTACCTGAGAATGATATTGCTTGAGAGAAACAGTGCTCACCGGAACCTTTGTACAGGAAACTCTCCACCCTACACACTTAACAAAGTCACTGAAAACAATAAATGAACAAACAAATCACCTTACCAATTTTGAAAATAATTAGATGAATTATTGTTCACAAAGAAATCAAATCCATAAACACCACACTATATAATACCTTAAAAAAGTATGACTCTGTAGTAGTATTCTTACTATTCACTAGACGCTTTGCACCCAATTCTCTGCCCTAGACGCTGGAATCAAGAAATTACAGTAGTATTGTTACTATTCACTAGGTGCTTTTCACCCAATGCTCTGCCCTCGACGCTGGAATAAAGAAATTAAAAACAAATTGACAAAGAAATGTTAATCCAGAAACACCTACAAATAACAAATGAATTACTGAAACAGAAACCAGAAAAATTAGAGATTCCAATTGCTATTCATAATAATATGAAGAAAGTTCAGATCTCTCGTACCTTATGCATCCATTCAACAGAGAAACGAGCTAATTCATCCATCCATTCAACATAGGAACAACCTAATGTGTTTCATTGAAATACTTTTGTTTCCGAAATGTTTTCCTCTTCGTTCTGCACTGGTTGGCCCTAATCTCGATCGTCACTGACTTTCTATAAAAGCTAACATGGAAAGCTTTATTCCATTTGAATCTAGTTTTATTTCATTTGAAGCTAGCATGGAAAGCTTTAGCCCAAATTAGAAAATGCAATTCAAAAGGAAACTGTTGTTTTTGAAATTGGAGCAACTTGGAAACTGTCATTTCTGAAATGGGATTTAACATCAGTTGAGAAAGGAAATTTAGAAGTTTAACTATTCTAAGGAAATTTACAAGTTTAACTATTGTAATTTGTGATAGAGGCACATCAGTTGGAAATTGAAATTCTCAAAGTCTGGATTTCAGAAAAAATGAAATTTAAAAAAAAAATTAGACGAGTTGACAACTTAACAGCCCTTCTTAAAAAAATTTATAATATTATTCCAATTTCTTTTTAAAATGGCAAAATTCAAATTTTAAATTTTTTTTGACTAGTAAAATTTTCTCCCTACTTCTGTGACGTGCCAGAGGCCCTTTGAAAGACTTTGATGTGTTCAAATTTGATCACTGATCGATACATCTAAAACCTGCACGCGGTGCTCCACTTCATTACAATCAGCCCGACATCATGTACATGTTCTTGTTCCTTGGCAGAAGGGAAAGTTTCTTTTTCTCACTGCGCACATGATCGCCTCTTCCAAGCGGACTCTACACCCACTCCTTTACCATGTAGTTCCTTTAATAGAACCAATGCCACCATTAGGATGAGTGACAATTGTTGCGTCCTGCATGCATAGAGGGAGCGACAAACTACCACTTCTCCCGGGTATTGAACCACCAAATCAATAAATCTAAATGTCTTACTCTAGTAAATTCAATAAATCTAAATGTCTTATTCTAGTAAATTTAAGTTATAACTGTTAAATTTTAATATTTTGGGTGTTTTTAATATTTTGGGCGTTTTAGTAGTTTTTTATGGTGCTGAACTTATTTTCATTATCAAAAATATAATTTAAATACTGTCTTTATTTAAAAAATTGAAATGTTTTTGCCCAGATTCTAATCACTTTTGACCATCAATTCCTCCAACTGCATAAACGACTCCAATGTAAATATATAGTAACGACTTCAATGTAAATATATAGTAATTAATGCTAATTTGGCATACGCCTATTTTAATATACGCCTTGTATCCTAGTTTCATAATCCTGATAAAAATTGACATATCTCTATATTTGTGCACTCTCACAACTCAAAATCTATCCTAGTTTAATAATCCTGATAAAAATTAACATATTTTTATTTTTTTAACTGAAGAACTTGTGTTTAGAGCAGCTCCTAAGTATGTATAATTTTGTTTATGATTGGACCACATGATTTGTGGGGACCAAACCTTTCCATCTAATCATTAGAGAATCATATATCAAAATGCATTGAATTCTACAATATAACTTTATCACAAAAGAATACTTCTTATAAATTGGTTATTATAACTGCATTCATAGAAATATTAATATTAATAATACAGTTAAATAAGTGTTTTTATTTTTTAATCTATTTTTTAATCCATTTCATTTCATCAAAATGCCAATTCCTCCGTTTAAATTAATCTTTACTCTTAAGGGTAATGCCATTTTCTGTTTTAGAGAAGTCTAGACTTTAAACTAAACAGCTATACAAAACTGACAAAGGATAAAGCCATATCAAAATACCAACTCCTTAATATAAATTAATAAATCTGGATTTTAAACTAAACAACTATACAAAACTGAAAAGATGTAATATCAAAATACCAACTCTTTAATTTAAATTAATCTTTACTGATAAGGGCAATGCCATTTTCTGCTCTCGAGAAGGGTAGACTTCAACCTAAACAACTCTACAAAACTGAAAAGTTAAAGTAATATCAAAATACCAACCTTTTAGTTTAAATTAATTTAAAGCAATAAGGGCAATGTCATTTTCTGTTGTACAAAAGTCTGGACTTTAAACTAAACTGCTATACAAAACCGACAAAAGATTAAGTACTATCAAAATACCAACTCCTTAGTTTAAATTAATCTTTTCTGTTGAGAGTAATGTAATTTTCTGTTCCGAAGAAGTGAGGACTTTAAACTAAACAACTATACAAAACTGACAAAGGATAAAGTAATTTTATGATGTGGAGAAGTTTGGACTTAGTACAAAACCAGCATGCATAATCTAATTTTTAAAAAACTGGAATGACTAGTTGGGAGCATGAGTAATTTAGAAATATTAGACATATTTCTCGACAACTATAGTCAATATTCCACGTCATACTTCCTCCACGTCGACATGATAACAGCTGGCGCTCCTGCATTTGGAAAGGACGGTGGGCTCAGGGTTATCATCGGATGGTTCGTAGGCTCTGCCTTGCAGCCTACGCGTAAAGGGGCATCAATATTCTCTCCCTTTTGAGTCCACTTAAAGTGTGGGACCCGCCTTAACGTTCATCCAAATTGGATTGCCGTCAATATAATTTACTCTTTTTTTTTTTTTAATCATATGGTGAATCGGTAACTGTCAAGCCTAATCTATGGGAGACCCGGATCAAATCTCGCCCATGTGACTTACCGTCAAACCACACATCACTGTCAATATAATTTACCTTAGTAATTCTTCCAATTATGGCGGTGGGTCTCTGTTGGTAGTGGAACCAATTGAACCGCCACATTTGATTTTATTTTTGGTCTTCACGTTTTCTGTTAGTCTTTATTTTTTCATTATCATTATGTCAAATATAGAGTGGGTCGAAATTTAAACCGGTGACTTCACATCAAAGAGTGCCTTTACCTAATTACCATCTATCCAAAACTCAGTGGACCATGTTTGCTACTAGTCATCCTTAACGTTATTGATAGCTTAGGTTTGTACAAATGCAAAAATACTCCTCTTGAAGACCTTGACACCCTTAACAGATTTTCTTGATGGATGCTCAAGTCTTCACTAAATATAGACCCACTTTCTTTTCCATGGGATGCTTCAAATTATGATTGACTAATTATTATTTGTGTTTGACTAAAAACAACTTACAACTTCTCCATATTTTAATAATAAAATTTAAATTTTATTAATTTTTAATAATATTTTAATTTATTTATTTTCATTCTAATTAGCTATATTTTTATTTTGTAATAAATACATCTACATAATTTTTTTTATTAATTTTATTATATATATATATATATATATATATATAAACTTAATAAATCAAAATTAAAAATATAATTTCTTTTTTTTCAACTCTTCGTTTTTCAGAGAAAATATCTTCTCATGGCCCAAGGTCATCCATAAACAAATTTGTTTTTGATAAGCAAATATAGTTCATTGAAATTTGAAAATGTTATAAATAGGTATTGTTCCCAATTTATCTATCTATCCATTAACTAATCTTTATTGTTTTTTACTTTAATTTAGCTATATTTAAATTAAATCGCAAATACTAACTACTATATATAACACTTGTTTCATTATTACATACTACAAAGATTATGTCAACAATGTTTATATGGTAGTCACATCATTTCACAATAATGGTTCTAACATGTTAGCAAAACCTCACTTTTTATAAGTGACATTCAAAGTATCTTATTTTTGGTGAGATTTTAAGGTTTAGTGGAAAATCAGTAACAAACCATTGATTGATTTCTCAAAATTTTATGTTTTTAGGTTAATTTGGAGAGAATAAAAAAAATTAATAGTCAATTTCCTTTTTTCTTCATATTCAAGTTTAGTTTTATTTTTTCTTCTCGACTTTTAGGATTCAAATTTTTTATTGACTAAATTTTTATAATGAAATTATAATAACTATCAAATTTTTTTGTTGTATTTTAATTTAAAAACTCATAAAAAATAAGGGTAATTTGAGTTCCATTATCTCATGCCACAAAGGGTGTCATATAGTAATGCCAGTCAATAAACAACAAAATCTATAAAAAGAAATATCTCAACCATCCATGCTCAAGTACAATAACAAACTTATCATTCCAATGGGTTATCCTTTCAAAATTGTATAACATAAAATTGCCAAAAAAGTATATGTATTCTTATCATTTATAAGAATACCATCCAAAATTTCTAGTGGCTTGTCTCCCACCCTATCTCATGAAAAAAATTACCCATGTCATGGGAATTCTTCTTAGAAATTCGAAGTGAGAGGTATGAAATGTTGGAACTAAGCTTGAACCTACACTACTTGTAAATTGAAGATTTCAAGTAATATTTCTAAGATGACATACTTGCAACTCACTTGATCTGATTTGTTTTGTAGCAACCTACATGTCATAGGTCTCAATGATCTCCATAAAGAGTGCCTCATCCTTTGTACTTTCATTACTCTTATTCTAGATAAAAGAGAGTATAGCATCCTCACCTTCTAGCTAAGTATTTTTTCTGAAAGGATTTCCTAGAGCATAACTTGGTCTTCACTATGACTAGTGTGTATTTGTATTTGATTACTCTCTATTTTCTGCATTTTATCACTTGCATGCATAAACAACAAAATCACTAATAACAAATGTGTAATCTAAAGGAATTAACCCCATATGTGTGTGTGTGTGTGTGTGTGTGTGTGTGTGTGTGTGTGTGTGTTTAATTTAATAGAACTATTGTGACGAACTACCTAGCGAAATATAAAAAATAGTTTACAAATTATATTGGTATAATCAAAGCATGATTCCTTGGGTATTTGTGGAAGTTGTAGGGGGTTTAGGAAATGTTCTCAGTAGCATGCCATAAAACTCTAACAATTCCTAATGAATCGGTTTATAATAAACCTCGAGATCTAGTAGAGGAGAGATTCTTAAGGTTAGAAGCACAAGTTGCAAATATCATCCGTAATATGCACCTCCTTATGATGACTTTAGAAAAGAAGTTGTTAACACTTCTTGACAAGGAAAAAGGTCAACCTCATTAGGTCTATTTCCATAATCTCTCTATATTTTTAGAGAGATGTTTCTCCTCTATTTGAACACACTTATATAACTTGAATATCGAAGATAAAAAATTCAAATCATGCACCTATGAGTGAAGTATGTGTTCTTTGGAAAGAAAGAAAAATAAAAGGCTAAATTCAATACTAATAATCTCATTCCACATTGACATCCACAAGCATAAATAAGGAAACAAATTCAATAAAAGGAAATGAAAATAATTAGTCCACATATACAAAGAAATATAAAATGATATCACACATTTGGAATCACAAGAGCACAGGAAAACATTCATGAGATTAAGAGAAAAATTTTGGTGTAAATCACATGATAATACATTTGTCGATGCCTTTCAAACCAACGAGTGTGGTTCATCATCAGGACAAGTTGAGGAATTAGATCATGGCTACAGAATTAAATAGGGAGAAAATAATATTAAGGACACTATTAGACAGGATTGTTCCATAGTTCTTAGAAAAGCGGAGCCCCCTCGGAGCAACCTTAGCAAAGAAGAATGTGGTGCCCTCAGATCCTTAAACTAGAACAAAGACATTGTTGTTATGAAAGCCGATAAAGGAGGGGCGGTTGTTATTCTTGACAAAGAGGAGTACCGCAAGAAGATGTTAGATCATATTTATAATAGTGGAAGCTATAAAAAGCTTCCCAAGAACCCGCTTAAGAAGATTTCGAGGACTGTTTCTCTTGCCATCAAATCCAGTAGTTCAGTAAGTTCCCTTTGCCATAAACTTATTGAGAGCAATCCCATTACTCCGAGGATCTATGGGCTTCCAAAGATTCATAAGGAGGGGGCTCCCCTAAGGCCCATTGTCAACACCATTGGTGGTCCTACCTACCTTTTGGTTAAATTCCTTGCCTTTAAGCTTAAACCCTTGGTTGGCCATACAGAGTCTTTCGTCAAAGACTCTGCATCCTTTGTTGAGGAGCTAAAGGACATAAAGCTTGACTCAGGGGACATTCTTGTTAGTTTTGATGTAGTTTCCCTTTACACTTGCATCCCTATAAAGGAGGCCATGGAGGTGATCAACTACCTAACAGATCCCGATACCGCTCGGTTAGTTGAGATTTGTCTCACTTCCACTTTTTTCAGTTTTGAGGGCGAGTTCTTTGAACAGACCTATGGTGTTGCCATGGGCTCACCCCTATCCCCTGTTGTTGCTAATCTTTTCATGGAAGATTTTGAAACCAAGGCTCTGGCCTCGGCTCGTCTCCTGCCTAAACTTTGGAAAATATTTGTAGATGACACTAATGTCATCTGGTCTCATGGCCAAGAGGAGTTAGATCTCTTCTTCAAGCATCTCAATAGTCAGTCCTCCGCCATTAAGTTCACCATGGAACAAGAAGGTTGCCTCCTTTTCCTTGATATTCTTATTCGAAGGAATATTGAAGGTTCCCTCTCCCACCAAGTGTTTTGTAAGAAAACACATACGGAACAATATCTTCATGCCAGTTCCCATCATTTCTCGGCTCAAAAGTTGGGCGTTCTTAACACCCTCGCTACTCATGCCCTTAGGATCTCTGATGAAAAGAGCTTCGAGAAAGAGAAATCCCATCTCCTTAATGTCTTCATTGAGAATGGTTATAGTAGACACCTTGGTCAAAAGGATTTCCTTAAAGCTTCCAGGAATTCGGTTGTTAAAAAAGAACCTAAAGATCGAATCCCAGGGGTCCACCTACCCTTTGTTCAAGGGACCACTAATAAGATCGCTAGGATTCTCAAGAAGCATAATATTCCCTCAACCTTTAGACCCCTTAACACCATTCGTAAATCCCTCTGTTCTGTGAAGGATCCTATCGACCCTAAGGACATGAAGGGTGTCTATATTATTCCTTGTTCTTGTGGGGCCCCGTATATTGGTGAAACTAGACGCTCTATTAATCAAAGGATTAGTGAGCACGTAGCTGACCTAAAACACAGGAGAACCAAGTCTTTCACACTAGCAGAGCATGCAGAGAAGACCAAACGTCATGTGTGTATTGAGGAGGCTAGTGTTATTGCTAAAGTTGCACAGTTCCATCACTGAAAATTTAGGGAAGCCATTGAGATCGAAAGAATACCAAGTAATCTCAATAGGGATGATAGTTGGAAGATTAGTAGTTGCTGGATTCCGGCCCTCTCTTCCTAATTATTCCTTCCCCTTCCTCCCCTCCCTCTATTTATAGCTAGTTATAATTTTCTTATATAAATATGTTCTTAACCTACTCTCTTTAGCCTTAATCCTTTGATCCTCTTTAGGAATGTCCCTTGATTTCTTATTTTTGAGTGATAATCATTTTCCTAACTATCTATATTCATATAGCTAAATTAGACAACTTTACGAATAAATCCACATAATTTAGTTACCTTTAAAAATCATACTATTATTATAACACTATTATAGTAATAATAATAATACAATAAATCTTTATTATTACTAATTTCCCTAGAACTGTTAGCTACCCTGACCAATAATTATTAGAATAATACTTCAACAAGATTATAATGGTATCTATTATTACTTGACTAGTCGAGTCTATATAGTATAACAATAATTAATATTATTTTTGTTAATATTAAATACTTACAATTGCTAATATCCCTAGATCTATTAATACTCTTACCCATCAAATAACCTTTCTATTAAATTTATTGATTAGTTACACTTGCCATTAATAATAAATTAACCTTATTATAATAATAATATTTTATGAATTATTATTTTAATTAATATCAAATCCTTTTGATTAATAACTGTTAATTTCCCTAGTTCCATTATTTTAGGTGATCATTTCTATCAATTTTATAAATATTCCCCAGTAGTATTTGGGTATTAAAATAATATTTTTTAGCATAATAATAGTATAATTAATCAATTTGAATAGTCAAGTCTAGCCGTTTCTTGGTCAAAATTTTAGCCATATTTTGCAGTATGATCTATTATAGCCGTTTTTCTAGCTGTTGGAAGATCTACTCTCCCTATTTAATTATGTAGCCATGATCTGATTCTTCAACTTGTCTTGACGATGAACCACACTCGTTGGTTTGTAATGCATCGACAAATGTATTACCATGTGATTTACGCCGAAAATTTTCTCTTAAACTCGATATGGATCATATAAGCCTCAATTCAACTATTCATGAGATTCCTATGATTATTTAGAAATGAAAATTATTTCCCAAAATAAGTTCTTTGTGAGAGTCTAAAAATAATATTCAAGACTTGAAGTCTCAAAGTAGATTTTAGTGCCTAAAGTACAATTCACACAATCTTGTTACTGAAATCGTAAAAGTAAATGCATTCACCCTCTAATGGGACTATGATTGGACTCCTACGAACCAATAATAATGATAAAAGTTACCTGGAATAAAAAGAGAAAATACAATTAGGGATTGGCTTTACAACACTTGCAACAAGTTTTAAAAATTCGAAATAATCCAAAACTGGGAAGATAGAAGGGAATTACTTTAGAAGAAAATTAACACTCAAAAAATTATAGAAGGATCAAATGTGGAATTATCTCTTCCATTTTGTTAAAGAAGCATATTTATATATATGGCTAAGGAAAGATCATTATCCCAACTACTTGGATAGTTATTGGGGATTAACAATTTATTTTAATGATTGTTGTAACCATTTTTCAATATATTCTTTCATTGGGGAACAATGATGTCTTTCTTTACATGTATCTAAAAAATCTCCTCCTTGATTTCTTATGCATCCAATCGTAGTCTTCCAGCCATAGATAATTCATCCTCATCATCATTAATGAAGGTAAACAGCCACTTTTTAATCTAAGCCTATGGAAATTCTATTAAGTTTTCAATTTTGGTTCCTAAGGACGTTAAATTTGTAATTCTTCTTCTATTGCATATAGGGAAATCATTATGGAATATTTGATTATATGTGGGACCTAAAGTTCCTCGACAACTTTGATAGTTATAAGAAAAGTGTTTCTCCTCCGACCATACTAATATTTGAATAGTCAACAACAAAATCCTTTAACATTTTAATCCTAGTGAGACATCCAACTTTGATTTATTTATCCTCTTTGAATTAGGAATGTTTTGTTGTGTTCTTTGAATTTCATTTAGAGTGTTGAATTTACTCACAAAAGTGGATAATTGATTAGAAACAAATTGCTGATCATCTTAGATATATTTCTTCATTAATTCAACAAATGAATGAATCATATGGGATAATTTCTTCAAATGAAAAGCAATTTCCCGTGCTTCTTCAATAATTTCTAGTTAGTTACTAAAATTAGTTGTGACATATAATTTGACACCATTCAACATGTGTGTTACTTTCTTAACTCATTAGGGCGTGCTAGGGTGAGTGATTGCAATCTTTGGTCCTTGAGTAACCAATGGATTCATAAATAATGGAACACGGTTTAGAGCTTCCTCAAGCGCATTTATTCACTTAAGCTTTAAATTTTTTGTCTCTTTTTCATCAACTGGGTGTGCAAGTGCCTTGATTGTAGTTTGATGAGACTTTAAGAGGCCTATGGGTCCAATTCTATAAACATTAACTTCATACTTCAATTGGATGGTCACCTTCTTTTTTTGAACCTTAACTTTTTCAAATCACAACTTCATAATTTCCTTGTCATATTAGGTGTTATGTATAGTCAAAGAGTGGTCCTCAAAGGTGATCGATTCTTCAATAGAAATTTCTTTGATCATTTTCTCGATTTTGACTATTTTTTCCATAACCCCATTAGGAATGGTGGTACTGTCAACTTCCATATCATTGGGTTCTTCTAAAATTTGAGACCCTTTCTTGGTAGAAATTTTACGCTTATATGAATTGGTAATATGTGAATTTTCCAAAGACACTTAGGGATGTGGTTCTTATCCATCTCCTCCTTCAATGTATTTATCATTACTCTCTCCTCTAATATGGACAAGGTCACTATTCCTATGACTAGAAGAAGAAGTCGGGCAAGGTTGTGGTGTTGAAGTTGGTTGAGTAGTAGTACACTTCAACCTTTATATTTAGTTGTCCCTTCCACGCTAGTGTTGGTTTCCTTAATTTCTTGTGTGGAAACAATGGATGCTTCTTTCTCTATGGGTGGGCCTATGCGAATTTCTCCGCTTTCTTCATAAATTATCATAAGAAATTGTTTGTATCTAACCATGGCAAGATGCTTTGAAAATATACCTTTATGGTCAAATTCCTAAATGGGTTCTACTTTATTCAAGTTAAAAATTTCACTGACTCGGAAAATTATGTTAGATGAGTGGAATTCCTTATAGTAACCCCCCAATGGTAATTGGTAAAGAATGTACTATTGTTTCTTCTTTCTTTCAAATAGAATCAACCATGGGTGATACTGTCTACAAATGCAAGAAAAAAAATATATATCTAGCAAAAAATTGGGAAGTAAGAAGGGTTTATCTTGAAATCCATAAATTATGGTCAAGGTACGGTCTTCCCTCTTTTCGTGTATTCCCTTTCCCCATAGGAAAGTTTGTTCTTCGGTAGAAATTCTCTAGGTCCCTTTCCTAGGTTATATGTAATTGATCTCTGAATACACCTTGAAATTGAATAAATTAGAATCTATCCTTATGCTTCCATAGCACATGGTACCATAATTTCAGTGGTTTAACATCGAGATTTAAATTGCTTTTATGTGGTAGTCCGTGAAAAGTATGGCATGAGAAAAGATCTATTACTAGATAAGCAATCCTAAAAAAATATTTGATTCTTGAACAAGAACTAATTGAAAGGAAACCTCATTAGAGATGACCTCTACCCAGTTGAACAAGACATATCTTTTGAGAGAATAATATAATACATATAAAATTAGCCTTGGAAATTTCACTATTGTTTCTTGTCCCACTATTCATGCAAACAGGCAAGACTAATCTCAATATGACTCTACAAATAGAGAAATATCAATAAAAAAATATTAGGTAGGGCTAATGAGTGTGGTAGTAATTCTTGGATGATATTCATCCCGCTACCTTGAGAATCCAGAAAAGTCCTAGCTTCAAAGAATTTGAGCTATCTGGAAGGCTCTAGGAACTTAAATATTTTCCTAAAGACCTTGGGAGTCAAAGGAATTGGACTCTTTTTAATGACAAGTTTGATGGTCCTAGTCTTTAGGTTGAAATGTATAGCAAAAATATAAACTACTTCCCTGAAGTCAAACGATTTAGGAACACATGTAACATTCACTAGCCGTGTGGTCCAAATTTTATTCTTTTGTCTTTTTTCAGGGGCCATATTCAAATAGAACTTATATGTTGTGGACCAATGAAATTTCTTTTAGACGAAGGTGAGCGTATTGACTGTATCTCCACCAAAACACCTCCTCCTTTCATTTAGTCACCATATGGTTAATGTGCTTAGAAATGCATGAGAAATTAATAAAGCTTTAGTGGAGCTTAGTTATTAAATACTCATTCTTTGGTACAATTAGTAAGATGTTATCATCCTTCATTCCACTCCCATTGGGCCATGTGAAACAATAATGGGAAGTTAATGTTTATGGCTACTCCCTTCGTGAGGAGATGGGGAGTAATTCATGCAGTACAATAGTAAGAACCTGAACAGTTATTGACACTATACAGCATTAAGTGATTCCTTTATCTCTAGGGTCAAGCTTCCTTAAATGGGCTCTTAATTAATCACAATATGAGAAAATGGTGGTTTTACATAAAGGATTGAAGTAAATTCCGTGAGGTGGCTCTTGATGTGTCACATGTGGAGAACTGTCATGCATGAGAATCAATGTATGTGGAACGATGGGTATGCAGAAGGCTAGAATGTGTTAGACCGAAGGATGTGCATAAGTAAGATGTGTGGGGAAATTAAGATGTATGGGGGAAAATATGGATGAAAAACTTCCACACATTAGATTTTTGGCCAAGTATTAAGTGTAGAAAAAATGTGTAGAGAGGAAAACCAATGGGATATTGGAGGACATGATGAGGATGTATGTGATGCATCAGTAGAGGATATGGAAGGAGTACCTTCCATTGGTTGAGTTTCTTACAAAAATGGGTATCAAGAGTCACTAAAGATGAGCCTGTTCAAGGCACTATATGGGCGGATTTGTAATACTCCCATCAGTTGGTGTGATCCAATGAACAAGGTGTTGATAGGACCAGACATGTTAGTAGAGATAAAGTAGGAAATGTAGGTAATCAAGAAGAATCTAAAGGAAACACACAACAGGCGTAAAATTTATGCAGATTGAAATAAGCTATTTGAGAAGTTTCAGGTTGGGGAACTTACGCATCAATCCCAAGAAGAGCTCCTTGAGGATTGGATCATATACCAAGTTGGCACCTCAGTTTTTTGGACCTTTCAAGATTCTTGAAAGGATTGGACCTATAGCCTATCAACTTGCACTACCTTCGACGGTGAAAGCCCGTGATGTTTTCCATGTGTCATTACTTAAGATGTATGTTAAATATGTCGATCATGTGACTGACTATTATGTATTGGAGGTGGATCTGGATGGAGAATTCTAGCCAAAACCTTAGTGTATTTTGTAGAGAAAGATGCTCATGCTCCGGATCTGAGAAATCAAGCAGGTCAAAGTGAAGTGGAAGCACTTTGGGCTCAATGAAGCTACATGGGAGATGGTGGACTAGATTCGGGCTATGTATCCTTCTCTATTCCTTGGTTGAGCAAATTTTTTTGGAATATTTTTTAGCGTGATGTTTTGGTATATGTATATATGTATATGGATGTAAATACCACCATGAGTTGTGTCATAAAGCTCCAATAAGAGGTATGGATGTCATGTTGTTATGTTTTCATGATGGTTTTCTTTTCAGCATGATGATCATTGTAAATAATGCATCGAGCTAAGTTATAAAGCTCCATGGGTAGTATGTTTTGATTTTCGGTGGTCTTATTGGTGGTAGGTGTCATTGAACACTGAGGACGTTGTTCCCCCAAGGGGGAGGGTTCTATAACAGCCCTGGTAAAAAATTCCATGTAATAAAGTTAATAAAGGAAAAATAATAACCAAGGTGATGGGACACTTATTCCAAGTTGAATGTTGGAAAAAACATCCTAGTGTGGGTGTTCATTTGGTTTATTATGGCTAAGGAATTTGGCAATGGATTTGGAAAGGAAAAGTGGCATTTATTGGAATTTATTTATGAAAACAATGGAAATTAGGAGAAAAGGAATGTGAAAGGTCACAGGTTGCATGTGAGGAGGAAAATGAAGGAAAATAATGGAAAATGAAGAAAATATAGGCCTCACTAATAAAATGGCTTCTGAAGATCAATTTCTAGCTTCTGGTCAGTTCAGTTTTGGAGCTATCTCTCTCTACTCTACTCTCACTCATATTCTTGGACACTTAGAGCATTCTTGGAGCACTCTAGCATTTGAGGAAAGGAGGTAATGGAGGGACAAGGAAGAAAAGATCAAGGAAGAGCAAGATCAAGCAGCTAGAGCGGGCTTACTTGCAGGTATCGCGTTGCATTAATGATTTTCTTTCTAGTTTTGGCATGCATGTGTGTTTTTGGTTCTCTCGTTATCATTGGAGTGGGTTTTTCTAGGTTTGGTAGTGTTCTTCGGCCTTTCCTTGCCACTTTCGGATAGCCGTGGTGTTATGGGGTTCTCTTGTTTTGGTTGAGCTGGATTGTCGGATTGCATTTTAAGTTGAGAGGGGTGGTCTCAGGATTGGTCACAAGGCTTAGGAATCTTGGGGTAAGGATATATGGTAAAGCCTGATTCTGAATACCCTTGGTTGGGCCTAGGAATCCCTTAACTCGTAATGGTGGGATACACGGTAAATACTAAAGGGTGGTGACCTCGTATGCCTATAAATACCTTGACCAGTAATGGCGGGATACATGGTAAAGTTGAGAGGTTGAGATGAACACATTTTTCATGGTTTAAGTGGAGATAATCAGAGGCATCCATGCTTGTTTAGGGCCTAGTGATCTGGTGGGATTGTGATAAATCTTGGTTGTATTGATGAGGGTTTTGGGCTTAGGAAACCATTGGTGAGATATATGGTAAATCCTGAGGAAGCCCTGGTTGGTATTGTTGTGATTCCCACGTTCATGCTTGTAATATGGCACAAGGGTGGTTCGTGGAAGTCCCAGACTTGGTTGGATTATGAATTCATTAATAAGAGCTCATTCTCCTTTGGTATTTCATGTGTAAATTCACTTATTCATATGTGGTATTATGGTTGTTATATCCTTATTATTTTTGTTGGTATATGCTGGTTATAAGAATGGTTTATGACAAACTTTGATTATGACTCTCATCATTATTTGATTAGTATATGAAATGTGAATGATTATATGACCTAATATATGATAATGTAGCTATTGTGATAAGGCATCAACTCTTCTTTATGAATCTCAAATAAGTATGAGACCCCTATGCTTACATCTGTTGTTATGACCTGTAGATTACATATTTATGATATGTTTGAGGAAATGTTTGTCATGGATAGTAGTGGTCTAGTCAAGTCCTTGTACAAATGTTTGCATTATTAACCTTATTTCATGGTTGTTTATCATTTCTGAAAGTTTCGTGAAGTTTTGGGTAGTGGCCTAAGTCCTAGCCCTAAAAAGTGGCACAATATCTAGGGTCGTTGGCACAAAACTGTTTGAAAAATTCCACAGTCATTAGCATGCCTTGTAACTGTAGGAGTGACTAGAGGGCCTTAGTCACATGCATGGCTTGTTAAGGGAGCGGTTGGGGTCCAGATTAGCAAAAATACAAGTTGTCTCAAGGGTTAAGCACCTGAACGGGTTGGTTTCCTCTTGAAGGGTTTGTAGCTTCTGAAGAAGGTTAGATTGGTTTTTTTTTGTCAACGCCACTTCCTTAAATGGAAATGGGGAGTTGAATCACATCATGGTAGCCTCTCGTCACATGTTTACCATGGTGGAATGTTTAGCTTGGTTAAACGTGGGAGGAGGGTGGTATAGGGTGTAGGGCACACAGTCAAAGCATGAAGGGGTCATGCTCAAGCCTTCCTTCTACACTATGTACTCAAAGAGACTGAGGAGAAAGCAAGGCACATAGTCAAAGGATGAATCTTGCATAATGCACCATGTGCTTAAGGAGGGCATGTTGGGTTGTGTTATATTCTTTCCATGACTACTGCACACGCAGGGTGCTACTGGGGGGTCACAAGGGACATGGCTACCCCCCTTGCATGGGATTCTGGGGCAGTGCCCTGGGAATTTTTTTTTTAGAACCTATATTAGGTGGGCATACCTACCTATGGTTTTGTGCATGGATTTCGCAAATGGTTTTGGGTACGATGGTTTTCGTTCCATGGTATTTTGTAGATTCGATCAAGGGAGCTACAGTTATGTTCTAATCTAGGATTAATGGATTGGTGTTTATGGATGCTTCGACATGTATATATATGTATTGTAACATTAAAAGGAACATAATGAAAAATTATTCTAGTAGTCCTGGTTTTGTGATCCAGGGGAAAATCTCTGTGTATATTTGTTTTATGTTTTATGCTCGCGCCATTGTTTATTTTCTATTTTTAGAATTTGTACGCAAGTAACTTATGTACGGGGTTAAAACCTACATTTGGCATCAGAGGTTTTTTGGCTTCAAGGGGATGCCTTTTCTGCTGAGGGGTTTTTATTGAGCCTGTGGTAGACCCTGTTCAGTGGGAGATCTATGGGATCGATTCTTGTGGTGAAATAAGATGGAGAGAAGTGGAAAGATAGAGATGGAGAAATTTAATGGTTAGAGTTTTGAGTTGTGGAAACTCAAGATGGAGGGTATTCTCGTGGACAAAAATCAGTGGATCACGATAGATCCGGGTACTAAACCAATAGCCATGTCAGCTGAAGACTGGGTGAAGTTGGATCAGAAGGTAGAGATCACAATACGATTGTGTGTCCCAGATTTAGTATTGTTGAATGTATCAAGGGAACCCTCGGTGAAGGCTTTATGGGACAAGTTAGGAACTTTGTACCATTCTAAGTCTCTGGTGAATAAATTTTTCCTACGGAAAAAAGATGTATAACTTGAGGATGAAAGATGGAGACTCGGTGACCCAGCATTTGAACCCATTTAATACTATGGTAAGGCAGTTATTATTTGTTGATATTAAAATTTCAGATGAAGATAAGTGCATCAGTTTGTTGCGTTCTCTACCAGATTCATGGGATAGTCTGCTTTTCGAAATAGGTAGCAATGCAACTGCCTTGTAGTTTGATGAAATAGTATCATCCTTATTGTCGGAGGAGATGAGACAGAAAAATATGCAGGGTCAGAATGGTGATTCCATGTTCGTACGAGGACAGTCCTAGAATAGAAACAAACATTAGTCCTCGAGTGGTATATCTAAATCTATAGAGAGATCTAAATCTCTAGGAAAACCTGTAAAGGTGTGCTGCAAATGTGGAAATGAAGGCACTTCAAAAGGGACTGTAAATCTAAGGCTCCTAAGAAAGGAAAGGGATTTGATGATGCTCCTTCTGCAGAGGTGAAAACCACCTCAGATGAGGTGGGGATGTGTACTTGGCTTCTTCTTCAAGTACACATGTAGATCATGAGGCATGGTTGATTGACTCAGGTGCATCCTTTCACTTCACTCCCCATAGAAAGTGGTTTTGCGAGTATGAGAAATATGATTGTGGCGATTTCTTCTTAGGGGATGACAAGAAGGATAGAATCGTTAGTCGCGGAAAAGTAAAGTTGAAGTTGCAAGATGGAAGGATTATAACACTTCTAGGTGTTCTGCATATTCCTGCATTGGCCAAAAATCTGATTTTTGTAATCATGTTGGATGATGCTAGTGTAAAAGTAGTGTTTGAGAAAGATACCTACAAGATGGTTTAGGGAGCACTGGTATTGATTCGGGGAGTTCGGATTGGAACTATGTACAAGCTTCAAGGTAGCACTGTTATTGATGGGTGCAACAATTCTATGGTTCCTGAAAGAAGAGAAGAAAATCTAGTGGTCTTTGGAGAAAAGACCATGCTATGGCATCAAAGGCTTGGACATATTGGAAAGAAGGACCTTCAAATACTTCATGATAATGGTATGATAAAAGGTATCTCTAATTTCTCTCTCGATTTTGATTTATGTGAAAATTGTGTATATGGGAAGCAAAATCAGGTGAGTTTCCCCTCTGGTGGTAAGAAGGCGAAACAAATATTAGAGCTTGTGCACAATGATGCATTTGGACCTGTGTCGGTTTCATCAGTGGGAAAGTCTGTGTACTATGTATCATTTATAGATGACTTCTCAAGGAATACATGGATATATTTCCTTAAGAATAAATCTGAAGTATTTGACAATTTTAAATAATTTAAGGCTCTGGTGGAAAACTAGACAGAGAAGAAGATAAAGGTGTTGAGGACAAATAACGATGGAGAGTTTTGCAAGAAGGAATTTGAAGATTTCTATAAGAAGTGTGGTATAGCACAACAGAAGACTACTCCATACAAACATGAGAAAAATGGGGTTACAAAAAGAATGAACAAGACATTGATGGAAAGGGAAATAAGCATGCTCAATGGTGCCAGGTTAAGACATGAATTCTGGGCAGAGGCAGTGGAGACTAGATGTTACCTAGTCAATAGATCACCTTCATTAGCGTTGGAGGATAAGACTCCACAAGAGGTATGGACTGGTAAGAAGCCTTCTCTTTCACATTTGAGGGTATTTGGATGTGATGCATATGTACATGTTCCAAAGGAGAAAAGAACAAAGTTGGATAGTAAATTTGAAAAGTGCATCTTTATTGGGTATAAGGATGGTTTAAAAGGTTATAAGCTTTGGAACCCAGAAACAAGGAAGGTTGTGTACAACTGAGATGTGGTGTTTAGAGAGGTGAAAATTTTTATTAAACATGAAGCCCTACCAAAGGAACTTGATAAGATAGAGTTTAAGCTAAAGGAGAAAGAATCATACTCTATAGCAGAAGAGGAGTCAGAAGATGAAGAGCCACAAACTCCAACTATGAGAAAATCAATTTGAGAAAGAAGGAAACTAGAAAGGTATAGTCCATCTACTTTCAATCCAAATTTTGCTTTATATATTACAGATGATGATCCCAGAAATGTGAGGGAAGAAGTAGATTCAGAGGATGGAAAATTCTAGAAAGAGGCCATGGTTGATGAAATGGCATCTTTGCACAAAAATGAGGCTTGGGATCTATTGGAGTTTATGGCTGAAGAAAACCCATTGGAAGCAAATGGGTGTTTAAGAAGAAGACAAATGCAGAAGGCAAGGTGGAGAAATACAAAGCTCGGTTGGTAGCAAAATGTTATTCCCAGGTGTCAGAATTTATTTTGGTGATATTTATTCTCCTGTTTCCAAGGTAGCTTCTATTATATTACTTTTATCTGTTGCTGATGCTTTTGATTTTGAGGTTGAATAGATGGATGTGAAGACAAAATTTCTTCACGTGGATCTAGAAGAAGAGATATACATGAAGTAACCTGAAGGCTTTGCGGTGAAGGGTAAGAAATAACTGTTATGAAAGTTAAAAAAGTCTTTGTATGGGTTAAAACAATCACCAAGGAAGTGGTATCAGAAATTTGATACATTTATACAGGGACTTGGGTTCACCAAAAGTAAAGCAGATCACTGTGTATTTTAAATTAATTGGTGACCATGTTATTTATCTAGTCTTGTATGTGGATGATATGTTGATGGTTGGAAATGACAAAGAAATTATCCAGGATTTGAAGACCCAATTGTCCTCCAAATTAGACATGAAAGATCTTGGTTTTGCAAACTATATTTTCGTCATGGAAATTAAACGAGATCACACAAAGAGGAAGCTCTAGTTAAACCAGAGGAAGTATGTTGAGACAATATTGTAGAGGTTTAATATGCACGATAGTAAATCGGTGAAGTTTCCTATTCCTATAGGTGTAAAGTTATCTGTTGAACAGTGTCCCAAGACACAAGAAGAGAAAGAGGACATGTCCCATGTTCCATATGCAAGTGCAATTGGAAGCCTGATGTATGCAATGGTCTGTACTAGACCAGACATTGCACATGTAGTGGGAGTATTGAGAAGGTTTATGTCAAAACTAGGGAAGGATCATTGGACAACAGTGAAGTGGGTTTTCAAGTATTTGTGTGGCACTAGTGATTATGGTTTGTGTTACCAAGGAAGACCAGGGTTGGACAGAGTTTTGGACATTCATGGCTTTGTTGATGCAAACAGGGTTGGAGATCTTGATCAGAGAAGATCTATAAGTGGGTATGTGTTTAACCTATTTGGAGGTGCAATCATTCGGATGAGTAAGAGACAGTTTGTAGTGGCACTTTCAACTACACAGGCAAAATACATGGCAGCCACTCATGCAAGCAAGGAACTAGTTTGGTTGCAGAGATTGTGTTCAAGTATGGGGTTAGTACAACGAGCTATAAGAATAGATTGTGACAACCGAAGTGCAATTTTCTTGGCAAAGAACCTTGTTTATCATTCAAAGACAAAGCACATTGATGTTCAGTATCACTTTGTGAGGGATACGGTTGAGGGCAAAAAGGTGTTGCTAGTAAAGGTGGACACTTTGAAGAATATTGCAGATGCATTGAGAAAGTATGTGAGCACTAAAAAGTTCTCCTGGTGTAGAGAAACAATGGGAGTTGATGGGCCCGATGAATGACTAAGCTCCCCTATGCCCCCCTGTGGAAAGAAAACAACAAGTGGGAGAATGTTGGATTGTGTTATATTCTTTCCACGACTATCGCACGTGTGGTGGTGTCACAGGGGCAGCGGTAGCCCCTTTGCACAGGGTCTGTGGCAATGCCCTAGGAAATTTTTTTTTGGACGCTATATTAGGTGGGCTGACCTACCTATGGTTTTTTGCATGGATTTCACACATGGTTTTGGGCACGATGGTTTTTGGTCCATGGTATTTTGTAGATCCAGTCAAGGGAACTACGATTATGTTCTAATCCAGGGTTAATGGATGTTGTGGCATGTATATCTATCTATCTATATATATATATATATATATATATATATATATATATATATATATATTGTAACATTAAAAGGAACATAATGAAAAATCAATCTCGTAGTCCCGTTTTAGGATCCAGGGGAAAATCTTTGTGTATATTTGTTTTATGTTCATTTCTCGCGTCATTATTTATTTTCTGCTTTTAGAATTCATACATAGGTAATTTTTGTATAGGGTTAAAACCTATAGGGCGCAATTTCTGAGAGCAAGAATGGATTGATGTTTTGGAGTGAGCTTAGGAGGAAGACTTGGTTTTTTAGGGCACAAAATTCTAAGATAGTGAGGCCTTCATTTCTAGAAATTCACTCTTACTTGAATTGTCTCAAGATCAACTTAAAAAAGTCTAGAAACAAGATAAAATGACTAGAATGCTAAGAGGAAGTATTTACAAATACTTACATATTTTTTCGCAATCATGACCAAAATGGGAAGAGTTACAGAATGTGAAGTGTCACAACCTATGACAGCATAAGGACACTTGTACTAGGAAGAATGGACTAAAATGCATGCCAATAAATTGAACATAGTTGAAACGCTAGCAAAGAAAGCAAGATCGATAGCAAAAACATCAAAGGAAAGTGAAATAATTGACATGCAAAACTTACTTGGAATAAATATCGATGAAGAACTCCTTGATTCAAAGAAGTGTGCTTAACCCAGATGAGAATGATTAATTAAGATCGTTATAAAGAGATCACATGCAAAAGAAATCCATGCATGCTCTCCACTTGTCAACAGATGACTGATGTTATAATCCTATTTGCCACTCCATTATAATGAGAGAAACCAAATATCAACTTACCTCAGTTGCTGGCTAAAATGGATCCCTTTTCACCTTTTCTTTTACTTATGTGAGATTTATCCCAAGTTAAAAGGATAGAATTATATGATTTAGTTATTTCTCATAATTAATTTGCCAAAATATTATAATTATCAAATAATAATTATTTCATAAGTGACATAATTGAGAAAAAGCTCATAATTGTGAAAAAGGTTTCTAAAATTGTTCATTCTCAAGGAGATCAACTTGACCCACTTGTGTATGAGCTAGATAGGCATCCATTATCATATAACTTTCCTAACTTCTCAAGCCCCTAGGTGTCTATATACATTCTCTCAAAGGATAGAATGAACCTATATAATATCACTGAGAGGAAAGGGGGTTAGATCAATTATCCACACTATAGCGCAAGAGCTCTGCTATATTGGGAGAGGAGACAATGGTACAAGCTTGAGGAAAGTATATCCTTTGTTGGAAGGTATATTTGTTTACTTTCACTTATATGATTAATAAAAATCTATGTTCCTTCCTTTTATATCAGTTTTGCAGTAATTTATATGTGTGGTTTATCAATGTTTTAAGTTGATGATCTTCTACAGAAGATCTCTTGTCGTCTCTATTTGATTGTGTTTTTGCGTAGGTTTTGGATCAGGAGTGGATGAAATATATCACTTGATTGGAGTGCAAGGATTCTACATCAGGCCCAAAACCCTTCACCAAACTGCGAGGAAGCAATGTACTTTCTCACACTTTGGAGCATTAGAAATTGCATCAAAACTGCATGCACAACCATCTAGATTGGGTATTGTTATTAGATTGTCTTAGCCATTATTTTTTGTTGTATGGTGATCTCAATCGGGCATGATATCACGGAGCAATAGCTCCTTGCATGTAAATTTCATTGCAACAAAATTGGTGCTTTCAAAGAGACACTCTCTTTTTGCCTTATTTTTTTTAGATATCCTCTTCTTCTTTATGTTTTCTGGTTTTCTCTTGTTACCATTGATTTCTATATGGTTTTTTGGTTTCATTTCAATCTACATTTCTTTTACTTGCTTCAGATTTGAGCTTATTTTAGATCTAGAGTTTTGTTTTTGTTTTTCTTAAGAGAGAATAATAGGACACAGATATTTTATCAATTTCTACTCTTTTATGTACATAATTCAATAAAATTAACAAAATATGTGGATTCCTCTCATAATTCTACCCCAAAAAAAAATCACTAAAAACATACTCTATTTGAGGAAGTTAAGGTCAATTGAAGATCGACTAGTTTGTTTTTCTTTTTCCCTCGCACGTCACTGTTTTTTCTGTTCATATATGCTATTTTCTATACAGAATTCAATAAAATTAACAATATATATGTAATCCTCTTGAAATTTTACTGAAAAAAATAAATAATAAATTAAAATTAAAAAAAAAATTAAAAAATTAAAAAAAAAAATCACGTGAAATGAATTTTGTGAGAAGAAGATATGGCTAATTGAAAAATATGGCTATTTTTCCTTTTCTTGCCAATTTTTGGGTTTTTCTTTCATCTTTTTTTCCTTGATTTTTCAAGTGTTTTTCTTCAAAATTTGTTGTTATTTGTTGGATATGTTTTCTATTATTGATTTCAACTATAAAACATATCAAATTTGATTGTACTCTTATTGGTTTGTGTTGGATCCAATTTTATTTGAATTTTTTGTTTGTTTTGCTTTTATCACTTGTGTTTGAGTGATTCCTCTTGTTTTTCTTGTTAGTATCACAATTGGCGTTGTTGTGATTTATTATGCAGTTGTCGTCTAGAAAAATTCATGTGTGTATGTGTTTCTATTGCTTTTTATCACTATCATTTGATCTTGTTTAGGCCTTCCTACCTCTAGGGTCTAGTTTTGACCTTTGTAGAATATTGGCCTTTTTTGAGCCATTGTGCTACAACCCTAGCTTGTTGAAATTGTTTTTCTTTTGCACTTTTGGCTTTCTTTTTTATCACTTGAGTGTGTTTGTCTTTTTTGGTTTTGTTTTCCTAGCTTTGACACTTTTGAAGTGCTTGGCATTCTAGCTTGGGGACTTTTCTTTGGCCTCTTTTCAGTTATTTTCTATATTTGGTTTGATCTTTGGGCCAACGACTTTATAAATTTGGGATTTCCACATTTAAGAATTTAGTAAAAGGTGCATTATAATAGGCATTGGTGTGTTGTGAAAAACTCTTACCCTCCTATAGTTAGCATTCATCGAAGTGAAAAGAAAAATTTGCATATAGTTGCATCAAGGTTACTAACAAGAGTCATTCACACCATCTAAGTTTCATGCCACATCCCAACTATGTAAACAATAGCCACTTAAAATTAATGCAATAATAAAAGAAACTAGGCTCATCTTTTTTGTTGTTGTTGGTAGTACACCAACGCTAGCATATGATAGGGTGTTGGAGATATCTGTGTGAGTTAATTTCTCCAAGACTACAAAATAAACCTAACATCTTCGATTAGGGAGATAAATCCACTTGTATTAGTGCAGTGTGGGGAGCCCTTCTAATAAGAGGTTCAAGCACGAGGTCAGACTTGAGCTGGGCAAGGTGACATACCCCATTTCTCTTAGTTTCGGGTGGTGCAATATTATGGAATTTGCACATATTACAAACATTGTTATAAGCATTTTGTTGTAGCACTTAGGGGACACTTGGGAGGAAAATCTCAAGGGGGTTTTGGTCTTAGCTCTCTAGGCTAAGTGTCCTACACTTACGTGTGAATTTGGCCTACGATTGTCCCCCCAGGATGTGGTATTATCAGTTGTAACCATAGTGGCCTATCTTTTAGGGCTTATACATAAGTACAGGGTTAGGTTCATCTTCTCTATAGCTAGGGTAGATATTATTCATACTCTATCAGTCCTCTCAGAGGGTTCCCCATGGATAATAAGGGAACTTGCACCGAGTTTGCAACTAAAATGGTTGGGAAGTAGGTTGCTAGTATAAATGTCCCACTGCCAACTTATTTGTATTTTGGTTTGTGTGTGCCTATCTTTAAGATGTTTCTAGTGTGTGTTGTTTGGTATGAGCTAGTAGTCTTGGCCTTAGGGTGTTTTCACTTACATAATTGTGCTAATTTATAATTCTTCACCTTGGCTAAATTTATTCGTCATATACACAATTTTCCTCCTTAACGAGGTGGAATTTTTACTCCTGCACGGAGAGTGCCTATTAGTGCTCAAGAACCTAACCAACCCATAGTTGTGGAATCTATACCTGGTCCTTTTGGTAATGATATGATTTCCATTGAAACGTTGATAGATGATTTTTCTAGTCCTGCCAATCCACCTTTGACCGATCCTTTAGGACCTGAATTTTTGTGGTCAAACCTTGACGGTTCTACACCTACCTATACTCATGTTCCTTTGTCTGTTGTCTATCCTATGGTAGATTATGAGATGTATTTACCTTCTCCATCGGAAATGTCGATTGCCATGTCATCCTTTCCACCTCTTAGTGTGGCCATTCCTACTCCTCCTATGTTTACGCCTCTCACATCTTCTTGGGGAATTCCATAGTTTTCTCTATTTCTCCTATAAATTTCCCATCTATTTCCATGCCTACTCTAGTATCTACACCAACCATAGTTATTAAACCTACTTAATCGATATGGTCATGAGTCTTTTCACCTATTTTTGCTCAACCAACTATTCATGTTCCTCAGTTAGGTGTTATTACTTCTAGAAATATGTGTGTGTGTGGGGGGGGGGGGGGGGGGGGGATCATCAGTTGTTCCTAGTCATTCCAAGGGAAACATTTCTTCTAGTATGTCACAATCCTATTACAATTCATTATTTGGAGGGGCGCCACCTTCCAACACTATTCTTACAGTGACTAGCTTACCAGGGAGCAACCCTACTACTAGTACCATCATCTCTATGAGTCATCCTCCTTATGTTGGTGCTACCACTCAGGTCGTTCCATCTTTTCCTCCTAGCTACAATCTTGTTAGAAGGCATGCTCTGAGGGGCCCATTTCTCTCTCGGGGGCACTTACCCTTGGGGAAAACTCCTTTTACCAGCTATGCTGACCCACATGCTTTATATGCTGCGACAAATCCTTACCAAGGTCAAAAATCACTACATCGTACTGCTTATATGGGGGGGCCTCAAGGTTGGTCAGGTAGTTCTCCTGCCTATGTCCTGTTTAGTTAGCTTCATAATCCATTTCTATCTTCTCATTATTTACCAAATTTGGTTAAGTTTACCAATGACCCCATTAGACATGATCCTTGGTGGCCACCTATGCTCGCAAAATTTCCTTTTGACATACCCAAATTTGAAGGAAATATTGGGGAGAATCCTTCTACTCACATTACCACCTATCACCTATGGTGTTCATCCAACTCTTTAGTATATGATTCTATGAAACTTTGATTGTTCCAGCGGACTTTGACTGGGATGTTGCCAAATGGTACATCAAATTGAACACAACATCCTACAGTGAATTTTCATCATTAGCCCATACCATTTTGATGCACTTTCAGTTGCCTACAAGGTATGATATCAATTCTAATCTCTTTTCAAACTTTAAACAACGTTATTATGCAACCATCACACAAAACAATAGAAAAGATAGATCAATGATTTAAAAATTATCCTCTTCAAGGGGGAGACCTCCTTTACATTACATAAATGAACAATTCTTGAATGATATAAATGATAAGACCTCCTTGGTATATATAGGAGTCTAAGGGGTCACAATATAATAAAATCCTACAAAACAATAATAATGTAAGGTAACAACAATAAAAATAGTGGGCTTCTATAGGGCACAACAATAACAATAAGGGGAATACACTAGTATTATAGGGACATAATATGCCCCTCTTCTTCAAAATATTGTTGTCCTTAACGCTATGCTTCTATATAAAATTATCATCCTCCCATCTGGAATATTCAGTAGGTAAGTTCTTCCACTTAATGAGATACTCTTAAATTAATCGATTTTTTAGTTGTCGTGTTCCTTTTTCCATGTCTGCTTTAGGCTCAAATATGACTTTTCCTTATTTTTCAAGTTTTGGAAGCACTGTTTGAACTGGGAGCTTGTCATTGATAACCTTCTTTAAGCACGAAACATGGAAAACTAGGTGTAATCAGGAAGATGTAGGCAACTCCAATTTGTATGCCATAGTACCAATCTTTTGCAGTGTCTTGTAAGGACCATAGTACTTGGGAGATAATTTATTATCCTTCTTAGCTTGCCTGAGGGAAATTTGTTTGTATGGTTGTAGTCCTAAAAATACCCAGTCGCCTACATCAAAAATTCTTTCACTATGATCTTGATCTGCCTATTGTTTCATTCGATTCTACACTAGAGTGAGGTTTTCCTTTAAGAGTTGGAGAACTTGTTGTTGATGATCGATGTGATCTTCCACTGCTTTAACCTTATAATTTTATTTAAAATGATGGTGGATTATATCCATAAAGTTCCATAAATGGGGTCATTTTTGTTGCAATATGGAAAGAATTGTTATACCACCATTCAGCTAGAGGTAACCACTTGACCCATCCTGTTTATTTATCAGATACAAAGCAATGAATATATCCTTCTAAACATTTTTTTCACTATCTTGGTTTTCCCGTCAGATTGAGGATGATAAGATGAGCTATGAGTTAATTGAATACTAAGAGAAGAAAATAATTCCATCCAAAAATTTCCAATGAAAATGGGATCTCTATCACTTACAATAATCTCTGGGTTTCCATGTAGCTTTTGAATTGTTTCAATAAATTTAATAGAAACTCTATTGGCTTTAAAAGGATGGGATAGTGCACAAAAGTTTGCATACTTGGTAAGTCTATCAATTACCACCATTATGACACTCTTTCCTTCAGACTTGGGTAAACCTATGATAAAATCCATTCAAACCTCCTCCCAATGCTAACTTGGAATGGCTAAAGGTTTTAATAGACCTGATGTCTTAATTGTATCAACTTTGATTTGTTGGTAAACCAAACATTTTTCCACAAACTTCTGAATATCAAATTTAAGGCCATCCCAAAAATATTCCTTCTTGACCTTGTGGTAAGTTTTTAAAATCCTGAGTGCCAATCTAAGGGGGAGGTGTGCAATTCGAAAAGAAAATTTTGCTTGAGTTGGGAATTCTTATAAAGATATAAGTGATCTTTGTACCACAATGAATCATTTTTCTAGCTAAATGTATCAGATGTACTAGGATTTTGTTGCACATTTTGAATGAGTGTCCACACCTATTTTTCATTCTTCCATTCATCCCTTTCTTCAGTTATCCATTCAGGTTGGATAATGGAAATGACACAAATAAGTGCTTACACATCATCATCCTTTCTTGAGAGTGGATCCACAACAAGATTTTGCTTCCCTTTTTTGTAGATGATTTCAAAGTCAAAACCCAACATGTTTGTGACCCATTTTTTCTAGTATTCTGAAGATAATATTTGTTTCAAAAAGTATTTAATACTATCATGGTATGTTTTTACCTTAAAGTATCTTCCTATTAGGTAAGTTTGCAATTGCTTTAGTGCATGTAGTATTGCCAAGATTTCCTTCTCATAAATAGGTTAGCGTAAATACTTTCCTTTGATTGAATGAATTTCAAAAGAAATGGGTCTACCTTGCATTAAAACAACACCAATTCCATTTCTTGAGGCATCACATTCCATAGTAAACGTTTTTGTGAAGTTTGGCGTAGCTAAGATCAGTGCTTGGCACATTTCCTCTTCAACATGTTCAAAGGCCTTAGCTTCTTCTAGAAACCAATAAAATGCATCTTTTTTCAATAATTTTATTAGGTTTTTTGTTATTCTCCCATAATTCTTAACAAACTTGTGATAATACCTTGTCAACTCGATAAATCCTTGAAGATGCCTTATGGTTGTGGGGATTTTCCCTTCCTTAATGGCTTTAATTTTTTTTAGGGTCTACCTTAAAACCCTCATGAGATACATTATGACCCAATTATTCCACCTCCTGTACTCCAAAGAAATATTTGGAGGTTTTTTCATATAATTGTTCCTTTCAAGACTTGTTGTAGATTAGTATATCATGAAAAAATACTAACACAAATGTTGTAAGGAAGGGTTTGAAAATGATATTCATCAAACCATGAAATTTGGAAGGTGCACTAGTAAGGCCAAAAGGCATGAAAAAAATTCACAATGACCCTCATGAGTTATGAACATTGTTTTCATAATGTCTTTAGTTTTCATTCTAATTTTATGATATCTTGAATGAAGATCCAACTTTGTGAAGTAAATTTCTCCATGTAATTCATCCAAAAATTCATTAATGACAGGAATGAGAAATTTATTTTTAATAGTGAGCTTGTTGAGATCCCTAAAATATAGACACGTGCATCATGATCCATCCTTATTTTGCACCAATAATGCTGGAGCAGAGAAAGAACTTTGACTAGGTTGAAATATACCTGCCTCTAGCATTTCTGCAACCATAAGTTCAATTTCACTCTTTTGGGCATAGGGATATATGTAAGGTCTGATGTTTGGAGGAACAATTCCTGGAATAAAATGAATAGCATGATCATGATCACGAATAGGTGGGAGGCCTTTGGGAGTCTCAAATACCTTGGAATATGATCGTCCAAGACATTTTGGAGATCTAGAGAAATAGTTGATTTCAATGTTTGAACCTCTAGTGAGCATAATTGTGCAATTACGCCCCATTGTTATTTCTTCAGAAGCTTTCTGATGCCATTAGATTTTATTACCTTTCCTAGTTTCCCTGTGATACCCCTTAATTTAGCTTCCTTTCCTTCCCAAAAAATTCAATAAAAGTTCTTGAAAATTAAAAGCTATCATCCCCAAAGATTTTAACCATTAGACTCTTAGTACAACATCAGCACCACCCATTGGAATGGAAATAATTAGACTATTCAATACATATTCCCCCATGGCTAGCTTGATATTATGACACTTTCTAGAGAAATTTATACTTCATCCATTTGCAACCATCACTTGACACTCTAGTGCTGGATATAGGAAGAAATTCAATTCCTTAGTTATCTTACAATGAATAAAATTATGGGTACTACTTGAATCAATCAGAATTATTACCTTTTTGTTCTTGATATATCCTTCTATCTTGAGAGTTTTACTAGTGGTATTTCCTACCAATGCATTACAAGATATGGTCGGATTCATTTCTCCTTCCTCTAGAGTTGGTTCTTGGTGTATATCCTCATCTTTTGATGTTTCTTGTTCCTTTTCTTCCTCCTCTTAATAATCTATGTAGCATAATTTATTCTCAGCACACTTATGACCTTTAGTGTATTTTCTCTCACAATTGTAAGAAATCCCTTTTCTCCTTTTTCCTACAACAGTTGTGGTGTCAACCTTGTAGGTTGTGGAAGACTACGAGCAACGACACTTCCATATTTATAGTTGTGAGTGGTAGACTTCCTTGTTGCCATAATTTTTCTTTCGACTTTTCTTGCCACCTTGAATGCCTTCTCTAATGAATTAGGTTCCCAAAGGCGAACCTCATGTTGAATGTTATCCTTTAAAGTCCCTATAAATACATCAATCCTATGCTCATCTAAAATATTAGTTACCCTAATATTTAATTTTTGTAAGTCTTCAATGTGCTCCGTGATTGAACCCTTTTGTTTGATATTTATCAATTGGCTAAAGAAGGTGTTTCTATTTGTATCTTCATAATTTGTTATCATTTACTCCGTAAAAATTGACCAAGTGATAAGTGATTTGCGAGAACAAAGGCATATATACCATAAAAACTGATTGGGTTCTAAATACAAAGATTCAATACCTACCTTTTGTGAGGGTTGCACCTCATGTAGATCAAAATATTTCTCCATCTATAGTATCCATGTTACCAAATCCTTCCCATAAAATTTCCTCATTTTGATCTTCGGGATGTGGTAGGTTTTCAACATAAAGTTGGAGTATCGAAAATCATGATTAATATTCCTTTTTTCTCATCATGGGTTTTATGGAATACCTTGTCACCATTAGGAAGCATTTCTTGTAGCAACTTTGTTAAACCTTGATTTAAACCTTCCATGTTTGCTTTTAAACCATCCTTCAAACCTTCCATTTTTTTTTCTAAACCATCCTTCAAGCATTCCATGTCCATTTTTATTTTTGATTCTAAACCATCCATGTTCCATTTTAAACCATCCATCTTAACATTCGTCATCGCTTCTAATTAATTTTTTGTTACTCTTTGTGAGAGTGAAATTTGATGCACTTGGTCTCGTAATTTTGATATATCATGTTGCATTTCTTCCTCTTCTTCATGCGTCATAGAAGATATTTCTGGTTGCTTACTAGGTGTGTCCATTTTTTTGTTCTGAGACATTTTGGAATCGAACAATGATATCTATGCTTCTCTATTTTATTTGAATCACTTCAAACTGATTTTTCAAACAAAAGTTATGCAAACTTTAAAAAAATTACACACCTTTTCCTTGTTTTTTAGGAGCTCGATATTGAAACTGTTGTATCTCTATAATTTCGGTTCTCCAAGGTATGAACATTTGTCCTATTGTATCCCTATGAATTTTCTTGTCAGACCAGGAGGGAACTCCTCAAATCAAAACTCTTATTCATTCAAGTTGTTCATTATTATATACAAGATGGAGTGACTGTTCAGTTCATCTCCCGATGACTCTCTATCTTCTCTATTATTTATTTACATTAATTATAGTTGTACACCCAATCCCTCTGATTAGGTGTCAACATTCCCCCCTTAATCTGAGGGGATGTTGGTGAGTCCAAGCATCATTCTGAATCTTTCAAGATTTTCTCTTCCAAGTGCTTTGGTGAAGATGTTTACAATTTTTTAATTGGTGGAACAATGGTGGAGATGGATTGTTTTGGCCTCAACATGATGGCAAACCAGATGATATTTAGTATTGGTGTGCTTTGTTCGATCATGGAACTTTGGGTTCTTGGCCAACTTTATTGCAGGGGTATTGTCAATCATGAGTGGAGTCAATTGTACTTATTTTACTTACAAATCTTTAAGAATTTTCCCGAGCCACACAATTTCTTTTGTTGCCTCAGTAGCTGCCACATATTCTGCCTCTGTTGTGGAATCTGCTGGAACTAATTATTTGTGTGATCTCTAGGAGACAGCTCCTGATCAGAGACTCATAGCATAACCTGAAGTAGATACCCCAGTTTCTTTGTCTCCATCGAAGTCTGAATCAGAGTATCCAATCAAGCTGAAGTCGCCCACCTGTGTATACTTGATTCCAAAGTCTTGAGTTCCCTTCAAGTACTTTAGAACTCTTTTTGCAACAAACCAATGTCCCTCACAAGGCTTTTGCATAAATCTGGAGAGGATTCCAACAGTAAATGAAATGTTTGGTCCGATAGTGGTTAGGTAGTTGAGACTTCCTACAAGTTGTATGTACTTTGTTGCATCCTCAAATTCTTTTCCTTCAATGGATATGAGCTTTAAGTTTTGTTCCACTGGAGTAGTCATAGGATTTCATTCAGTCATGCCAAACCTATTCAACAGATCTCCAATGTACTTCTTTTGAGAAAGGAATATGGACTTTGGATGTTGAGTTACTTCAATACCAAGATAGTAATGAACATAGCCCAAATCAGTCATTTCAAAACCTTTCTTCAATTCCTTCTTTATTGATGCAATGTAGTTTTCATTATTCCTTGTTATCAAAAGATCATCTACATCTACCACAAGATATATAATTGTTTTGCCAACTTTCTTGACAAATAAATTTGCATCATCAAGATCATAATGTTTGAAATTGAGTTTCAGAAGATTCCCAGTCTGTTTTTCATACTAGGCTCGTGGTGCTTGTTTGAGGCCATACAAGGATTTCACAAGTTTGCATGCTTTATGTTCATGTCCTTTCACAGCAAATCCTTCAGGCTAGGACATAAAAACATTTTCTTTTAGATCTCCATTCAAGAAAGCATTTTTTACATCCATTTGATGGACTTTCCAACCGTTCTGAGCTAGTAGGGCAAAGAGTGTCCAGATGGTAGCCCATTTTGCTGTGGGGGAAAATGTCTCATCATAATCAACCCCTTCCTTCTATGAAAAACCTTTTTTCACAAGCCTGGATTTGTACTTGTCAAGTGAGCCATCAGCTTTATACTTGTTCTTGTAGATCCATTTGTAGCCAATTGGTTTGGTTCCGAATGGACGATCAACCAGCTTCCAAGTGCCATTCTTTATGAGGGCATCGTACTCCTTTTGCATCACTTCTTTCCATTCATCATGAGAAGCAGCTTCTTTGAAGGAAGTTGGTTCAAAATCTATAGACAAATTTAATTCACAATCATAAGAAACATCCATATCAACAGGTGAATCAGAGTCATCTACATCACCTCCATTTTGTCGGTTTGAATTTCTAGTTCCTATCTTTCCAACGTCATCAGGATGAACACTTTCAAGTGTCTTTGTCAGCCACTTTGGGGGACTTTCTTAGATGGTCCAAGCTGCTCCATTGATTTAGTTGGGACTGAATCAAGATTGAGTCTCCCAATTCTCTCAATCACATCACTCAAAGTATCATCCATTGTTGCAGTTTCATGCAAGGGAGAGAGTGCTTCAGAAGAAGATTCCACAGGTTGATCTAGTATAGGAATCCCCCCTTCAAGATGTGGAATATGATTCTCAAATTCTTGAAATTATTTTTGCATTTGTGAATATATCCAAGCGATCAAGTTGCCTTTCAACAACATTGTCAGTTTTGGATGATTCAAGAAAGATTACATCTCTAGATACAACAAACTTTTTTTTGACTTCATCATAGAGACGGTATGCTTTGGAGGTGTTTGAATACCCCAAGAAGATACACTTACGACTTCTTGCACCAATTTTGTTTCTATGTACCTTTGGTATCAGGAATAATAGGTGGAACTAAAGACCCTGAGATGCTTTATCAAAGGAATGTGCCCATACCACATTTCATAACGAGTCTTGTTTCTGATAGCATTAGATGGACATCTATTCTTTATATATACAACACATTGAACTTCATTAACCCAAAACATCATTTTCACTTTTTTGAAGAACAACATGGAGCGTAGCATATTTAAGATTGTCCTATTCATTATTTCAGCTACACCATTCTGTTGGGGATTATAAGGCACAGTTGTTTGATGTTTGATCCCATGCTGGCGAAGATAGTTTTGAAATTCATTTGAATTGTATTCTTTTCTATTATCAGTGTGAATAGAGAAAATATGAGATTGTGCATCATTTTCATCCATGTATGAAAGTTCTTGAATGTTTGAAAAGCATTAGATTTATTCTTCAATAAATAAACCCAACACATTCTGGTGTAGTCATCAATAAATGTCATCATATATTTATTTCCATTTGCAAAAGAGATAGGCATTGGACCACATAAATCATGAATGAATGAGTTCAAGTTTTCTATGTGCTCTAGAGTGTGAATCATGAAAGCTGGTGTTTGCTATGCTTTCTTAGAATGAAATCATCAGGTTGCTTAAGCTTCCTAGGAATTGTAGGCAATACCAGAAACACCAATTTTCTTCACCAAGTGCCAGGCTGTCTTAGTTCAAATGTCCAAATCTAGCATGCCATAATGCAATCTGATGGTAGTGTACCTTCTTCATAATGGAGAATTGTATTAGAAATTTGTGCACGAGTATTGGTGTCCATGCAGCTTGAGAAGCCTTTCTTCTTCTATCCCTGTCATGACAAGTGAGTGGTCAGATTTTTTCTCACCTCAAGCTTGCCATCAATTTTATGAATGGATTGACCTTGCTAGCAGATTGTGGACCAAATTAGCTTGGTTTCTCCTCAACTGTCGGGAGCTTGGATCATTTTGTTTAACTCGGTAACCCTTTCTTGGAAGACCGTTGCAATTTAAGCTATTGGGATGGGGTCCCCTGGGTCAGTTTTGGGGTCAGAAACCCAAGTTTTGATTGGTCTAAAAATATGTAAAGTCTCCACAATTTGTGGATGCAGAGTGCATAGAAGTTAAGTCAAAATGGGTTTTAGCCCCTTGTCTATGTAAAGTTGAGTCAATTTTGAGATCCACCCATGGTCCGCGAAGAATTATATGTAAAGCTATAAATAGGTGTGTCTTAGAGAGTCTAAGGCAGATATAGATCTATGTCTATGTCTGAGATAGGAAAGAATGGCAAGTAAGCAGCGAGCAGATAAAAGAGAAAAGGATCTACAGCTGAGTGCATGGAGGCCTAGAGTAGAGTCCATAGCTGAGTGCGCAAACCCCTGCAGCTGAGTGTGGAGGGAAGTCTTGAGTCTGTAATACCATATTGAAGATCAATAAAGAAGATTGTTGAAGAAATTCATGTGTTTATCTGTTTACTTTTGTTATTTATGTTTGTGATATATGATGTCATGGAATAATTTCTTTATGAAATATTGATCTATTGATGCACAACTCTATGGGATAATTATTAATAACTGTACGCAATGCATGTTAAACACTTTCGCGAAGATTATAATACATTCTATTATGGTTATTGAATACTTAAGTAGATCTCTCTCTTTTAGAAATTTTTATGGTGCACGTAAGTGGATGATTCATCTGTTAAGGGTCAGCAAAGACCTATCGTATACCTTTGCGAAGGTCTAAACACCATTTAAAGGAAGTTGCAGTACTAAGCCCTAGGGGCTTATAGATCTATGCGAAGGTAGATCTAGGGAAGCAAAATATATCACACTAATCTCTGGATGCGACAACTTGGTTCCAGCATTCCCCCCATACTGCTTTGGGTGAGAGTTCAGCCTGCACTACACGAGTTGATGCCGAAAGGGCCAGTAGTGTAAGGTTTTGTTTATCACAATTAACTCTGAACCTGGTTCAAGACCCACTAAGCCAAAAAATGGTTTCATTGCTGGGACCCGGATCTGCTTAAGGATAGGTGTGATGTTGCATCATTGGAATCTGACCAAGAAAGAAAATGAGAAGTGGTTGGATAGAAATATTAACAAATTCATGGTGCAGGAAAACCGGAATCCACACATGTCAAAGGAGCAATGGTTAGATAGATATTTGTACAAAGAAATACACTAAATTTTCTTCTACACCTTCCCAATCAAACTATACGAGTGGGTAGCTAAGTTGGTAGACGACCAAGGAAGGTGGAATCTTGACGGTCCAATAGTGTGGACTCTAAAGCTAGTGTGAAGGTTGGAAGCCTCCAAAGACAAGATCATGCGCGTTGTCAACCATTGGCTCAATCGAATTATAGGAGGATTTGTTACAGAGTTCACGGTTGATACCTCAGTTAGCTAAAGTGAAGCAAAGTGACGCTTCTTCAAGGGACTACGAGGAAAATATCTAAAATCTCTGAATACCTAGATTAAGATGCTCTTGTGTGAAAAGTGGGTTATGCCATTACCTCGATGTTTGGATCTACGAGAAGTGGATGATCTTTAGAAATCAAGAGAAAACAGATCCTGAATATAGCCCGTTGATTGGACCTCCTTCAAGCGACAATGAGGGAGAAGTACAGGCCTCACCACAGAGTGTTGTCCAATTGATAAGATAGTGTTTTCCACAAATACATCATCCATCCACTCCACCTCCATAGCATACACCTTCGCCCACACCTCCACCACCAGCATCATCGTTCAACATGTCAAACTCAATAAAGCTGTCGGTTTTCAAGGGTATAGGGAGTGAAGATATAGATCAGTTATGGTTTGTTGTGAATGTTGTGTGGATTGCACAACAGATCACTTATGACGACATAAACAAGGCACAGTTGGTTATTTCTTTATAGGATCGCACGCTGATGTGGTATATTAAGTACTGTGTTGATCATCCTTTAGCAACGTTAGCAGAAACTAAGGATGCTTTAAACAAGGAGTTTAGTAAGCCTAATTCTGACACACAGTTAGTCGTTGGATTTAAGGAAATCACGATGAGGGCTAGTGAGACAACTTGGGAGTTTGATCAAAGGTTGAAATGTGTGATCCGCGAAGATAATATGCATCTCATAGATGGTCAGCAACGCGAGTGGTTTATAGCCTCACTTCTGCCCCACCTGAGGATTTCTTTGTCACATCAGAAGATAGGAACTCAGGAAGAAGCCCTGGAAATCATGATGAAATTGCACGAGACACCTATTCAAGATGCGACTTTTGGAGTTCAACAAATTCACTCGCAGTTGCAGAACCTTTGCTTGGAATTGTAGAGCTTGAGAAAAGGGAAGGAGGCTAGGCCAGATGTTCACAAGGAAGTATGGTGCCTCAAGTGTAAGAGCCATGGGCATGATAAAGACCATTGCCATGCCTTCACAAATTATATTATAGGGGGGACTAAATCCCCTGAGGCAGGAAGCTCCAACAGGACCAAGTGCGAGGCCCACACTATGGTGCGCTATTTGTCAGGTGGCTAGAAAACACATAACGGATAATTTTCATTTGCTGCAAAAGTTCATTCAGATACCAAAACAAATTTTCTATGATTTCTGCAAATCAGTAGGCCATGATGAGCGCCACTATCGCAACTATGAACTAATGATGGAAAGAATGCCCATCTACTGAATGCAAGCAGAGACTCCTCCTCCAAATTAGGGCATCAGAGGAGCGCACGGAGGATATCAAGGACGAGGATGAGGAAGAGGACGAGGAGGACTTGGTAGTGGTTGTGGTCAGGTTATTTGCTATAACTATGGGACACCAGGGCACTACACGCGGGAGTGTCAGAATCAGACACACCTGTCATGTCAATACTGCAGCCAGTTTGACCACACTATACCAGAATGCCCTGTGTTGATAACCAAGATGCAGGAGAAAAAGGTGCAGCCTCACAAACCTACACAAAACTTACAAATGATGAGAGTTGAGCCCTGCAAAGAAGATCAGAATGTGAAAATAGTGTTGAGCAGCGGCATAAAAACTGGCAATGACAAGGGAAAATAGCATGAAGATGATGGATGGGTCTACAAGGCCCCGGAGAAGGAAGTTGGTTTTGATCTAGAGCGCACGAAGGAAAAATTTATGGAAGCTAAGAAAAGCTTCACCAAAGCATCTACCTCAAAAAGTTAGGACAAAATACCAGAAGTCAGCGTGCCTACAGAGGTTGATCCGTATGTACTTATTGCATTCTTGTAACCTGCATGAAACTTCTGCGCAATAGCAAGGTTGTGAAAGGCCTAAAGGAATTGATAAACAAGTGTGTTGGTAAAGAAAATGTCCCTGATGGACACCATTTGGTTAGAAATATTGGAAAACATAAGGTAAGAATAGGACGCGAGATGAGGCTCGCCACGCAGATAGGAGATTATGAGATGGACCAGGTCATTCTGGATCTGGGGTCTGACGAGAACGTTTTGCCTAAATAGACATGGGAAAGAATGGGAAGACCTGGGAAGACCTATGTTGCAATCATCTCCGATCCAGCTTAGAATGGAAAACTAGCAGAATGTCATCCCTATGGGACGACTACATGGAGTAACAGTGGACATATAAGGTGCGAGCTCACTGGCTGATTTTGAAGTAATATAAATTGTTGATGACAGAAATCCATACCCTGCACTCCTTGGAATTGATTGGGCCATTGATATGAATGGATTCATCAACTTAAAGAGAGGATAATGACGTTTGAGAGAAAATCGCTTCGGGTATTAGTACCATTGGACCCCGCAGAAGGACTGCGCTATACTGAATCGATCTGTGACTACAAAGAGAGTGATGATGACCTGGATCAAACCTACAAAATAATGGTGCGAGACCAATACTGGATTAATCCAACAACTGATGGATGGATTGTATGGGACTGGGAAAGTTCATGTACCTCGAATTTAAATGAAGAACTGGAGCATTGGCATAATTAGCTACATGAAGTATCTACGTTGCGCTGCAACATGATGACTTAATCGCTGTATTGTGTGTCATAGGAGGTAAGAAATTTACCTTATTATGATGGTTTAACTGACGTAGATAAGTTTTTGGATGCCTTTGAATGGGAAGTCCCTGAGGATCATCACTTCCAAGCACTAGATGTGGCGCTACATGCTACACCTGCACAATGTTGGGGTACGCACAAGGTCAATTTCGATGAATGGCAAGATTATAGAAGGATGATGAGGTTGTGATTTTGTCATCCTAAAATTCGACTGAATGAGAAATAAGATGGGAGAAATTATCCACGCAATCATTTAGTGAAGTGGACTAAAGTTTATGGAATGGAGCCGCAACAGGAGTGGGTGCACTTATTCTATCATACTTTGGATACAATTCCTATGAATTGGTATCTGGAAACAGAGCTCCGCCATGGCACCGCAGAGTGGGATATATTAAGGGGAGGATTCTTACTGACCTTCCATTTTGAAGATGGGTTCGAATGCATTGATGAAGCTCTGCAAGATATTAAGGCAACAATCTTCAGAATTCCGCATGATCCTTTGGATTTGGTTCAACCAGACTGGAGCACCCAACTGTGCCATGCACTCGAATGCTATAATCTGACCGCTAAGGGGGAGGATGAAGATCCAAGAAATATCAATATTCCATAGGCAGAAGGCCATTGCGAGGTCGAAGGTCCGCAAATAGAAATCTTAGACATCACCACACCATTGAAAACCAAGAAAGTAAACATTGGTACTAAAGCAGAGCCAAAATTTGCGAAGATTGGGGATTACTGGGATGATGCCACAGTCGATAAAGTCGTTGAGCTACTCCGCGAGTACCAGGATATTTTTCCTACAAAGTTTTCGAACCTAAAAGGCATTCTAGGTGACTTGGGTGTGATTAAAATCAATTTGAAATTGGACGCGAAGCCTATTAAGCAGAGGTCATATTGCCTTAATCCCAAATACAAGGAAAAGTTCTGCTTGGAGTTTGATAAGATGCTAGAAGCAGGAATCATCGAACCTGTGGAGGAATCTGATTGGGTGAGTCCGATGGTGGTTCAGGAGAAGAAACAGAAGGGAGAAATAAGGATTTGTGTATACCTAAGGAAGCTTAATGATGCCTACGTCCATGATCATTTTCCGACACCATTTACTGATGAGGTATTGGACAACGTTGGAGGGTAGGAGGCCTACTCGTTCACAGATGGATTTTCAGGGTACCATCAGATCAAGATCGCACTAGAGGATAGGAGAAAAACAACCTTCGCGACTAAATGGGGTTGTTTTCGGTATAACATCATGTCATCTGGACTCAAGAATGCACCCGCAATATTCTATCGCGTAGTTATAGCAGCATTTAAGGAGTTCATCCATAAGTTCTTGGAGGTGTATTTTGATAACTAGACGATGTTCGGTTTAGTAAAGCGCCATGTAGCAAACCTGCGCCTAATGCTGGATACATGCCGCAGATACCAGATCATGTTGAACCTGAGGAAGTGTCTATTCTATGTCCCCTTTGGGATCTTGCTAGGTCATGTGGTGTGCAAACAAGGGTTGATGGTAAACCCTGCCAAGATCACGGTGATAGCCAAGAAGTGTCAAACAGTTGCGCACAACGCTCGGACATACAGGATATTATAGAAAGTTCATCAAGGCTTATGCTTAGATTACCATGCCCATGGAGAAACTGCTAAAAAAGGATGCTACATTCTGTTGGGATGAAGAATGTCAATGCAGTTTGGATGTATTGAAGAATGAATTTCATGTACATGTCGATGCTTTTCTTGCATTGCATTGGGAGTAGTGCTAACACAGGTCGGTGAAGGAGAGATGGACCACCCTATAACCTTGGCGAGTAGGAAATTATCAAAGGCCGAGAAGAATTACTCAATGACATAGTGCGAGGGATTGGCTATGGTGTACATGCTTCAAAATTCCAGGCACTATTTGTTGGGCAAACATTTTGAAATGTACACAAATCATTCTGCCTTGAAATACCTAGTCAATAACCCTGTGTTGGGGGGGAAGATCTACTGATGGTTGTTGCTATTCTAGGAGTATGACTTTGATGTGATTGTGAAGCTAGGGAGGTTGAATGTAGGACCTAACCATCTATCATGGATCGAAATAGGAGAAGAGCCTACTAATTTGGAACAAGGATTGCCCAATGCACAACTCTTCGTAGTACGCATAGAAAATAACCACTTTGCAGATATTATCCACTTTTTGACTACAGGAACGATGCCAAAAGGATATAACAATCAAAAAAAGAAGGAACTAGTAGTGCACATGACAGATTTCTTAGTGATTGTTGGACATTTGTATAAGATGGGTTTAGACGAGATATTACAACCAAATGTGCCAGATTTCGGGCGGAATAACATCCTCGTTGAAGCTCATGAAGGGGTTGCAGGAGGACATTATGCAGGAAAGGAAACAACGCAGAAGATTTTGCACACAGGTTTATGGTGGCCTACGCTACATAAAGATTGTAAAGAGTATTGTAGGGCATGTGATGCATGTCAACAAACGGGAATACCATCACAGAGGGATGAGTTTCCACTAAATCCTCAAGTATCGTTGCAACCATTTGAAAAATGGGCAATTGATTTCATTGGGCCAATTTAGCCCCCAAGAAAGAAGAAAGGTGCGCGCTATATCATCACTGTGATGGAGTATTTTACCAGATGGGTCGAGGCACAGCCAGTTAAAGGTTGCATGGGAACTACAACAACAAATTTTTGTTTGAATATGTGTTAACTAGATTTGGTTGCCAAAAAGTGTTGATGAGTGATCAAGGTACGCACCTCCTAAATGAGACAATCAGCGCGTTGACTGAGGAGTTCCAAGTCTATCATCAGAAGAGCACACCATAGCATCCTCAGGCTAATGGAACAGTGGAGGCCTTTAATAAGATTTTGGAGAATGTGCTGACGAAGATTTGTAACGCGTAGCGGAATGACTGGTATGTGCGCATACCTGTAGTGCTATGGGCGTATAGGACTACTTGTGATAGGCCCCTTTTAGATTTGTCTATGGCATAGAAGTTGTGATGCCTATGGAATATATCGTGCCTAGTCTGTGCATTGCAACTTTCACAGGTATGGCAGATCGTGAAGCCTTATAGGAATGGCTTGCGAAGTTGATGGAGCTTGAACAGGACATATTCTTGGCTAGATTCCATCAGCAAGTACAGAAGAAGCGTGAAAAAGCATGGCAGGATCGACACATCAAGCTGCACAAGTTCAAGGTAAATGATTTGGTTTTTTTATGTGATAGCAAGTTCACTAAGTTTCCAGGAAAATTTCAAATGCACTGGCTTGGGCCATATGTTATCAAAGAAATTACAGATGGAGGCACGGTTTAGCTTGCAAAGTTGAATGGAGAACCTTTTCCGGGAAGGATGAATTGAAGTCTATTAAAGCCATATATAGGGGATATGTCTCAATGACTATATGACGGAAGGATATTCTTAGTGCTCCAGTAGTTGTAAGGGAGCGTAGGACTATAAACTACACTGCCAAGATTGGAATGGAGTATAAGAAGTTGTGCGAAGGGAGGTACCTCGCAGCACAACAGGAAAGTGACCATTGGATTCACTGTTCATGATTTGACAGCCAGAAGACAGTTAAGAGGAGTGGGCTAGCGACATTTAAAGAAAAAATATTTGAAGATCTATTGCCAAAACAACATTAATGATCAAATTTTGGGGGGAACAGTTGGATTTGAATTCAAAAAATCCTATAAATTACTTTTGCTGGTCCAACAGAGAACACATTGCACACTTAGAGTTTTTGAGCTGAGTTGTTTATTTCTTATGAACCACTCGTTCTTTGAGGATTTGGTCGTGAGCCCAGCATTTTCCAATTTACTAGAGTTGAATTAGAAGTTCAACCTTGACACCATGTTAGGACCAAGCCCTGCTGAGACTATGAGCACTAGGCAAGATATCACATCTGAAGGAGCTGCGCCGAGGTGGTGAGTATGGAAGCTTCGACTCCTGTGCCTACGACGCTGAGGTCACCTATGCCAAAGCCTGCTCCTATTAGAGAAACCTAGAAACCGAAGAAGAATAGACAGAAGAAGCCAGTTCCAATCCACGAATTGCCCAAGAAACATTCTGCAAGTCAAAATCAGAAGAAAGACAAGCAACTTGAGAGGGTTGTCGATTTGGAAGTCGAGGAAGGATATGGCACCGAGGATATAGACGCTAAGGGATTGGAGCCCCTTACCAAGTTGCTTGACTATATCCCTTCACGCAAGGGGAAGGCAAAGGTCACCAAGGACCCAAACTCAGATAAGTTTGTCATCTGTATGCCCTTATTTTTGAAGCAAGTCCCCTTTGAAGGTTCGCGGCTTGCGTGGATCCCCCTACTGAAAATGGAATATTGGGACCTAGTAGACCATGAATGGTTCCCTCACCTTGCGACAGAAAATTATATGAAGTGTGTCTATTACCTGGACTCAGGTGTCACTGAGTTAGAAATGATGGAATGGATTCGTGGAGTGGAGAATTCCAGGTTGTTGAACCTGTTGTGGGTACCCCACTTTCACCGCACCACTATCAACACGACCTGTGTGCATCAGTTGCTTACTCTAGTGCATGATGGGTGCTTATGGCTAGGAGGGCCTATACCCATCACTGACATGCTCATCCATAGGATCACGCACCTGCCACATGAGGGTTTGAATCTGGCCAAGGATTTTGGCAGAAAGGCAGGAGAAAAAGATTTGGTGGATAAGATGAAGAAGGAGTTTGCACTTGTGAAAATCTGCGTGGATATTCAATCACTTCTATCAACGATCCCATGGTGCAGATTTCCACACAAATCCTGGCAGGAAAGGCAATGAGGAAGTGCCACGTGGAAAAAGTTCCAGTGCTTGTGGTCTCTTTAGTTGCACAATGCGTGAAGGGTGTGTAGTTTAACTGGTCAAGGTACCTATGCAGGGAATTCCTTGCAAATTTCTGCGAGGTCCAGGATGAGACCAAGCTATTCCACTGTGGGTTGTTGTTGCTCTCCATCATGTTGGTCGCATGGGAGCTACCTGAGGACAAACAGTTTCCTCTATTGAAGGAAGGATTAGCAGAGGCCGCGTAGTTCACTTCCCTCTGTGCCACAAAGGACCCCGTGTAGGTCAATAAAAAAAAAGATATTATGGGTTTTGATGGAAGCAAGCCTTTGCATGGCCATCAACCAATGCCCAAGGTTGTCCCTGACCTTGTACGTGCAATTGTCAGCATATACCACATTCAAAGCTGACATCCACCGCGTCTACATTTAGGCAAGAAAGGAACCACAACAGAAATTGTACAATTTATCATACTTGGTCACAGATCATGACATACAGGAGGTCATCAAGTGATGGCTAGCAGAATGGCACACCCCATCTGATTTGGATGCTAGAACCAATAAGGGCGCAGGCAACTCAGCTGAATAGAAAAGGAAGGATGCAGCAAATTATGTTGCGCAAAATTTGGTTGCGCAGTAGAAAAAGGAAGCTGTAGAGAAGGCTCGGAGGGAGAAGGAGCACGCTGCTAAGGAGTAGGCTAAGAAAGAGCAGCGTGAATCACAGAGAAGTGGTAAATACCCTTTGCCCACGACAAAGGAGGAAGAACATTTTGAACTGGGTGGCAGCAGAGATGAAGGGTAGAGCACCCCATTTCGGCTAAGGAAGCGCAGACAAGAGCAGTAGGAAGGTCCCCGCAAGAAGCAAAGGTCAGAAAAAATGCAGGTTGATCCCATGATATTGATGGAGGGTTATCTCGATGAGATCGACAACAAAATCTGGGATACTACAACTAAACTACTGCAACAGTTCGAGCAGTAGTATATGCAAATGTTGGGGAGCGTCTAGAAGGATCTGCAAGAGCTACAGATCCAAAATAGCAGGATACATGTGGGTGCAGGTCAAGCGAGCGCAACACAAATGAGCTTGGTACCGAGGACAAGTCAAGTTGCAGAATTGGTAAGGACATTGGACCTTCACACAGTTTCTTTACCAGAAGGGTCCCTATGCGCAGAATTGGTCGATGACCGAATCATCTTAAGTACACTTAAGAACATCACACTAAACATTACAATGCTCCCCAATGAATTTCTTCATTCGCTACAAACATGAGTGACAGAGGAATTGAGAGCTCAAGAGCAGCGCATTCTCAATTTAATAAGCGAATATAGGGTTAACAATGAACAAATGTTCGCCAAGAAGACACAGGACTTGAAGGAAAAAGATATAATGCAGGCATAGAGTTCCAGGCTGGAGGCCGTGGTAGCAGAGGCATGCAGAACAGTGCCGGAGTTGCACATCCCAAAGGACGCATAACCAGAAGCCAAGATCTGGAAATTAGTTGCAGGACTGCACATGGCGAAGGTGGAAGTTGGGTGAGTTCAATTTAAAATCAATATGAAGATCACTGAGCTGCAGCTCAAATAATAGCCTAGGACTCCGCCTGAGGTCTAGGAGTCACGCAAAGCCGCCATCAAGGAAGGGATGGCCACTTTGGATGCCGCAGTCGCTAACTACACGACCTTGTTTGAATAGGCGATGGAGTTAGTCACGACTCTAGAGGAAGACCCAAACCTGCAGATATTGAATATAGAGATTCGCGAGATCCAGAAACAGTACGACAAGGTCAGGGTGACGACGTGCTCAATTGTTACAGTGCAACTCCTCGCCAAGTTGCAAGAGGGGAAGAAGCTCCTCACAAAGGTAGAAGAATCTCAAAAGAAGGAGGTCGTGCTTAAGGCCAGATTGGGACCTTCATTAAAAGAATCTTACCAAGTATCAACCATCATTCAGGAGAATCTTATGAGCTTGCAACAAACACAACAAATGATGAAGCTAGCCATGGAAGGACTACCTACAGAGCAGCTCGTAAAAGAGGTCAAGCAGGTAGCTACGTAGAGCGCTACCGAGGTTGTAGTTGTGCAAGTGGAGCTGGGGGATATTCACAGCAAGATCGTCGCACCAACCGAGTGACATGAGGGCGAGTCATGACCTTTGTGTTGGCGGCTTATTAGGATGGGGTCCCTTGTGTCATTTTTGGGTTCAAAAACCCAAGTTTGGATGTATATTTTGGTAAAAAGATGCAAAGTCTTTGTAATTTGTGGACGCAGAGTGCGTAAAAAGTTAGGATTCAAAAGGGGTTTTATCCCCTTGTCTATGTAAAGCCGAGTCAGTTTTGAGATCCACCCATGGTCTGCAGACCATGGGATTGTATGTAAAGATATAAATAGGTGTGTCTTAAAGAGTCTAAGGCAGATAGATATCTATGTCTATGTCTGAGATAGGAAAAAAGGTCAAGTAAGTAGCGGGTAGATAAAAGGGACAAGGCTCCACAGCCGAGTGCGTGGAGGCCTAGAGTAGAGTCTGCAACTGAGTGTGTGGACCCTTGCAGCTAAGTGCACAGGGCAGTCTTGAGTCTGTAATACCATATTGAAGATCAATAAAGAAGATTATTGAATAAATTCATGTGTCTATCTATTTACTTCTGTTATTTATGTTTTCGATATATGTTGTGATGTAATAATGTCTTTATGAAATATTTATCTATTGATGGGCGACTCTATGGGATAAGTCTTAATAATTGTACGCAATGCGTGTTAAACACTTTCGCGAAGATTATAATACATTATGTTATGGTTATTGAATACTTAAGTAGATCTGTGCGAACTCGGATCTAGGGTTGTTTTATGGTGTCTGTAAGTGGATGATTCATCTGTTAAGGGTCCATAAAGACCTATCTTAGACCTTCGCAAAGGTCTAAAGGCTGTTTAAAGGAAGTTTCAGTACCAAGCCCTAGGGGCCTATAGATCTGTGCAAAGGCAAATCTAAGGCAACAAAATACATCACATTGATCTCTGGATGGGGAAACTTGGTTCCAACATCCCCCCATACTGCTTTGGGTGAGAGTTCAGCGTGTGCTACACGGGTTGATGCCGAAAGGGCCAGTAGTGTAGGGTTTTGTTTCGCGCAATTAACTCTGAACCTGCGTCAGGACCCACTAAGCCAACATTAGCCCAATTCTTGTCCTCTTTATGCCATGAGTAGTTCCATCATCACCAGAACCATTTGCTACCCCCTATGCTACTCATTCCTCTCCAACAAGATTTTCCTTTAAGCTCTTTTCAGACTCCTTAATCTAGAAAAGATTCTCAAGTGAACTTGTCTCCTTCATGCTTGTAAAACTACTTGAAGGGTCATCTACCCAGTATACATTTAACCCTTTTCTAGACTGGAATAGACTAGTGATGAAAAAGGAATACCCTAGTTGTCTACAGCTAGGAGGTTCTTTAGGAGGTTCTCCCTTGTATACTTTTATCTCTTTTTCAGGCTTGGGGGAGAACTTTACAAAAAATGAACTTATGAAAAGAGAAGGAAGGGAACCTTTATTTTCATTGGTCATCAAATGGAAACATCCTTAGTGTCACCCTTGAACACGACACGTGTCTGCTTCATTATCTCATAGTTATGTTTTAGCTTTCCTAAGAGTCGTATCGTACATATGAGTCGTCTACTCCTCTAGCTGGTTACTCTTCCAGTCATATGGAGCATGCCTTGATTCCTCCTGCATTGTTGCATGATATCACATGGTGCTTATTAGTCATGCTACCAAGTCACTCTTTTGTCATGTCATTATGTGTTCAAGGGAAGTCACAGCCTGTGTCGGCCATCTATAGTAGCCTATTGGCCTTTTTGAGTCAGTCATCCCTGTGTTAGTTGTATTTCATCACTTCATGACTTCATCCATACATCACATCATCATGGTTTGTTCTATGTCGATTGATGGGGGATACATCAAGACCCTCCTTTAACGGATATTCTCCTATCAACTTCAGTTCATTATCCAAGAGCTTAATCTAGGAACCAGTAGTACCTTGGAGCTTGCAGGCCTCAGTGGAAGGGTTCCGCATGATCAATAGTGGGTTTACATCATTCAATCTTAATTGGTCGAGTTCACTGGTGTTCAACGTAAACTCATTTATTCACACTTAGTGGACTGTACTAGGTACCTTGGGATCCATTTTTCTCATTGGTGGATTCCCTTGTGTCTGTTATTATTTTTTCTCGATGGTCGATAATCAAGTGGTTTCTACCATGCTCAACTTCAACTCATTTATTCACATGATGTAGATTCGTACCATCGAGTGACATCTCACTCTTACATGGTGTAATTCCCATACTATGTTGGAGTTATGTATTAATTTATGTACTTTGAGGACTATCCTGAGACACTTGTTTGTATGTCATGTGTCCATAGTCTCACTAATGTATACCGCGACATAGATCCACATTGTATTTGCTGGTGGCTATGCTCTATCTATTAATTCACATGGACCCACTATGTATGTCTTTGTGCCCATGCTCTAGCATTTCATGTCATAGATCTGCAATGTATGTTTGGCGGCCATGTTCAGTAACTCTTTATGACCAAGCATGGGTATGCCCACCTCAAGGATGTTATCAGCAGAGTTTGTGACTTCAGTATTTGAGTTCCTTCGATCAATATTTGTAGTCTTGGCTCCTTCCTCCCATTTTTAGCTCTGAGTATTATTGTAATGCATTTCGGCCATCAGTTTCTCTTCTAACCTCATGCATTAGGGGCATCTGTTATAACCTTATTTTCCACTCCATTATTGTGAGAGAAACCCAATATCAACTTACCTCGATTACTAGCTAAAATTCACCCCTTTTCACCTTTTCGTTTACTTATGTGAGATTTATCCCATGTTAAAAGGGTGGAATTACATGATTGAGATATTTCTCATAATTAATTTGCCAAAATATTATAATTATGAGATAATAATTATTTCATAAGTGAGATAACTCAGAAAAAGCTCATACTTGTGAAAAAGGTTTCTAGAGTTTTTCATTCCCAAGGAGATAAACTTGCCCCACTTGTGTATGAGTTGGCTACGAGTCCATTATTGTAGAATTTTCCTAACTTCTGAAGCCCCTAGGTGTCTAGATACATTCTCCCAAAGGATAGAATGAACCTATATAATCTCGTTGATATCAATCTTTCGGATTAATCACATCGTTAGAATTAGGTCGATGTTTCGAACCAACTAATGTGGTTCATCCTCCGGACAAGGAGAGAAATCAATAGATCTGAGGGAATAAATAGCAAGGATGCATCACTGCCCAAAGTTAGCCGTTGAAAATTAGCTGGTAGGTAATTTGTTAAATTGTTTAATAATTTAGTTAGAAATTAGTTGTTATGTAATAAATAAATATTTCATTTCGATATTATGAATTGATAATTGATATTAAATTTTATAAGAATATTATCTAGAAAATATTATAATATTATCTAGAAATAATTAATTTTTATAATATAGTTTGTTAGGGTTTGACTCATTAAATTGTTTAACATTAGAAACTAGTTGTTATGAAGTAATTAAATATTTTATTTCGAAATCATAAGTTAAATGTTAAATAGTAATATTATCTATAAATAATTAATTTAAATAATATAATTTGTTAGGGTCTGACTTATTCAAGATAAATTGGGTTAAAGACCAACTCATTGGAATAATATTTTAATTCACTTATAATTTAATATTATTAATTTCTCTAATAATAACATAAAAAGGCTATAATTTGTTAGAGGAAAACTACAAATATTAAATCCTACCAATGATATATTGATGGTATTCTTATTGTTATTATTGTTATGGAGATTAATAATATTAAATTATTATTCTAATATTTTAATTCATTTTTAATTTAATATTATTAATTTTTATAATAAAAATAAAAAGACTATGATTTGTTGGAGGAAAACTAATCTCTTTAAGAAAGGAGGATGGCTGAGATAATTATTAAAAGCCATGATAAGTTTAGATTAGAAATATACTTCGATTGCCAACAAATAAATTAAAGAAAATTAATTTAGAACAAAGGGGGGAAAAGCCCAAAGGTGAGAAGGGAGATCCAGACAGAGTGAAAAGGGGAAAGGAGAAAGAGTCAAGAGGAGAGAGATGGAATCCATCTTTTACTTAATTTCCAGCCATCATCCCTTTTAAGGTTTTCGGCATGCCTCTCTATTTCAATCGCTTCCCTGAGTTTCTGGTGGTGGAAATGATCAACCCTAGCAATGAATTTGGATTCCTGAATGCAGATATGGTGTTTTGATTTCTCAGCATGTTCGGCAAGGGCTGATGTGCGAGAGAGATTATGTCTAATGTCAGTTGCATGTTCACCAATTCTCTGCTTAATAGACCTACCTACCTCTCCAATGTAGGGGATACCAAAGGAGCAGCGAATAAGGTAGACCCCTTTCATGTCTTTAGGGTCAATAGGGTCCTTAAGGGACCTAAGGGAATTTTTAATGGTTTAGAGAGGTTTGAAAGAAGAAGAGACGTTCATATTTTTAAGAATATGGACAATCCTATCCATGGTCCCTTGGATATACAAGAGATGAACCTTAGAGATAGGATCAGCACGAGTTGGTTTTACTCTAGGTGCTTTGTTGGCTTTGGGAAAGGCCTTGAGGCTCTGGGATCTACTATACCCATTATTTTTAAAAACTTCAAGAAGATGGGATTTCTCCTTATCAAGGTGGATATCATCGGAGATTCTTAGAGCACGGGTAGCAAGAGTGCTTGGAACCCTGAATTTTTTAGCACGGAAGTGATGAGAACTGGCATAGAGATAATGTTCCGTGTGGGTCTTCTTTCGAAAAGCTTGGTGACAGACATAACCATCATCCCTCCTAGAAAGGAGAATGTCAAGAAAGGGAAGATGACCATTCTCCTCAATTTCCATCATGAACTTGATGGATTCTGATTGAGAATTAAGGTGGTTAAGAAATAGATCAAGTTTCTTACGACCGTGAAGCCATATGACATAGGTGTCATCAACAAATATCTTCCATTTTTTAGGGCGAAATTGTGCAGAGGCTAAGGCCTTGGTCTCAAAATATTCCATAAAAAAGTTAGCTACGATAGGGGAAAGAGGAGAAGCCATTGCAACACTGTAGGTTTGCTCATAGAACTCACCCTGGAAACTGAAGAAAGTGGAGGTGAGGTAGAGGCCAACTAGCTTGGTAGTGTTTTCATCAATGATGCATTTAATGATATCAATGGCCTCTTGGATGGGGATTTTGGTGTAAAGGGATACGAAATCAAAACTAACCAACAAATCTCCAGGTTCTAATTTGATATCTCTCCACTCTTTAACAAAGGAGGCAAAGTCTTTAACGAAAGAATCCGTGTGATCAACAAGAGGCTTGAGTTTTTGGGCAAGTAATTTCGCAAGAAGATAGGTAGGTCCGCCTATTGTGTTAACAATAGGCCTTAAGGGGGGGCCAGGTTTATGAATCTTTAGAAGGCCATGAATAGAGTTGAAACGCCAGCAAAGAAAGTAAGGTCGACAACAAAAACATCAAAGGCAAGTGAAAGGATCGACATGCAAAACTTACTTGGAATAAAGATCGATGAAGAACTCCTTGATTCAAAGAGGTGCGCTCAGCCCAGATGATAATGATTATGTGAAAGAATGATTAACTGAGATCATTATAAAGATATTACATGCAAAACAAATCCATGCATGCTCGCCACTTGTCAATGGATGAGTGAGTTAGTTAAATGAAGTGAAGTGGGCTCCTATTTTCTAGGAGTGCACCCACATGCAACAAGGAAAGTGCATGCATGAGGATGAAGAGGGCACAATTCTTTGAGTCGAAGGAGTGCGCACAACTGGAGGGTGCACTCACTGAGCCTGAAGGAGTGCACTCCACTAGGGCATAATTTCTTAGCTCAAAGGAGTGTGATCAACTTGGGCGCAGTGCATGTCATCTTGGAGTGCGCTTTTGCCTAAGGAGGGCACAATTTCTTCCACTAGTGCCTCTTATAATTGTTGTGTGAAAAGAGTGTGTTTTTCCTGCTTTTATGTGTGTGATGCTTGTCGAACAAGAGCTAGTTACTAAATCAAGAAAAAATATTTGTTCTCCTATCCTTGGGTAAGATAACACAAGAGCTCTTAAAGATAGGGTGACGACACTTAGAAACTTTAACTTAGGAGGAAGTGACACTTAGGGATAACACAAGGATAGTCAAGCAAACATTGTGACGACATTAGGCAACTTGGAACGACGGTTCACGTAGGCTCCAAAATTAGATTAGGCATAAATTTTAGAGGGACATTGTCGCAGCAACAACACAACCCACCCTTTAGATTTGGGCAGCAAAGTTTGTCTGGCATCACTAAAGACCATTTTTTTTTTCCAAATGTGAATCACCCCAAAAGAAATATCACTAGATTCAACATAATTCTTGAAGAATAGAGGAAGTTTCCATCATTGTTGAGAAAATATATAAAAGGTAGAGCTTGAAGTTTTACTTTGAGGAGTACAAATCTTCCAACAATGTTAAGGGGTCAGAAAGTCGGGCCTTCCAATTTATTGTGAAATTTGGATAATAATTCCTCCCGTAGATTCCATTTAAGGGAGCTATCCACTAGGGGTGTGCCTAGATATTTTGAAGTGAGTTTACAATTTTGGAAACCCAAAATTCGAGCCACATGACGTTGGAAAAACACTGGGGTGTTAATGAAAAAGACTTAGATTTATTTTTATTGATATCTATACCCAAAGCAATAGAGATCATTTCCAAAATATTAGTGAATTATTGTGTTTCATGAACCGTTAGAGTTCCCATTCCATAGTGTCATCCAAAAATTGTTGGTAGGCGAGTAGTAGATTGTCCCCAAAGAGTCGAAGGTATTTGATCATTTTCTCTGATGTTGCTTCTTTGAAAGAAAAGCCTAGGTTTGACACATCCAATTTATTTTTATAAGACTTTATTTACAAAAATGCTCTAATAACATGGTATTGACAACATAAAGAATCTAAACTTATATTAATAGTCTAATTTTCCTTTAAACAAATCAATAGTAAAAAATTTCTAATCTATATATTCTTTATTTAAAGTAATACCAAATGTCTTATTTCCAAAAAAAATATATAAAAAATAAATAAAAAAATATATTTAAAAAATAAAAATAAAAAAATAATCCATTTTTATTTAAAAAATCACATAACACAAATGTGAAAAATATATATATATATTAAAAAAAAAAAAAAAATCCTAAACGAAAAGCAATAGAAAAACATGGACCAGCAATAAAATTTTGGAATTGTTGATTGAAACTATGCATTTACAAGCAGTGTAGCATCCAATCTTTCCTACCCACTTCAATGTTTTGAAAAGGATTTCCATGGATATTTTTTCCACGTGAATAGGTAGGGGAATCTTAATAAAAAATTTGCATGACTTTTTCCTAACTTATAACCATAAATACATTTTTTTTTTAATAGTGTATGTGGTGCTCACATCATATCATTTAACATTTGGAATTGTTGATTGAAACTATGCATTTACAAGCAGTGTAGCTTCCAATCTTTCCTACCCACTTCAATGTTTTGAAAAGGATTTCCATGGATATTTTTTCCACGTGAATAGGTAGGGGAATCTTAATAAAAAAATTCCATGCCTTTTTCATAAATTATAGGCATAAATACATTTTTTTTAATAGTGTATAGGGTGCTCACATCATATCATTTAACATGGACCAGCAATAAAATTTTGGAATTGTTGATTGAAACTATGCATTTACAAGCAGTGTAGCTTCCAACCTTTCCTACCCACTTCAATGTTTTGAAAAGGATTTCCATGGATATTTTTTCCACGTGAATAGGTAGGGGAATCTTAATAAAAAAATTGCACGCCTTTTTCATAAATTATAAGCATAAATACATTTTTTTAAATAGTGTATGGGGTGCTCACATCATATCATTTAACACGGACCAGCAATAAAATTTTGGAATTGTTGATTGAAAGTATGCATTTACAAGCAGTGTAGCTTCCAATCGTTCCTACCCACTTCAATGATTTGAAAAGGATTTCCATAGATATGTTTTCCACGTTTTCCACGTCAATAGGTAGGGGAATCTTAATAAAAAATTTGCATTCCTTTTTCATAAATTATAAGCATAAATACATTTTTTTTAATAGTGTATGGGGTGCTCACATCATATCATTTTTGGAGTATAACGTGTTGTAAATGGTTAGTTTATTATTGTCCTTTGGCATTGATGGTCGGAGGATTTCCTTTCATGTAAATAGTTGTTATTACACTACTGTAAACTTTCGCATCAAGGGACCAGGACAATCGAACTACGCATTTTTCTATTAAACTTTCAAATTGAATTTTGATTTAATTTATAATTATAGAGAATATTTAATTTACACAATATTTGAATTTTAAGTAACAGAATATCGAAAACGGGAATGATAATGAAAATAAATAAAACTAAAAAAATGATAATGAAAATAAATAAAACTAAAAAAACTCTATTATCGTCACTTTTAAATTTCATTAAATCTATTCAAAAATATAATTTAATATGGTAAAGATGTTATAATGTCTTATAAACTAGTCAAGATAAAAATATTTTTTGTGGTTAAAATAAAAATATAATTAATATAAAATAATAAAAACAAAAAATTGATATCTTTATTATTATTATTATTTGTAGTTAAAGTAAATTTGACGTTGTTGAAGGAATTTAGTTTGAGTGGTATGGCACACATTTTGTGTCCCGGACTTCGTGAGTTCAAGTATTATGTACGCAGTTACTTATTCCACTAAATGGAATGTACTCATTTCTATTAAAAAAACAAAAAGTAAATTTGATTTGGTCAAGTTATTGGTGGTTTTTGAGTTCCAGATTTATGAGAAATTATAGTATTCATGTGGAATATACCATATTTAAAGGGGGGAATTAAACCAGCCTAGCTTCATCTTAACTCTAGATTTATCAAGTGTTGAGAGGGATCAAATCTCTTTTCACTCAAAAAAAGCTTTGCATCTCGAGATTTTATTCCTCTTGGTGCTTGGTAGATCTTAAGTTACGATGGATCTAGGTTGGTATCACAAGATAACCTTAATATATTAAACACCAAACACGTGCTATATGGAAATTCAAGTTTCACAAGTTGTCAAGAAAGAATTAGAAGAGAGTTGTGATAGAGAAATTTTTTAATCGGATTAGGAAAAGTTGGGTTTTATACGAGAGAGTCTACTAACAATATTTTGTTTGTGTAATGTATTTTTTTGAAAGAAATAAAAATAAAATAAAATCTTTTATTATTTTGAAGACGGTAGCTAAAGTATATTAAATTATTTGAAATTTGAAAAGTTAATGATTAATAATGAAATTATGAAGAAAAGAAACTTAAAATTTGAATTTGGTAGAGGAAAATAATTATTTTATTAACTATTTGGGTTAAAAAATAAAATAAAAATAACATTAAAAATATTAAATAGCTTACTGTGTGTGCAATAGATGATGGTCGAGTGTATTGTTAAGGCACTCTATGATTTGAAGGTCAACAATTTCAAACTCAGTGGGAAAAATTCCAGCCATGTTAAGGGTTGGTGTGGCCCAAGCCAAGTGTGATCAAGGAAAATTTTAAGGGCTAATATTCGCAAGTGGGCTAATTTTCCATGCTTTTTCCAAAAAAACAATTCGCTAATTTCTATTTTTTTTTTTAAACGAATTCATCCAATTTTTATACTATCATATTATTTTATCCTAAAAATCCCCAATATTTTACAAAAACTATATAAAATCATCATGAATTTGAATATTGTTACAAAAATATCACGAGAGATTTTATAGTTTTCATATTAGGAACTAGTAAGATTCGACAAGGCTTCTAAACTTTAAGAAAAAATTCCATCCATAAAATTTTCCCAGAGTATGATCCCTATGTAATTTTGACAACTTACGTGCCCTTCGGTCATGATTTCTCAAACCAAAAATTAAACTTGTAGTCATCTTAAAACTTAGACAATTTAATAAACAAAAAATTATTAAAAAAAATAAAACAAAATATAATAAAAAAATAACCAACTCAATTTAAAAATGAATATATAGTTAAACATTTCCATAAGATGTCACTTATGGTATCGTCCATATATGATAGTACAAATGTAATGCATGCAAAGGAAAATATTTAACTCGTAAAGAAATTTAAAAAAAAATGAATAGACATACAATGTAGTTAACATGTGAAATAAAAGGAAAGTATATTTTTACATTAAATTTTAACTTTTTTTTATAAAAGAATATAAAAATAAAATTAGAAATGGCTGGTGTGGCCCGCTAGGTGAGATTCCTAGGTGACTTTGACAAATTCTAGGTGACTTTGACGGATTAAGTGCTTTTGGGTCCCAACTCCTCAAACCCTGGAGGATCACATACAATTTGACCAAAAAAAACTAGAATATATATATATATATAAACGAAAAGAAAATCATATGAAAATAATTTTTTTATAAATAATTAAAATTTTATTATAAATTATTTCCGGACGGGTGAGACGAGGATGTTGCAACAAAGACAACACCGCGGAAGGCCACGAAAAATAAAATAAAAAATCCTGATTTTTTCCCACGTAAGAAGCTTGCCATGCCCAATTAACTAGAGGAAGAACAAAATAGGGCGTTGTTGGAGAATCAAGCTTAGGGCCTCCCAATCCAAGGGTGGATCATGAGCTGGAAAATGGGTGGCAGATTTCCATTCCCGCCATTTCGATTGTCGGTTATTGTCTTGCAAAAAGTCTTTCACCCTATCAGCTCCCAAGTGAGTGGTGAATGTTTGGATATCCCTGATGTGCTACGAGAGAGTTTACTAACAATATTTTGTTTGTGTAATGTATTTTTTTTAAAGAAATAAAATAAAATAAAATCTTTTATTATTTTGAAGATGGTAGCTAAAGTATATTAGATTTTTTGAAATTGTAAAAGTTAATGATTAATAATAAGATTGTGAAAAAGAGAAACTTAAAATTTGAATTTGGTGGAGGAAAATAATTATTTTATTAACTATTTGGGCTAAAAAATAAAATAAAAATAATATTAAATAGCTTAATGGGTGTGGAATACATAATGATGGGGTGTATTGTTAAGGCACTCCGTGATTTGAAGGTCACCAATTTCAAACTCAATGGGCAAAATCTCAGCCATGTTAAGAGCTAGTGTGGCCCAAACCAAGTGTAATCCCTAGGTAATTTTGACGACTTAGGTGCCCTTGGGTCATGATTTCTCAACCCAAAAATTAAACTTATAATCATCTTAAAACTCACACAATTTAATAAACAAAAAAATATTAAAAAATAAAACAAAATATAATAAAAAAATTAACCAACTCAATTTAAAAATAAATATATAATTAAACATTTCCATAAGATGTCACTTTTCTTATCGTCCATATAGGATGTACAAATGTAATGCATCCAAAGGACAATACTTAAGTCATAAAGAAATAAATAACAAAATATTCGAATAGATATACAATGGAGTCAACATGTGAAATAAAAGAAAAATATATCTTTACATTAAATTTTAGTCTTTTTTATAAAATAATATAAAAATAAAATTAGAATTGCTTGTTAAGTCTTATCAGCACAATCTGTTGAGGAGGATGTGTTTCATTAGTAAGATGACCCAGGATCAAACTTTATGTGGTGGCAGTGCCCTATAAGGTTTGATCCTGAGGGGAGACATACTAAAATATCTAGTCAACTTTGGGCTGGTGTGGCACAGGTTGGGTACGATCCCTGGGTGACTTTGACAGATGGGTGACTTTAACGACTTAAGTGCCCTGAGGTCGTAGCTCTTCAAGCCATAGGTCAAACATAAAAGATCACAAACAACTTGACAAAAAAATTTAAAAATTATATATATATAAACGAAAATAAAAATCATATGGAAATATTCTTTTATAAATAATTAAACTTTTATTATAAATTATTTCCATAGTTAAACTATAAACTATAAACCATAGTTAAAAGGGAATTAACACACTCTAACTTATGAAATTTTATATTTGTTGGAAACACAAAATGCCCGCTTCCACGGTGTAGACCATGTACCGGTGGTTGCACTCAATCCATCGATGATAAGTGAAAAGGTGAGTTCCTCATAATTGAGTCCCTCCGTCCTTGCTAATACTTTCTTATCGCTACGGCCCCTCTCATAATTGAGTCCCTATTTCATGGTTAGTACATCCCTCTGGCCATGGGAGTCCCTACTTCCTTGTTAGTACATTCTTTTGGCCAAGGCCCCCTTATAATTGAGTCCCTCTTTCCTTGTTAGTACACTTTTTTGGCCATTTACAAAGGAGAGTGAAGTGCACAAGATATACTTTCAAGAAAGAGATGACCATTACATAGTAATTTGTTCTCTTTACTTTTCTTTTCTATTATATTAGTGGTATTATTAAATATTGATGTTATGAATTTGAAATAATTTTAAGTTTGAGATATTTATAATATAATTTATTTTATTTTTTTTAAATTGTTGTTTTTTATTATTTTAGAAAATTAAAAATTTTCACGTATATCTTTAAAATTTTGTCGATTTCATTTTTACTGGATTTATTGGCCAACAAGTAAAGACCCAAACACTAAAATGTATAGCATAGAAAATATGCATAGATCCCAAGATAGTTAGAGATTAACACGGCAAAATAGCCAAAATACATACATAACATAGAAAACACCAATAGTCATTCCTAGTCAAATGAATTTACTGGAGCCAGATTGCCTGGGTCAGCCCCCGAAGATGGACGTGGTTTATAGTCAAAATGCACATGACCCTCCATGTGGTCCAATCTTTCATCTAATCTTTCTAATTTCTCCAATGTGCAGTGTTGGCTACGCCATAGGCTTTCTAACCAGTCATGAAGTTTACATTGAGTATGCTGAAGGTGACCAAGCATTTTTAGGAACTCAACGTGGTCTTTCTGACAAGCTCTATTAAGTTGATGCACATTTGAAAGAAGAGACTGAATCAACGAATCCAGAGTGCCCTGAGGGTGAATGTCCTCCTTTGTATGGGAAGAAGCGTGGGGAGCAAGAGGCGATGAAGAATCTCGTCACCTTGTAAAGACCTAGCGAGAGGAGACTCGTCTATGTCCCTAGTTGTCAACATTGTGCCTATCTCCTGATCCAGGTGGATGTTGGTGGCCACCCACCTATCCCATTTGGACCCCCACAACTGTCTCTTTCAGTTTTTCTGTTTCCTTAATTATAGCACAGTTTACTATTTTTAGCAGTTTTTCGGGTCCTAAACTTCTGGAGCCGTTTTGAGGCCCTAAACGACGTCTTTTGGGAATACACCGCCAGTGATTTTTCTTTCTAAAAATTGTCCTTTTTGTCGTAGTCCTCGGAGAGATCTTTCCAACGGGCTATCATGTGCGTCAAACGGAGATAGTACGACCAATTCGCGACCCCGGGAAGTTGATGACTAACTTACCCAAAAACGGGGCCCACAATTTGGCGTTTCATCTTCTAGGGTTAGGTTTTGGAATGCGAAGGGTTTTCCATTGTTTCTCAACAATAAATAGTCCCTCGAGCCTCATTGTAACACCTTTTTTGGAGAACAGTTCAGAGGCATGTAGCCGACACATCTCTTCTCAGAGATAAGCTACCATCGCCCTAGCTGGGTTATTTCCATTTCTATTTGTAAGCATATTTCAGTATTTTACAGTAATGAAATGAAGTATTATTTCTGCTGCATAATTGTCTTTATGGTTATCTCTGTATTTTATTGTGTTCCTGTTTAAATCCGGATCATCTCCCCACCACAGAGGAGGCATACCAACACTAAAGAACACAACAAAACTATGAAAGGTCCCCGACACCACACTAAAATACACAACCCCCAGAGACGCACCGCTATAGAAAGCCAAAACACAACACAACCTACTTGCAACTCCTCAAATTGTTATCCATAGCACACCAACCCTCCACAATAGAAAAAAGAAAAAACTTAAGGAAACACATGAACCGGGACCAGAACTTTGAACCGAGGAGCCCAACTTCCCATCAAAACCAAAAGGCCAAGAGATCAGAATCCCATAGGAACAAAGGCCAAGGTCCCCAACAAAATAGACCTATGGGACCCAAGATACGAAACTAAATAAGGCAGCGTTCCCCGGAACCCAATTTCACCATTGCAAACAACATCTAGGCACACTTATGATTCAAAAACCACCTCGGGTTTTGAAGTTCTACAAAATCATAACAAAGCAAGTAAAAGGACACCCCACCAAGACACCCCGATATTTTAAATTTCACATGAATTACCCAAAGAAGAAGCCATAGAACGCCCAAATGAATGATAACACCAATGTTACTAGGAAAAATTTGCATAAAATTTGTGGTTTCATCCACGAGCAGCAAGGTAATTTTGTAGGAAGTCCCTCACACCGAGTATGCCCAAAGACCATTAGCGTAGGAACAATCCTTCCTATTGAAGAATGTAACTATGTTTGGTCTTCATAAATGCATTTATCAAAAGAAAGAAAAAGAAATTTTCAATATTACTATTATTATGACTTATTAAAGCATGGGTTTCATTCTTGGGTCATCATGTTTTAGGTCAAAGTCTCCATTGAGGACTTCTAGGTTTTATCTAGAGCCATTAAAGTCATTGTCCATTTTATGAGACCCTTCTTCGGCTTTTGAATCATGTCAAAAGGATTATTATTGATTCAAATAAGTCATTTGTCACCTCCACACCAAGTTAGCCCTTACCTGATGAAGTCAGCCAACATTAGGGTAATTTGACCCACAAAAGAGGCTATATATAGAAGTGAAGTTCGGTCCATTTACTCACTTGCTGAAGAAGTTCGATACACAAGAAGGAGAAGAAGAAAAAGTGTGAAGTTCTTAGAGAAGAAGGAGAATTGTAAGAGAAGGACAAGATTGAAGTTTTTGGGCTATCTCTCTCTCATGCAAGGTTATTGGGCTACTGTCGGGGTTGAAATTCTGCTGCTGGAGAGATCAAAGTTCTGCTGCTAGAGAAGTTGAAGTTATGCTATTAGAGAGGTCGAAGTTATAGGTCAAAATTTTTGTGGGAAGGTTATCATCTAAGGAGGAAGGAAGGGTTGACTTGGTGATTGGAGGAAGTCTGTGTCTATGTCAAAGAGTCTTGGATTATCTCGTCTTGTCTTGTGAAACTACTGAAGGAAGAGTTGTTTACTAAGTTTTCCCAACACTAGGCAAGATATCATCCCCAAAGATTTTAACCATTAGACTCTTAGTACAACATCAGCACCACCCATTGGAATGGAAATAATTAGACTATTCAATACATATTCCCCCATGGCTAGCTTGATATTATGACACTTTCTAGAGAAATTTATACTTCATCCATTTGCAACCATCACTTGACACTCTAGTGCTGGATATAGGAAGAAATTCAATTCCTTAGTTATCTTACAATGAATAAAATTATGGGTACTACTTGAATCAATCAAAATTATTACCTTTTTATTCTTGATATATCCTTCTATCTTGAGAGTTTTACTAGTGGTATTTCCTACCAATGCATTACAAGATATGGTCGGATTCATTTCTCCTTCCTCTAGAGTTGGTTCTTGGTGTATATCCTCATCTTTTGATGTTTCTTGTTCCTTTTCTTCCTCCTCTTAATAATCTATGTAGCATAATTTATTCTCAGCACACTTATGACCTTTAGTGTATTTTCTCTCACAATTGTAAGAAATCCCTTTTCTCCTTTTTCCTACAACAGTTGTGGTGTCAACCTTGTAGGTTGTGGAAGACTACGAGCAACAACACTTCCATATTTATAGTTGTGAGTGGTAGACTTCCTTGTTGCCATAATTTTTCTTTCGACTTTTCTTGCCACCTTGAATGCCTTCTCTAATGAATTAGGTTCCCAAACGCGAACCTCATGTTGAATGTTATCCTTTAAAGCCCCTATAAATACATCAATCCTATGCTCATCTAAAATATCAGTTACCCTAATATTTAATTTTTGTAAGTCTTCAATGTGCTCCGTGATTGAACCCTTTTGTTTGATATTTATCAATTGGCTAAAGAAGGTGTTTCTATTTGTATCTTCATAATTTGTTATCATTTCCTCCATAAAAATTGACCAAGTGATAAGTGGTTTGCGAGAACAAAGGCATATATACCATAAAAACTGATTGGGTTCTAAATACAAAGATTCAATACCTACCTTTTGTGAGGGTTGCACCTCATGTAGATCAAAATATTTCTCCATCTATAATATCCATGTTACCAAATCCTTCCCATAAAATTTCCTCATTTTGATCTTCGGGATGTGGTAGGTTTTCAACATAAAGTTGGAGTATCGAAAATCATGATTAATATTCCTTTTTTCTCATCATGGGTTTTATGGAATACCTTGTCACCATTAGGAAGCATTTCTTGTAGCAACTTTGTTAAACCTTGATTTAAACCTTCCATGTTTGCTTTTAAACCATCCTTCAAACCTTCCATTTTTTTTTCTAAACCATCCTTCAAGCATTCCATGTCCATTTTTATTTTTGATTCTAAACCATCCATGTTCCATTTTAAACCATCCATCTTAACATTCGTCATCGCTTCTAATTCATTTTTTGTTACTCTTTGTGAGAGTGAAATTTGATGCACTTGGTCTCGTAATTTTGATATATCATGTTGCATTTCTTCCTCTTCTTCATGCGTCATAGAAGATATTTCTGGTTGCTTACTAGGTGTGTCCATTTTTTTGTTCTGAGACATTTTGGAATCGAACAATGATATCTATGCTTCTCTATTTTATTTGAATCACTTCAAACTGATTTTTCAAACAAAAGTTATGCAAAATTTAAAAAAATTACACACCTTTTCCTTGTTTTTTAGGAGCTCGATATTGAAACTGTTGTATCTCTATAATTTCGGTTCTCCAAGGTATGAACATTTGTCCTATTGTATCCCTATGAATTTTCTTGTCAGACCAGGAGGGAACTCCTCAAATCAAAACTCTTATTCATTCAAGTTGTTCATTATTATATACAAGATGGAGTGACTGTTCGGTTCATCTCCCGATGACTATCTATCTTCTCTATTATTTATTTACATTAATTACAGTTGTACACCCAATCCCTCTGATTAGGTGTCAACATTCCCCCCCTTAATCTGAGGGGATGTTGGTGAGTCCAAGCATCATTCTGAATCTTTCAAGATTTTCTCTTCCAAGTGCTTTGGTGAAGATGTTTACAATTTTTTAATTGGTGGAACAATGGTGGAGATGGATTGTTTTGGCCTCAACATGATGGCAAATCAGATGATATTTAGTATTGGTGTGCTTTGTTCGATCATGGAACTTTGGGTTCTTGGCCAACTTTATTGCAGGGGTATTGTCAATCATGAGTGGAGTCAATTGTACTTATTTTACATACAAATCTTTAAGAATTTTCCCGAGCCACACAATTTCTTTTGTTGCCTCAGTAGCTGCCACATATTCTGCCTCTGTTGTGGAATCTGCCGGAACTAATTATTTGTGTGATCTCTAGGAGACAGCTCCTGATCAGAGACTCATAGCATAACCTGAAGTAGATACCCCAGTTTCTTTGTCTCCATCGAAGTCTGAATCAGAGTATCCAATCAAGCTGAAGTCGCCCACCTGTGTATACTTGATTCCAAAGTCTTGAGTTCCCTTCAAGTACTTTAGAACTCTTTTTGCAACAAACCAATGTCCCTCACAAGGCTTTTGCATAAATCTGGAGAGGATTCCAACAGTAAATGAAATGTTTGGTCCGATAGTGGTTAGGTAGTTGAGACTTCCTACAAGTTGTATGTACTTTGTTGCATCCTCAAATTCTTTTCCTTCAATGGATATGAGCTTTAAGTTTTGTTCCACTGGAGTAGTCATAGGATTTCATTCAGTCATGCCAAACCTATTCAACAGATCTCCAATGTACTTCTTTTGAGAAAGGAATATGGACTTTGGATGTTGAGTTACTTCAATACCAAGATAGTAATGAACATAGCCCAAATCAGTCATTTCAAAACCTTTCTTCAATTCCTTCTTTATGGATGCAATGTAGTTTTCATTATTCCTTGTTATCAAAAGATCATCTACATCTACCACAAGATATACAATTGTTTTGCCAACTTTCTTGACAAATAAAGTTGCATCATCAAGATCATAATGTTTGAAATTGAGTTTCAGAAGATGCCCAGTCTGTTTTTCATACTAGGCTCGTGGTGCTTGTTTGAGGCCATTCAAGGATTTCACAAGTTTGCATGCTTTATGTTCATGTCCTTTCACAGCAAATCCTTCAGGCTAGGACATAAAAACATTTTCTTTTAGATCTCCATTCAAGAAAGCATTTTTTACATCCATTTGATGGACTTTCCAACCGTTCTGAGCTAGTAGGGAAAAGAGTGTCTAGATGGTAGCCCATTTTGCTGTGGGGGAAAATGTCTCATCATAATCAACCCCTTCCTTCTATGAAAAACCTTTTTTCACAAGCCTGGATTTGTACTTGTCAAGTGAGCCATCAGCTTTATACTTGTTCTTGTAGATCCATTTGTAGCCAATTGGTTTGGTTCCCAATGGACGATCAACCAGCTTCCAAGTGCCATTCTTTATGAGGGCATCGTACTCCTTTTGCATCACTTCTTTCCATTCATCATGAGAAGCAGCTTCTTTGAAGGAAGTTGGTTCAAAATCTATAGACAAATTTAATTCACAATCATAAGAAACATCCATATCAACAGGTGAATCAGAGTCATCTACATCACCTCCATTTTGTCGGTTTGAATTTCTAGTTCCTATCTTTCCAACGTCATCAGGATGAACACTTTCAAGTGTCTTTGTCAGCCACTTTGGGGGACCTTTCTTAGATGGTCCAAGCTGCTCCATTGATTTAGTTGGGACTGAATCAAGATTGAGTCTCCCAATTCTGTCAATCACATCACTCAAAGTATCATCCATTGTTGCAGTTTCATGCAAGGGAGAGAGTGCTTCAGAAGAAGATTCCACAGGTTGATCTAGTATAGGAATCCCCCCTTCAAGATGTGGAATATGATTCTCAAATTCTTGAAATTATTTTTGCATTTGTGAATATATCCAAGCGATCAAGTTGCCTTTCAACAACATTGTCAGTTTTGGATGATTCAAGAAAGATTACATCTCTAGATACAACAAACTTTTTTTTGACTTCATCATAGAGACGGTATGCTTTGGAGGTGTTTGAATACCCCAAGAAGATACACTTACGACTTCTTGCACCAATTTTGTTTCTATGTACCTTTGGTATCAGGCATAACAGGTGGAACTAAAGACCCTGAGATGCTTTATCAAAGGAATGTGCCCATATCACATTTCATAACGAGTCTTGTTTCTGATAGCATTAGATGGACATCTATTCTTTATATATACAACACATTGAACTTCATTAACCCAAAACATCATTTTCACTTTTTTGAAGAACAACATGGAGCGTAGCATATTTAAGATTGTCCTATTCATTCTTTCAGCTACACCATTCTGTTGGGGATTATAAGGCACAGTTGTTTGATGTTTGATCCCATGCTGGCGAAGATAGTTTTGAAATTCATTTGAATTGTATTCTTTTCTATTATCAGTGTGAATAGAGAAAATATGAGATTGTGCATCATTTTCAATCCATGTATGAAAGTTCTTGAATGTTTGAAAAGCATTAGATTTGTTCTTCAATAAATAAACCCAACACATTCTGGTGTAGTCATCAATAAATGTCATCATATATTTATTTCCATTTGCAAAAGAGATAGGCATTGGACCACATAAATCTGAATGAATGAGTTCAAGTTTTCTATGTGCTCTAGAGTGTGAATCATCAAAGTAATGTTTGCTATGCTTTCTTAGAATGAAAGCATCACATTGCTTAAGCTTCCTAGGAATTGTAGGCAAAACAGAAACACCAATTTTCTTCAACAAGTGGAGGTTGTCATAGTTCAAATGTCCAAATCTAGCATGCCATAATAATCTGATGGAAGTGTACCTTCTTCATAATGAGAATTGTATGAGAAATGTTGTGCACGAGTAGAGGTACCTTGCAGCTTGAGAAGCCTTTCTTCTTCTATCCCTGTCATGACAAGTGAGTGGTCAGATGCTTTTCTCACCTCAAGCTTGCCATCAAACATATGAATGGAGTGACCTTGCTAGCAGATGTGGACCAAGGATAGCAAGTTTCTCCTCAACTGTGGGAGATATAGAACATGATGTAGAAGAAAGTTTGGAAGACCAGGCAATTTAAGCCTGATTGTGCGAAGCCCTGATGGCTTGAGTTTTGATTGGTCTACAAAGTATACTGCTCCATCAACATTGTCAGTAAATTCTTAAAAACAATATTTTCTATCAGTCATGTGGCAAGTTGCTCCTAAATCAAGCAACCAATCATTTTTCGAAGAAGCAAGTGAAGCAGTAAATAAGTCTTCATTTGCTCCAATATTACATTGTGCCACAACATAATGAGTGGATTCAGGTGCTTTACCTTTGTCTGTGTCATTAGTTTTACCTTTTGGTTGGTTTCTTTGCTGCTCAATTTTGTCCCAAGGTAACTTGCATGTGGAGGCATCATGTGATCCATTTCTTTTGCATTGTATGTGGTACAAATCTGACTTTTCTCCTTGAGAGTGTCTGCCCCCCTGCCTCTGAAATATCTTCTTCTTCCTCTTCGACCACCTATTCCTTTGGAAGAATCTTAGGTAAGATTCTTTTCTATATGAACAAGGCACACAACCTCTTCAGAAGATTCAAAGGCTATCTTCTTTCCAAAAGATTTCTCTCTTTTAGAAATTTTTTTCACGAGGGAGTCAAAGGTAATATCTTTGATATTTCCATTTGCTTGCAATGACTCAAGATAATTGGAGTAAGTAGGATAAAGTGCCTTGAGAAAAGTGATCAGAGGAATATCCAATTCAACTTTAGTGACTTTGATATCATGCATTATAGATTTTACTTCGGATGCAAGAGAAAGAGGATCATTATTTTGTAATTCAAGGGTGAAGAGTTTAATCATGAGTTAAACAACTTCAAGTGCAGAGTGTGAGTCATAGAGTTCCTTCATCTTTTGTAAGGCTTTGAAAGCATTTCAAAATGGCGAAATATGTTGACTCACCTCTTCACTTAGTGATGCTGCAATCAATGCATAGGCTTTGCTGTTCTTATTTTCCCAAATGGCGAGCTCCTTTTCTGAGGTAGGCTGGACTGGCGCTTCGTCTCCTTCTCCAACACACACTCCTTTCCATAGCTCATTAAAAATGAGAGTGTGTTGGATTTTCCGTGACCATTTAGGATAATTCTCCTTTCCATTGAGAACTACTCCCACAATAGATATAATTGAATGCATTGTAAAATCTGTGTATAGTGGAGAAAAATATTGATGCTGCAAAATTTTACTCATAAAATGATTGTTATACCAACAACATTCAACTTAGCAACATTCAACGTTTACCCGAATATCAGAGTCTGACTATAGCTGTAGTTCTTTTGTTGCTTTGTATGGTAGAGATGAACAGCAGAGATGAGCAGAGGAGATGAACGGAGGAGGGCCGTCGATGGTAAGCGATCAATGGTTATCGCAAGCAAAACAAGTCAGGGCGATAACCACAGCTAAAGGCAAATTTTGGGTTACAAGCGAGATTCCGGGCAGATAAAAAATGGTAAGTGGTATTGAGAGGGGAGCACCCAATTCCACTAAGCAATTGACACATAGCGACTAGGGGAGAGAGAAAAACTTCTCGTATCAGGCGGGTAACTCTCCTGCAACTAATGCACCCGAAATTGCTATAAACTGTTGTATTTTGAGGTGATGATCAACGGTGGAGAACGAGCCAGATGAAGTGAAACCTCGAGAACTGTGTCCCAGTGGATTTAATGAAAGGTATGATCGCATCACAAACATGTAGCAGTATTTATCGGGGCAAGAGATTTCCAATATGCGATTAAAAAGCAGACCCGACGATATTTATATATATATGGGTTTATAACACTTGAGATCCGGCTCAAGGGAATACGAAAAAGGATATATGTGAATACGAAAAAGGATATATGGTTCTTCAATGTGAAAGGGTATATATACCATACTCAGAGCAGGAGGAAATCCAAGTCATTACAACACCTTTGGCTTCAACAACTAGCTCTAATGCAACACACTTCAACGAATGTGTTAAACGATAAATGAGATTTCACAGGGATTTGATAGAGATGTCAGCTTGCAAAAGACACAAAACAAAGGCAAAATAGAATAGGAGTTACAAATTAAAAAGGAAGCCAAAAAATAGTGCCTGCTCTGATACCATCTTAGACCAGGAGTTAACTCCTCAAATCAAAACTCTTATTCATTCAAGTTGTTCATTATTATATACAAGAGGGAGTGACTGTTTGGTTCATCTCTCGATGACTCTCTATCTTCTCTATTATTTATTTACATTAATTACAGTTGTACACCCAATCCCTCTGATTAGGTGTCAATATTTCTTTCCAACCCCATAAGTCAGACTGAGATTGGATTCTTCAAGAAAGAGTTATGCCCAATCTCCCACAATGACCTGATTATCAACTGGTTCAGTAGAGCAAACTTGTACAGAGTATCACATGTCATTATTTCGACCTTTGTCCCTTAAAATGATATAGGAAAAGCTAAATTCCATTCAATTTCAACCAATTTTGACAGAAGTCAAATCTGTTACTCAAATAGAAAGTTACGACGATTTTCCCTAGGTCACCTATTTGAGATTGAATTTTGGATCTTGTAAAAACGCTAACTTCCTTATATAATATATCCGGAAATATAGCGAACCAAGATATGAAATTTTTACAAATTGTTCACCAATATTTCGGCTATACGTGGTTGCAATTTCTTCTTCTAACTCCTCATAGAAAAAAATTATAGCGAAAATTCCAAGATGACCTATTTTGAAGAAACAAAACCCTAGAATCCAAAGCTTTGATACCAAATGTTATCCAACTATCTCACAAAACAGTAGAAAAGATAGATCAACAATTTAAAAATTATCCTCTTTGAGGAGGAAACCTACTTTAAATTAAATAAGTGAATAATTATTGGATGATACCAATGATAAGACCTCCTTGGTATATATAGGAGTCTAAGGGGTCACAATATAATCAGAGCCTACATAACAATAATAATGTAAAGGTACAATGATAACAACATAGGGCTTCTATGGGGCACAACAATAACAACATGGGGGATAAATAGGCACAACAATAACAATAAGGGAAATATAATAGTATTATAAGGACCTAACAAAAATGATTCCACGTTGATTTCTAATCATATTCACATTGGAGTCATCAAAAGAGGTTGGTGAGAACCAAGCTTCCCGTTGAGATTTTACCTCTATTTTCCCCTATTTGGAACAAGTAGAGCTCGACAAATTGAATCTTGAATCAACGCAGGGGGCACCTCCTCAACTTCCCTTGGAAAAGCCACCCATGGACCAATTTAATTCTTTGGATTCTACTACCAAACTTTCCAACGAATTTCCCTCACCACCTAATGATGAGCGTCTTGTACCCCCTTTATGTCTTGATCCTCCCTTATTTCCTCAGGCTAATTTTGAGAGCATGAATATGTCACAATATCCTTGGCAAGGTTAACCTTTTTGGATTGGGTAGTTTGAATTCCTTTGGCATGGCCCCACATTGGTGAGCCATATGATCCCCTTACACTCCATGAGTTCGTGTATAGAAACCCTTGCCCTATGTCTGGTTGTGGGCACACATTAGCATGACCTACTTGACTGTGTTACACTTGTACATATTGTACATAAGAGTGTGATGTTTTTACCCTTTTTGATTTGTTGCATGATGTCAGTATCTTTCATGCCTTATTTATCTAAAAAATCCAAAATAATCAAATATTTAAAAAAATAAAAAAATACATGGATATGTTTTTAACTCATCCGTGATTATTTATTTCATTATGTGATTTAACCATGTGTCTAGTCTTTCTAGCTGGTTTTTACAAGATAGGGTGGCATTTTTTTTGCAACATCCATTAATCCTGAGGTATGTTTCCTCTTATTAGAATATATAGGTAGGTCATATATCACCTTCACCGATGCATTCTTGACCATTAATGCCATCATTGTGCCTTAGGTCCAAACCTGTTAAGTTGTGGCATTACCCACTCTCTTCTATGCATATCGTAGTTTGGTAGTAGAGCTTGCATATACGTGGATGCCCTAGTTTAGAACCTTTCTTCCATATTGGTGTCCATGCAGTCAATTTTATTTCTTTTTGGAATCTCTCCTTTTGATCCACCATGACCTAGAATCTGAGCCTCGTGTCCTCTTCTTAACCATTTTTATAGCTATACCGCAGGAGGATTCCATAATTTTATCCCTTGTGATTGCCACTTTTTATTTTCCTATTTTTGCAAATTGAGCCTTGGTTTCTCTCTTCCATTGTCGTCCCATGCTTGGCCTATCATTTTCTTTAACTCGGTATTTTACCCTTTCTTCGAGGAACCGTTGCGATGATGGTCTTATTAGCTATTGGGATGGGATCCCCTGGGTCAGTTTTGGGGTTAGAAACCCAAGTTTTGATGTGAATTTTGGTAAAAATATGTAAAGTCTCCACAATTTGTGGATGCAGAGTGCATAGACAGTTAGGAGTCAAAATGGGTTTAAGCCCCTTGTCTATGTAAAGTTGAGTCAATTTTGAGATCCACCCATGGTCCGCGGACCATGGGATTATATGTAAAGCTATAAATAGGTGTGTCTTAGAGAGTCTAAGGCAGATATAGATCTATGTCTATGTCTGAGATAGGAAAGAATGGCAAGTAAGCAGCGAGCAGATAAAAGAGAAAAGGATCTACAGCTGAGTGCATGGAGGCCTAGAGTAGAGTCCATAGCTGAGTGCGCGAACCCCTGCAGCTGAGTGTGGAGGGAAGTCTTGAGTCTGTAATACCATATTGAAGATCAATAAAGAAGATTGTTGAAGAAATTCATGTGTTTATCTGTTTACTTCTGTTATTTATGCTTGTGATATATGATGTCATGGAATAATTTCTTTATGAAATATTGATCTATTGATGCACAACTCTATGGGATAATTATTAATAACTGTACGCAACGCATGTTAAACACTTTCGCGAAGATTATAATACATTCTATTATGGTTATTGAATACTTAAGTAGATCTGTACGAACTTAGATCTAATGTTGTTTTATGGTGCACGTAAGTGGATGATTCATCTGTTAAGGGTCAGCAAAGACCTATCATATACCTTTGCGAAGGTCTAAACACCATTTAAAGGAAGTTGCAGTACTAAGCCCTAGGGGCTTATAGATCTATGCGAAGGTAGATCTAGGGAAGCAAAATATATCACACTAATCTCTGGATGCGACAACTTGGTTCCAGCATTCCCCCCATACTGCTTTGGGTGAGAGTTCAGCCTGCGCTACACGAGTTGATGCCGAAAGGGCCAGTAGTGTAAGGTTTTGTTTATCACAATTAACTCTGAACCTGGTTCAAGACCCACTAAGCCAAAAAATGGTTTCATTGCTGGGACCCGGATCTGCTTAAGGATAGGTGTGATGTCGCATCATTGGAATCTGACCAAGAAAGAAAATGAGAAGTGGTTGGATAGAAATATTAACAAATTCATGGTGCAGGAAAACCGGAATCCACACATGTCAAAGGAGCAATGGTTAGATAGATATTTGTACAAAGAAATACACTAAATTTTCTTCTACACCTTCCCAATCAAACTATACGAGTGGGTAGCTAAGTTGGTAGACGACCAAGGAAGGTGGAATCTTGACGGTCCAATAGTGTGGACTCTAAAGCTAGTGTGAAGGTTGGAAGCCTCCAAAGACAAGATCATGCGCGTTGTCAACCACTTGCTCAATCGAATTATAGGAGGATTTGTTACAGAGTTCACGGTTGATACCTCAGTTAGCTAAAGTGAAGCAAAGTGACGCTTCTTCAAGGGACTACGAGGAAAATATCTAAAATCTCTGAATACCTAGATTAAGATGCTCATGTGTGAAAAGTGGGTTATGCCATTACCTCGATGTTTGGATCTACGAGAAGTGGATGATCTTTAGAAATCAAGAGAAAACAGATCCTGAATATAGCCCGTTGATTGGACCTCCTTCAAGCGACAATGAGGGAGAAGTACAGGCCTCACCACAGAGTGTTGTCCAATTGATAAGATAGAGTTTTCCACAAATACATCATCCATCCACTCCACCTCCATATTCACCTCCATAGCATACACCTTCGCCCACACCTCCACCACCAGCATCATCGTTCAACATGTCAAACTCAATAAAGCTGTCGGTTTTCAAGGGTATAGGGAGTGAAGATATAGATCAGTTATGGTTTGTTGTGAATGTTGTGTGGATTGCACAACAGATCACTTATGACGACATAAAGAAGGCACAGTTGGTTATTGCTTTATAGGATCGCACGTTGATGTGGTATATTAAGTACTGTGTTGATCATCCTTTAGCAACGTTAGCAGAAACTAAGGATGCTTTAAACAAGGAGTTTAGTAAGCCTAATTCTGACACACAGTTAGTCGTTGGATTTAAGGAAATCACGATGAGGGCTAGTGAGACACCTTGGGAGTTTGATCAAAGGTTGAAATGTGTGATCCGCGAAGATAATATGCATCTCATAGATGGTCAGCAACGCGAGTGGTTTATAGCCTCACTTCTGCCCCACCTGAGGATTTCTTTGTCACATCAGAAGATAGGAACTCAGGAAGAAGCCCTGGAAATCATGATGAAATTGCACGAGACACCTATTCAAGATGCGACTTTTGGAGTTCAACAAATTCACTCGCAGTTGCAGAACCTTTTCTTGGAATTGTAGAGCTTGAGAAAAGGGAAGGACGCTAGGCCAGATGTTCACAAGGAAGTATGGTGCCTCAAGTGTAAGAGCCATGGGCATGATAAAGACCATTTCCATGCCTTCACAAATTATATTATAGGGGGGACTAAATCCCCTGAGGCAGGAAGCTCCAACAGGACCAAGTGCGGGGCCCACACTATGGTGCGCTATTTGTCAGGTGGCTATAAAACACATAACGGATAATTTTCATTTGCTGCAAAAGTTCGTTCAGATACCAAAACAAATTTTCTATGATTTCTGCAAATCAGTAGGCCATGATGAGCGCCACTATCGCAACTATGAACTAATGATGGAAAGAATGCCCATCTACTAAATGCAAGCAGAGACTCCTCCTCCAAATTAGGGCATCAGAGGAGCGCACGGAGGATATCAAGGACGAGGATGAGGAAGAGGACGAGGAGGACTTGGTAGTGGTTGTGGTCAGGTTATTTGCTATAACTATGGGACACCAGGGCACTACACGCAGGAGTGTCAGAATCAGACACACCTGTCATGTCAATACTGCAGCCAGTTTGACCACACTATACCAGAATGCCCTGTGTTGATAACCAAGATGCAGGAGAAAAAGGTGCAGCCTCAAAAACCTACACAAAACTTACAAATGATGAGAGTTGAGCCCTACAAAGAAGATGAGAATGTGAAAATAGTGTTGAGCAGCGGCATAAAAACTGGCAATGACAAGGGAAAATAGCATGAAGATGATGGATGGGTCTACAAGGCCCCGGAGAAGGAAGTTGGTTTTGATCTGGAGCGCACGAAGGAAAAATTTATGGAAGCTAAGAAAAGTTTCACCAAAGCATCTACCTCAAAAAGTTAGGACAAAATACCAGAAGTCAGCGTGCCTACAGAGGTTGATCCGTATGTACTTATTGCATTCTTGTAACCTGCATGAAACTTCTGCGCAATAGCAAGGTTGTGAAAGGCCTAAAGGAATTGATAAACAAGTGTGTTGGTAAAGAAAATGTCCCTGATGGACACCATTTGGTTAGAAATATTGGAAAACATAAGGTAAGAATAGGACGCGAGATGAGGCTCGCCACGCAGATAGGAGATTATGAGATGGACCAGGTCATTCTGGATCTGGGGTTTGACAAGAACGTTTTGCCTAAATAGACACGGGAAAGAATGGGAAGACCTGGGAAGACCTATGTTGCAATCATCTTCGATCCAGCTTAGAATGGAAAACTAGCAGAATGTCATCCCTATGGGACGACTACATGGAGTAACAGTGGACATATAAGGTGCGAGCTCACTGGCTGATTTTGAAGTAATATAAATTGTTGATGACAGAAATCCATACCCTGCACTCCTTGGAATTGATTGGGCCATTGATATGAATGGATTCATCAACTTAAAGAGAGGATAATGACGTTTGAGAGAAAATCGCTTCGGGTATTAGTACCATTGGACCCCGCAGAAGGACTACGCTATACTGAATCGATCTGTGACTACAAAGAGAGTGATGATGACCTGGATCAAACCTACAAAATAATGGTGCGAGACCAATACTGGATTAATCCAACAACTGATGGATGGATTGTATGGGACTGGGAAAGTTCATGTACCTCGAATTTAAATGAAGAACTGGAGCATTGGCATAATTAGCTACATGAAGTATCTACGTTGCGCTGCAACATGATGACTTAATCGTTGTATTGTGTGTCATAGGAGGTAAGAAAATTACCTTATTATGATGGTTTAACTGACGTAGATAAGTTTTTGGATGCCTTTGAATGGCAAGTCCCTGAGGATCATCACTCCCAAGCACTAGATGTGGCGCTACATGCTACACCTGCACAATGTTGGGGTACGCACAAGGTCAATTTCGATGAATGGCAAGATTATAGAAGGATGATGAGGTTGTGATTTTGTCATCCTAAAATTCGACTGAATGAGAAATAAGATGGGAGAAATTATCCACGCAATCATTTAGTGAAGTGGACTAAAGTTTATGGAATGGAGCCGCAACAGGAGTGGGTGCACTTATTCTATCATACTTTGGATACAATTCCTATGAATTGGTATCTGGAAACAGAGCTCCGCCATGGCACCGCAGAGTGGGATATATTAAGGGGAGGATTCTTACTGACCTTCCATTTTGAAGATGGGTTCGAATGCATTGATGAAGCTCTGCAAGATATTAAGGCAACAATCTTCAGAATTCCGCATGATCCTTTGGATTTGGTTCAACCCGACTGGAGCACCCAACTGTGCCATGCACTCGAATGCTATAATGTGACCGCTAAGGGGGAGGATGAAGATCCAAGAAATATCAATATTCCATAGGCAGAAGGCCATTGCGAGGTCGAAGGTCCGCAAATAGAAAACTTAGACATCACCACACCATTGAAAACCAAGAAAGTAAACATTGGTACTAAAGCAGAGCCAAAATTTGCGAAGATTGGGGATTACTGGGATGATGCCACAGTGGATAAAGTTGTTGAGCTACTCCGCGAGTACCAGGATATTTTTCCTACAAAGTTTTCGAACCTAAAAGGCATCATAGGTGACTTGGGTGTGATGAAAATCACTTTGAAATTGGACGCGAAGCCTATTAAGCAGAGGTCATATTGCCTTAATCCCAAATACAAGGAAAAGTTCTGCTTGGAGTTGGATAAGATGCTAGAAGCAGGCATCATCGAACCTGTGGAGGAATCTGATTGGGTGAGCCCGATGGTGGTTCAGGAGAAGAAACAGAAGGGAGAAATAAGGATTTGTGTAGACCTAAGGAAGCTTAATGATGCCTACGTCCATGATCCTTTTTCGACACCATTTACTGATGAGGTATTGGACAACGTTGGAGGGTAGGAGGCCTACTCGTTCACTGATGGATTTTCAGGGTACCATCAGATCAAGATCGCACTAGAGGATAGGAGAAAAACAACCTTCGCGACTAAATGGGGTTGTTTTCAGTATAATATCATGTCATTTGGACTCAAGAATGCACCCGCAATATTCTATCGCGTAGTTATAGCAGCATTTAAGGAGTTCATCCATAAGTTCTTGGAGGTGTATTTTGATAACTAGACGATGTTCGGTTTAGTAAAGCACCATGTAGCAAACCTGCGCCTAATGCTGGATACATGCCGCAGATACCAGATCATGTTGAACCTGAGGAAGTGTCTATTCTATGTCGCCTTTGGGATCTTGCTAGGTCATGTGGTGTGCAAACAAGGGTTGATGGTAAACCCTGCCAAGATCACGGTGATAGCCAAGAAGTGTCAAACAGTTGCGCACAACGCTCGGACATACAGGATATTATAGAAAGTTCATCAAGGCTTATGCTTAGATTACCATGCCCATGGAGAAACTGCTAAAAAAGGATGCTACATTCTGTTGGGATGAAGAATGTCAATGCAGTTTGGATGTATTGAAGAATGAATTTCATGTACATGTCGATGCTTTTCTTGCATTGCATTGGGAGTAGTGCTAACACAGGTCGGTGAAGGAGAGATGGACCACCCTATAACCTTGGCGAGTAGGAAATTATCAAAGGCCGAGAAGAATTACTCAATGACATAGTGCGAGGGATTGGCTATGGTGTACATGCTTCAAAATTCCAGGCACTATTTGTTGGGCAGACATTTTGAAATGTACACAGATCATTCTGCCTTGAAATACCTAGTCAATAACCCTGTGTTGGGGGGGAAGATCTACTGATGGTTGTTGCTATTCTAGGAGTATGACTTTGAGGTGATTGTGAAGCTAGGGAGGTTGAATGTAGGACCTAACCATCTATCATGGATCGAAATAGGAGAAGAGCCTACTAATTTGGAACAAGGATTGCCCAATGCACAACTCTTCGTAGTACGCATAGAAAATAACCACTTTGCAGATATTATCCACTTTTTGACTACAAGGACGATGCCAAAAGGATATAACAATAAAAAAAAGAAGGAACTAGTAGTGCACATGACAGATTTTTTAGTGATTGTTGGACATTTGTATAAGATGGGTTTAGACGAGATATTACAACCAAATGTGCCAGATTTCGGGCGGAATAACATCCTCGTTGAAGCTCATGAAGGGGTTGCAGGAGGACATTATGCAGGAAAGGAAACAACGCAGAAGATTTTGCACACAGGTTTATGGTGGCCTACGCTACATAAAGATTGTAAAGAGTATTGTAGGGCATGTGATGCATGTCAACAAACGGGAATACCATCACAGAGGGATGAGTTTCCACTAAATCCTCAAGTATCGTTGCAACCATTTGAAAAATGGGCAATTGATTTCATTGGGCCAATTTAGCCCCCAAGAAAGAAGACAGGTGCGCGCTATATCATCACTGTGATGGAGTATTTTACCAGATGGGTCGAGGCACAGCCAGTTAAAGGTTGCATGGGAACTACAACAACAAATTTTTGTTTGAATATGTGTTAACTAGATTTGGTTGCCCAAAAGTGTTGATGAGTGATCAAGGTACGCACTTCCTAAATGAGACAATCAGCGCGTTGACTGAGGAGTTCCAAGTCTATCATCAGAAGAGCACACCATATCATCCTCAGGCTAATGGAACAGTTGAGGCCTTTAATAAGATTTTGGAGAATGTGCTGACGAAGATTTGTAACGCGTAGCGGAATGACTGGGATGTGCGCATACCTGTAGTGCTATGGGCGTATAGGACTACTTGTGATAGGCCCCTTTTAGATTTGTCTATGGCATAGAAGTTGTGATGCCTATGGAATATATCGTGCCTAGTCTGTGCATTGCAAATTTCACAGGTATGGCAGATCGTGAAGCCTTATAGGAATGGCTTGCGAAGTTGATGGAGCTTGAACAGGACATATTCTTGGCTAGATTCCATCAGCAAGTACAGAAGAAGCGTGAAAAAGCATGGCAGGATCGACACATCAAGCTGCACAAGTTCAAGGTAAACTATTTGGTTTTTTTATGTGATAGCAAGTTCACTAAGTTTCCAGGAAAATTTCAAATGCACTGGCTTGGGCCATATGTTATCAAAGAAATTACAGATGGAGGCGCGGTTCAGCTTGCAAAGTTGAATGGAGAACCTTTTCCGGGAAGGATGAATTGAAGTCTATTAAAGCCATATATAGGGGATATGTCTCAATGACTATATGACGGATGGATATTCTTAGTGCTCCAGTAGTTGTAAGGGAGCGTAGGACTATAAACTACACTGCCAAGATTGGAATGGAGTATAAGAAGTTGTGCGAAGGGAGGTACCTCGCAGCACAACAGGAAAGTGACCATTGGATTCACTGTTCATGATTTGACAGCCAGAAGACAGTTAAGAGGAGTGGGCTAGCGGCATTTAAAGAAAAAATCTTTGAAGATCTGTTGCCAAAACAACATTAATGATCAAATTTTGGGGGGAACAGTTGGATTTGAATTCAAAAAATCCTATAAATTACTTGTGCTGGTCCAACAGAGAACACATTGCACACTTAGAGTTTTTGAGCTGAGTTGTTTATTTCTTATGAACCACTCGTTCTTTGAGGATTTGGTCGTGAGCCCAGCATTTTCCAATTTACTAGAGTTGAATTAGAAGTTCAACCTTGACACCATGTTAGGACCAAGCCCTGCTGAGACTATGAGCACTAGGCAAGATATCACATCTGAAGGAGCTGCGCCGAGGTGGTGAGTATGGAAGCTTCGACTCCTGTGCCTACGACGCTGAGGTCACCTATGCCAAAGCCTCCTCCTATTAGAGAAACCTAGAAACCGAAGAAGAATAGACAGAAGAAGCCAGTTCCAATCCACGAATTGCCCAAGAAACATTCTGCAAGTCAAAATCAGAAGAAAGACAAGCAACTTGAGAGGGTTGTCGATTTGGAAGTCGAGGAAGGATATGGCACCGAGGATATAGACGCTAAGGGATTGGAGCCCCTTACCAAGTTGCTTGACTATATCCCTTCACGCAAGGGGAAGGCAAAAGTCACCAAGGACCCAAACTCAGATAAGTTTGTCATCTGTATGCCCTTATTTTTGAAGCAAGTCCCCTTTGAAGGTTCGCGGCTTGCGAGGATCCCCCTACTGAATATGGAATATTGGGACCTAGTAGACCATGAATGGTTCCCTCACCTTGCGACAGAAAATTATATGAAGTGTGTCTATTACTTGGACTCAGGTGTTACTGAGTTAGAAATGATGGAATGGATTCGTGGAGTGGAGAATTCCAGGTTGTTGAACCTGTTGTGGGTACCCCATTATCACCGCACCACTATCAACACGACCTGTGTGCATCAGTTGCTTACTCTAGTACATGATGGGTGCTTATGGCTAGGAGGGCCTATACCCATCACTGACATGCTCATCCATAGGATCACGCACCTGCCACATGAGGGCTTGAATCCGGCCAAGGAGTTTGGCAGAAAGGCAGGAGAAAAAGATTTGGTGGATAAGATGAAGAAGGAGTTTGCACTTGTGAAAAATCTGCGTGGATATTCAATCACGTCTATCAACGATCCCATGGTGCAGATTTCCACACAAATCCTGGCAGGAAAGGTAATGAGGAAGTGCCACGTGGACAAAGTTCCAGTGCTTGTGGTCTCTTTAGTTGCACAATGCGTGAAGGGTGTGTAGTTTAACTGGTCAAGGTACCTATGCAGCGAATTCCTTGCAAATTTCTGCGAGGTCCAGGATGAGACCAAGCCATTCCACTATGTGTGGTTGCTGCTCTCCATCGTGTTGGTCGCATGGGAGCTACCTGAGGACAAACAGTTTCCTCTATTGAAGGAAGGATTAGCAGAGGCCGCGTAGTTCACTTCCCTCTGTGCCACAAAGGACCCCGCGTAGGTGAATAAAAAAAAAGATATTATGGGTTTTGATGGAAGCAAGCCTTTGCATGGCCATCAACCAATGCCCAAGGTTGTCCCTGACCTTGTACGTGCAATTGTCAGCATATACCACATTCAAAGCTGACATCCACCGCGTCTACATTTAGGCAAGAAAGGAACCACAACAGAAATTGTACAATTTATCATACTTGGTCACAGATCATGACATACAGGAGGTCATCAAGTGATGGCTAGCAGAATGGCACACCCCATCTGATTTGGATGCTGGAACCAATAAGGGCGCGGGCAGCTCAGCTGAACAGAAAAGGAAGGATGCAGCAAATTATGTTGCGCAAAATTTGGTTGCGCAGTAGAAAAAGGAAGCTGTAGAGAAGGCTCGGAGGGAGAAGGAGCACGCTGCTAAGGAGTAGGCTAAGAAAGAGCAGCGTGAATCACAGAGAAGTGGTAAATACCCTTTGCCCACGACAAAGGAGGAAGAACATTTTGAACTGGGTGGCAGCAGAGATGAAGGGTAGAGCACCCCATTTCGGCTAAGGAAGCGCAGAAAAGAGCAGTAGGAAGGTCCCCGTAAGAAGCAAAGGTCAGAAAAAATGCAGGTTGATCCCATGATATTGATGGAGGGTTATCTCGATGAGATCGACAACAAAATCTGGGATACTACAACTAAACTACTGCAACAGTTCGAGCAGTAGTATATGCAAATGTTGGGGAGCGTCTAGAAGGATCTGCAAGAGCTACAGATCCAAAATAGCAGGATACATGTGGGTGCAGGTCAAGCGAGCGCAACACAAATGAGCTTGGTACCGAGGACAAGTCAAGTTGCAGAATTGGTAAGGACATTGGACCTTCACACAGTTTCTTTACTAGAAGGGTCCCTATGCGCAGAATTGGTCGATGACCGAATCATCTTAAGTACACTTAAGAACATCACACTAAACATTACAATGCTCCCCAATGAATTTCTTCATTCGCTACAAACATGAGTGACAGAGGAATTGAGAGCTCAAGAGCAGCGCATTCTCAATTTAATAAGCAAATATAGGGTTAACAATGAACAAATGTTCGCCAAGAAGACACAGGACTTGAAGGAAAAAGATATAATGCAGGCATAGAGTTCCAGGCTGGAGGCCGTGGTAGCAGAGGCATGCAGAACAGTGCCGGAGTTGCACATCCCAAAGGACGCATAACAAGAAGCCAAGATCTGGAAATTATTTGCAGGACTGCACATGGCGAAGGTGGAAGTTGGGTGAGTTCAATTTAAAATCAATATGAAGATCACTGAGCTGCAGCTCAAATAATAGCCTAGGACTCCGCCTGAGGTCTGGGAGTCACGCAAAGCCGCCATCAAGGAAGGGATGGCCACTTTGGATGCCGCAGTCGCTAAATACACGACCTTGTTTGAATAGGCGATGGAGTTAGTCACGACTCTAGAGGAAGACCCAAACCTGCAGATATTGAATATAGAGATTCGCGAGATCCAGAAACAGTACGATGAGGTCAGGGTGACGACGTGCTCAATTGTTACAGTGCAACTCCTCGCCAAGTTGCAAGAGGGGAAGAAGCTCCTCACAAAGGTAGAAGAATCTCAAAAGAAGGAGGTCGTGCTTAAGGCCAGATTGGGACCTTCATTAAAAGAATCTTACCAAGTATCAACCATCATTCAGGAGAATCTTATGAGCTTGCAACAAACACAACAAATGATGAAGCTAGCCATGGAAGGACTACCTACAGAGCAGCTCGTAAAAGAGGTCAAGCAGGTAGCTACGTAGAGCGCTACCGAGGTTGTAGTTGTGCAAGTGGAGCTGGGGGATATTCACAGCAAGATCGTCGCACCAACCGAGTGACATGAGGGCGAGTCATGACCTTTGTGTTGGCGCCTTATTAGGATGTGGTCCCTTGTGTCATTTTTGGGGTCAAAAACCCAAGTTTGGATGTATATTTTGGTAAAAAGATGCAAAGTCTTTGTAATTTGTGGACGCAGAGTGCGTAAAAAGTTAGGATTCAAAAGGGGTTTTATCCCCTTGTCTATGTAAAGCCGAGTCAGTTTTGAGATCCACCCATGGTCTGCAGACCATGGGATTGTATGTAAAGATATAAATAGGTGTGTCTTAAAGAGTCTAAGGCAGATAGATATCTATGTCTATGTCTGAGATAGGAAAAAAGGTCAAGTAAGTAGCGGGTAGATAAAAGGGACAAGGCTCCACAGCCGAGTGCGTGGAGGCCTAGAGTAGAGTCTGCAACTGAGTGTGCGGACCCTTGCAGCTAAGTGCACAGGGCAGTCTTGAGTCTGTAATACCATATTGAAGATCAATAAAGAAGATTATTGAATAAATTCATGTGTCTATCTATTTACTTCTGTTATTTATGTTTTCGATATATGTTGTGATGTAATAATGTCTTTATGAAATATTTATCTATTGATGGGCGACTCTATGGGATAAGTCTTAATAATTGTACGCAATGCGTGTTAAACACTTTCGCGAAGATTATAATACATTATGTTATGGTTATTGAATACTTAAGTAGATCTGTGCGAACTCGGATCTAGGGTTGTTTTATGGTGTCTGTAAGTGGATGATTCATCTGTTAAGGGTCCATAAAGACCTATCTTAGACCTTCGCAAAGGTCTAAAGGCTGTTTAAAGGAAGTTTCAGTACCAAGCCCTAGGGGCCTATAGATCTGTGCAAAGGCAAATCTAAGGCAACAAAATACATCACATTGATCTCTGGATGCAGAAACTTGGTTCCAACATCCCCCCATACTGCTTTGGGTGAGAGTTCAGCGTGCGCTACACGGGTTGATGCCGAAAGGGCCAGTAGTGTAGGGTTTTGTTTCGCGCAATTAACTCTGAACCTGCGTCGGGACCCACTAAGCCAACATTAGCCCAATTCTTGTCCTCTTTATGCCATGAGTAGTTCCATCATCACCAGAACCATTTGCTACCCCCTATGCTACTCATTCCTCTCCAACAAGATTTTCCTTTAAGCTCTTTTCAGACTCCTTAATCTAGAAAAGATTGTCAAGTGAACTTGTCTCCTTCATGCTTGTAAAACTACTTGAAGGGTCATCTACCCAGTATACATTTAACCCTTTTCTAGACTGGAATAGACTAGTGATGAAAAAGGAATACCCTAGTTGTCTACAGCTAGGAGGTTCTTTAGGAGGTTCTCCCTTGTATACTTTTATCTCTTTTTCAGGCTTCGGGCAGAACTTTACAAAAAATGAACTTATGAAAAGAGAAGGGAGGGAACCTTTATTTTCATTGGTCATCAAATGGAAACATCCTTAGTGTCACCCTTGAACACGACACGTGTCTGCTTCATTATCTCATAGTTGGGTTTTAGCTTTCCTAAGAGTCGTATCGTACATATGAGTCGTCTACTCCTCTAGCTGGTTACTCTTCCAGTCATATGGAGCATGCCTTGATTCCTCCTGCATTGTTGCATGATATCACATGGTGCTTATTAGTCATGCTACCAAGTCACTCTTTTTTCATGTCATTATGTGTTCAAGGGAAGTCACAGCCTGTGTCGGCCATCTATAGTAGCCTATTGGCCTTTTTGAGTCAGTCATCCCTGTGTTAGTTGTATTTCATCACTTCATGACTTCATCCATACATCACATCATCATGGTTTGTTCTATGTCGATTGATGGGGGATACATCAAGACCCTCCTTTAACGGATATTCTCCTATCAACTTCAGTTCATTATCCAAGAGCTTAATCTAGGAACCAGTAGTACCTTGGAGCTTGCAGGCCTCAGTGGAAGGGTTCCGCATGATCAATAGTGGGTTTACATCATTCAATCTTAATTGGTCGAGTTCACTGGTGTTCAACGTCAACTCATTTATTCACACTTAGTGGACTGTACTAGGTACCTTGGGATCCATTTTTCTCATTGGTGGATTCCCTTGTGTCTGTTATTATTTTTTCTCGATGGCCGATAATCAAGTGGTTTCTACCATGCTCAACTTCAACTCATTTATTCACATGATGTAGATTCGTACCATCGAGTGACATCTCACTCTTACATGGTGTAATTCCCATACTATGTTGGAGTTATGTATTAATTTATGTACTTTGAGGACTATCCTGAGACACTTGTTTGTATGTCATGTGTCCATAGTCTGACTAATGTATACCGCGACATAGATCCACATTGTATTTGCTGGTGGCTATGCTCTATCTATTAATTCACATGGACCCACTATGTATGTCTTTGTGCCCATGCTCTAGCATTTCATGTCATAGATCTGCAATGTATGTTTGGTGGCCATGTTCAGTAACTCTTTATGACCAAGCATGGGTATGCCCACCTCAAGGATGTTATCAGCAGAGTTTGTGACTTCAGTATTTGAGTTCCTTCGATCAATATTTGTAGTCTTGGCTCCTTCCTCCCATTTTTAGCTCTGAGTATTATTGTAATGCATTTCGGCCATCAGTTTCTCTTCTAACCTCATGCATTAGGGGCATCTGTTATAACCTTATTTTCCACTCCATTATTGTGAGAGAAACCCAATATCAACTTACCTCGATTACTAGCTAAAATTCACCCCTTTTCACCTTTTCGTTTACTTATGTGAGATTTATCCCATGTTAAAAGGGTGGAATTACATGATTGAGATATTTCTCATAATTAATTTGCCAAAATATTATAATTATGAGATAATAATTATTTCATAAGTGAGATAACTCAGAAAAAGCTCATACTTGTGAAAAAGGTTTCTAGAGTTTTTCATTCCCAAGGAGATCAACTTGGCCCACTTGTGCATGAGTTGGCTACGAGTCCATTATTGTAGAATTTTCCTAACTTCTGAAGCCCCTAGGTGTCTAGATACATTCTCCCAAAGGATAGAATGAACCTATATAATCTCGTTGATATCAATCTTTCGGATTAATCACATCGTTAGAATTAGGTCGATGTTTCGAACCAACTAATGTGGTTCATCCTCCGGAAAAGGTGAGAAATCAATAGATCTGAGGGAATAAATAGCAAGGATGCATCACTGCCCAAAGTTAGCCGTTGAAAATTAGCTGGTAGGTAATTTGTTAAATTGTTTAATAATTTAGTTAGAAATTAGTTGTTATGTAATAAATAAATATTTCATTTCGATATTATGAATTGATAATTGATATTAAATTTTATAAGAATATTATCTAGAAAATATTATAATATTATCTAGAAATAATTAATTTTTATAATATAGTTTGTTAGGGTTTGACTCATTAAATTGTTTAACATTAGAAACTAGTTGTTATGAAGTAATTAAATATTTTATTTCGAAATCATAAGTTAAATGTTAAATAGTAATATTATCTATAAATAAGAAATTACTTCATAATTTTTTAGGGTCTGACTTATTCAAGATAAATTGGGTTAAAGACCAACTCATTGGAATAATATTTTAATTCACTTATAATTTAATATTATTAATTTCTCTAATAATAACATAAAAAGGCTATAATTTGTTAGAGGAAAACTACAAATATTAAATCCTACCAATAATATATTGATGGTATTCTTATTGTTATTATTGTTATGGAGATTAATAATATTAAATTATTATTCTAATATTTTAATTCATTTTTTATTTAATATTATTAATTTTTATAATAAAAATAAAAAGACTATGATTTGTTGGAGGAAAACTAATCTCTTTAAGAAAGGAGGATGGCTGAGATAATTATTAAAAGCCATGATAAGTTTAGATTAGAAATATACTTCGATTGCCAACAAATAAATTAAAGAAAATTAATTTAGAACAAAGGGGGGAAAAGCCCAAAGGTGAGAAGGGAGATCCAGACAGAGTGAAAAGGGGAAAGGAGAAAGAGTCAAGAGGAGAGAGATGGAATCCATCTTTTACTTAATTTCCAACCATCATCCCTTTTAAGGTTTTCGGCATGCCTCTCTATTTCAATCGCTTCCCTGAGTTTCTGGTGGTGGAAATGATCAACCCTAGCAATGAATTTGGATTCTTGAATGCAGATATGGTGTTTTGATTTCTCAGCATGTTCGGCAAGGGCTGATGTGCGAGAGAGATTATGTCTAATGTCAGTTGCATGTTCACCAATTCTCTGCTTAATAGACCTACCTATCGCTCCAATGTAGGGGATACCAAAGGAGCAGGGAATAAGGTAGACCCCTTTCATGTCTTTAGGGTCAATAGGGTCCTTAAGGGACCTAAGGGAATTTTTAATGGTTTAGAGAGGTTTGAAAGAAGAAGAGACGTTCATATTTTTAAGAATATGGACAATCCTATCCATGGTCCCTTGGATATACAAGAGATGAACCTTAGAGATAGGATCAGCACGAGTTGGTTTTACTCTAGGTGCTTTGTTGGCTTTGGGAAAGGCCTTGAGGCTCTGGGATCTACTATACCCATTATTTTTAAAAACTTCAAGAAGATGGGATTTCTCCTTATCAAGGTGGATATCATCGGAGATTCTTAGAGCACGGGTAGCAAGAGTGCTTGGAACCCTAAATTTTTTAGCACGGAAGTGATGAGAACTGGCATAGAGATAATGTTCCGTGTGGGTCTTCTTTCGAAAAGCTTGGTGACAGACATAACCATCATCCCTCCTAGAAAGGAGAATGTCGAGAAAGGGAAGATGACCATTCTCCTCAATTTCCATCATGAACTTGATGGATTCTGATTGAGAATTAAGGTGGTTAAGAAACAGATCAAGTTTCTTACGACCGTGAAGCCATATGACATAGGCGTCATCAACAAATATCTTCCATTTTTTAGGGCGAAATTGTGCAGAGGCTAAGGCCTTGGTCTCAAAATATTCCATAAAAAAGTTAGCTACGATAGGGGAAAGAGGAGAAGCCATTGCCACATTGTAGGTTTGCTCATAGAACTCACCCTGGAAACTGAAGAAAGTGGAGGTGAGGTAGAGGCCAACTAGCTTGGTAGTGTTTTCATCAATGATGCAATTAATGATATCAATGGCCTCTTGGATGGGGATTTTGGTGTAAAGGGATACGAAATCAAAACTAACCAACAAATCTCCAGGTTCTAATTTGATATCTCTCCACTCTTGAACAAAGGAGGCAAAGTCTTTAACGAAAGAATCCGTGTGATCAACAAGAGGCTTGAGTTTTTGGGCAAGTAATTTCGCAAGAAGATAGGTAGGTCCGCCTATTGTGTTAACAATAGGCCTTAAGGGGGGGCCAGGTTTATGAATCTTTAGAAGGCCATGAATAGAGTTGAAACGCCAGCAAAGAAAGTAAGGTCGACAACAAAAACATCAAAGGCAAGTGAAAGGATCGACATGCAAAACTTACTTGGAATAAAGAACAATGAAGAACTCCTTGATTCACAAAGGCGCGCTCAGCCCAGATGATAATGATTATGTGAAATAATGATTAACTGAGATCATTATAAGCATATTACATGCAAAACAAATCCATGCATGCTCGCCACTTGTCAATGGATGAGTGAGTTTGTTAAATGAAGTGATGTGGGATCCTATTTTATAAGAGTGCACCCACATGCAACAAGGAAAGTGCATGGATGAGGATGAAGAGGGCACAATTCTTTGAGTCGAAGGAGTGCGCACAACTGGAGGGTGCACTCACTGAGCCTGAAGGAGTGCACTCCACTAGGGCATAATTTCTTAGCTCAAAGGAGTGTGATCAACTTGGGCACAGTGCGTGTCATCTTGGAGTGCGCTTTTACCTAAGGAGGGCACAATTTCTTCCACTAGTGCCTCTTATAATTGTTGTGTGAAAAGAGTGTGTTTTTCCTGCTTTTATGTGTGTGATGCTTGTCGAACAAGAGCTAGTTACTAAATCAAGAAAAAATATTTGTTCTCCTATCCTTGGGTAAGATAACACAAGAGCTCTTAAAGGTAGGGTGACGACACTTAGAAACTTTAACTTAGGAGGAAGTGACACTTAGGGATAACACAAGGATAGTCAAGCAAACATTGTGACGACATTAGGCAACTTGGAACGACGGTTCACGTAGGCTCCAAAATTAGATTAGGCATAAATTTTAGAGGGACGTTGTCACAGCAACAACACAACCCACCCTTTAGATTTGGGCAGCAAAGTTTGTCTGGCATCACTAAAGACCATTTTTTTTTTCCAAATGTGAATCACCCCAAAAGAAATATCACTAGATTCAACATAATTCTTGAAGAATAGAGGAAGTTTCCATCATTGTTGAGAAAATATATAAAAGGTAGAGCTTGAAGTTTTACTTTGAGGAGTACAAATCTTCCAACAATGTTAAGGGGTCAGAAAGTCGGGCCTTCCAATTTATTGTGAAATTTGGATAATAATTCCTCCCGTAGATTCCATTTAAGGGAGCTATCCACTAGGGGTGTGCCTAGATATTTTGAAGTGAGTTTACAATTTTGGAAACCCAAAATTCGAGCCACATGACGTTGGAAAAACACTGGGGTGTTAATGAAAAAGACTTAGATTTATTTTTATTGATATCTATACCCAAAGCAATAGAGATCAGTTCCAAAATATTAGTGAATTATCGAGCTTCATGAACCGTTAGAGTTCCCATTCCCATAGTGTCATCCAAAAATTGTTGGTAGGCGAGTAGTAGATTGCCCCAAAGAGTCGAAGGTCTTTGATCATTTTCTCTGATGTTGCTTCTTTGAAAGAAAGGCCTAGGTTTGACACATCCAACCTATTTTTATAAGACTTTATTTACAAAAATGGTCTAATAACAAGGTATTGACAACATAAAGAATCTAAACTTATATTAATAGTCTAATTTTCCTTCAAACAAATCAATAGTAAAAAATTTCTAATCTATATATTCTTTATTTAAAGTAATACCAAATGTCTTATTTCCAAAAAAAATATATAAAAAATAAATAAAAAAATATATTTAAAAAATAAAAATAAAAAAATAATCCATTTTTATTTAAAAAATCACATAACACAAATGTGAAAAATATATATATATATTAAAAAAAAAAAAAAATTCCTAAACGAAAAGCAATAGAAAAACATGGACCAGCAATAAAATTTTGGAATTGTTGATTGAAACTATGCATTTACAAGTAGTGTAGCATCCAATCTTTCCTACCCACTTCAATGTTTTGAAAAGGATTTCCATGGATATTTTTTCCACGTGAATAGGTAGGGGAATCTTAATAAAAAATTTGCATGACTTTTTCCTAACTTATAAGCATAAATACATTTTTTTTTTAATAGTGTATGTGGTGCTCACATCATATCATTTAACATTTGGAATTGTTGATTGAAACTATGCATTTACAAGCAGTGTAGCTTCCAATCTTTCCTACCCACTTCAATGTTTTGAAAAGGATTTCCATGGATATTTTTTCCACGTGAATAGGTAGGGGAATCTTAATAAAAAAATTCCATGCCTTTTTCATAAATTATAGGCATAAATACATTTTTTTTAATAGTGTATAGGGTGCTCACATCATATCATTTAACATGGACCAGCAATAAAATTTTGGAATTGTTGATTGAAACTATGCATTTACAAGCAGTGTAGCTTCCAACCTTTCCTACCCACTTCAATGTTTTGAAAAGGATTTCCATGGATATTTTTTCCACGTGAATAGGTAGGGGAATCTTAATAAAAAAATTGCACGCCTTTTTCATAAATTATAAGCATAAATACATTTTTTTAAATAGTGTATGGGGTGCTCACATCATATCATTTAACACGGACCAGCAATAAAATTTTGGAATTGTTGATTGAAAGTATGCATTTACAAGCAGTGTAGCTTCCAATCGTTCCTACCCACTTCAATGATTTGAAAAGGATTTCCATAGATATGTTTTCCACGTTTTCCACGTCAATAGGTAGGGGAATCTTAATAAAAAATTTGCATTCCTTTTTCATAAATTATAAGCATAAATACATTTTTTTTAATAGTGTATGGGGTGCTCACATCATATCATTTTTGGAGTATAACGTGTTGTAAATGGTTAGTTTATTATTGTCCTTTGGCATTGATGGTCGGAGGATTTCCTTTCATGTAAATAGTTGTTATTACACTACTGTAAACTTTCGCATCAAGGGACCAGGACAATCGAACTACGCATTTTTCTATTAAACTTTCAAATTGAATTTTGATTTAATTTATAATTATAGAGAATATTTAATTTACACAATATTTGAATTTTAAGTAACAGAATATCGAAAACGGGAATGATAATGAAAATAAATAAAATTAAAAAAACTCTATTATCGTCACTTTTAAATTTCATTAAATCTATTCAAAAATATAATTTAATATGGTAAAGATGTTATAATGTCTTATAAACTAGTCAAGATAAAAATATTTTTGTGGTTAAAATAAAAATATAATTAGGCCGATAGGCCTTCCTTTGAAAGAGACCTTTCGTCGTCCCTTTCTTCCTCATGCTGACACATGGCGTCGGATTAGAGCGTCGGAACCGGCAGTTCTGCAATCTCCTACTGACAGGCGTCCACACGCGTCCACACATTCAGCGGGAAATCCTGCAATTTCTGTTCATTGTTATGTTTGTTAATTCATGAACCTGACATCTGTCCCATTCAGGTCTGACATTTCGGTCTTCCTCTGCGTTTCGGAACTGATCCGCGACGCTCACCGCTCCCCCTTTCCGAGCCGCTTCATTCCTCAGGTATTCCACCAGGCGGCCGATGCCCCATTCCCTCACCTCCCCAAACGCGTTCATCGCTGAAGGTCTCAGGGCTTCGCTAATCAAATTCCTGCAAAGACTCCGCCACAGAGGCCCGTATGCGGCCGAACTGATGCTGTGTTGGTTGCTGCTGAAGATTTTCTGCATCCCGCCAAAGGGTGGGCGGTCAGAGAAGATGGAGACCTTCTGTATGGGCGCCTCGTGGGCAAGCTCGCGGGTGACTATCATCACCAGAGGTCGGTGACCGAGCCATATGGTGAATATTGGGCCGTATCTTTCGTGGAATTTCTTCACTGATCTCTGGAAGGCACCTCTGTCAAATCCGATCTGAAGGAGGTTCCCTACAATCGGCCATGCCCGGGGCCTGGCGGCAGGTTCCTGTAGCGCCCGATCCTCAAGAGAACCAGTCGGAGGAAGATTAAGGAAATTACGAGGAGCACAAAAGCCTGGGGAAAGGAATTGAGAATAGCCATGGAAATTCGAATGCAAGGGCTTCGTGTAATGTTTAATATGCGCAAGTTTTCTTATATCAGATGACGGAACTCCACAATGTGGCGAGTGCGGTCATTTACCGACGTTTGACTAGAAATAACGGTAACTTATTCGAACACGTTTAACGACTTCCCGTCTTATGACTGCTAAGTTTTGTGATTTGGAGAGTGGCCAGAGGCTTTCCAAATCTGCTAAGTTTTGTGATTTGTAGAGTGACCAGAGGCTTTCCAAATTGGTGCCCAAAGATTATAATAGTTATAATAGTAGACTATTAGGTTCAAGATTACAACATTCGCAGGATTGGCGGGAATCCGTTTTTTTTCATTTTATCAGGGAACAAAGATAGTATTGGGACCTATTTTTCCAGGTCTTGCATTTTAGTTTGAGAGACTTTTGTTTTTCTTCATCGTAATACAATATTCTTATAATAGAAATGGCAGCTTAACTGGCATGATCGTGTAAATGAAATAATGGCAGCTTAACTGGCATGATAGTATAAATGAAATACCATGTGTGGGGAGGTTTGGTGTAACTCAGATCGGCAGGAAAAACTTATGTATACACCTAAAAGTTATAACTGTGGTGATTCAAATTGACTTGTGTGAATAAAGTACAATATTGGCTCAGTTACAAATTCCTCTGGTGGAAAAAAAAATAAATCTGACCGAAACAGATGTAATAAATATTATGTATCCAAAACAGCAAACCTGGCCAAAGCAGAAAGGAACGATACGTATTATATTAGATATGAGGTGTCTTTTCTTACTTTGACTTCCACTTTTGCAAATACAGCTTATACATGAAGCACAACCCTGGATTTCCCAAAGAAGAAAATGTAAATGTTGTCGATAAATTATTCCAAGAACCTAGAAGTTTCTTAAAAAGCTGATTGTATGACACATTTATATAAATTAAAGATGGTATGTCATCCAACTCTGAAGAAATTACACATCGAAGTTAATTATTTGACAAATCGAGCATTTGACTTCATACTACACACGTTAAGTTGCATGCTTATATCTCAAATGGTTATTAACTTATTTTTAATATTTATTATTTTGACAGAGAGCAATTTAAGCTACTTCAAATATTCCTAGAAATGGTCTTTCAGGCTTCTTCTCACTACCATGCAATGGTATTACCCCTCGAAAACCAGAAATGGAGTCCATACTTTTCAGGTGTATTGTTGTTTCTCTGAAGATTCGAGTCTGGCAACTTTGTCACAGTGAAAAGAGGCAGTGTAATTTATGATTAGATGCAACTTGAATATCTTGGAACAGTTATTGAGTTTATATAGTATATTCCTTGTAAATTAGTTTGAGGATAAATGCCACACATTGAGCTCTAAGAGTTTACCGAACCCATCTGGTATGGCTCTTGGGCCTGATTGTACGACATATCTAACATTGTGATGTTTCTCAATACACCAAGATTGGGAGATATGTGTCCTTCCAAGACCTTCCTTTTCATGCCCAGATTAAAAAAATCCGGTGTTTACAGAGAGACTGTTTCGTATTGTCCATTCAGATGATTATGGTTGATAATCTCTTTCTAAGGAAGGAGAACGCCCGACCTCATATGGAAAGGCCCCTTCGAAAAGGTTGACCCCAGGGTCCAACAATGTCAGCATTCCTCCTGCCTAGAGGTGAGGGGCTAATTTGCAATTCAGACGATGCCTTGTCATATCTATTACTTTTTGGCTAATCTCAAGGAATGCGAAATTTTGCAGGCTTGCAATCTAAGCAGGTATAATGTATTGCAATCTAAGCAGGTATTCTGTCATATAGGTGATTAATGCAAAAGCAGGCTGCTTTAGATGGTTTCGGTGACCAATTTCCGTTCGAACCAGTCTTAACAAGATGAAGCATTTTTAGAATTACCTAGCTTAAGATATTAGTAAAGTTAATATTAGTAAAGTTTATCATAATATTAGAAGGGAAAAAGATTTGAATTACCTTCAAGCATATTAGTAACATTACCAACATATTAGTAAACTTTACTAATATTACTAATATCATGATGAATATAAGTTTATCATAATATTAGAAGGGAAAAAGATTTGAATTACCTTCAAGCATATTAGTAACATTACCAACATATTAGTAAACTTTACTAATATTACTAATATCATAATATTCATCAGAGAAAAGTCGCTCTTCTCGAACAACCATAACATAATTTAATAATAAGTAAGCTTAGAGGAAGCATAGCCACAAGAAGGTAATTCAAATTTTTTTCCCATCTTGCTTTCTGCAGTAGCTACAATTTTTGTCTTCTAATACTCGTTTTATGAAGCCTTCCTGTAGTTGGGAGTGCCATTTACAGAATAAAGCACAGGTAAGGGGAACCCTGGTATCTAGGTAGTACCCTGCTAACCTCTACAGAGGCCTTGTATCCGTCTTTAGACCTGCTTGGTAAAAGGTGCCTCCATAAAAAAAGTGTTCAACGTCTTCTGGATTGATGCAATAGCTACAATTTCAGTCTTTCAACACTGGTTTTATGAATCCTTCCTTAGATGGGAGTGCCATTTACAGAATAAAGCAAGTACGGGGAACCCTGGTATATAGGTAGTACCCTGCTGAAAGTGACATCTACGTTTTTGATAATTGAGGTTGCATCTTCTATTAAACTCTGTTCGAGTAGAAAGTTTATGGATCATTTTCTTTTTGAAGTTTCTTGTCTTGTATGTTGCAATAGGCATTTGTTTTTTATGATCAAAATTGCTGCATTATTCGGCCAAATATTTGACTATTTTTGAAAGTTCTTTCAAAGGATTATTCTGTAATTGATGCTACCCCATTTTTTTTTCCCATATAGCTCATGGGATTTTCATTTCTCTTGCAGGGGAACTTCGATCTTGTTGGAAATAATTTTCCTGTATTCTTTGTTCGCGATGGTATGAAGTTTCCAGACATGGTTCATGCATTGAAACCAAATCCCAAAAGTCACATTCAAGAAGACTGGAGGATTCGAGATTTCTTCTCTCACCACCCAGAGAGTTTGCATATGTTCACCTTTCTCTTTGATGATCTTGGAATCCCTTTAAACTACAGGCATATGGATGGGTCTGGTGTCCACACCTTTACCCTTGTTAATAAGGCTGGGAGGCAAACCTATGTGAAGTTTCATTGGAGGCCTACTTGTGGAGTTAAGTGTCTATTGGGTGATGAAGCAGTTGTAGTAGGTGGGACAAACCACAGTCATGCAACCAGCGATCTCTATGATTCTATAGCAGCAGGCAACTATCCTGAATGGAAACTTTTTATCCAGACAATGGATCCTCGGGATGAGGATAAATATGACTTTGATCCTTTAGATGTTACGAAATTTGGCCCGAGGATATCTTTCCTCTTCAAACTGTAGGACGCATGGTCTTGAACAAGAATATTGACAATTTCTTTGCTGAAAACGAGCAGCTTGCATTTGCTCCTGCTCTTGTTGTTCCTGGTGTTTATTACACTGAAGATAAGCTACTCCAAACAAGGATATTCTCATACTCAGATACACAAAGGCATCGACTTGGACCCAACTATTTGATGCTGCCAGCCAATGCACCCAAATGTGCACATCACAATAATCATCATGAGCGATTCATGAACTTCATGCACAGGGATCAAGAGGTTGGTAAATAATTTTAATCTTTTTCTTTTTCAATACCTCTCGTATTACTTGGACATCGAGTCAATGTTCATGGAGAGATTTGATTTTTACAAAACAATTGCTGGAATTACAGGTCAACTACTTTCCATCAAGGTTCGATCCAGTTCGTCATGCTGAGAGATTTCCCATTCCTTCCCATACCCATACTGGCAAGCAGGAGAAGGTAAGATCTCACCACTTCTCCAGAATTTGGTGATAGATCTGTGATTTAAAGCTTAAACGTGTAACAAATCATTAGACTTCCTCTAAAGCTTGGGTTAAAGTTTTAAACTCTTTAGTTCATTTGCCTGCATTGTTTCATGAATATGAACAATTTCTCTTTACAAATCCTAAAAATTCCTGTTGAAATGGATCCTCTTTTCGTACGTCTGTCCAGATTGAGCTCTGACACGACGTCTTCGTTGGGAGGATAACCAATGCTTTTTCTCTGTTAACTTGTCAAACTAGAACTTTGGGTTGTATGGTTTCACTTGCACCATCAGCATATTTCTTTCATGCCATTCTTCTTGACTGGAAAGATTCAATGATGCGTTTTTATGGCAGTTGATCATGAAACTATATTTGTTGCATCTTTAGAACATGGAAAGCTTCAGTGATGTCTTGATGTCTTTTCATGGCAACTGATCATGAAAGGACATTGTTGGAACATCTTAGAACAACCATGCAACATTTGTTTCTAGTCGATATTACTATGAAGTAAGAACATACATTGGTCCACTTAATTGCCAATCCTCAACTTTATCTGGTGGGGAAATAGTGAGATGGATGTGTACTAAATGAGATTCGTATCTTAATGCGTATTTTCAGTTTGTTGTGATCTACCAGCTGCTGAATCTTCAAGAGAAGCCAAACGTCATTTAGTGTCATTTCTGCCGGAGGAGCCACAAGAAGATAAAGGGCTCAATATTTGTAGGGTATGTGTCCGTTTCCCTGATGGCCAGAGAGTGCAGAGGAGGTTTCTGCACACCGATCCAATGCAATTACTTTGGTCTTTCTGTTGCTCTCAAATTCAAGAAGCAATTATTTTGGTCTTTCTGTTGCTCTCAAGTTCAAGAAGCTGCAGAGGGCCGGCCGTTTAGATTGGTATATATAGTTCCTGGTTCATCTCAAACATTAAATTATTATCATAAAAGCCTAAGCTTCGGAGATGCTGGATTTTCCAATTTGCTCATATCCATGATCTGGGAATGAGATGTGATTAATGCATCTGTAAGTAAATTGGCAAGATTTCAGCTTTCAATCAATAAGCATTTATCAGTGTTAATTGCTTTCTTCAGATAACAAGTATTTAGCAGGGTTGATTGCTTTCTTCAGTTTTGTTACAAGTTCTGATTCCTTATCTTTATTGAGAAAGAGAAAATTGAAGTGTAAATTTCTGGATAAGTTCTGATTCCTCATCTTTATTGAGAAAAAGAAAATTGAAGTGTAAATTTCTGCGTGATGAATCTACTTTGATTGAGTATAACCCCCTTTATATAAACGGTTATAGTTATTGAATTAATTAAATATCTTGAACACAATAGATTGAGGTAATTTTTTACCTTATTGAGGTAATCTTTTACCTATGTGAACTGATTTGTATTCTTCAAATGTATTTATGTTTATTGAGATGCTATTTCTGGGGCAAGCAGACTGGCTTGCCTTGATGTGCTTAATTTTGAATGATTGATTGGATTTTATTATATAAATAATTGAGAGAATGATTGATTGGATTTTATTATATAAATAATTGAGAGAATGATTGGATTTTATTACATACATAATTGAGAGAAACGAAGAATAATAATTTGTATAATTTTGATTAAGGATTTATTTTATTTTGGGCAATTTATTGAGATTTAATTTGGATGATTGAATTCTTATAATATTTTTTATTTTGAATGAAAATTGATTCCTTTCAATTTAACATTTCTATCGGCCTCTCTTTGCACCTTCCTTTTGGGGCAATTGCTAGTTAATATAAAATAATAAAAACAAAAAATTGATATCTTTATTATTAGGCCGATAGGCCTTCCTTTGAAAGGGACCTTTCGTCGTCCCTTTCTTCCTCATGCTGACACATGGCGTCGGATTAGAGCGTCGGAACCGGCAGTTCTGCAATCTCCTAATGACAGGCGTCCACACATTCAGCGGGAAATCCTGCAATTTCTGTTCATTGTTATGTTTGTTAATTCATGAACCTGACATCTGTCCCATTCAGGTCTGACATTTCGGTCTTCCTCTGCGTTTCGGAACTGATCCGCGACGCTCACCGCTCCCCCTTTCCGAGCCGCTTCATTCCTCAGGTATTCCACCAGGCGGCCGATGCCCCATTCCCTCACCTCCCCAAACGCGTTCATCGCTGAAGGTCTCAGGGCTTCGCTAATCAAATTCCTGCGAAGACTCCGCCACAGAGGCCCGTATGCGGCCGAACTGATGCTGTGTTGGTTGCTGCTGAAGATTTTCTGCATCCCGCCAAAGGGTGGGCGGTCAGAGAAGATGGAGCCCTTCTGTATGAGCGCCTCGTGGGCAAGCTCGCGGGTGACTATCATCACCAGAGGTCGGTGACCGAGCCATATGGTGAATATTGGGCCGTATCTTTCGTGGAATTTCTTCACTGATCTCTGGAAGGCGCCTCTGTCAAATCCGATCTGAAGGAGGTTCCCTACAATCGGCCATGCCGGGGGGCCTGGCGGCAGGTTCCTGTAGCGCCCGATCCTCAAGAGAACCAGTCGGAGGAAGATTAAGGAAATTACGAGGAGCACAAAAGCCTGGGGAAAGGAATTGAGAATAGCCATGGAAATTCGAATGCAAGGGCTTCGTGTAATGTTTAATATGCGCAAGTTTTCTTATATCAGATGACGGAACTCCACAATGTGGCGAGTGCGGTCATTTACCGACGTTTGACTAGAAATAACGGTAACTTATTCGAACACGTTTAACGACTTCCCGTCTTATGACTGCTAAGTTTTGTGATTTGGAGAGTGGCCAGAGGCTTTCCAAATCTGCTAAGTTTTGTGATTTGTAGAGTGACCAGAGGCTTTCCAAATTGGTGCCCAAAGATTATAATAGCTATAATAGTAGACTATTAGGTTCAAGATTACAACATTCGCAGGATTGGCGGGAATCCGTTTTTTTCATTTTATCAGGGAACAAAGATAGTATTGGGACCTATTTTTCCAGGTCTTGCATTTTAGTTTGAGAGACTTTTGTTTTTCTTCATCGTAATACAATATTCTTATAATAGAAATGGCAGCTTAACTGGCATGATCGTGTAAATGAAATAATGGCAGCTTAACTGGCATGATAGTATAAATGAAATACCATGTGTGGGGAGGTTTGGTGTAACTCAGATCGGCAGGAAAAACTTATGTATACACCTAAAAGTTATAACTGTGGTGATTCAAATTGACTTGTGTGAATAAAGTACAATATTGGCTCAGTTACAAATTCCTCTGGTGGAAAAAAAAATAAATCTGACCGAAACAGATGTAATAAATATTATGTATCCAAAACAGCAAACCTGGCCAAAGCAGAAAGGAACGATATGTATTATATTAGATATGAGGTGTCTTTTCTTACTTTGACTTCCACTTTTGCAAATATAGCTTATACATGAAGCACAACCCTGGATTTCCCAAAGAAGAAAATGTAAATGTTGTCGATAAATTATTCCAAGAACCTAGAAGTTTCTTAAAAAGCTGATTGTATGACACATTTATATAAATTAAAGATGGTATGTCATCCAACTCTGAAGAAATTACACATCGAAGTTAATTATTTGACAAATCGAACATTTGACTTCATACTACACACGTTAAGTTGCATGCTTATATCTCAAATGGTTATTAACTTATTTTTAATATTTATTATTTTGACAGAGAGCAATTTAAGCTACTTCAAATATTCCTAGAAATGGTCTTTCAGGCTTCTTCTCACTACCATGCAATGGTATTACCCCTCGAAAACCAGAAATGGAGTCCATACTTTTCAGGTGTATTGTTGTTTCTCTGAAGATTCGAGTCTGGCAACTTTGTCACAGTGAAAAGAGGCAGTGTAATTTATGATTAGATGCAACTTGAATATCTTGGAACAGTTATTGAGTTTATATAGTATATTCCTTGTAAATTAGTTTGAGGATAAATGCCACACATTGAGCTCTAAGAGTTTACCGAACCCATCTGGTATGGCTCTTGGGCCTGATTGTACGACATATCTAACATTGTGATGTTTCTCAATACACCAAGATTGGGAGATATGTGTCCTTCCAAGACCTTCCTTTTCATGCCCAGATTAAAAAAATCCGGTGTTTACAGAGAGACTGTTTCGTATTGTCCATTCAGATGATTATGGTTGATAATCTCTTTCTAAGGAAGGAGAACGCCCGACCTCATATGGAAAGGCCCCTTCGAAAAGGTTGACCCCAGGGTCCAACAATGTCAGCATTCCTCCTGCCTAGAGGTGAGGGGCTAATTTGCAATTCAGACGATGCCTTGTCATATCTATTACTTTTTGGCTAATCTCAAGGAATGCGAAATTTTGCAGGCTTGCAATCTAAGCAGGTATAATGTATTGCAATCTAAGCAGGTATTCTGTCATATAGGTGATTAATGCAAAAGCAGGCTGCTTTAGATGGTTTCGGTGACCAATTTCCGTTCGAACCAGTCTTAACAAGATGAAGCATTTTTAGAATTACCTAGCTTAAGATATTAGTAAAGTTAATATTAGTAAAGTTTATCATAATATTAGAAGGGAAAAAGATTTGAATTACCTTCAAGCATATTAGTAACATTACCAACATATTAGTAAACTTTACTAATATTACTAATATCATGATGAATATAAGTTTATCATAATATTAGAAGGGAAAAAGATTTGAATTACCTTCAAGCATATTAGTAACATTACCAACATATTAGTAAACTTTACTAATATTACTAATATCATAATATTCATCAGAGAAAAGTCGCTCTTCTCGAACAACCATAACATAATTTAATAATAAGTAAGCTTAGAGGAAGCATAGCCACAAGAAGGTAATTCAAATTTTTTTCCCATCTTGCTTTCTGCAGTAGCTACAATTTTTGTCTTCTAATACTCGTTTTATGAAGCCTTCCTGTAGTTGGGAGTGCCATTTACAGAATAAAGCACAGGTAAGGGGAACCCTGGTATCTAGGTAGTACCCTGCTAACCTCTACAGAGGCCTTGTATCCGTCTTTAGACCTGCTTGGTAAAAGGTGCCTCCATAAAAAAAGTGTTCAACGTCTTCTGGATTGATGCAATAGCTACAATTTCAGTCTTTCAACACTGGTTTTATGAATCCTTCCTTAGATGGGAGTGCCATTTACAGAATAAAGCAAGTACGGGGAACCCTGGTATATAGGTAGTACCCTGCTGAAAGTGACATCTACGTTTTTGATAATTGAGGTTGCATCTTCTATTAAACTCTGTTCGAGTAGAAAGTTTATGGATCATTTTCTTTTTGAAGTTTCTTGTCTTGTATGTTGCAATAGGCATTTGTTTTTTATGATCAAAATTGTTGCATTATTCGGCCAAATATTTGACTATTTTTGAAAGTTCTTTCAAAGGATTATTCTGTAATTGATGCTACCCCATTTTTTTTTCCCATATAGCTCATGGGATTTTCATTTCTCTTGCAGGGGAACTTCGATCTTGTTGGAAATAATTTTCCTGTATTCTTTGTTCGCGATGGTATGAAGTTTCCAGACATGGTTCATGCATTGAAACCAAATCCCAAAAGTCACATTCAAGAAGACTGGAGGATTCGAGATTTCTTCTCTCACCACCCAGAGAGTTTGCATATGTTCACCTTTCTCTTTGATGATCTTGGAATCCCTTTAAACTACAGGCATATGGATGGGTCTGGTGTCCACACCTTTACCCTTGTTAATAAGGCTGGGAGGCAAACCTATGTGAAGTTTCATTGGAGGCCTACTTGTGGAGTTAAGTGTCTATTGGGTGATGAAGCAGTTGTAGTAGGTGGGACAAACCACAGTCATGCAACCAGGGATCTCTATGATTCTATAGCAGCAGGCAACTATCCTGAATGGAAACTTTTTATCCAGACAATGGATCCTCGGGATGAGGATAAATATGACTTTGATCCTTTAGATGTTACGAAATTTGGCCCGAGGATATCTTTCCTCTTCAAACTGTAGGACGCATGGTCTTGAACAAGAATATTGACAATTTCTTTGCTGAAAACGAGCAGCTTGCATTTGCTCCTGCTCTTGTTGTTCCTGGTGTTTATTACACTGAAGATAAGCTACTCCAAACAAGGATATTCTCATACTCAGATACACAAAGGCATCGACTTGGACCCAACTATTTGATGCTGCCAGCCAATGCACCCAAGTGTGCACATCACAATAATCATCATGAGCGATTCATGAACTTCATGCACAGGCATCAAGAGGTTGGTAAATAATTTTAATCTTTTTCTTTTTCAATACCTCTCGTATTACTTGGACATCGAGTCAATGTTCATGGAGAGATTTGATTTTTACAAAACAATTGCTGGAATTACAGGTCAACTACTTTCCATCAAGGTTCGATCCAGTTCGTCATGCTGAGAGATTTCCCATTCCTTCCCATACCCATACTGGCAAGCAGGAGAAGGTAAGATCTCACCACTTCTCCAGAATTTGGTGATAGATCTGTGATTTAAAGCTTAAACGTGTAACAAATCATTAGACTTCCTCTAAAGCTTGGGTTAAAGTTTTAAACTCTTTAGTTCATTTGCCTGCATTGTTTCATGAATATGAACAATTTCTCTTTACAAATCCTAAAAATTCCTGTTGAAATGGATCCTCTTTTCGTACGTCTGTCCAGATTGAGCTCTGACACGACGTCTTCGTTGGGAGGATAACCAATGCTTTTTCTCTGTTAACTTGTCAAACTAGAACTTTGGGTTGTATGGTTTCACTTGCACCATCAGCATATTTCTTTCATGCCATTCTTCTTGACTGGAAAGATTCAATGATGCGTTTTTATGGCAGTTGATCATGAAACTATATTTGTTGCATCTTTAGAACATGGAAAGCTTCAGTGATGTCTTGATGTCTTTTCATGGCAACTGATCATGAAAGGACAGTGTTGGAACATCTTAGAACAACCATGCAACATTTGTTTCTAGTCAATATTACTATGAAGTAAGAACAGACATTGGTCCACTTAATTGCCAATCCTCAACTTTATCTGGTGGGGAAATAGTGAGATGGATGTGTACTAAATGAGATTCGTATCTTAATGCGTATTTTCAGTTTGTTGTGATCTACCAGCTGCTAAATCTTCAAGAGAAGCCAAACGTCATTTAGTGTCATTTCTGCCGGAGGAGCCACAAGAAGATAAAGGGCTCAATATTTGTAGGGTATGTGTCCGTTTCCCTGATGGCCAGAGAGTGCAGAGGAGGTTTCTGCACACCGATCCAATGCAATTACTTTGGTCTTTTTGTTGCTCTCAAATTCAAGAAGCAATTATTTTGGTCTTTCTGTTGCTCTCAAGTTCAAGAAGCTGCAGAGGGTCGGCCGTTTAGATTGGTATATATAGTTCCTGGTTCATCTCAAACATTAAATTATTATCATAAAAGCCTAAGCTTCGGAGATGCTGGATTTTCCAATTTGCTCATATCCATGATCTGGGAATGAGATGTGATTAATGCATCTGTAAGTAAATTGGCAAGATTTCAGCTTTCAATCGATAAGCATTTATCAGTGTTAATTGCTTTCTTCAAATAACAAGTATTTAGCAGGGTTGATTGCTTTCTTCAGTTTTGTTACAAGTTCTGATTCCTTATCTTTATTGAGAAAGAGAAAATTGAAGTGTAAATTTCTGGATAAGTTCTGATTCCTCATCTTTATTGAGAAAAAGAAAATTGAAGTGTAAATTTCTGCGTGATGAATCTACTTTGATTGAGTATAACCCCCTTTATATAAACGGTTATAGTTATTGAATTAATTAAATATCTTGAACACAATAGATTGAGGTAATTTTTTACCTTATTGAGGTAATCTTTTACCTATGTGAACTGATTTGTATTCTTCAAATGTATTTATGTTTATTGAGATGCTATTTCTGGGGCAAGCAGACTGGCTTGCCTTGATGTGCTTAATTTTGAATGATTGATTGGATTTTATTATATAAATAATTGAGAGAATGATTGATTGGATTTTATTATATAAATAATTGAGAGAATGATTGGATTTTATTACATACATAATTGAGAGAAACGAAGAATAATAATTTGTATAATTTTGATTAAGGATTTATTTTATTTTGGGCAATTTATTGAGATTTAATTTGGATGATTGAATTCTTATAATATTTTTTATTTTGAATGAAAATTGATTCCTTTCAATTTAACATTTCTATCGGCCTCTCTTTGCACCTTCCTTTTGGGGCAATTGCTAGTTAATATAAAATAATAAAAACAAAAAATTGATATCTTTATTATTAGGCCGATAGGCCTTCCTTTGAAAGGGACCTTTCGTCGTCCCTTTCTTCCTCATGCTGACACATGGCGTCGGATTAGAGCGTCGGAACCGGCAGTTCTGCAATCTCCTAATGACAGGCGTCCACACATTCAGCGGGAAATCCTGCAATTTCTGTTCATTGTTATGTTTGTTAATTCATGAACCTGACATCTGTCCCATTCAGGTCTGACATTTCGGTCTTCCTCTGCGTTTCGGAACTGATCCGCGACGCTCACCGCTCCCCCTTTCCGAGCCGCTTCATTCCTCAGGTATTCCACCAGGCCGCCGATGCCCCATTCCCTCACCTCCCCAAACGCGTTCATCGCTGAAGGTCTCAGGGCTTCGCTAATCAAATTCCTGCAAAGACTCCGCCACAGAGGCCCGTATGCGGCCGAACTGATGCTGTGTTGGTTGCTGCTGAAGATTTTCTGCATCCCGCCAAAGGGTGGGCGGTCAGAGAAGATGGAGACCTTCTGTATGGGCGCCTCGTGGGCAAGCTCGCGGGTGACTATCATCACCAGAGGTCGGTGACCGAGCCATATGGTGAATATTGGGCCATATCTTTCGTGGAATTTCTTCACTGATCTCTGGAAGGCACCTCTGTCAAATCCGATCTGAAGGAGGTTCCCTACAATCGGCCATGCCGGGGGGCCTGGCGGCAGGTTCCTGTAGCGCCCGATCCTCAAGAGAACCAGTCGGAGGAAGATTAAGGAAATTACGAGGAGCACAAAAGCCTGGGGAAAGGAATTGAGAATAGCCATGGAAATTCGAATGCAAGGGCTTCGTGTAATGTTTAATATGCGCAAGTTTTCTTATATCAGATGACGGAACTCCACAATGTGGCGAGTGCGGTCATTTACCGACGTTTGACTAGAAATAACGGTAACTTATTCGAACACGTTTAACGACTTCCCGTCTTATGACTGCTAAGTTTTGTGATTTGGAGAGTGGCCAGAGGCTTTCCAAATCTGCTAAGTTTTGTGATTTGTAGAGTGACCAGAGGCTTTCCAAATTGGTGCCCAAAGATTATAATAGCTATAATAGTAGACTATTAGGTTCAAGATTACAACATTCGCAGGATTGGCGGGAATCCGTTTTTTTCATTTTATCAGGGAACAAAGATAGTATTGGGACCTATTTTTCCAGGTCTTGCATTTTAGTTTGAGAGACTTTTGTTTTTCTTCATCGTAATGCAATATTCTTATAATAGAAATGGCAGCTTAACTGGCATGATCGTGTAAATGAAATAATGGCAGCTTAACTGGCATGATAGTATAAATGAAATACCATGTGTGGGGAGGTTTGGTGTAACTCAGATCGGCACGAAAAACTTATGTATACACCTAAAAGTTATAACTGTGGTGATTCAAATTGACTTGTGTGAATAAAGTACAATATTGGCTCAGTTACAAATTCCTCTGGTGGAAAAAAAAATAAATCTGACCGAAACAGATGTAATAAATATTATGTATCCAAAACAGCAAACCTGGCCAAAGCAGAAAGGAACGATACGTATTATATTAGATATGAGGTGTCTTTTCTTACTTTGACTTCCACTTTTGCAAATATAGCTTATACATGAAGCACAACCCTGGATTTCCCAAAGAAGAAAATGTAAATGTTGTCGATAAATTATTCCAAGAACCTAGAAGTTTCTTAAAAAGCTGATTGTATGACACATTTATATAAATTAAAGATGGTATGTCATCCAACTCTGAAGAAATTACACATCGAAGTTAATTATTTGACAAATCGAGCATTTGACTTCATACTACACACGTTAAGTTGCATGCTTATATCTCAAATGGTTATTAACTTATTTTTAATATTTATTATTTTGACAGAGAGCAATTTAAGCTACTTCAAATATTCCTAGAAATGGTCTTTCAGGCTTCTTCTCACTACCATGCAATGGTATTACCCCTCGAAAACCAGAAATGGAGTCCATACTTTTCAGGTGTATTGTTGTTTCTCTGAAGATTCGAGTCTGGCAACTTTGTCACAGTGAAAAGAGGCAGTGTAATTTATGATTAGATGCAACTTGAATATCTTGGAACAGTTATTGAGTTTATATAGTATATTCCTTGTAAATTAGTTTGAGGATAAATGCCACACATTGAGCTCTAAGAGTTTACCGAACCCATCTGGTATGGCTCTTGGGCCTGATTGTACGACATATCTAACATTGTGATGTTTCTCAATACACCAAGATTGGGAGATATGTGTCCTTCCAAGACCTTCCTTTTCATGCCCAGATTAAAAAAATCCGGTGTTTACAGAGAGACTGTTTCGTATTGTCCATTCAGATGATTATGGTTGATAATCTCTTTCTAAGGAAGGAGAACGCCCGACCTCATATGGAAAGGCCCCTTCGAAAAGGTTGACCCCAGGGTCCAACAATGTCAGCATTCCTCCTGCCTAGAGGTGAGGGGCTAATTTGCAATTCAGACGATGCCTTGTCATATCTATTACTTTTTGGCTAATCTCAAGGAATGCGAAATTTTGCAGGCTTGCAATCTAAGCAGGTATAATGTATTGCAATCTAAGCAGGTATTCTGTCATATAGGTGATTAATGCAAAAGCAGGCTGCTTTAGATGGTTTCGGTGACCAATTTCCGTTCGAACCAGTCTTAACAAGATGAAGCATTTTTAGAATTACCTAGCTTAAGATATTAGTAAAGTTAATATTAGTAAAGTTTATCATAATATTAGAAGGGAAAAAGATTTGAATTACCTTCAAGCATATTAGTAACATTACCAACATATTAGTAAACTTTACTAATATTACTAATATCATGATGAATATAAGTTTATCATAATATTAGAAGGGAAAAAGATTTGAATTACCTTCAAGCATATTAGTAACATTACCAACATATTAGTAAACTTTACTAATATTACTAATATCATAATATTCATCAGAGAAAAGTCGCTCTTCTCGAACAACCATAACATAATTTAATAATAAGTAAGCTTAGAGGAAGCATAGCCACAAGAAGGTAATTCAAATTTTTTTCCCATCTTGCTTTCTGCAGTAGCTACAATTTTTGTCTTCTAATACTCGTTTTATGAAGCCTTCCTGTAGTTGGGAGTGCCATTTACAGAATAAAGCACAGGTAAGGGGAACCCTGGTATCTAGGTAGTACCCTGCTAACCTCTACAGAGGCCTTGTATCCGTCTTTAGACCTGCTTGGTAAAAGGTGCCTCCATAAAAAAAGTGTTCAACGTCTTCTGGATTGATGCAATAGCTACAATTTCAGTCTTTCAACACTGGTTTTATGAATCCTTCCTTAGATGGGAGTGCCATTTACAGAATAAAGCAAGTACGGGGAACCCTGGTATATAGGTAGTACCCTGCTGAAAGTGACATCTACGTTTTTTATAATTGAGGTTGCATCTTCTATTAAACTCTGTTCGAGTAGAAAGTTTATGGATCATTTTCTTTTTGAAGTTTCTTGTCTTGTATGTTGCAATAGGCATTTGTTTTTTATGATCAAAATTGTTGCATTATTCGGCCAAATATTTGACTATTTTTGAAAGTTCTTTCAAAGGATTATTCTGTAATTGATGCTACCCCATTTTTTTTTCCCATATAGCTCATGGGATTTTCATTTCTCTTGCAGGGGAACTTCGATCTTGTTGGAAATAATTTTCCTGTATTCTTTGTTCGCGATGGTATGAAGTTTCCAGACATGGTTCATGCATTGAAACCAAATCCCAAAAGTCACATTCAAGAAGACTGGAGGATTCGAGATTTCTTCTCTCACCACCCAGAGAGTTTGCATATGTTCACCTTTCTCTTTGATGATCTTGGAATCCCTTTAAACTACAGGCATATGGATGGGTCTGGTGTCCACACCTTTACCCTTGTTAATAAGGCTGGGAGGCAAACCTATGTGAAGTTTCATTGGAGGCCTACTTGTGGAGTTAAGTGTCTATTGGGTGATGAAGCAGTTGTAGTAGGTGGGACAAACCACAGTCATGCAACCAGGGATCTCTATGATTCTATAGCAGCAGGCAACTATCCTGAATGGAAACTTTTTATCCATACAATGGATCCTCGGGATGAGGATAAATATGACTTTGATCCTTTAGATGTTACGAAATTTGGCCCGAGGATATCTTTCCTCTTCAAACTGTAGGACGCATGGTCTTGAACAAGAATATTGACAATTTCTTTGCTGAAAACGAGCAGCTTGCATTTGCTCCTGCTCTTGTTGTTCCTGGTGTTTATTACACTGAAGATAAGCTACTCCAAACAAGGATATTCTCATACTCAGATACACAAAGGCATCGACTTGGACCCAACTATTTGATGCTGCCAGCCAATGCACCCAAGTGTGCACATCACAATAATCATCATGAGGGATTCATGAACTTCATGCACAGGGATCAAGAGGTTGGTAAATAATTTTAATCTTTTTCTTTTTCAATACCTCTCGTATTACTTGGACATCGAGTCAATGTTCATGGAGAGATTTGATTTTTACAAAACAATTGCTGGAATTACAGGTCAACTACTTTCCATCAAGGTTCGATCCAGTTCGTCATGCTGAGAGATTTCCCATTCCTTCCCATACCCATACTGGCAAGCAGGAGAAGGTAAGATCTCACCACTTCTCCAGAATTTGGTGATAGATCTGTGATTTAAAGCTTAAACATGTAACAAATCATTAGACTTCCTCTAAAGCTTGGGTTAAAGTTTTAAACTCTTTAGTTCATTTGCCTGCATTGTTTCATGAATATGAACAATTTCTCTTTACAAATCCTAAAAATTCCTGTTGAAATGGATCCTCTTTTCGTACGTCTGTCCAGATTGAGCTCTGACACGACGTCTTCGTTGGGAGGATAACCAATGCTTTTTCTCTGTTAACTTGTCAAACTAGAACTTTGGGTTGTATGGTTTCACTTGCACCATCAGCATATTTCTTTCATGCCATTCTTCTTGACTGGAAAGATTCAATGATGCGTTTTTATGGCAGTTGATCATGAAACTATATTTGTTGCATCTTTAGAACATGGAAAGCTTCAGTGATGTCTTGATGTCTTTTCATGGCAACTGATCATGAAAGGACAGTGTTGGAACATCTTAGAACAACCATGCAACATTTGTTTCTAGTCAATATTACTATGAAGTAAGAACAGACATTGGTCCACTTAATTGCCAATCCTCAACTTTATCTGGTGGGGAAATAGTGAGATGGATGTGTACTAAATGAGATTCGTATCTTAATGCGTATTTTCAGTTTGTTGTGATCTACCAGCTGCTAAATCTTCAAGAGAAGCCAAACGTCATTTAGTGTCATTTCTGCCGGAGGAGCCACAAGAAGATAAAGGGATCAATATTTGTAGGGTATGTGTCCGTTTCCCTGATGGCCAGAGAGTGCAGAGGAGGTTTCTGCACACCGATCCAATGCAATTACTTTGGTCTTTTTGTTGCTCTCAAATTCAAGAAGCAATTATTTTGGTCTTTCTGTTGCTCTCAAGTTCAAGAAGCTGCAGAGGGTCGGCCGTTTAGATTGGTATATATAGTTCCTAGTTCATCTCAAACATTAAATTATTATCATAAAAGCCTAAGCTTCGGAGATGCTGGATTTTCCAATTTGCTCATATCCATGATCTGGGAATGAGATGTGATTAATGCATCTGTAAGTAAATTGGCAAGATTTCAGCTTTCAATCGATAAGCATTTATCAGTGTTAATTGCTTTCTTCAGATAACAAGTATTTAGCAGGGTTGATTGCTTTCTTCAGTTTTGTTACAAGTTCTGATTCCTTATCTTTATTGAGAAAGAGAAAATTGAAGTGTAAATTTCTGGATAAGTTCTGATTCCTCATCTTTATTGAGAAAAAGAAAATTGAAGTGTAAATTTCTGCGTGATGAATCTACTTTGATTGAGTATAACCCCCTTTATATAAACGGTTATAGTTATTGAATTAATTAAATATCTTGAACACAATAGATTGAGGTAATTTTTTACCTTATTGAGGTAATCTTTTACCTATGTGAACTGATTTGTATTCTTCAAATGTATTTATGTTTATTGAGATGCTATTTCTGGGGCAAGCGGACTGGCTTGCCTTGATGTGCTTAATTTTGAATGATTGATTGGATTTTATTATATAAATAATTGAGAGAATGATTGATTGGATTTTATTATATAAATAATTGAGAGAATGATTGGATTTTATTACATACATAATTGAGAGAAACGAAGAATAATAATTTGTATAATTTTGATTAAGGATTTATTTTATTTTGGGCAATTTATTGAGATTTAATTTGGATGATTGAATTATTATAATATTTTTTATTTTGAATGAAAATTGATTCCTTTCAATTTAACATTTCTATCGGCCTCTCTTTGCACCTTCCTTTTGGGGCAATTGCTAGTTAATATAAAATAATAAAAACAAAAAATTGATATCTTTATTATTAGGCCGATAGGCCTTCCTTTGAAAGGGACCTTTCGTCGTCCCTTTCTTCCTCATGCTGACACATGGCGTCGGATTAGAGCGTCGGAACCGGCAGTTCTGCAATCTCCTAATGACAGGCGTCCACACATTCAGCGGGAAATCCTGCAATTTCTGTTCATTGTTATGTTTGTTAATTCATGAACCTGACATCTGTCCCATTCAGGTCTGACATTTCGGTCTTCCTCTGCGTTTCGGAACTGATCCGCGACGCTCACCGCTCCCCCGTTCCGAGCCGCTTCATTCCTCAGGTTTTCCACCAGGCGGCCGATGCCCCATTCCCTCACCTCCCCAAACGCCTTCATCGCCGAAGGGCTCAGGGCTTCGCTAACCAGATTCCTGCGAAGGCTCCGCCACAGCGGCCCGTATGCGGCCGAACTGATGCTGTGCTGGTTGCTGCTGAAGATTTTCTGCATCCCGCCAGGCGGGCGGTCAGAGAAGAGGGAGCCCTTCTGTATGAGCGCCTCGTGGGCAAGCTCGCGGCTGGCGATCATCAGCAGAGGGCGGGGACCGAGCCACATGGTGAATATTGGGCCGTATCTCTCATGGAATTTCTTCACTGAGCTCTGGAAGGCACCGCTGGCAAATCCGATCTGAAGGAGGTTCCCTACAATCGGCCATGCCGGGGGCCTGGGGGCAGGTTCCTGTAGCGCCAGATCCTCCAGAGAACCAGTCGGAGGAAGATCAAGGAAATTACGAGAAGCAGAACAGCCTGGAGAAACGAATTGAGAATCGCCATGGAAATTCGAATGCAAGGGCTTCGTGTAATGTTTAATATGCGCAAGTTTTCTTATATCAGATGACGGAACTCCACAATGTGGCGAGTGCGGTCATTTACCGACGTTTGACTAGAAATAACGGTAACTTATTCGAACACGTTTAACGACTTCCCGTCTTATGACTGCTAAGTTTTGTGATTTGGAGAGTGGCCAGAGGCTTTCCAAATCTGCTAAGTTTTGTGATTTGTAGAGTGACCAGAGGCTTTCCAAATTGGTGCCCAAAGATTATAATAGTTATAATAGTAGACTATTAGGTTCAAGATTACAACATTCGCAGGATTGGCGGGAATCCGTTTTTTTCATTTTATCAGGGAACAAAGATAGTATTGGGACCTATTTTTCCAGGTCTTGCATTTTAGTTTGAGAGACTTTTGTTTTTCTTCATCGTAATACAATATTCTTATAATAGAAATGGCAGCTTAACTGGCATGATCGTGTAAATGAAATAATGGCAGCTTAACTGGCATGATAGTATAAATGAAATACCATGTGTGGGGAGGTTTGGTGTAACTCAGATCGGCAGGAAAAACTTATGTATACACCTAAAAGTTATAACTGTGGTGATTCAAATTGACTTGTGTGAATAAAGTACAATATTGGCTCAGTTACAAATTCCTCTGGTGGAAAAAAAAATAAATCTGACCGAAACAGATGTAATAAATATTATGTATCCAAAACAGCAAACCTGGCCAAAGCAGAAAGGAACGATACGTATTATATTAGATATGAGGTGTCTTTTCTTACTTTGACTTCCACTTTTGCAAATATAGCTTATACATGAAGCACAACCCTGGATTTCCCAAAGAAGAAAATGTAAATGTTGTCGATAAATTATTCCAAGAACCTAGAAGTTTCTTAAAAAGCTGATTGTATGACACATTTATATAAATTAAAGATGGTATGTCATCCAACTCTGAAGAAATTACACATCGAAGTTAATTATTTGACAAATCGAGCATTTGACTTCATACTACACACGTTAAGTTGCATGCTTATATCTCAAATGGTTATTAACTTATTTTTAATATTTATTATTTTGACAGAGAGCAATTTAAGCTACTTCAAATATTCCTAGAAATGGTCTTTCAGGCTTCTTCTCACTACCATGCAATGGTATTACCCCTCGAAAACCAGAAATGGAGTCCATACTTTTCAGGTGTATTGTTGTTTCTCTGAAGATTCGAGTCTGGCAACTTTGTCACAGTGAAAAGAGGCAGTGTAATTTATGATTAGATGCAACTTGAATATCTTGGAACAGTTATTGAGTTTATATAGTATATTCCTTGTAAATTAGTTTGAGGATAAATGCCACACATTGAGCTCTAAGAGTTTACCGAACCCATCTGGTATGGCTCTTGGGCCTGATTGTACGACATATCTAACATTGTGATGTTTCTCAATACACCAAGATTGGGAGATATGTGTCCTTCCAAGACCTTCCTTTTCATGCCCAGATTAAAAAAATCCGGTGTTTACAGAGAGACTGTTTCGTATTGTCCATTCAGATGATTATGGTTGATAATCTCTTTCTAAGGAAGGAGAACGCCCGACCTCATATGGAAAGGCCCCTTCGAAAAGGTTGACCCCAGGGTCCAACAATGTCAGCATTCCTCCTGCCTAGAGGTGAGGGGCTAATTTGCAATTCAGACGATGCCTTGTCATATCTATTACTTTTTGGCTAATCTCAAGGAATGCGAAATTTTGCAGGCTTGCAATCTAAGCAGGTATAATGTATTGCAATCTAAGCAGGTATTCTGTCATATAGGTGATTAATGCAAAAGCAGGCTGCTTTAGATGGTTTCGGTGACCAATTTCCGTTCGAACCAGTCTTAACAAGATGAAGCATTTTTAGAATTACCTAGCTTAAGATATTAGTAAAGTTAATATTAGTAAGTTTATCATAATATTAGAAGGGAAAAAGATTTGAATTACCTTCAAGCATATTAGTAACATTACCAACATATTAGTAAACTTTACTAATATTACTAATATCATGATGAATATAAGTTTATCATAATATTAGAAGGGAAAAAGATTTGAATTACCTTCAAGCATATTAGTAACATTACCAACATATTAGTAAACTTTACTAATATTACTAATATCATAATATTCATCAGAGAAAAGTCGCTCTTCTCGAACAACCATAACATAATTTAATAATAAGTAAGCTTAGAGGAAGCATAGCCACAAGAAGGTAATTCAAATTTTTTTCCCATCTTGCTTTCTGCAGTAGCTACAATTTTTGTCTTCTAATACTCGTTTTATGAAGCCTTCCTGTAGTTGGGAGTGCCATTTACAGAATAAAGCACAGGTAAGGGGAACCCTGGTATCTAGGTAGTACCCTGCTAACCTCTACAGAGGCCTTGTATCCGTCTTTAGACCTGCTTGGTAAAAGGTGCCTCCATAAAAAAAGTGTTCAACGTCTTCTGGATTGATGCAATAGCTACAATTTCAGTCTTTCAACACTGGTTTTATGAATCCTTCCTTAGATGGGAGTGCCATTTACAGAATAAAGCAAGTACGGGGAACCCTGGTATATAGGTAGTACCCTGCTGAAAGTGACATCTACGTTTTTGATAATTGAGGTTGCATCTTCTATTAAACTCTGTTCGAGTAGAAAGTTTATGGATCATTTTCTTTTTGAAGTTTCTTGTCTTGTATGTTGCAATAGGCATTTGTTTTTTATGATCAAAATTGTTGCATTCTTTGGCCAAATATTTGACTATTTTTGAAAGTTCTTTCAAAGGATTATTCTGTAATTGATGCTACCCCATTTTTTTTTCCCATATAGCTCATGGGATTTTCATTTCTCTTGCAGGGGAACTTCGATCTTGTTGGAAATAATTTTCCTGTATTCTTTGTTCGCGATGGTATGAAGTTTCCAGACATGGTTCATGCATTGAAACCAAATCCCAAAAGTCACATTCAAGAAGACTGGAGGATTCGAGATTTCTTCTCTCACCACCCAGAGAGTTTGCATATGTTCACCTTTCTCTTTGATGATCTTGGAATCCCTTTAAACTACAGGCATATGGATGGGTCTGGTGTCCACACCTTTACCCTTGTTAATAAGGCTGGGAGGCAAACCTATGTGAAGTTTCATTGGAGGCCTACTTGTGGAGTTAAGTGTCTATTGGATGATGAAGCAGTTGTAGTAGGTGGGACAAACCACAGTCATGCAACCAGGGATCTCTATGATTCTATAGCAGCAGGCAACTATCCTGAATGGAAACTTTTTATCCAGACAATGGATCCTCGGGATGAGGATAAATATGACTTTGATCCTTTAGATGTTACGAAATTTGGCCCGAGGATATCTTTCCTCTTCAAACTGTAGGACGCATGGTCTTGAACAAGAATATTGACAATTTCTTTGCTGAAAACGAGCAGCTTGCATTTGCTCCTGCTCTTGTTGTTCCTGGTGTCTATTACACTGAAGATAAGCTACTCCAAACAAGGATATTCTCATACTCAGATACACAAAGGCATCGACTTGGACCCAACTATTTGATGCTGCCAGCCAATGCACCCAAGTGTGCACATCACAATAATCATCATGAGGGATTCATGAACTTCATGCACAGGGATCAAGAGGTTGGTAAATAATTTTAATCTTTTTCTTTTTCAATACCTCTCGTATTACTTGGACATCGAGTCAATGTTCATGGAGAGATTTGATTTTTACAAAACAATTGCTGGAATTACAGGTCAACTACTTTCCATCAAGGTTCGATCCAGTTCGTCATGCTGAGAGATTTCCCATTCCTTCCCATACCCATACTGGCAAGCGGGAGAAGGTAAGATCTCACCACTTCTCCAGAATTTGGTGATAGATCTGTGATTTAAAGCTTAAACGTGTAACAAATCATTAGACTTCCTCTAAAGCTTGGGTTAAAGTTTTAAACTCTTTAGTTCATTTGCCTGCATTGTTTCATGAATATGAACAATTTCTCTTTACAAATCCTAAAAATTCCTGTTGAAATGGATCCTCTTTTCGTACGTCTGTCCAGATTGAGCTCTGACACGACGTCTTCGTTGGGAGGATAACCAATGCTTTTTCTCTGTTAACTTGTCAAACTAGAACTTTGGGTTGTATGGTTTCACTTGCACCATCAGCATATTTCTTTCATGTCATTCTTCTTGACTGGAAAGATTCAATGATGCGTTTTTATGGCAGTTGATCATGAAACTATATTTGTTGCATCTTTAGAACATGGAAAGCTTCAGTGATGTCTTGATGTCTTTTCATGGCAACTGATCATGAAAGGACAGTGTTGGAACATCTTAGAACAACCATGCAACATTTGTTTCTAGTCAATATTACTATGAAGTAAGAACAGACATTGGTCCACTTAATTGCCAATCCTCAACTTTATCTGGTGGGGAAATAGTGAGATGGATGTGTACTAAATGAGATTCGTATCTTAATGCGTATTTTTAGTTTGTTGTGATCTACCAGCTGCTAAATCTTCAAGAGAAGCCAAACGTCATTTAGTGTCATTTCTGCCGGAGGAGCCACAAGAAGATAAAGGGCTCAATATTTGTAGGGTATGTGTCCGTTTCCCTGATGGCCAGAGAGTGCAGAGGAGGTTTCTGCACACCGATCCAATGCAATTACTTTGGTCTTTTTGTTGCTCTCAAATTCAAGAAGCAATTATTTTGGTCTTTCTGTTGCTCTCAAGTTCAAGAAGCTGCAGAGGGCCGGCCGTTTAGATTGGTATATATAGTTCCTGGTTCATCTCAAACATTAAATTATTATCATAAAAGCCTAAGCTTCGGAGATGCTGGATTTTCCAATTTGCTCATATCCATGATCTGGGAATGAGATGTGATTAATGCATCTGTAAGTAAATTGGCAAGATTTCAGCTTTCAATCGATAAGCATTTATCAGTGTTAATTGCTTTCTTCAGATAACAAGTATTTAGCAGGGTTGATTGCTTTCTTCAGTTTTGTTACAAGTTCTGATTCCTTATCTTTATTGAGAACGAGAAAAATGAAGTGTAAATTTCTGGATAAGTTCTGATTCCTCATCTTTATTGAGAAAAAGAAAATTGAAGTGTAAATTTCTGCGTGATGAATCTACTTTGATTGAGTATAACCCCCTTTATATAAACGGTTATAGTTATTGAATTAATTAAATATCTTGAACACAATAGATTGAGGTAATTTTTTACCTTATTGAGGTAATCTTTTACCTATGTGAACTGATTTGTATTCTTCAAATGTATTTATGTTTATTGAGATGCTATTTCTGGGGCAAGCAGACTGGCTTGCCTTGATGTGCTTAATTTTGAATGATTGATTGGATTTTATTATATAAATAATTGAGAGAATGATTGATTGGATTTTATTATATAAATAATTGAGAGAATGATTGGATTTTATTACATACATAATTGAGAGAAACGAAGAATAATAATTTGTATAATTTTGATTAAGGATTTATTTTATTTTGGGCAATTTATTGAGATTTAATTTGGATGATTGAATTCTTATAATATTTTTTATTTTGAATGAAAATTGATTCCTTTCAATTTAACATTTCTATCGGCCTCTCTTTGCACCTTCCTTTTGGGGCAATTGCTAGTTATTATTATTTGTAGTTAAAGTAAATTTGACATTGTTGAAGGAATTTAGTTTGAGTGGTATGGCACACATTTTGTGTCCCGGACTTCGTGAGTTCAAGTATTATGTACGCAGTTACTTATTCCACTAAATGGAATGTACTCATTCCTATTAGAAAAACAAAAAGTAAATTTGATATGGTCAAGTTATTGGCGGTTTTTGAGTTCCGGGATTATGAGAACCCATAGTATTCATGGAATATACCATATTTAAAGGGGGGAATTAAACCAGCCCAACTTCATCTCAACTCTAGATTTATCAAGTGTTGAGAGGGATCAAATCTCTTTTCACTCAAAAAAAGCTTTGCATCTCGAGATTTTATTCCTCTTGCTGCTTGGTAGATCTTAAGTTACGATGGATCTAGGTTGGTATCCCTTAATATATTAAACACCAAACACGTGCTATATGGAAATTCAAGTTTCACAAGTTGTCAAGAAAGAATTAGAAGAGAGTTGTGATAGAGAAATTTTTTAATCGGATTAGGAAAAGTTGGGTTTTATATGAGAGAGTCTACTAACAATATTTTGTTTGTGTAATGTATTTTTTTGAAAGAAATAAAAATAAAATAAAATCTTTTATTATTTTGAAGACGGTAGCTAAAGTATATTAAATTATTTGAAATTTCAAAAGTTAATGATTAATAATGAAATTATGAAGAAAAGAAACTTAAAATTTGAATTTGGTAGAGGAAAATAATTATTTTATTAACTATTTGGGTTAAAAAATAAAATAAAAATAACATTAAAAATATTAAATAGCTTACTGAGTGTGCAATAGATGATGGTGGGGTGTATTGTTAAGGCACTCTATGATTTGAAGGTCAACAATTTCAAACTCAGTGGGAAAAATTCCAGCCATGTTAAGGGTTGGTGTGGCCCAAACCAAGTGTGATCAAGGAAAATTTTAAGGGCTAATATTCGCAAGTGGGCTAATTTTCCATGCTTTTTCCAAAAAAACAATTCGCTAATTTCTATTTTCTTTTTAAAACGAATTCATCCAATTTTTATACTATCAAATTATTTTATCCTAAAAATCGCCAATATTTTACAAAAACTATATAAAATCATCATGAATTTGAATATTGTTACAAAAATATCACGAGAGATTTTATAGTTTTCATATTAGGAACTAGTAAGATTCGACAAGGCTTCTAAACTTTAAGAAAAAATTCCATCCATAAAATTTTCCCAGAGTATGATCCCTATGTAATTTTGACAACTTACGTGCCCTTCAGTCATGATTTCTCAAACCAAAAATTAAACTTGTAGTCATCTTAAAACTTAGACAATTTAATAAACAGAAAATTATTAAAAAAAATAAAACAAAATATAATAAAAAAATAACCAACTCAATTTAAAAATGAATATATAGTTAAACATTTCCATAAGATGTCACTTATGGTATCGTCCATATATGATGTACAAATGTAATGCATGCAAAGGATATGATGTACAAATGTAATGCATGCAAAGGAAAATATTTAACTCTTAAAGAAATTTAAAAAAAATTGAATAGACATACAATGTAGTTAACATGTGAAATAAAAGGAAAGTATATTTTTACACTAAATTTTAACTTTTTTTTATAAAAGAATATAAAAAAAAAAATTAGAAATGACTGGTGTGGCCCACGCTAGGTGGGATTCCTAGGTGACTTTGACAAATTCTAGGTGACTTTGACGGATTAAGTGTCTTTGGGTCCCAACTCCTCAAACCATACATCAACCCTGGAGGATCACATACAATTTGACCAAAAAAATTAATATATATATATATATATATACGAAAAGAAAATCATATGAAAATATTTTTTTTATAAATAATTAAAATTTTATTATAAATTATTTCCGAACGGGTGAGACGAGGATGTTGCAACAAAGACAACACCGCGAAAGGCCCAAAAAAAAAAAAAATTCCTGATTTTTTCCCACGTAAGAAGCTTGCCATGACCAATTAACTAGAGGAAGAACAAAATAGGGCGTTGTTGGAGAATCAAGCTTAGGGCCTCCCAATCCAAGGGTGGATCATGAGCTGGAAAATGGGTGGCAGATTTCCATTCTCGCCATTTCGATTGTCGGTTATTGTCTTGCAAAAAGTCTTTCACCCTATCAGCTCCCAAGTGAGTGGTGAATGTTTGGATATCCTGATGTGCTACGAGAGAGTTTACTAACAATATTTTGTTTGTGTAATGTATTTTTTTTTTAAAGAAATAAAATAAAATAAAATCTTTTATTATTTTGAAGATGGTAGCTAAAGTATATTAGATTTTTTGAAATTGTAAAAGTTAATGATTAATAATAAGATTATGAAAAAGAGAAATTTAAAATTTGAATTTGGCGGAGGAAAATAATTATTTTATTAACTATTTGGGCTAAAAAATAAAATAAAAATAATATTAAATAGCTTACTGGGTGTGGAATACATAATGATGGGGTGTATTGTTAAGGCACTCCGTGATTTGAAGGTCACCAATTTCAAACTCAGTGGGCAAAATCTCAGCCATGTTAAGAGCTAGTGTGGCCCAAACCAAGTGTGATCCCTAGGTGATTTTGACGACTTAGGTGCCCTTGGGTCATGATTTCTCAACCCAAAAATTAAACTTATAATCATCTTAAAACTCACACAATTTAATAAACAAATGAATATTAAAAAATAAAACAAAATATAATAAAAAATTAACCAACTCAATTTAAAAATAAATATATAATTAAACATTTCCATAAGATGTCACTTTTCTTATCGTCCATATAGGATGTACAAATGTAATGCATCCAAAGGACAATACTTAAGTCATAAAGAAATAAATAACAAAATATTCGAATAGATATACAATGGAGTCAACATGTGAAATAAAAGAAAAATATATCTTTACATTAAATTTTAGTCTTTTTTTATAAAATAATATAAAAATAAAATTAGAAATGCTTGTTAAGTCTTATTAGCACAATCTGTTGAGGAGTATGTGTTTCATTAGTAAGATGACCCAGGATCAAACCTTATGGGGTGGCAGTGCCCTATAAGGTTTGATCCTGAGGGGAGACATGCTAAAATATCTAGTCAACTTTGGACTGGTGTGGCACAGGTTGGATACGATCCCTGGGTGACTTTGACAGATGGGTGACTTTAACGACTTAAGTGCCCTGAGGTCATAGCTCTTCAAGCCATAAGTCAAACATAGAAGATCACAGACAACTTGACAAAAAAATTTAAAAATTATATATATATAAACAAAAATAAAAATCATATAGAAATATTCTTTTATAAATAATTAAACTTTTATTATAAATTATTTCCATACAAGTAAGATGATGCGATCCATCGGGATTAGAGCAATAAAGATCATGTTTATCATTAAAAGAAATAAATGGAGGGAGTAGGGTGGTCACCCCATACCATTTGAAGGAATTCTAATCTTATCTCATGTTGCATTAATCATCATCGTTATTATTGATAATGTTCTTCCTCTTAATGCTCTAGAAGATTATACTTGGCTCAAATTGAAGGGTCGCTTCAGCGTTGCGAAACCTCAAAAGACAACAATGAACCACAAGGTTTCATTATTGTTCCAGGAACCATTCGTCTACGATTATGGCAAGACCGACTTCACAAGGGGGCCGAGGCACTCGCAAGGATCGTGGGACCGATCATCGTGGTCGTGGTAGGGACCGCAACCGAACTCAAATTCACGAGCCAACCGCCAGATACAAGGAATCCTCATCACTTTTATTATATATTAAAATCAATAAATATAATATCAATGATTCATTAAAATTAGCATAGTCATATAAATTAAATAATCAGTAAATGTAGATAGATATCAATTTATAATAAGCATGAAAACACTTACTTTATTATACATTTATACATCTCAGGTTGTTGAAATTAAAAAAATCACTAAATTATCTAAATTATAACTTTATTTAAAAGTATGATTATTATTATTATTGATAATAAAATAATTAATATATAGATTTAAAAAAGAGGATGTAACCAGAATCTTAATCATGGAGATTCACTCCATTGTATCATGGAGATTTTTAATTTGTAAATAGATTTTGTTACAATACCATAGCTTATCAATGCCACATACAAAAACCATAATTCATTTCATATGACTTGTCCTCATGACATTTTTATAATGAATGAATTTAATGAAAAAGGAAAAAATACATAACTAATTTAAAAATAAATTTAAATATTTGATTAGTTTATTATGAATATTCTCCAATATTCTATGGAGGTTAAATCTCTACCATCCACCGAATAATTATTGATAATTAAATTAAAAGTATAAAAGTATTATTCGAAAATCAACATGTCCATCAACATGATTAATAAAAGTATTAATTATGCCTACGGGGTGTATCGCAGCGGGTGACAGGGTGTTCTTTCAAGGCACTATGTGGCATAAAAGTCACCGATTCGAAACTCTACGGGAAAAAATTTAGCCATACTAAGCACTGGTGTGGCCCAAACCAAATGCAATCTCCTAATAATTTTAATGACTTAGATACCATAGCTTATAGCTACACAAACAATAAATTAAATGTATCAATAATTTCAAAATTCACAACATAATAATATATATATTAACTATACATTATCTAAATATATATTTGAATATTTGAAAAAAATTATGTTTATGTCTAATTAATTTATAAATAAAAAAACAATAATATTGATTTTTTCACGGTTTATACATTTTATTAAAACACTTTGAAATAGGCACATATTAAAAACCTGGTGACAATGGTGCATCATTTACAATGATCACCCTAACATTTTGAAATTTTTTTTAATGAAAGAAATTAATTACCTATAAACTATAAACCATAGTTAAAAGGGAATTAACACACTCTCACTTATGAAATTTTATATTTGTTGGAAACACAAAATGCCCGCTTCCACGGTGTAGACCATGTACCGGTGGTTGCACTCAATCCATCGATGATAAGTGAAAAGGTGAGTTCCTCATAATTGAGTCCCTCCGTCCTTGCTAATACTTTCTTATCGCTACGGCCCCTCTCATAATTGAGTCCCTATTTCATGGTTAGTACATCCCTCTGGCCATGGGAGTCCCTACTTCCTTGTTAGTACATTCTTTTGGCCAAGGCCCCCTTATAATTGAGTCCCTCTTTCCTTGTTAGTACACTTTTTTGGCCATTTACAAAGGAGAGTGAAGTGCACAAGATATACTTTCAAGAAAGAGATGACCATTACATAATAATCTGTTCTCTTTACTCTTCTATTCTATTACTCTTCTATTCTATTATATTAGGGGTATTATTAAATATTGATGTTATGAATTTGAAATAATTTTAAGTTTGAGATATTTATAATATAATTTATTTTATTTTTTTAAATTGTTGTTTTTTATTATTTTAGAAAATTAGGGGTATTATTAAATATTGATGTTATGAATTTGAAATAATTTTAAGTTTGAGATATTTATAATATAATTTATTTTATTTTTTTAAATTGTTGTTTTTTATTATTTTAGAAAATTAAAAATTTTCACGTATATCTTTAAAATTTTGTCGATCTCATTTTTACTGGATTTATTGGCCAACAAGTAAAGACCCAAACACTAAAATGTATAGCATAGAAAATATGCATAGATCCTAAGATAGTTAGAGATTAACACGGCAAAACAGCCAAAATACATACATAACATAGAAAACACCAATAGTCATTCCTAGTCAAATGAATTTACTGGAGCCAGATTGCGTGGGTCAGCCCCCGAAGATGGACGTGGTTTATAGTCAAAATGCACATGACCCTCCATGTGGTCCAATCTTTCATCTAATCTTTCTAATTTCTCCAATGTGCAGTGTTGGTTGCGCCATAGGCTTTCTAACCAGTCATGAAGTTTACATTGAGTATGCTGAAGGTGACCAAACATTTTTAGGAACTCAACGTGGTCTTTCTGACAAGCTCTATTAAGTTGATGCACATTTGAAAGAAGAGACTGAATCAATGAATCCAGAGTGCCCTGAGGGTGAATGTCCTCCTTTGTATGGGAAGAAGCATGGGGAGCAAGAGGCAATGAAGCATCTCGTCACCTTGTAAAGACCTAGCGAGAGGAGACTCGTCTATGTCCCTAGTTGTCAACATTGTGCCTATCTCCTGATCCAGGTTGATGTTGGTGGCCACCCACCTATCCCATTTGGACCCCCACAACTGTCTCTTTCATTTTTTCTGTTTCCTTAATTATAGCACAGTTTACTATTTTTAGTAGTTTTTCGGGTCCTAAACTTCCGGAGCTGTTTTGAGGCCCTAAATGACATTTTTTGGGAATCCACCGCCAACGATTTTTCTTTCTAAAAATTGTCTTTTTTGTCGTAGTCCTCAGAGAGATCTTTCCAACGGGCTATCATGTGCGTCAAACGGAGATAGTACGACCAATTCGCGACCCTCGGAAGTTGATGTACCAACTTACCCAAAAACGGGGCCCACAATTTGGCGTTTCATCTTCTAGGGTTAGGTTTTGGAATGCGAAGGGTTTTCCATTGTTTCTCAACAATAAATAGTCCCTCGAGCCTCATTGTAACACCATTTTTGGAGAACAGTTCAGAGGCATGTACCCGACACATCTCTTCTCAGAGATAAGCTACCATCGCCCTAGCTGGGTTATTTCCATTTCTATTTGTAAGCATATTTCAGTATTTTACAGTAATGAAATGAAGTATTATTTCTGCTGCATAATTGTCTTTATGGTTATCTCTGTATTTTATTGTGTTCCTGTTTAAATCCGGATCATCTCCCCACCACAGAGGAGGCATACCAACACTAAAGAACACAACAAAACTATGAAAGGTCCCTGACACCACACTAAAATAAACAACCCCCAGAGACGCACCGCTATAGAAAGCCAAAACACAACACAACCTACTTGCAACTCCTCAAATTGTTATCCATAGCACACCAACCCTCCACAATAAAAAAAAGAAAAAACTTAAGGAAACACATGAACCGGGACCAGAACTTTGAACCGAGGAGCCCAACTTCCCATCAAAACTAAAAGGCTAAGAGATCAGAATCCCATAGGAACAAAGGCCAAGGTCCCCAACAAAACAGACCTATGGGACCCAAGATACGAAACTAAATAAGGCAGCGTTCCCCGGAACCCAATTTCACCATTGCAAACAACATCTAGGCACACTTATGATTCAAAAACCACCTCGGGTTTTGAAGTTCTACAAAATCATAACAAAGCAAGTAAAAGGACACCCCACCAAGACACCCCGATATTTTAAATTTCACATGAATTACCCAAAAAAGAAGCCATAGAACGCCCAAATGAATAATAACACCAATGTTACTAGGAAAAATTTGCATAAAATTTGTGGTTTGATCCACGAGCAGCAAGGTAATTTTGTAGGAAGTCCCTCGCATCGAGTATGCCCAAAGACCATTAGCGTAGGAACAATCCTTCCTATTGAAGAATGTAACTATGTTTGGTCTTCATAAATGCATTTATCAAAAGAAAGAAAAAGAAATTTTCAATATTACTATTATTATGACTTATTAAAGCATGGGTTTCATTCTTGGGTCATCATGTTTTAGGTCAAAGTCCCCATTGAGGACTTCTAGGTTTTATCTAGAGCCATTAAAGTCATTGTCCATTTTATGAGACCCTTCTTGGGCTTTTGAATCATGTAAAAAGGATTATTATTGAGTCAAATAAGTCATTTGTCACCTCCACACCAAGTCAGCCCTTACCTGATGAAGTCAGCCTACATTAGGGTAATTCGACCCACAAAAGAGGCTATATATAGAAGTGTAGTTCGATCCATTTACTCACTTGCTCAAGAAGTTCGATACACAAGAAGGAGGAGAAGAAAAAGTGTGAAGTTCTTAGAGAAGAAGGAGAATTGTAAGAGAAGGACAAGATTGAAGTTTTTGGGCTATCTCTCTCTCATGCGAAGTTATTGGGCTACTGTCGGGGTTGAAATTCTGCTGCTGGAGAGATCAAAGTTCTGCTGCTAGAGAAGTTGAAGTTATGCTATTGGAGAGGTCGAAGTTATAGGTCAAAATTGTTGTGGGAAGGTTATCATCTAAGGAGGAAGGAAGGGTTGACTTGGTGATTGGAGGAAGTCTGTGTCTATGTCAAAGAGTCTTGGATTATCTCGTATTGTCTTGTGAAACTACTGAAGGAAGAGTTGTTTACTGAGTTTTCCCTTGTATAGGGGTTTTTCCCTGGGTGTCTGCCTACATATGGTGTCCCCAATCTTCATATTTTGTATTTGATAATTGCTTGATGAAACAAAGATAAAAGAAGAACATAAGAAATTTAATAAGAACAAAATAATATCACAAGTAATTATTATCATAAGAAAATATTTTTGACTTTCTGATTTTCCATTAACACCTCCATCCTTCGAGTTGAATAAAGGAATGAGGATAATAGCCAATGACTCTTAGACCCTGCACACTAACCAAGATGCTAACCCTCCCTATGAAGAGTAGGGGTATCCCATTCCAGATTTACTCCTTGCCAAATACACAACACGTCATTACATAGAGAGTGGATACCATCCCCATTCTGCCTAATAAATGCAACCCATCATGAATGCAGGAGCTCCCATGTTACTGCATGGGTGGATATCTCCACAACGACTTCATGGATTCACTGTATGCTCATATGGGTTTTGAAATGCCCCCCGAGACGCTTGAACTTTTGAAGTGTGCACCCCCATCAGGGAGTCGTTATCACTAGCAAGGATTCTCTCCATCTCTTCTAACCAATTTAGGCTTTGACTAAGAGGCCAGGTCGAGGAAAAATATAATTTAATAGACCCATTTCCTTAGTTGCGCAGGAGGTCTGCTGCTTTATTCCTTGATCATCATCCTTCCAATTTTCAGATAGATTGGTTTCCTTGAGGTTCTTAATAGTAATTTCCTGGAAAAATTCCTTAAGGGGGGCCTTGTTCTGAAAGAGTACCTAGTTTCGTTCTTTCCAAACATTCCAAAGGAGGAGACCCTAGATCAAGATCCATGCTCGGTTGATCACTAGGTTGTTGAAAAGATTTTGGTGCCATATTTCTAGGGATTCTTTTATACTGTTGATAGCATGGTCCAAATGACCAAAGAGTTGTAACACTTTGTCCCACAACATATCAATAAAACCGCAAGTGTTCAGAATATGCTCCATGGTTTCCTCCAATTGACGACATAATGGACAAAGAGAAGGTTCACAATAGCCTTTTTCTTATCATATCCCAAGTTAAAAGACTTCCCCAACCAACAAGCCACACGAAGAGGGTCACCTTCGACCATAGACTCCCTGACCAAATGTGTTGCCATAGTGGATCTAAATGAGGACCCTAGTGTCATGCAATTAACTCGTAAGCTTATTTTACCGTGAACATTCCTATGGGTTTATGTACCCATTGCAGCTTGTCATGATCATGAGAAATTTGGATTCTCCTTTCCTAAAGAACATCATCCAATAAAGGCCAATAATGATCTAATTGATTCTCTGACCAAGAGGAATAAAACCTCCATTCCCTCCATTTGTCTCGTGGCTAAGGGTCGGACCAAAATTCTACTACTTTACACACCCCAATAGTTGTAGTAAAGTTCTTCAGATTCTAAAGGTCCTTTTTGTCATCCAATCATGGAAGTTGCATCCATGAATCGCTCCAGAATTGCATTGTCTGCCCATTTTGGATATCCCAAAACATGTGGTCTTGAATAATGGATTCAATTTATTGCGCCATATTCCATACTAAAGAACCCACTGAGAAATCTCTCTTGTGAAATTTCTCCTCAACTGTAGTATGAGTGCTATACTTGAAGTCCCAAATTCGTTTCCAGATCTATTATCCTCCTCCTAACAACCTCCACCACATTTTTTCTCCCATAGCCTTATTTAATAATTCAGATTCTCTTAGACCCAAATCTCCACCTAACTTCGGGAGACATGCTTTCGACCACAATGCAAGTGTCGATTTCTTCTCACATTTTTTTGCTCCTCTCCATAGGAATTTCTTGAATTTAGTTATGATCTCCCTGTAGATAGCCTTAAGAATCAGGAGGGCTAACAACTGAAACACTAGAAGAGCTTGGAGAACAACCTTCAGAAGAGTCGCTCTATTTAACCTATTTAAAGTTTTAAATGTCCAATTAAATAAGTGCTTCCCAATGCAGTCTACTAAGTCCTACCAACCAAAAATTTGAAAATAATTTATTAAAATTTTATTTTAACTATATTTATATTTTATTTTGAGAATAATTTATTTATATAATATTATTTAATATTATACATTTTTTAATTTATTTTTTTTATTAATTAAATTTAATTTAGATGATTAAGAAAAATAAGTGTTATTTTTTATTCAAATTAATTTACATATATATTAATATTTGATTTATTATAAATACTATTTTCAAAATAAAAATAAATACTATTTTCAAAATAAAAAAAAATACTTAAATGATTTCCTAAAATATATATTTCATGGAAAAAATTGAATCCCTTTCATATCAATGCATTTTCTTTAACTACTCTTGGAAATTAATATGTAAACACATATTCAACTTTACTTACATATTATTATCGTCATAAATGCGGAAATTAATATGTAAACACATATTCAACTTTACTTACATATTATTATCGTCATAAATGCCCTTAAGAAAGTTACATATTATTATCGTCATAAATGCCCTTAAGACATCTAGTTACATTGTATTTACAAAATAATTTATTAATACATTGTTATTTTTGCTAATAAAAAAAATACATGGTTAATAAACACAAATATATTTAAAATATATTAAAGTTAAATATATTTAAAAATATATATATATTTAAAAATTTATTAAAAATTATAAGTTTTAAATTTTATTTTCAAAATTTTAAATTATCTAAAAATAATTAAATTTAAAAATATCAAATCAAAATAATAGTTTTTTCGCGTTATCTTAACAATGAATTGATTCGAAACTAATCAACAAAACATCTCTTATATAATTATTACCAAAAAGAAATTCTCAATAAATAAAAGTTCTCTGACTCTAATATAAAAAATTATAAATAAATACAAACTAATTTAGACAACGTTAAATAAAAACAAATTTAGACAAAACAAAAAATAAGATAGGGTAACCGACCCGACAAAAATGGCCGACATATATTATCTTTGTGACATGGGAATTGCCAAAGAGTGCATCTCAACTATTATTTTATTATTGTTTATAAACAAAGCACTTTGTATATACATTAGAATCAAGTGAGCGTGCGCGACATTTATATTAATTAAATTAAAAGCTAAATTAAACATTCGCGTGCGTGACATTCATATGTTTTTTATCCGAAGAGTGGGTGACATTTATATTAAAAAGCTAAATGTTCCTCAAAGTAGAACATCATCTTGTCTGGCACACCGACACTTAAATTATTTATAACTACAATGATTCACATGTTTATTAATATATTTATATTTATATCAATATAAGTGTTTTATAGCTGTGAAGAAATAACTTACCGTTCATGGATCAATTACCAATTATTGTTTCTTTTTCCCTGAGTAGACTATGATGAATTTACTAATTATTGTTTTTTTGTCTTTTATGTAACACTTTAATTCTTTTCAAAATAAAGTTGGCCTTGACATTTACCCATTTCCTCTTCTAATAATCCACCCATGGAAATTCACTTGGCTATATGAGCGTGTCAAGATAGTTATATGTTTAACAAAAAAACATCATGTAATTACAATCTCGCATGTACTTGATCCTTTTAAACATAATGTTGGCTTTTACAATTTATTCATTTCCTCTTGCAATAATTTATCATTGTTGAAATAAAAAGACAAAGATTGATATGATTGTATTTGCAATGGTACCAGTGTTTGCATGATGCGATTGTGATTGTTGTAGTGATAGTATTTGCCCATTGTAGTGGAAGTGATAGTAGTGACAGTGTTTGTAAGTTGAGATGATGGCGATGATTTGAATATAATATTTGAAGATTTTTTAATAATTTGCAAGTTAAATTTATATGTGTTTTGGGTAGATGATTAACTTACTAAAACACATAAACAAGTAAATTTAAACTAATTTTACAGCCAAACAAAGACAAAACCAACATATCTTAAACACATAACACAAGCATGATAAAGGAGTTCGCCCTTCTCTTGGGCTACATCTCTTTGTCCAGCTTCCAATGCAGGGCCTCTTTCATTAATAATGATCAAAAGTGTGTTTACATGCTTTACACTGCTCAAATAGAAGAATTGATGTCTCTCATGGATCCAACACTATCAAAAACCCCTATTTTGGTTCTTTCTGCACCTCATTTGGCCAAAAACTGAGAAAGTTATGCTTGTTTCTTCATTTTCCCAAATTCTGTAGCTAACCATCCTACAATTCAGCGTCAACTTGGATCGAGTGCCCCAAACGCAGAACCAATGCACTAAACCTAGCACAATTCCTACTCAATGGGCGAATTTGTAGGACTGTTAAGGGTGCCTGAAGCCCCCAGTCCAAAAACTCCTGGTCATGCGGCCGCATAGGGGGCCAAAGATCCTGGGCTCTGTCTAGCCCTCATCGCTGGCGCACACCCTTGGTTCTATGGTGCGTAGGTGACCGTGAGTTGGCCCCTTTTCCACGTGCTCCTAGTTATATGACGCCCCATAGGACTTGGGGCTAGCCCTCCAAATTACATCGTGCTCATGGATCCATGCGAGGTCATATGACCCAAGGCTAGCCCCCTACTCCTTTGAGCTTGGTCTTCGGACTTTTTTGCTACATTAAACGTTTGGGTGTTGTGGCCATGGGCGATGTCCATGGGCTGGGCTAGGCCCTAGCCCTTGGCCCTCCACCTACAGTCTTGTGGGGCTGGGGTGGCTAGGGCTTTGCTCGGCCCCTCCGCTATGTGATGCATACACTAAACTTTAATAATGACCATTCAACATTATTTAAACAAGTAATACAGTGGCGTGGTGGTGTTGGATTTGGTTGCTTGATACGTGGTCTCGGTTTCGAACCCCAGGGGTGTTGTTTGGCCTCCAAACAAATTTTGGCTCCCATGAGGAGGTCACATGGCAACCACTGGTTGGACCACATGGCACTCCCTCATTGGGTCACCACAACAAAACCATTAACAAATAAAAACAAACCAAATCCACAACCAATCAAACGATGCCAAGTGTCGACCAACCATTGGTCGATGAAGAACCCAGGCACCTACCAAGTCATGAACCAGTTAGTGTACGAACTACTAGCTGGGTGTACCTGCAACTATTTTTCAAAAAAATTTAGTTGTTCCCCAAATCGATCAGAACACGTTTAGGGGAGAATACGATATCGAATTTGAGTGAAATGAGTTGCGTTGGATTTAGATCACCGAGATCTATCCAATCGTATAGGTTTCGTGCTCTGTGACACACTTTAAATTTTGAGCATTATTTTGATCCACTAGATGACTCCTCCCCATTGGAAGCTTTTGGACCTCCAAAATCTCTTTATCAATGAACAATTAGATGAGGGTATTGCTCCCTCACCCTTCCATTCTTAATCCACTAAACTTTTCTTGAATTTTTCATTCTGAGTTTTTCATGAAAATACATCATTTTCCCTGATTTTAGAGTCCTTGCCTTGTTGTCATAGATGACATCTTGTTGCAATTTCCTAGAATATGCAGAACAAAAAACTACCTTTGAAGGAATAAACACATTCCCTCCATGATCTCCAATCAAAGGAACTTAAACAATCTCAATTTTTTCTCACCTTGAACACTGTCGTCATGACAATGCTTACCATATCTAGCCTTGTACTTGGCTTAACTCTTGACCAAATGTGATCACCATTGCCATGCACCATGCCTTTTAAAAGCCAACACATTATGAAACCCACAACGATAAGTTTGGGAACCAATGTCCTCTTTGTCAATTTTCTTTTACATTTTCTCTTTGACCTCTGCACTCTCTAACACTGACATCTTGTTCACACCAATGTTCAACAATGATGCATGTTGCTGCAAATTTACTTCATTTTGTTTACCTCTTTTAGGAGGCAACATGTTAGACTCCTGAAACATCTTATCACATGAATTAGAAACATCAATGAAATCAAATTTCAAACTTGAATCATATCCTTGAAAGGCTTTAGATTCCTCAACACCTTCATGTTTGATCATTAACAATGCAAAGTTCTGACTAGCATTAACAATCCTCTTCATTTGTCCTGCATTTACAAGAGATGCATTCAACTTCTTGTTGTGTTCTCTAACAATGTACTCAATCCCATTCTTGAACAAATGATATTTTTTCTCATGGCGATGAAAAATAGTTCTCCTATCATATAGATATGGGCTTCCCAAAACAATACCACATATATCAATTGAAATTACATCAAGCTCTACCTCATCTAGAAAGTTAGCAGTGATTGCAAATCTAAGTTTGCATTTCTTTGTCACCTACAATTTTTTATTCTCACATACCCAACCTAAAGGATATGGTTTAGGATGAGGAATGGTTTCTAAATTATGTCTTCTGAGATATCTATAGCAGATGGTGTTGATGTTAATGCTCCCACAGTGTCCTCCTCCTCCTCCTGCTCCTCCTCCGAGTCCTCGTCCTCTCACTGCCCCTGTTCTAATGGATCATCTGGCTCTAACCATCAAGGTTGTTAGCCTCACTCTCTTAAAAATCAATAATAAATCCAATTAAATAAATAAAATCATGAGAATTCCTCAAACTAAGGAGTCTAGTTTTGGATGAGAGATTCTCTCCAACTAGCTCTCCTAAATTAGTGTGTAAGTTGAGAAAATGTCTCAACCAAGTGAGTCTAAGATAGACGCACTATCTTAAGACCATTGGATCATGTATTTAAATGTATTATTAAATTATTTGAATAAGAGAGAATTACGTGAGCATGAGAGACCACATGATGGCTCTCTGCCTTTTCCGCCAATTTATTGTTTGTGAGTTAATTTGTTGTACATATGGTTTTATTGTTGTGTGATTCTTCTTCATGTGGTATCAGAGCAGATAAGGTTCAGATCTGTTTATTTGCTTATTTCTTGAGGACTAGTCAAGACTCACCATGTTCAAATTGACAGCGCCGACCATAATCAAATATTTTTAAAGCCGAGAGATCTGTGAGGCAAAAACCAGTGACCAGTTTGCGCATTGCCCCTATTCGGTAATACTCGGGGTTTCTTCGACCTCATGGATTCAACATGAAAGAGCCCTATAGCATTGGCGCACCGGTTCAACTTTTCCACTGAAATCCGCATGCCACCTCCCCATTTAGGAAGAATAAAATGGAAGCTCGGGATCGAGTGAGATGGCCAAAAAACAATTCGGGTATTGTATTTCGTTCTGGTTGCACATGGATGATCTATAGATTTTTTTGTGCCCCGACAATGACGCTTCCGATTTTAAGTGCACTGGTGCAAATGATTCCGCTACGTTGTTAATTAGGGTTAACTTTCCCTTGTTTGACCACGGTGAAAGGTTAAAGCATTGCTGCCCTAGCAGTGGGGACGACGTTGAACGGGTTTAAAGTTAAAAGTCATGATCTATTCTGGCGTGATCTAGTGGCGGTAGAAGCATGCGACCAAACACAGAAGTCTATGAGCTTCGACAAAGTAGGTTACATGTAGCTGGTCGATGGTGGAGATAGGTGGCAACAGTATCCCAAGCTTCCTAACGATGGACTGCAGCGTTTGAATGATGTTAAGTGCTTGGGGTTGGCAATTATTGTGGATAACCCCACTGCGAGGCACTGCTGCATCGAGAGAGATCATGGCTACATAATAATATTCGAGGAATTGGAGCTCCAACCAATTGGAAACCTTGATTATGTAATCTCGCATAGTTTACATGCCTACCTCAATCTCACCCGTATCGATACAAGTCTGTAACTGAAAGCAAAATCTTTATCGTCAATGATGTAGGAATGACATCCATCATTGCCTTTTCGAAAACTTTTTCTTTTCGGTAACATATTACATCCCATACTTTGTTGTCCATGGTGGTAGGCATTTGAATCTGTCACTCAACACTGGTTTGCATTTTTGTCTGGAGTTAGTATGATTCTCCTGAATATGTTCTTTGCGTTAATAATTAATTCGGATCAGTTCAACCAACCTGGATCAGCAACCCTTCAGCCAACCAATTCCCAGTCTTTTCATTTGTGGGTCCAACCGAATTGTATGATAAAAAAATCCCTAGCTTCTGAAATCCGAAATACCCCATCGAAATGGTCTGTTTTGTATCTATTTCAATATCGAATGGTCTATTTTGTATCTATTTCAATATCAAATGGTCTATTTTGTATCTATTTCAATATCGAGGACCAGGCCCTGAATCGGATTTGTTAGGGGCATTTGCAGCGAAATTGTGGAAAAGGGTTTCATCTGGATTCGACGTGGGAGGTTTCCTGTCTGCAAATTTTTTCTTCACTTTCACCTAAATTTTCTCTTTGGGATGTTCTGAGATGTCTAACGTCCTTTAATGCATTTTTTTCATGCTGTAGAGACATACGGTGGTGCCATTGTTATCTGATTGGCCATTATTTTGATCACTGTGCTCACCTCAGTTTGAGCAATAGTGTTTAAATAATGCACGCAAGCATCTGATCTAGGATTAAAGGTAGGATTGTGTAGAATCCAATTGTTTTTTATGGACTTTGGATTGCTATTACAGGAAAATAGCTAATTTTCATTTTTGGGGGCATGGAAGAAATCATATCATTCAGGCAAAGCATTTTTGTTTTTCAGGGATTTTTGATTGATATTGCAAGAAGCATAGTCATTTTTTCTGTTGAGAAAATCATACAATTTGGCAAAAAGCTTTATTTAGATTCAGATCCTTTTTTATCTGAAATTTACAAATTGAAAGTAGAGTTTTTTTTTTTGGAGCTTTTGGAGAGATAAGGTAAATTTATTTTGTATTTGGAGTGATAAGTGTTTTGTATTTGGAGCGATAAATGAATTTGTCTTAGAGAAAGTCATTATTGTAATCCAAAGTAATATTTTACTTTGAGAGAGATTGAGTCCATGAACATCCATATTTTGAAGACAAGTTGCTTCAAAGGGTTGCGAGCTTGGCATTATCATTGTTTTAGAGTTAGTTTTTGAAGCCAATTTGATGCCAAGGAGTTCTCAGTCTGTGCTTGAGACGCCTCACTGAAGCCATTGTCATGATGATGTATCTTGAAGGTTAATAAAAACATATCTTTTTGTGGTGATCGTGTCCTAGATTTGTCTGAAATTGAATAAGGGGATCATAGGTACACTCTATGTCGTGAATGTGATTGCATGGTTTGTGTCACATTCATTAAATGCTTTCTTTTCCATCTATTTACACAAACCAAATGGGCATAAGAAATGCTTAACTATAGGCATGCTTGATCAAGCTCCTGAAATCACCACTCTTGTAATCACTTAAGTTCATAAACACAAAGCATCACATCATCGACTTGATAAAAGCAATATTCTGCAACAACATTTCACAACAGCTAATTCATGCCATCAAGTTAAGGATGTTACACACTCAAGAATTTCAAGTCCAAACAACATCAACATTATGAACACTTTTTGTATCACTTGTAATTTTTTAACTGAATTGTCCAGATGCATTTTCGGTTGTAACCGACACCCTCATTTGATTTGTTAAAGTTCATCATTAAGTCAAGTCAGCTGTTACTTGAACATTGAATTTACCATTTGTCATTTGGATGCATTTTCGACAGTGTTTGACACCCATCATTTTTTAGCACATTCAGTGCATCACTAAGTGCAATAATCACCCAAGAGTTCAAGACAACAAGTGTTTAAAGCAAGTAGAACAATCATCAACAAGCGAGCATGTCATTAAAAACAATCAAACAAACAAGTATTTCAAGTAAAAACAATCAAGCAAGTGAGCGTGTTCATAAAATAATCAAGCAAGAAATCATAATCAAACGAGTGTGACTTCTAATCTTCAAGTAAGCATCAAAACAAGCATGTGTCTACAGCAAGCGCACTAAGATCAAGCGAGTGTGTCAAGTAACCAAATCAAGTGTGACAGTTCAACGTACAACAAGCGAGATTGTGTAAAGTTCATTACAGAATTCATAAAGTTCCTTTCAAGCAATGTGATTGTCATCAAGCGAGCGTCAAGTCAACAATTCAAGCAAGTGTTTAAAGCATCAGCAATCAACAAACAATACAAGTGAGCCTGTCATTTCAGTGATCAACTCAAGTACGCAATTTTCAAGCATGACTTCTACACCAAGCAAGCCTGAATTCAAAGTAAGCAAGACATCATGGTGACACACATTCAGTTGTCCCAAATTCTCCACAATTTAATGTTATCATCAGCCGACGACATGGTGCACATCAGCAAAACCACTCTTGCTGACATTCAAGTGCATCTTCAACGTGCACATGAAATGATTGAGTTCCTTCAACTAGAATCGCAACTGCAGAGAATTGAGCTGCAAGAGAAGCATGTTTCTTCAAAGTCTTTTCTAAATACAGCCGATCATTCGAACTCATTCATCCAACCAACTTCAAATGTTGAAGTTGTTCCAGTGCAATTTTCTTCCAAACCCATCATCAAGCCCTGGGAAGAAATCCAAAGTAATCGAAATTGACGTGGCTTAGGATATGTCAAAGATAACGACAACTTACATATCCCTAATTATTCAAAGCCCATTCAGTTCGTCAGTGCCGAATTACTTGTACAAATCACCTCAACAAGTTCTCAGCCACTTGTAGACTGCTGTCAATGCACACAAACTGAAGTTGCAGACAAACATAAATGCACACAAACTCAAGTTGTAGACAAACCAAAATGTTATCATTGTCAAAGAACCGGTCATCTGGAAGATCAGTGTTTTGATCTCCATCCTTGACACCATTTTGGCAAGCAGAATCATTCATCAGAGAAATGCTACAAACAAGACCAACCTGCGAGATTGAAGATAAATTATTCATGGATTGATCCATGGGAATAGTCATCCACAGCCAAAATATTGTGCAAGTTTTACAATCGAATTCACTCACACATATTGTAGCCAACAATCAAATGAAGATGGTACTCTCGTGCAGTTGAATGGGGGAGTACAATAGTGAAACTCACCTACACCTAAAGGCGAGGACTTTAGAATTTAGATATAATTTGGTGAATATTGTCTCTCCTTTCAGCTGACAAAGGGGCGACAATGTCAATGAAATTGACAAGTGGTTGTCAGACTGAAAGTCTCGACAACATCAACGAAGCAGCCAGTGGGCATCTTCATCAGTGAGTGGGCATTTTTCATCAGCAGTGAGCATCAACAAATTTGCCAGTTGGTGATCGACAACAAAAGAAGCAGTGAGCAAATTTCATCATGGCAAAAGCAACATTGAGTTGTTTTTCGACATCTTCAGCCAGTGGGTGATCATCATCGGCAAATATGCCAGTGGGCGTTCATCAAATTGTGTCAGTGGACACTGGATGTTGTTTTCAAGCAAAGGATAGTTGGATCCTATTGTGGCTTGGCACATGATGGAGTTGTCAAGTGACATTCAGAGATGAATTAGTCATGCAGCTAATTCATGTTCTCTTCAGATTTGAGTTTTTTTCAGCATCCAGTTTTGGCGGTTTTTCAAGCAAATGTTTTTTGAGGATCAACTTGAGAACTTGGAAGATGGTTCCTTGTTCATTTTGGATTTATCATTTGGGGGGAATGTTAGCCTCACTCTCTTAAAAAGCAATAAAAAATCCAATTAAATAAATAAAATCATGAGAATTCCTCAAACTAAGGAGTCTAGTTTTGGATGAGAGATTCTCTTGAACTAGCTCTCCTAAATTAGTCTGTAAGTTGAGAAAATGTCTCAACCAAGTGAGTCTAAGATAGACACACTATCTTAAGACCACTTGCTCATGTATTTAAATGTATTATTAAATTATTTGAATAAGAGAGAATTACATGAGCATGGGAGACCACATGATGGCTCTCTGCCTTTTCCGCCAGTTTATTGTTTGTGAGTTAATTTGCTGTATATATGTTTTTATTGCTGTGTGATTCTTCTTCAATGGTGACTACTTGTGAACCACTTTAAAACAATGTATCTATCTTGGTATGTTTTGAAATAACTCTAATATGGAAAAGCTCTATTCTTGTTTTTTCATCTTGAGTTTCATTGAGACAATTTGAAGAACTAGTACTTGCAATGTCCTTACCTTTCAAACCCATGGCTTTGATCTTTGTTTCATCTCTAGAATCTGAACCTAAAGCATGTTGTGTAGTTTCAACTATCTTCTCCTTCTCCTTATTCTTAAAATTTTTGTGTCTTATTTCTGGATGAAGTTTCCAGCAATGATCTTCATCATGGCCCTCTTTGGAACAATGTTTACATGTGATCTTTTCTTTCTCCATCTTAATGGTAGAATTATTCTTCCCTTTGTTAGAAAATCATATATTACAGAGCAATGGAACACAAAATATTGCCGAAATATAAACACAGAAAACGCATAAAAAAAGAGAGACATAGATATACATGGTTCACCCAATTTGGGCTACGTCCATGAAGAAACAACCAGTCCTTCCATTTATATTATCTAGCAAAATGAAGAGATACAACCTACAACAAATCCGATGTAATTCCCTCTTCACTCTCACACAATCTCCTCTTTCTTTATCACTCAGAATACACCTCTACATAGCCACAATACAATTCCCTAATATATAGCGAGGGGATTGACTTCTAGGGCAAAAAAACCTAAATTAAACATAACTTTTATCGTCAGATTTCTGCCAAATGAACGACCCAGATAGACTACTAAATTACAAAATTTTACAAGGCAATTGTACGTCTATTTTTAGCTTCGGGGCTACTGCCCCCGATCCCCTACTAGGGGGGGGCTCTAAAGAATCGTCCTCGCCCTGCCTGAACCTTGCTAGCGGCACGCATAAATGGGTGGTGTTGCCACCACATTATGAAATGGGGTTCAATGCGACGATACCTCTTAATAAAGAAGATAATCAGGCTCCACACCCAACACCCTTTTCCTTTGAAATTACCCTTTCCTTTTTCTCTGGAGTCAATGGAACTCTCACTAGTTTCTTCAGAAATCTTTTTCCCTCTTGCTTCTAAATGAGTTGCCTGAACACAAACTTATCTAGTTTTGTAGGGTTAAACATGAGAATGATATAAATCAAATAACTATGAAATCATTCATTGTATTTGAGCAAAGTATCTTGTAAGGACAAATCTATACCCAAAATCAAAGCTCTTTTTCTTAATTCTTGAGTATAAGATTGCACATTTTTCCCTTTAGCTTGCCTAAAGTTATGCCAACCCATAATAGTTTTTTGCATCTATGCTAATGGATAAAGCCGCCTTCTTATTGCAACAACAAAATCATTGCAAGAGGGTAAAACCTTACTGTGTTTCTTCATGTCCTCTTGAGTTTTGGCTTCCCACCAAATTAGTGTTGCACCTTCAAATCTAAGAGAAGTAAGCTAAATCTTGGTTTCATCATCTTTGATTATTTGTATCCTGTTATACACTTCAATTTGACGAATCCAATTATCTAATCTCTTTTCATTTACCTCCCCATTGTACATATGAAATTCAAACTTAATGTCAAGCTTAAGCAAAGGAGGTTTAACATGACCCCTTGGGGAACTTGGAGGTGTTTTTGAAAGGGTAGTAGTAGTAGAAGAAGATGAGACTAAAGATGAAGATGACGATGATGGTGATGGAGGTGAAAGTGGTGGTTTGTCATCATTTTCTCCATTCCCTTTTGGAGGTTTGTCTCCTTTTGCTCCATGAGATTTGAGCTCTCTCCATATAGTCTAGAATTCCTCTCCTCATATAGAACCTTAACCATCTTTGACATATCAAAGGATGTTTTTATGAAAGTCTTCTCATCTTCAAACATCTCTTGAGGACCCTTTTCATGTGCCATGACTATTGAAGCTTGAGGAGTGTTTGTTCTCCTTGAAACAATTTGACATCTTGGCTCCACTAATTCTCATTTTCCTCTCTTGAGCTTCAACCTTGTAAGCATTAGAAAAGACTTGCAAACAAATCAAATATTCACAAAAACCTATTGCTCTGATGCCAAAATGACCTGAATGTAATACTTGAATATTTTTTAACAATTTGCAAGTTAAATTTATATGTGTTTTGGGTAGAGGATTAACTTACTAAAACACATAACAAAGTAAATTTAAACTAAAATTTACAGCCAAACAAAGACAAAACTAGCATATCTAAAACACATAACACAAGCATGATAAAGGAGTTCACCCCTCTCTTGGGCTACATCTCCTGGTCCAACTTCCAATGTAGTGTCTCTATCATTAATAATTATCAAAAGTGTGTTCACATGCTTTACACTACTCAAATAGAAGAACTGATGTCTCCCATGGATCCAACACTATCAAAAACCCCTATTTTGGTTCTTTCTACACTTCATTTGGCCAAAAACTGAGAAATTTATGCCATTTTCTTCCTTTTCCCAAATTCCGCAGCTAACCATCCTATAATTTGGCCTCAACCTGGCTCGAGCGCCACAAACGCGGAACCGACACACTAAACTTGACATAATTCTTGCTCGATAGGTGAATTTGTAGGATCGTTAAGGGTGACAGTAAGTGCCCAATCCTGAAAATCTTGGTCACCTGGCGCCATGCAACTGCATAGGGGGTCGAAGATCTTGGGCTCTCTCTAGCCCCCATCGTTGGTGCACGCCCTTGGTTCTATGGTGCGAAGGTGACTGTGGGTTGGCCCCTTTTCTGCATGCTCCTAGTTATATGAGGCCCCCTAGGACTTGGGGTTGACCCCTTGTGGCTAGCCCTCCAAAATACGATGCACTTGTTGTTCCATGTGGGGTCATATGACCCAGGGTTTGCCCCCTACTCCTTTGTGCTCGGTCTTCAGAATTTCTAGTTATGTTAAATGTTTGGGTACTGTGGCCATGGGCTATGTCCATGGGATATACTAGGCCCTATCCCTTGGCCCTCCACCCACAGTCCTATGTAGTTGGGGTGGCCAGGGGCTAGGGCTTAGCTTGACCCCTCCCCCATATGACGTATACACCAAACATTAATAATGACCATCCAACATTATTTAAACAAGTAATATGGTGGCGCGATGGTGTTGGACTTGGTTGCTTGGTATGTGGTCTCAGTTTCGAACCCTAGGGGTGTTGTTCGACCTCCAAACAAATTTTGGCCACCATGAGGATGCCACGTGGCACTCCCTCACTAGGCCACCACAACAAAACCATTAACCAATAAAAAAAACCAAATCCACAACTAATAAAATGATGCCAATTGTCAACCAACCATTGGTTGATGAAGAACCCAGTCACCTGCCAATTTATGGCTCAATCAGTGCATGGACTGCTAATTGGGTGTACATGCAACTCATTTTCCAAAAAAATTAGTTGTTTCCCAAATCAATTAGAACATATTTCTAGGAGCATCCAATGTCGGATTTGAGTGAAACAAGTTGCATTGGATTCATATCACCGAGGTCTATCCAATCGTACAGTTTTCGAGCTCTATCCCACACTTTCAATTTTGAGCATTATTTTGATCCACCGAATCAGGTGACAACAACGATTATAGGTTGTGATTATTTATCTTTATAAACAAATAATTTTGTATGTTGACAGTGGATACAATTTTAAAATGATATGAAGCATAGGTCCATGAGGAGTTGAAGAAGGAGGTTGGAGCTTCAATCAAGTTGGAGCCTAGAGTAGGTTGGAGCCTGCTCCTTATCGAGGTTGGAGTCACAATCAAGTTGGAGTTGGCTAATCATCAGGGGTGGAGCCTGAATCAAATTGTAGCCTATAGTGATCATTTTCTTGATTTATTTAGAGGTTGGTGCCTCAATTAGGTTGTAGCCTACTGCAAGTGGCAACTTGCATTTCTTGAGGGTAGTTTCCTCCAACAGGTCGTAGCTTGCAAATCTATTTAATTAATTGAAGATAAAGAAGAAGAAGATATATGTTTTTATCTTTAATGGGTTTCCACATAAAAATCTTATGTCTCTGTTATGTAACCATATCACAAAACAAAACAAAAGATAGACCCTTGACTTGAAAATAAGCCTCTTTGAGGGGGAAACCTCCTTTCACATCACATAAATAAACAATTCTTCCATGATTCAAATGACAAGACCTCCTTGTTGTAACTACCCCTTCGACATTTACTCACATTTACAAGCTCTCCAAGGTAAACATGAGCTATGTGTCACTATGATATGACCCGACCTCCAAGTTCTAGTTATGGAAGTGGAGCCTACAAACCAAAAGTAAAATGACATCCCTCAGAGACTACAGATCACTCAGCAACCTACCAACCACCCTAGGTGATCAATCCCAGAGTTGAAACTCTTTTTCACAAGGTTTACTCCCCAACCATACCCATAACACCTCATGCATGTGGTTGGGAGACTATAATTTCATCCATAGGCCTATCTCCATGTAGTTACATGACCTAAATTCCCCTGTTCAGTGCATGCAGCCGCAAGGTCTATGCCACTTTTTTCAGGCTAGCCTCTAGACCACTACTCATAACTACCTGCAACTTTCCATAATCATGACAATGATGATAACAATGCTAAACAATCAAATATTGAGCCATCTCTTGACCTATACATGTCTAATACCAGATAGACATTTCGTCAAATAGATAGTGAACATATAAGCTATAGTGTTGGGTGTGGAGCCTAATTATCTTCTTTATTTAGAGGTATCACCACATTGGACCCCAATTCGTAACGGGGCGGAAAATACTCCCATAATTTAATTTCCATTAGGGGGGTCCAGGGGGGCCGACAATGATTTTATGAGCCCCCCTGGTAGGGGTTTAGGGGCAGCGCTCCTAAAGCTAAAAATAGTTGTAAAATTTCCTTGTAAAATATTGTAATTTCATATTCAATTTGAGCCATTCATTAGGCAGATGATATGATGGTAGAAGTTATGTTTAATTTAGGGTTTTTTCCCCTAGAAGGAAACCCCTCGCTATATATGAGGGAATTTTATTTCAACTGTGTAGATGTGTGTATTCTAAGCGAGAAAGAGAGAGGAGATTGTGTGAGAGCGAAGAGGAAATTATAGTGGATATGTTGTAGGTTGTATCTCTTCATTTTGCTAGATAATATAAAGGAAGGATTGGTTGTTTCTCCATGGACATAGCCCAAATTGGGTGAACCACATATATTTGTGTCTCTATCTTGTTTTAAGTGTTTTTTGTGCTTGTGTCTCTGCAATATTTTTTGCGTTCCATTTCTCTATAATATATAATTTTCTAGCATACAGGTCATGAATGCATAAATGATCATAAACTCCTGAACTTCATCTAAGAATAACTAAGAAAGCTCCATTCCCTCTCTAGGTAGCTACAATAACACTTTATATCCCATGCATTCATCAACCATCCTATTATCACTCTAAAATTTCCCTAGGGTTGTCATGTTGTGTTTAAAGAAATAATAGAGGTAACCACAAACCTACTTTTGAGATAAGGATCTAGCCTTCCTAATGCTCAGAGAGGGCTCTCTCTTAATAATTTAACTTTGTTGAATTGATTGATTTTAGGCTAGTTATTTAAGCTTGATTGGGTTTTGATTTGATTTGGTGGTGGAATCACTGATTTCAATGAATAGATAAATGTCTTTTTACCATTGGGCTATGGAGTCAAAATGTTGAGAAAATAGGACTGAATCAAGTTCTAAAGGAAGTGTCCATAGGGCAAGGTAGCTGAGCAAATTCAGATCTTTTAGGCTGAAGGGTGAAGTGGTTTTCAATCGGGATTAAGGAAGAGTTAAGGATTCCTCAAACCGGATAATGAGGGAAATGAAAGAGCTCAATCGAAACTAGGGAGCAATGAAGAATTCGCTACTCTAAATATTAGAAGAAAACATCAAAATGAATAACAGTTCAGAATAGAGTGTAATTAAACATATTTTGTAGTAATATTCCTGTTATAACATTTAAATTTGGAAAACATAGAAGATTATGGAATACTTAAGAAAATAAAAATTTGAACAATTGAAAGATACTTCACTGAAGTTGCCCAACACATGAATCTTGTGATGCAATGCCTTTATTACTTGTCTAGTCTGTTGGAAATAATACTGAGAGGGGGGGTGAATCAGTATTAGCAAGTCAATAATTTTTCATTTCCATAATCATATTTATATACGCTACTTCAGTTAGTGGAACACGCATGTATAGGCAACTGTGATTAAAGCAACTAGTGTATATACTGCAATCTTAAGATTCAGTTAATTCATCATATGTTGATCTTTAATTAGTGCATTAGAACCATATAAACAGTAACCAGGTGCAGTAAAATAGAACAGAAAATCACACACATGAACACAAGATATAAGGTGGAAACCCAATGTGGGTGAAAACCACCTGCTGCAATCGTCTCTATCTTCTTTTTAATAATAAGAAACTTCTTTTTACAATTTTTGTACTGGTGCAGACTTATACCAGTACATAGGCTTCTACCTGCAGAAGGCTACAACCTTCTCTCGTTCTCCAGCTTCTCTTGGAAGGGAGATACAACCCCCTTAGCTATTGTACTAGCTGATATGTTAACTAGTACATAGATGTCGGCCTACAGAAGGCTACAACCTTCTCTTTTCTTCCAGGGACCACGTTTCATAAATTTTCAAACTGGATCCATCATTCAATCATGAAATATATTTGCATCAACCAATCTCCTTTTCACAACTGAATCAATCAACCACTTTGACTACACTTCAATCTGATCTTTCAGAATGTTGTAACCAGAATACAGTAACCAGAACCCAAGCCAGAACCCAGAGTATTGCAACAACAAAGAAAAGCAGCTAAAACATATTTTACAAGGTATACACTACTTCCCTGTGTCGAACCTGCATGCATACACACTTTTCTCAAGGCCAACTTGCGTACAGATCTGTAAATCAAATTTAAGATGTATACACTATTTTGATATGCAGAACCAGCGTGTATACGCACCTTTTCTAAAGTGAACCTGCGTACTGATCTATAAATGATGATTTAAAACATTACAATAATTCTAGACTTCAGTTATACCCAGATCATCATATTTACAAACTACAACATGTGCTAGTTATTCAGATAAATGATCAAGCCACATAAGGATACTTCACTTCAAGCCTCAAGGTCTTGACCCATCATTAGATCTTATCCTTCATCAGGCGCTAAGGTTCATCCTTGGTTCAGATCTAGCTATGCACCATAAACTAATAACCTATACACTAGATCTTGCTCATCATCAGATATTCAATGCTTGAGTTCTTTTGGCCTAATGACCTTCTTCTCCTTATATAGTGTTAGGCCTTTCTCAATACCATGGTCCAAAACCACTGAAGATCAATACCTTGGACCAAATACCTGGGATCAATACTTTGGACCTCATACTTAGGAACAATACCGTGGATCAAAATACCATGGACCAAAACTTAGATTTCCAACATGTACACACCTTTCCTTCTGTGAAACTGCGTGTGTACGTTATATGCACCTTTTGGTTTGTTAACCCGCGTGTATACGCTACTTTGTCAAGGTGAACCTGTGTATACTTTTCTTTCCTCATTCTATGAAGCCTGATCTGTAACTCTGAGTTGTTAACCTGCTAAACTGTGATCTGTCATCTGAGTGAGTTGCCATCAAGGACAATACCTGTGTCAAATCCAAGTCATAATGCCAACACAATCTGCTGACTTGAAAATGTTACAATAAACCCTTAGGTTTTAGATTAGTAAAACCATAGAAATCCACCCTCTATACTTCGAATTGTGAAGTATTTATACAAAAACTATTACAAAATATCCTAAAACTGATTTAGGAATTATTCAAGGAAAATGAAATATCTTCATGCAAGAAGATAGAGACAACTATCTAACTAATGCAAGATGTCCCTGTTTATTTGGCTTTGTTGTTTGCTGTTTTGATCTTTTGCTGCTTTCTCTCTTTTGATGTTGCTCTATGCTAGCTGTCCCTTTACTCTGCCTTTGACTTTTAAACTGTCTTTCATCTGATACTCTTTGACTTAGCTGATCTGTTACTCTTTACTGTTTTACCTTGACTACTCTTGACTGCTTGGTTTTCACTATTTTACCTTTCATTTTTACAATAAATCATTCAACTTTTCCCAAGTCTCTGCAACTAGGAATTTGATCTTTACCATTCTTCTGAAGATTTCATCAGCCTCTGTGTATTTGGAAAATGTAGGTTTGTTGATAAAGAGATATTTTACCTCACGCTGGAGGTAAAAGAGATTCTCAAAAGTCTGATATAGCACTCCCTATTGGAATCCCTTTCATGGCTGAACTATTTGCTTGTTCCTTTGCCACTTCTCTGATTTTCTTATCACAGTCCTCATGCCTCAGCAAACTGTCATTAATGACCAAAGGATTTGGCAGGCCTTTCTGTCTCAAAATATCAAAGTTCACCATAAATCTGGTTATTGCTAGCTCCATGTTTTGACACTTGTCTTCAAGATGTACCATCAAGTTCCTCTTGGTGATTACTTTTTTCACTTCTAGAATTGTTTCAGTCCTGTCACTTATGCCAATCTCTTCCAATTCTTGTTTGTTCTTGGAATTAAGAAACTTAATGATTTCATTGGCCTCCTCTAGCTTGTTACCAAGTTCTTCTTTAAATTTTTGGATAGCTTCAGTTGCTTCTTTGATTAAATCCTTCTGCTCAAATATGACTTGGATGGATGGCCAAATATCATTAACAGAGTTAATGATATTGGCCCACAACTGCTGCTTTTCTTGGGCAAGTGGTTCTTTCAATGTCAACTCTTTCTCTAACTTCTGTATTCTCTCAGTCAATCTATTTGACTTCTGTGTTTCATCCTTATGCATGATTTGAACTAGCTTCTTTTCATCCTCTAGACTTTTTATTTGACCTTTAAGTCTATTTATTTCATTTGTTTGGATGGACATATCCTGCATAGATTTGATTAATTTACCTGCTTCATCACTAGGATGAGCTGCTATTGTTGTTGAATCTATTGTTGGTGTGGTGGCTAATGTAGATAGAAGTGTTGTAGCTACTGGAACTATTGTGGCTGCTGAAGTTTCTAGAGTAGAAGGAACTATTGTAGTAAATGTAGGAATAGTAGTGACAGTCATTTCTTCCATGCTGGCCTTTTTCTCCTGTACTAACTTATCCATCTCATTTTCCATTTTTGTTAATTGATCAGTTAACTGAAGAATGAGGTTCATCATCTCATCTCTTTGGTTTTGATTCTCTAGAACTTCCTTGCTATGTGGATGTTCAGTAGGAGGCAACTTAAGTTGTTTCTTCAATGTAGCAATGTTTTCATTCTTTTTCTTAATGAGTTCTTCTGCACCTTTGACATTCTTTAGATCATATCCCATTTCAATGACCAAATATTCAAGGGATTTAATTTTGTTGTCTTTAGCCCGTGAGGATGCTTGTTCTAGTTTCAACTGTACTTTTACAATTTCTAAAGAATTTTGAAGCTTTTGGGCACTCATAGCTTTGTAAGTCATAGTTGAGTACAACATTTCTCCTGCTTGTTTATGAAATTCAATTTGGTCTAAAGGATGAAAATCTTTGGCTGAAATCTCATAATCTGTCTTTTTGTAATCTGCTGCTGACTTAGGATGCTGTAACGTGGGCTGCAAAAAGGTCACCTGCATTTTTCCTATCTTGTAATCAAATGCACAAAGCAATCTGTTGTGGCCACTACGAGTCTGCTTCAAGTACTGTGAATATATTTCAGCTTTTATTTCTTCATTCTTGGCCTTAATGTCCTTGTATCTTTCTTTGATGTCTGTTTCCCTGTCCATTGGTTCACTTGATGAAGAGACTTCAACACTATGCTGCTTCCGGATGATCTAAGCAGTGTAAGTTGAAGGATGATGAGTTTCCTTTGAAATTGGTGGGGGTGCATTTTCTTTAATCACAGTGTCTGTATCAATGATCTCAATTGTATCAATTTCTTCTTGCTCATCTACTAGATTCAACTTTGTTCTTTTTCTATACATAATTTCAAATTTGTTATCTGTTGTCTCTTTGTTTGAGCAAGAACCTTCTTCTCTAGTCCTTTTTACATTTCTGTCCTGTAGGGTTGGAGTATGTAGAATGGAACTAGTATCTATCTGCTCCTCCATATCCAATAAGGTGTTTTCCAACCACTTTGATTGGTTGGCATATATTTCAATCTCTAGCCTGGACTCATGCATAAAAGGGCTCAATTTAAATTTGAGTCTCAGTTTGTTTATGACACCCAAAGGGTCATACTACCATTTAAAACTATCACTGAACTTCATCTCTTGTAAACATCTCTCTGCTTCCTCTCCAACCTCCCTATTATTGCAGATAAAAGGACCAAGCTGGTTCTTGATTTTAAACTGTGTTTTCTTCCTGGCTGATAGAAAATTAAAATCATCTGAATTTATGATCTGCTTGATATATTCTAGTGAAAATATCCTCATGGGGAGATATTTGGGCAACTTATATGGAGTGAGTTGACATCCATATACCCTAATTTCAGTGTGGTTCTAGTATAAATACCAGTCTCCTGTTCTGATTTGTTTTGACAACTGTAAAACTTTCTTTATTTCATCACTAACCCTGGGTTGATTGCTATTTCTTAGCATGTTAACCATTGGGTGAACAAATGAATCAATGAACTCCTTGTAGCTGAAAGCAGTGGAATATTTTTGGATTAAGGGTGTCCAAAAGATAACAGATCTAGGATGACCCTTAGTGTCTAGTTTTTGGATGTTAACTGTAAACCTTTCTGACTGGAAGTATAGAAACATATGGAATAATACTGAATAGTATTTGAATACTCTTTCATCTAGTAATATGATCAATTGATCATGGATTATGCCTGCTAGGAATTGGGCAAAATTGAAAACTGTAGCTGGAGGCTTGCCTGGGAAAAAAATAGAAAGGAAACCAACTATAGGCTCATCTACATGTTCATCAGTGGTATATCCTAGAATATAGGACAACATGGTTATAATATGTCTGTCTTAGAGAAAATAGTGGAAGAATATGGAGGGTTGTCTGCGGGAACTTGGACCTTTCCTAGGAGGAAAGTTTGAAAATTTTGGGATCTCTTGGGAAGGTCCAACTTTAAGTATAGATCAAGTAGGTTTTCAATAGAAAATGGGGTTCCATTAGGCTTTGGCTACATCTGAAACATTTCATTTATGGATCTTGCAGTGATTGTGAACAAAATTTGCTAGTTGGGAGAGACTATGGCTCTTTGACTTGGGATATAGCAGAGTTGGCATAGGTGGGTGATTTCAGGGAATTGGTATACCTGTGGGAACAAGTATTTGGGTAAATTTGACTCCCATAGCTGAATATCATCATTCTGGTTGAGGAATTTGTCTTCGCTCTAGCAGTGGAGTTTTAATAGATTGCTAAGGGAGGTTGTATCTTTGATCTGGAAATATCTATCGGCCAATGGGAGGTGGCCAATATCTAGGTGAGGAGTTTGTAGGGGTTTTGCTTCCAAAATGATTTGGGAAGCCAAAGATTTGTTTATTTTATTCAATTTATCACTATCTAGCTTAAAAAGTAGGCTTAGGACCTCTGGGTAGTGTGAAAATATGAATACAGTCTGTAGAATGGGTTTTGGATGCACAGTGGCTTTCTTTAGGTTGGCAAGGCTTTTAATTGGTTTAATTGAATAATTTATTAAAATTGCTATGCAAAGCTTTAAGTATAGGCCTTCGATACTTCTAGAATACCTAGAAAATGAAGCTTTGGTATGCAGAAGGGCTCTGTAGGAGCAGCGGAGGCTTTCTGAGGCTTCAATGGTCTTTATGCTGCTTCAAATCAGAGTCTGCAACGTCTTCTGGTAGTAAAGTTTGAATTGTGGTTGTAAAACGGCTCAAAATAGTTCAGGAGATCTTCTGGCGCTTTGGAATAGGTCGACAAAGGTTCTTTGCAACAGAATAATAGTGAAAAGATTGGAAAGGGCAGCTTTTTGGTTCTTAACCAATAGTTGTTAATATTTGGGCGTGGGGTTAAGTTTGAATAGTAGGCGGTTTCATTTGATGCGAGGAGGCGGTATTATGGTTTATCACACCACTTTTGAGTGGTAGGGTGGTATTTTTTTGGAGGATGCGATATAATGTGGGGATGCCACGTAGAAAAAAGGTGAGCGGGCAAAACCGCTAATCTCGCGTGCTTTTGGGATGTTAAAGATCAGACTTCAGAGCACGCGATATGGGATGTGGGCCGTTGGATTTGGAGGTGGGTGATCGAAGGGTTATCGCGTGGAAGAGTTGTGAGGGATGAGTCAAGGACTTGATTGGTAGGGCTTGGGGATAAGTGATGTGGCAAGTATTAAATTTATACAAAGGTTTTGTGAGGGTTGGGGAGTTATGAAGTGTGGGGCTTGAATTTAATTAAAATAAGTCTTCAATTAAACTTTATCAAGCGGATTTAGTAAAGGGGAAGGGGATTTTGAAAGGAGTAAGGGTTTTTAGGAGGGGAAAAATATTAGGGAATGAAAAGCAATGAAGGGAAATTAATAAATTAGACATGTAGGGGTTTAGTGAAATGAGGGGAAATTAGTGAATGAGCTTTAATATTCAGGCCTAAAATTATATTGAACTTTTAGGGTAAATACCCAAAGTAATATACGACTTTTGTGAATGTCCTCCTTCTTTGATAATTCCTCCTGCATGTTAGAGCCTAGATTGACCTCAGGCTAAAGGGAGGCAATCCTAAGATAACCACAAACCAAGCTTAACCTAGTAGCTAGCCCTACCAGGTTGGGAGAGGGCTCTCTCCTTATCAATCTCAGTTGAGATGACTGAATCAAATATGGATTTTAGGCTAGGTATAGTAGCTCTATGATTTTTTGGTTGATTTTGATGGTTTTTTTGCTAGATCAAATGGAGTAGGCAGCTTTGGGTCTGGGAAATCAAGTCAGGAATGTAGGGTGTTCTATGGGGCGAGGTAGGTAGGTGTTTAAACACTTGTAATTGAGTGAGATGGCAGGTCTAAGACTAATGAGGAGCTAAGGAGGGCATGCAGAGATCATGTATCCTCTTCAAACTATAGAAAACATCAAAAACTAAATGTATTCCCAAGGCAGAGCACTGTCACCAATGTATTCTACCTATCTATCTTGATTTCATTTAGTTTAGAAGAATGAATTAGATTTTGGCACACATAACACATGAGAAAAACTAATTACAGAAGGAGAACTATGCAAAAACACATTACCACAAGAATCCCACAAAAATAGCTGCAAATCCTAGTTTATTTCCTTGCCAAACTGTTGTAGAGATGTACAATGTAGCTCAGAGCATCCAAGAGAGTCCAACCTTTGCTAATGACTAAAAATACATAATATAAACATCAAAACCACCTATGCTAGCCATCAGGGGTCAAATCCAAGAGATAAGGGACTGTTTCAACCATATCTAAACTAGGAACAAGAACATAGGCAGTGGAACAACTTGCCTCTAAAACCATGGAAACTGATTCATTGACCCCCAAACCACCTCAAAATGATGAATCTATCCTCTAAGGTCATTTTACAATTACATTTACATAGCATAGCATAATTTACAATCATAAATTCATCCAAGATGAGAGAAAAAAGTCAATGTGTAGAAAAACAGGGCGAAATTTGGATATTTAGGCAAACTGGCTCTATGTGTAGCGCCACTGGCCAGGTGCATAGCACCACTAGCCAGGTGCATAGCACCACTTCACAACTGATTTTGGAGGCCTTCCCCTTAGCCAAATTGAGCCCAAGATAGCTCATTAGAAAGGTCTTCCTATCTAGTTTCTGGAAAATCTTGAATTTTTTCATTTGGAGGTCATTTTCCCCCTCAAAGGTGGAATCTCCCAAGGCTGCTTCTGTGTGTCCAAAAAGAGGCAGAGAGGTCATTTTTTGATGGTTTTTTGACCTTTAGGTGACCAAGTTTTGCTCCAAAATTTCTGAAACTTTCAGGGATTGATGTTCTCATCATGTTGAATCCAAATATGCAAACCATTTCTCCAAAAAGTCTCCCAGTGAAAAGCGTAGCGCCACCTAGGGCAAATTTCTGTGTTGCAAAATTCCAAAAATTGAAAATGACCAAAATTTGTCAAAAATTGCCCAGATTTGGCACAAGGCACTATCATTAATTGCTTTGATGGGCTAGTGAGGCTTCAACCAAGATTTTTAGCTTGTCTTTCTCCTTTTTGCTCCTTAAGGCCTTCCTCAACCTAGCCTTAAGCTTCCTCATTCTTATGTTGCATATTTTGTTCCGGGTCATATAGTGGTAGGCCATGTGGCGAAGCATCTTCTTGTCTCTATTGGCCTTCTCAAGCAGTCCCTCAAGGTGTATATTGACCCTCTCAAGCCAAGTTTCCCGGTCATTCTCGATCTCTTGTTTAATGGAGGTCAACTTTACCTACAATTTTTGTTTTCTTGCTCTAGATATTTGATGACCCATTTAGCCCTCTCTAAGTTGTCAGAAAAGGCTTGTATCTCAGCCTCTTTTTCCTTAATGATCATGTCTTTGACAGTCCTTGGATCTTGAGCATCCAAGTCAATGAAATCAACTCCTTGTTCCTCCTCATGATCAACAAGGGAAAAATCTCTCTCTTTCCCATCACTAGGATCCTTCTCATGCATATTTTTCTTGCCTTTACCTTTACCCTTGTGTTGCTATCCAACCTGTACCTGTTTAGATGAAGAAGAAAGAAAATCCCCTTCCACTCTTTGTGGAGATAGCATTTTACTGTGACGTGAATATGAAGGAAAGACCCCTTCCACACCTTGTGGAGATAATACTCACCTGGCAGCTGCAAAAAGTTTCCTAGTGCCCCTCTCATATGTCACAAATACTGACACTCCAACAGTTTCAGTCTCTTGGACCCTTTCATGTCCTGAAGGTCCACCTTCTTCATGAGGCACTAATGAAAATACTTGAGGGCCTTTGAACATTTCATGAGAAATGAAGGTCTCCCATGGCATGTTAAGAAGGTTCAGATGATGCAAAACAATGATTTTAATCAAAGAGTAGTGGTAGATGCTGGTTAATTGCTGGGGGTATGATTTCTTCTTTACAATGAGTGCCATCTTCTCAATGTTTCTGAACATGAAGTAGGGGATATTCATCATTCTCACCCTAGTGAAATGCATCAATAGTCTAATGTGGTAGGCATACAAGCGGGAGAACCTACCTTCACAAGTAAAGTACTTGATGATGATCTTCATCAATGGAGCAAACCTGTCCTCCAAGAATTTAAAGGGGAATACTCTCTTGAGTTTGTTATGGTATTTAGCCTTGATGTAAGGCTCATAGTACTCCCTGTCAATGTCCTGACCTTTGTTCCACTTTTCACCCACATTTGGAATACCTGTAGCTTCTGAAATGATAGCTGGTGACAAAGTGAATGTAACTCCAGCAAGGTTTACCTCATTGTTGTCCAAATGTGTCACAAACAACCTTGCTAATTCATGATGAGATTTAACCCTTTTGACCATTTCATAGAAGCTAAAACATGACTGATGTATAAAACAAGAAATGGCAAATGGGCAGGCTTGCAGCTCCCTCAAACTGGTGGGCTCCTCTCTGATATGTTTTCCTCCCTTATGAGGCTTTTTGCCCTATGTGTCTCTCTCTTTGGAACTGTCACTAAGGGTTTCATCTTCCAATTCATACTCACTATCCCTCTCCATTGTTTTACAATTGTTTCTCTTGTGGTGAATGAAGTGTGGTGAATGAAGAGTGGTGAATTGGTGAATGAAGGTAAGATGAGTATGAAGAGATTTGAATAGGAAAATAGGTGAGGGTGAACAGGAGTGGGAAAGGGATGTAGGGAGTGAGTAGGGTTAGTGAATAGTGTAGGGTTTGGGGTATATGTATAGGGTTTGGGGATTAGGGAAAAGTTTAGGGAATGATGTCTAGGGAGTTATATATGAGGGGAATGGGGTTTAGGGAAAAGCAAATATATGATATAGGACAACCATAACCAAAATATAGGAGATAGTTTAGTGAAAATAGGGTTTGATTTTTAGAGAAACAAAACAACCCAAGACTGATGCAATAATTCTTTTCAGCAAGAATAATGGTGCTACTTACTTGCAATGGAGGAATTTGGGATTTTTGAGGTGATTTGATGCAATTTGTAATGATCTCGAGCTGAACTGCCAGGTGCATAGCGCACTCTCCCAAGTGCATAACAGCAGTTCAAAATTACACTGTAGGAAAAACCCAGATGCGTAGCGCAGCTCCTATGCGTAGCGTCGGACTTTGGTGCGTAGCACCACTCGATTTTCTCCACAAACACAGTGATTTCACTCCATTTGCTCAATAACACTTCAAAATCGTGTTTTTTCTCATAGACCTCAACTCAAAAAATAAAATAACTTAAGAGAGGGATGACCTTTATATGGCTTGGATTTTTCATTCTTCAAAACCCACTTTATAATGTCTATTTGCTTTTTCAAATACTCTATTTTTTGGATGCTTGATCTTTTGCTTGAAATAGGTGAACTGATGCTTGATTTCTTTCACTTTTGCAGTGGCATGTACTTGGAAATATCAGCAGGTGACCAGGAGCAACATGAGACTATTAATTACATATGAGAAATAATAAAATTACATGAAAGTTACAAATAAATACCAATGCTCTGTTTTCACCTCAAACTGGTTTTGAGGTGAAAAACTTATTAAATTTACAAATTATGATATTAAATCTTTTTTGATGATTATTGTCATCCTCATGTGTATGCTAACCATTATTAGTCAATAGTTACTGAAAATTTGACATGGCGAAACCCTAATACCTAATGAAACTGAAACCCTAAGACCTAAGACCTATCTGATGAAATAAAATGAAAATGAACCTAAACCTGAACCATTGACTGAATCACATATGAAAAGAGGTTAGCAGATATATGTCACGAGGGAGAAAACTGAAATGTACCCTACCATCAGTTGATCCATGACCTAATGGAATGCAGCTCATCAGAATCAGACACCTAGTACGAAATGCAAAAGAGTGATTTTGATCACTGATGGCAGTGTGAGGACACTGACACTAACACTGCACATGAAACATAGGATTAAGCATGATGAAGGTGCATTTGAGCTAGCAACCTTATGCATTCCAAAACCTCTTTTACCTACCCTTTATTTACCCTAGCGTTTTTTCTTCATTTATTGGGTGCATTTGAGCTTGCTAACTCTTTATTTCTTTTTCTTTGATAAGAAAACTATCTAATTTTAATCTTATAACTTCCAATGGCTCAGATTAAACTGATGAGCTCATTATTATTTTCTACCTAACTACTGATCTGCCAAGATTAAACAGTTTGGCTAGATCTTTATTTTCTATCTATCAGCATGAATGGATCAAGATTAAAATATTTGACCATCATCGATTGTGGCATTTTTGACAAGCTGCACACAATGTTATTTTGTAAAGCAAAGTAAAATTAGTGGGATTTGAATTTGCATCACTTTCAGAATCTATTTTTTATCTCTTTTTGGTGGGGTTCATATTTTATTTTCTTTTTTAATCATTTTCTTTTAGTCCTTTGATTTTTCGTTTAGGACATACCCTCTTTACATTTTTTATTTTTAATATCGAAACACATTTTGTAGGAAACAAAATTATGTATAATATTACAAGACTAATCATAGTCAATTCAAAATTATGAATCCTATTATTATAGGACCCTAACACATCTAGTAACTTATCAAATCATGAACAAGAGCCATGATAAGAGCACATAATAGAACCATGCATATAGCCAGCATATAACCATAATAGAACCCATGAAAAATAAACCATAAGATCACCATAACAACCAGTACATGTGCTCATAGATGACAATAGGAAAATAGCTCATATTGACATACAAAAATGCCAACCAAGTCAGAGACTTCCATGTACCACCCGACCATATATTGGGTCAAACCAAATATCTCTTTTGGCCAATTACCCCCATGCCATATTCCAAGCATGAATGTGGGATCATAAGGGTTAAACCAAAATAGGACCAACTAGAGATTCTAGAGGCCAAACCACCTCAACCCTCAAGCACAATGATCTCACCTATACGGTCTAGAAATCATTAACATTAACTATATTGGTCTCTACCCAAGATGTCCAGGGCTCCAGGATCTAGTAACTCAACTCACAACCTCAAGGGAACCCAAGTTTTTTTAGGGCTCCAGAAAATTTGTCCCAACCCATAGGCTCTAGGGACTAGTAACTCAACCCACAACCTCCAGGTAACCCCAGCTATTCCATTGCTTCAGAGAATTTGTCCCAACCCACAACCATAGGAAACCAGAGAACCAATAATAAAACTAAATGGGGAACCCACTTGTTGGGTCCCTATAATACTAGTGATTACCCCATTACTATTGTAGTTATACCCCTTATTTATATTGTTGTGCCCCTATTACCCCCCATATTGTTATTTCTGTGCCCCATAGAATCCCCCTATTGTTATTTGTGTGGCTTTATATTATTATTGTTAGGTCGGCTGGATTATTTTATGACTCCTTAGACTCCTATATATAGAAAGGAGGTTTTGTCATTTGTATCATTCAAGAATTGTTCATTTATTTAATGTAAAGGAGGTTGCCCCCTCGAAGAGGCTGAATTCTAAGGCGTGGATTTATCTTTTCTATCTTTTCTTGAGCTGGTTTCATAACATTTGGTATCAGAGCTTTGGATTCTAGGGTTTCGCTGCTCCAAACAGGTCATCGTGGCATTTTCGCTATAACTCTTTTTCTGTGACGTTTCAGAAGTCACAAAAAAAACCCATTTGAGAAGAATTGGCGCTAAACCTTGGGTCCGAATTTCAGAGCTCTTTGCGTGATATTGTCGGAGATATTATCTGAGGAAGTTGGCCTTTCTGCAGACTCCTGAATTACATTCAAAACAGGTGACCTGGGGAAAATCGTCATAACTCTCTCTCTGAGGATCGGATTGAAATTTCGTAAAAAGGTACAGAAAGAGGACGGACTGTAGTTTCTTGTATGTGTGTTTCAGATTCAAAGGTTGAAACAGTGACTCGTGGCACGTCGTACAAGTTCGCTCTACTGAACCAGTCTAAAAGCAAGTCACTGTGGGAGATTTCACATAACTCTTACTTGAATAATCCAATTTGGCTCAGACTTGTGGCATTGGAAAGAGGACACAGAAGGCTACTATAGGTAGCAATTTCAGAACTGGATGATCCGAAATTACAGAGATACATCAGATTCAATATCAGGCTTCTATAAAGTGAAAAAAGGTGTGTAGTTTTTTTTTAAATTTTTATGTAAGCTTGGTTTAACGGAATTCAAAGGGCATAGTAAAGCATTATTATCGGTAACTGATGCCCCGAGGAAAGAAAATGCAAACACCTAGTAAGGAACATGAAAGCTCTAGCATGACTCATGAAGAAGAGGAAGAAATGCTACATGATATATCAAAATTACAAGAACAAGTGCAACAAATGTCACGCTCACAAAAGCTAACAGAAGCTAAGATAAGTGGCGTGGAATCTAAGATAAATGGCGTGGAATCGAAGATAAATGGCGTGGAATCGAAGATAAAGGGCATGGAAACTAAGGTGGAGGATTCGATGGTAAATTTGAAAATAGATTTGAAGACAGACATGGAAGAATTGAAGAACTTGCTACAAGAAAGGGTCACTAATGGTGAAAAGGTAGTAAAGGAAACTCATGATGAGAACAAAAGAAATGTTAATCATGATTCCATAGACTCTAATGTTGGATCGAAGACTCACCATGTTCCAAAAATCGATATGAGGAAGTTTGATGGCAAGGATCCCGCCACATGGATATTACAGATGGAGCAATTCTTCGATCTCAATAATGTGCAAAACACACAAAAGGTACGTATGGCAACTTTATATTTGGAACCAAATCAGTTTGTATGGTATCAATGGCTTTGTTCTCGTAAACAATTTATCACTTGGGCAATTTTTACGGAAGAATTGATAGCACATTATGAGGATACAAAAAGCAACACTTTTTTTAGCCAATTGATAAGTCTCAAACAAAAGGGTTCAATAATGGAGCACATTGAGGAGTTCCAAAAATTGAACATAAGGGTAAAAGATATTCCAGAGGAGCATAGGATTGATGTGTTCATAGGGTCTTTAAAGGATAATATCCAACATGATGTGCGCCTTTGGGAACCTGATTCATTAGAGAAGGCATTCAGGTTAGCAAGAAAAATGGAAAGCAAAATTATGGCAACTAGGAAGCATACCATTCACAACTATAAAGATGGAAGTGTTGTTGCCCATAGTCTTCCACAACCTACAAGGTTGACACCACAACAATTGGAAGAAAAAAGAGCAAAAGGGCTTTGTTACAATTGTGATAGCAAATATACAAAAGGTCATAAGTGTGCTGAGAAGAAATTATTCTACATAGATTGTGAAGAGGAAGAAGAAAAGGAGCAAGAAAGGTCAAAAGAAGAGGATATATTCCAGGAACAAAGCCTAGATGAAGAACAAATAAATCCGACCATATCTTGTAATGCATTGGTGGGAATTACCACTCCTCAAACCATCAAGATAGAAGGACAAATCAAGAAGAAAAAGGTAATAGTGTTGATTGATTCAGGAAGCACCCACAATTTTATTCATTGTAGGGTAGCAAAAGAATTGAATTGCTTCCTATATCCAGCACCAGAGTGTCAAGTGATGATTGCAAATGGAGGAACAATAAATTGCTCTGGAAAGTGCCATAATATCAAGCTATCCATGGGAGAATATGTATTGACTAGCCCAATGCTTTCCATTCCAATGGGAGGTGCTGATGTTGTACTAGGAGTCCAATGGCTACAATCCTTGGGTACAATAGCTTTTAATTTTCAAGAACTTTTCATCAAATTTTCTTCGGAAGGAAAGGAAGTTGAATTAAGGGGTATTGCAGGGAAACCAGGAAAGATAATCAGCTCTAATGGTATGACAAAGCTTCTAAAAAAGGAGCAAAGAGGTGTAATTGCACAATTATGTTCGCTAGATGTTTCCACATTGGAATCATCTATTTCTCCAGATCTCCAAAAAGTCTTGGACAATCATTCCAAGGTATTTGAGACTCCCAAGGGTCTCCCACCTATGCGTGATCATGATCATGCTATTCATCTGATTCCAGGAAGTGTTCCTCCAAACATCAGGCCGTACAGATATCCCTATGTCCAAAAAAGTGAAATTGAACGTATGGTTGCAGAAATGCTAGAGGCTGGTATAATTCAACCGAGTCAAAGTTCTTTCTCAGCTCCAGTAGTATTGGTGCACAAGAAGGATGGATCATGGCGCATGTGTCCAGATTATAGGGAGCTCAACAAGCTCACTATTAAAGATAAGTTCCCCATTCCTGTTATTGATGAATTACTGGATGAATTGCATGGATCAATTTACTTCACCAAGTTGGATCTTCGTTCGGGATATCATCAAATCAGAATGAAGATTGAAGACATTCCAAAAACGGCATTTAGAACTCATGAGGGTCATTATGAATTTTTGGTCATGCCTTTTGGCCTTACCAATGCACCTTCAACATTTCAAGGTTTGATGAATTCAATTTTCAAACCATTCCTTAGAAAATTTGTGTTAGTATTTTTTGATGATATACTAATCTACAGCAAGTCTTGGAAGGATCATGTTGAACATGTTGACAGGGTGCTACAACTATTGGAGGAGAAACAATTATATGCAAAAAGATCCAAATGTTTCTTTGGAGTCCAGGAGGTGGAATATTTGGGTCATATTGTATCTCATGAAGGAGTTAAGGTAGACCCTAGCAAAATTAAAGCCATTAAGGAATGGAAAATCCCCACATCCATAAAGCATCTGCGAGGATTTCTTGGGTTGACAGGGTATTATCGCAAGTTTGTTAAGAATTATGGGAGAATAGCAGCACCTCTAACAACATTATTGAAGAAAGATTCATTTTCATGGACTCCGGAAGCAACAAAGGCCTTTGAACATCTTAAAGAGGCAATGTGCCAAGCACCGGTCTTAGCTACACCGGACTTCACAAAAACCTTTATTGTGGAATGTGATGCTTCAGGAAATGGAATTGGTGCTGTTCTAATGCAAGATGAAAGACCCATTGCTTTTGAAAGTCGTCCAATCAAGGGAAAGTTTTTAAGCAAAGCTATTTATGAGAAATGGCGACCCTACCTAATGGGAAGGCACTTCAAGGTAAAAACGGATCATGATAGCCTTAAATACTTTTTAGAACAAAGATTATCCTCTGAAGAGCAACAAAAGTGGGTCACAAAGATGTTGGGTTATGACTTTGAAATCATCTACAAAAAAGGGAAGCAAAATGTGGTGGCAGATGCACTCTCAAGAAAGGATGAGGATGTGGAAGCATTGTTGTGTGCCATTTCTATTATCCAACCAGATTGGATAAACGAAGCAAGGGAGGAATGGAAGAATGACGAAGAAGTGTGGGCACTTATTCGAAAGCTACAACAAGATTCCAGTACTTCTGATACATTTAGCTGGAAAAATGATTCGTTATGGTACAAAGATCGCTTATACCTCTGTAAGAATTCCCAGCTAAAACAAAAGATTCTTATGGAATTGCACACTTCTCCCTTAGGAGGGCACTCAGGATTTTTAAAAACTTACCACAGGGTTAAGAAGGAATTTTTTTGGGATGGCCTTAAATCAGATATTCAAAAGTTTGTGGCGGAATGTTTGGTTTGCCAGCAAAATAAAGTTGAAACAATTAAGACACCGGGTCTATTACAACCTTTATCCATTCCAAGCCAACGTTGGGAGGAGGTTTCAATGGATTTTATCACAGGTTTACCCAAGTCTGAGGGAAAGAGTGTCATCATGGTGGTAGTTGACAGACTTACCAAGTATGCACACTTTTGTGCATTATCACATCCATTTAAAGCCAGTACAGTTTCTACTGCATTTATGGAAACAGTTCAAAAGCTACATGGAAACCCAAAGATTATTGTAAGTGACAGAGATCCCATTTTCACTGGAAATTTTTGGACAGAATTATTTTCTTGTCTTGGTACTCAGTTAGCTCATAGCTCATCTTATCATCCTCAATCTGATGGGCAAACTGAGATAGTAAACAAATGTTTGGAAGGATATCTTCGTTGCTTTGTATCTGATAAACAGACACAATGGGTCAAATGGTTGCCTCTGGCTGAATGGTGGTATAACACTTCCTTCCATACAGCAACAAAAATGACCCCATTTATGGCACTTTATGGGTATCAACCACCATCCATCACATCATATTTAAGAGAAAATTCTAAGGTTCAGGCAGTGGAACATCACATCGAACATCAACAACAAGTCCTCCAACTCTTAAAGGATAACCTCGTGTTGGCACAAAATAGAATGAAACAACAGGCAGATCAACATCGCAGTGAAAGAAGTTTTGATGTAGGTGATTGGGTATTCCTACGGCTACAACCATATAAGCAAATGTCCCTAAAGCAAGCTAAGAAGGATAATAAATTATCACCAAAGTATTATGGTCCGTACAAGGTGTTGCAAAAGATTGGTACTATGGCATACAAATTGGAGCTTCCTGCAGCTTCTCGATTGCACCCAGTTTTCCATGTTTCATGTTTAAAGAAGGTTATAGGTGACAAGCTCCCAATTCAAACAATATTGCCAGAACTTGATGAGGAAGGAAAAATTATATTGGAACCGGAAGCAGTCATAGAAACAAGAACTCGACAGCTACGAAATCGATCAATTTCAGAGTATCTTATCAAGTGGAAGAACTTATCCGCTGAAGATTCCACATGGGAGGATGAGAATTTTATGCAGAAGTATCCAGAACTACTCAAGCGTTGAGGACAACACTTTTTTGAAGGAGAGGGGCATGTTGGGTCCCTATAATACTAGTGATTACCCCATTACTATTGTAGTTATACCCCTTATTTATATTGTTGTGCCCCTATTACCCCCATATTGTTATTTCTGTGCCCCATAGAATCCCCCTATTGTTATTTGTGTGGCTTTATATTATTATTGTTAGGTCGGCTGGATTATTTTATGACTCCTTAGACTCCTATATATAGAAAGGAGGTTTTGTCATTTGTATCATTCAAGAATTGTTCATTTATTTAATGTAAAGGAGGTTGCCCCCTCGAAGAGGCTGAATTCTAAGGCGTGGATTTATCTTTTCTATCTTTTCTTGAGCTGGTTTCATAACACCACTACATCATGGTTATATAGGAAATGGCAAGGCAAGGTTTAAACCACTATCAATCCAGGAAAATATCCATGCCAATGACAACACATAACTAAGGAAACAAATGCATCCAAAAACTAGCAAGGAGATCACACATGAAACCTGTAACCTACAAAGTAATATTTTTGTAGTTCTTTACCCCACTATCTCCTTGCGCTCCCTTGCTTTCTTTCTCCAATCCAAGTGATTGCTAGAATGCTCCAAGGATGCTCTAAGTGTGCAAGAGTATGAGAGAATGAACAAGAGCTAAACTCAAAACTGTCAAAAAGCTAGCAATCGATTCTATCGTGCCTTTTTGTTATGATGTCTCCTTTTTCTTTATTTTCCTTCATTTTTCCTCTAATTTCCCTTACATGCAAATTTGTGTCTATTCACCTTCATTTTCTCCTATTTTCCTTTATTTTTCATAATTAAATGTTGTTGGCATTATGATACAAGTGTTTTCCTTGATGGCAACTCACTCACAGGTCAATTCAGTTTTGGTAAAAGGCAACTCATAGTACCACAGGTATATTTAGAATGGTACAGAGGATCAGGAAGATGGAACTAAGGTCTATTGATCAGAATAAATAAGTTGAAGGAAGAAGATGATGTAAGAGCAGTTTAAGAGATACATGCAAGTTCACTTAGTCCAAGAAGCGTATACATGTAGGTACTCAGAACAGAAATAGTGTATAACATACACACGCACTCCCATAGAAGGCAAAGCACGTACATGTTGAAAACCATGGTTTTGGTCTGAGGTATTTGGTCCAAGGTATCTTTGGACCATGATATTGACCCTAGGTATTTAGTCTGAGGTATTCAGTCCATGGTATTTGATCCAAGGTATTGGTCCTAAGTGGATTCGGTCCATGGTATTAAGAAAGGCCAAAAACAATATAAAGAAGAGAGGATCATAAGGCCAAATGTGAAAGTGAATAAGATTCTAAGGAATACTTCTATTTGAAGTATATTTTATGTTGCAGGGTTATGTTTGGGACTAGATCTGAAATATTTATGTGCACCTTGAGTTCAATATTAGATCAGGGTCATGAGACTTGAATTGACTTATTCTTGAATGATCTAATATTGGTTGAGGCTAGATATGATGTTTTGCGTCATGATCTGGGTTTGTCTGAAGTTTGGAATTGCAGCAAAGTTCTGAGTCAATATTTGCAGATATGTACGCAAGTTCATCTCGGCAAAAGAGCGTATACACGTAGGTTTTGTTCTTTCAAGTAGCGTATGCAAAATAAAGGCTTGATTTTCAAAGATGACTGATCTATCAAATCAATATTGCTGATTTATTGCTCCTGCTATTTTACTGTTTTCTGTCAATGAAGTCTTCTTAGATATGAATGTAAATCTGAATGCATAAGGAGGTTGATATTTGATTGATTGTATAACTGAGAATAAGTTTTTCTGTTGCCTGCCTATGTAAAGTTTGGTAAGTTGACAATAGATGTTTAGTACACTGATGTTTGGTACAGTTTGTGATTTAGAGATTTTATGATTCAGAATATTTAGAGGTATACACAGGTTGGGTTGAAGGAAGTAGCGTATACACGTAGGTTTTCTTTGTTGAAGTAGCGTATACAGTTTGACTCATGAATTTTTGAGGTTTCAGTTGGTTTTGAATGTTGATACAAGTTTATGGTTTCAACACAATGTTCTGATGACAGTGATCTGATTGTTTCAGATTAACTGCATGTTGGTTGATGAAGTTTGACTTTCTAAATTTCTGATGGGTTATTTATGAGTCAAGGTCTTCGTATGTCTTGATATGTGCTAGGAGCATCTAGTCTGAAAATTCATGAAACGTGGTCATTGGTGGAAGAGTGGAGTTTTCTGTAGGCTGGCACCTACGTACTAGTAAACATATTGGCTAGTACAAGAGCTAGGGGGTTGTAGCTCCCTTCTAGTAGAAGCTGGAGAATGAGAGAAGGTTGTAACCTTCTGCAGGTAGAAGCCTACGTACTGGTATGAGTCTGCACCAGTACAAGATTGTAAATAGATTTTCTTATTATTAAAAGAAGACAAAGACAACAGCAGTAGGTGGTTTTCACCCACATTGGGTTTCCACCTTAAATCTTGGTGTTCATGTGTGTTTCTTACGTGTGATGGTTTATTTTGTTATTACTGCACAAGGTTACTATTTAATGTTTAATAAAGTACTGATGCACTAATTAAGATCAACATATGATGAATTAACTGAATCATAAGTTCACTAGATATACCCTGGTTGCCTTAAGAACAGTTGCGTGCACACATGAGTTCCCTTCACTGAAGTAGCTTATATAAATATGATTATGGAAATGGAAAAATTATTGGTTTGTAAATACTAATTCACCCCCCCCTTAGTATTATTTCCAACAATTGGTATCAGAGAAGGTCCTTCAGAAGAAGCTTGATCGCTTGAAGGAAGATCCATCAAGATGAATAATCACGAAAGCATGGGATCCATCAGACCACCAATATTCGATGGGAGAAACTTTGTTTATTGGAAAATGAGAACCACAGCCTATCTACAATCTCTTGGAATAGATGTCTGGGAAATTGTGGAAGGAGGATATAAATTTCCAACAGCAATTCCTACAGACACGACAGGTAAAAGAAATATGAAACCAATGCCAAAGCTGTCAATACTTTATTGGAAAGTTTGTCACAATCAGAGTTTGTCAAAGTCATGCAGCTCAAATCAGCTAAAGAGATATGGGACAAAATAATTTAGAGCTACGAAGGAGACTCTCAAGTAAAACGTGCTAAGATTCAAACTCTCAGAATTCAGTATGAAACTCTTAATATGCATAGCGATGAGAGTATAGATATTTACTTCTTATGTATAGATGAGGGTTTTAATTGTATGAAGAATCCGGGTGAAGAAATAAAGGAAGTTACCTTAATTGAGAAAATTTTGAGATCCTTGTCTGGTAAATTTGAATCAAAAGTGTCTGCCATAGAAGAAAAGCAGGATCTGCAGAATAGCACTATGACACAGCTTCACGAAATCCTAACTGCTTTTGAGATGAGAAAAGGAGGTCCATTAGATATGAGAGAAGCCGCATTTAAAGCTTCAGCAAAAGGGAAAGAAAAGGAAGAACACAATGAATTAGGACACATTTAAGAAGAAGAAGATGAGGTACATTTTATCAAGAAGCTTCAACGAGGTTCTGGAAGGTTCAGAGGTAAGCTACCTTTCAAACGCTTTTCTTGTGGTGGTAGAGTCGGTCATTATGCTGCCAGATGTCCTCATAAAGATAAATATGAAAAAGGAAAGGAATATGCAAAAGGGAATAGGAAACAAGTTGTGAATAGAAGGAGTTACTGTACTCATGAAGATAGTGATGGTTTATCTAATAGTGATGATTATGGACTTCTCATGGCTTATGACAATGATGATTTTTGGGATGATTTAGAAGATGAAAAATTTCATGAAGAAATCTCTAAACTAAAAATCTGTTTAGAAGAAAAGAATATGATCATAGATACCTTGACATACCAACTTGCTAGAAAAGAAAAACACAATGAAAAACTAGAATGTGAAATTGTGGGTCTAAGAAAAGATCTTGAGAAAACAAAATCTCTCAATCTTAGATTTGCTAAAGGATCAGAAACTTTAAAAGAAATCATCAAAGTTCAACATTATCCTTTGATAAAGACAGGTCTTGGATATACTGAAGAAGGTTCTCAATCGCAGAAGCCGTCAACCTCCACCAAAAGCTATCTTGATGCAGCAAAGACCAGTGAGCAGCGTGACAATCATCAACAAAGGCATAAAGCTAATCACAAGTAAGTCATACTCAATTTTCTCAAAGGATGAATATCAATAGAAGGCACAACCAACCTCAGGAAAATCATACTCAATTTGCTCCAAAGATGAATATCAATAGAAACTACAATCAACAGGTAAATAGATTCGATAGTCGCAAAAACTTCTTTAATGGGCAATGCTTTTCATGTCATAATTTTGGGCACAAAGCTGCTCAATGTGTTGCTTACAAAACCATCATGACTAGAGAAGCATGAAATCGAAGGAATGTAACAGGGATCAAGAGAAGTTCCTATAATAACTTTTCTCCTCTTGAAAATGAAATAGAATGCTCAATATGTAACAACTTTGGTCATGAAGAATATGAATGCGGGAGAAAATTTCGGCAAACACCTCAACAAGAGCAATTAAATCCCAAGATATGGAGAAGGAAAGAATCTCAAATAGAAATATGTGGTAAAGCCTTGTATGTAGAAGGACAAGAAAATCACAGTGGATGCTCCAAACATATGATAGGTGACAAAGAAAAACTTCACTCATATAATGCCTTAGAAAAGGAAAAGAATGTCTCATTTGGAAATGACACTCCAGCTGTCATAAAAGGTAAAGGTTTTGTTTTCTTGAAAGAAAAGGTTAAAGCTAGAAATTTTATGTATGTAGATAGTTTAAATCATAACCTGTTGAGCGTTAGTCAAATGTGTGATCAAGGAAATGAAGTGGTGTTTTGATCAAATGGATGTGTTTTTCGTGGGCTTGATATAGGAGAGACCGTGATCAAAAGTAAAATAAATCAAAACAACTTATACATACTCAAAGGTGGACAACAATAGTGCTATCTAAGCAAAAATGATGAAAACTGGTTGTGGCATAGAAGATTGGGACATCTAAGCTTTTCTCAAATAAGAAAAGCATACAGAGTCAAGGTTGTTCGTGATCTTCCAGACATTAGCATCCCAAAAAATAAAATATGCAAACCATGTCAAATCGGTAAGAAAACCAGAGTTCACTTCATGGAAAAAGAAGGGTCAGCTAGTAAGCCTTTTGAACTTATCCATACTGATTTATGTGGACCAACGAGGGAAAAGTCACCTCATGGAGAAGAATACTTTATTTTTTTCATTGATGATTTTTCCAAAATGTGTTGGATAGGTCTTCTAAAGAATAAAGATGAAGCATTTGAAAAGTTCCAAGCCTTCAAAGCTTTGGTTGAAAATGAATCTGATCGAAAAGTCAAATGCCTCAGATCTGATTGAGGAGGGGAATTTATATCGGATGAATTTTTTGACTTTTATGAACAACATGGAATAAAAAGGGAATTCTCCACTGCAAGAACACCTCGGCAAAATGGTGTACTAGAAAGGATGAATAGAACAGTTCAACAAATGGCTCGAGCCATGCTAGATGAATCTGGAACTCTTGCAACCTTTTGGGGTGAAGTTGCATTCATTGTCGTGACTATTCTCAACAAAGAAAATGTTCGGGTAAATAGCACTCAAACTCCACATGAACTTTGGTCTGGTAAGACTCTTACTGTTAAATACTTTAAAGTTTTTGGAAGAAAATGTTTTATCAAAAGGACTGATGAAAAACTTTGTAAGTTTGAACCCAAAGCAGATGAAGGGATTCTTCTTGGTTATTCTTCCAGAAGTAAAGGATATAAATGTTATAATAAAAGCCTTGGGAAAATTGTTGAAAGCATTGATGTGTAGTTGATGAAGCATGCAGAAATCCAAAACAGATAAAATCAACAGAAGATTATGACAATGAGGAAGATGGGGATTAATTTCCCACATCAAATCAAAATTATATTTAAGAAGAAACCAATGAAGCACTAGAAGAAGATATAATGGTAGAAGAAAAGACTCCATCCAGTTATGTTCAGAAAAATCATCCAGAAACTCAAATTTTAGGAGAAAGGGAGGTTGGTGTACAGACAAGAAGATCTATTACAGGGACCTCAAGCTATCTAGCATTACTATCCTCCACTGAACCTCAAAATGTAAATGAAGCATGCAAATATGAATGTTCGGTCAAGGCGATGGATGAAGAACTTGAGCAAATTGAAAAGAATGACACTTGGGAATTAGTTCCTAGACCTCACGATAAAAATATTATAGGAACTAAATGGATATTCAAGAAAAATCTGAATGAAAATGGAGAAGTCATTAGAAACAAGGCCAGGCATGTTTGTAAAGGGTATGCTCAACAAGAAGGTATAGATTTTGAAGAAACTTTTGCACTCGTTGCTAGACTTGAAGCCATAAGAATGTTTCTTGCTCTTTCCAATTTTTGGAAATTCAAAGTATACCAAATGGATGTAAAATCAGCCTTCCTTAATGGAGATTTAGAAGAAGAAGTTTATATTGAACAACCACAAGGATTCATTCTTGGAAATGATGCAAAACTTGTATGCAGACTCAAAAAGGCTCTCTATGGTCTAAAACAGGCTCCACGAGCTTGGTATTACTGCCTTGAAAAATATCTACACCAATACGGTTTTACAAAAGGTTCTGTAGATAGAAATTTATATAAAAATATTGAAAATGATAAATTGTTAATTATTATTGTTTATGTTGATGATATCATTTTTGGTAGCAATGAAGAATCCATGAGTCAGAATTTTTCTTCATTAATGAAGCAAGAATTTGAAATGTCCTTGCTTGGTGAACTTACCTATTTTCTTGGTCTACAAATTCAACAAACTAAAGATGGTATTTTTCTTTCACAAACCAAATATCTTGACAAGCAGATCTTGAAAAAGTACGAAATGGAATATTCTAAACTTGTATGTACTCCAATGGTAACAGGATGCAGTCTCAGCTCAAATGATGAATCAGCAGCAGTACATAAACCAACTTACAGATCCATAATTAGCAATTTGCTTTATCTAACAGGTACCCGACCTGACATCATGCATGCAATGGGAATAGTTGGAAGATTCCAAGAAAATCCAAAGGAATCACACCTTCGAGTAGTCAAAAGAATCTTCAAATATCTTCAAGGAACTCAGGCCTTTGGACTATGGTATCCTAGAGATGCAGATCTCACTTCATGCATATACAGACGCAGATAGGGCAGGACGTGTTGATGATAGAAAAAGCACTAGTGGTAGTGCATTCTATATGGGTTCTAGTTTAGTGTCTTGGCTACCGCATCTTGCTGCACACAACTACTTTGGATGATGCAAACTTTGTAAGACATTCAGATCACATGCACTCCACCCATCTCCATTCTATGTGATAATACAAGTGCCATCAGTATTTCAAGGAATCCATTCATGCACTCCAAGACCAAGCACATATCGATCAAGTACCATTTTCTATGAGAACAAGTGCTTGAACAAAAGTTCAAATGGAGTATGTCCCCTCCAAAGAACAGGTTGCTGATATATTCACTAAACCATTGCCCAGAGAAACATTTGAATATCTTAGACAAAAACTGGGAGTAGTTGCTTGATCTGAAAATGGGGCTCTTAGGCTTCTTGTCTAACTTACAAGAACCTCTCCCACTTCCAAAGCTTCTAATTTTCCCAAGTCTTAATGATTAACCAATGCGGAAATAAGAAATGCTTCAAAATATGGGTGTATGCTTGTATCTGTTTTCAGCTGATTATTTACTTTAAAATCTATCATTTGTGCTGATATGGGAAGATACTTAAACTGATATACAAATGCATATAAAAGTAGTTAAAGTAGCAATAAAAACAAACACATAAGACAACAGTATAATATGGAGTTCACCCTGATATCTTGGGCTACATCTCCTTGAGCTCTAATCAACTGGATTAGGCTCTCTAGGATTATGGCAATAGTTCTTTTACAAGTGCCTACACTTAACTCCAATGTTTTATGCCAGAACATTGGGCTTAGAACACCATCTTATCCCTTGGCTCTTGGAGCTCTTCGGCTTTCTAGCTCTGGCTCTTGGCTCTAGCTCTAGCTCTTACTCTGGCTTCTCTAAGCTCTCTCTCCTGGCCTTTTACATGCCTCTATGAGTCGCTCAACTTCCAAGCAACTCCAACAGTAATATGCTACTGTCAATTGAGCTATCTGGCTTTTCACTTGACCTCCAAGTGACTCCCTAGACTCTCTGCGTATTCAACGTTTTTTTTCGCTATTCACCCTCCAACCTTTGGTGGCTCTGCCCATTACAGTGAGCTTGGCTCTGGTTTCTCCACTTCTAGGTCTGCTCTCTACTTCTTAGGCTGCTCTCTTTTTCTCCCCTTTTACTCTTTGTCTGTTCGTGGCTTAATGCCAATCCGTCTCATGATTGTTCGCTTCCTCTCCTGGCTTTTTGGATCACCTGCCTCTATCCACTGGAATTCCCTGCTCTGTGTCATCATCACTGTAACGCTTCACAGAGAGGTGGCCACTTGTCTCCTTACGAACTGAGCCAGCTCTCCCTCAAACAGTTCGTTACTTCGCGTACTCTGTGAAAAGATTCATCCACCAACTCAGTGGTCCAATCGGACTTCAACCTTTATGTTCCGAAGCTTATTTTCTATGTCGAATCCAGTTTCCCATCTAGCGCAATCTCCACCGTTAGATCTGGGGCCTCCAGATCCTACGGTTATCGCTCTTATCGTGTAGATGACTTTCTCGGACGTTAGCCCATGATGAGAGTGGTTTTCTCTCTCATCCGCCGGACACGCATCAATCAATGTATGGAATCGTTGGGTCCTCTGACAAACCCGCTTACCACCCGAAACGCCTCTGATATTCCGCTGGTTTTGGAGCGCAGGACCCACCTTCGGTGTTAGCACTTTTCCCACGGTTTCTTGGCTTTCCTTGTGACCGAGCGCTCGGGGCTTTAAAATTTTGAGGGGTTTTGCCCAGCGATGCACAATTAGTGCAAAGAACTAATCGCGCATCAGAAACGACCTTCGTTTTCTGATCTGGATTTCCCAAGTGCTAGTTTGCGTCCTGCGTGGTCTCCATGGGCCTCGGTCAGTGTACTTTAACCGAAATTCCTTGTTGCTCCATGCTCGCTACAATTGTCATTGTTCAGAGGTTATTTCTGATAGGCTTCGACAGCCATAAGACTTTAAACTCTAGTATGAGTTTTTTTTATAGAGTTTTGGTAGCTTTAAGAGAGTTTAAGGATCCAATTCAGATCACACCTTCCCACTAATAGAAACTTTTGGTCCACCAAAAGACTGATATACTGATCTGAGCAGTAAATGAGAGTAACAACACTCTCTTCTTTCAGCCTCCCTACACTTGCCTTTGCATAGTGCCTCTGAGCCAATATCTCTAACAACTTCCCTTCTTGGATGGGTTGGTCATCTCGGGAAGAGAGGTTTTCCTCCTTGACTTCATGCGGAACTTCTGCTTGCGAAGTTCCAGAAGGTAGTTTTAGCTTCTTTGCCTTGATCCTTGATCCAAGGTGGCTCAAAAAAATATGAAGTACATCTACTCCACAAAACTTTAACTTGTACCTGTTTGAAAAGCTACCAACAACAACTGTTAACAACAGCAGGCATATAGACAACAACTGCATGGACTAACTCCTGCTTCAACAAAGAAACAGATTTCACATCTTGTGAACCCTTCCATGTCTTATAGCTGCATACAAATTATTGACTAGATAACAAGCCAATAAAATAGGCCTTTACAACAAATGGCCCTTCAAGTCAAGCATGTAGGAAAAATACCTTTAGGACTCTTTTCTAAAAGATGAAACACTTCATCCTTGTCTCTATTTTAGAAACCAAGTTAACTTCTCCCAAGCCAACATCACATGCATCTCATGCTCATGCATGCATTCCATCTGTCAACTTTTGCTTAAGTACAATGTACTTTCGAAGCTAAAATGAACATATTGTTGCAGCAATAAAGTGAGTTTCCTACTCAACTTCTTTCTATTTACCATTTGGTAAGATCCTACAACTTGCATTTATTCCACAAACAAATGCAAACAGATGCATCACTAGACATGCAGCCTTAATTGGATAAGAATTCTAACCATTTCTTACCAATCCATTTCAAGTTCCCTCCTTTGTTTGCACATTAGCATCAATATGTGAATCATCCTGAACCACATCAATCATTGAATCTTTGTTTCCATCCCTGCCATTTTCTTTTTCCACTTTCTCCTTCAGCTTTGGTGGGAGCAATGTTAGATTCAAAGTCCAACACCTTTTAGCAAGATGCCCTTGCTTATGGCATTAAGTGCAACACATGTGCATCCTTTTGACATCATGATTTGCCTTGTCGTATGGACCTTTCGCTGCTTGCTTCTTTTCCTTCAAAAGTTTCCTATATGTGGCCATCCTCTTCCAACATCTAGAAATATAATGGTTATCCAAACCACAAAAGGAACATGCAATTATTTTTCCATGCCTTACAAAATCAAAAGGAATGTGTTTAGAACCAGATTTATACCCGCCTCCTTCACCTTTATTGCCTACATGAGGAGGTGAAGCAAATGAAGAAGTGGCTCCCTTTGCAATACCATCACTTTCTTCAAGGCTGTCAGAGTTTCCAGAACCCTCTGGTTCAAGTATGTGATTTTGAACACCTGAATCATGCAAATTATGTTCCGAGCTATTGCATTCCTTCTAAATACAATCCTCACACTTATGAGGTAGAGGACCTGCAATGAAACTCCTTTTTGGAACTGTTTCAATGGCCTTCATGGCAGCTTTGGAATTCTCTCCATAAGACTATCCATAGCCGAGACCCAAATACTTAGGCCGTTCCTTAACCATTATGGACTCAACAATACCTTGTGCATGTTTGCCCAATCCTTTTCCTTCATAGCCCATCTTGGACATTAGCTTGGAACCTATGCCTTTCGTATGTTTTTCAAAAGAACCAATGTAAGCATTCTTAGAAGAATTTGAAGACAAACAGGAATGGTTTACCTCTTCTTCAAGCTGATACTTGGCCAAGGCTTCTTTGGCAACAAAGAGTTGTGACTCCAACTCATGCATCTTGATCTGAAAATGGGGCTCTTAGGCTTCTTGTTTAACTTACAAGAACCTCTCCCACTTCCAAAGCTTCTAATTTTCCCAAGTCTTAATGATTAACCAATGCGGAAATAAGAAATGATTGAAAATATGGGTGTATGCCTGTATTTGTTTTCAGCTGATTATTTACTTTAAAATCTCTCGTTTGTGCTGATATGGGAAGATACTTAAACTGGTATACAAATGCATATAACAGTAGTTAAAGCAGCAACAAAAAAAAACACATAAGACAACAGTATAATATGGAGTTCAGCCTGATATCTTGGGCTACATCTCCTTGAGCTCTAATCAACTCGATTAGGCTATCTGGGATTATGGAAATAGTTCTTTTACAAGTGCCTACACTTAACTCCAATGTTTTATACTAGAACATTGGGCTCATAACACCATCTTATCCCCTAGCTCTTAGAGCTCTTCGGCTTTCTAGCTCTGGCTCTTGGCTCTGGCTCTGGCTCTTGCTTTGGCTGTGGCTCTGACTGTAGCTCTGGCTCTGTGGCTCAGGCTCTGGTTTTGGCTCTCAGCTCTGGCTTCTAGCACTTGCTCTGGCTCTTGTGGCTTCTCTAAGCTCTCTCTCCCAGCATTTTACATGCCTCTATGAGTCACTCGACTTCCAAGAAACTCCAATAGCAATATGCTGATGTCAATTGAGCTCTCTGGCTTTTCACTCGACCTCCAAGTGACTCCCCAGACTCTGCATATTCAACGTTTTTTTTTCGTTGTTTGCCCTTTAACCCCTGGTGGCTCTACCCATTACAGTGAGCTCAGCTCTGGTTTCTCCACTTCCAGGTCTGCTCTCTACTTCTTAGGCTAATCTCTTTTTCTCCCCTTTTACTTTCTGTTTGTTCATGGATTAACGCCAATCCGTCTCATGACTATTCGCTTCCTCTCTTGGCTCTTCGGATCGCCTGCCTTTGTCCGTTGGAATTCCCTGCTCTGCGTCATCATCACTGTAATGCTTCAAAGAGAGGTGGCCACTTGTCTCCTTACGAATTGAGTCAGCTCTCCCTCAAATGGTTCATTACTTTGGTTACTCTGTGAAATTATTCATCCGCCAACTCAGCATTCCAATCAGACTTCAACCTTTATGTGTCGAAGCTTATTTTCTCCGTCGTATCCAATTTCCCTTTGTGTGCAATCTCCGCCATTAGATCTGGGGCCTCCAGATCCTACAGTTATCGCTCTTATCACTTGGATGACTTGCTTAGACGTTAGCCCGTGATGAGAGTGGTTTTCTCTCTCATCCGCCAGACACGCGTCAATTAACGTATGGAATTGCTAGGTCCTCTGACAAACCCACTTACCACCTGAAACGCCTTCGATATTCCACTGGTTTTGGAGCGCAGGACCCGCCTTCAGTGTTAGCACTTTCCCCATGGTTTCTTGGATTTCCTTGTGACTGAGTGCTCGGTGCTTTACCATTTCGAGGGTTTTTTCCCAGTGATCCTGCAAAGAAAACAACCTCTGTTTTTTGATCTAGATTTCTCAAGTGCTAGTTTGTGTCCTGCATGGTCTCCATGGGCCTCGGTCAGCGTATTTTGACCGAAATTCCTCGTTGCTCCATGCTAGCTGTAATTTTCATTGTTCAGAGGTTATTTCTAATAGGCTTCGACATCCATAAGACTTTAAACTCCGGTATGAGTTTTTTTTAACAGAGTTCAGGTAGCTTTAAGAGAGTTTAAGGATCCAATTCGGATCATTGCTGCATCGTCCTACAGTTAAATCTAGTTTTTCAGAGCAAGGTTATTATATGCAAGTTTCATGAAGTATAGTCGCGTATACACGTGGGTTTCTGTGGCTGAAGAAGCATATATGTTTTTTTGACAGGAAAAATAGTGGGTCAGACTCTGATATGGGTGCTCTGTCTGATGTTGATGATTACAGTCTAACGATATGCTTTGTTCATTAATTTTTATCTGACTGACAAAGATGCCTTGATTAATGACTTGTTAACAATGCACAGGTAGCACAGGTTCAGGGGGAGCATTAGCCTTCACACGCATTCTGCATTGTTGGCATTATGGTTGCTGAGTCCAGCTATGGATTTAGATATTTATACCATTTGTTGCTTAAGTCATGTAAAAGTGTAGGGTGTGATATAACTTCTCAGACATTTGGATGAGTCCTATTGGATAAATGATGTAATGTGTATCCCCACTTTGCATGGGATGGATGATGTAATATTTATTGTATTTCTGTCATGTATAAACAATTGGTATATCCCCACTTGGTTGGGTGGATGAGTCAAATTTGGTATATCCCCACTTGATTGGGAGATTGATGTATGTATGAGTCATTAGTGATAGGAAGGTCAAACTCACATAGTTGAGTTACAGAGTCATGTTATTCTTTTGGAAAATATTTTTGCAGACTCTACATGTGCTCAGGGGGAGCATGGGTAGTTAGTGCATCACAACATGTACAATGATATCAAGACATGCACAATGATATCAAGACATGCACAAAGAGGGAGTTTAATCAGAGAATTCAGCATGTGCCTAGGGGAAGCATGATCATATTCAACTATGAGATATGAAGAGTATCCTGGTTTTCCCTCTGCCCATGATGTCAAAGGGGGAGAGAATTTTGGTGTTGCTTGTTATCTCTAACAGTTACTACAGCTTGCAGAAATCAATGCCATCATGGTTGCCATTAAGTCCAAAAGGGGAGATTGTTGTCATTATGATAGAAGTGTTGTTCTTGATGGATACTCACTCACAGGTCAATTCAGTTTTGGTAAAAGGAAACTCACAGTACGACAGGTATATTTAGAATGGTATAGAGGATCAGGAAGATGGAACTAATGTCTATTGATCAGAATAAATAAGTTGAAGGAAGAAGATGATGTAAGAGCAGTTTAAGAGATACACGTAGGTTCACTTAGTCCAAGAAGCATATACACACAGGTACTCAAAAAAAAAAAATAGCATATAACGCACACACGCACTCCCACAGAAGAAAAAGCGCATACATGTTGAAAACCATGGTTTTGGTCTAAGGTATTTGGTCCAAGGTATCTTTGGACCATGATATTGACCATAGGTATTTAGTCTAAGGTATTCGGTCCATGGTATTTGATCCAAGGTATTGGTCCTAAGTGGATTCACTCCATGGTATTGAGAAAGGCCAAAAACTATATAAACAAGAGAGGATCATAAGGCCAGTTGTGCAAGTGAATAAGATTCTAAGGAATACTTCTATTTGAAGTATATTTTATGTTGCAAGGTTATGTTTGGGACTAGATTGAAATATTTATGTGCATCTTGAGTTCAATATTGGATCAGGATCATGAGACCTGAAACGACTTATTCTTGAATGAGCTGATATTGGTTGAGGCTAGATCTAATGTTTTGCGTGTATTTCATTCATTATCTATCATGATCTGGGTTTGTCTGAAGTTTTAAATTGCAACAAAGTTCTGAGTCAATATTTGCAGATATGTACGCAGGTTTGTCTTGGAAAAAGTGCATATACATGCAGGTTCTGTTCTTTCAAGTAGCATATACAAAAGAAAGGCTTGATGTTTAGAGATGACTGATCTATCAGATTAGTATTTCTGATTTATTGCTGCTACTATTTTACTGTTGTCTGTCAATGAAGTCTTCTTAAATCTGAATGTAAATATGAATGCATAAGGAGGTTGATATTTGATTGATTGTATAAGTGAGAAGAAGTGTTTTCTGTTGCCTTCCTGTGTAAAGTTCGGTAAGTTGACATTATATGTTCAGTACACTGCTGGTTGGTACAGTTTGTGATTCAGAGATTTTATGATTCAGAATCTTTAGAGGTATACGCAGGTTGGGCTGAAGGAAGTAGCGTATACACGTAGGTTTTCTTCATTGAATTAGTGTATACAGTTTGAATCATGAATTTTTGAGGTTTCAGTTGGTTTTGAATGTTGATATAGGTTTCTGGGTTCAGCACATTGTTCTGATAACAGTGACCTGATTGTTTCATATTAACTACATGTTGGTTGATGAAGTTTGAGTTTCTAAATTTTTTATGGGTTATTGATGAGTCAAGTTCTTCATATGTCTTGATATGTGCCAAGAGCTTCCAGTCTGAAAATTAATGAAACGTGGTCCCTGGTGGAAGAGTGGAGTTTTCTATATGCTGGCACCTACATACTAGTAAATGTATTGGCTAGTACAAGAGCTAGGGGGTTGTAGCTCCCTTCCAATAGAAGTTGAAGAATGAGAGAAGGTTGTAACCTTCTACAGGTAGAAGCATGCGTACTGGTATGAGTCTGTACCAGTACAAGATTTTAAGCAGATTTTCTTATTATTAAAAGAAGATAGAGATGACAGCAGCAGATGGTTTTCACCCACATTGGGTTTCCACCCACATTGGGTTTCCACCCACATTGGGTTTCCACCTTAAATCTTGGTGTTCATGTGTGTTGCTTATGTGTGATGGTTTATTTTGTTATTACTGCGCATGGTTACTGTTTAATGTTTAATAAAGCACTGATGCACTAATTAAGATCAACATATGATGAATTAACTGAATCATAAGTTCACTGGATATACGTTGGTTACCTGAAGAATAGTTGCGTGCACACGCGAGTTCCCTTCACTGAAGTAGCGTATATAAATCTGATTATGGAAATGGAAAAATTATTTGTTTGTAAATACTGATTCACCCCCCCAGTATTATTTCCAACAAATGCCATTTATTTCCTCTTTTCCTTTGGCAATTCCTTTGCCAATTTCCATAGCTATTATTAAACCACAATTGATGCCCACTATAATGTTTTCCCACCATTCAGATTGGAATATGTGTCCCATGGCCTTGGTATTATTTTATTTACAAGGAAAATCAACTAGGGGCTATTACAAACCCCTCCCCCTTGGGGGAACACTGTCCTTAGTGTTCAATGTCACTTATAACCAGTAAACATTTTTCCCATGGAACTTTATAACACAATTTGGTGCAGTATTCAAAACATACTACTTATTGGAGCTTTATAACACATCTCATTGCAGTATTTACAATACACATATTCATATATAAATATAAAAACAAAAACATATAAACCAAACAAATTTTCTCAACCAGCAAATAAAAAGGATACAAAGCTCGCATCTTATCAACCATCTCCCATGTTGCTTCATCGGGCCCAAAATTCTTCCACTGTACTTTAACTTGCTCTATTGCTCGGTTCCGAAGCATGAGTTGTTTCCACTGCAAAATGAACTGAGGTTCTGGCTGTAATTCTCCCTTTTGTTCCACTTGCAATACAAACCAATCAATCACATGATCAACATCCTGAACATATCTCTTAAGCAATGAAACATGGAAAACATCATGGAATTTCACTATTGGTGGTAGTGCAATTTGGTAGGACATTGGTCCAACCCTCTTAAGTATCTCAAAAGGCCCACAATACCGAGGTGCCATCTTGGCACATGATCCAATCCTCAAGGAGATCATCTTGGGCTTGATGCACAAGTACACATGCTCCCTATTATGAAACTCCTTAAATGCTCTATGTTGATTTGCATAACTCTTCTGCTTGTCCTATGTTGCCTTTGAATTCCTTCTGATAACCTTCATCTCTTGCTTCATCTCAACCAACATATCTGGTCCAATCAACACCCATTCCACTGGATCACTCTTGTTGATAGGAGTATTACAACTTCTCCCATAAAGAGCCTCAAATGGAATCTTCTTCAAGGATTCCTGATACACATTATTATATGCAAACTCTACCAGTGGAAGATACTCCTCCCACTTCCTCTTCTAATGCATGACATACATCCTCAACAATCCTCAAGAATATTGTTAACCTTATCTTATTGTCCATATATTTGTGGATGATAAGTTGTACTGAAATCTAACTCTGTCCCCAAGCCTGCAAAAAATTCCTTCAAAAATCTGGAAGTGAACTTGGCATATCTATTTGGTATGATATTCTTGGGAACACCATGCAACCTCACTATCTCCTAATGAATATCTAAGTTACCTCACTAGCTAAATTTTTAGGCTTCATTGCAATGAAGTGAGCTACCTTACTCAATTTGTGAACCACAACCATGATGGAATCTTGATGTCTAGATGTCCTCGAAAAACATGTAATGAAGTCCATGGAAATGACCTTCCATTTTCATTCTGGAATTGGAATAGGCTGCAACAAACTAGTTGGATGCTTACATTCATCTTTCACATGCTGACAGTCCAAACATATCATAACAAACTCAACCACCTCTTTCTTCAAGTTTGGCCAATGATAGAACTTATTAACAATTGTGAAATTCTTCTGGTATTTTGGGTGGCTTGAATATGGCTTGAGCTCACTGCTATCTAGAAAATAAATCATGTTCCTGAATCTGACCAAGCCATCTGTCGTGAGGTGATACTTCTCATCCTTATCACCTTCACCCTAATGCTACAATATCTGCTTCAGCCACTGATACCTCTCATCATGTTGCCCTGCATGCAATATTTGCTCTTGTAAATCTATCTCATAAGAGATCACAATTGAAATGTGATTCACCTGCACTCTCCTACTAAGAGAATATCCAACACTGTTCTTCTTGACCTTGATGTATCTGATCTAAAAGTCAAACTCACTAAGTATTGTTGAAATAAGGAATTGTTGAGAGAGGAGGGAATACATAATTAAGAAACTCTTATTATTTTTCTTATTATGCTTACAATCCCTTCTTATATTCTTTTACTTGTGAGAGCATTCATTCACAAAATAAGTGAACCAACAATATTTCAAACACACATGTTCAAACAATAATCACATGAGAAACATACATTTGACACAATGTTTTTCACATGGAAACCCAGAGGGAAAAAACCACCAATTTTGTTGTTTGTTTATGATGTAAATTAAGAACCCACTTAATTAAATCTGTTTGTTTGTGAGCACCCACTCACAGGAGGCACCAACCCCCTTTGGTTAGCAAGCACCAACTTTCCAAGAGGCACCAACCTGCTCTTGCCACTGTTCTACTATTTCATACAATTTTCAAACTAAAAATAGAGGCATACAATAATACAAGTAAAATATCAACAATGGTTGTTTGCATATTCAACATTTGCATTCTGTCTTATGGGCTCACTTATAGCAGGTCTTATCTTGCTTCTCACAACAACACTTGCTCTGCGCTCTAGCTCCTCTATCAAGGGCTCTCTATTGTCTTCTTTACAACACTACCCTTGCAATTCTCCACATGGCACTCTCGTTGCACTTGCTGTTATATAATACAGTTTCATCCTTGGTGCTTCGACCTCTCTGTCTCAATGCACAACTCACAACACAGTGCACTCATAATATGTTAAAATGCCCCATCTTATCTCTTACAGACAACGGTTTTGTTCCACTCAAACACTTTTCACAAGGCAATCTTTGATGTCTATCCTTTAGAATCCCAATTATACATAGGCACAGATTCCCTTGCCACTATTGCATCTCCTGGTAGTTTCTTGTCATAGTGCAGAAACATAGATAGACCTTGTAGTCCTTTATCGTATGAATGTGCAAAGCTCCAAGATGAGAAATTAATTCTTAGATGACTTGCACACTTCTCTGAGAGTCCCATTCTCATTTATCGTTCCATAGATCTTGACAGTTCATAGAGATGAGCACTCTATTCTCATTTATCGCTACCATTCATGCACGTGAAGCAGTCATTTTGTTTCTCCATCTTCTACAGGTTTAGCTCATTTCAATGATCAATACCTTTGAGCATGTATTCAATTTCAGAGCTACCGACCCATACATCTTTTAACTCGTTGTATTGTGTCAACGAAGAAACTCCACATTGTAACTTCACAAAGGTGGAGCATTACGATATTTCTCAGTCCCAATGTCCTTATCTCCTCTGATGCTTAACTCCTTAAGAATTTCTCCTCCATGGGACCGAGAGTTGTGACCTTTGGCTTAGATTTTAGGTGCTAATATGTTATGTTCCTACCAGGCGCCAATATTCCTTTACTAACTGCTCTGCGCCCTTTGGTTCTTTGAAATTTAATGACCAAGAGCCAACATAATATCGGAAGCCCCTTTCATCATAACTTTTCTGAAATCATTTGCACTGAAGTTACAAGGTCTTCATCCTCCGATATGATGTCATCACTCCACGTGGCATCTTCATAGCAATGACACATGTCACCTAGATCTGGCACATTAGACCCCTAATAACATTGAATCAGCCTACCACGTGTCTTGTGTTACTGCCATGTCATGCTGATGTCAAATGCCACTACAACTCCTTAGAGCTAATCTTATGCTGCCATGTGTCTTACCAGAGGAGAGAGAAGAGGGCCCAACAGACCTTGGTTTTGTAACCAGATTCTTTGTTAATATTCTTCAACATTCCTCATGAAATTTTAGTATTACTGAAACTCTTGGATATCATAAATTCTTAGAGTACTAAGTTAAGAAGTTTCGATATTCTGATGTCTCCAATATTCTAATATTATGATACCTCAATTCTTTTGATATCTCGTTGTTCCAATACCAATGTGCCAATGTCCCGATATCCGATGTGTCGATGTCTCGATATCCGATGTGTCGATGTCCTGATATCCGATGTGCCAATGTCCCGATCTCTGGGGTTCCGATATATGATATGCCCGATATGCTGATCTCTGATATCCTGACCTCTGGGGTTCTGATATTCCTTCCTTCCTTAGGCTTCAAATCCTTGGACTTCGATAGATCATATCTTTTGATCTAGGAAACCATTTTTGGACTTTTACATGTCGTTGGAAACTCTTCCAGAGCACTTTGCATTGGATAGGGTTTGATATAGGCTTTGACTCCATTTTCTAGTTAGTATATGACTGAAAACTCTCTGCTCCATGACTCTTCTACTTTGTGCTTGGACAACCAAACTCTCAAACACCATAGTGATCATTTTATGGCTTCTTCAGTAAGCCTACTACTGTGATGATTCTCTACATGAAGCATGCACCTACCATAGAATTCCATCTAGTTCATCACCATAATCGTCATTTATGGCTTCTTTAGTAAGCCTGCTACTATGATGATTTTCTACAAAGCATTCCAACAACCATGGGATTCCTCCAAAACACACTGTAGTCAACATTTTATGGATTTTCTAATAAGCTTGCTACTATGATGATTCTCGACATAAATCTTGCAGCTATCATAGGAATCCTCTTGAGCCATGCATTCACTACAACACACATTCTTACTAGTATGTTTGACATCAGTTCCAAAATACATACCAATACTAACACAACCACCACCAATTATCCAACAATCTCCCCCTTTGGCATTGATGGAAACACCATAAGCTCCACCTCATGATAGAAATGATCTTCTCCAATGCCCCAGTAATCATCTCCCCCTTTGACATCAATGGAAAAGATTAATTCATGAATAATCCCCCTGAACCATTGCATCCTACTCTTCCATGAGTTCCACATGCTGAGTAACTACCACCACCTACCAAAATGAAGTCATTTGGAGGGAGGAGTCATAATTCCTATTTGCTACTTGAGATATTCAAATGGTTCTCTTGCCAATGGCTTGGTAAATATATCTTCCAGTTTCTCTTTAGTGGCCACATACTTAAGTCTGATAGTCTTGGCTGCAACCTGTTCCCTCAAGAAATGAAACTTGATAGGAATATGCCTAGTTTTTTAATGAAGGACTAGATCATTGGAAGTGATAATGGCACTTGTGTTGTCACACATTATTGGAATGGGATCAGTCAGTTCTACCTGTATATCTTTCAAGGTTTTCTTCACCCATAGAATATGTGTATGGCAGATAGCAACAACAATATACTCTACTTCAATAGTCAATAGATAAATAGAGGCTTGTTTCTTGCTCACCAATCATTTTCCAAGGAAGAAAGATTCTCCAGAATTACTTTTCCTGTTATCTAGGCTTCCATCCCAATCTGCATCTATGTAGGCCTTCAACTTGAACTCTTTTCTCTTTGCATACCACAGTCCATACTTTGTTGTTCCTTGAAGATATTTGAAAATCCTTTTGATATCAACATGATGACTCTCACATGGGAATGCTTGAAATATGGCCACAAGTCCCACTACTTGCATGATGTCTGGCCTCGAAGCTGTCAGATACATTAAGCTTCATATCATTGACCTGTATTCAGTTTGATTTATTGACAATGTTTCATCTTCTTTGCACAACTTGCAGCCTGTAGTCATCGGTTTGTTGACTGGTTTGCAATCTTCTAGCCCAAACGTCTTTAGAGTTTCCTTGAGATATTTGGATTGGGATATAAACACTCGTTGTGGAGACTAAGTAATTTGCAGACCTAGGAATAAAGACAGTTCTTCAATCGTGGACATTTCAAATTATGTTTGCATACATTTTACAAATTGATGCCCTAATTTTTCCATATTATTTCCAAAGATTATGTCATCCACATACAGAACTACTATCAGTAGATGGACGACTTCAAACTTTACATAAAGGTTATTATCAATTGTGCCTTTCTTAAACCCTTATTACTTAAGGTACTTATCCATCCTTTTGTACCAAGCTCCAAGGGCCTGTTTTAATCATTATAGGGCCTTCTTCAGTTTGCATATGAAGCCTTCATAGATGGTGAGAAGAAATCCTTCAGGCTGCTCAATGTAAACTTCTTCTTCTAAATCTTCATTAAGAAACACAAACTTCACATCCATCTGATATAGCTTCATATTCTTATGGATGGAAAGAGAAAAAAAGATCATGATAGCTTCCAATCGAGCTACTGGTGCAAAGATTTCTTTGAAATCTAGCCCTTTTATTTGGGCATACCCTTTGTAGACCAATCAAGATTTATTCTTGATTACTTGACCCTGTTCATTCAATTTGTTTTTGAAAACCCATTTGATTCCAATAACATTTTTCTCTCTCTGCCTTGGAACAAGCTCCCAAGTGTCATTCTTTGCAATATGATCAAGTTCTTCATTCATATATTTCACCCTGAACTTGTCTTCATTTGCTTGATAGAGGTTCTTGGTTTCTATCTATGATAACAGAGCGAGATTCACATAACTTGAACTACCAACACATTTCCTCCTAGTTTGGATACCATGTCTTTGATCTCCAAGAATTTGACTTTCTGGATGTTCCTTCTATACATACCTAGAGGGTGTCTTTGGCCTTGAAGACATGCCTGCTTCCTCACCTTCACTGTCTAAATCAGTTTCCTCTAGATCGCAGACCTTAAATCTAAACTCTCTTCATCATATGAGTTCATACTTTTAGAGGACTTAGCTTGTGAACCAACTTCATCTACTATTACGTCGATGTAATCCTCAATCCTTTTTGTTCACTTGTTGTAACACTTATATCCTTTGATTCGATTAGAGTACCCAAGAAATATCCCTTCATCAGTGCATGAGTCAAACTTTCTAGGATTCTTATCATTCCTTTTAATGAAGCACTTGCATCCAAACACCTTGAGGTGTTTAACTGATGCAAGTCTTCCATTACATAACTCATAGGGAGTTTTATCACTATTAGGCATGAGTTGAGTTTTGTTTGACAGATATAATGTTGCCTGGCTTCTTCTCCCCAGAAGTTGTGAGACACTCCTCCTTCATCCAACATAGCTATGGCCATTCCCTAGATTGTTTCGTTCCTTCTCTCAACCACTCCATTTTGCTGAGGAGTTCTAGTCACTGAGTACTACCTCCTGATTCTATGCTCTTCATAGAATTCATGAAATTCTCTTGAGGTCTACTCTCCCCCCTTAAGCATTTTATCTTTAAGTTTTTCTCATTTTCTACTTGAGCTTTAAACTTCTTTAAATGCTTGAATGCTTCAGATTTTTGTTTTAAGAGGACAATCTAAGTGGCCCTGGTGAAATAATCAATGAGAAACATAAAATACCTCTCTCATTTTTAGGTTTTTTGTCTAGTTGGCCTGCAAATTTTTGTGTGAATGAGTTCCAGAGGTTTGGATGAGAAGAACTCTTTTGACTTGAAATGAGACCTAGTATGTTTTCCAAATTGAAATGACTTGCAGATTTTGTTATCGGGCCTTGACAGTCTTGGTAATCCTCTCATTGCTCCCATCTTGCTTACTTTTATCAAACTTCCAAAATTCATATGCCCAAGTCTCTTGTGCCACAACCATGACTCACTTGTTTTGCTTAAATAGCATTTAACCCTGGAATCGTCAAACACATATACATTATTGTAGGTTATGATTTCTTTTCCCACAAGCTTTCCATTATGTATATTGCGGATCTCAAAGTCTTTAGATCGAAAGGTCACATCATAGCCATTATCACACATTTGGCTAACACTAAGTAGATTATGTTTGATACGTTCTACATACAACACATTTTGTGTCTCTGTTTTTTTATCAAGACAGACTACACCTTTACCTTTGATTCTTGCTGGAACATTGTTTCCAAAGGTGAAATTGTTTCCTTTGTCCTTTTCTTTCAGTGACAAGATTTTTATTTTGTCCCCAGTCATATGCTTGGAACAACCACTATCCACATACCATTTTTTTTCTTGATTATGAGCTAAAAAGGAAAGTCCACACTGCATGTTCTTTTTAGTATTTCGTTTCTAGCTCCCATTATCCTTCTGGATAGCTGACTATCTAACATATTGAGACTTAGAAAGGTGTTCAAACCTGCATCTGCACTCACTAGATTTGTGCCCAAAATTATTAAATTTGAAGCATTCTACTTCACTTAGCAAGGGAGAGAAGACATTTCAATTTCTGAGAGAGGATTTTTGAGGTTTAGAAATCTGATGTGTATTATATATGGGATTTTCATCTCTTTTAACTTTGATCCTTCTACCATCAATAGCTTTATGTCCAAAGATATGACACTTATAACAATGACCATAAAACAAATAGGCATGCGTGTTTTCGAATGCATTATGAGATTGTGTAGGAAAATACCTTGGTCATTTCACTAATTGATTCATTCTCCATTGACAATATCCTCTTTGCCCTCCTGATCTTTTTCCATCATTATTTCTTTCATGATGTTCCTTCTCATGGCTTTGTTGTTCTTTGAATCCTGTGTACCTGAAGCTTATCTTCCTCATAGAAGATTCATGTGTCTTAGAGTATCCCAGACATATTTTGATTGCTGAGGGCCTTTAACTATTGAGGATTTGAACTAGTCTCCTTGTCCCATTATCAATTTTTTCATTTAAACCCTTCTTGGTCATTGTTCTCTCAAGGTCGGTTCTTAGAGAGACAACTTATGCTTCAAGACTCTGACAGTTCTCTTCCCATTCTTGGATCAGATCTTGAAGAGCATCTTCTTTTCATTTAGCCTCTACTAGTTTAACTTTCAAAGATAGAATATCATCTTTGCATGTCTGTGAGATCGTTTCCCTTTCTAACTTGAGCATCTCCTATTTTAACTTCTTGTTCTCCTCTTCTAGTCTCTCATAGTTTCCTTCTTTTTCTTCCAGTAGAAGGACTAAACTGTCTTTTCTCTTGATATCTTCCTCAAGTTTTTGTTTTTGATAGGGAAACTCATAACTGTTAGAGTTATACATGCCTTACTTTGTATGTTTTAACTGTTCCTTCAACTGCTTATTCTTCTTCCTTTATTTCTTTAACTCGTCGAGGGCACTGATGAGTTCCTCTTCAAGTTCCACTACTCTTTCTTCTTCTTCCTCTTCAGAGTCCATAATACCTTTTTTCTTGGAGTCTGTTTCAAAGGCCATAAAAAGATACTTATCAGACTCATTCTCTGATGAATTTTCACAATCTGACTCTAGTGCCGAGCTATCCTCTTTGGAGTAGAACCCATTTTTCTTAAAGATATTTTTCTTCTGATGTGTCTGAGACTTGTTTCCAAATTTTAGATCCTCTTCCTTTTCAACCTTTTCTTTATAAGGGTATTTGGAAGAGAAATGTCCAACTCTTCCACAATCAAAAAACTTAAAGGGAAACTTCCCTTTATATTTTCTCAAACCAAGCTTTAGTTTTCTGGCTAGCTGCACCAACTCATGGTCAAAATAAAAAATGGAGCAGTCTTGATGATATTTATGCTCCTTTCCCTTTTTGGATAATTTGAATGTTGTTTCCTTTGGTTCATAATTTTATATTCCTACTCTCATCTTAGAGGCTGTGAGAGTACCATGCAGCTGGTCCATCTTGAGATCCTTTAAATTAGCCATTTCTTCAATAAATAAGACTTTGGCATCAAATCTCATGGGTAGAGATCTTAATTTTTTTGAACAATTATCTCTTCCTTGACCTCTTCGCCAAGTTCTCTAATCATATTAGCCACTTCATCAACTTTGAGGAAGTATTCTGCTATGCTTTCATTCTCATTCATTCTTAAGCTTTCAAACCCCATTCTGAAAGTCTGAAGTTTTTCTCGCTTGAATTTTTCATCTCCTTCATGACTCTGATTAAGATTTACCCACACTTCCTTACCAAACTTACAGTGCATAACCTTTACAAGTTCTGATTGACTAAGGCCAAAGAGAATGTGTTTTTTGGCTTTAGCATTGTTCCCATATAATTTTTTACCATATGCATCAGTGAGAGGAATATGAGGAATGTTGTAGTCTACTAGTACTGAAGTCAAAACATCTACTCCCAGGGACATAAGATACACTTCCATTCTTACTTTCTAAAAGACATAGCTTGTCCCATCAAATACTGGTATTATACTTGAGTAATCCTCTTTACTCTCTTGCCTAGACATAATTCCTTATAGATCTACCTTCTAGTGATTAGATTGTTGCAGAAGGAACCTTCGCTCTGATACCAATTGTTGAAATAAGGAATTCCTTGGGGGGGGGGGCCGTGAATCAGTAATTAAGAAACTCTTATTATTTTTCTTATTATGCTTACAATACCTTCTTATATTCTTTTACTTGTGAGAAAATTCATTCACAAAAGCAGTGAACCAACAATATTTCAAACACACATGTTCAAACAACAATCACATAAGCATCATACATTTGACATAGTGTTTTTCACATGGAAACCCAGAGGTAAAAAACCACCTATTTTTTGTTTGTTTATGATGTAAATTAAGCACCCACTTAATTACATTTTTTTTTTGTGAGTACCCACTCACAGGAGGCACCAACCCCCTTTTGTTAGCCCGCACCAACTTTCCAAGAGGCACCAACCTCTTCAATGTGTAGGCACCAACCTGCTCTTGCCATTGTTCTACTATTTCATACAAATTTCAAACTGAAAACAGAGACATACAATAATACAATTAAAATACCAATACTCGATGTTTGCAGATTCAACATTTTCACTTTGTCTTTTGGGCTCATTTGCAGCATGTATTTTCTTGCCGCTCACATCAACACTTCCTCTGTGCTCTGCCTCCTCTGTTAAGGGCTCTCTACTGTCTTCTCTATAGCACTACCCTTGCAATTATCCACACGACACTCTCGCTACACTTGCCATTTTATAACATAGTTTCCTCCTTGGTGCTTCGACCTCTCTGTCTCAACATGCAACTCACAACACAACACACTCATAAACACTTTTCCCAAGGTAGTCTTTGATGTCTGTCCTTTAGCTGCCCATTTGTACTTAGGCATGGCTTCCCTTTCCGCTGTTGCGTCTCCTGGTAGTTTCTTCTCATAATGTAGAAACAGAGATAGACCTTGCAATCCTTTATTTTCTTACTGTGTAGAGATCCATGATGAGAAATTAATTCTCAGATGACCTGCACACTCCTCTGAGAGTCCCATTCTCATTTAGCATTCCACAGATCTTGACAGTTCATAGAGATGACTGCTTTGTTCTCATTTATCACTACCATTCGTGCACGCGAAGCATCCGTTTGCTTTCTCCATTCTCTGGTATTCATCTCTGCTAGAAATGTTGTCCTCGATTTCTTTTCATAGAGTCTTCTACAGGTTTAGCCCCTTTCAACGATCAATACCTCTGACCCTGTATTCAATTTCACAGTTGCAAACCCATACATCTTTTAAATCGTTGTATTGTATCATTGGTGAAACTCCACATCGTAACTTCACAGAGGTGGAATGTTACGATATTTGTCAGTCTCGATGTCCTTAGCTCCTTGAGCATTTCTCCTCCATGGGACCGAGAATTGTGTCCTGCGGCTTAGATTTTAGGTGCTAAGATGTTTTGTTCCTACTGGGAGCGAATATTCCTTTAGTAACTACTCTGCACCCTTTGCTTCTTTGGAATTTCATGACCAAGAGCCAACACAATATCAGAATCCCCTTTCATCGTAACTTTTCTTAAATCATCTGCACTGAAGTTATGTGGTCTTCATCCTCCGATATGCCAACCTTCGATATGATGTAATCACTTCACATGGCATCTTCATAGAGATGAGACGTGTCACCTGGATTTGGTACATTAGACACCTAATAAGGATGAATCAACCTTCCACATGTCCTGTCTTACTGCCACGTCATGTTGACGTCAAATGCCACTGTAGCTCCTCGGAGCTAATATTATGTCGCCATGTGTCGTACTAGAGGAGAGACAAGAGGGCCCAACATATCTTGGTTTTGTAGCCAGATTCTTTGTTAATATTCTTCAGAATTCCTCGATACTTCTAGTATTATCGAAACTATTGGATATCGTAACTTCTTAGACTACTGAGTTAAGAAGTTCCAATATTCTAATGTCCCAATCCTCCGATATTTTGATATTCCGATACCACAGTGCTTCTGATATCCCGTTGTTTCAATACTAATGTGCCAATGTGCTGATATCTGATGTTTCGATGTCTCGATCTTTGGGGTTCCGATATCCAATATGGATATGCCTGATATGCTAATCTTTGATACCCTAACCTCCGAGGTTTAAATACTCCTTCCTTCCTTAAGATTCAAATCCATGGACTTCAGCATCATATCTTTTGATCTAGGAATCCATTTTTGGACTTCTACATGTTGTTGGAAAACTCCTCCAGAGCAATTTGAATTGGATAGTGTACGATGTAGGATTTGAGTCCATTTTCTACTTATGAGACAACTGAAAACTCTCTGCTTCTTAACTCTTCTAATTTGTGCTTGGATAACTGAACTCTCAAACACCATAGTGATCATGTTATGGCTTCTTCAGTTAGCCTACTAATGTGATGATTCTCTACATGAAGCCTATAGCTACAATAGAATTCCAACTAGTTAATCACTGTAATCATCATTTTATGGCTTCTTTATTAAGCTTGCTACTATGATGATTTTATACAAAGCATTCCAACAACCATCGGATTCCTTCGGAACACACAATAGTCATCATTTTATGGCTTTTCCAATAAGCCTGCTGCTATGATGATTCTTGACATAAATCTTGTAGCTATGATATGAATCCTCATGAGCCATGCATTTGCTACAACATGCATTCTTGTTAGTCTGGTTGACATCAATGCCAACATTCATGCCAATACTAATACAACCACCACCAATTGTCCAAAAAGGATAGCCAATCATCTAGCTGGGCTAACTTTCATATTGGGTTAGTCAAATAAGTACCTCAACCCACTGTGATCACTCATCAAGATGAAACTCCTACCAAGAAGATAATATCTCCACATCTTCAATGCATGAATGATAGATGCCAACTTAAGATCACCAGTCACATATATTTCTTCTCATGCTCATTTATCTTCCTTGAATCATAGCGTACCACCTGCCCTTCCTACATCAGGACTTCATGAAATCCTTCCTTGAAAGCATCTATGCAAACCACAAAATCCTTATCAGGATCTGCAATCTTCAAGATGGGAGCATTGGTAAGCAAATTCTTCAACTTCTCAGAACTAGTTGCACACTCCTGAGTCCTTTCAAAATTATTCCATTTTCTCTTCAAAGATGCAATAGGATAACCAATCCTTGAGAAGTTCCTGATGAACTACTTGTCATAACTTGTTAGTCCCATGATTGATCTAGCCTCATCCACATTCCTAGGAATTGGCCACTCCATGATAGATTTAATATTTTCTGAATCCACTGTTATCCCTTCCTTGGAAACAACATGTCTCAAGAAATGAATCTAAGACTACAATAAACTGGACTTATTGACCTTAGCATACAACTGATTCTCTCTCAACAATCTAAACATTATTGATAGGTGCTCTGCATGCTCTTCCTCATTTTTGGAGTGTATCAATAAACATTATCACAAACATGTCTAGGTAAAGATGAAACACATTTCTCATCAAACACATGAAAGTAGCTAGAGCATTGGTAAGATCAAAAGGAACCACCACAAACTCATAATACCCATACTTTGTACAGAATGCAGTCTTGTAGATGTCTTCTTCTTTGATGTTCACTTAATGATATCCTGATCTCAAATAGATATTTCAAAACAATTGTATCTCCCTTCAGCTGATCAAGAAAATCCTCAATCTGTGACAATGGATACCTATTCTTGATAGTCACTTTATTCAACTACATGTAATCAATGCATAATCTGAGAATACCATCCTTCTTTACAAAAAATACTGGTGCACCCCAAGGTGATATACGTGGCCTTATTTATCCCTTATTATGCATTTGTTTAAGCTACAACTTCAATTCCACCAACTCTAGAGTGATCATCCTATATGGTACCTTATATATTGGTGCTACTCCTAGCATCAAATCAATCTAAAAGTCCACCTCTCTATGAGGAGGAAAATTTGAAATCTTTGCAAGAAACACATCCTGAAACTGTTGCAAAATAAGATGCCTCTTGATGACTTCAACATCCTCAACATCCCTCCTTTTTTCAATAGAAATATGCACTGCAAATAATAAGGATCCCTTTTGGTAACTTCTCTTTTTCTACATAGTTGTAACCGTTCTCACTGATATAGGATTCTTCTTTCCCTAAAAGATTCTCCTTTCCTTATCATCATCCAAGAACTCAATAGACTTGTCATAGTAGTTCACCTTTGTCCTATGAATGAACAACCAATGCATGCCCAAAAGAATACTATATGAACCCAAAGGAAGCAAATTTAGATGTGTTAATGTACACATACCATTCAACTCTGTTGGCTTGAGGGAGCCTGACCCTAGTTAAATGTTAGTTAGCCAAACAAATCCATACACTACTAGCCATTTCAGCATTAGCCTACAGAGCGTGGATTGAAGTCTCACCTAAAGCAGTATGGGAGGGTGCTGGAACCAAGTTTCCATACCCTTGAGATGGTTATGATGTCGATTTATTCTGGCAATACCTGACTTCGCCCAACTTGCTTAGCCCTCTGTTTCACTCTTTAGTACCTTCACGAAAGGGTATAATTGGCTTTTGCGCAACCCTAACCTGTGGGTCAGAGACTTTTGCGCTGCTAGGGCAATGAACTGCGATATCTCCCGAACTAGGCTAAGTGTCTTACTTATCTTATTAACCGATCTTAGTTAGCTTCGCGTAAACAAATGTGATTACTTGCATTTACTTAACCAATATATTTACATATATTTGCGCATCATATAAGCATTATAAGTGAAATTCATACCCAACATAGCAAGATGCATAAATAGGAAAGAAAGATGCAAAATTTGTAGAATACGTCTCTTTATTGATAATTCCAGATGATTACAGACTCAACTTGCCCTGCGCACTCAGCTATAGGGGTCCACGCACTCAACTGTAGATTTCTAGGCCTCTGCACACTCAGCTGCAGAGCCTCTACCTATGCTACAACCCAAACTTGGACTTCTACTCTAAAGCTATGACTCAGTCCTTCATTGATGCTTGATTGATCCCCTTAACTACTTAGAGCTTAGCTCTATTTATGGGTAGATCTTTTACAGCTGACATTACATTACCAAAATAAGGGCAGACAACCCTATGACTCTTTAACACCTATGTGCTCCATGACCCAAAACTATGGAGTCTTTACACTTGGATTACAAAATTGGACCAAAATATGGGCTTTTAGCCCCAACACTTCCCTTGGGGGATCCTGTGCCCAACAGGCCCCCAACACAAACATCGTGACTCGCCCTCTAGTCACTCTTCAGGTGCGGAGATCTTAGCACGAAGACCTCCCAGCTCCATTTAGATAACCACAACCTCGACAGTGCATTGAGCGGCTGCTTGCTAGACTGCTTCCACTTGCTGCTCGGTGACTGCCGTTGAACTGTTGCCTTGAATCTTCTGCTGAGTTACCTATAGTGTTGCATGCTTTCCTTCAATGGAAGCTGTGATCATATAAGCCTCGTCTATCCATGGCTACAGGTGTACTTTTAGGACCACTTCTTTGTGCCGAGCAGTATCCACCTGTTCCTTAAGCACTTCTGCCTCTTGCATCCATGCGAGCCTCTATGTGAGGGTGACCATCTACGCAGTCCCTTTGACCTCGTCATATTTTTGTTGTAGCTTGCACGCCTCTGTCTCTAGATGCTCTACATTCAGGTCCTCCTGCAGTGTGGTTAGGACCTCGAATGCTTACTCAAAAAGTCGCATGCAATCTGCTACTGCACTGTCAACCACCGCTATTTCTGTTGTAACCATGGTGGTATGTTGTTCCTTGTCTTTCGGTGGAGTTGAAGGTTGAGTCCTCAATTGTGATTCTGTGATTTGCAGGTTCAGTTCTAGCTAAACCTTCGCCATCTCTGTTTGAGCGTCGTGCACCCCAATGGCCAACTTACGGATGCGTGCCTCAACTAGTTCTTCTGCCTGAATGTCCAACTTCGAGACCATTTGGTAGGCTTCCTCCACTACCTTCATGATCTTCTTGTTCTATTCTACTGCCTCGTTGCACTGTAGGCCCAACTGCTCGATGTTGATGCACTGCTCGCTCATCACCTGTAGAGCGTGACTCTCTCGGGCCCCAAGTTCCGTGGTGACTCCATCCTGTAAGAGGTAAAGCGTCTCCCGGGGGAGTGCGACCATATTCAATCCTACCCCTTTTAGACTACTAACCATGGGCCTGTTGGCATCACTTTCTATAGTGAGTGCCCCATCTAGAAGTAGTACTGTGTTGGTTACCCTTGTGTGCAACATCTCTTGGGTAGCTAAAGTTCCAATCATGAGGCTGGTGGACACTGTGCCAGCCTGTGGAGTGCGAGCCTGCAACTCATACAACTCTGTCCAGAGAGCCCCCAATACCAACTGCTGTTGTTCTTCGAACTGCTAGAGGGCCTCCATGGTGACATCCCTCGCCATTTCTCCGATATCGTGCAAATCTACCTCAGTGAGGGTGATTGGGTCAAAGGATGTCTTTGACGCCTTGGTTTTCTTTTGTGGCACTGGCTTCTCTTGCAGGCGCTGACGCTTGAGTTGGGTGGATGTCATCTACGGGTCCGCGCCACCTTGTTCTATTGGATCCTTTATTTCTGCTTCAGTCCCGGGCAAAGGTGACTCCTGTCCTTCACGCTCTTCTCTTCTTGTACTCTACTATGTTGCCAATTTCACGGCATCGTGCGCTACCTAGGCCTTAGCCTCCGCTTCCTCTTTTCTGCACTTCTATGCCAGCTACACCATTCTGAGTTTCATTTCTTCCTTATTACGCTATGCAACAGACTTGTTCGTTTCCATCGCGGAGTCTGTTGGAGCGTGCCACTCTAGTGGCCAAGACTTGAGGACTGCAAATATAACATCATCAGTTGCTAGATATGGTAAGTTATGCCATGTCTTCATGGGGTCCTTCTGTGCCCTAATAAAGACATGGTGGAAATCTACTTTGAACTCTGCAAAGCTCTGCAAACTAGTGTATACTGTGGGTGACAATCGTGGCTTGCGATTGAACCCCGTCTAGATACTCATCTCCATCAAGACCCAAAAGATCTTACTTTATTTTCTGCGCTGTGTGTCCTTGGTAACCCATGACGAAGCATACTTCGCTGCCTTTGGAAGGTCCGGCACAGCCGAAGGGAATTCGATATCTTCTGGCAACTCCCATTCCACCAGTACAATTGACAGCAGGAGCCATGCATAGTGGAACGTCTTGCCCTGCTCCTATGCCTCACGATAGTTCGCAAGGAACTCGCCACATAGATAATTCACCTAGTTGAACTAGACTCCTTCAGCGCATTGGGCCGCTAGTGCAATCACAAGCACAGGCACCTCATTTGCATGGCACTTCCGCATCACCTTCCCTGCTAAAATTTGCGTCGCTACCTTAACTGCAGGGTTGTTAATACTAGAGATGGCATATCCTCGCTTCTTCTTCTCCAACTTGAATTTCTTCTTCATAGCTTCCGTGAGGACCAAATCGCCACCTTTTCCTTCTAATATATTGGCTGGATCCTCCCCTGAGTAAGGCAACCGTGTGATCCAATGGATCAAGTGGTTTATGATGGGAATGGGCTCCTCCAGCCACAAACATCCATCATGCACCAAGAATAACAACTACCTAATGACGAAGACGGTCACTAGGACATGATGGTAATGCGACACCTAGAGAATGTTGAGTAGCCTGGCTTTCTCAACACCCTTGAGCCAAGTCCGTGGCTCCAATTCAATTGTTCTAGTATTCGTGTCAATCAGTCGGTGCAATAGCTGCTTAGTCGCTAGATGTGAGAATTTCTCGTGATATGTGAGGTCCCAATCTTCGAATTTCATTACAGGAACTCGCCCTAAGTGTGGCCCTGAAAAAACAATGTCATCAGGGAGCAACATAGTTTGTAGGGAGCTCTTGCTCTCGTCTATGTCCTTCGGCACCTTGGCTTTGCCCTTGCATGGAGGAACATATTCGGGTAACCTGGTAATAGGGTTTGCACCCTGGGTTTCAACTTCCATTTCCACGTCCTCCACATCCACCAGGATTTCTTCAGATTCTTCATCATCACCCTCCAGATTAATGGCCTTCCCCTCTCCTGCAAGGTGAGCTTGGTCCTCTGTGGGTTTCTTGGTGAGATGCGCACCAGGATCATAGCCTGCTTATCCTTCTTAGGTCTCGGTGTTCTGGGTGATTTAGGGACCTCAACTATCACTATGGCACACTTTAGGGCTTCTACTACTGCAATTCCTTATGCGGCTTCCTCAGATGTCAACATCATTCTAATCAGGAGGTCCTGCGTTTCTTTTGGAAATCTCTCAAACATTGAACTTCCTCTCAAAGCCTCAAAATTCATAAGGTCCATACACACCTGATAGCGCAACAACTGAATTTTCAAAATGCCAAGTGTTTCTCACTAGATAGCCACCTATGATTTATAGGGCTTTCTAAATTCAAATCTGACCATTCCCCCAACATTCGGCCCATTAATGCTAGATTGGTGGCAGATTTCCAAGAATCAAATCCATAAAGTTCATCTTAAATGCTTGCCTCCTACTCCAATTTGCCTCGAACCGACCATCAAATCATGAATAGTGACTTTAACGGTCACTTTCTGGTGGACCTGTGTGCTAGCGTAGCTATCTTCGTGTTGTTACGGACCTTGTGAATCTTCGTTGCTTCACGCAGTCCTAACATTGCACAGCCCCCCAACCCGGGCAGTGTAGTTTATAGTCCTGCACCTCCTTTCAGCTGTTTGGAGCATTAAGGTTGTGATACTTTCATATAGTCACATGGCCAAATCACTGATGTATGGCTTCAAGCGACTTCCATTCACCTTTCCTGGGAAGGGTTCTCCATTTAACTTAACCAAATAGACCGCGCCACCATCGATAATCTCCTTAATAACATAGGGCCCTAACTAGTGCATCCTGAAATTTCCTAGGAATTTATCAAACTTACTATCATACAACAAAACTAGATCATTTACCTTGAATGTGTGCAACTTGATGTGTCGATCATGCCATGCCTTTTCACGTTGCTTCTGGGCCTATTGGTGAAAGCTAACCAAAAATCAATCTTCTTCGATCTCATTGATGAGACTCATCATTGGGTAATTATATGGGCATTAATTCACCTCCTAGCTTAGTCAAACCAACTATTCTCATAACTTATTGCAATCTTTTGGTTATATCTTGTTTATGAGATGAGTTAGAGTTGGATATTTTGCTTTGTGGTCTAATGTGCATTTAATGCAGGATTAAGGGATAAAAGCAAGGAATTTTGGCAAAGACCTTGGTCAAAAATCGAATGGGACAAAGGAGAGGAATTATAGGAGGGAAATCCTCCTCATTTACTACCCCTCCATCGGAATATTCCTCCATCAACTCAATGTGTAAACAACCAAATCATGAGGACTAGGAGGCAACCGAGCAAGTGAAAGACAAAGGACTAGTTTATCTTGAGCTTGGGAGCCGAGCCTCCCTAATTTTAAGGAAGTCGTTGGAGACTTCAGATGTATAAGTAGAGAGGTCTGGGACCTCAGTAAGGTTCAGATTTTTTATTGTAAAACTCTACTCTATTTTCGAGCTGCAAGACCTGTGATATTTTTTGATGTAATCCATTGTTTTGATAATAAGAATGAGTTTTGTTTTGAGCCAGCACTAGGTTAACTCAGAGGGATGAAGCTCTTGGGTTAGGGCCCAACCCTAGTAGCCAAGGCTCCTCTTTATTGTATATGTATGCTAGCATAGATTCATAGTTTAATTGTTCATTTTCTTAGCAGCTGCATTTCCATTACAATAGTGTAGATTAGATTGGTTGTATGTTAGTTTTCTTCCATTTGTGCCTTCTTTCAATTAGCAAGTTAGCAAGGAGAAAAAGGATAACCATAAGGTTTTTAGCAGGTGTCTCGGCCTCACTTCCTCCCTCTGGGACCATGACTTGAGGAAGAAACCCTTCAACAACCCCAAAAACACAGATTTCTAGTTCTTGCATGAGCTTTGGAGTTTGTTGTCTTGATTTAGCATTTGGTTCATTTCATTGTCATATTTTTCCATTACTCTAGTTCTACAATAAGATCTCACTCATGCTTTCATTCCTTTCAACATTCTCTTCATGCATAATATAGGCAATTGATTCATGCTTTTCTAGTTTACGAAAATGTATTTTGTTGCATAGTTCTTCGAAAACACACATGTCTTAATCACAACAGGTACCTTAGGAAGAGACTCAGAATTCATCACCAACAACCACCTTCCATTTCATCCACCTTAGCCATCTCTTGTTCCACCATCACCCTGACTAGTTTTTTTGTCATTTTCCATTAAAAATCCCCTAGATATATTGAGCGAATTTAGCCATCTTTGATCTTGGAAATTGACTCCTGAGTGTTCCTAGACCTTCTAACACCCCATACCACTCATCGCACACCTTTCCCAAGCTTCCCAACACCTCAAAATTAGCTCTCGGGCATATCCTGTAGGTTTCTTGTAATTCCTATAGGATCATCCTGCAGGTTTCTAGTACATCCTATAGGTTTTCTTGAAACGGCCTGTTTTGAGGCCGAATTGATGGGGAACCTCTAGGAAGTCAGAAAAAGCCTCCTAGGACCCGTCCACACCATCCAACCACTCCATAAGACTTTTAGCCATCCTTAATCACCTTCCATCTACCTGTCACATCCACAAGAACAATTAATTTGCATACTTGATTTTTCCTTAAAAAAACCCAAAAAAGTGAAAACATATTTAGTTTGGTTTTCTTGCTTACACATTAGTATGGTTTGATGCTCTTTACTTCTATAGCTTAGATAGTAGCATTAGGTTAGTGATGATTTAGCAATTCTGCTTAGCACAACTGTTTAAATGGTTAATTAGGATATGGTGTGATTTAACATTACATGTTGTTTTCTTCATTACTATAGTAGTGTAGCTCTCTTAGAATAGATTTGCTCTTCTTCCATCAAAGAATCAAGCTTCTTCTGACTCTAGAGAATTCTGGCTTGGAACCCATGGGGTCTCTCACTGGATGAATAGTGACAACAGGCAGGACCTTCACTTTTACTTTTGCATATAACACTGTCACCTCCAAGTTTGTACGAACCCCGGGTTGATAAGTAAAGCTGGTAGCCCAGGAGTTACAGCATCCTTGCTGCAATAATGGCGCTCATCACTCATCCAGTTGCATGAGCCTCTCTTCCAAGGCTCTGTGATCCTTCATATCTATGAGTGTTGTTATACACAAACTAGGCATGATGTATTCCATAGGCATTACAACTTCCACACCATAGACAAGCCTAAAAGGTGATTGTCCCATCAGCTTTTTGCATGTTGTCCGATAAGCCCACAATACTGCTGGTATGCATAGGTCCCAATTACTTCACTGAGCATTGAAAACCTTGGTCAGCACATTTTCAAGTACTTTGTTGAACGCCTCCACTGTCCTGTTAGCTTGTGGGTGATAAGGTGTGCTCTTCTGGTGATACACCTGAAATTCCTCTGTTAGTGCACTAATCATCTCATTAAGGAAGTGCGTACCATGATCACTCATCAAGATCTTTGACATCCAAATCACGTCAGTACATGCTCAAATAGAAACTTTGCGGCAGTCACGCCCGTGCAATCCTTCACTGGTTGTGCTTTTGCCCAACGAGTCAAGTACTCCGTCGCAGTGATAATGTACCTTGCACTTGTCTTTCCTTGGGGCTGAATAGGTCCTACAAAATCTATTGCCCATTTTTCGAAGGGTTGCAACGTTATTTGTGGATTGAAGGGATTTCATCCCTTTGCGATGGCCTTCCTATTCTTTGACATACAACACATGCCTTGCAATATGCTTTTGAATCCTCATGAAGGGTTGGCCACAACTTGACACATAGAATCTTCCGTGCAACTTCTCTCCCTGCATAATGTCCTCCCGTGGCTCCCCAATGAGCGTCCGCGAGGATATAGATGCCCAACAATGATAAAGAAATCTACTGCACGCACCACCAATTCCTTCTTTTGCTGGACAGAGTATCCTTCTGGTACAGATCATGTTGTTAGGAAGTGTATTATATCCTCAAAATGACCATCTGTGACACACACTACAAATAGCTACGTGTTAGGCAATCCTTCTTCCAAGTTAGTAGGCTCCTCCCCTATTTCGATGTGCGACAGATGATCTGGTCTCGCGTTCGATCATCCAGGCTTCACAACAACTTCAAAATCGTATTCTTGGAACAATAAGAGCCATTTGCAGATTCCCACAGGGTTATTGACTAGGTACTTCAGCACAGAGTGGTCCCTATACATCTTAAAGAGGCCTCCTAGCAAGTAGTGTCGGTGCTTTTGGAGTGCATACACCATAGCTAGCCCCTGGCATTTAGTGGTAGAATAGTTCTTTTCGGCTTTGGATAATTTGTAGCTTGCGAACACGATAGGGTGGTCCAAGCCTTCTCTGCCATCCTGTGTTAGTACTACCCCCAACACTATACATGACGTGTCAACATGTACATGAAACTCTTTCTTCCAGTTCAGGAAGACTAGAATCAGCGCGGTAACCATGTTTTCTTTTAATATACCCAAGCTTTTCTTACAGTCATCGTTCTAGCATAACGTGACATCCTTCTTCAACAATTTTTCCATCAGCGCGGTGATCTAGGCATAGCTTCTGATAAACTTCCTGTAATATCCCGTATGTCCCAGAGTAGCACGCAGTTGTTTCAAACTCATTGGCGCTTCCAAATTCAGAATCACCACGATCTTCGCGGGGTCTACCGTCAGTCCTTGTCTACAAAACACATGCCCCAATAGGTTCCCAAAAGGAATGAAAAACAGGCACTTCTTGAGGTTAAGTGTGATCTTGTATCTTCAATAGGTATCCAACATCAAGCACAAACTCACTACATGGTGCTTAACCAACCCAAATACAGTCTAATCATCAAAATATACCTCCAGGAACTTATGAATAAATTCCCTGAAGGCCGCAACAACCATGCACAAAAATATAGCAGGTGCATTCTTCAATCCAAATGGCATTACAGTATATTGAAAGCAACCCCAGTCAGTCGCAAAGGTTGTCTTTCTCCTATCTTTCGGCATGATTTTTATTTTGTGGTACCTAGAGAACCCATCAGTGAAGGAATATGCTTCCTGGCCACCTACATTATCCAACACTTCATCCATGAACGGGGTGGGAAAGGATCATGCACACAAGCGTCATTCAGTGTTCTGAGATCCACGCATATCCTTATCTCATCCTTCTGCTTCTTCTCTTGCACCACCATTGGGCTTACCCAATTGGATTCTTCCACAGGCTCAATGATGCCTACTGCTAGCATTTTGTCTAGCTCTAAGAGGACCTTCTCCTTGTATTTCGGATTTAGACGGTAAGGCCTCTACTTAACTAGCTTCACGTCACATTTTAACGTGATCTTCATCACTCCTAGATCTCCAATTATTCCTTTCAAATTTTTAAACTTGGTAGGGAATAAGTCCTGGTATTTGCAGAGAAATTCAGTGATCTTATCCACCTCTGCGTCATCCCAGTAGTCTCCAATCTTCGCGAATTTGGGTTTTGCCTCTATACCAATGTTCACCTGTTTAGTTCTCACCGGCGCAGTTATATCAAGGTTCTAAATCTGTGGTCCTTGAACCTCTCAGTGGCCTTTTGTTTCTGGAATTTTAATCTTCCGTGGATCTTCGTCCTCCTCTTCAGCAGTTACATTATAACATTCCAGTGCATGACTCAGCTGAGTAGCCCATTCAAGCTGAATCAGGTCTAGAGGATCTTGTGGTATCCTAAGGATGGTTGCTTTCACCTCTTGTAGCGCTTCATCAATACTGTCAAGCCCATCCTCAAAACTGAATGTCATCATGAATCCTTCACACAGCATATCCCATTCACCTCTCCCATGGCGAAGTTCTATTTCTATATACCAATTCATTGGGATAACATCTAGGGTATGATAGAACAGGTGCACCAACTTAGGTTGTGGCTTTTCTACATAGGCCTATGTCCATTTGGCCAGATGCTTTCATAGATCATCCTGTCCATTGTACTTGTCTATCAATCGCATCTTAGGCTTTTCAAATCATGCTCTCATCTTCCTACTATATTCACACCAATCATCAAAGCTTCCCTTGTGCGTACTCCACCATCTCGTGGGCATAGCACCTAGTCCAAGTCCTGGAAGCATTGCTTTTCTAGCACCTCCCTTTCAAATGCATCCAAAAAGGTATCTACCTCAGTTAGACCATCATAAGTAGGCAGATTCCTTACCTCTAACGACACACAATGCAACGACCGGGTCATCATGTTGCAATTCAATGTAGTTACTTCATGTAACCGATTCTGCCAGTGTTCTATTTCTTCATCGGAATCCGAAGTGCAGGAACTCTCGCGCTCCCATGTAATCTGTCCATCCGCGGTGGGATTCACCCAATCTTGGTCTCACGCTGTTATCTTATAGATGCAGTCCAGATCATCATCACTCTCATAATCACGGACTGGTTCCGTATAGTGTGATCCTTCAGCAAGATCCAGGGGTATTATTACGCACAATGATTTCTTCTCAAAGATCATCTTTCGCTTCTTCAGATTGATTACCCTGTTCATATCAGTAGCCTAGTTGATTCCCAGGAGTGGAGGGTAGTAATTTATGTCATCCACAATATCCAGTACTTCAAAATCTTCCAGCGCACTCGCTCCCTCAATATCCACGGTCATCCCCTATAGCTGCCCCATGGTTATGATTTTCTGTTGATTCGCCATCCTTAGCTAAATCGAAGACCACTGTAGCGTAGGTCTCCCCATTCACTCCCAAGTCTGCTTTGGTAGGACATTCGCATCTGACCCCAGGTCCAAAATGACCTGATCCATTCCATACTGTCCTATTTGCGCGATCAGTCTCATCTCCCATCCCGTCCTTGTTTTATGCTTGCTAATCTTTCATACTATGCGTGGTTCACCTGGCGCGATTCCAACGCATCTATTGATGAGTTATTACAACCCTTTCACGGCCTCACTATCGCATAGTAGCTTCATACAGGTTTCCAGGAAAGTTGTGAGCATAGAGGGGTCCATCTCCGGCTCGGGCTTATCCTTGCTTTCTGAAGTGGAGGCCTCAGCGAAGCTCTTCTTAGCTTCCATGAACGCTTCTCGAGCGCGCTCCAAATCAAACTTAGCCTCTTTCTTTGGGGCCTTGTGAACCCATGTATTGTCTTCTGGTTTTTTCAAACCTCATTATCTACAGGTTCTGAGTCAGGCGAGGTGGTAGTGCTCCTTTTTCATGTATCCTAGCTATCAGCGTAGGAAAGTCTTCTATTTCATGATCAAACAGTGTGCAATATTTGCACGATGGATGCGTTGGATTAGTGCAATCACGAGCATAGTTCCCTAGTCCTCCACAATTGTATCAAATCAACTGTCCTTGACCACTACCAGGTCCTCCTCTGCCTCGGCCTCGTCTGTGCCCCTGAAACCCTGTTTGCGCCATCCCTGCATTCTGGTCAAGGGGCCGCGTTTCGGCCTGAACCTTGTAGGTGGGATTTCTATCCATCATCAATTCATAGCTACTAAAAGTACACTCATCATGTCCTACCGACCTACAAAAGTTGCAGAACAACTATTGTGGTGCTTGCACATGCTTCTGTAGCAAGTGACAATTATTTGTGGCATGTTTTCCGGCTACCTGACAGATAGCGCACCATAAAGTGCAGGTCTCGCTTGAGCTTCTGTCCTTAAAGGAATCAGTCCTCCTCCTGCAAGGTAATTTGTAAAGACTGGGCAGTGGTCTTTGTCATCACACTTACTCTTGCATTTCAAACACCATACCTCTTCGTGGACCTTTGGTCAAACTGTCTTGTCCTGCTTTAGACTTTGCATCTCAAGACACAGATTCTTCAACTGCGCATGGATCTACTGGACTTCTAGTTTAGGATCTTGCATCAAAGTCTCATGCATTCTCATGGCGATCTCCAAGGCCTCTGCCTGATTTTTTATCGTTTGTTGCAATAGCACACTCCTCAAATGTGGTAGTAACAAAGCCACAAACCACTCGCGATGTTGTCCATCTGTCAAGTTCATGTTGGCTTCACAAATCATACATTTCAACCTCTAATCCAATTCCCAAGGTGTCTCATCTGGTTACATTGTGATCTCTTTGAATCCCACAATCGACTGTGCTTCAGATTTAGGCATGCTAAATTCCCTATTTAGTGTTGTTTGGATGTCCACTACTCTAGCATTCAGGTTATCGTTGGATTACTTAATATACCAGGTTAGCGCACAATCTTGAAGAGCACTAACTAGTGTCTCCTTCTTTATGTGATCATCTGTAACACCTTGAGCTTCCCATACAGCCCTCACAACGAACTAGAATTGGTCTAGGTCCTCATTTCCTAAGCCTTTGAAAAAAGGAAAATTCACTGTGTTTTCCATACTGAATCGCGGTGGAGGTGGAGGTGGTACGGGTGATGTTGGAGGCCATGGCGGTGAAGCTGATGGTGGTGTGGGCAGAGGTGGTATTCGTGGGAATCCTTGCCTTATTAACTAAATAGCACTTCGTGGAGAGATCTTCGATATTCCTTCTTCGTATTTTCACGGAGGTGAAATTAAGGGGCTATACTCCGGACCCTTATTTCCTTTGTTCTTGTAATTTTTTCCGCTTCGCATTGTCCCAAACATTAAGGACGCTGCATAACCTATTTTTCGCACAACAACATTTTAATCCAAGTATTCAAAGATTTTACGTACTTACCTCACGGTCCTTTCAAAAAGCGTCACTCTGCCTCGCTATAGCTGTCTGAGGTGTTGACCACGAATTCAATCACAAATGCTCCTATGACGCGATCAAGCCAATGATCGACAGCGCGAGTCATCTTATCCTCTGATGCTTCCAACCTTCGCACTAGCTTTGGGGTCCACACAATTGGACAGTCAAGTTTCCACCTTCCTTTGCTATCTGCTAGCTTCGTGATCGACTTGTACAACTCAGTAGGAAAGGAGGCGAAAAAGGTTTCGTGGATCTCCATATATAGGTATCGGTCCAACCACTATTCTTTTGACAGTCTTGGGTTTCTATTTTCTTGTGCCGTGAACTCGTGAATCCTTCTATCCAACCAACCTTCAATTTCTTCCTTAGATGGATTCCAGTGATACGACATCACACATCCCTTATGCAGATTTTAGTCTTGGCAACGGAACCATTTGTTGGCTTGAGGGGGTTTTGACCCAAGTTTAGCATTAGTTAGCCAAACAAATCCCTAGACTACTGGCCCTTTTGGCATCAGCCCGCGGAGTGCGGAGTGAAGTCTCACCCGAAGCAATATGGGGGGATGCTGGAACCAAGTTTTTGCACCCTTGAGATAGTTGTGATGTCGGTTTATTCCGGCTATACCTACCTTTGCGCAGGTTTCTTAGCCCTCTGTTCCACTCTTAAGTACCTTCACAGAAGGGTATAATTGGCTTCCGCGTAGCCCTACCCTGTGGCTCAGAGACTTTCACGTTTCTAGGGAAACGAACTGCGATATCTCCCAAACTAGGCTAAGTGTCTTACTTATCTTATTAACTGATCTTAGTTATCTTCGTGTAAACAGATGTGCTTACTTGCATTTTCTTAACCAATATATTTACATATATTCATGCATCATATAATAATTATAAGTGAAATTCATATCCAACATAACAAGATGCATAAAGAGGAAAGAAAGACGCAGAATTTGTCAAATACTTCTCTTTTTGATAATTTTGGATGATTATAGACTCAACCCGCCCTGCGCACTCAGCTGCAGGGGTCGGCGCACCCAGCTGCAGACTTCTAGGCCTCTGCACACTCAACTGCAAAGCCCCTACCTACGCTGCAACCCAAACTTAGACTTCTGCTCTAAAGCTATGACTCAATCCTTCATTGATGCTTGATTGATCCCCTCAACTACTTAGATCTTAGCTCTATTTATACAATCCCATGGTCCGTGGACCATGGGTAGATTTTTTACATCCGAAATTACATTACCAAAATAAGCGCGGACAATCGTATGACTCTTTAACACCTACTCGCTCCACGACCACAAAATGTGGAGTCTTTACACTTGGATTACAAAATTGGACCCAAATATGGGGTTTTAGCCCCAAAACTACCCTTGGGGGATTGCACGCCCAACAAGCTCAAATGCACAAGATCTCATCCAATGATGAACTCTTTTCTTGGCCCATGTAGCCAACTGCACCAACCAAGATTATGCATTCACTTTGTTATTCAAGAAACACTTATCCACCAGGTCAGGAACAATATAACTATAATTAAATCTAGGATCAATCAAAATAGAAACAACTTGATCACAAATCTTACCTTCCATCTCGATAATGGATGCATGATGATTAGCCTACTTATTACCCACTGCTGCATAATGAGGAATACTCTGCCCAACATCTCCAACTCTTTGTTCCTCTTGAGAATTGTAAATTTGAGGCCTTCCACCCTAATGCGATGGGTAATAACTCCTATGATGTTGTCCACCACAAGTCCAACACCTCAAAGGCTTCATGCCTTTACCCTTATTCTACTCCTCGGGTTGAAATCCATGTATTTTTTCAATTACATTGAAATTCTTGTAAGGTGCTACATTCTCCTTGTCACCTGCATCCTGATGTCTTCCTCGCTTCTTAGCCAACTTTCCTTTAGTATTCTCATTACCCTTCCAGTCATGATTTAACTTAGGCTTGTGCTTAGACTGCTCATAACAATGATTCATATTTTTGATGGCTTCTTCCAGTGACCAAGGCTTGCCAAAATCAATTCAGTCCTTAAATGCTACTAGCAACCCATTGATGAACCTTTAGACCTTTATCTTCTCATCCTTGAGGTAGGACACATACCTCAAAAACTCTATAAACTTGGTCATATACTCTTGATCTGTCATGGAACCCATATTAAGCTCATAGAACTCCTTGGCCTTTGAGTCATAATATATCTTAGACAAGTACTTCTTCCTGGAGAGTCTTTTAAACTCATGCCAACTCATCTCCTCTACTCCGATGCCTTTGACACAGTTCACATATTTCCACTAGATATCTTCTTTTCCCTTGAGACTGAAGATAGCTATCTTGGCTATCATATTCTATGAATAATCAGTCAATTTGAAGAACTTCTTCATCCCAAGTATCCATGCTTCTGCATCTTCTGACTTCTTCACTTCCCCATCAAAAGTAGGAGGCTTTGATTTATTGAACTCTTCTAGAAAATATTGCTTCTCACTCCTCCTATAATGACGTTGGTGGTATTAACGATGATATATCTCATAAACATAGCTAGAATAGCATCCATGAGTGTTATCCTGCTTGTTAGGTGTATCCGAATATTTTCCTACTCTGATCGTGTCATCCCTATCAAACCTATATCCTCTATGAGACCTACTTCCATCTACCTTGTTTTTCATTCATTGTTGTCCATGATTGATCCCTAGTTGTCCCTACTTCTACAAATATGAAAGGATTTGAAGGATGACTGCATTAACTTCTGCATTATTTTCCTGAGAACTGGCAAGTCATTTCTATGCCTCAATCAACCCATTATTATCTACCTTGCAACTTTTGATCCATGCCTTCAAAATTCTTAATGTATCTGCTAAATCGGGAGAGTAATCTACTCCTCATTTCCCAAATGACCTTTCCCATTCCATATAATTCACATCAGGCTTATAAGGGGATTCATGTGAAGTGTATTCCATCGTTCTGCTCTTCATCTTTGATCTTTTATCTCCTGAAAACATGTCATGTTAAATAAACCAAATAGAGACATAATCAAAATCATACCTTAGTGTGTTTTAGGGGAGGCTATCTTGTTTGCACAATCAATCCAGATTAGAATGATATAGGTACATAATGACATCAACATAACAACATCATTCATGATAACACAAAATTGCAATAATTACCACATGCATGGAAACCATAACCATAACAACACATGCATTTTAGACACATATACAATTAACATGCATGCATAACAATCACATTTACCCTGAGGTCGAGTGTTGCAACCTCACTTTGATACCACCATGTAACTACCCCTCCCACATTTACCCACATTTACAAGCTCTATAGGGTAAACATGAGTTGAATGTCACTATGATATGACCCAACCTCCAAGTTCCAAATTATGGAAGTGGGGGCTACAAACCTGAAGTAAATTGACATCCCTCAAAGACACAAATCCCTTAGGAGCCTACCAACTACCCTAGGTGATCAATCCCTAAGCTTGAACTCTTTTTTCACTAGGTTTACTCCCCAACCGCACCCATAACACTTCATGCATGTGGTTGTGATACAAGAGAATATTAAATTTTTTATTCCATATCATTTTTATGCTATGTAATTTCTATAATCCTAGGTTAGTTGAGCGAGTGATTTATTATTATGGATCTAAACGAAATATTGTTGTAACAAATTGAGGCCACATTAATAAAAATATAGAGGGTGCATCTGGCAGAGGGAAACATCTTTGATTATTAGTTTGATATTAATATGTGAGTTATGGTTTTGATATTTTTTTAGAGTGAATTTTTCAGTAGAGACCAAGCTTCGAAAGCGACCAAGAAATCAATAACAAGGATGCTTGGAAGTAGGTAAGTGATTGAAAAACCTATTTACTCTATGAAAATCCCATTGATCAAGTCAAAGGACTTAGATTGGCTTTCGAAGACCAAGTAATCAACATTATCCAAGACTAGTTGGAAAGCTATTGTTGGAGTAATCGATATTTAAGATTAAACTCGGGGCGATGATCATAGGAATTTAGATATTTAATTTGCAGAGATGGCATTATCAAAATCTGATGATCCAAATTATAAATCAACATTGAGGGATGCCTCCATGATTCAACGCACAATTTAATGAAATTTGATTCCTCCTTTCTGTAAGTGGAAGATGGTTCAATGAACAATGGGTGGTTGTGGAATAATTACAACCTTAGCACAATTTTTTTATGGTCTCTCCCATCGACATTACATAGGTTTTGATTAGTGTGTAAGAGGTGGCTTTTTGGATCAGCAAGAGATTCCACTCGCGTTCCTATTCCATGCTAGAAAACGCCACTGGAATGCATCCATTACAATGATGATCCTTCTTCCCTGCAAATTGTGTATGGTTAGTCGGCTTTTAATGAATTTTCTTGTGATTGCACGACATTTCTGAGGTTGACCTCCATGTATTCTTTTTTATTATTAAAAGGCATAGTGTGGTATGGTATCACTCCTATGTTGATATCAGATTATGATTTCATATATTTACCTCAAACAAGGCCAATAACAGTCCTGGTTGAAAGTCAAAGATTCATTTTTTAATTTAATTTTATTATGTTTAAATGAGCATTGGTTATTAGTATCCTACACCTTTTTTGGTATTAGAGCAGTAAGATGCTCTCTGGAAAGGGGCCAAAGGAAATTGATTTTATCGAATTTTGAAACTGATTTGTTTATTGATAAATGGCACTCAGAATTGGTAGAGGTAGAGGTTGAGGAAGAGATCGACCGACTGCAAATATGGAATTGAGAGATGAAGTAAGAACTCTTCGAGGAAGGTTAGAAGCCATGGAGGCTACTAGGCATCATGATCACACAAGGGAACCAGTGAAGAAGAAGAAATTACAGAAGAAGAAGAAGAGAGAGCTTAAGAACCCCCAGAAGTTATATTTCCAAAGTTAGTTTTGGGTCCAGGTTTTTGGTCGAAGGTAGAAGTACCAACATAGAGTGGCAATTTAGATCCAAAAGAATTAATAGATTGGATTAATGCCATGAATATTAATTTTGAGTATGTAGAGGTGTTGAAAGACAAGCAAGTCAAATTTGTTGTTACAAAGTTGAGAGGACATGCGTGTTTATGGTGGGATGGAGCACAAGAAGAAAGGACCTTGAATTACAAAGATAAGATCACGAGCTGGAGTAGGATGATTGTTATATTGAAAATTAAGTTTCTTCCCAAAGATTATGAATTAATTTTGTTTAGGAAGATGCAAAACCTTAAGCAAAAGACAATGACTGTCAGAGAGTATATGAAGGAATTTTACAAAGTGAATATTAGATCAGGATACATAGAAGATACACCTGAGAGAGTTTCAACGTATATAAATGGATTAAGGTTTGATATTCAAGATGAATTAAGTTTGTTTTCTTTGAGATCTGTTGAGGAAGCATACTAGGTTGCATTGAAGGCTAAGGAAAATTTGATGAGAAATCAAGATCAAAAAATGAGAACAGGAAGTGTCGGAACAAAAGAGAAGCAGCAAAAGGGAGAAGCTAGCATCTCAAACCAACATTCACAACCCCAGAAAACTAGTGATGCTAGAGGAAGGAGGTCTCCTTCGAGGGGCATAGGCAGAAGAAGGGATTAGGTGAGATGTTTCACTTGTGGACATTTGGGACATTATTCATCTAAATGTCTAAAAAAATTTGGAAAACAAAAAGGGATACAATTAGAAAAAACTGAGCCAGAACCTGAATCTCCAAAGGTAGTGGAAGAATGTGTAAACCCACCAAAAGAAGGAGAATATTTGTTGTTGAAAAAAGTGCAAGATGCAAATGAACTTGTGTAAAGAAGAAGCTTATTCATGATGACATGCAAGGAAAAAGGTAAATGTTTCAAATTAATTATTGATCATGCAAGTAATGATAATTTTGTTTCTAGAGATATGGTGGAGAAGTTGCAACTGGATAGAATGCCACATTGTACACCATACAAAGTTTCATGGATATAAAAGGGAGGAGAAATGTTGGTGAATGAACAATTTCAGGTGGAGTTCCAAATTGGCCAATACAAAGAACGAGTTCTTTGTGATATTATGCAGATGGATACTCGCCATGTCTTGCTTGGAAGACCTTATCAGTACGCCATAAGGGTGAACTATGATGGTAAGATGAACACATACAATTTTGAGCAAGATGGACAAAATCATGTGTTACTACCTATAAAAACTATAGGTACCAGAGAGGTAGTGGATCTAAACATATTATTAATGAGTGAGAAAAAATTGATTACTAGCAGTGCACAAATTAGAAAGAATGAGAAATCAACTGAAGTAAAGGTGACCAATATGCCTTCAAAAAATCATAATTCATTTAATTTCGAAGATGAAATGTTTCGTGAACCAAAAAATGTAAAATCAGTAGTAATTTCCATGCCATAAATGGTCATGATAGAGGAGATACAACTTAATAAACAATAATTAGTAATACTAAAGAACTATGGACAAGATACTGCAAATGACAAAGGAGGAGGGAGTCTTGAATAGAAAGACAATGCATAAAAACAAAACCTGCATGCGTGGTTTCAATTGACCCTTGCAGTTTTATGGATTTTAATTGCTTGGATAAGGAAAGGGAGGATCTACAAAATCAAGGAGAAATAATTGCGAGAAAATCATGTTCCATGTTGAAGGTGGAAAATTCAATTGCAACTAGTGAACTTATGCAGGAAGGAATGGATGAGAGGATTTCTTAAATGGGGGAAACACCCAAAGAAGAAACCTTGGATATCTACTACATTGTTACAAAAAAGCAGTAGAAGGGAGCCTCATGAACAAGAGTCCATGAAAAATTTGAAGTTTGGGTGTATGATGCAGGAGCATCGTAAAATTTTTATTCCATATAATTTGTATGCTATGTAATTTCTAGAATCCTAGGTTAATAATTGGATTACTAGCCAAATGTAGCTCCAATCATCCAGAGATTGAGAGCTAATTATTAGTTAGGATTTATTTCAATTTATTTTAGACTCAGATCCTATTATTATGGAGCTAACCAAAATATTTTTGTGACAAATTGTGGTCACATTAATAAAAAGGTAGAGGGCGCATCCAGTAGGGGGTAACATCTCTGATTATTAGTTTGATATTAATATGTGACTTATGGTTTTGATATTTCTTTTTTTAGAGTGAATGGCCAAGCTTCAAAAGTGACTGAGAAATCAATAACGAGGATGTTTGTAAGTAGGTAGGTGATTGGCTGACCTATTTACTATATGCAAATCCCATTGATCAAGTCAAAGGACTGAGCTTGGATTTCAAAACCACCGTCATCAGCATTATCCAAGACCAGTTGGCAAGTTATTCTTGGAGTAATCGATATTTAAGATTAAACTCAGGGCAATGATCACTGGAATTTAGAGATTTAATTTGCAAAGATGGAACTATATAAAGTTGATGATCCAAAGTATAAATCAGCATTGAGGGATGCCTCCATGATTCAGTGCACAATTTAATCAGATTTGTTTCCTCCATTTTGTAAGTGGAAGTCGGTTCCACGAACAATGGGTGGTTATGGAATAATTACAACCTTAGCATAGTTTTTTTTATGGTCTCTCCCATTGGTGTTACAAAGGTTCTGATAAGTGTGTAAGAGGAGGTGATTTGGCTCAACAAGAGATTCCACTCATGTTCTTGTTCTTGTTCCATGCTAGAAAATGGCAATGGAAGGCATCCATTACAACGATGACCCTTCTTCCATTTGAATTGTGTATGGTTAGTTGAATTTCAATGGATTGTCTTGTGATTGTAGGGTGTTGCTAAGGTTGACCTCCAGGTGTTGTTTTTTTTATTAAAAGGCATAGTGTGGTATGGTATCACTCCAATGTTGATATCAGATTATGATTTCATATATTTACTACAAACAAGGCTGATAATAGTCTTGGTTGAAATTTAAAGCTTCATTTTTATTTTATTTTATTATTTTTAAATGAGACTTGGTTATTAGTATCCCACACTAGGTTGGGAGATTATAACCGCACCCATAGGCCTGTCTCCATGCAGTATGCGGTCATGATACCTATGCCACTTTTTTAGGCTAGCCTCCAAACCAATGCCTAGAAATTCCTGTAACTTTTTTAGGCTAGCCTCCAAACCAATGCCTAGAAATTCCTGTAACTTTCTAGAATCATGACAATTATGATAACAATGCTAGATAATCAAATCTTGAGTAATATCTTGACCTAGACATGCCCAATACCAAATATAAATTTCATCAAAGAGATAGTAAACATATAAGTTGCAGGTCATGAATTCATATATGATCATAAACTCCTAAACTTCATCTGAGAATCACCAAGAAGGCTCTATGCCCTCTCTAGATAGCCACAATAACACTTGTTAGCCCATGCATTCATCAAATCATGAACAAGAGCCATAACTAGATCACATAATAGAACCATGCATAGAACCTACATATAACTAGAACATAGTCCATGAAAAATTAACCATAAGATCACCATAACAACCAGTACAAGTTCTCATAAAGAACAATAGGAAAATAACTCATATTAACATATGAAAATTCCAACCAAGTCACAGAATTTTATGTACCACCTGACCATAGATTGGGTTGAACCAAATCTCTCTTTTGACCAATCACCCCTGCGCCATATTGTAAGCATGAATGTGGGATCATAAGGGTTAAACAAAAATAGAAACAAAGAGGCCACACCACCTCAACCCTCAATCACAGTGATCTCATATATACAATCCATAAATGACTAACATCATCTATATTGATCTCTACCCAAGTTGTCCAGGGATCCAAGAACTAGTATCTCAACCCAAAACCCTCCAAGGAACTTGAGTTTTTTCAGGGCTCCTGAGAATTTGTCCCAACCCATAGGCTCTAGGAACTAGTAACTCAACCCACATCCTCTAGGGAACCCAAGTTGTTTCAAGGCTCCAGAGAATTTGTCCCAACCGATAGCCATAGCAAACCAGAGAACCAATCAGAAAACCAAATGGGGAACCCACTACATCATGGCTATCCAAGAAATGGAAAGGCAGGGTTGAAATCAATGTTAATCTAGGAAAATATCCATGCCAATGTTAACACACAACCAATGAAGCACATGTATATACCATGCATCCAAAAACTAACAAGGAGACCACACATACAACATGTTACCAGCAAAGTAATCTCGTTGTAGTTGTTGATCCCACTGTCTCCTTGTGCACCCTTGCTTTCATTTTGTTTCTTTCTCCAATCCAAGTGATTGCTAGAATGCACCAATGATGCTCCAAGAATTCTCTAAGTGTGTAAGAGTATGAGAGAATGAACAAGAGCTAAACTCAAAACTGTAAAAAATATATCAATTGATTATTTAATGCTTTTTTATTATTGATGTCTCCTTTTTCTTCATTTTCCTTATTTTTCCCTCTAATTTCCCTTGCATGCACATTCGTGTCTCTTAACCTTCCTTTTATTTTATTTGTTGGCATTATGGCTCATGTGTTGTCCTAGATGGAAACCTACTTGATAATGATGTCAACAATATGATAACATGATGATTATGCAGGTTAGAACAGATGCTACATAAGTGATGAACAAAGAAATGAAAGATCAAAGACATATGGATGTTGAATACAAAGTTTGGAAAGGTATACATGGATCAAATGCAAAAGGTTTGCATACAAAATCCACACCATGGTAACTTGAATATGATGGGTTTTAACCATGGTATTGGCCCATAGTAATGAGTACTACAATAGTTACTTTATTTTGCAAAAGAATACCAATGACATTAGTAAAGGATTGGCCCAAGATATTGGCTAAGGTTAAATATATATAAGGAGATGGAGATCAAAGTGTTAGGTGTGCAAGTATTGTGTTCCATATGAATGATTTGATTTTTAATGAGTGTGCACCAGGGAGAAAGAAGAAGACTTAGATCTAAAATATATTGACATGTATGCTTAATTGATTTACTTGCTGCAAATGTCTAATATTAATGAAAGTATGATACTATGATATAAGAAATTTATTCAAAAGTCTGTAGTATTGACAGTCAAGGTTGCAACAAGTGAAATTGTGTTTGCAGCGAAATTTGTTTCAGATCTATACGCAGGTATGTTTGGGAAAAATCATGTATATACGCAGATCCACCTCTGAAGGGTCGCATATATATTGTGCGGAATAATTTTTTAGTTGTGCAGATCTGTATGAAGGTGTGGTGCATGGAAAGTGTATACGTATGTTGATATTCATTATGAAAGTCACATACATAAACCAGGGTTTGATCTATTGATTGATGCTTACATATCCGATGATTGATGTTCACATTTGATGATATTTGGTTTACTTGCTCCTATCTGTCGATGATGTCTTTATCATGATTAAGGTGACTTGGTTGAATATAATGGGACATAAGTGTGACTGAGTATGATATATAATTGGTTCAGAAATATGTGATTGATTCTATGATCTCTAGCTGATGAAATGGTCTATGAATGGTTTAGTGACTAATGATTTAAGTATTCAGCATTCTAAGAACTGTATGTAGGTGTTATATAGAGAAAGCATGTATATACGCGAGTCTTATTTAGTACAGTTGGGTACATAATTTGATATTTATTATTTATGGTTGGGTTTTGCTTTCAGTTCTTGATACTTCATAATTTCAGTTGACTTATAGTGTGACAATGTTTTAGATTTAGTGCTTCAGTTTGTTTGGGATTATGGTTGATATGGGTCTAGTTTGAAAATTTGATGAAAGGTGTCCTATAGGTTGGTTTGATGATTGTTTGATGGGTGGATCTAGTTTGAAACATTTTGAAAAGTGGTCCACAAATATATGAGGGTAGCAGCCTTTAAAAAGGGAGTAGGAGCTCCGTTTGGTAGGATTCGGTAAACAATTTCAGGGGGTTGTAGCTCCCTTCCAGTAGATGTTAGAGAACGAGAGGAAGGTTTTAGCCTTCTACAGGCGGGTGCTTGTGTACTGGTTAGAGTCTGCACCAATAGAAGATTGTAATGAGTTTTCCTTTATAATAAAAGAAGAAGATAGAGACAAAAGTAGTGGTGGTTTTCTCCCACATTGGGTTTCCAAATAAAATCCTGGTGTCCATGTGTGTTGGTGATCTATTTTCTCTTTACATCTTCTTAATGAATGAATAATAAAGTAATTATGCATTGGTTAAAGATGAGAAGTTAATGAAATTAATGATAAACTAGTTATCTGGATATACACGGGTTGCATTAATCATAATTGCATACATACACTTGTTTCCTTAATGACATTAGCATACATAAATCAGAATAAGAAATTGAAAAAATTGAAGTGTGTAAAATACTGATTCACCCCACCCCGCCCTTCTCAGTATTTTTCATTACACTATTTTCCTTTACTTTTCATAATTAAATGTCATTTATTGCCTCTTTTCCTTTGTTAATTCCTTTGTCAATTTCCATACCCATTATTAAACCACAAGTGATGTCCACTATAATGTTTTTCCACCATTCAGCTTGGAATACATGTCCCATGACCTTAGTCTTATTTTACTTACATGGAAAATCAACTAGGGGTTGTTACACTTGGTATATATAGGAGTCTAAAGGGTCACAATATAATTAGGGCCTACATAACAATAATAATGTAAGGGATCAACAATAACAATAGTGGGCTTCTATGGGACACAAAAATAACAATATGAGGGCTACATGTGGCACAAAAATAACAATATGGGGCCTACACTAATACTATAGGGACCTAACATGCCCCTCTATTAGAAAAGTGGTGTCATCAATGCTTGAGTAGTTTTAGATGCTTCTATATAAAATTTTCATCCTCCCATGTGGAATCTTCAGTGGGTAAGTTCTTCCACTTAGTGAGATATTAATTACATAGCTATCAGATTCTTGTTTCCATGACTGCTTCTGGCTCCAATATGATTTATCCTTCCTCGTTAAGTTATGGAAATATTGTTTGAAATTGGAGCTTGTCACCTATAATCTTCTTTAAGCATGAAACATGGAAAACTAGGTGTACTCGGGAAGATGCACACAACTCCAATTTGTATGCAATAGTACCAATCTTTTGCAACACCTTGTAAGGACCATAGTACTTGAGTGATAATTTATTGTCCTTCTTATCTTGCTTGAGTGACATTTGTTTGTATGGTTGTAGCTATAAAAATACCTAATCTCTTAGGTCAAAACTTCTTTCACTGCAATGTTGATCTGACTGTTGTTTCATTTGATTCTACACCAAAGTCAAGTTATCCTTTAAGAGTTGGAGAACTTGTTGTTGATGCTTGATGTGATATTCCACTAATTGAACTTGATAATTTTCTCTTAAAGATGATGTGATTGACGATGGATGATATCCATAAAGTGCCATAAATGGGGTCATTTATGTTGTAGTATGGAAGGAAGTGTTATACCACCATTATGCTAGAGGTAACCACTTGATCCATTATGTTTGTTTATTAGATACAAAGCAATGAAGATACGCTTCCAAACATTTCTTCACTATCTCAGTTTTCCCGTTAGATTGAGGATGATAAGATGAGCTATGAGTTAATTGAGTACAAACACAAGAAAATAATTTTGTCCAAAAATTTCCAATGAAAATGGGATCTATGTCACTTACAATAATCTTTGGGTTTCCATGTAGCTTTTGTACTATTTCCATAAATTCAGTAGCAACTGTACTAGATTTGAAAGGATGAGATAGTGCACAAAAGTGTTCATATTTTATAAGACTATCAACTACCACCATGATGACACTCTTTCCTTTGGACTTAGGTAAACCTATGATAAAATCCATAGATACCTCCTCCCAACACTGACTTGGAATGGCTAAAGGTTGTAACAAACCTGGGGCATTTTATTGGAAAACTAAACATTCTACCACAAACTTCTAAATATCAGATTTAAGGCCACCCCAGAAAAATTCCTTCTTGACCTTAAGGTAAGTTTTTAAAAATATAGAGTGCCCTCCTAAAGGAGAGGTGTGCAATTCTAAAACAATATTTTATTTGAGTTGGGAGTTCTTACATACATATAAGTGATATTTGTACCATAATGAATCATTCTTCTAGATAAATGTATCAGGTGTATTGGGATCTTGCTGCAACTTTTGAATGAGTATCCACACCTCTTCATCATTCTTCCATTCATCCCTTGCTTCAGTTATCCAATTAGGTTGGATAATATAAATAGCATAAAGCAATGCTTCCACATCCTCATCCCTTCTTGAGAGTGCATCTGCGACAACATTTTGCTTCCCTTTTTTGTATATGATTTCAAAGTCATACAATAACATCTTTGTGACACATTTTTGCTGCTCTTTTGAAGATAATATTTATTCCAAAAAGTATTTAAGACTATCATGACCTTCTTTTACCTTGAAATGTCTTCCCATTAGGTAAGGGCATCATTGCTTCAAAGGATGTAATATTGACAATATTTTCTTCTCATAAATAGGTTTGTGTAAATAATTTCCCTTTATTGGAAGACTTTCAAAAGAAATGGGTCTTCCTTCTTCCATTAAAACAACACGAATTCCATTTCCTTAGGCATCACATTCCACAATAATGTTTTTGTGAAGTCTATTGTAGCCAATATCAAAGCTTGGCACATGAAACAACCTCGTTTAAAAATTCATGTAAAAAAATATAAGACCAAGGTCATGGGACACGTATTCCAAGCTGAATGGTGGGAAAACGCATCCTAGTGGGTGTTCATTTCAATTTATTGTGGCTAAGGAAATTGGAAAAGGAATTGGAAAAGTCTTTGAAAAGGCAAAGAGGCATTAATTGGCATTTATTTATGAAAATAAAGGAAAATATGAGAAAATGAAGGTGAAAGGTCACATATTTGCATGAGAAGGAAATTGAAGGAAAAATAGAGGAAATTGAAGAAAATAGAGGCCTCAATGATAAAAGGCTTATGAGGATCAATTCACATACTTTTGTTAGTTCATTATTTGGCACTCTCACTATATTCTCTCTCTCATACTCCTGCACACTTAGAGTTTTCTTCGAGCATTATGGCATACCTTGGATGTGGATCAAGAAGTGTTACAGGGAAAAGTGTCTACACAGAACTGCTTATCCCACTAAGGTGTGGTAGCTACCTTAGAAACAAACAAAGTAAAGCTACTTTCGTTTTTCCTTTATGAAATATAGATGAGAGAAGAACAAAGAAGACCAACCTCTGTCTTGTGCTAATCTCCTAGTTCGATTCCTCTCTCTCTTGATAGTCTTTCGCTACTTGCTCCCTTGTACGCCTAGCTTCACAGAGTACATGTAGGATCATAGTAGCATAACACTATACAAGAACATGGATCTATAATCATAATCAATCTAGGATCAGATGTAAATTGACCATACAAATGCATAAAACATAAATGACACAAGAGTATGGAGGAAAACTTGAATAGCTTTTATTGATAACCAAGAAAGAGCCAAGGGGGTTACAACCAGTTGTTCTGACCCAGCATCATCCTCTCAGCAAGTAAGCCCTTCTTCACCTCATACAAAGCTTAGATCACCCAACACTATGATGTTGTCTCAAGAAACCAACAGCAATTCCTTACAAGATGCAAAATTCCAGCCTCTGGATCTCTGGGATGAGGGATCCATATATAGATATCTGTAAGGGAGATGAGTCAGCTTGTGATTTGATTAGTGTCTTCCCTCTGATAGTTCTTGTTTCCACTTGGAGATTGATGATCTCTTACTCATCCTTGGTCGAATTCAGAGAGGCAAGTGTCACAGGAGAATTTTTTGGAAGATTCCATGCCTCTCCACCTCGCGGATTGACACTGCCATTTGTCACTTCTTGCCCATTGCACCCCATAGAAGGGCTTTTTGAAATGCAATGCACCCACAGAGTGTACTTAGGTGAGATGCAACGCACTTTTCCTATGGAGTAGCTGAAATGATCCTGTTTTGACCTGTTTTGAGCAGTTTTTCATGGAGAACTTCTGGGAGAAGCTGTAATCAGTTGACCTTGTTCCTTTAGGGGTTAGAACAACACTTTTAGGGACTTAGGAGCCCTTGGTTTATGGACATTTCATGCTTGGGGTTGCAGTGCCCAAAAATGTCTATAACAAGAAGGAAAAGGAAGAATAAGAAAGCATAAGAGAACAATGTGATCAGTAGATATAGTGGGTTTGCCTTGCATGTACCTAGTTGAATGTATAATTTCCTTGCTAGTTTTGGCATGCATGGTGTATGCATGTGGTTTCTTGGTTATGATATGTCATTGGCATGGAGGATTACCTAGATTGACAACGGTTTTGCCTAGCCTTTCCATTTCCTGGATATTCATGGTGTTATGGGTTTTCCCATTTGTTTTCTAATTGGTGCTTATATTCCATATGGATGTGGGTTGAGTTATTAATTCCTAGAGCCTTGGTTGGAAAAATGTTTTGGAAGCCCTAGAATAGATTGGGTTGAGTTACTAGTATTGGAACTCTTGGTTGGACAAACATTATGGAGCCATTGGTGGGTTGAGTTACTAGTCCTGGAGCCTTCATTCGACAAATTCTCTGGAGCCCTATGATAGTTGTGAGTTGAGTTACTAGTCCTGGAGCTGGGTTGGAACAAACGCTATGGAGCCTTAGACAACTTGGGTAGAAATATTTTCATAGTTTGTGTCATCATGATTCTGATATGTTGGGTGAGCTATAGCAAGAGAAGAAAATTATTATAGTGAGGTTGTAGCACTAGACCTCGGGGTAAGAACAAATCGCCATATAGGTATTAATTGTTTGACATGCATGTATGTTGGTTAATGGTTGTTATATGCATTATGATTATGTATATGCATGTCATTTTATTGTTTTTGTGGTTACATGCATGATAGATGCCAGTTATAAGTGTGGTCATATGAACATGCGTAAGATAGTCATGAATGGTAGTAACTTGTTGTAGGCATTACGATCATATGCATGATGATTATGGAAATTTTAGCTAGTATATTAGTGTTATATGTGTCATGCTAATCTAGATTGACCTGTGAAAATGGTTATGGTTATGATATTTAATTATGAGTTGATATACTTGTGATATTATGACATACTAATGTGGATTCACTATGCAGATGTGATAGCCTCCTCTGAGATACATTGAGGTATGAGTTTGATTATGTCATCTATTTGATTTATTTAACATGGTATGTTTTTCAGTTGTTTAAATATTTGATTAATTGCATGATATGAGTATGTGTCTATATGATTGTGTGAAGGAATTATCTTGTTTTAAGATGATTGTACTAACACAATAGGCATTAAGATAGGTTATATGTACTTGAATGCAAGTAGGTGTTAGTTGTAGTATTATGACTATGACTATGAGTTGACTGTTGATTATGACATGGCTATTAGTCTTGATAAAGGATGATTTTGATTAATAGACAATGTGTCTTGATCTTTGGAACATGTGACTGACATGTGCGAACAACTGCAGGGCAACATGCTTGGTATTAGCATGAAAAGGTAATTGTTGATTTATTTATATAACTAATAGTTGGGTGATGTGATAACACATAATATGACTCAATTACAGTAAGGTAAAAATTAAAAGAAAGGAATTGGGTGATAATTACTTTGGCTATGTTTGGAGACAACAATTCCAAATGAATGAGTGTTTTGCATGAATCCATGAAGTCTTCTTAACCTTGATTTTTGTCTTACATTATGTGGATATGCGATAGATTCCTAAACATGTATTTGACATGTATAAGAGTTGGTTTTAAGTTATGGCCAGATCCATCAAAGGAATTGGAGTCCCTTTACAAATGGCATGGATGTGCTGAGTTACAAGGCCATGTGCTTGGCTGTTATAGACATTTTTGTGCCTTACAACTCTAAGCATGAAATGTCCATAAACCAAGGGATCCTAAGTCCCTAAAATTGTTGTTCCGACCCCTAAAGGAACAAGGTCAACAAATTACAGCTTCTCCCAGAAGTTCTCCACCAGACACTGCTCAGAATAAGTCAAATCAGGATCATTTCAGCTGCTCCAATGGCTAGCTGCGTTGCATAGCACCCAAGTCCACTAGCTAGGTGCGTTGCAACGCACCTAAATGCACTACCAGGGTGCGTTGAGCGGGAAATGACAAATGGCAGTGTCATTCCGCGAGGTGGAGAGACAATGGAAGCTTCCAGAATCTTCCCCATTGACACTTGCCTCACTGAATTCGACCAAGGATGAGTAAGAGGCTCTCAGTCTCCAAGTGGAAGCAAGAACTGACAGAGAGAAGCCACTAGTCAAATCATAAGCTGACTCATACTCCTTGCATACATCTATATATGGATCCCTCATCCTAGAGATCCAGAGGCTGGAATATTGTACATTGCAAAGAATTGCTGTTGGTTTTGAGATAGATATCAGAGTATTGGGTGATTTATGCTTTGTTGGAGGTGAAGAGGGGCTTCTCTGCTGGGAGGTTGATGCTGGATCAGGAATCATCGGTTGTAACTCCTCCTGGATCTTCTTGTTATATCAATAAAACTATTTGAGTTTCTCCTACATGCTTGTGTATCATTGATGTTTGTTACATTTGTATGTTTAGCTTAAATCTGATCCTAAGCTTTTTATGAGTATGAACCCATATCTTTGTATAGTTTCCTTCTTCTGTGATCTTGCAGGTATTTGGTGAAGCTGGGCAAGTAAGGGAGCAGGTAGCTGGAAGCTGTCAAAGAGGAGAGAGATTGGATCAAAGGACTAGCGCAAGACACAGGTTGGTTCATCCTATTTCTCTTTGTTTATAGTTCATAAAGAAGAATACAAAAGTAGTTTTCTCTGTTTGTTTCTAAGGTCACTGTCACACCTTAGTGGGATAGGGTCGTTCTGAGTAGACACTTTTCCTGTTAACATTGGCATAACAAGGTAAGGTAACTGGTATATTTTTAGGTTTATTTATACACTGACATTTATGTGTTTATGGCAATATGATGCAGGAATTGCATGGTAAAAGAGATTTCCATGAAATCTTTAAGAAGGCTCGGGTTGAGCTTTCCCTTGAAAGCATTAGAAAACCCATGGGGATTGAGTCATGGTGTTTGTTGCTAGTTTTGTTCATTCAGTATTTTGTGATTTGTTTGCACTTGATTTGTAGTTTTGTTTATGTCTAGTGTATGGCCATACCATTTTGTTTTTGATGTCATATTGCTATTGGTTTTGCATGGTTTTCTTCTTGTTTGTTTATTTTTCTTCCTTTTATGTTTTGAGGGTCTTGGGAATTGGCTGGGAAGGAGGAAATTTAATGGAGCTCGGGGGGATCTGTATGAAACCGAACATGTAATCAAAGACTTAGATGAAGCTAAGTGCATGATTAAAGGGAATTTTAAGGCAAGAGTATGAAAACTAGATGGATTGGCTGGGTCCATTGGGGTAAATGGATGATGGTAAGATATTCATGAGAAAGGTAACATGAAAGGTAAAGTAAGTGGATTTGAGGCATCAGATGTCATGCCTATGTTGATTGTTTTATGCCAATGAGCATGAATCATGGATCATGATTTCTTTATGCCAATGTTCATATGTATATATGTATGTATGTATATCATTATCTGACAGGATCATCAGGGATAATGATTGTTTTATGATATTGTATCTATGTATAAAAGTATGTATGTGTGTTTTTCTCTAATAGGGTCACTAGTGATCATGCTTGTGGAGGAATGATGGCTTATGTAGGTGAATGGCATAAAGAGGTTCTTAGTTTATGAGGAATCAAGTGGGAAGAGTATCCCTAACAGATCTATGAGGTCAGTATCATGTGGATATGAATTTATATTATGTGCTTATATTATGCCTTTTTTTATGTTATGGACAGGTAATGCTGAGGGATACATCAGCAGAATGAAAGCGGTGTGATTTGTGACATCCTGGGACAAGCATGGATAAGACATTAGAAGCAAGGTTGCTTAGCAAGGATAGTGTGGTCTTAGGATGTGCAGTACTAGTGTTGTGTACATGTAGCATATGTAGTATTGTGTACGTATGGTGTTGTGTGCATGTTTCATATATGGTGTTGTGTGCGTGATGCATATGCGGTATTATGTACATATAGTGTTGTGTGCATTTTTCATATGTGGTTTTGTGTACAGACGGAGCTAGGTACATGTTGTATATGCAGTGCTATGTACATATGATGTTGTGTATGTGTTATATATGTGGTGTTGTGCACATGTGGTGTGTTTTACATGCACTGTTGTATACATGTGGTGCTATGTACATGTTGTAAATGTGGTGTTGTGTGTGTGCGGTGTTGTGTACATGTTGTACATGTGGCGATGTGTGCACATGGCATTGTGTGCACATGGCGTTGTGTACATGTTGTGCAGGTGGTGCTATTTACAAGTGGTGTTGTGTACACGGTGTGCAGGTGGTGTTGTGTACATGTGATGTTGTGTACACGTTGTGCAGGTGGTGCTATGTACATGTTTAGCAAGTGGTGTCGTGTACATGTGGTGTTGTGTACACGTTGTGTAGGTGGTGTTATGTTTAGGAGGTAGTGTGTACATATTGTACATGTGGTATTGTCTGCATGTTGTACATGTTGTGTTTTGCACATGTAGTATTGTGTGCATGTCCTACATGTTGTGTTATATATATGTGGTATTATGTGCATGTTGTACATGTTGCATTGTGCACATATGGTATTGTGTTGTGTGCTCTGTGCAATCATTGTATTATGACATGTATACTCGTTGTGTTGTACTCTTTGTATGCATATGTATTGTGTTGTGTTGTACACCAGGTGTAGGTGTATGTGTTGTGTTGTACACTGGGTGTAGGTGCATGTATTGTGTGGTGTCGTACGTCGTGTGTAAGTGTATGTGTTGTATGTCGAGTGTAGGTGCATGTATTACGTGGTGTTGTAGGTCATGTGTGGTTGTATGCATGTGGTGTACACTATGTGTATGTGTATGTAATTGAAGAGAAGAGAAGGTACTGGGTGCTTGTCGGGTTTGGCAACCAATCTAGTGTGTGTACAGAAAGGAAAAGAACAAAGGCATAAGAAAAGAGCCTATTAAAGGATAATTATCAATATTTTATTTTAGTTTTAATTATACATGTGATCTATGATTTTGGTTTATGATGGTTGCATGTGATTTATGATTTTTATTTATAATAGTTACGTTTTGAGCTAACCTGATGTGATATGTTTATACATGATGATTTGATCAAAGAGCTAGTTTGACTTGTTGTGACAACAAGTAAATAGGATTTCAAGTGTACCTTATTGATGAGCTACCAATGAGGTATGATTTGAATTTATTTCAAATTATTTTGAATCTAATGGGAATTATGTGTTTCGTACAAGAAAGCATCGAAAATGCCTAGTTTGTGTGGTTGAAATTGACTGAAAGCATTAGTATCAATAGAAAAAGCAATTAGAACATGCAGTGATATGTTAGTAAAGCACTTTAGGAGCAGGTCATTGTGGGACATTGGTACCCAATAGTATGCTTTCATTTCCATGAACATGCTATGACTGATATGATGGCTTTAAGGCAGGGATATGACTTGGTTTTTTGACCTTTCGATGTGAGGAAACCTTGCCAAGGGAGGGGTTGCCCAAGGGAATATGTAGCAGAGAAGGGGATGCCTGCGAAACCTAGACGATGTGTGACTGCATGGAGGGGGGTGACCAGATGGCCCGAGGGACTGTGTAGTATAGAAGGGAAGACTGGGGATGAATTTGTTTTGGTCATTAGCATTGCCAAATGGTACTAGATGCACATTGGGAGTGTGCCCTGGAACAATGAACCATTAATTGTTCGTTGAGAGGATAATAGCGTAGGATTGTAGCATTGGACATTGGATGGAGCTCTAAATTTGGTAGTGGATTCTTGACTTCCTGGGAAGGAGGTGAATCCTGGTATTACTTTGAGTGTAGAGGTGTGAGCCTCTAGATTCCCTTGTTGTGAATGCAAGCATCGTACCCTTTTATTTTCTCGTTGAGAAAATGTGCATACATGTATATTATTGTAAATACTATATCGAGTTGTGTTTCTAAAAGTCCATGGATAGTATGGTTATTTTCCGGTTGAAGAAAATATGCATGATTTTATGTGTGGTTGTTATTGTAAATACTATAATGAGTTGTGTTATAAAGCTCTAGTAACGGTATGATTGTCATGTTTTCATTAGTGGTCATTGTAAATATTGCAATGAGTTGTGTTATAAAGCTCCATAACCAATATGTTATTGTTTTTAGCGACTTTCTAGTTTATATGTGTCACTAAACATTGAGGACGGTGTTCCCCCAAGGGGGAGGGTTCTGTAACAGCCCTAGTTAAAAACTCAGGTAAAAAAATTCAAGACCAAAGTCATGGGACAGATATTCCAAATTGAATGGTGGTCAAAAGCATCCTAGTGGGTGTTCATTTCGGTTTATTATGGCTAAGGAAAATGGAAAAGGCATTAGGAAAGGATTTGAAAAGGAAAAGAGGAATTAATTGTCATTTATTTATGAAAATAAAGGAAAATAGGAGAAAAGGAAGGTCAAAGGTTGCATATTTGCATGAGAGGGAAATTGAAGAAAAAATAGAGGAAATTGAAGAAAATATAGGCCTCAATGATAAAAAGGATTATAAGGATCAGTTCACAGAGCTCTATCAGTTTAGTCTTTGGCACTCTCACTCTATTCTCTCTCTCATACTCTTGCACACTTAGAGTTTTCTTGGAGCACTCTTGGAGTATTGTGGCATACCTTGGATTTGGAGCAAGAAGGCAAAGGAAGAGAAGGAAAGTGCAAGAGGACAACAAGATCAATGACTACAATGGGTTTTTCTTGCAGATACCAAGTTACATGTATGATTTCCTTGCTAGTTTTGGCATGCATGGTGTATGCATGTGGTTTCTTGGTTATTAGATGTCATTGGCATGGAGGATTGCCTAGATTGACAATGGTTTTACCTAGCCTTTCAATTTCCTATATGGCCATGGTGTTGTTGGTTTTCCCATTTGTTTTCTGATTGGTGCTCGTGTTCCTTATGGATGTGGGTTGAGTTATTAATTTTGCGAGCCTTGGTTGGACAAACACTCTGGAAGCCCTGTAACAACTTGAGTTTGAGTTACTAGTCTTGGAATTCTTGGTTGGAGAAAAGCTCGAGAGCCCTTGGTGGGTTGAGTTACTTTTACTTGAGCCTTGGTTGGACAAATTCTCTGGAGCCCTGAGATAGTTGTGGGTTCTAGTTACTAGTCATGGAGCCAGGTTGGAACAAACGTTGTAGAGCCCTAGATAACTTGGGTAGAGACCGATCTCGTGATGGTTAGTGATGTCCAACCGTGAGGTGGAATCAATGGTTGATGGTTGATATGGTTTGGCCTCTAGAAGCCCTGGTTTTGTTTTGATTGGTTTATTTCATGTGATCCCAGATTCATGCTTAGAATATGGCGCATGGGTGATTGGCTAAAAGAGAGATTTGGTTCAGCCCAATCTATGGTTGGGTGGTATGTAGAAGCCCCTGACTTGGCTGGCTTTTGCATATGTTAATAAGAGCTATTTTCTCATTTTATTTCATGAGTAAATGTATTTTTTATCATGTGTCTTGATGGTTGTTATATCATTGTTATGATTTTGGTTATATGTTGGTTATAAGCATGGTTTAATGACAAACTTGAGTAATGGCTCTCATCATGTTTTGATTAGTAAATTAAATTTTAATGAATGTATGGCCTAATAGATGATAATGCAAATATTGTGAGAGTTCATCAAACCCTCTTGACGATTCTTAGATAATTATGAGGCACCTATGTTCAGATATGTAATTATGACTTGTTACATGTTCATGATGTGTTTGAAAAAATGTATGTCATGGTTAGGATGGCCCAGGTTAAGTCCTTGATGAATTTTTGAGTTAAAGGCTTTCTCTTTGTGTTATTTATCATTCCTAAGTGTTTCATTAAGTTTTGGGAAGAGTTTTGAGTCCTAGCCTTGAAAAAGTGCCTCAGATCTCATGGTCGCAAGAACAGAACTAAGTGAAAAAGTCCACAGTCGAAGGGATGCAGGATTATGAGAATGATTGAAGGGTCTCAATTGCTTGATTTCCTTGTTATGGGAGCGAATGAGAGCCCATGTTAGTGAAAAGCCAAGTTAACTCAAGGGTTGGGCACCTGCAATGGTTGGTTAGCTCCTGGGGGTCCTATAGCTCCAGAGGAAGGTCCGTTTGGTTTTGGTTAATTGATTCCACTTCCTTAACTATACCTAGGAGGTTGAGGCATATCCTAGTAACTCTTAGTCACATATTTAACCCGGTGGATTGGTAATCTTGGGTAAATGTGGGACGATGGTGTTGCAAAACATTTCCTCATTAAGATGTTCAAAGCCCTTAGTTTCTTTTGGAGTCCAAAAAAAGGCATATTTCCTTAGTAATATTGTTAGAGGTACTGATATTTTCCCATAATTCTTAACAAACTTGCGAAAATACCCGTTCAACCCGATAAATCATCAAATTTTCCTTAGGGTTATGGGGATTTTCCATTCCTTAATAGCTTTAATTTTGTTGGGGTCTACCTTAGCACCCTCATGAGATACAACATGACCTAACTATTCAACCTCTTGTATCCCAAAGGAACATTTTGAGGGTTTTGTATACAATTTTTTCTCCTGCAATAGTTTAATCACTCTTTCAACATGTTGAACATGATCTTTCCAAGACTTTTTGTAGATTAGTGTATCATCAAAAACTAATAAAACACTTTTTCTATGAAATGGTTTGAAAGTGGAATTCATGAAACCTTGAAATGTGGAAGGTGCAATGGTAAGGCCAAAAGGCATGACAACAAATTCATAATGACCTTCATGAGTTCTAAATGTTATTTTTGGAATGTCTTCTATCTTGATTCTAATTTGATGATATCTGGAACAAAGATCTAGCTTAGTGAAGTAAATTGCTCTATGTAATTCATACAACAATTCATCCAGGATATGAATGGGAAATTTATCTTTAATAGACTCTCTATAATTTGGACACATACGCCATAATCCATCCTTCTTGTGCACCAATACTACTGAAGAAGAGAAATAACTTTGGAAAGGTTGAATTATACCTACCTCTAGAATTTCTGCAATCATAAGTTCAATTTCACTATTTTGGGCATAGGGATATTTGTAAGATCTGATATTTGGAGGAACACTTCCCAGAATCAAGTCAATAGTGTGATCGTGATCACATATAGGCAGGAGACCTTTGGGAGTCTCAAATACTTTGGAATGATTGTTCAAGGCTCTTTGGAGGTCTGGATAAATGGATGATTTCGATGTTTGAACATCTAGCGAGCATAATTGTGGAATTATGCATCGTTGTTCTTTCTTGAAAAGATTTGTCATTCCATTAGAGAATATTATCTTCCCTAGTTTTCTTGTGATGCCCCTTAGTTCAATTTCCTTTCCTTCTTAGAAAAATTTCAAGAAAATTTCTTGAAAATTAAAAATGATCATCCCCAAATATTGTAACCATTGGACTCCTAATACAACATCAACACCACTCATTGGAATGGAAATCATTGGAATATTCAATAGATATTCCTCCATGGTTAGCTTGATATTATGGCACTTCCCAGAGAAATTTATAGTTCCTTTATTTGTAACCATCACTTGACACTCTGATGATGGATATAGAAATTAATTCAATCCTTGGATATCTTATAATGAATAAAATATTGGGTACTACCCAAATCAATCAACACTATTACCTTTTTCTTCTTGATATATCCTTTTATCTTGAGAGTTTGAGTGGTAATTCCTTCCAATGCATTACAAGATATGGTTGAATTGATTTCTTCTTTCTTTGCGGTTGGTTCCTGATGTATATCCTCTTATTTTGATATTTCTTGTTCCTTTTCTTCCTCCTCTTCATAATTTATGTAAAATAATTTCTTCTTGGCACACTTATGACCTTTAGTATACTTGCTAACATAATTGTAACAAAGCCCTTTTTCTTTTTTTTCCTCCAGTCATTGTGGTGTCAACATTGTAGGTTGTGGGAGGCTGGGAGCAACAACACTTCCATCTTTATAGTTGTGAGTGGTAGACCTGCTTTTTACCATAAATTTTCTTTCAACTTTCCTTGTGCCCATAAATGAATTCTCCAATGACTTAGGTTCCCAAAGGTGAACCTCATGTTGGATGTTATCCTTTAAAGTCCCTATGAAGACACCAATAATATTCTCCTCTAGAATATTAGTTACCTTGATATTCAATATTTGGAAGTCCTCAATGTGCTATTCCATTGAAACCTTTTGTTTGAGATTTATCAATTGGATAAAGAAGGTATTTCTCTTTGTATCCTCATAATCTGCTACCAATTCCTCCATAAAAATTATCCAAGTGACAATTTATTTATGAGAACAAATCCATCGATACCACATAAACTTATTGGATTCTAAATATAAAGATGCATTGTGTACATTTTGTGTGTGTGGAACATCACCTAGATCAAAGAATTTCTCCATCTATAGTATCCATGTTACCAAATATTTTCCATCAAACTTCCTCATATGAATCTTTAGAATGAGCCTGGTCTTAAACCCAATTTTTAAGCCTCTAAAATCATAATTCATATTCCTTTTTTCCTCATCATGATTTTCATGGATTACCTTGTCACCACTAGGAAACCTTTCTTGCAACAACTTTGCTAACCCTTACAAAATGGAATTCATTGTGTCCATGTCTATTTAAAAAAATCCCATGTCTTATTTTAAACCATCCATCTTAGTTTCCAGTTCATTTTTGGTTACTCCTTGCAAGAGCGAAATTTTTTACACTTGGTCTCCTAATTTTGATATATCATGTTGCATTTCTTCCTCTTCTTCATGCGTCATAGTCAAGCTTTCTGTTGGCTTATTGGGTGTATCCAATTTTTTGTTTTGAGGCATTTTGGATCCAAATAATTATATCTATGATTCACTATGCCTTTTGAATCACTTCAAATGGATTTTTCAAACAAAAGTTATGCAAATTTAAAAAACAATACACCTTTTTCTTGCTTTTAGGAGTTCGATCTTGAAACTACTTTATATGTGTAATTTTGGCTCTTCAAGGTCTAAAATTTATTCTTGTGGTAACCCTATGAGTCTTCTTTGTAACACCACAAGTCAGACAGAGATTGGATTCTTCAAGATAAACTTATGCCAAATATCCCACGATAACCTAATTATTGACTCGTTCAATAGAGCGAACTTGTGCGGGGTGCCACATGTCACTGTTTTTCCCTTAGTCCCTGAAAATTATACAAAATAATCTAAAGTCCATGAAATTTCAGCCAATTTTTACAAAATTCAAATCTGATCCACAAAGAGAAAGTTATGACGATTTTCCTTAGAACACCTATTTGGGTTTGAATTTTGACGGATGCAGACACCCTAACTTCCTTGGTCCATATCTTTGAAAATATAGCGAACTAAGCCTTGAAACTTTTGCATGATATTAGTGAAGATTTGAGCTCTAGGTGGTCGAAATTTTAGCTTCTTAAGCTTCACTAAAAAAATGCTTAGCAAAAAATCCAAGATGACCTATTTGAAGTAGCGAAACCCTAAAATCTAGAGCTCTAATACCAAAGTTTATATAAAGAGATAAAAAACAAAAGAAAATATAGATCAACAACTTGAAAATAATCCTATTTGAGGGGGAAGCCTCCTTTTACATCACATAAATGAATAATTCTTCCATGATTCAAATGAAAAGACCTCCTTGGTATACATAGGAGTCTAAAGGGTCACAATATAATTAGGGCCTACATAAGAATAATAATGTAAGGGCTATACAATAGCAATAATTGACTTTAATGGGGCACAAAAATAAAAATATGGGGGCTATACGAGTATTATAGGGACCTAACAGTCTCTTTGTGATGTGATGGATTATTGACATGTTATTGATATGATGGTATCTTGATGATGCATTATTATAATTGAAGATATAATGTTATATGGTTGTTTGATTATGAAAAGTTGTGAAATAGTAAAATTGATCTCACACTGATTCACCCTGCCCCCTCCCAGTGTGACCTTTGGGCTAACAAGTTGTATCAAAGCATCTTACCTTCAAAATAGTTAACAATTAGAAGGTTGAATTTAAAGAAAATGGATATGACTAGAGAAATGGGAAACCATCCTATGATTGATGGAACCAACTATGCATTTTGCAAGAAAAGGATGGAGACATATCTCATATCCTTGGGAACAAAAATTTGGGAAAATGTGGAAACCAATTATAAAGTTCCTAATGGCGTTCCAATGGATGCAATAGAAAAGGAATTCTACATATTTAATGCACAAGATAAACATGGTCCCTTAAGTGGCTTGGCACAATCAAAATTGTCAAATTAATGCAACATAAGTTAGCTAATGAGGTATCGAATAAGCTCAAAACTTATTATGAAGGGGATTAAAAAGAGAAAGAAATTAGGTTGCAAGCTCTTAGGGGGAAATTTGAAAGTTTGAAGATGGAAGAAGATGACGACATTGCTTCATTTTTTCTTCGAGTAAACAATATGTCAACTCTATTATAGGTCTCGGTGAAGAAGTCCGGGATAGTTATGTTGTATAAAAAGTTTTGAGATCACAACTGTCAAGATTTAATCCGAAATTATCAACTCTTGAGGAACTATTAAAGGTAGACAAGACATTCGTGGATAAAAATCATACATATCTCTTTGCATATGAGCTAAGAATCAAGGAAGACAAATCTGGAGCCAAGGAAATAACTTTCAAGGTAACAAAATAATATAAAAAGAAAAAAGTTAAAAAAGACTCTAAGTTTGAAAAGAAATAAGCCAAGTTTGTTTAAAAGTTGTAGAGAGGAACCAACAAGTTCAAAGGTAAGATTCCTTTCAAATGTTTTGAATGTGGAAGGATAGGTCATTATGCATCTAAATGTCCTTATGATAAGATGAATGATAGTGATGATGAGTCAAATTTCAAACCTGAGCATAAAAAGAAGAAGCAAGGAACTAAGAAAAATATTTTTTACTCAAAATAACAATGTGACAATGAAAGAAATGAAAGTATGACTGATGAATAAAGGGGTGAAACATTATTCATTGTTGAAGTTGAAGAACCTAAAGCATAAATTGATTATGATGTAGAACTTAGAATTGCACTAAAATAAATAAACATCCTTAGAAAGAAGGAAGGTCAACAAACGCAAAAACTTCAAAACAGAAACCTGAATGAAGACAACGTTCTTGCTCTCAACATTGAACTAGAAGAAGATAAAATGGTATAGGAGTTCATATTTGAAAAACTAAATGAAAAAGAGAAAATTTGTGAATGACTATAAGAGGAGGCTTGCCTCTTAAAAAAATAAGTGGAGCAACTCAATTCATATTTCCATAAGGGACTGAATCCCTAGATCACATACTCAACATGGAGATCATCCCAAGAAAATTGATAATACATCCATAGCATACAGTAGCAGCTCTCTCGAAGATCCAAAGTAGGTAGTGCACCAGGCAAAACACACTCATTTCAATGACACTCAAGACAATTTCAAGAAGGGGCAGAATACAAGGAACTAGAATGAAGAGAAATGGTCCACACGTATAAATAATGCGAGTATTGAAAACCAGTCAATGAATATGGCTCATCATAAATCATCCACAAGCAACAATGGAGCAGGTGTTGGAAATCAACTAATGAATATGGCCCCTCACAAATCATTCACAAACAATAATGAATCCGGTATTGGAGATCAACAAATGAATATGGCTCCTCACAAAGAATCCATAAGAAATAATCAATCAAGTATTAATTAGAAAGGAAACATGGCTCATCAAAGAAGTAACTTTAAAAGTTTGAAATCTCCTTCTATAGTTATCAAAATAATTTTTTTGATTATTGTTTCTCATGCAAAAATTTTGAGAACAAAGTGCAAAATTGTAGAACCTATGATGTGGTCATGTATAGAGGATATGATCAGGTACCTAGATGGAGACATGTGGACCAAAGAAGAAGAATGGATTAGCCATTTTTGTAAGTGTTGAAGCTCAATTTTGAATGTCACATATGTCATAATGAAGGTCATATAGCATGACATTGTAGACTCAACTCAAAATGGTACAATAGAGAAGGACTTCCTACCATGATAGTAGATGGAGAATAGGTCAAAGAGGACCTCAATTAGGTTTGAATCCTCATATCTAATCCCTTGGTGAAAGCTTCTTTAAGATCATCATTTATTGAATCTAAACTTGAAGAAGAAAATCCATGTATGATGGCAGTATATGGACTATGACTATTACATTACATGAGTCATGATGGTGTCTCTGGTATAAACAAAGGATAAGTGAAGTTGGTAGTAGGAAAGCATGGCTTTAACATTGACTAGAATTACTTGATGATGATACATTAGATGTAAAGAGAGGAAAAGGAATTAGAGTATGCATAAATGATAGGTACTTATCGATGAAGAAGCATCATCTCAGGGGGAGACTCTATGAAAATTATAGCATAACAATAGGAAGATAGTTCAATTAGGTCTATAGGATCATTTAAGAACAAGTTATGGAGTTTTAATAGGTACTTATGCAGGATTATCAACATGGAAATTTCAATAGATACATGCGACACTTTTCCACAAATGTAAAAGGGTAAGAGATTGCAAACATTGATGCAGACATTGGCATTAACCGAGGAAGGAAGTCAGGCAAGGAAATATTGTAGACATTAATATTGATTAAGGAAGGCATTTGCATAGGGGTTTTTTTTGAATTGTTGACATCAATGACCATCAATGTCTGATGGTGTTTCCGTCAATGACCAAGGGGAAGATTGTTGCACATAGTTTTATCATTGATGACAACAAGACGAGTATTAGATTAAAGCCATGAATGAAGAGTTGAACTATATTTAGAAGAATCATACTTGGTAAATTGTCCCAAGGCCAATATATATATATATATATATATATATATATATATATATATATATATATATATATATATATATATATATATATATATATATATATATATATATATATATATAATTGGAACCAGGTGTGTTTATATAAACAAGATCAATGAAAATGGATAGGTTGTGAGAAGTAAAACAACACGTGTATGTAAAGGCTATGCACAAATTGAAGGCATTGATTTTGATGAAACATATGCTTCAATGGCTCATCTAAAAGCTATTATAATGTTTTTATCTTTTGAATGTTTCAAAGGATTTAAAGTATATCAAATGCATGTAAAGTTAGCATTTTTGAATGGAGAACTAAGGAGGAAGTTTATGTTGAATATCCAGAGGGATTTTAGCTAGACAAGAAGGAAGATTATATATGAAAACTAAATAAAGCACTATATGGTTTTAAACACGATCCAAGTGAATGGTACTCTAGATTGGATGGTCGTTACCTTCATCAATAAGGTTTCAACAGAGGTTCGATTGAACAATAATAATTATATCAAAACTAAAGGAGGTGACATATTGATAAATATTGTCTATGTTTGTTAGGTCCCTATAATACTAGTGATTCCCCCATTACTATTGTCATTGTAGCCCTTATTATTATTTTTATGCTGCTATTGTCCCCATATTGTTATTATTGTGCCCATATAATCCCTATATTGTCATTTTTGTGCCCTTATATTATTATTGTTGGGTTGGCTTTAGTTATATTGTCATCCCTTAGACTCCTATATATAGAAAGGAGCTTTTGTCATTTGTATCATCCAAGAATTGTTCATTTGTGTAATGTAAAGGAGGTTTCCCCCTCAAAGAGGTTCATATATCTTTTCTATCTTTTTGTGAGTTGGTTTCATAACATTTGGTATTAGAGATTTGGATTCTAGGGTTTTGTTGCTTCAAACAGGTCATCGTGGAATTTTCACTATAACGTTTTTTCTGCGACATTTCAGAAGCTAAACGAAAAACCCATTTGAGCTGAAATTGCTTTGAACTTCAAGTCCAAATTTCAGAGATTTTCTTGCTATAGTTTCAGAGATATGATCCAACAAGGTTAGGTTTTTTGCAGGATTGTGAATTATATCTCAAACAGGTGACCTGGGGAAACGAGTCATAACTTTTTTTTTAGCATCAGATTGAAATTTCGTAAGAGGTTATAGAAATAGGACGTTCGGTAGTTTTTTGTGTATCGGTTTCAGGTCCTAAGGTCGAAACAGTGACACGCGACACTTCGTACAAGATAGATTCACTGAACTAGTCTATAATCAAGTCATCGTGGGAGATTTGGTATAAATCTTCTTTGGATAATCCAATCTTGATCAAGCTTGCGGGGTTAGAAAAAGGACTCAGAATTCTACGACAGGAAGCAATTCGAGACCTTGGAGATATTAAATTACAGAGATACAACAGATTTAATATCAAGCTCTTAAAAAGTGAAAAAATGTGTAGATTTTTTTTAATTTTTTGCATAAGTTTGGTTTGAAAAATTAGTTTGAAGGAATTCAAAGGGAATAGTGAAGTATTATTATCATTAATTGATGCCCCGAAGAAAGAAAATGGAAACACCTAGTAAGAAACTTGAAATCTCTAGCATGACTCATGAAGAAAATAAAGAAATGCAACATGATATATCAAAATTACGAGACCAAGTGCAAGAAAATTCACTCTCACAAAAATTAACAGAAGCTAAGATGGATGGTTTAAAGAAATACGTATAAGATAAGATGGATGGTTTGAAGAAAAGATGTAGAAGCTAAGATGTATGTCGTGGAAGCTAAGATGGACGGTTTAAAAAAGGGCATGGAAGCTAAGATGGATGGTTTAAAGAAAGGCGTAGAAGCTAAGATGAATGACGTCGAAGCTAAGATGGATGGCGTGGAAGCAAATATGGATGACGTGTAAGCTAAGATCGATGGTTTAAAGAAAGGCGTGGAATCTAAGATGGAAGATTTGAAGACAAATTTGACAAAGTTTCTACAGGAAATGCTTCTAATGGCGAAAGGGTAGTAAAGGAAACTCATGATGAGAACAAAATAAATGTTAATAATGATTTCATATACTCTAATGTTGGATCGAAGACCCACCACGTTCCAAAGATTGATATGAGGAATTTTGATGGCAAGAATCCCGTAACATGGATACTACAAATGGAGCAATATTTGATCTCCATAATGTGCAAAACACACAAAAGGTATGCATTGAAACTTTATATTTGGAACCAAATCAGTTTGTATGTTATCGATGGCTTTTCTCTCATAAACAAATTTTCACTTGGGCAAATTTTACGGATGAAATGATAGCACATTATGAGCATACAAAAAGAAACACTTTTTTAGCTAATTTATAAATCTCAAACAAAAGGGTTCAATGATGGAGCACATTGAGGACTTCAAAAAATTGAATATAAGGGTAAAAGATATTCCAGAGGAGCATAGGATTGATGTGTTCATATGGACTTAAAGGATAACATCCAACATGATGTTCGCCTTTGGGAACCTGATTCATTGGAGAAGGCATTCAGGTTGGAAAGAAAATGGAAAGAAAAATTATGGCAACAAGGAAGCCTACCACTCACAATTATAAAGATGGAAGTGTTGCTTCCCCTAGCCTTCCACAACCTACAAGGTTGACATCACAACAATTGGAAGAAAAAAGAGAAAAAGGGCTTTATTACAGTTGTGATAGAAAATACACTAAAGGTCATAAGTGTGCTGAGAAGAAATTATCTTACGTAGATTGTGAAGAGGAGGAAGAAAATGAACAAGAAACGTCAAAAGAAGAGGATATACACTAGGAACAAACCCTAGAGAAAGAAGAAATGAATCCGACCATATCTTGTAATGCATTGGCTGGAATTACCACTCCTCAAGATATCAATATAGAAGGGCATATCAAGAATAAAAGGGTAATAGTGTTGATGGATTCAGGCAGTACCCATAATTTTATTCATTGTAAGATAGCCAAGGAATTGAATTGCCTCCTGTATCCAGCACCAGAGTGTCAAGTGATGGTTGCAAGTGGAGGAAACATAAATTTCTCTGGAAAGTGCCATAATATCAAGCTATCCATGGGAGAATATGTATTGAATAGCCCAATGCTTTCTATTCCAATGGGTGGTGTTGATGTTGTAATAGGAGTCTAATGGCTACAATCCTTGGGTACAATAGATTTTAAATTTTAAGAAATTTTCATGAAATTTTCTTCAGAAGGAAAGGAAGTTGAATTAAGGGGTATCGTAGGGAAACCGGGAAAGAGAATCAGCTATAATGGAATGAAAAAGCTTCTAAAGAAATAAAAATGAGGCATAATTACGCAATTATGTTCACTAGAGGTTCCCACATCGAAATCATCTATTTCTCCATATCTCCAAAAAGTCTTGGACAATCATTTCAAGGTATTTGAGACTCCCAAAGGCCTCCCACCTATTCATGATCATGATCATGCTACTCATTTGATTCTAGGAAGTGTTCCTCCAAAAATCAGACCTTACAGATATCCATATGCCCAAAAGAGTGAAATTGAACGTATGGTTGCAGAAATGCTAGAGGCTGGTATAATTCAACCTAGCCAAAGTTCTTTCTCTGCTCTAGTAGTATTGGTTAACAAGAAGGATGGATCATTGCGCATGTGTCTAGATTATAGGGAGCTCAAAAAACTCAGTATTAAAGATAAATTTCCCATTCCTGTCATTGATGAATTATTGGATGAATTGCATGGATAAATTTACTTCACCAAGTTGGATCTTCGTTTAGTCTATCATCAAATCAGAATGAAGACTGAAGACATTTTGAAAATAGCATTTAGAACTCATGAGGGTCATTATGAATTTTTGGTCATGCCTTTTGGCCTTACCAATGCACCTTCTACATTTCAAGGTTTGATGAATTCCATTTTCAAGCCCTTCCTTAGAAAATTCGTGTTAGTATTTTTTGATGATATACTAAACTACAACAAGTCTTGGAAGGATCATGTTGAACATGTTGACAGGGTGCTCAAACTATTGGCAGAGAAATAATTATATGCAAAAAGCTCTAAATGTTTCTTTGGAGTACAAGAGGTGGAATATTTGAGTCATATTGTATCTCATGAAGGTGTTAAGGTAGACCCTAGCAAAATTAAAACCATTAAGGAATGGAAAATCACCACATCCATAAAGCATCTACGAGGATTTCTCGTGTTGACGGGGTATTATCGCAAGTTTTTTAAGAATTATGAATTGAAACACCTCTAACAAAATTACTGAAGAAAGATGCATTTTCATGGACTCCAGAAGGAACGAAGGCCTTTGAACATCTTAAAGAGGTAATGTGCCAAGAACCAGTCTTAGCTATACTAGACTTCACAAAAACCTTTATTTTGGAATGTGTTGCCTCAGGAAATGGAATTGGTGTTGTTTTAATGCAAGAAGAAAGACCCATTGCTTTCGAAATTATTCCAATCAAAGGAAAGTATTTACACAAAGCTATTTATGAGAAGGAAATGTTGGAAATACTACATGCACTTAAGAAATGGTGACCCTACCTAATGGGAAGACACTTCAAGGTAAAAATAGATCATGATAGTCTTAAATACTTTTTAGAACAAAGACTATATTTAGAAGAGCAGCAAAAATGGGTCACAAAGATGTTGGGTTATGACTTTGAAATTATCTACAAAAAAGGGAAGCAAAATGTTGTGACATATGCACCCTCAATAAAGGATGAGGATGTGGAAGCATTTCTTTGCATCATTTCTATTATCCAATCAAATTGGATAATCGAAGTAAGGGATGAATGGAAGAATGACGAAGAAATGTGGGCAGTCATTCAAAAGTTACAGCAAGATCCCAGTACATCTAATACATTTAACTGGAAAATTTATTTGTTATGGTACAACTATCAGTTATACCTATGTAAGAATTCCCAACTCAAACAAAATATTCTTAGGGAATTGCACACTTCTCTCCTAGAAGGGCACTTAGGATTTCTAAAAACTTACGACAGGGTTAAGAAGGACTTTTTTTGCGATGGCCCTAAATCAGATATTCAAAAGTTTGTGGTGGAATGTTTGGTTTTCCAACAAAATAAAGTTGAAACAATTAAGATCCCAGGTCTATTACAACCTTTATCCATTCCAAGCCAATGTTGGGAGGAGGTTTCAATGGATTTAATCATAGGTTTACCCAAGTCTGAAGGAAAAAGTGTTATGATGGTGGTAGTTGACAGACTTACCAAGTATGCACATTTTTTTGCATTATCTCATCCATTTAAAGCAAGTACAGTTTCTACTGCATTTATGGAAACAATTCAAAAGCTACATGGAAACCCAAAGATTATTGTAAGTGACAGAGATCCCATTTTCACTGGGAATTTTTGGACAGAATTATTTTCATGTCTTAGTACTCATTTAGCTCATAGCTCGTCTATTAATCCTCAAACCGATGGGAAAACTGAGATAGTAAATAAATGTTTGGAAGGATATCTTCATTTCTTTGTATTATATAAACATACATAATGGGTCAAATGGTTGCCTCTGGCTGAATGGTGGTATAACACTTCCTTCCATACTGCAAAAAAAAATGACCCCATTTATGGCACTTTATGGATATCATCCACCATCCATCACATCATATTTAAGAGAAAATTACAAGGTTCGAGTAGTGGAAGATCACATCGAGCATCAACAAGTTCTCCAAATCTTAAAGGATAACCTCACTTTGGCGCAAAATACAATGAAACAATAGGCAGATCAACATCGTAGCGAAAGAAGTTTTGATGTAGGTGATTGGGCATTCCTATGGCTACAACCATATAAACAAATGCCCCTCAAGAAAGCTAAGAAGGATAATAAATTATGACGAAAGTATTATGGTCTGTATAAGGTGTTGCATAAGATAGGTACTATGGCATACAAATTGGAGCTTCCTACAATTTCTTGAGTGCACCCAGTTTTCCATGTTTCATGCTTAAACAAGGTTATAGGTGACAAGCTCCCAGTTCAAACAATATTTCTAGAACTTGATGAGGAAGGAAAAATCATATTGGAATCTGAAGCAGTCACAAAAACTCAACAGCTATGAAATTGATCAATTTCAGAGTATCTCATCAAGTGGAAGAACTTACCCACTAAAGATTCCACATGGGAGGATGAGAATTTTATACAGAAGCATCCATAACTACTCAAGCATTGAGGACAACACTTTTCTTAAGGAGAGGGGCATGTTAGGTCCCTATAATACTAGTGATTCCCCCATTAATATTGTCATTGTAGCCCTTATTGTTATTGTTGTGCCCCTATTGTCCCCATATTGTTATTATTATTCCCCATAGAAGCCTACTATTGTTATTTTTGTGTCCTTATATTATTATTGTTAGGTCAGATTTGGTTATATTGTGACCCCTTATACTCTTATATATATAAAGGAGGTTATCTCATTTGTATCATCTAAAATTTTTTCATTTGTGTAATGTAAAGGAGGTTGCCCCCTCGAAGAGGCTCATTTCTAAGTCGTTGATCTATCTTTTCTATCTTTTTGTGAGCTAGTTTCAGAACAATGTTGATGATATTAATTTTGGTAATGATGATGATTCCATGAGCAAGAAATTTACAGAGTTTATGCAGAAAATTTGAAATGTCCATGCTAGGTGAATTATCATTTTTCCTTTGACGGCGGGTCAATCAATATGAGAAACACAATTTTATTTCTCAATCAAAGTACCTTAAAAAAATATTGAAGAAATTTGGAATGGAAAACTATGCCCCTGTATGCACTCTTATAATTACAAGTTGTAAACATAGAAAAGACGTTGAATTATCTAAAGTAGATCAAACTATGTACAGATCAATGATCGAAATCCTTCTCTATTTGACCGCATCAAGAACAAACATTATGCAGCCCATGGGACTCATACATAGGTTTCAATCATGTTCAAAAGAATCTTATGTAAATGTGGTCAAAAGAATATTTAGATACTTGTAGGGCACTACAGAATATGGCTTATGGTATCCTAGAGGAAAAAACCTTATTCTTAATGTTTACATTGATATTCGGCTAGAAGCGGGTATGACAAGAAAAGTACTAGTGGAGGAGAATTATTTCTTGGATTCCTTATCTCTTGGCTTAGCAAAAAGAAATCGCATCTCTCTATCCACTGATAAAGAAGAGTATATTGTGGTAGCTACATGTTATAATTAGGTAATATGGAGGAAGAAAAAGTTGAAGGGCCTTCAAGGACTTAATGATCAACCAATTCTATCACGCGTGACAATACCGTTTTAATTAATATCTCCAAAAATCCTACCATGCACTAAAAAAAAGCATATTCCCATACAGTATTACTTTATGCAAGAACAAGTTGTGGATCAATTAGTTAAACTATAATACATATCAACTAAGGAATATATTGTTGATATCTTTACTAAGCCTTTGCCAAGAGAATGTTTCCAATATCTCAAACAAAGGATGGGTGTGGTATTGTCATCATTGGAAGAATTATCTCATTAGCATTATCCAAGGTTTCAAAGGGTTGTTCTCCATCCCATGATAGGAGGATGATGAATAGTAGAATACAAGTAAGGGAAGTGTGGCCTGAGGGGAAGAATTTGTTAAGTCCACAAGAAAGTGTAGGAAAATTGAAGTAGAATTAGTAACATGGTCTAAGGGGGAGACTTTGACCAACTCCACAGCATTATCAAGGAATAGGATCATGTTCAAACATGAGTATGATTGTTTTGGTAGATAGTTGTGACCATTTTCCAATGATTTCAAAGAGGGAGAGAATGTAGACATTGATACATACATTAAATTTTAACAAGAATATTAGAGGATAGAATTTAGACACTAATAGAAGGAATGAAATGAAAAAGAAGGCATCTTCATAGTTAGACAAGGGGAGTCCTCAACACTATGTCAAGGAGAGTTTGTTACAAACATCGATGACCATAAATGCCTAATGGTGTTTCCATCAATGATAAGAAAGGATATTGTTGCACATAATGTTGTCATTCATGACAACAAGTGTCATTGAGGTCAAACATAAATTCCTAGGAAGCAGTAACTCAAAGCTTATGTAACACTATTAGAATTACCATCAATTATTTCAAGAGAAAATTCAACTATTTACATACAATGGTTCTACCACCTCCATGGTAAAAGGATGCTTTATTTTATGGGCTAGAAATATATCATCAAATATCTATTAATACAAGGAACAATATAGAAAAAATCAATGATGTTACTAGAGCAATAAAGATGAAATTATTTTTTGATAGATTGACCCTGTGTTTCAAACTTTTAAGTCATGTTACAAATTTATATGAAAGTCAACCTCTTCCTTATTTTTGATCTTTTATAGAATTGGACATAGCACTTATGAGAATGATGGACATTGATTATTCCATAAGGGAAAAAAGGATATAATATTAAAATTCTAGATTAAGGTTCCTAACACTAGACAAAAGCTTCCACATTATCATTGAATGTCTGGGGGAAATGAGAATAAAGAAATTGAATCATTTGGAAAATGGTTGTTCCTTATCCTATGCTCATGCAAAGAGTTAGGAAATGATAATTTAAAACCCTACCCATTTTCGAGTGATCAATTGATGATTTTCGGAAATGTGGCTATAAGTTTAAAAAAATCAAGATCAAGAAGCATTCAACTTTAGGAAATGATGACTTTTTCTTAACTAAAAATTCCTTGTGAGATTTGAATGGCTTTAAAATATAGATTTTCTTGAACACATTTGTATAGTGTATAATACTTATTATGCCACTACTTTGTTGATAGGTTTTACACTTTAAATTATCATGTTTGTTTTGCAAATTCAATGAATAAATTTGAACCACTCAAATTGTTTTATAATGTCCATTGTACTTTCATCTTGTATAAAAAATATGTCTTAAATATTTACTACCATCTTTGGCCTCTATTGTGTACCTATTATTGCTTCAATGATTACTTTTTCATATTTGAAACTAATCCTTCAACAAGTTTGATATGTCTTCTAATATTGATATTTCATGTTTTATAAAATAGGATAAATATGCCCTTTGAAATGTGGCGAACTTTGTTCTTTGTTTCTATTTTATTCAATTAATTCCTTCTATTTATCACCTTTGAAATCCCAATGTTGATGAGTTTTAACAAAATATCATTAATATTGAGGGTTACCCCTTCTAGTTTTTAAACTCTTTTAGATTAGCCTAAACTGGAGAGGCTTCAAAGAAATTCCTTAGCGTGATTTTCCATCCAAGAACATCTCAAGGAAAAATAGAGTCCAAATGTAGAAAATCCTGTAGATTCACAAGCTCATGCAATTTACTAAAGCACGTGACAAGAATCTACTTCTACTTTCAACCAAAAAAAGCCAATAGATCGATGAAAACAATAAGAACAAGAATAAGATAAATCAATGACACATAACACAAGATGTATCTAGGGAAAACCATTGCTCAAAACCCCACTATCTTTATTGCATATATCATAAATATGAGTGAAAATACAAAGCTTGTTCTCACTAGAACGATTCCGCACAAGTATGTTGAACTCTCTTAGCTCACAAGAAAGCTCAAGCTAAATCCTTCACCTATTCTACATCTCTCCAAGCCCATATTTCCTTGTGCCATTCCTATGGTTGAATAACCCATATTAATGGGAATCCAATGCATCCAAAACTGCACAATCCAAACTAGGTCCAGTTCCTAATTGCATGCGTGATCTATACAACTCAGTAAATCATACAACTGATAGTACACTGTTCCTAAACTCTAGTCTCAACTAGGTCTTTCTCTGAACTGACATGCATCATTGAGTTTCTCGTAAGGAAATCTTCAGTTAACTGGAGTAGCACTAGTGGATGCATTAGTGAACCAACTGACTGCTAGTCCTCTATTAGTTCCAAAAACAATTTAGGACTAATTTAACTGAACTTAACTCAGTAAACTGAGTGATCTAATTTCAAACTCAATTTAAACTCATACTGGACCCATAAAACTTAGGGAGAACATATACATGACTACATAAAGACTTCCAACTAGAAATTCCTAAGCTAATTAAGTTAATTAAACTTATTTAACTTTTTACAAGTTGCTATGAGAATAGAATTCGATTTTAATTCTTAGTTTAATTCAAGGACACATTAAACTGAAATTTCTTGTTGCCATTTCTCAACACTCCCTCTCAACAAGAAAGGGATTATCAACTACCTCAATCCTGTGTCTGTGAAACTTGAATTTACATGTTGACAATGCCTTTGTCAAAATGTCAACATCTTGCTCCTTCGTGGGAATGTATTCTAACAACATAATTTGCCTTAATACACAATCTATGAGATGATGATATCAGATATCAATATGCTTGGATCGATCATGAAAAGCTGGACTTTCAGAGAATTTGATATAACTTTGATTATCGCAATAAATCACAGTTGGATCCATCTGTTGACCAAACAAACCAACCAGGATCTTCCTCATCCATATGGCCTCACATGCTGCATGACTCACAACCATGTACTTTGCCTCTACTGAACTGAGTGCAACTAATCTCTGTTTCCTATTGTACCAAGAAACTGTCATTGACCCAATACTAAAGATCCCTCCAGATGTGCTCTTCTTGTCGGATGAACTCCCTGCTCAATCTGCATCAATGAAGCCTTGAAGCTTCACTCCCTCTATATGTCTGTACCATAATCCATACTAAGAAGTGCCCCTGAGGTATCTCAACAAATTCTTTTCTTCCTTCCAATACATCTTGGTAGGCCTAACCATCACTTAACTAAGTTGGTTAAATTCATAGCACATATCCAATCGTGTGTTCACCAAGTACATGAGTGAACCCACAAGCTATCTGTAAACAATAGCTTCCACTACTTCCCCTAAAGTAGCATCCTCCTTCCTCCTGTTACATTCTAGAGGAGTCCCCATGGGTTTTCTTCTCTCCATGTGGAATCTCTTGAGTATCTCGTTGGCATACTTGCCCTGAGACATAGAAAACTCCCCATCTCCCTGTCATACCTCCATGCTATGAAAGTAATGTATGAGCCCCATGTCCTTCATTTCAAACTCTCTTGAAAGGCCCGCCTTGCAAGATTTGATCAACTGATCATCACCTGTCAGTATGAGATCATCAACATAAAGTGTAATGATCAACAACTTACCTTCCACCACTATGTGGTACAGGTTCACATATGATTCACTCTTTGTGAAGCCCAACCCGGTGAAGTAGCTATATATCCTAGTGTACCAAGCATTGGGTGCTTGCTTCACCCCATAGAATGCTCTCTTGAGCCAGCACACATGTGACTCACAATCAAAGGTTTCAAAACCTTCAAGCTACTCTATGTACACCTCTTCCTCAATCATGCCATTAAGGAAGCTTGTCTTCACATTCATATGATGTATCTTCCAACCCATCTATGCTGATAGTGCCAATATAGATCTGATTGATGAGTACCTTGCAACAGGAGCAAAGTTCTCATCATGTTCAGTCCCCTTTGTGAAAATCCATGGGCCACAAATATAGCCTTATGCTTCTCCACACTACCATCTACAGCTTTCTTTACCTTGTAAAGCCAACGGGAGCTCACCATTGACTTGTCCTCTAATCTTCGGACCACATCCCAAACAATGTTATGAAGTATGGAGTCATACTCCTCCACCATGGCATCAACCCAAACCAGTTGTTGCACTGCTTCCTTAAAGGAAGATGGCTCTATCACAACACATTCGCCCATAAGAGCCATGTATCCAGTGTACCTCTCAGGTGACCTCCTCTACCTGTGCTGAAAAGTGGGTTCTCCCACATTCTCCCGTGCATCATCCAATAGTTTGTCAATCTCACTAGTGTGATTTCTTCCCCCTCTGGAAGACTTTGCCTGAGTGGATGTCTCCACACCCGAATTCTCTGCATGTGGTTGCTCCACATCAATCTGAGGCTCCTCAACCTTAGGAGCTAAAAGCTCCTCATCTGCATGTAGCTCAAGCTCCCTCTCAAGGGAAACTTGCATGGCCTTCTCCTCATCGAATTTGACATCCCTGCAAACCACTATCCTCCTATTGGTCGGCAGGTACACCTGATAGTTGTGAGGTGTATCAGTGTACCCCACAAATATCACCAACTCTGTTGTTGACTCAAGCTTCTTCTGTGCATCTTTGGTCACATGGCAATATACTGATGACCTAAAAATCTTGAAGTGACCAACATCTCACCTCTTACCAGAATAAGCCTCCTTTGGTGTCTTCATCTCAAGTATCTGATGTGGGCTATGATTCTGAACATAAACCATTGTTTTTCACGCCTCAGCCCACAAGTGTAGCAATAGGTCCTAATCATGCAACATTGCCCTCTCTGCCCCTACTATGATTCTATTCTTCCTCTCAGCCACCCCATTTTGCTGAGGGTTATAAGGTGTCGTCAACTCCCATTTAATCCCTTCCACTGCACATATTTTCTTAAACTCGTTTGAGACATACTCACCACCATTATCACTCCATATAGATTTAACCGTCTTTCCCGACTCTTTCTCCACCAATGCTTTAAACTCATAAAACTTTGTGAAAGTTTGATCCTTTTCCTGCATGAAAAATATCCAATATTTATGATAATAGTGATCAAAAAATATAACATAATACATGTGTTTGGTCGTGGATGTTGTCAAGAATGGTCCACACACATTTGAATGGACTCTCTCTAGAATAGCCTCTGCTCGACTATCTCTGTCGTGAAAGGAAGACTTGGTATATTTTCCCAAAGTGCACCCCTTGCATGTATCAACTTTCTCAAGTGTACCTTTGGGAATACCGGTAGAGATATGTTGTAATATCTTAAAAGCTCAATGATGTAAGTGGCCCAATCACCTGTGCCACAAATTACCAAAATCTCATCTTTGCACCCTTTATGATTTTGTGCTCAAAGTAGCACACTCCTCTACCTCCAACTTATAGAGATTCTTCACCTGAATCCCTATCTTCTTTACCTGACCCGTGGCTATGTGTCAAAGGAATGCCTTTCCTTTTGAGAAGATCACATCATAGCTTCTATCCTCAAGCATGGAAATATATACCAAGTTCTTCCTCACCCCTAACACATACATAACATTCTTCAAGGTGAGTAGAGCCCCATTCTCCCTATGAAACGTAATCGTGCCCAATCCAGTAACACTATTATTCCCGCTGTCACCCATCTCGATATGCATCTAGATAATTTTCTCCTCCAGGTCACTAAATAACTCTTTGTCACCAGTTATGTGGAATGAAGCTCCATTGTCTAAGTACCATACACTTCCCATCATTGATGACACCAAGCATGCAATGAGAGAAAGGTATAATTCGAATTAAGAGGCCAAAGCCTCGCCCGCCACTCCTCCTGAGGACTTCTTCTTAGACTTCTTGAGTGGACAATTTGTAGCGAAATTGCTTATCTCATGAAAATGAAAGCACTTAACTTTCGTCATGTCTTTCTTCTTACCTCCATGATAAGAATCTAATTTTGAATGGGAAGCTTTCCCTTTCCCCTTCTTCACCTTAATCGCTAAGGCACATTTTTCTTCATCATTAGTCTTTGATGAGGAGCCTTCCCTAGTGTTCCTCTTGATCTCCTCTTGCATCAAATCTGAGCACAGTCGTTCCCAATCTGGCAGCTTCTCCCGACCATTAACAGAGTCTTGATAACTATGCCAACTATTTGGGACTCCTAGAAGAGCAAGGCTCACCATATCATCCTTAGCTATCATGATTCCAACACTTCCAAGTTCATCACGATATTGACTGAACTTGGTCAAGTATTTTGGAATAGTCTCGCCTTTCTCGATTTTTATTTTTCGAATTTTGTCCTTCAGTGCCAATTTCCTTTGGTCACTATTGTTCTGATACAAGTCCTTCAATTATTCCCACATAGCATACGGGGTTTCCTTTCCATGGAGACTCAAAATAATGTGGTCTCAAACTCCATCAAGGATTATTTGCCTTGCCTTCGCCACACACTTCTTCCATTCGGTGAAATTCTGTGCATCCGATGTTGTTGGATTAGGAATTTCTTGATCAACGAATCCCTTCAAGCCATTATCCTCTAAAATAGCCTCCATCCTATCCCTCCAGGATATAAAATTTGAGCCTCCTTCCAAGGCATACTCAAGCTGCAAATTGTAGAACGCCATCCGCCCATCCTGAATTATGTATTTCAAATTCGAATTTCACTTGTAACCTAAAACTCAAAGTTTCAAAAACTCCTCTAGTATATTGTTCTCAGCTCCGATACCATGTAGAAAATCATGTAGATTCACAATCTCATGCAAGTTACTAAAGCAGAGGACAAGAATCTACTTCTACTTTCAACCAGTGGAAGCCAATAGATCGATGAAAACAATAAGAACAAGAAGAATATAAATCAATGGCACATAACACAAGATGTATATGGGGAAAGCCACTACCCAAAACCCCATTATCTGTATTGCATATATCATAAATATGAGTGAAGATACAAATCTTGTTCTCACTATAATAATTCCGCACAAGTATCCTCAACTCTCTTAGCTCACAAGCAAGCTGAAGCTAAATCCTTAGCCTATTCTGGAGCTCTCCAAGCCCATATTTCCTTGTGCCATTCCTATGGCTGAATAGCCCATATTAATGGGAATGCAGTGCTTCCAAAACTATGCAATGCAAACTAGGTCCAGTTCCTGATTGCATGCATGATCTATACAACTTAGTAAATCATACAACTGATCGTACATTGTCCCTGCACTCTAGTCTCAATTGGATCTTTCTATTAACTGACATGCATGAATTTCTCATGAGGAAATATTTAGTTAACTAGAGTAGCACTAGTGGATGCATTAGTTTACCAACTGACTATTAGTCCTTTATTAGTTCAAAAAACAATTTAGAACTAATTTAACTCAACTTAACTTAGTAAACTGAGTGATCTAATTTCCAACTCAATTTAAACTCATACTGGACCCCTAAAACTTAGGGAGAACATATACATGACTACAAAAAGACTTCCAACTCGAAATTGCTAAGATAATTAAGTTAATTAAACTTACTTAGCTTTTTACAAGTTGCTATGGGAATAGAAATTGACTATAATTCTCAGTTTAATTCAAGGACAAATTAAACTCGAATTTCTTGTTGCCATTTCTCAACATGAAATTCACTTACGCATGCACCTTTCTGTTCATATGGGACTAATACAAAATTATTTCTAATGTATCTACTTCTACAATGTTCTAAGGTTGGATATGTTATTGTAAATAGTTTAGCAAATCAAGGTGCATATTACCATTAGTACATTAGAAACTATTTATCACAATAAAACCTCAACCATTCCATTATTTTTTTGTGGCTGAATGACTGCTTGAAGAGAATAACTAAAGCTTCCGTCCTTTTTATCATTTTTTTTTTGGAATGATAGATTCTTAATTCATCCCTCTCTTATACAAGTTGTAAATGGAACAACATAAGTTTATCATCTTTATTTGTATCAATTATGGAATTATTTTCATTGTTTATAATCATGATTTAAAAGGGGAGATAAATGGATAAGAGTGGAATTCTCCACTCAACATATCATTCTCATCTCACTATATTGATCTGCAAATGATGGACTTATATCCCACTCGCTTCACCAACACAAATCCTTTTTAGAATTGTAATGTGGTCCTTGTTCTTATCCTTATGCAATAATCTTTAATTTTAGCATGATTTGTTATTTGGTGTACTTATATGCAATCAGTTGACTAACAATGCAATAATAGTTAGGACATCTAGGTTCAAGATACTATTATTTTAGACACTAAGAAAGCCCCCACATAAGAAATGGATGTGCTTCTTAAATTCAAGGCATGGCCCATGGTTTATCTCAATAGTTGTGATGTCAAGGCCAATGCTCAACAACAAATTCAAGTTGATTGTCCTTCTCTTGATTTTTTTTTTTTACTTTTTCTTATACTCACTCATTGCCAACACTCAAGGTTCACATCAATCAAATGAATGTGCAATGATCTATTAAATTTGGATTGAACCAAACACTAACTATCCCAAGCACTTTTCTCATAAATCTAATGAATAAATGACTCTATTTAATAACTAATTTAGTTCACTTCTTGAATTAAAATATAAGCTAATGGAATAACCAACTATTTCTCTAGGATTTGCCTCATATCCCCCAACAATTTCCTCATAAGTGATATACACCCTATCAAAAAACTCACATAGTTACACATGTGGTTCTAAAAATTAATGAGTATCACATAAAAAATTAAATGCTTTCCCCATATTCATTACTTGTGAAACATTAGCTAAAATAACTTAGAGGATTATTCCAACTAATATACAATGATGACAAGAAAATTAATTTTAGAGAAAGAGAAAAAATAAACAAGTGCCACAAATTTATTTTGAGGAGATCAACTTAGTTATGAAGAATACTTACCAATACCAAAAGGAGAGAATTATTGTAATATGATGCTAATTTATTCATGTAAATGATTTCTATATGAGACCATACAATTCTGAGTCAAGGGAATTCATATCAAACTTCCAAATTTTTATTCACCAGTCTTGAGATGACAAAGACGCCAATCATGTCCCTTCTCCAACTCATATACCAACACCAAATAAACATTGTATAACACTCAACTTTGGAGGGAGAGAGGTGTACAACCTATATGAACCCATATGACCTCAAGAGGGATAATTTAGTAGTGTCAAACCTCACTTGGAATTACTTTATTGTGTATGGTCTTATCCACATTAAATACACAGTGTGTAAGTTGGATTTGGGATGTGGTTGGTCTCCTTCAATTCAGTTGTTTTTTAGTCATATTATTCCTTGAAATAAGATTTAGAAACACATCTATTGATTTGCAATGACTATGTCATGATAAATTTTGGACTTTGATCCTAGAGTAAGACGAATGGTGGGTATTACAAAGGTATTGACATTTTTCAATTTCTCGTGGGGAGTGGAATTTTGAGTAAAACCAATGAGTAAACCCATCACAGCTAAAACTAGGAATTATTCCTTAGCACCATTGACACACTTATAGAAACATATTAACCATAAATAAGAGTAACATATAAATTACATATAGGAGAATTCTTAGTACAAATAAAATAAATCACGTAATGGACATGGAGATTTTTAACTAGAAACCAAAACATGAAAACCAACTTCAAATGGTTCTTAATTTTCATTTTAGCAATCTCTAGTTATAATGTGGTTCATGGCTCTATGGCCATTTAGTAGTTCACATAGCTCTTTTTAATTATCCCCTCCTATTCAAAAGACTCATTGAGAGTGAGAGTACAAGAAGAAATAGGGAGAGAAAGGGCAATGATAAATCCAATAGGCCCAACCTTTTATTTTCTATTCCTTAATATTTTCTCTCCTATGTTTATTTCTATTTCGTTTTCTTGCTTTTCCTTCATTTGTTTCATTTACTCTGACATTTGCATTGTCTTTAATAGTTTATTTGATCTTCACTATTTACTGAGTTACATTTGTGGTACTAATTCTTATAGCCATTCAATTGCTTGGATCCACTTCAGATCATATTTATAATTGCATCTAACAATAAATGTCTAGCATAGGATAGTGGTAATGTATGGTTTGAACGCATCATTATATATTCCATCTAGATAAATATGGAAAGAGAATTTAGAAAATCTTTATTTCCAACATGTTGAATACTTTACGTTTCCATGCTTGGGCCACTATCACTAGAATTCCTCAAGGTGAAACCATGAATATTGATAACATGTTTTAGTGAAATGTTGTTGTAACACCCTCCTCCCACATTTACCCAAGTTAACTAGTCCACTGGGGTAAACATGCGATGAAATGCTACTACAATTTGATTCAACTACCCACGTATAGTTAAGGAAGTGGAACTGAGACAATAGAACTAATCTGACCTTTTGCACATGTCATAGAACATAAAGGAGCCAACCAACCCTTTCAGGTGATCAACCCCTGAGACAACTTGACAATTCTATGTTGTAGAGAGTTAGTAGCTCCCATGACATGGGAATGCATGTGAATTGGGCCCTCCAATCACTCTCACAATAGGGGCATGTGAGTGACTAGGGTCTTTTTTATCTAGTTCAGAGCCAGTGACCTTGGATTATGTGCCACTTTTTCTGGGCCAGGTCTTAGGCCATTTCCCATAACTTCATGGAACTTTCAAAAATGAAACATAACATCGAAACAATGATACAAATGCAAGAAATTAAAAAATGACTTAACTGGACCCCTATTAGCCATGATAGGCATTTCGTGAAACATGTCACAAATATGCATTCTACAAGTCATAACAACAGATCTTAGCATAGGGGTCTCACACATATCTGAGAATCGCTAAGAAGCATTGATTCCTTATTAGATTAGCTGCATTATCATCTATTATGTCATATATTCATTGTTCATTCATTTAAAAATTAAAAGATGATGAGAAGTTGAGAACCATACATCATCATTGTCATAAAATATGCTCATAAACAACATATAATCAACAGAAATAACATGGATATAATATCCATAAATACCACATATAAACAAGTATATTTACCCATCAAATACAAGAGGAAAGAAGCTATTATTAACGTATGAAAAACGAAACTAGGCCTGGAACTTCCACAAACCACTCGACCATAGACTAGGCTAAACCAAATCTCTCTTTCAGCTAGTCACCCTCGTGCTATATTCCAAGCATGAATGTGGGATCTCATGGAACACATTCAACAAAACCAAACCAGGGCTTCCATAGGAAAAACCACCTCAACCCTCAACCAGTGATTCGACCTCATGGTCAGAAATCACTAACCATCACCAGATTGGTCTCTATCCAAGTTTTCTAGGGCTCTAGGTTGTTTGTTCCAGCTAGGGCTTCCAGGACTAGTAACTCAACCTATAACTATCGTTGGGATTCCAGAGCATTTTTCCAACCAGGGCTTCCAAGAATAGTAACACAACCTACCAAGGGCTTTCAAATCGTTTTTCCGACCAACACTTCAAGGACTAGTAACTCAACCCAAGCTTGTTACAGGGCTTCTAGAGCGTTTGTCCAACCAAGGCTTCCAAGAACTAGTAACTCAATCCATAGCCAAAGGAACATGAGAACCGACCAGAAAACAAAAGGAAAGAAACCCATAACACCATGGCTATATAGGAAATGGAAGAACTAAAACAAATCCACCATCAATACAGGAATTCATCCATGCCAATGAAAGATCATAACCATGAAACCACATGCATATGCCATGCATGCTAAAAATAACAAGGAAATCATACATACAACTCGGTACCAAAAAGAAAAAACCATTGTACCTATTGATCTTGATATCTTCTTACACTTTCCTTCTCTTCCTTTTCCTTATTGCTCCAAAAATCAAAATATGCCACACCCCTCCAAGAGTGTTCCAAGCACCTCCAAGTGTCCAAGAGTATGAGAGAGAGAGAATAGAGAGAGAGCTCCAAAACTAAACTGACAAAAGTCTAAACCAACAAAAGATACCAACTGATCCTCATAAGCCTTTTTATTAATTAGGCCTCTATTTTCTTCCTTTTCCATTATTTTTCCATTATTTTTCTCCTCACATGCAACATGTGACCTTTCACCTTCCTTCTCTCCTAATTTCCATTATTTTCATAAATAAAATGCCAATTAATGCCTCATGCCTTTCCAAATTCTTTGCCAATTTCCATAGCAATTAATTAATCACAAGTGATCCCCATCACTATGTTTTTCCCCAATATTCAGCTTGGAATACATGTCCCATGACTAATGTCTTATTTTTCCTTTATTAACTTTATTACATGGAATTTTCACTAGGCTTGTTACAAAACCCTCTCCCTTGGGGGAACATCGTCCTCAGTATTCAATGACACCTACAACCAGGAAGACTGCTGAAAAGAAAAATATACTTCCCATGGAGCTTTATAACTTAGCTCATTGCAGTATTTATAATGATCATCATGTTGAAAAACAAACCAACATAACAACATGACAGCCATAATGACATGACACCCATACCACTTATTGGAGCATTATAACACAACTCGTGGAGGTATTTAAATCCAAATACATATACACATATACCAAAACATCATACCAAAACATATACCAAGACATATGCCAAAATATTTGCTCAATCAAAGAATAGAGAAGGATACATAACCCGCATTTGATCCTCCATATCCCATGTAGCTTCATCGAGCCCAAAGTGCTTCCACTACACTTTAACATGCTCAATTGCTTGGTCCCGGAGCATGAGCATCTTTCTCTGCAAAATGCACTGAGGTTCCAGTTGGAATTCTCCTTCTCGCTCCACCTACGATATGGAATAGTCAATCACATGATCAACATATTTAACATATTTCTTAAGTAATGACACATGTAAAAACTCATAGACTTTCACTTTCGGAGGTAGTGCAAGTTGATAAGGTACTAGTCCAATCCTATTAAGAACCCTGAAAGGTCCACAAAACTGAGGTGCCAACTTGGTACATGATCCAATCCTCAAGGAGATATTTTTGGGCTTGAGGTGCACATATACATGTTCCCCAACCTGAATCTCCTTAAACAACCTATTCTGATATGCATAACTCTTTTGTCTATCTTGTGTTGCCTTTACATTCTTCTTGATTACCTAAATTTCCTATTCCATTTCTACCAAAATGTCTGGTCCAATCAACACCCTGTTCACTGGATCACTCCAATTGATGGGAGTGTTACAACTCCTCCCATTCAATGCCTCAAACAGACTCATCCTAAAAAATTATTGATACCCATTGTTGTAATCGAACTCAACCAGTGGAAGGTACTCCTCCCATCTCCTCTGTTGATGCTTCACATACATCCTCAACATGTCCTACAATATCATGTTGACCCTCCCTATCTATCCATCTGTTTGCAGATGTTATGTTGTTCTAAAGGCCAAATCTATACCCAAACCTACAAATAACTCTTTCCAAAACCTAGAAGTGAACTTGGCATCCCTATATGATATGATATTCTTTGGTACACCATGCAACCTCACTATATCCTTGATGAATACATGTGCTACATCATTAGCTTAATAAGTAGAGTTCACTGGAATGAAATCTGCTACCTTAGTTAACTTGTCCACAACAACCATGATAGAATCATGTTGTCTAAATTTCCTTAGAAAACCTACAATGAAGTCCATGGAAATGACCTCCCACTTCCACTATGGAATCAAATAAGCTGAAGTAATCCACCTGGATGCTTACGCTATGCTTATAAATGCTGACAATCCAAGCATATGGACACAAACTCTGCCATGTCCTTCTTCAAGTTTGGCCAAAAGTAGAACTTCTTCATGAATGTGCATGTCATTCCCTCAAGACAAGCTTCTTGAGATCACTATTGTCTGGCACATATATCATTTCCCTAAATCTAACCAAGTCATTTGGTGTACGGTGATAGTCCACATCTTGTATGTAGGTACCTATACCTATACTCTTTTGTAACCTGTGCATAAGCTCCATGTACTTGTCATCCTGTTGACTTGGCTACAAGATCTGATCTTGTAAATATGCCCCAAAAGAAATAATAGCTGCTATGTTTTTTACCTATACCCTTTTTCTAAGAGCATTTGCAACCTTGTTCTCTTTACCTTTAACGTACCTGATCTTGAAGTCAAACTCACTAATCATGGACAACCATCTAGCTTGCCTGGAATTAATATTTAGTTGGTCAAATAGATACCTCAATCTACCGTGATCAATCATTAAGATTAGCTGTCTCCCAATAAGATAGTGCCTATACATCTTTAAATCATGGATGATCTTTTCCGACTCAAGATCATGTGTTGGATAATTATGCCCATGCTCATTCAGTTTCTGAGACTCATAGCATACTACCTATCCTTCCTACATAAGGAATCAACCAAGTCCTCTCCTCCAAGCATCTGTACATACCAAAAATTCTTTGTCTGGGTCTACAATCTTTAACACTGGAGCATTCATCAACAATTGTTTTAACTACTCAAAACTTGTTGCACATTCCTTTGTCCATTCAAATTTCTTACCTTTTCTTTGCAACGATGTAATAGGATAATAAATGCAAGAGAATTTCTTCATGAACCTCCTATAATAAACTGCTAACCCCATGAATGATCTTACCTCATCCACATTCCTAGGAGTTTCCCCTTCCATGATTGCCCTTATCTTTTCTGGATCCATTGCTATGCCTTCCTTGGAGACCACATAACCCAAGTAGTGTAATTTTTGTTTGAAAGAAACTAAATTTATTGATCTTAGCATACAATTGATGTTCTCTCAACAATCTCAATAATGTTGCTAAATGTTTGACATGTTCTTCCTCATTTTTAGAATATACCAATATATCATCAATGAACACAATAACAAACTTGTCCAAATAAGGACGCAACACATTATTCATCAAACACATAAAAGTAGCTAGAGCATTAGTCAAACCAAATGGAACTACAACAAACTCATAATTCCCATACCTGATCCTAAAAGAAGTCTTGTATATGTCCTTTTATTTAATTCATACCTGATGATATCTCGATTTTAGATCAATCCTCGAGAACATTGTTGCTCCCTTCAGCTAATCAAACAAGTCATCAATCCTTGGCAACGAATACCTATTATGGATGGTCACTTTGTTCAACTTCCTGTAGTCAATGCATAACCTGAGAGTACCATCCTTCTTCTTTACAAAAAAGACTGGTGCACCCCAATGTGATACACTTGGCCTAATGTATCCCTTGTCAAGCATCTCCTTGAACTGCAACTTCAACTCCACCAACTCTAGTGTACTCATCCTGTAAGGTGCCTTTGATGATGGTGTTTCCCTTGGTACCAACTCAATAGAAAAGTCTACTTCTGTATGAGGCGAAAATTCCAAAATATCTACTAGAAACACATCTTGAAACTACTATATAACTCGGTACCTGCTTAAGACATCCACATCCTCAACTTTCTTACCTTTGTCACTAGAAATATGCATTGCAAATAACACACACCCTTTCCTATGAATGTGCTTCATGTGCATAGCTGTAACCATTTTGACTAATGTTACCTTCTTCTTACCCTGTAAGATTCTCTATTATCCATTGTAAACCAAGCACTCAATGGCTTTTTCGTAACAATCCACTTTAGTTCTATGAAGATGCAACCAATTCGTACCAAACAAAATAGTATATGGTCCCAATGGATGTACATTCCAATGTGTTGACATAGGCATACCATTTGACTTGAATGAACAAACTCTTACCCAGTGATGAACTCTCTTCTTTGTACCTATAGCCAACTGCACTAACCAATATTCTACATGCACTTCTTTATTCAAACCACACTTATCCACCAGGTTAGGACTAACATAACTGTAATTAGATCCAGGGTCAATCAAAATAAAAACAACTTGATCACAAAGATTACCATCCACCTCAATAATAAATTCCTGGTGATTTTCCTTGATGTTCTCCAATGCTACATAGATCCATGGAATTCTCTGCCCCACATCCCCAACTATCTGCGCGTCTTGTGCACTGTGAATCTGAGGCCTACCACCCTAATGTTGTGGACAATCTCTCCTATGATGTTCTCCTCCACAATTCCAACACTGCAAGGGCTTCCAACCTTCACCCTTGTTATGTTCCTCAAATTGAAATCCTTGTCCTCTATAAGATGCATTGAACTTCTTATGCGGTGCCACATTCTCTTTGTTACATTTATCTTGAGGTCTTGTTCACTTCTTGTCCCATTTTTCTTTATTCTTTGCATTGCCTTTCCAGTCTGTCTTAGCCTTAGTTATGCATTTTGATTGCTCAAAACAATGCTTTAGCTTCTATATGTCCTCCTCTAATGATCTAGGCTCATTCAAAATAAATCATGTTCTTGAGTGCTACCGACAACCCACTAATGAATATATGAATCTTGGCCTTCTCTTCCTTGAGATAGGGCACATACCTCAATAACTCCAAGAATCTACTAGTGTACTCCTCACCAGTCATAGATCCCATATTCAACTCATAGAATTATTTTGCCTTGTCGTCATAGCATCTCTCTAATAGATACTTTTTCCTGAATAGTCTCTCGAACTCACTCCAAGTCAAATCCTCTTCATAAATACCTCTGACATTATTTACGTCTTTCCACCATATATCTTCTTTACCTTTAAGACTGAATGTCATTATTCTAGCCTTCATGTTTTTTGAGTAATCATGCTAACTAAAGAAATTATTCATACCAAGAAACCATACTTTTGCATCCCGGGACTTCTTCATTTCCCCATCAAATGTAGTTGGCTTTGATTTCATGAACTCATATGGAAAATATCCCCTATCAATCCTCTTATAAGGATGATAACAATGATGACCATGATACATGTCCGAACTAGAACCAGAATAGTACCTGTGTCCATCACCTCTCTTATCCGGAGTATCCAAGAACCTTCCATCTTTAATCATTTCATATCTATCCGACTTGTGCCAATCATGAGGTCTATTTCCATATGCCCCATTAATTTTGTCTTCCTGCTCATGGCTGATCTAAAGTGGTCCCTATCTTTGCAGTTTTGACAAACTCTGAAGGATTACTACATTGGCTTCTGCTTGTTTCTCCTGTCCCTAAATGATCCTGTCATTATCTACTTTGCAACTTTTTATTTATGCCTTCAAAATTCTCAATGTGTTTGTTAACTCAGTAGAGTTCCCAATACCACACTGCTCATCTGATCCATAGGGAGAGTCTTGGGAATTGTAGTCTACCATCTTGCTAGTCATCTTTGTTGTTTTCTTCGTGGAAGGTATATCATGTCAGCTAAACCAAATCATAAAAAAACCAATGTACCTCAGTGTAGTTCAATATTTAATCATCATTTCAATCATTATCCAGTCATCAACACATGACCATACCAACCACATACCATGACCTCATGGATGACAACTAAAACCATATAACTGTATGCATAACAATATATAAGCACTAACACATGCATAACCATTGCATAACCGACATACACTCATGATGACCATATACAACAACACACCACCCAGTTCCACATGGCGACGCCACTACAACTATGACCAATGCCATGCATATGCAACAAGCACATAGACCAAAATCATAGATAACACATATATGTAACCAACATAAATTCATAACCAACACACCACCCATCCAATCCAAGGGGTGAACCATGCTCTGATACCACTCTCTAACACTCTCCTCCCCCATTTACCCATGTTAACCAGTCAGTTGGGGTAAACATGCGATCAGGGGCTACTACGATCAGATTCAACTCCCCATGTACAATTAATAAAGTGGAACCAACACAACACAACCAATCTAACCTTTTGCACATGTCACAGAACTAAAAGAGCCAACCAACCCTTTCAGGTGATCAACCCTTAAGACAACTTGATACTTCTCTACACTAGAGCCTCAATCGCTCCCATGACATGGGCATGCATGTGACTGGGGCCCTCCAATCACTCTCACAGCAAGGGCATGAAAGCAGCTGGGATATTTTTCAGCTAGTTCAAAGCCAATGACCCCAGATTCTATTCCACTTTTTCAGGGCCAGGTCTTAGGCCACTGCCCAAAAATTTATGGAACTTTCAGAAATGAAAAGTAACATCGAAACAATGATAAAAATGAAATAACTTGAACAAGGAATTGACTGGACTCTTACTAGCCATGACAGGAATTTCATCAAACATGTCACAAATATGCATTCTGCATGTTATAACAACAGATCTGAGCATAGGGGTATCATACTTATCTAAGAATCGCTAAGAAGCATTGATACCTTATCACATTAGTTGCATATCATATATTAGGTCATATATATTGTTCATTCATTTACAAATCTAAACATGATGAGATCCATACATCATCATTGTCATAAAACATGCTCATAACCAACATATAACAAACATAAATAACAAGGATATAACAACCATAAATACCACATATAAACAAGTATATTTACTCATAAAAAAAGAGAGGAAAGAAGCTCTTATTAATGCAACTAGTCCTGTGACTTCCACGAACCACCTGACCATAGACTAGGTTGGACCAAATCTCTCTTTCATCCAGTCACCCCCATGCCATATTCCAAGCATGAATGTGGGATCTCATGGAACACATCTAACAAAACCAAACTAGGGCTTCCAGAGGCAAAACCACCTCAACCCTCAACCAATGATTCCTCCTCACAGTCATACATCACTAACCATCACCATATTGGTCTATACCCAAGCTGTCCAGGGCTCTAGAGAGTTTGTTCCAACTAGGGCTTCCAGGACTAGCAACTCAACCCACCAAGGGATTCCAAAGCATTTTTCCAACCAAGGCTTCTAGGACTAGTAACTCAACCCAAGTTGTTACAGGGCTTCTAGAGCATTTGTCCAACCAAGGCTTCCAGGAACTAGTAACTCAACCCATAACCAAAGGAACATGAGAACCAACCAGAAAACAAAAGGAAAGAAACCCACAACACCATGTCTATCCAAGAAATGGCAAGGCTAAGAAAATCCACCATCAATCCAGGCATTCCTCCATGCCAATGATATATCATAACCAAGAAACCAAATGCATATGCCACAAATGCAAAAACTAACAAGGAAATCATACATGTGACTCGGTACCTACAAGAAAAAACTACTATAGTTGCTGATCCTGATGTCCTCTTGCACTTTCCTGCACTTCCTTTTCCTTCTTTCTCCAAAACTCCAAGTATGTCACACTCCTCCAAGAGTGCTCCAAGAAAACTCTAAGTGTCCAAGAGTATGAGAGAGAGAGATCTCCAAAACTGAACTAACAGAAGTCTAAACCAACAAAAGATACCAATTGATCCTCAATAGCCTTTTTATTAATGAGGCCTCTATTTTCTTCTTTTTCCATTATTTTTCCTTCACTTTCCTCCTCACATGCAACCTATGACCTTTCACCTTTCTTCTCTCCTAATTTCAACTATTTTCATAAATAAAATGCCAATTAATGCCTCATGTCTTTCCAAAGCCTTTGTTGTCGCCTTGGCCAATTTCCATAGCCATTAATTAATCACAAGTGATCCACATCACTATGTTTTTGCCCAACATTAAGCTTGGAATATGTGTCCCATGACTAAGGTCTTATTTTTCCTTTATTAGCTTTATTACATGGAATTTTCACCAGGGTTGTTATAGTTGCAATAAAAATTTGACATTTTATATATTTTTAAAATTGAATTCCCTAAATTCATATATGCCTTATAAATTTTGATGTGCAATAGAAAAACAAATTTGTAGGGAATTGTGATGTTTTTTCAAAACAATTTTTCTGAAAAAATATCAATATCATTTAATGTATCAAATTTGAAATTAATTAAATGTTTGTCCTTATATATTTATGAGAAAGTTAACAAGTGATTTTTATTCAGATTTCGTTGTTCAAGGTATAATTTTTAACCAAAAAATATATATATATATATTGTCTACACAGATGCAATATATATATATATATATATATATATATATATATATATATATATATATATATATATATATATATATATATATATATATATTTCAAACCAACTAGTTAATATTTGAATCGTGTTTCCCCCTAGAGAGGGTGCTTAAATGTATGGGAAAACTCCACTAAGTGACATGATAGAGGTTCAATTAATGATGGGAGGTAGGGCTACCACCTAATGGCACCTTGCATGGGAGGTTGTACAATGGTGGTTTAAGAAGGACATGGATGAAGCATAAGAGAGGATGATAGAGAGGTTTCTATATGCATGGGAGTCAAGGGAAGGATAACCCACCCTAGGCTCAGACCATAGGTGCAGATGGAAAATAATAATGTTTGAATTATGCTGGAAAATAGGGTATGATGATACTAGTTTGGGGAAGGACAATGAGGAAGGATGGTCGATAACTTATGTATTAGTTCAGGGACCTCTCCATGCATAAACATTGTTGGTATTTACCTTCCTTTCTGAACTTATTATTCTTGGATTAGAATCAAAGATAAAAGGAGAAAAAATGTATGTAAGGGAATGGACTTATCCTTGCATGCAAGGTTTTTTCTCGTCCTCAGTTAGAAGATAGATAATTTAGGTTTTTCTATGACCAGAGAAATGAAACAATGAAGGGGGCATTGCAGGTTTGTAATATCTCTTGGCTTCACTCTGAATTTCCCTATAGTTGTAATCATGTTGATATCAATTTTAGTAGGAAACTTTGGCTACATAGTAATCTTATTTTATATTCCCACTTTGGTCATATTAGTTTTGGTGGTTATTCATTGTTTGGAAATTAGAATTGGCCCCCAAATTTAGATGTTGATTATGTTTTAGTTTAGTTGCAATTTGTGGATTCTATATGTTCATTTTTTTCTAGGGAATCATTCTTAGTTTTAGTATTTCCATATGGAGGTATCTTTTATTTTTTACGTTATGTAATAAATGCTCTCCCAAGTGTGCTCTTTGTTGGTTTTATGCCACTATATGCGACTCAGTACCTATTGGCCTTCACCTGTGTTTCTAGTCTCAGGGTGGTTTTTACTTTTTTGTTTGATAAGATGGCTAGACATCACTCTTCAAGCCCTTAACACACTGGAATAAGAAGTTTCTTGTATCCCCCTACCCCTAAATCACCTCCATCTATTGTGGTTCAAACTCATGCACAATCAACTACCTAATCCATATCGAACAAATATAGAAACATCATCCTTGAAGTGGTACAAAGGGCCATTTCAAAAGTGGAAGACCAAGTGAGATAGGGTAGAAGATTTATACTTAACAAGCACATGGAAAGAGAGACCAAGGATTGTATCCATAATGTAGGGTGGCTTAATGAGGGTGATGAGCCCTAATATTGCAACAAGAATGTTACAACTCCCAAGGCTACCAACTTTAATTATCAATATGGGGTTCATACAAACCTAAGAGGTGGCAATGATGTATGTACAATAGGCTAATATGTACTCAAGTTACTCTGAGGCAACAAACCAAACCAAGGTATAAAGGGACCACTCTATCAACTGAATCTATATTTGCAAGAAAAAGATATTGCATAAAAGGAAAGTTCTAATCTACTTGCAGGAATGGAAATGTTAATCTATTTGTAGAAATAGAAATGTACTCTACTTTGTAGAAATGTAAAGGCTAACCTAATTGCACAAATGTAAATTCTAACCTAAACATAAAGTCTACTCTACTTGTCGAATGTAAAAATTAATATACTTTCATAATGTAAACATTAATATTTTTGCAGAATGTAAGTTTCACATCAAAGGAAAATACCTATTCTATGTATAAGAAATAACAATGCTTGAAATGGAAACCCTAGCTTAGAAAGTATAAAACAGAGAAGGAAAACCTAATCTAACTTGCATAAAGTAAAGAGAATGAAATAAACCTTCAATCACTACATTAAAAAGAGATTATATCTTAGTAACAAAGTCCATTAAGTGCTTCATAAAGTAATCATGTAAATCATCATTGTTCCATTTAATTCATGAACCTATTTACTAACCCTAATTGTATAAATAAATTGCAATGGTGAAGAGACAAGTCCTAAGTGGTCTCTAATCCTCATCAATTGTGGTTTCAATGCCTAAGGGGCATTATGAAGGGTTAGGATGCAAAAAAAAATATTTAAGGACAATTCTGGTCAAGTTTGGAGAGATTTTGCATGGTGCTACAGGATGTTACAAGATTGCTACAAGATGTTATGGATTGCCATGTTTTGCTATAGGATTGAACCCATGAGAATTATGAAGGATAAAAAAGGTGATTTGAAGGTCAAGAAGGGTAGTGGAAGGTGGAAGAAGGTTTTATGAGGTCCTTTCCAAGCTTAGTACCCCTCAGGGCCCATATTGCATGTGGCAAAATGCATGTGGTGGCCTTCAACAAACCAGAAATGAAATATCGATGAATAGTGTTTTGAAGGAGTTGTTGAGGAAGGACGATGATCCGATGAGAAGTGGAAATGATAGTGATATACCCTTCAATACCACAGTAGGGCCTACACACAACAAAAGTTACTCAATCTTGCCAAATATCTAGATCATGCTAACAGTATAAATTGTTGAAAATTGAAAAAAAAAAGGAAAGGATGAGTTGAATTTTATTCAAGATCTTCCTACTTCATGAAAAATGAAACCTATATTTTATGCTTTCCATCACAAGGCTCACAACCACATTTCCCAAAAAATATGATTAGTAACTTCGTAAAGGAAACTTTTCATGTAAACAAAACTTGCAAAAAGGAAATATTGCTAATCCTAAATACATAAAAGAAAAATGCAAAATAAATTGTACAAATTATAGAGGCTATAGTTATTGGGTTAGGCTCCAACCCAAGGGAACCTTTCTATCTAAAACACACTTAGATTTAAAGGACCAATAGACTTCTCATTGATCAAAAAGTGCTCAAGTACATGGAATGAAAATGACAAGTAAAATCTCTTAGTCCTAGCAGTCATTGTTCTTCTCGGAAAATTCAAATCCTATTGAGCCCTCAAGCTTCCTTATTTATAAAAAAATGATTGAGGGGAAGCCTCCTTAGAAAGGTGGATGCTTCCCTCCAAAATCCCTAAAATGGTGGATCTATCTCCCTGAGATCCTCACAATCTTTGAGTGCATCAACTGTTAGTAGATCCTCCTCAATTGTGGTTTCAATGCCTAAGAGACATTATGAAGGTCTAGGAGGCAAAAATAAATCTTTAAGGACAATTCTGGTCAAGTTTGGAGATATTTTACATGGTGCTACAGGATGTTACAAGATTTCTACAAGATGCTATAGGATTGCCCTATTTTGCTATAGGATTGAATCCGTGAGAATTATGAAGGATAAAAGGGTGATTTGAAGGTGATGAATGGTAGTGGAGGTGGAAGAAGGTTTTATGAGGTCCTTTCCAAGCTTAGTACCCCTCAGGGGCCCATATTGCACATGGAGAAATGCATACGGTGGCCTTTAACAAACCATCAATGAAATCTCGATGAATAGTGTTTTGAAGGAGTTGTTGAGGAAGGAAGAAAGGAGATTATGATATGATGAGAAGTGGAAATTATAGTGATATTGCCTCCAATACCATAGTAGGACCTACACACAACAAAATTTACTCAATCTTGCCAAAGATCTAGATCATGCTAATAGTATAAATTATTGAAAATTGAAAAAAAAAAGAAGGAAAGGATGAGTTGAATTTTATTCAAGATCTTCCTACTTCATGCAAAATGAAACCTATATTTTATGCTTTCCATTATAAGACTCACAACCACATTTCCCAAAAAATATGATTAGTAACTTTGTAAAGGAAACTTTTCATTTAAAAAAACTTGCAAAATGGAAATATTGCTAATCCTAGATACATAAAAGGAAAATGTAGAATAAATTTTACAAATTATAGGGGCTAGAGTGCTTGGGTTAGGTCCTAACCAAAGGGAACTTTTCCATCTAAAACACACTTATATTTAAAGGACCAATAGACTTCTCATTGATCAAAAAGTGCTCAAGTACATGGAATGAAAATGACAAGTAAAATCTCTTAGTCCTAGCAATCATCGTTCATCTCTAAAAATTCAAATCCTATTGAGCCCTCGAGCTTCCTTATTTATACAAAAATGACAGAGAGGAAGCCTCCCTAGAAAGAGATACGCTTCCCTCCAAAATCCCTAAAATGGTGGATCTAGCTCCCTGAGATCCTCACAATCTTTGAGTGCATAATCTATTAGTAGATCCTCGAACTGTGGGTGAGTAAATACAGGGAGAAAGTCGAGTTGCAAGTGAGTAAATGCAGGGGACAAGCCTCCTACATATTCTCTAGTTTCCTCAAACATATTTCTACACAATAAATGCACCCTTTTCTTGCGGATTAATCATGTTAGGCCACAAGATATGATAAACATCCTTTAGTCTTCTTAATAAACACATTATAGTAAATATATGTTGAAGGATAGCAATATGGTCCTTGTGTTGTCACTATGACAATGACCCTCCAAAATGTTTTCCTAAGTCAATTTTGGAGCCTACACTAACTTTCGTTTCAAGCCCCTTAGTGTTGTCATGTTGTTTGATTTTTTATTTGTGTGTTTTCTCCTAGCGTTACATCCTCCTAAGTCAATGTTTCCTAAGTGTCGTCACCTAACCCTTAGAATTTGATTAAGCTATCTAGTCCATGGTTGGGTGAACTCACCACTTATCTTGACTTAGAAACTTTCCTTTTCATCATGCATACAATAGAAAAACACTTAAAATCATAGAAAAGGAAAACATGAGCAAGAAAATCACCTTTAAAGACAAAATCACACTCCAAGTTGGTGAAGACATGTGCTTGAGTTAAGCACACTCCTTCAAGCTGAAGAAGTGCACTCTCCTTGAGCACACTCCTTCATGGTGAGTAAGTGTGCCCTACCTGAGCACACTCCTTCGTGTTGAAGACATGCGCTCTTCCTGGGTGCATGCATGAGCATCTTGTTGCATGTGGGCGCACTCCTAGAAAATAGGATCCTTTCTCTCATCGACAAGTTGTGATCATGTATGAATAAATTTGGCATGTAAAATCTTTTAAATCAACCCAGTTAATCATTCTCATTTGAGTTGAGCGCACAACTAGAGATCAAGAAAATATTCATCAACCCCTTCACAAGTAAGTTTTTCATGTTGAATCCTTTCATCCCCTTTTCATGATTTCATTGTTGTTCTTGCTTTTCTTGTTTTTTTTCTTTGTTTTTCGTTTTGATTGTTGACATTTCTGTTCAATCTTCATTCTCCCAGTGTTAATTCATTGTCACATGCAGAAACTCTACACATTCTTCAACCCTTCATATTCCACTGTGAATGCAAAAACATCTATATAAGCTTATAAATACTTCTTCACCTCATTCATATCATAAAATATTCCTATTAAACATGTTTCTGATCTTTCAATAGGCAGAGCACACTTATGGAACTTAAATCCTAATCAACCTTGAAAACTACGCCCAAAAAAACTCAGTTTTCCTCTTGAGTGCACTTCTTCACCACAAATAAATACACCCTCCCTTGAGCACATGAGTGCACCACGAAGACTCGAAGCACTTACCTTCATCCCTATGCATGTGCTAGTGCACTTGGCTTGCCTTTGAGTGCATGAGTGCACCTCGAAGGCCTGAAGGCTTGGAAGCGTGTTCATTCGTCCCTTTAAAGTGCGCCAGTGTGCCCTACCTATCTCCTTGAGAACATGGGCACAATTTGAAGGATTGAAAGCCCAACAACCCATCCCTTCAACCCTTCAGAGTGCACTAGTGCACCCTATATGGTTTTCTTCACTTGCTTGAGTGCATGAGTGCATTGCACAACCCCGAATGACCATTGAAACTCCTTTGTGCTTTGAAAGTATGCCCTCCTATTTTTCATGCCTACCTTCTCACACATGCAAGTGATTTTGTATTGTTTTTAATATATTTTCATGTGAAGTTACATGTGATAGCTCTTTGTACAGTATTTACAAGTATTGCTACATAGTTGGGTTACTTTAAGCTAATCTTGTCATTGTGAGTGTGCTGCCACAAAGAAGTGTTCATGCTACAAGTATTCTCACCCTTTCATCATATGTTGGAGCCATGCCTCCCTGAAGTGACCTCCAAATAAGTCTAAGAATAAATCACTGAGGAAAATATTTAAGTTACCAAACCAACCATTCCAATATATGCATATACATAGTGCTTTATTGATAACACTATAGAGGTGACATGAAGCAAGATATACAACACATTCATGTAGGATAAGTTAGATGAGAACTTAGAAGATGTGCACATATACATCAATATCAAGAGGTCCAGAATGCATAAGATGACATGTAGATTCCCCATCATCCCTTGAGCATAAGTGATTGAGTAGATCATTACAAAGATGGATGACTCTTATCTTGTGCTTCACAGTGAGAGTGGTGGTAAGCTCGCCACTAATTATGGAGAAGACATGTAGACGTACTACAAGATGCTTATACCTATGGAATATGAAAGTAATGACTTCTACACTAGATGGGTCGACCTTGACACAAGTGACATTATCAAATCTTGGTGTTGAGAGCCTGCTAAGTTTCACTATCACCCGTTTGTAGTCTATCCGACAAATATCCTCAAAGATGCATATCAGTATTTGATAGCTATGTGTTGTCGATTGCATGGGAACAAGAACGCTGAGGTGTTTGAGGAAAATTGGATATATATGCTCCATATTGTGGTAACATGTGGCAAAGTTTTAAATTGGGAAAATATATTGTAATTTGAGTTGCAGCATCATGTGGGGCAGGCGAAAGAATCTTTGAGGGTGAAGCAGGCACCTAAATTTTATATGTCTGCATTTCTTCTAAAAGGAATATGTGCACAGTATGCGTTCGTAGGAATGTACTGGAACTGGACACCTGAGAACAAGTTCCCAATTTACTTTCACTATAGAGTGTTATAAGAATCAAGCTTCAGAGGCGCATATGATAGATTGGCTGCGAACTTCTTTGTAGTTATCTTTCATATGATATTTGAGATTGATCCTCCCTGCATGACTAATCAAGTGAAGGATTCACTACGGAATATAATGGATTGATTTTCAATGCCTAAGGGGACATACATAAGATGTTTTAGTTTTTATATATCCCCTCATCTCATGCCATGATATGTGACAAATATGGTGGTCATCTAGGAAGTGACAAATTGGTTGGACAAGGGTTGTCAGGAATTCTTCACAGAAGGAATAAAGCCCCTTGTTCCACCTTCCCATTGAGGATCAGATTATATGATTTGATGAGCAACAAGGCAAAAACATTGGAGATACAAGAGCTGGATCAACCGCTCTTCACCACTAAGGATTTTCATGGATATGATCCCAAGATAATATGCATGAAAAATTATGAAAGGATCAGTCACAACACAAGACATTCTTTGATATAAACAGTAGAAGATGAGAAGATAAAGAACCAGTACAATGAAAAAATGAAGGCACATCCAATGTTGGAAACTAGTTCACCCCAAGATCCACCAGCTCAACACTTGTAGGTGCAGTAGGAAGAACATATAGTCCATCAAGTAAAGGAAGTAGCTCCTAAGAAGAGGATCATATATGATTTGACAGATGAGAGCGACAAAAGTGGAAAACTAATCCTTTGAACATAGGAGTTACTCAACTAGAACATTATAGGAGAGAAGCATAAGAAGAAGAGGAGAAGAGGAAATAGGATGAGTTACTTCAGAAGCATGAAGAAGAAGAGGAGGAGAGGAAAATGATAGAAGAATAGCAGGAGAGGTAGTTCCAAGAGGAAGAAGAAACACAAATATTGGAATAATAACAATTGACTCAAGAGATAGAAAAGGAAGAGTTGGAGCAAGAAGATACAATTCAACTAATGGATGATGAGTCAAGTACTCCAGAGGAACCTCCCCTCACAGGTGGTCATCTTCCATTTGGAGAGAGTGTGATTTTTGATCAACATAAGAAAAGGATTGTGTGGCAAAGGCATAGATACTTTCTTAATTATCCTCAAAATCCAGTCTCAGTTGCTACAAAGAAGGTGATAACTCCTAACATCAGAAGGAATCTTAGGGTAGTCATGGCAGAAAATGTTGCTTTTTCCACAGCAATGTAGGATAAATTTGAATATCTACTGAGTGAGAATGTTAAACTGAGGAAATAAATTACTGCATTGAAGCAACATGCGGAACATCTTGTGGTGGAGAATCAACAGTTATCATTGAGTTTCAACACCGTCGAATGGAAGTCATCCATGTAGGAAGAACTGGGGCCAATGGAGGACACCATGGTGCAACTATATGATGAGATGATACTTATACAAAAGGTGGTCTACCCTCTTGTTGGCATTCATAAGAAAGCACAAGAAGTGGTAAAACTCCTAAAAGTGGCAAACAAAGTAGTTAACCGAATTCAGGAGTGAGCTGCCAAGTATTCAGATGCTCCGCAACATTTGGAAACGAAAGACAAGATTTTCACAGAGATGGAAAAAGTTTAGTTGAAACTCCACCTACAGAACTACTTTCATCTTATAGGACAGTCGATTAGTACTATTGCTTCCTATACTAGACTGCATAATCTCTTTGAGTCTCTAACATAGAAGCATGGGATGCCCGCAATAGGAACACTTGAAGCAATCAAAGGCAAAGAAGCTATATTCTAGGAGATCAGGCAATATATTGAACAAATCAAACATGCAATAGAGTAATAAGGCTTGGAGGTTTACCAAAGATGTTATTCTATGGTGTGCTTTTGCACCAGTCAAAGCTCATATGAAACTGTCATGGCTTTGGAATAATTTACAGTAAAACTCTAAGACCATACTATTGGAGGAACTGGAGGTGAATATGTGGTATATAGGGGACTTGTTAGTTTGGGTCAAATAAATCTCAATGGAGTTCAGGACATGGCACACTTACATTACAAATGAGCTCCATAAGGAAGTAAATGATTTATCCATTTGATGAGCATTTGTCCCATTATCAGTTTTGTCTTATTAGGCAACAATCTCATATGTAATTTGTCTTATGTAATAAATGGTATGCAATGAAGTCTAAGGGACACATGTGGAATGTGAATAGTCACATATGGAATGCAACAAGTCATAAATAGAATATAAATAGGCATAGCTCAGTTAAAGAGTCATGAGGAAGCTCAAATGTCAATGTTATTTGTTATAAATAACTCCTCATCACTCAAAGAAAGGGCTTGGATTCTTGGAGTCTTTCCTTGGCTTCTCTTGTATCACATAGGAGATATATCATTCTTTGGAGAAGAAAGTTGTGGCTTCATGTTCCACTATTGGATATAGTGTTTCATTCATGTAACAATGTACTTGGGACCTTTCACTCTTAATCAAAAGCTCGATGAGCCAACACTTCTTCATACATGTATCGTAGATATAGTTGGACTATTCTGGTTATGTTTATGGTATATGTTGCTTTAATTACATACTAAGTGAATGAAATAATTCATTGCTTATCTATGGTTTTTATTGAATAAGTGTTATTATGTTTTAGTGATTTTTATTTATCATGGGGACTAATCTACAGGTATTCAACAAGTCTTTCTCTTCCTTCCTGAGTCCCCCTTTAGGATAGTACTATTACTTTTCTAACTGGTGGCTCATTTTCCCTACTAGTCATGGATTTTCCCTCGTGCACCTTACATTGGGTGTCTCAAAAAGCTCACATACTTGTTGCCACAAAGAGGTGTTTCATTCTCTTGTGCGTACTCATAACCAAGGCATATATTTGAAACCTTTCCAACAATGGTTGAATCATTTGACCAGATGGGACTCCTACACTAGATGGTGTGAGGTATAATTTGGACTTCACATCGAGGAGAACCCCTTACAATGTTGGTGGCATCCATCACTTTCAACACCTTGTGTATGTTCACCCTCCTCCCACATCTACCCAAGTAACTGGCCAACCAGGGTAAACATGTGACGAGAGGCTACTATGATGTGATTCAACCTCCTATGTGACCTTAAGGAAGTGGAATTGATGAGAACACAACATACAAACCTTTCACATCAGCAAAAGGACTCCCAAGAACCATCCCAACCTTGTTAGAATTAGCCCCTCGGTCCTACTGAGTTTTCAGACAAATTAACCCTTGGATTCTCCCATGCTATGGGCATGCCAACATCCAGAGGGCTCTAGACACTCCCACAACATGGCATGCTAGTGTCCAGGGACTATTTTTCTCAATGTTGTGCCAATGTCCCCAGGATTTGAGCCACTTTTTTAGGCTCAGATCCCAGGTCACTGCCCAAAATTGAATGACACCTTCAGAACAGAAAGATAACAAGGTAATGATGATACAAATTCAATTACTTGAACAAGGGCATGATTGGACTCCTACTAGCCATGACAAGAATTTCACCAAATGTATCACAAGTATGTAATCTACAGGTGTAAACAACAAATTTAAGAATAGGGGTCTCATACTTATCTGAGAACCACTAAGGAGCATTATTACCTTATATCATTAGTTGCATTATAATCTATTAGGTCATAGATATATTGTTCATTCATTTACAAATCAAAACATGAGGAAATCCATACATAATCTCTCTCATAATACATTCTTATAACCAACACAATAACAACATAAATGTCAAGGATGCACTAGCCATAAAATCCACATATAAACCAATACATTTATACATAAGATATTAAGGAGATAACCTCTTATTAATGAATGCAAAATCTAACTCGGGATGGGACTACCATGTTCCACCCAACCATAGAATGGTTGAGCCAATTCTCTCTTCAGCCATTCACCGTTGTGCCATATTCCAAGCACCAATGTGGGACTCAAACCAAAAGAACCAACTAGTTCATCCCGAGGCTAAACCACCTCACCTCATAAATAGAAACCAGGCTTTACCATAATCCATCTCAGATCACTAGGTTAACATAATAAACATGTAATAGCAGGCTTTACCATGATCTCCACCAGATCACTAGGCTAAACAAATCTTGGATGCCACCATATTTCTCCACCTACACCATGAGGAATTTTCCTATCTCCTAGTCTCTCAGGCTTTACCACAATCCACGGTCTGATCCAGGGATCACTAGGCCCTAAATCAAGACACCACCCTCTAATATTTACCGTATATCTGGCATTCATCAACAAGGATTCCTAAGCCTAATCAAGGGAAATCGCCTCTAGATTTTACTGTATATCCCACCATTCACTCATCGATGATTCCTAGGCCCACGAAGGAAATAAAAAATATGGCTTTAACGCAACCCATAGTCTGATTCAGGGGTCACTAGGCCAGTGCCTTTACTGCAATCAACGATCCGATTCAGGGATCAATAGGCCACGTGTTCTTGCTTTCGGAGATCCACCTCACTCAGCTTCAAATCCATCTATCAATCCATCTCAACCAAAACATGAGAGCCCCATCACACCATGGCTATCCGAAAATGGCAAGGCTAGGTTGAAAACACTGTCACACCTAGAAAAACCCATGCCATAACAACAATGAACCACATGCAATACCATGCATGACAAATCTAGCAAGGAAAACACAAATGCAAATCAATACCTACAAAGAATCCTGTTGTAACCGTTTGATCCTGCTCTTCCTTTCTTGCTCCTTCCTTCCTCTTACCTTCTTTACCTTTCTTGATCCAATGAAAAACCTGAGAAAAAGCTTGCCAACTAATCCTCAGAAGCCTTTTTATCAAATCATCCTCTATTTTATTCAATTTCCTCCTCACATGCAACTTGTGACCTTTCACCTTCCTTTTCTCCTAATTTCCATTATTTTCATTAATAAATGTGCCAAACTGCCATTTTTCCTTTCCAAAGCCTTTGTCATTTCCTTTTCCAATTTCCTTAGCCATAATAACCGAAATGAACACCCACTAAGATCATTTCCCCACCATTCTACTTGGAATACGTGTCCCATCAACCGTGGTATTATATATTTTTACATGGAGTTTTAACCAGGGTTGTTACACCTTGTTATACACATATTAATGAGTGTGATTCAGGAAAGTGTTCCCTCTGTGGACAGAGGCAACCCCTCTAGCCCTAGAGTGGGTCTAGTCACAACAAAGACAGATCAACAATTGATTTCCTTAAACAGTCATCGTTGGAGGCCTACCTCAAACCAGTCATTGATGAAGTTCCATTGCGCTGCTCTTGCTTCCGTTTCCTTCTCCTTAATGAGCAATCAACCTAAAACAACACAAGAAAAAAACAGAGCACATAACCGAGAACAACAATGATCTATTTACTCATAAAGTCAAGAAGTCATGAGCTATCAAGTAAATTACATACAAGACATAGGAAAACATCATTGATTGTATTAATAATGAATCAAGAGCAAGCTTACAACCAAGTCTTGACGTTGCAAGCCTTCTCGGAGGGTCCAGCCAGTATGTTTCTCAAGCATTCACTCTTCAAGGATGAATCTCCCAACATACAATGTCTCTCTCTCACTCATAAGCTTTAATACAAAGTTAAGGGCACTCCACAACCTCTCACAAGCTATTAACAATCCCACACTTGTCACACCCACACCAGCTATCTATCAAACTCAAAAGCACTAGCAGCACTGCCCAACCAAAAGAACTACCAAAACTAGTAGATCATAGCAATGGTGAGTGATTTTATAGAAGGAGGAGCCTCCATGAAATGAGGGAGAGGGAGCTTATCCTCAAGGGAGGTTGCACAAGAGGTGGAACCACCATCCCCGAGGAGGAAAGGCAACCCAAACTGACCCAACAACCAGCTCTAGAAACATCCATAAGGCTGACTGTTTGAACTAATTCACCAAATCTGGATCATCGCGGGTCATGAACTGGGGACTAGCGACGACGTTGCAATGATACAGTGCATGACAGAGAATCGTCGTGGATTTTAAGGGTTTACTAGTGACGATGCAAAAACTTAGTAAAAAAAGGTCAATCTTCAGCATTAGAGAGCATTTTCTTAATCTTCTTACATTGGTGGGAAGATATGAACATGTTTATTTGACACATGACACAACAGAGGGACTAAGATGAGGACAGTGAAAAATTACTGTGTAACAGATGCCCCCTAAAGCATGAAGCCCGAGAGAGTGGGAGGGGTGAAATGCTTTACAAAACTGTCTGAACTGGAACACCACTTTGAAGAACCTGCAGGCGCAAGTACAACTGATATCTCTGATAGTGAAATACATGTAGTCTAGGCATGGGCGCAACCATCCAAAAGACATATGAGACTAGGTTTGTGGTATGGACGCAACCATCCAGTTGACAATACCATGATAATGATAAAGGTATGGTCGCAGCCATCCATGAAGACTCAGGCATGGTCGCTGCCATCCATCAAAGAGTCATATATGTAATCACGAACTAATCCATGGAACCTGAACATATGTAATCTGAGTTCGGGGTCTTGAAACCCATCCGATATAGTACAAATTCTAGCATGCAAACAAATGTGCTGGGGTTGAGCATGACAGAAAGTCATTTGATTACCGGTCAATAATGAAAACCGTTAACAAGCACGAGAGAAACCACCAATAATGAAAATGGCTCTTAAGGTACTATCCAGTACAATCCACTAAGTGTGAAAAATGAGCTGAAGTTGAACACTCGTGGAATCACCCAATCAAAGACCAATGATGAAAGTCTACTGTCATGTACGAAGAACTTGCCATTGAGGCATGCAAGCTCCAAGGTACTGAAGGGCATCTCTAGATCAATCTCTTGGATAATGAGTTGGTGTCAACAAGAGACGATCCGTCATAGGAGGGCCATAACATTTCCCCCATCAATGACACGAGACGAGGAACAAGTGGCAGATGGTGAAGTAGAGTATCAGAGGAGGAGGTAAGGGCGTAAACTGCAGAAGAATTATACTCTTGAACATATCGGCGACACGACTCCGGAAGGTGTCAACATTTTGGCACCAAGGGATCAGAGGCTCAATGGAGACAACACAGATCAGATGGAATGAGGCAAAATGGCTACCCAGAACCCCAGAAGGCCAACTAACAATGTGTGGATATCCCAACCCGACAAGAAGCAAAAGTGTCAATGTTCAAGAGTGACTAGCTGCTGCAGGTAACCAATGATGACTTCCAATTTTTTTCCCCCACCATTGCTGGTGAGTACCCCAATTATTTTTGAAAACAAGCTTGAAGGGGATAGCATATGCTTATAATATAAGTTCGACCTTCGGATGAATCCAACTTAGTGATAGTTTAACGAGCCCTAGGGAGGAGAAGCTCGAGTCCCGTCATGGTGATGAGTCTAATGTCGTCAGGGTTTAACGAGTCCGACATAGGTAAAACTCGGAGTCTTTTTCATGTTTAGAGAGTTTGAAAAAGACACGGAAAAGAAAACTCCAGGGGGGTCCTTTTTTGTAAATTTGTGTCCCTCGAGCCCGAAAAAGTATAAAATAATACTTGAGAGAATCAATTGACCATTACGATCAAGGAGTACTTTTCGTAATTAGTGGCCTTGATCCGAAAAAGTAGAAAAGCGATTGAAGACATGTCATTTCATAATTGGTATCAAACTTGAAACGACAAAAGTCCGGCAATATTTTCATGTTTATACAGTCAGAAAGAGAGCTGAAAGTGGACCGCCTTTTATTCCATTTAACGAGTTAAAAGGGAAAAACTTGGCAATCTTTTCATCTTTAATAAGGTGGAAAAGAGCTTAAAGAAGACTTGTCCTAGAGGAACGAGTGGTATAAAGGGTAGCAACTGGTTCCAACAATGGTGGAACTGCTCAAAACATGTAATGGTCAAGAGGTTGGCTAATAAAACCACTCATCGCTACGGTTCCTCACGAAAGGACAAACAACCAAGTGAAAGCATATGATCGGCCAAAAAGATGGCGATGATGAAACGAAAACAACCAAGGCTCATCTAGTAGAATTTAGTAGATAAAAACGGTAATCACGAGGTGTAAATCGGGTATGGGTTCATTTTTACACAAGCTTTAACCATGGAGAGCTCTGCTTGGATTTGGTTTCATGTTTACACAAGCTTGAAACGAAAAAAACTATGCTTGTTATAAGTTTGCATGCCCCCAGCATAATGACACAAATCGAGGTACATGCCCCCCCAGCTTCATTACATCCAACGGAGTGGATGGAATGAAGGTTCACTTTCGAGATCTTGGAAAGACTCGACTTGGATTTTATGAGATCTTAATCAAAGACTCGCTTTGGAAAGGGAGTTGTTTCATTTTTTAATGAGGTTGACATAGTAAAAGAACTATCCTCATAACCCTTGTTTCATGTTTTAACGAGGTTGACACAAGATTAGAATTATCCTTAGAACTCCTTGATTCATCTTTTAACGAGCTTGACACAAGATTGGGAACTATGCTCGTGACTCCTTATTTCATTTTTTAACAAGGTTGACATAGGGACAAACTATCCTTGGGACTCCTTGTTTCATTTTTTAACGAGCTTGACACAAGATAAGAAGTATGCTCCACACCCCTTGTTTCATTTTTTAATGAGGTTGACAAAAGATCAAACTATCCTTGGGACACCCGGTTTCATTTTTTAACGAGGTTGACACAGGAACAAACTATCCTCGGAACTCCTTGTTTCAGTTTTTAATGAGCTTGACACAAGACAAGGAACTATTCTGCATGATCCTCGTTTCATTTTTTTTTAAACGAGGTTAACACAAGCAAAGAACTATCCTCCGGACATCTGTTCATGTGTCATACGAAAACATGACTCCCAAGAGATCTCCACTGGATGGAAGAACCACACTCTGGGAGGAATACATGTCATGAGACACCAATGACAGATCAGGGTCCAATGCCCCCAGTACATGATATACGAGACCATCTACATGATCATCAACAGATGTGGAGACGGAACGGGTAGCCACATAATTGACGTGCAGCAGGGAAGGTATTGCTTGCGGGCAAGAACCAATAGGGGACGATAGCTACAAAGGAGGCACCGAGGGACTAAAGAATGATAATTGATCTATGGTCACCATTTTTCCATCGTGTGGAAAACAAACCACATGAAAAAGGGAAGAGACAAGAGCCCCCATGGCATAGACATAGTCACGACCAAGGAGAAGACTGAAATCTAAAGCACCTTGGACAACCATCACATCGATACAGACAGTTTTGCCTCCCAAAGTAACAGGAAACTTCGAGAGGATCCCTAAAGGTTGATTGGTCCCTCCGTCAAGCACCAACAGATTCTGCATGACTGGCACAAGCTGTGGGGAACCCAAAGCTTACCAAGTAGTGAAAGGCATGAGGCTAACCAATGCACCCTCATCCAAGATAGTGCCATGTACTGCCTTATCATAGGCATGTATTGTAATCTAGAAAGGCACATAGGCTGGAAGGCGGAAAGTAGTCAAGTGACTCTAGTCGAAGGAAACAACTGAACTACTTGGTGGGAGTATCATATGATTGCCCCCATGCTCTATAGGAACCTCAGAAGGACTCTCTGAATCAGCTAGGATAAGAGGGTCATTCTCAGGCTCTGGAGAATCTGATGAGATGAGAAGAACATGAGCAGTAGAATCATGATGCTCATCGGGAACAGAGTGGACAATTGGTGGTGAATCCAAGTTGACACTCTTTCCGACCAATGGTTGGTTAAGAACGGGGTGAGCATAACCAGGTTCGGGAAGAGAAGGGTGGACAAGAGAAGAATCTAAGTTAATCTCTTTGTCAACCGGGAGAGGATCTGAAGAGAGCCTATGATAACCAACTGGAAGTGGAGGCAAAGAAGCTATAAGACTTTCCAAAATAGCTGAAGCTTTATCCATGAGCGGACAAAGGTGAAGGGGATGGTTTCCTTCACACAGTCTACAGGGGAATCGAATCTTCCCTTTCTTCTTACCGCTGCCAGTTGATAGGGTAGCATCGTCATGAGCTTTAGAGGATGATGAGGGACGAGCCAGATCATGAGACGAAACTTCTAATATCCTCGGAATAGCAGGACAGTCACAAAGAAGATGGTCATCCTTGCACAATTTACAAGGAAACTTAACCTTCCGCAGAGGAGCAGAAGGTGTTCCAACTTGAGATGTACTCAGAGCAATAGTTGCACGTGTGGTCTCACGCTTATCGGACTTCTCCTTCTTCTTCGTCTTCTTCTTCTTCTTCTTCTTCTTCTTCTTAGTCTCCTGGTTACTAGATATGGAACTTTCACCAGGCGAAAGAGGAGATGAAGGTGAAGAAACAGGGGAAGAAGGTGCAGGCTCAACCTTGGAATCAACATGTCGTGGTTTAGACGAAGGAGATGGTGGAACAAGAGTCATGACGCTCGGGACCACCGAGGTTGAAAACAACCAAACGGGCAGAATGATGGTTAACCCAGGCAAAGACAATGTTGCCATGTACGGAGCATCGACATTTCCAAAAGAAGGAAACAGACCAAGGTTCCCATCTGGGGGAAGACCTTGGCTGGTAGACTCGGCGAAAGTTGCCATCAGTAACGAGCCTGAAAAACACTCAAACTGTAACGAAGAACTCTAACTGTTACCAAGAATATTTCATGGGTAGTAAATTTTATGACACATGAACAACACTTGACCTTTTCATATTTCAAGAGTCGAGAAAAGGATGAAAAGATGACTCTATCTCTTTCGAGGTTTAATGAGCCTGAAAGGACAAGTGCTCAGATGGACCTTTTCTTTTAAGGAGTCCGAAAAGGAATGAAAGTGATGAAGTCGCAACGATACAGTGCATGACAAAGAATCATCGTGAATTTTAAGGGTTTACTAGCGACGATGCGAAAACTTAGTAAAAAAGGGTCAATCTTCAACATTAGAGAGCATTTGCTTAATCTTCTTGCATTGGTGGGAAGATATGAGCATGTTTATTTGACACATGACACAATAGAGGGACTGAGATGAGGACATTGACAAATTACTATGTAACAATGAGGCCCATCACAGGTTTCATACCTCATCCTATATGTACAAAGTTAACTATACTAGCACATGAAAACTCTAACGGGAGGGTGCTCACTGGGAAAATTGACACAGAACAAGAGCTGATAATTTGTATGACTAAAATAGTGGAGAAGGTAGATAATATAGACAAGAAAATCACAAGGATGGAAAGGGCTTTGGGAAATTATGTTAATTCTTCCTCCTTCTCTGGTGAAAGTGAACAACCACCTTTTCGGGTGGATCCCCCTCTTGAAATATGATGAGGTGAGCATTTCAACTCAAGAAGAGCACAACTCAAGGAGTTGAAATGTTAATGCTTATGCTTATTAGTTTATATTTTCTATTAGTTTATGTTTTGAAATAAAGTATGATTATCCATGGCACTATTAATAAAAAAAATTAATTTTTCTACTAGTCTGGTTTCCCTAGTGGCAAACCAAAGAAGATAAACTTTTAATGTATATTTGTGTAGTAGTAATATAAAAGACCTTAGTTTACGAAATAATAATAATAATATTTGAATATCATTTTCTACATTTTTTCTTGTTCTTGTCAATTTACTTTTTAACTGTTTACATAAATTGAAAAACCATTTTTTTCTTTTGAAGAGGAAACAACTATGGAAATACGATATATGTTTTTTATTTTTTCTTGTGTAATTTTTATTCTATTTATTTTTTTCCAAGAGTTTTTTGAACTATTAATTTTTTAGCATAAGTTATAAAATAAAAAATATAATATGAAGTTGAAAGTGTGAAAATGATATGTCATTGGATAGATGATTTACTGACAAATCTACTAGATACATAACACTGCCAAGAGGAAGAGATAAAGGGGTTTCATCCCTTGAAATTTATATTGCAGAAAATCCTACAAGAAGGTGATATTTTTTTGGATTTTAAACCCTCAATCAAGTAATATAGCTCAATTGAGGGATTTTAAAAATTTTCAATCAAGGTATGGGGATTTTCAAATACTTCAATTCGGGGTTAATTAAAAGATCAATCAAGGTTTTTTCGAGTTTAATAAATAGTTTGATTGAGTTATTGCAACAAAAACACACCAAAAAAATGTTGGTTCATGGATTTGTTCACTACTTTCACAAAAAATGGGTGCTTGATTATGCTATAGATCTTGTTTGAGCTTCATATTTAAATCTATAGTTTGTTTAACCCAATGTGGCACATTTATAAAGGATTTTCTATGTCTATAAAACTCATCGATCGAGGGAATATTTAAGAACTTGGTTGAGCTCCTAACATCTAAAGAAAACGCTTAAAACTATCTCAATTAAGGGTTAAAAAAACCATTTTTCTCACCACCTTGCCAAAAATATTTACCCAACTTCATGGATTTTCTCCTTACATGCAGACCATTAAGGACGCATCACTAGGACATTAGTGATACAAAAATGCGCCATGTTCTCTCTTTGAAACCTCTAAGGGCAATCTAATTCCTTTTATTCACTATTCAAAAATTTGGTTAAATGATGTCAAGGTGAATGCCATCTCTACAAGTCATGAGAATGTGGCAATCCATCCATTGCCACCTCAACTGTGTCTCTCTACTTTGACTAGTACACTTAGTCAAAACATAGAGGTAGGGTAATTGTTCTCATGGATTGCTCACAAAAAATGAGACAAAGTTCCATGGTCAAACGTTGTTGTGGGCTATAAACTAACAATTTCCTTTACTATTTTTCTTTCATTTTCTTATTTTATCCTTAAACCTTGATATGATTCCTAAGGCTTTTAGTGTTTATTCTTGGTAGTGATAAGTGTTATCTCTTTCCCCTTCTTATGGTTGAGTTAGGAACATTGTCTTATCAAAGGCACTTTGTATTTTCTTGTTTTCGTGTTTTATTTAATTTCCTCCTAGGTTTTCCTATGCCATTTTGTTGGTGCATGTTTCTTTTATTGGAGGGGTTGGTTTCCATTTTATTCTTAGTGTATCTTGTATCGAAGGGAAGGCTATCTACCATGGCTTAGCATTGTTTCTTATCACATGTTGGTTATTCATTCCCACATCTTCTCTTAGTTCAAGGGGTTTAGATAGCACTGTAGTTCATTCTCATGGCTTTGGCATGATGTAGATCATACTTTTTTTTTTATCTCTTTACACTTCTCAAAGACATTTTAAGTATCTCTCTTTTCCTTATGGTTGAGGTATTTTCCCTTTTGCTTCACTTAGAGGTGGGGGGATGAGTGCACCTCATTAGTTAGTCAAATAGCTTTGTTATTTATCATTGATAAATCAGTTAGGTTTTAAGAGAGCTTCTAACCTTGGATGGGTTGATCTTCTTTATGAATATAATGTGTGTATATCTCTTCCTGTAGTGGTTTTATTACACCACTTGATCACTACCCATTTTCCTTTAGTAACAAATTCTAGTCCCTTTACATATGAAGTTCAACCATTTCCATCCATTTTGCAAGCTCTATTATCAAATGGTTGAAGCTTCTTGAAATGAATTTGTCTCAACTTTAGGTTTGACAAATGACTCTTGATAGTGTTAATCCAAAACCAATATTCTTTTACATATCCAAACCCTAAAAAACATGGAATTTCAATCACACAATGATATCCCATTGGGTGGCTTGGAGATGTATGATTAGGCTTCCTTTCATGCATATTGGTCTCCTCAACACAACAACACCATCGTCTTTGCAACAACAAAACTCTTGGTAGCATACTAGGAACAAAGTGAAAACAATAACACACATCATTGATTTTAACATTAGGTATCTTATTCAACAATATCCTTCTTTGGCATATTTCTTTCATAATTGTATTTGGAACTTTTTGGTATTACACAAGTTACACAATGGGGAAGGATCAACTCATTTATTTGTTGCAAAAGCTTCTCCTTACATTATATGGTGGACAACTATACAAAATGCTTCTATGTTGCATAAAGTTTGTTAACCATATATCCCTTTTGCTAACAGGCTACAACTCCAGCAAAGGTGAACTATCTTCTTAGTAAGCTTGTTTTCTCCATAATAACTTTTTGTGATTATTTTGAATTTCAACAACTCTTTTACGCCTTGCCTTTATTATTAATACACAACAATTTTTTTTTTCCCAAATATTTATTGTAATATTAATGCTAAATACACTTATATAGCTTTCCAAGTGATATTTTCTCACAAATTGAAGCTTGTGAAATCTCTACACAATTAAACTTATATATATATATATATATATATATATATATATATATATATATATATATATATTACTCATTCTCTTTTGTAATTAATATTTATTTACTAAAATAACATAACCAACTTACATTAAAATATTCACTTTAGAGTGTAATGGTAATTCCCCTCCTACACAAGTGCTTAGTGTTACACAAGTTACACAATGGGGAAGAAGCACCTCATTTATTTGTTGCAAAAGCTTCTCCTTACATTATATGGTGGACAACTATACAAAATGCTTCTATGTTGCATAAAGTTTGTTAACTTGCTAACGGGCTAAACTCCAACAAAGGTGAATTATCTTCTTAGTAAGCTTGTTTTCACCATAATAACTTTTTGTGATTATTTTGAATTTCAACAACTCTTTTACGCCTTGCCTTTATTATTAATTCACAACAATTTTTTTTTTCCAAAATATTTATTATGATATTAATGCTAAATACACTTATATAGCTTTCCAAGTGATATTTTCTCACAAATTGAAACTTGTAAAATCTCTCTACAACTAAACTTAAACTTTTATATATATATATTACTCATTCTCTTTCGTAATTAATATTTATTTACTAAAATAACATAACCAGCTTACATTATAATTCCCCTCCTACACAAGTGCTTAGTATTACTATTTTGTACCTTTAAATCAATGCCGAGAATGATGACATTAAATTGGTTATCATTTGCAGTAGCTTTTACTTCATTGGGTCCTATTTATTAATCGTATTATATAAAAAATATTATTTAAAAACAAAAATGTATATAGTCATTTAAGTCAATACTGAGAATTGGCTATCATTTGCAATAGGTTTTACTTCTTTTAAATTTAAAAGTTAAAATTTAGTGATATTTAATAATTATATTATATTATATGAAAAATATTATTGTAAAAGCAAGAATGCATATGATAATAATTAAAGAGATTGGTGCATTTTAAATTATGATTGGAGAATAATTTTTTACTGCGAATAAAACATTTATATTGATATTATTATAAATAATGGAGTTAGTGGTTGTACTTATGAGGTAGAATAAAGTGTTTATTTTTCAAAAAAATGTTTTTATTAAAAAAAAATTATTAATTATATAAAAAATAAAAAATGTTTTTATTTAAGAACACTATTTAATTATTAATTATATAAATTTTTTTATCTTAAAGCACTTTTTAGTTATTAATTAGTTTGAAAAAAATATGATATTGAATTGATTATTTAAAGCATGGTCAATTTATATTATTTAATTTCTCCATGAACAAAATGCACACATACCTGAGATAACTCTAGGGAAAAAGAAAAAAACTAGTAACCCAGATAATCCTAAGAAAAAAGAAAAAAACTAGTATGGTTGGCTTAGAGAATCTTTTGTAACTTTTAGTCTCCAACATTATTTCTTTTGTAACTTTTAGTCTCCAACATTATAATTAGATATACATTTTCCTATCAAATGCTATCCAATCATATCCAAGATTAGTTGGGCTAGATTATCATTCATAGCTTTCAATCTATAACTAAAATCCATTTCAATCAACTTCACTAATTTTATATAAAAATTCTATATTTTTTCTTAAAAAAATAAATAACTAAAATAAAACATAAGCTAATTAATTACTATTATTAATAATTTAAACCCAATAACATTATTATTTTTTTTTTATTTTTTTTTACTTTCACTCTTTCACACATATAAAATTAAATCATCACTCTCACACCTATATAAAATTCATCTCACTCTCTCACATATATACAATTAAATCATCACTCTCACACCTATATAAAATTCATCATAATATTAAAATTTAAATAAATAAATGTTAAATTTAAAAATTAAATTAAACATATATAAAAGTAATCATAATATTAAAATTTAAGTAAATAAATAAATGTTAAATTTAAAAATACTAACAATGATATTCGTTGTATTATATTATAAATTTGGGTCAAGATTTCTTGGGCAACAATTAAGGTGAGAATATACTATGAGAGTTGCGCCTCGCCCTGCAAGGGTGGTCCATTACTTTGAAATTACAATGTTCACTTGTTTGTTCTTCAGGAATGGCCTCCTACTCTCACAACATTTATAATTTCCATGCAATTCACAACATGTATAATCTCCTGGAATTCATTTTAATGATGGGTCACAATCCCACATCCCAAGGAAATGTACTAAATAGGAGAGGGGGATTGACCTTTTTAGTGATCATCAAAGGGTTACCTGAGATTGAGTGTAACAAAGGTATTGTCCTCATTGTGCCTAAGCAAATGTAGATATTTATAAGATGCAGTGTGTGGTGAAGTTTCTCATATTGACCAAACTTTGATTTTGGAAAAACATAACAATAGTACTGTAGATCTTGTACTCATGTTTAGGGATTTCATTTTCTTTAAAGAAATATAAAAGAGTCGCGTTGTTCTTAGTGATACTTTTAAATAGTATGTTTTGAGATTTTTTAATCACATTGTGAAGGTTTTGTTTTTAAACATTTATATAATAATAATATTTTTTAGTTTTTTATTTTTAATAATTTGTATAGGTTTTTTCCAATTTTAAATGGTAAAATATATTATAAATGGTTAAATTTAAAATAATTTATAATAATCATTAAAAGATAAATTTGAATTATTTTTGGGCTTTGGATTGTTATTTTTTTGGGATGAAAATAAGTTTTTAATTAAATTAGAGCTAATTTAAGGTCATAGTCTAAAATCAAAATATGGTGTTAACCTAAATAATATTTTCAAGAAAACTAATATCTCTTATGATTATCGATAATGCTACCTCTAATAGGATCATAGGTTTTTTTAGTAACATTTAATGTTAATCAAGTCTTCTCATGGGATGACGGAGTGGTTGACACAATGAAATGTTATCCTCTTGACCCGGTTTCAAATCTCATGGGGGAACATCTTTGGCATGTCATGATAATGCTCAAGGATTAGGCTCCTCCACCCTCGTGAAGGCTCAACTCTTGCTAGGTTTGATCTTGGGCCTCACCCAGATTACTCCAACGAGTTATTAATTCACCATTGTAAAGAAAAAGAAGCGAAAAAAAACAAAACCTTAATCACGTACATGAAAAATAGTTTTTTCATAAACATTTTCTTCTCATTATTAATCACAACTATGGAAATCTACATTCCAAAATAATATATAGCTATTTATTTATAATGTACTTTCAACCTTTTAGTTTTGACTCTTTTTGGAGAATATTTTCTAATTAATTTTTCTTAAAATCAAATTTGAATTTATTGAAATTGCATAATTGAATATGTTCAATCCAAGTGCTCCAAAAAAATTACATGGTAATGAATGGATCCCATGGAAAAGTCCATATAATTTTATGTTTAACATATAATTTATAGGATTATTACTAAATCGAATAATCTATCAAATTTCAATAGAGTAATTTTACACATAAGTTAATGTGTTTTTTTGTAACCTAGCATTGAAATTGTATTATTTATGTTGAAAGAGTCAATCTTGTGGTTTCCAGCCCGCTGCTAGGAAATCAAACCAATAACATAGACACATAAGTTTCTCCAAATAATCAACCTTATTGTAATGACATAATAATGTAAAACCAAAAATATTTAATTATATCAAGAAACTTTCTTACTTCTCTATCACTACAACCAACAAAAAGAAGTATTTAATAACTGCTTAAACACAAAAACGTAAGAAGTATTATGATGGAGTCCATTTCAATTACCTCATGATCTGTTTCATCTTCATCATTGTTAAGGAAATCCAGACCTGCAGTTTTCCTATCAAAAGTGAACCTTATTATTCAATTTCACAAGGCATCGATGTCAAAGAAATTTTCCTATTGTGCCTCACTTCTTTCTACAAAGACCTTCCCATAATGGTCTTAATATGCTAGTAAATTTTAATGATTTGCATGTATTAAGTTTTCCATGAGCGAGTGTTGCCCTCGGGGCTAGTATCTAGTGACCAGCATTCTACTTGCCATTTATGCATCTAAAATAAACCTCCTTCCCACCTTGGCTTCATCCTCTACCACATTAATCTCCTTCTGCACAGAATTGGGGTAATAAGCTGCTGACATATCAACATTGAATTGGGTTCTCATTCGAGGATGCTCCCTTCTCCTTAGTCGACCACAATGAACATGGGAGGAGCTAGGATGTGCCATGGTGAGGGACATAAATGGATTTAGAGGGATGAGGAGAAGATGAATAGGGAAAGGGATGTACCAAAAAGAACTAAGCACAATTGAGACCATAAAAGGGGAGGATACATAGAGAGACCTGGAAAGAAAAACAGGGCCCTAGAAAAAACAATAAGGTAACCAAATGCGAAGAAGGGAGTTTGGGAAAAAAATAAAGATGGAAAAAGGGAGGAGGCCAATGTGTCTCCTTAATAGAGAAAAACCTCACATAGAAATAGGAGATGAAATAGAATACAAGTTAGGCCTAAAGAAACTTACCCTAACAACACAGTGTAGGGTGCACCTTTGGAATCTATGAGCTTTTAAAGCCTATTAGTCGTGAAACCAAGGTTGTTTCCATCATGGGTGGTTGAATCACCGAAGTTGAGCTATAATAATGACAACGTGAAAGAGTAAACATCAAAAAATAGTACATACACCTAAGTTAATAATCTATCACCCGTGTCAATCCCATCAAAGGCTATAAAGTTAGTACAAGTTGGGATAAGTGTCATATGCCCATTATTGCATGTGGGGGTATGCACATTGCAAGGATCACAAAAGTTAATATTAAAGTCAATGAAGTAGGACTCTTTTTCTATGTGATTTGTATTTTTATTTCAATTTCTCATTTATATAATATTTATTTTTTAAATGTGGCAAAACATATCATAATTTAATAATCAAATTAGAGTGAGTACCATAATGAATGTTGACTCATATCCTTATTCAAAGAAAACCATGCCACCTAAAATAACTTATTAGTGGTTTATAAGGAGGAGAATTTAGCTCTTACCAAATATCTTTATATCTTAGACTCTTATCATATTTTTAGTTTATTGTTGGAAATGCGTGTTACTCATATCCTTATTCATAAAAAATTGTGCCACCTAAAATAACTCAATCGTGGTCCATGAGAAAGAAAATTTAACTTTTACTACATATTTTAATTAGTTTATCATTGAAAATAAATGTTGACTCATATCCTTATTCACAAAAAACTATGCAACCTAAAATAACTCATTAGTGGTCCATGAGAAAGAAAATTTAACTCTTACCCCATATTTTAAAATCTTGAACTCTTATCATATTCAATAGTCATAGTTTTTATTTCATTCAATTTTTTTGGTTTACAAAACCTATTATAGCTTTAATGGTAAATCATCATTAAAAATATTAACAAATAAAATATTTTTAATATTTTTAAAAATAGTTTAATTCCCCTAAAATAATTCCCCCTTCAACTCATAAAATTTTAACCTCTAAGAACAAACCCCACTTATATGTACATAGTTCTACTGACTTTGCTTTATAAACACGTAAATATATCCAATAGTGTGATATTTCAATAATTTAGATTTAGCAAAACCCGATGATTGAAGCGATGACATTTAAGTGAGAATGTAATACCAGGGAAACTCCTATTTCATAGACCATAGAAAAGTAAATGCTGCCTGACATGCAAGGCAGATAGCTTTCGCTCTCTCTAGCCTGCTATCTCGATTCGCGTGCTGTCACTTAGAGGGCAAAAGCTATCTGCCTTGCATGTCAGGTAACATTTACTTTTCTATGGTCTATGAAATAGGAGTCACATCATAGACCATAGAAAAGCAAATGCTTCCTGACATGCAAGGCAGATAGCTTTCGCCCTCTCTCTCCAGCGTGCTATCTCGATTCGCGTGCTGTCACTCAGAGGGCGAAAGCTATCTGCCTTGCATGTCAGGCAGCATTTACTTTTCTATGGTCTATGAAATAGGGCAGATAGCTTTCGCCCTCTCTCCAGCGTGCTATCTCGATTCGCGTGCTGTCACTCAGAGGGCGAAAGCTATCTGCCTTGCATGTCAGGCAGCATTTACTTTTCTATGGTCTATGAAATAGGGGTCGCGGTAATACCAGAGTGAAAGGGGCATTTAAATTTAAAATTTGAGCAAGAGTACAGCGTGTCTCTTCATCACTGATGTCAGCGATGTTGACAGGGAAACCACTTCATTCCAGCGCAGCCTTCACGAACATGTCAGCATAAGGTCCCGCACAATTACGTCACCGTATAATTCTACACGGAGGAATTCATCCGGGCGCCCGCAAGTTGCGGTTAGAGTCGCAACGATTCACTGTCGGAAAGATATGCACTGTTACGGCCTTATTTTGAACTTTACGGCAGAGCTTTTCAGCCTTAAAATGGAGTTTGGCTCTTCCAGAACATGGAAGCTTGCGCTTTGAGCTTTGAAACTGAAAGAAGACACAAGGAGGAAAGAGGTACGAGGAAGGGAAAGGAAAGGAAGTCTATGTTTTGTTTCTGTGCATTGCTGGGAAAATTTGAAGCCATGGACCAGCAAATGTCACGGGAAAGCTCTCTGCATTTTCTGTTTTTCTCTTTGGTTCTGATAATATTATGCCGCTTTGCTATTGGCGGTTCGCAAGAAGTACTTATTTTGCAGGAATTGAAACGCGGATTCGACGATCCGTCAGGCGCGTTCAAGAACTGGAATGAGAATGACAATTCTCCGTGTAATTGGACGGGAATTGCGTGCGCTGCCGGTGAAAAATTCGTGGAAGGACTCGATCTTTCAAACACGAACATCGCGGGACCGTTCCCGATCGTCGTCTGCAAAATCCGTGGTCTCAAGAACCTCTCCTTGGCGAATAATTCCGTCAACGGTTCGATTCCTGCGGACTTGAGAAGATGCTCTAAACTCCAGTATTTGGATTTATCGCAGAATCTCATCGTCGGCCGACTCCCGGAGTTCATCTCCGAGCTCTCGAGGCTAAAGTATCTGGATCTTTCAGGAAATAACTTAAGCGGTCCGATTCCCCCTTCGTTCGGCCAGCTGCCAGAGTTGCAAGTCTTAAATCTCGTGTCCAATCTTCTCAACACTACGATTCCGCCTTTTTTAGGCAATCTCTCAAATCTTTTACAGCTTTATTTGGCATACAATCCTTCTCTCACCGGAGCTCTACCTCCCGAGTTCGGGAAACTGACGAAGCTACAAAATCTATTGCTGGAGAACTGCAGCCTCGTCGGAGAAATTCCAGAGACGATAGGCAATCTTGCCGAGCTAACAAATTTGGACTTGTCGGCTAACCAGTTCTCAGGTTTGATTCCCGAGAGCTTCACTAAGCTGGAAAATGTTGTACAGATCGAGCTTTACCAGAACAATTTATCAGGTCCCATTCCGGTGGGCATTGGCGGCTTGAAATCTTTAAAGAGGTTCGATGCTTCCACGAATATGCTCACCGGTTCGATTCCTACTGGGCTGGGCAGACTGAATCTGGAATCCTTGAATCTGTATCGAAACAAACTGGTTGGTGAAATACCTCCAGGCTTGGGTTTCTCTACGAGCCTCACCGAGTTAAAGCTCTACACGAATAGATTAACCGGTACTTTACCGGAGAATCTGGGCAGAAATTCGGAACTTCAAGTACTGGATATTGCAAATAACCGGCTTTCCGGAAAGCTTCCTCCGGACCTATGCAAGAAGAAAAAGCTCGAAATTCTCAGCATTTTCGACAACGAGTTCACCGGTAATTTACCTGAAACCCTGGGAACCTGCACGACTTTAAATAGAGTTATGCTAGGAGGCAATAATTTTAATGGCACGGTGCCAAGTTCATTCTGGGGACTTCCTCACACCTCACTTCTGGAGCTCAAGAACAATAATTTTGAAGGACTTATTTCTCCCGAAATCGCCAAAGGCAAAAATCTCTCTGAGCTCGTCATTAACGGCAATGCATTTACGGGCAGCCTGCCTACAGAAATCGGCGAGCTGCGGAACCTTAACAAAATAATCGCCAGCGATAATTTGCTCTCCGGCGCTTTGCCTTCCAGCTTGGGGCAGCTGCAACAGCTCGAAAATCTGGACCTGCGTAATAACAAGCTAAGTGGAAAGCTTCTTGCTGAAATCAGTTCGTGCAAGCAACTGTCCCAGATCAATCTTGCAAAAAACCAGTTCTCCGGCTCGATTCCTGCAAGTCTCGGTACTTTGCCAGTGCTTAATTCTCTAGACCTGTCGGAAAATCTTCTCACGGGACCGATTCCTTCCGAGCTCGGGAATCTGAAGCTGAATTCTTTCAATGTCTCGGACAACCGTTTGTCCGGCGAAGTTCCTTTGGTGTTTGCGAGTCTGGTGTATGCAGAGAGTTTTTTGGGAAATTCCGAGTTGTGTAGCCGCGAGAGCTTTAACGGCACGAAGTCCTGTTCTGAAAAGGCTACGCAGCAGAAATGGCGGTGGCTGCTTCCTTGTTTGTTTGCTTTGTCTCTCATTATTTTTGTCCTTGGGCTTGCCTTGTTTTACAGAAGGTACCGAAGCTTTGCAAATACAAAGAGGAAAAAGTTCGCTGACAAATCTTCCTGGATGCTGACTTCATTTCACAAGTTGAGATTCAGTAAAAATGAGATTCTGGATTGCTTTGATGAAGATAATGTTATTGGGAGCGGCGGAGCTGGTAAGGTTTACAAGGCCACGCTAAGCAATGCGGAGACAGTGGCCATTAAGAGGCTTTGGAGCAGTAGTAAAGGCGATGCTTCCAATGATAATGGTTTCAAGGCAGAGGTGGACATACTGGGAAAGATCAGGCATAAGAACATCGTGAAGCTATGGTGCTGTTGTAGTAATAGCGACTCCAATCTGTTGGTCTATGAGTACATGCCTAATGGGAGTTTGGGGGATCTACTTCATGGGCCTAAGTCTATTGTTCTTGACTGGCCCATAAGATACAAGATTGCTCTTGGAGCAGCTCAGGGTTTGGCATATCTTCATCATGATTGCGAGCCATCCATTGTCCACAGAGACGTTAAATCCAATAATATTCTGCTGGATGAGGATTATGGCGCTCATGTTGCAGATTTCGGTCTCGCGAAAATTCTGCTGAGCTGTGGCATGGGGGTTGATTATATGTCTGCAATTGCTGGGTCTTATGGCTATATAGCTCCAGGTTGGTTCTGTTGCATACTTTAAGAGAATTCTATTTGGTGTTTCTCCAAATTTTGCTAGACTTCAAGGTTGATATTGTTGTGTTTAGTACATTTATTTGAGGTTGATCTGGACCTTGGTCAAGTGACCAATATAATTTGATTTTGTGCTTACGAATTGTTTGGTTGCTTGTGTTCATTTTATTCCTGAATTCGGGTTTCTTGTTTTGCCTACTTTATCCAGTTAAGCTGTTTATAAGGATGGCCATTTATACCTCACCTTGCTCTTCTTGTGCTCCTTTCTCCATTAAATGGAATTGTGAACTTTGATTAGGCTTGTTTTTCCATGAAATTAAACTTTGCACTAGTTTAGTTAGGCTTGAACTTTAATGTTAATTTGAATTAGTTTTATAGAGAATTTTTTATAAATTAAGTAGGAATCAGTCTTATATCAATCTTTCATTTCTTTAGATTTACAATCTTATATCACCATTGCTTTTCTTTAGCTTTTGAATAGTTTTCTGGGAGAGTCCCATTTGAGAACTTTGCATATGGCATTGTGCAGAGTACGCCTACACACTTAAGGTGAATGAAAAGACTGACATCTATAGCTTTGGAGTGGTGGTCTTGGAGCTCATGACCGGCAGGAGGCCAGTAGATTCAGAGTTTGGAGATAACAAAGATCTTGTGAAGTGGGTAACAGAGAAAAAGAATGGATGGCAGGAAGTGCTGGATCCCAAGCTTGTGGGTTGCTTCAAGGAGGAAATGATGATGGTTCTGGAAGTAGGACTCCTATGCACAAGCTCCCTGCCCATCAACAGGCCATCAATGAGGAGGGTGGTAGATATGTTGCATCAGGCCAATCCGCAACAGAAGGCCAAGCCAACTCCCAAGGGTGGAAAAATGTCACCTTATTATTACGAGGGATCTACAACCTGCAATGAATAGGCATGATGGTAGTTGCATTTCGCCTAGACTTTTCTTCTTTGCAGGGCCCCTGAATTTACTGCCTTTTCGTAGCTTCCAAGTTTACTTAGAGTTTGTTCATGTATAGTCTTTAGAATCTAAACCTGATACTAATGCGCAGAATAGAAGCTTGCTTTCTGTAACGTTTGGGGTATCATTCACACCAGCAGATTAGCCAGAGGCGCAATAATGAATATGCGCACGTAGCTGTGGGACACTGTGCTGCTGTCTTTTAGTAAATCTGGCTTTCAACTCTTAATGAGTTGCAGAAGTCCAGCAAGGACTCAGAAATTTAAGTAAAAACATGTTGCTATTCCTGGTATTAAATTCCAATCGAATAGCAGGATTAGGAGGAAATTTTAAGTCATCCTGTATTTGGAAATGGACATGTCTCATTCATACCTTCATTTTTACATTCTAAGTCCAACCCTGTAACACCTTTTGATATCATATGGTAGCAGCATGAAATAGACAGCTTATATATTGAACCCGGAATTTGGCCAGCATCCATTTCCATCATGCTCATGTTTTTTTTTTATGTTTTGGATATATATGCTCTTTCTAATGAGTTGTGGGATGCAGTGGTATCCATCAAACTATTTCCGTTTTTCATGGATTTAGATCTTCTGTATTCTAAATTTATTTTCTTTAAATATATTTCTTATTCATCATTTTTCTAAAATAACCTCTTTTATGTTATTTTCAAATATGTCTTTTTTTATTTTTAAAAAGAAATTTTTTTATTTTAAACTTTATATAATTTTTACTATAAATTACTTTTCAGAAATATTCCGAAATTCCATGTTTATCCATTATTTTTATTTATGTTTTCGGTCTGAGCACGCGGTATTTTCCGGAAATTATATTTTTATTTTAAAAAATTAAATATAAAAAATAACAGAAAAAACTTTAATAAATTATTTTTACTTATATGTATTTTGAAATTAAATACCAAATTTAAAAACAATACACAAAGATAATTTTGTTATAAACATTTACTTTCATTTGAAAAGTATTTTTTTATAAAATAATATATTAATAATAATTTATCGGATTTTTGTTTTTGTCTGTGGGCGAAGTGCTGGCCTCAACCCTTCGCTTCGAAGTGTTAGAGCAAAACATCCCACTTGCATCATATAGCTTTCTTTCCAAAATATTTTTCGATGCAGTTAAAACTAAATACTAGCATAATCATATTTATCAATGTGGTTGATATATGTGTCGGCCTATATTAAGCACATATACAATCACATTAGTAAATGTAGTTGATATAGGCCAATAGGCATTTATCAATCACATTAATAATTATTGAATGTATAGTGTTAATGTGGCTATTAGAAATTGACTATTTGTTGTACTTACTAATAACTATACAAATAATATAACACACACACACATATATATATAAACATTTTTATATCTAACAATAACAAAAGTAACATAATATAATAAATTTGATGATGATGATGATGGTTAACGTCCGCTGAGACCAAATAATGATCTATCGGACCTAAAAAGACAAATTATTTATTTTGATTTAAGATTTTATTCTTATGCTCAAAAAGCTTGGAGAGAAGCCTCCCGAGTTCACTATAATTTTAGCATTGTAAAAGGCTAGGAAGGTCAGTATTGTAACAAAGGTTGTGAAATTGAGATCTAATGTGGTTGTATGCAGGGCACTCTAAGAGGAAGTGGTTATTACTAATAATACTTATTTATCTCTCACCATTATCTTAATGATTAATATACATTTATTAACCTATTAATATAACTATCAATATCTTTTATACATGATGATGGATTTATTAACCATTCCAACACAAAAACATTAAACTCTAATATTAAATCAATTATTATAAGCCCTAATGTTATAAAATCCAACATTATAAATCCAAAGATTAATATTATATCCTTAAGAATAATATTATAAACCTTACAAGAAATATTTTAAATTGTAGGATTAATATTATAAATAACACAATTAATATTATAAATATTAACATTAAAAACCCAATATTAAATCGAAATTATATACCTCAATATTAAAACCCAGTATTAAATGCAATGTTATAAACCCAAAATTAAAAACCGCAAGACCATAAATCCAAAGGATTAATATTATAAACCGAAGGGGAAATAAATGCAAGGGTTTAATATTATAAACCCAAAGGAAAATAAACAAAAGGGAAAAATATTAAACCCTAAGATTAATATTATAAACCGTAGGCTTAATATTAAAGCCTAGGAATATAAACCCCATGATTAATATCAAAAACCCTAGGATCAAAATTATAAACCCTAGGATCAATATTATAAACCCTAAAATTAATAAACCAAAGGATTTAATATTGTAAACCCTATGAATATATATCCAATTATTAATATTATAAACCCAAGGATTTTATATTACAAACGTAACAAATTATAAACCTAAGGGATCGGTAAACCAAGGAATTAATAAACACAAGGATATTGTATTATAAACCCAATGGATTATAAACCCAAGGGATTTAAATTAAACCCTAGGATTTATATTATAAACCTTATGAATAATATTATACCCTAGTAATATGAACCCTTAAATTAATAAACCCAAGGGATTGATATCATGAATGCAAGGGACTAATAAACCGAAGGGATTATAAAACCATGGCAATAATATTAAAGACAAGGAATTAATATTATAAATCCAAGGGATATAAACCCTCACATAAATATTATAAACCCTAAAATCAACATTAAACCATGAGATTAATATTATAAAACTTAGGATTAACATTATAAACCTATCTAATTAATAAAACCAAGGGAATAACATTAAACGTTGGGATTAATATAAAATCCTAGGAACATAAACCATAAGATTAATAAACCCAAGAGCTTAATATTTTAAACCAAATGGCTTCTAAAATACAAGGATTAATATTAAACACCACGATTAATATTAAACATTAAGATTAATATTATAAACCATATGCTTAATATTAAACCCTACGAATATAAACCTTATGATTAATATTAGAAACCCTAGGATTAATATTAAACCCTAGGAATATATACCCTATGATTAATATTAATAACCCGAGGGATTATAAACGCAAGAGAATAACATTACACCCTAGGATTATTATTAAACCCTAGGAATATAAACCCTAAGATTAATATTATAAACCTTAGGATTAATATTATAAACCTAAGAAATTAATACTATAAATCAAGGGATTAACATGAAACCGTAGGATGAATATTAAACCTTTGGAATATAAACCCTAAAATTAATAAACCAACAAGTTTAATATTGTAAACCCTAGGATAATATTAAGCCCTAGTAATATATACCCTATGATTAATATTATAAACCCAAGGAATTTATATTATAAACCTAACGAATTATAAACCTAAGGGATCTATATTAAACCCTAGGATTAATATTATAAACCCTATCACTAGTATTATATCCTAGGAATATGAGCCCTTGTATTAATAAACACATAACATTGATATTATACACCCAAGGGATCGGTAAACCAAGGAATTAATAAACCCAAGTAAATTGTATTATAAACCCAAGAGATTTAAATTAAACCCTAGGATTAATATTATAAACCTTATGAATAATATTATACCCTAGTAATATGAACCCTTAAATTAATAAACCCAAGGGATTGATATCATGAAAGGGACTAATAAACCGAAGGGATTATAAAACCATGGAAATAATATTAAAGGCAAGGAATTAATATTATAAATCCAAGGGATATGAAACCCTCACATAAATATTATAAACCCTAAAATAAACATTAAACTATGAGATTAATATTATAAAACTTAGGATTAACATTATAAACCTATCTAATTAATAAACCCAAGGGAAAAACATTAAACGTTGGGAGTAAAATAAAATCCTAGGATTAACATTATAAACCTATCTAATTAATAAACCCAAGGGAAAAACATTAAACGTTGGGATTAATATAAAATCCTAGGAACATAAACCATAAGATTAATAAACCCAAGAGCTTAATATTTTAAACGAAATGGCTTCTAAAATACAAGGATTAATATTAAACACTAGGATTAATATTAAACATTAAGATTAATATTATAAACCATATGCTTAATATTAAACCCTAGGAATATATACCTTATGATTAATAGTAATAACTCGGAAGAGAATAACATTACACCCTAGGATTTTTATTAAACCCTAGGAATATAAACCCTAAGATTAATATTATAAACCTTAGGATTAATATTATAAACCTAAGAAATTAATACTATAAATCCAAGGAATAAAATCAAGGGATTAACATTAAACCCTAGGATGAATATTAAACCTTTGGAAAATAAACCCTAAAATTAATAAACCAATGGGTTTAATATTGTAAACCCTAGGATAATATTAAACCATAGGAATATATACCCTATGATTAATATTATAACCCTAAGGAATTTATATTATAAACCTAATGAATTAGAAACCTAAGGGATCTATATTAAACCCTAGGATTAATATTATAAACCCTATCAATAGTATTGTACCCTAGGAATATGAACCCTTATATTGATAAACACATAAGATTGATATTAAAGACCCAAGAGATCAGTAAACCAAGGAATTAATAAACCCAAGTAAATCGTATTATAAACCCAAGATATTTTAATTAAACCCTAGGATTAATATTATAAACCTTACGAATAATATTATACCCTAGTAATATGAACCCTTAAATTAATAAACCCAAGGGATTGATATCATGAATGAAAGGGACTAATAAACCGAAGGGATTATAAAACCATGACAATAATATTAAAGACAAGGAATTAATATTATAAATCCAAGGGATATAAACCCTCACATAAATATTATAAACCCTAAAATAAACATTAAACCCTCATATTAATATTATAAAACTTAGGATTAACATTATAAACCTATCTAATTAATAAACCCAAGGGAATACCATTAAACATTGGGATTAATATAAAATCCTAGGAACATAAACAATAAGATTAATAAACCCAAGAGCTTAATATATTAAATCAAATGGGTTCTAAAATAAAAGGATTAATATTAAACACTAGGATTAATATTAAACATTAAGATTAATATTATAAACCATATGCTTAATATTAAATCCTATGAATATAAACCTTATGATTAATATTAGAAACCCTAGGATTAATATTAAACCCTATGAATATATATCGTATGATTAATATTAATAACCTGAGGGATTATAAATGCATGAGAATAACATTACACCCTAGGATTATTATTAAACCCTAGGAATATAAACCCTAACATTAATATTATAAACCTTAGGATTAATATTATAAACCTACGAAATTAATACTATAAATCCAAGGAATAAAATCAATGGATTAACATTAAACCATAGGATGGATATTAAACCTTTGGAATATAAACCCTAAAATTAATAAACCAATGGGTTTAATATTGTAAACCCTAAGAATATATACCCTATGATTAATATTATAAACCCAAGGAATTTATATTATAAACCTAACGAATTATAAACCTAAGGGATCTATATTAAACCCTAGGATTAATATTATAAACCCTATAAATAGTATTATACCCTAGGAATATGAACCCTTATATTAATAAACACATAAGATTGATATTATAAACCCAAGGGATCGGTAAACCAAGGAATTAATAAACCCAAGTAAATTGTATTATAAACCCAAGAGATTTAAATTAAACCCTAGGATTAATATTATAAACCTTATGAATAATATTATACCCTAGTAATATGAACCCTTAAATTAATAAACCCAAGGGATTGATATCATGAATGCAAGGGACTAATAAACCGAAGTGATTATAAAACCATGGCAATAATATTAAAGACAAGGAATTAATATTATAAATCCAAGGGATATAAACCCTCACATAAATATTATAAACCCTAAAATAAACATTAAACCCTCAGATTAATATTATAAAACTTGGGATTAACATTATAAACCTATGTAATTAATAACCCAATGGAATAACATTAAATGTTGGGATTAATATCAAATCCTAAGAACATAAACCATAAGATTAATAAACCTAGGAGCTTAATATTTTAAACCAAATGGCTTATAAACTACAAGGATTAATACTAAACCCTAGGATAAATATTAAACATTAAGATTAATATTATAAACCATAGGCTCAATATTAAACCCTAGGAATATAAACCTTATGATTAATATTAGAAACCTTAGGATTAATATTAAAACCTCGCAATATATATGCTATGATTAATATTGATAACGTGAGCGATTATACATGCAAGAGAATAACATTATACCCTAAGATTAATGTTAAACCCTAGGAATATAAACCCTAAGATTAATATTATAAACCCAACAAATTAATACTATAAATCCAAGGAATAAAGTTAAGGGAATAACATTAAATCGTGGGAATATAAACCCTAAAATTAATAAACCAAAAGGTTTAATATTATAAGTTACCCTAGGATTAATATTAAACATGGTTGATTATCATATTGAGGTAATCTTTATCACAATGTGACGTTGGACAAAGAGAAAATATTCATCACAATGTGAACATGATTATTGATGATGGTTGACCATAGTTGACAATGATTGACCATGGTTGATTTTCACATTGAGACAATCTTCGTCAAAATGCGACATTGAAACATGGTTGACCATGGTTGATTTTCATGTTGAGACAATTCTTTCACAATGTGATGTTGGACCATGGCTGACCATGATTGACAATGGTTGGTTTTCATATTGACCATGGTTGACCATGATTGACCGTAATTGACGATGATTGATTTTTATATACAATCTATGTGACAATATAATGTTTGAATAAATAAAGATCACCTATATGTAAAGTAGATTAATATGTACACATTAGTGTATGCACTAGAGTTGTAGTGGAGGTGGTGTGATATAAGCTTAATTTATTAATACATTAAGACACATAATTAAATCAATAAAGTATTATTCTCATTGAAATATAACCATGGGTATGAAAATGGGCATTGGAATGGTGAACTCACTAATAGCCAACATAAACACATGCATAATAGGTAAACAACACCCCATGTGTGGAATTTGACATCCTTAATGTCATGGTGGTAGATAAAAAGCTACAAACCCCTATAATCAAAATAAATATAACTATAAACATATGGAAATCATTACTTATTCCAGATATATGTATATCAATCAACGAAAGGACATTGTGGGCTAATACTCTCAATAACCACCTCGTAGGTATTGCCAAAACAATATGGATATAACATTTCATTACTTAAAGGGTTTACTAAGGAACGATTAGGAACATGTGTTAGGAGTTATTGTATAGGCTCCCATATTGGATTGGTGGATTACAATTAGAAGGAAACTTGATTTTGCAATAGATTATTATATAGCCATTGCAAGGAAAAATGTCTTTTTACTATATATTCAAGTATAAAAGAAAAATAAGGAGTGGGAAATTAGGTTTGTTACACATAGATCTATCTTAGGAATGAATCTAACATGAGCGAAGAGGGATATAATTTTTTTAGGTGTAAGATTATTTTAGAGTGTTAAAAAAAATGTGTAATTTTATATTGTTTGAATTTTATTTTTCATTGTTATATACATTACATAATGTGTGTATTGAGTCATTTTAACATTAAAGTTTTTTTTTTTATTATTAATACATTTTTAGGTATGTGTCATTATTAATTAATATTAAAATATTTTATTCATAACTCACATTGGATATTTTATTATATACAACATTAAAATATATATATTTTTAGCAACTTTTTCTATATATAGATATATAACTCATATTTTTTTACTTGTAATTGGTTTATATGAAACTATATTACGTCATATGGACAACGAAATAAATATGCAAATCTTTTCTTTCTTTTTTTATAATAACCAACATTACTTTTCTATTTAGAGATCATTTTTTTTTTTTTTTTTGAATTATGAGAGTATAGATCATCTTATTTAAAAAAGAAAACTCAAAAATTTAAGTAAAAACATTTTAATATTCAAATAAATTATAAATTTTACCAACATTGTTATTATTCAAATAAATTATAGATTTATACCAGTTTATTATAAACTTCTGCAATAATTCATATAAAATAAAAAAAAGTGGAATTTTTACCCTAATTAATTTTCCACTTATTCTACCCTAATTAATTTACATTACAAGGTCATCGTGACATTGGTGGGTTTACAATCAAGGAATAGAAAAAACAATATATCTAGGCAATTTCTTATTTTAATAATCCTCCCTAGTTATGGGTTTTAATCAAAAGAAGCCTCATAAATAAGTTTAGACTCTAAAATACAAAATGATAGCAAAGTTTTGTCATTGTACAAACACACTAAACCTAGTAACACCTTCATAAGAAGTAGTAATATAAGCATTAGAAAGTGAAAGATCTCCCAATGCCCCACTAAGATAATAGATATCACCTACAAGCAATATTGCAACAGGTTCACTCCAATCATAAGCCCTCCTATCCAGCACAACTTCTTGACTTCCTCCCATACAACACTTGGAGTGCACTTGACATCATCAGAAGGCTCTAATCCATGAATACTAGGCTTGTGTTCATCTACAAACGTTAAAAGTAGCCATGTTTTCTCACCATTTTCACTTGTAAGTGGCTCCTTCAACAAATCTCTCGCATCACCATGAACCAGAGCTGAGCCAGGTCTCTCCATGCCTCTTTCAATAAAATATGTTCTACCAACTTAGGAATCTAAACTTGCAATATAAGAAGCTAGATGCAATTACCTCAAGATGAAAATTTTTGGTATGTGCCTATAGGAAATAATGGAAAATTCCTTCCTTCATACTTATCTTATATCAATAGTTGTGTTCCTCATTAATTGATCCTCCTAATATATCACAAAGAAATATAGGTTTGCATATGAATTCCAACCCGATCAACGCAACTGGAGACAAGTACCTCAAAGAAAAAACTTATACACATGTGCTGAAGTTTGGCCATTTCAAAGCAATGATGCCCAATGAAACTAGAATGTGTTGAGAGGTTAGTGGTCCAAACAATACAAAATCTGAAAATGCAAAAAAAAACACGATCCATGGGTAGATTCAAATAAACAAAGTCCAGTGAAGAAAACATGGAGCCATGTGTGTTGAGCTAAAACCAAAATTGTGATGGTATGACTGCACCATAAAACAAAAAATTGAATTGAAGGATAAAGCAAGAAAGATTAAAAAGGGAAAAGTGTTTGTTATCTATTTCTCTGAGTCATGCATGCATGACACAGATTCATAGAGAATCTGTTCTTGGATAGAGGTATGATTGCCAATTTTTCTATAGTTGTTCTACAAACACTATTCTATTTATATGAACTTACTTTACGCCTACTACAAGTGCCACATACTACATATTAGGCATCGTCTCCCACAGGACAAAGCAACTTGACTCCACCACATTGGATGGATTTTTAGTCTTTATTGTTTTGGTAGTTGTATTGAAGTTTGAAGTTAATATTTTGACCCTTCCCATTGCATAAGCAGTTTCAGATCAAATGTTGGTTCCTAGCTCATGAAGTTTCTATGTATTTATGTAAAATATACTGAGGAGAGGAGGATTCCTACAAATAAGGATCAAACCCAGTAAGACTAGTTCCCTAAGAACCCAAGAAGAACTCATCCAATGACATATGTGTCACCTAAAACTAACCCAGAGACAATGGCATCATTGATTCTAAAATTCCCTATATATATAAACAAATTTACTAGAAGTTCAAAACCACCCAAGCATTACCCCATCGAACCATAAAATATGTAAACAAATATATCCAAATATGGAAACCCTTAAGGGAAGTCACCCAAAGTTAAAAAGCCTCGCAAGTATTCATCAAAGAAATTAATCTTATTTGCATGCATGGAAAAGCCATTCAAATCTTACAATAACTACAAAGTGTACCCAAATATGAAACACAACTGAAAATTTGTAATTTGAACCCAACAAAGGACTAAGACAGATATAAGAGAGAAATAAACTAATATTCTATGCATGAATATAGGCACCATTTTAGAGTTACAATGGCTAAAACAAATGCATCTGATGTTTAAACCCATAACACAAATCCAGTTCTATGAGCCTTCATTCTTTATAATAAACTGAAAAGTGTACCCAAAGATGAAACACACCTCAATATTTATAATCTGAACCCAACAAAGGATAAGACACATATAAGAGAGAAATAAAATAATCTGCTCTGCATGAATATAGACACCACATTAGAGTTATAATGGCTAAAAAACATACATATGATGTTAAAACATCATCCCATAACATAAATCTAGTTCTATTAGTGTGCATACGAGAAAAACTATCTGAAACCAAAGAACCTAAGATAAAATTTTAGCAAATATATATTTAGGTAAAATCTTTATATGAGAATGATTCTTACAATGGGAGTGTCCTTCATCCTGCGATAAGGAAGAGGGTCATTGCTAATTGTAACAGGTGCAAGGGGAGTGCTCAAGACTCTAATCAGAAGATGAAAATCAAAACTTTTTTAAAGCTCTTTGAAGGATGTGAAAAACATGTAATTATTAGCTCATAGGTATTAAAAGGGTTTCTCAAAAATATTGTAAAACCTTTATCGAGTTTGGAGATGGGTTTGAAGCGCAACTCTGAAATGAAGAGAAACAATGTTAGAACCTTAATTAGTTAATTAAATGACTCATTATCTTTATCGAACTCAAAAGTTTGGAAGAGAATATACCTAGGTAGGGCAATCGTGACAAAGTTTATCTATAAAAGACAACACAAACGAGGGTTCTCATTTTCCATGTGCGAGAGCCGCTGCCTTATATAAGCACTCATCGATAACACCATCATGGATGAAGTCGCTACCTTATATAAGCACTCATCTGTAACACCGTCATGGATGAAGAAACCCAACATTGTCGTGAGTGTCAAACTCAAATCAATTTTTTAACAAATGTCATTTAGTAGGAAAAAAAGTAGGAGGACGGGAAAAACAACAGAAGGATAAATGTCAAATAGAGATGAAAAGGGTAGATGAATTCTTAAGCTGACCAATTTCAAAAAGGGACACCTTCGGTGTAAATATCTTAAATTTTATTTAAAGTAAGTCATTTTACATGCAATTTCATATATAAAAGTTTGATATAAATTTACCAATACATAATCTATAATTAACCTTATTTCATAAAAATAAACATCATGAAGATAATCATCTAACAAACACAAATATAATATAAGTTACACATTCGAATTCACTAACAACATATAATTATATAAAATTTTAGTAGCACATATAAATGTCATTAGCTAGCACACAAATCTAATAATCTAACAGGGAATCATCATCATGATCACATCTAGCAAAACAAAAATATTGTAATCTAACATCATCACCACACACATCCTCAAATTAATATAAATCTCATGTCAAATAACTACTATCATGTACACATCTATCTGCAAACACATGAAATGAACATATCTAACAGTATCTAACACTAGCACAACCATATTTACCAATGTGGTTGATATATGCCGATAGGCATATATTAAGCACATATACAACCACATTAGTAAATGTAGTTGGTATAGGTTGATAAGCATTTATCAATTACATTAATAATTATTGAATGTATAGTGTTAATGTGGCTAATAGAAATTGACTATTTGTTGTACTTACTAATAACTATATAAATAATATAACACACACACACACACACACATATATATATATATAAACATTTTTATATCTAACAATAACAAAAGTAACATAATATAATAAAGTTATTACTAATAATACTTATTTATCTCTCACCATTATCTTAATGATTAATATACATTTATTAACCATTCCAACACAAAAACATTAAACTCTAATATTAAATCAATTATTATAAGCCCTAATGTTATAAAATCCAACATTATAAATCCAAAGATTAATATTATATCCTTAAGAATAATATTATAAACCTTACAAGAAATATTTTAAATTGTAGGATTAATATTATAAATAACACAATTAATATTATAAATATTAACATTAAAAAACCCAATATTAAATCGAAATTATATACCTCAATATTAAAAACCCAACATTTCAGACCTCTTACTAAATGCAATATTATAAACCCAAAATTAAAAACCGCAAGACCATAAATCCAAAGGATTAATATTATAAACCAAAGGGGAAATAAATGCAAGGGTTTAATATTATAAACCCAAAGGAAAATAAACAAAATGGAAAATTGTTAAACCCTAAGATTAATATTATAAACCGTAGGCTTAATATTAAACCCTAGGAATATAAACCCTATGATTAATATTAAAACCCTAGGATCAATATTATAAACCCTAGGATCAATATAATAAATGCTAAAATTAATAAACCAAAGGATTTAATATTGTAAACCCTTGCATATTAGGTGAGTATTCTGTCTTTGAGGTTTCTACGAGTTTCATGATTATGTATATTATCTTCCGGATACATCGCATTAGGTTTCTTTTTTATCAATGTTTCGAACCAGCAACAGTGGTTCATCTTCAGGATGTGAAAGATTATTGAAAGACTGGTCTCATTTTTCCAAATATATAGAGATGTATGAGATGCTTAGCTGATAGATATTAGGATTTATTAAATTATTTTTAATTATTCTATTTGTTTTAAAATTGTGATAGAATTAATTTAATTATTCTCTTATGTTTTGTAAATTTAATTGTATTTTTGTGATATTTAGGGATTTTAAAATTATTATAGAATTATTGTTTTTCCATTAGGGTTATGGTTATATTAATTATATTTGTATTAATTATTTCATATTTTAATTTTATTTTAATTAATTGTATAATTATAAATTATTTTAATTATATTTATTAAATACAATTAAATTTATAAAACATAAGAGAATAATTAAATTAATTCTATCACAATTTTAAAACAAATAGAATAATTAAAAATAATTTAATAAATCCTAATATCTATTGGCTAAGCATCTCATACATCTCCATATGTTTGGAAAAATGAGACGAGTCTTTCAATAATCTTTCACATCCTGATGATGAACCACTGTTGTTGGTTTGAAACTTCGATAAAAAAGAAACCTAATGCGATGTATCCAGAAGATAATCTACATAATTGTAAACCCTATGAATATATACCCAATTATTAATATTATAAACCCAAGGAATTTATATTACAAACCTAACAAATTATAAACCTAAGGGATCTATACTATTGAACCCTAGAATTAATATTATAAACACTATCAATAATATTATACCCTAGGAATATGAACCCTTCTATTAATAAACCTATAAGATTGATATTATAAACCTAAGGGATCGGTAAACCAGGGAATTAATAAACATAAGGATATTGTATTATAAACCCAATGGATTATAAATCCAAGGGATTGGATTCATGAATGCAAGGGACTAATAAACCCAAGGGATTATAAAACCATGGCAATAATATTAAAGACAAGGAATTAATATTATAAATCCAAGGGATATAACCCTCACATAAATATTATAAACCTTAAAATCAACATTAAACCATGAGATTAATATTATAAAACTTAGGATTAACATTATAAACCTATCTGATTAATAAACCCAAGGGAATAACATTAAACATTGGGATTAATATAAAATCCTAGGCACATAAACCATCAGATTAATAAACTCAAGAGCTTAATATTTTAAACCAAATGGCTTCAAAAAAACAAGGATTAATATGAAACACCATGATTAATATTAAACATTAATATTAATATTAATATTATAAACCATATGCTTAATATTAAACCCTACGAATATAAACCTTATGATTAATACTAGAAACCCTAGGATTAATATTAAACCCCGAGAATATATACCCTATGATTAATATTAATAACCTGAGGGAATATAAACGCAAGAGAATAACAATACACCCTATAATTATTATTAAACCCTAGGAATATAAACCCCAAGATTAATATTGTAAACCTAATAAATTAATACTATAAATCCAAGGACTAAAATTAAGGGATTAACATTAAACCGTAAGATGAATATTAAACATTTGGAATATAAACCCTAAAATTAATAAACCAACAAGCTCAATATTGTAAACCCTAGGATAATATTAAGCCCCAACAATATATACCCTATGATTAATATTATAAACCAAGGAATTTATATTATAAACCTAACGAATTATAAACCTAAGGGATCTATATTAAGCCCTAGGATTAATATTATAAATCCTATCAATAGTATTATACCCTAGGAATATGAACCCTTATATTAATAAACACATAACATTGATATTATAAATGCAAGGGATCAGTAAACCAAGGAATTAATAAACCCAAGTAAATTGTATTATAAACTGAGGAGATTTAAATTAGACCCTAGGATTAATATTATAAACCTTATGAATAATATTATACCCTAGTAACATGAACCCTTAAATTAATAAACCTAAGGGATTAATATCATGAATGCAAGGGACTAATAAACCGAAGTGATTATATTAAACCCTAGGATAATATTAAACCCTAGGAATATATACCCTATGATTAATATTATAAACCCAAGGAATTTATATTATAAACCTAACAAATTATAAACATAAAGGATCTATATTAAACCCTACGATGAATATTATAAGCCCTATAAATATTATAAACCCTATTAATAAACACATAAGATTGATATTATAAACCCAAAGGATTGGTAAACCAAGGAATTAATAAACCCAAGTAAATTGTATTTTAAACCGAGGAGATTTAAATTAAACCCTAGGATTAATATTATAAACCTTATGAATAATATTATACCCTAGTAATATGAACCATTAAATTAATAAACCTAAGGGATTGATATCATGAATGCAAGGGACTAATAAATTGAAGTGATTATAAAACCATGGCAATAATATTAAAGACAAGGAATTAATATTATAAATCCAAGGGATATAAACCCTCACATAAATATTATAAACCCTAAAATAAACATTAAACCCTGAGATTAATATTATAAAACTTAGGATTAACATTATAAACCTATGTAATTAAAAACCCAAGGGAATAACATTAAATGTTGGGATTAATATCAAATCCTAGGAACATAAACCATAAGATTAATAAACCTAGGAGCTTAATATTTTAAACCAAATGGCTTATAAACTACAAGGATTAATACTAAACACTAGGATTAATATTAAACATTAAGATTAATATTATAAACCATAGGCTCAATATTAAACCCTAGGAATATAAACATTATGATTAATATTAGAAACCCTAGGATTAATATTAAAACCTCGCAATATATACCCTATGATTAATATTAATAACCTGAGGGATTATAAATGCAAGAGAATAACATTATACCCTAATATTAATATTAAACCCTAGGAATATAAACCCTAAGATTAATATTATAAACCTTAGGATTAATATTATAAACCCAACAAATTAATACTATAAATCCAAGGAATAAAGTCAAGGGAATAACATTAAACCGTGGGAATATAAACCCTAAAATTAATAAACCAAAAGGTTTAATATTGTAAACCCTAGGATTAATATTGAACATGGTTGATTATCATATTGAGACAATCTTGATCACGATGTGTCGTTGGACGAAGATACAATCTTCGTCACAATGTGAACATGATTATTGACCATGGTTGACCATAGTTGACAATGATTGACCATGGTTGATTTTCACATTGAGACAATCTTCATCAAAATGCGACGTTGAAACATGGTTGACCATGGTCGACGATGGTTGACCATGGTTGATTTTCATGTTGAGACAGTTCCTTCACAATGTGATGTTAGACCATGGCTGACCATGATTGATGATGGTTGACCATGATTAACCATGGTTGACTGTAATTGACCATGATTGATTTTTATATGCAATCTATGTGACAATGCAACGTTTGAATAAACATTATAAACCCTAAAATAAACATGGTTGTCCATCATTGACCATGGTTGATTTTCATATTCACATAATCTTTGTCACAATGCAATGTTGGACCATGGTTGGCCATGATTGATTTTCATATTGAGACAATATTTGTCACAATGCGACGTTGGGCCATGGTTGATTTTCAATAGAGACAATCTTTGTCATAATGCAACATTGGACCATGGTTGACCATGAATGACCATGGTTTTCATAATGTGACATTAGAGCAAAAGACAATGTTCATGACAATGTCACCATGATTATTGACCATGGTTGACCATGATAATATTATTTAATATTATTAATATTAATAATTAACGTTAAAATTAATATTTATAAATATTAAAAGTAATATTAATATTCGTATTCATATCAATTAATATTAATATTAATATTAATATTTATAAATAAATGAGAGTACCTTTGGATTAATCACATTATTAGGATTTGGTCGACATTTTGAACCAACTAATGTGGTTCACCCATATTAGATGTGGTTCATCCACATTAGTTGGTTCAAAATGTCGACCAAATCCTAATAATGTGATTAATCCGAAAGACACTCTCATTTACAATATGGATCACAAAAGCCTAATATCTAACATTTATAAATAATATTAAAACTTAATATTAAAATTTTATTAATATTTAATGTTATTAATGTTGATGGTATATTAATTAATTAATTAATTAATATCAATAATATTAATAAATTAAAATAATAATAATAGAGAAAATTGTAAATTAAAAAAAATTAATATTATTTTTAATATTAAAAGTTGATGATATTATTTATAATAATAATGTTAATGTCATTAATAATTTTAATATTATTAATTAAATGTTATGAATATTAATAATTAATAATTATAAATATTAATAACTAATACTGAAATTAAGATTTATAAATATTAATAATATTAAAAGTAATATTAATGTCGATATTCATATTAATCAATATTAATATTAATATTAATATAAATTGCTCCATAGTTCTTGGATAGATGGTAATAAGATGCTCTTTGAAGGCACTCCTTGATGTGAAGTCCTCGTGCCCGGATTGATATGATATATGAGACATGATGAAGATGTAGTCCTACCAAGCTTAAAAAAAAATTATTAATATTAATATTAAAGTTAAAATTCAAATAGCTTAAAAAGAAAATTTATATTATATATTATAACCTATAATGAATTTTCAAATGAAACCTACCTAAGTTATATATTATAACTTAAAACCACTATTAAAAGTTAAACAATATTATATCTTCAAAGGTAAAACTACTATCATAACTTTTTGCTCATTTGTGAGAAATCAAAACTATGTTAATATTGGTTAAATGAATATGGTAAGTCTTTTCTTTTCATTCCAAAGAAATCAAAACCATATTAATATTGGTAAAAGGTAAAACTATTATCACCATTTTAAAATTGGTTTTAAAACCATGTTAACCACATGATTAATTAATGTAAATTTATAATCCAACACTAATTATACAAATAAAGTTTTTTAATTACAAAAGTAATTTTATTAAAAAATAGTGGTAAAACCAATATTATTTAATAGAGTGGCTTTTAAGACTAACAATTGATAAATTCAAAAATTCCAATTCAAAAAAAATGACAAATAAAGACTAATAAAATTCCAATGCATACCATTTTATTTTTTTTAATTCTAGAATGTTTTTAATAATTAATATTAATATGATATAATAATTGATAGTGATATTAATATTAATATTAACAATAACAAAATTTAATATTAAAATATTGCCACAATGATATTATTAATGATTAGTTCAATATAGCCCACGGGGCTTTGGATTGACGGTGAATGGGTGCCTTGTTAAGGCACTCCTTGCGATAGGTCACCGGTTCAAATCCCCCGTGGGTACTTAGGTTAGTCTTAACTTAAAAAAAAATAAAAAATGATTAGTTCAATATAAACATTAAACCTATAAAACCTAACATATATATTAAAGTTAAACATCATATAAATTTTAATGTTATTATTAAACTTTAAAATTGGTTTTAAAATCATGTTAACCACATGAATAATTAATGTAAATTTAAAATCCAACACTAATTATACAAATCAAGTTTTTTAATTACAAAAATAATTTTATTAAAAAAGAGTGGTAAAACCAATATTATTTAATAGAGTGGCTTTTAAAACTAACAATTGATAAATTCAAAAATTCCAATTCAATAAAAATGATAAATATCAACTAATAAGATTCAATACATACCATTTTTTTTTTTATTCGATATTGTTTTTAATAATTAATATTAATATGATATAATAATTAATATTAACAATAACAAAATTTAATATTAAAATATTACCATAATGATATTGTTAATGATTAGTTAAAGATAAGCATTAAACCTATAAAACCTAATATATATTAAAGTTAAACTTCATATAAATTTTAATGTTATTATTAAACTTTACATAAAAATTAATATAAATGTAATAATATTAAATCTGAAATATAATGTTTAAAATTTAACATAAAATTTAATATTATTATAGATCTTAAAATAAATTTAAAATGTAATAGGAAAAACTGAAAACAGTTCTTAAAACCTTAATCAACCTAAAAACTAATATTAAAATTAATAACTCTTTTTTTAAATGTTAAAATTTAGGTATTAATAGCAAGTTTAAGTTTTAATCTTGATGTTAATAATGGTTTTTGTACTTGGAAAAAAAAAAACAATAATTATATTATTGAGAGGTTTTCATTATAACCTATTTTTTTAAAATACCCTATATTATTGGAATGTGGATTATGGGGTAATTTTTTAAAATCACAAAAATTACATATAATTTATAAAATTAGTTTGAAAATAAGTTTAAAACATTTAACTATTAACATTCAATACTACTATTATGTATAAATAGATGAATGGAAAATGTAGATTATATAAAATAATTATATTTATATGCAGTAATTATTTAAAATAAGAAAAATTACAATATAAACTATAAAATTAGTTTAAATGTAATTTAAAAATATTTATTTATTAACATTTAATACTACTATGATATTTGGATAAATAGATGAATGGAAACTCATGTGTCTAAAATCTTAATTCATAAAAGAAACATTTAAACAATTTATAAAAGAAATTCTATATGAATTAAAATTAATATGTTTTGAGATAAAACCAATTTATTTATCACTGTAAATTTACAAACCAACACTAATTATATAAACAAAGTTTTTTTATTACAAAAATAAATTTACTAAGAAATAGTGGTAAAACCAAAATTATGTAGTAGACCAGGAATGGATAAATTCTAAATTTAAATTTAACGAAAATAACAAATGACAACCAATAAGATTCCAAAACATACACAAAAAATTATAATTCTCAAATTTATAAATTTCAGTTCACAAACTTATTTTACATTTATAGAAAACTATAACAAAAATTTATGTGATACAAATATTCAATTTAATAAAAAAAAAATTCAAAGATTATAGTGGATTGCTAAATTATCAACTCTTACCACATTTAAAAAATAAATATAATATTCAATATCATTTAAAAATAAATAAAATAAATAAATCTGTTTTCAAATTCCCAACAGAGCCTTGTGATTCATCAATAAACACCCTACAAAACACATGAAACATAAAATAAATAAATTAATAAATAAAACTAAACTAAACTAATTAATGAAACATCCACACATTTGCACATGCATTTTTAAAATCCGTCAATATTTATCTGGAACCCTTGACCAGAGGCAAGACCATGGAAATCTCACCCACTTAACCCATGTCAGATTTGATGAGTGCGTGATCTAAGTTGCAACACTCTGATTTTGCAGCATCAAAATGATTTATATTCAGTTCTCCTATTTCCTGAACTTCCCTTACTACCTGTTAATGTAAAAAGCTAACAAAATTTGAAAAGTTTTAAACATATTTCTTTTGAATAATTTGTACATTGAAAAACATAAACATATTTTTTTTGAATAATTGTACATTGCAAAACATAAAAAAAAAATTTGAAGGATTAATTACATACATACAACAAATTATCAATGCTTTCTATACCAGGCCAAAAATGGCTTTGCACTTTAACATCATTAACAAGAGTTCTCCCCATGTCTTTGAGGGGATCATGCATTCATCCCTCAAATCTCTGCAACTGTATTAATTTTCATTACAGTCATAGTTCCAGACATACACTATCTTACATTTTCGAGACATACACTATGTTACATCCCTAGAGCTAAGCTTCATCTAATGTGTGGTTATCTGCATGGAGGAGGCCAATTGAAACATGCATGGAGGAGGCCAATTGAAACGATAAGTGATGGCTATATGAAATTGAATTGTTAGTGATTTCCAGCCTAAATCAATGTCTTACATCCCTGTGGTAAGGTTTCGTATAGGCAAATTGAAACTGTGAAGGATGTCTAGGCGGAATTGAAAATGTTGATGTTGCTAAGGTAATTAGAAGGATGGTGATGGCGATTACTATGTTTCATAACCATTTTTAATCTTTCCACTTCGTCTTAATCATAATAGGTGGCCATTAACAAATGGTATGGTAAATTTTTAATGAAGGTTTGTAAATTTTTAATTTAAACATGCTTTAATCACATGATTTAGATATGCAAGAAAGTTACTGTTGTGAATTTCATTCATTGATTTAGTGACGACTACGATAATATACCAGCATCTTTCAATTGAAATCATCCTAACAAAAAATTAATTAACAAAAAAATTAAAGTAGCCAATTCCCATAAGAGGGACGCCTATCGGCCTAATAAATTTAAACATAATTATAATTATTTTATATTTATTTTATATTGTATATTAAAAGTTAATATAGTATCTCATAAATTTTTGTTTTTTCTATTTTTCATGTAGTTTGAGTGGGTTTAATGGTTAAGGGTATGTGTTTTGTTTTAAAAGATTATAGGTTCAAAACCAAAAAAATAGATTTAGTAGTCAAATTACTAAAAAAAGTCTTATACACCAATTTAATATCTGGGAAAAAAAATAAACATGTTTAAGAAAATAGAAATTTAACAAAATATTTTTTAAAATTGAATAAAAACTAATTAAAAATCAAAGAAAAAACAAAATTAAAAAATAATTTCTACCGTGAAGAATGTATCTTTGTACTTTTACTATATGTTGAGATTCCCAAACAATGACATTGTATACATTGTATCTTTACTGTTTGTTATATAATTAGTAAAACTGAGTATCAAACTTTGCGCAAACCCGTTGTCTCTTGGTTAAAAAAATTTGAAAAATAAGTAAACAATCAATAAAACGGACTATTCAAACTTTTGTTGAAATTTGAAAAAAGGAAGATATAGTCTGACCAAGACTTCAACCCTGGTTAAAGCGAGAAACAACCCTCTCTTAATTCTACATCCCAATAAAGCTCGGGACCACGATAAGATTTCTCCAAAGAACAACAATTCCTTACTTCTATATCCCAATAAAATTCGGGACCACGATAACTTTATAATTCAAGAAAACAAAGCATTTTGTTGCGAGTCTAGAGTTTGGAGTGCATATCAAATCAATCTATCGGGTTTTTGATAGCCAAAGCTTGTAAATCTAATTAAAAAATATTCAATTTTAATGTTAATCACAATAAAAGGGTTTTGTTTTTTAGTTTTTCTTTTGGGATAAGTAATATTTTTATTAATAAATCTAAAATATATAGATAATTTTATTTTATTTATTTTATTTTATTTTTATTTTATTTATTTTTTTATACTAAATTCTTATTAAAATTAGAAATAATATTTTTTTAGTTTTATATTATAATAAAGTTCCACATCTATGCATCAAAGAAAAATGGATAGGATTTCTCATTTTTGAGTATCTGTAAAATTTTATAATTCAAAAAAATAGAGCTTTACTTGCTTCTAGACTAGAGTACATAGAAAATCAAAGTATTGGATTTTTAGTGGAAGCATTTAGTGCCAACCTATATTCAAGAAATAAATATGGGTAAAAAACATAAACTTGTAAATCTAGTTTAAATTTTAGTGATAGTAAAAGGATATTTTTTTCATAAGTTACATAAATCATTTGTTATTACCCAGTAGTGACCTGCCACTTGGGAAATTAGATTGTTGATAGAATAGAAGTTTATCAATGTTACATAACAAATTGTCCATAAGTATAACAAGGCCATACAAAATAAATTGGAAAGGACTATGGGCTTCATAAGAGCCATTAGAGTATAACTTCCTATGAAAACTATCTTTATTAACCCTACAAGCCTTATCAAGCGTGCTTCTGAAAACCATAATTAATAGCAAGTAGCTAATCATAAGAAGACTAGGTAGGAGTAGAGGCATCGACCTTAATTGGCTTTGGAGTGTTAGGACGAGAGCAACTTGGATTAGTGCCTAATGTAACAACCTCCTCGATATGCATCAATTGGGCATTCATTTCCTTTAACTATAACACCACATTATCTAGAATCAGGAGAATTTCATCTTTGGCATCATTCTTGTCCAACTAGACCCTACCAAGGAGAGCCTTCATACATTGATATGGATCAATAGTATGCATATATTGACCTTTCCCACCATGGGTATGCCTGGCATTCAGTATCCACACAACCACAACATCTAGCGCTTTGGAGTCAGATAAACAATTTCACTTACCCATTAAGTCAGATTCTACCTCACCTAATTGCTCCTTGATTTATTGAGGAATGTGCTCTTGGTAGATGCAATCCAAGGTCTCCACTCGCATGCCCTGCCAAGGAGAGCCTTCATATGCCAATATAGATCAATGGTAACCACAAAGCCATAACATGGGTGTAGCTTGCATATGGTAACCACAAAGCCACAACATCCACCACTTCAGAGTCAAATAAACATTTTCACTCCCCCCTTACATTAGATTCTACTTTACCTAGTTGTTTCCTGATTCGATAAGGAATGTGCTCACAGTAGATACACGCTAAGGTCATTAGAGAAATTTTGAGATCTAAAATGTGCCCCCTGAGGAATATTATAAAATAATAGTAGAAATAATAAAATAAGTTTAGATTACATCATCAAATTTTAGAGAAAAAAAAGAAAGAATTACTCCCTACTCTTTCAATTCGTATTTTCAACTTATCTCCATAAGGTTTTACTCAAATTTCGAGCGGGAGAATTCATTGGATGCAAAATTTAATTCCTCATCCAAAGAGTACCCATGTTGCATACTTTTGATGGAGCATACTATACGAAAAATGATAAATACATGAAAAAATGTGATTGCAGTCACATTTTTTCTTGTATTTCTCCTTTTTCGTGTAGCAGGGTCCATCAAAAGTATGCAACATGGGTACTCCTTGGATGAGGAATTAAATTATGCATCTAACGAGTGCTTTGACTCGAAATTTGAGTAAAATTATAAGGGGATAAGTTCAAAACATAGGTTGAAAAAGTAGGTTTTTATTTTTTAATCCTTTTACTTTATTACTCCAAAAAGGTGAATCAACCCCCATGGTTGACATCATCATCGTGAATCCTATTGGTTCTTATAAAGTTGATTTTTTTTGTACTTATTTGTTTTGAGGCCCATTTTAGACCTCAAAACTTCTCTGATGTTTTACTCGCATATGTGCATGAAAACCCCCTACAAATCCCTGACACCCACCCCCTCGACAACTGCAAGTTCTCTCTCAAACCATGGCTACCATTTCACCATAATGCAGCAAGACCAGAGAATTTAAAAAGACCACTAAGGGGGAAAGCAGAGCCACATAATAGAAGCAACAGATGTAAACCAGAGAAAAAACCATCCACAAGAAAACCAAGAAAGAGAATGGAATCTTTCCAATAAAGTTGGGTGACCGTCGAGAAGTCATTGCATAAAGAAAGGAAAGAAATTACAAGTAAGGGAAGTCCACATTTAGGTAGCAACCTTAGAAGCCCAATTATTATCTATAATATTGGGACTACTTGCCACTATACCTGAGGGGAAAAATGCCATGATGGCTATGAGATGGATTGCATAGAGGAGTGATGTTGTGCATGCACCGATCATCACAACCAAATGGCCCATCACTTCAACCATGGAAACCCATCATAAACTATTAATATACATGCTTTGTAATAAAACTGTATTGTTGCTTGTGGATTGGGAGGGCGACACATCATCCTCTCTCCATGGAGATGTGGTGGTGTCCTTTCCTTTCCCATTCCTTCTTATGTCTCTAATCTGTTAGAAAATGTGAAGTGGCAGTTATTATATCTTATTTTCCTTAACCTTGATAATGTTTATGAATCTTTAGTTATCTTCTTTATCTTCTTTCTTACGTTCTTCATCAAACAATATCAAGAATAATAACAGTAACAAAAAGAGGAAACATATATAGGCTTTCAGCCAAGGAAAAACCCCTCCAAGGGGAAAACCCAGAAACTCTTATCTTCTTAGAATCTTCTTCAGATGAGATACAAAGACCTAATCCCTAGACCAAGTCCTTCTCCCAATACCAAGTTGGCCCTTTCTCAAGTCCTTCCTTTATTCTGCACCAAACTGCTGCACCTTGCAACTTCGACCTGCCAGCTACATCACTACTGCTAGACCTGCAACTTCGACCCAACAACTTCAGCCTTGTAGGTTCTTGGAAACCCTAATATAACCTCCTCCTAAGACCTACTTAGAGCAAGACTGCTCTCGCTAGGTCAACGAGGTTAAGATAAGGGTTTTCCCTCTTTCAGTTACTAGATTCTACACTTCGTCCTACTGTAACTTGGACCTGAAACTTTGGTTTGTTTCTACAACGCATAAACCCTAGAATTTCGCATGTGTGAGAGAGATAGAGCCCAAAAACAAGAAATTTCATCCTCCTAACTTCTTCTAGCCCTTCACTCTCCTTTTTTTTCCTTTACCAGCTATAGATTGAACTCTTTATTATAGATCAAACTTATGAGTGGGTTGTAAATCAAGTCGAGTTGCTCCTTTATATAGCCTTCTCAAGAGGTCGAATTGCCTCCTTTAGGCTGACTTGATCATCGCAAGGCCAACTTGTACTCTTGGAGATTCTAGGACTTTTTAGACTCAGAAATAATTATTTTCACAATTACAAATTTCCCGGAAGGGTCTTATAAACATGATGTTGACTCCATTGGCTCATGATAATAAATCCTAAGGCTTAACAAACCCTATAAGCATTAGAGAAATTTTGAGTTCTAAAATGGGCCTCCTAAGGGATATTATAAAATAATAGTGGAAATAATAAAATAAGATTACATTACATTATCAAATTTTAGAGGGAAAAAAGAAAAAAATACTTTTTCAACTCGTATTTTCAACTTATCTCCCTACAATTTTACTCAAATTTCAAGAGGGATCACTTGTTGGATGTGAAATTTAATTCCTCATCCAAGGAGTACTCATGTTGCATACTTTCGATGGACCCTGCTACACGAAAATTGAGAAATACATGAAAAAATGGGATTGCAATAATATTTTTCATGTATTTCTCATTTTTTGTAGAACAAAGTCCATTGAAAGTATGCAACATGGGTACTCCTTGGAAGAGGAATTAAATTTTTCATCCAATGAGTGATCCTACTCGAAATTTTAGTAAAACCATAGCATGATAAGTTGAAAATATGAGTTGAAAAAAGTAGTTTATTTTTATTTTTGACTCCAAAAATGTTAAATCATCACCCATGGTTGAAATCATCATCTTGAATCGTATTGGTTCTTATAAAGTTGATTTTGGTTGTACATTTTTGTTTTGAGGCCAAAATTTCTGTAACGCAAGAAGAACATGTTTTACCTAGAAGACCATCAATAATGCACATGAAACCCATGATTTAATAATAATAACTTTTATTTCTTCTTTTCTTGTTTGTTACATTGGATACATATTGAAATGAGTACAACAATTATAAAGACCGAAACTATTTACATTTCTCAACACTCCCTCTTAACTAGGGAGGTATTCATAATTGTATAACAAGTACAACATCATATCTCAAACTGAAGAGTTCTCAAGAAGAGTCAGATTGATAAGCCATACTCTAAGCACCATCAATCACCAACACTGTCCCTGAGGTCTAACTGGACAAGATCTACTGTAATCAAGAGGATTATGTTGGGAGGCTTTATGTGTGATACTGCACTACCTCTTCAAGGTACATACCCCATCTAGATGTCTATAAGGTATGTCCTTTTAGGACTATTCTTGTCTTGGATCACCAATCCTGAGTCCTCAAAGAATATTGATCCTCTTTGACCACTCTTTTCTTGGATACCTATCACATCCTCAAAGAGTGTCGGTCCCTTTCTTTTCTTAGATGCTATATCCTCAAGGAAACCACATATACTTATCCAATCATCCGTCATTCTCTCTTCATCATCTGAAGAGGAGAATTCACATGTGATGTCCAACATCACTCCCTCTCAACCAGAGATGACATCCCTATTCTCCTTTAATCTTGAGAATATAATCTTACTCCTATACAAGGATACTCCTTTACTCCCTCTCAAAATCAAAGGAGATCTAGACTTCGTTTGTATTTGGGAAGTCATCATCACAAGCCTTATAGCTTGTCTTCATAAGAGTATTAGCTACCAATTCTTCATAGTTGTCTAGCTCTTTATTTCCTCTGCATCATCAAACTTTCTTTCTTTTTACGTATCATGGAGCCACCACAATCTTCTTTCTCATCACTTTCTTCTTTGATATGAAGGCATTACATTAAACCTTCCCAAAATTCAAGCTAATCATAGATTCTTCTTGAAAGTGATCTTCCTTTGACCTCTAGGTTATCTTCTGGCACTGCTATCTTTTAGCCCCAAGATGTCCATATCTTGACTTCATAGTTGCTAGGTACTAGATACCAAGCTTCCCTCAATATCCTTCATCAATACAGTTGAGCTTGCCTCAATTGCCATCATATATTCCTGCAACATTCTTCCTTGTAGAAAAATAACATGTTAGTCAAATAACCAAATCATAGAAAAGATATACTAACCTCATCATGGTGACTTTCTTGCTCCATCAACATCCCCATCTCCACATGTCTTTTCCTTCAAGCATAAAAGTGCCCAAGGACTGAACTTGATTACCAAGTTACAACTTACCAACCCCAATGTTTATATAATATATATATATATATATATATATATATATATATATATATATAGATAAATATATATATATATATATATATATATATATATATATATATATATATATATATATATATATATATATATATAACCATAAATTACCTTGCCACTCCGGCTCAGCAGAGGGTTACGCTTTTTAAAAAAGCATCCAGTTCCATAATATAGAAGATGAAGTAAGGTGAATTCCACAAGGTTCTACTAGCGAGGGGGGAAGGTATAACCATAGAAAATTTTAGGGGCTAATGTTCGCCCAGTGGGCTAATTTTCCATGATTTTTCCACAAAAAAGATTCGCCAATTTCCAATTTTATAAAAGACGATTCGCCCAAATTTTAGAATATAAAATTATTTTACCTTAAAAATCGCCAACATTATATAGAGACTATATATAAAATAATTATAAATTTGATTAATTTTACAAATATATCAATAAACATTTATAATTTTCATATTAGGGATTAGTGAGATTCGCCAATGTTTTAAACTTCAAGAAAATTTTCCATCTTTAAAATTTTCCTTGGGTATAACCTTCCTTCTCTCTCACCCTCCGATGATAAAGAAATCAATGTTGGGCGAGACCGCTAGATCAACAATAGATTCTTTGGAGAATCCTTCTGAAAGCTGAGAAAGCGACACATAACGTAGGAAATTCGAAAATTCGGATTATTGGAGAGGATTGGGGAAACCTGAAATCCCACCATGAATGACGAACTCTGTTACCGATATGATAGCACAACACTAATGAAGTGAGATTGACTAAGCTTAGAGTTAACTTCAGAAAATTACTATGGTGGTCCCCGCCAATGTCTCATAAACGATGTCAAATTTTTGGGCAGATCCCCACACATTCGCACTTCTATGTCATCATGCATAATTCCAATACGATAATATGAACATAAGTTATGGGGGGTTCACCCCTCCGAAGGGGCGGTAAGAGGAATATCATCAATCATTTGATCAACAACTCACATTCATTCTAACACCCTCCCTCACCATTTTTGAAATGAAAACAAGAGGTTTCAGAGAACGAATTATTAGGTTTTCCAATTTTCTTATGGTTTTTATTGATAGGCACATGACATCAAGATGGGCCCCCTTTCTCTGACCACCATGTCATCCCACTTCGCCTTTTATTGAAGCTTTCATCCACTACTTACCTTTATACCTCCATAATGGGTCCTATAGGAAATTTCTTCATGATCCTTCCCCTCCCAACAGATCAACTCGACCTCTCTTCTTGTCCCTCGAGGGTTGGGACCACCAGGACATGTCATCCCAACGCCAACACCCCGACAATTCCATAATATGCACCTTTTGAACTTCTCGAGAGGCACCCCTTAGGTTTACGTGGATCGGGGAGCCATGCCTAACTATAGTCACCATTGGTAACACCCGTAGACTAGGCATATTTTATAAAGTGAATAACATGCTCTACAATTTCATTTGACACGATTGTTTCCTACCAATTATAATGAATATCATATTCCCTTATACAAAGATATGTCAAGGTCGGAAATGTCAACATTATTTCGAGGAATAAGTCAGGAAAGAACCTGCCACTCTTCAAAACATATCAACATTATCTTCATGAATAAGGAAATCAACATCTTATTCATTACTCTCATTTGGAAAAGGAGCTCAATCAACATACCACGTATGATCTCTTAGATTCCACTAATTCTCAATGATAGTTTCACTTGAAAGCCCTATATATGAAGCAATGTCGCAAAATGGCTTGTACAACAGTAACTGAGTCCAGCAAAATGTTCCAAAATGTTCCAAATTGTTCTATCCCCTCGTTCAGAATAACATTAAACTATGGCCACACATGAATAATAGCATGTGCTTCTCGTGGTCTACATTGCTCTTGTAGAAAATCAAGGTGTTTTTGATAAAGCTAAAGAACATTGTTTTCGCACGAAATTTCATTAGAATGAACCAATATTTTTTCGTATAGTTTCTTGCTAACATTCAAGGTAAAAAAAATTTGACTACACACAACAAGAGGTACCTTTAGTAAAATCTGACAAGATTCTCATGCTCCATTGTCATGATCAACAAGAACTTCTGCAAGAAAATTCTATATGCAGATAATGTGGGAGCATTAGATCAACTTCCACTTGTAACCCTTGTCAAAATTTCATGATAATTTTCAAATCTTCTGTTAGGGTCCTATAATAATAGGATTCATAATTTTGAATTGGCTATGGTTAAGTCTTTTAATATTGTACATATTTTTGCTTTCTACAAAATGTTTTCCTATATTAAAATTAAAAAACGTAAAGAGGGTATGTCCTAAAAGAATAATTACAGGACAAAAAGAAAGAAAAGATAAAAAAAGTAAAACCTATGAACCCCACAAAAGAGATAATAAAAGATCATGAAAGTGTGCAAATTCAAATGCCACTCCTTTTACTTCACTTTGCAAAATATTATTGTGTGCAACTTGTCAAAAACGCCACAATCCATGATGGTTAAATAGTTTAATATTGATTATTCATTCTTTAAATTTCATGTTGATAGATAGAGAATAAAGACTAGCAAAATTATTTAATCTTAGCAGATCAGTAGTTAGGTAGAGAATAATAATGAGCTCATCAGTTTAATCTCAGCCATTGGGAGTTATAGGCCTATAATTAGATAGTTTTCTTATCAAAAGAAAAATAAATGAAGGGTCAGCAAGCTCAAATGCACCCAATGAAATGAGGAGAAAATGTTAGGGTAAATAAACGGTAGGTATAAGAAGTTTTGCAAATGCCTAAGGTTTCTAAGTCAAAGGCACATTCATCATGCTTAATCCTATGTTTCATGTGCAAGAGGAATTGTGAAAGAAAAATGACATTCATTAAAGCTTATTTACTAATTTCCCTTCATTTCACTAAACCCCCACATACTTACTTTACTAACTTCCCCTCATTATTCCCTTCATTCCTTCTAAAAGCCCTTTCCCCTCATTTCAACCTTTTTCCCCTCGTTTCACACATTTTCCTAGACATTACCCTTCAAAAATCATTCCCCCTTCCCAAATCCCCTTTCCCTAGTGTGAAAGACATTCCCATCACAAATAATACATTCCCCCCTTATTAATTTCCTTTTCTCCCTTAAAAAACCACTAAACTCCTTTTATCCTAAGTTATTTACTATACCCCGCTTTATACATTTAAAGTCCCCCAAGTCATAATTACCTGAAACCATTTTAACTCACCAAACCTTCGTTTATAGTTAAAAAATTTGCCATATAACCCATGGTCCCACCTTTATTAACCATTTTCTTATATTAAAAATCCCGTCATTATTTGTTAAATAATTACAATTCATTGTAATTAAACCTCGGACCCTGCCAATCACATTCCAACTCTGTCCGTGCAACTTGACCGCGCAATATCCCTCTGATCTCCCACCTCCAGATCCAACGGTGCACAACCATATCACGAGGGATCATTGTCCCACAGTTAACGGCCCGAGAGCATGTGAGATTCGTGGTTTTGGCTGAGCACTATTCTGTTATGTGGCAACACCAGGTTATATCACGTGCTCGCGAAAAAGATCACCCTCCATCCAAAAGCGGTGTGATATGGCCGAAAGCCACCTCCTCGCCTAAACCAAATTTGTTCACTGTTCATTCAATAAATCTCATGCCAAAATGTAACAGGTATTGGGTAAAAGGCCGAAAAAGCCCCATTTTTATCTTTTCGCTCATTTTTTCTCCAAGCCTCTGTTAACCAATTCTGACACCTTGAACCTCTGTGCAACCAAATTAACCACCTTTTACCACTCGAAGACACAACAGACACAAAATTGAAGCAATGAATAGCCAGCTGAAGCCTTAGTAACCTCTGCATCTACCATAGAACCCTGTCTGTGCACCAAACTGTCAAATTTCCAGGTATTCTTGATAAAAGCAGAATCACCTTGCAATTTAAAGTTATACACAATAATTATCAAAGGTTAATTAATTACATTACTTAAAAAACCTTCCTAAACTCAGGAAAAGATTACTGTGCTCCCAAACCCCTTTTTGCACACTATTATTACCCTCCCCACTATTCCAGACATTCTGACCTTACTCCAAAAACCAGAGAAAGAGTAATTCCATTGAACAAATGAAATTATGGCTTCCCAAACCTCTCTAGATGTAAGACCTCTGGAAACCCCTCACCTCGATATTGACCACCATCCATTGGCCGATAGAGAGTTTCAAATGAAGGAAACTGCTTCCCTTGCCCACCTAATGAAACTTCATTGCTGGAGCCAAGGAAAGTTTTTGAACCAGAATGATGGCATTCACCTATGGGAGTCCAATTTTCCCAAGTAAACCTATTCCCAGAAATCATCCACTTCTACCAAGCTTGTTATGTTCCTAGTCAAAGAGTCATAGTCACCATTGACCAACATGTCTTATTCACTATTACAACAGAATAAACAAATCAAATGCCGTAGATCTAGCCAGGCCCAAATGAGACCCCACTTTCCATTGAAGGTTTACTTGAACTCTACATAAATCTAAACCTTCTGAAGAAAGCTAAGATATTTCAGAGTTTCATCATTGAAGAGTCTCATACTCCAATAGATAGTCCTCCATATCTTGCCACCATTTTTTCTATGAAAGGTAGACAAATTATAACCATGGTCTCTTGCATTCTAGGGTACACCGCAAATGAACATGTGGATGAGGTTGTCCTTGCTTTCCTTTCTATATTTTTCCCATGCAAGTAGCCTTCTATAGTTTACAATTTTTTTCACTTCATAACAGAGAGAATGCATGAACAATTTATCAGATTACCATATGAGAGAGCGTTCAAATACTCTTCAGTTTTGTTTCACATGTTCCTATATTATTAGTTCGACAAATTTCTAGTCAGCATCCAAAAGTTAGAAACCAACGCCAATCCAAGATCTGTCATCTTTTGCACACCATTGATCCAAAGACATTCCACTGTTTTTGGTTATAAAGAATTCATTGATTCATTTGTTCATCCTATTATAAACATGCTAACAAGTAGCTACCAAGATAGAATCAGTGAGGAGATTAAGATAGTTTTATAGTTGGCAGAGAATAATAGAGTGGGAGACTGGTATCTATACCAGGACCACACAGAAATTAGGATCTATGGATGCCAACTTACTCCCTACAATCTACCCAAATACCTCCCCATGAGGATATTTGCATTAGAGTATTTCAGACAAATCATAAACTCTGATGAAGTTAATTTCTTGTCAGCTAGGAAGAAGACCCAGTTTAAAATAAAAGACCAATTGGGCCATTTTATTTGTAATAATTGGGAATTTGGACTAGAAGCAGACAAAATCTTACAAAAAATGAACTTCAAGAGTAGCTTCATGTGGCAGTATGACCCTAATGGAGTGATGAATAAACTAAGGCTCAAATTCAAATTCAGTCCTTTCATACATGATCCCATGCCAGATGTTGAGAGATATGCCAACCAGTCAAAATGTTTGGAAAACAGTTTGATATATGTGGAGAGTACCTTAATTGATGTGGAAAATCATATTGATACTAGTTCCTTTCAGTAGGTTCCGACCTTAGAAGAACAAATGACTATTACTCCCATTTTGCAGACTCCAGCCAATGAGGACATAAATGTGAAAAGAACCAGCGAAGAAGGTTCTAGCTCAGGGATGGACTATATAGATGACAAGTTTTAGATCAGTTATAGGAAGAGGCCCAAGCTTAGTCTTGTAACTGAATAAGAAGACACCATTCAGACAGTGGAAATCACTGACACTGACACAATGGTTGGAAGAAGTAAAGGCCCAACAATTTCAGAGGAAACTCATCAACCTTCTACTTGAAACACTTAACTTATTGAGAAACATCTCAACAATGAAGTCTCTTCATCCAACAAGCATGAGGATAAAGAGAAATATATAAAAGAAAAATACAAGGAAATTAAGTTGAGGAATTAGGCATTGAAGGCTGAAACTTATGCCCAATACTTCAAATAAACACCTGCCAATCAGAATAGGTTAAAGTTAGCCTTTGATATTAAGACAAGTAAAATGCAAATTAAATTGATGCGCTGTACAGTCCAATAGTCCAAATCATCAGCAAACTACAAGAAGACTGAATTTGAAGTTTTGGTTCGGGATGTTCACCCTATTGACCAAATTGCGTTCCACAAATAGGCAAGTGAGATGCTTTATTTCACAATGACAAATATAACAATGACTGAGCACAAATTTCAATTCTCATTGGATAACATCACTACACAGTTCAAGCTGCAAAAGGAATCCTGACAGGCTAATGACAACATAACCAAGTCACCGGATGACTTGGTGATTGAGCTTGGATATAATCTTAATGATGTCAAGGTTGTAGAGAAATTGATAAAGAAGAAAAATAAGGATATTGTTGCTTTAAAGAAAAAATTGAAGCTGCCTCATTCATAGCATCCACAGACCAAGGAGGTCCTAGAAAGCCGAACCTAGTAGGAGGAGAAGGTGGACCTCATTTTCCATCTAAATGATCAATAGAAAGAAATGGAGAAAGAATTGGATAGTTTGATACAGTTAAAATGGTCCAGTCTTGAGACAGCCACTACCACTGCCATTCCAACAGTCACTACAGCAGTACCATCAATCTTGGCAGCTCTATTTGCCGCCACAGCTCCACTGGCTACAACCCTTCTAGCTGCAATAACACCTACATCAGTAACACGTTCAACAACATCAACAGCTTAGCCAAGTGATGAGGTAAGTAAACTGGTCAAATCCATGGAGGACATGTCCACTCAGACCACAGAGATAAATAGACATAAAGAACAAATGACAAGTCTGGAGGATGAGAAGAAGCTAGCATAGATTATGCACAAGAATGAAGTTCAGAAGCCAACTAGGTTGACTGAGAGGATAAAGAACCTAGAGAAGAGTTGACATTGAAGGAGCCACTTGCCCAAGCTAAAGAACAACTATGGGTCAGTATCATTGACTCTGTCAATGATATTTTGCCATCTATAAAAGGCATGTTTGAACCAAATGATTTAGTCAAAGAGGCTACTGAAGTAATTCAAAAATTTAAGGCTGAACATGGAGACATGCGAGAAGAAGCCAACAAAATAATCCAATTCCTTAATTCTAAAACTAAATATGAATTTCAAGAACAAGATATAGCTGACAAGATTGGCACCATACTAGAGGTGAAAAAAGTGCTCACCAAGAGGAACTTGATGATGAACCTTGAGGACAAATGCCATACCATGGAACTGGCTATAGATAGGTTTATGGTTAAGTTTGATGCTTTGAGGTAGAAAGGCCTGCCAAATCCCTTGGTGATAAATGACATATTGAAGCCACATGAAGACTACAACAAGAAAATCAGAGTGGTGGCAAGAGATCAAGCCAATAATTCTTCTATGAAGAGGATGCCTACAGGAAAGGTTTTGTACTAGACATTTGAGAACCTATTTTACCTCCAGCATGAGGTAAAACACCTTTTTGTGAGCATACCCACCTTTGTAAAGTACAAAGAAGCGGATGAAATCTACAAAAACATAGTAAATACCAAATTACTAGATGCATAGACATGGGAGAAATTAAATGACTTATTGTAAAAATGTAATGTGAAAGTGAAAACAAAGTAGTAAAAGAAAAGCAAAAGGTCAGTGAGTTGAAAGAGTATCATTTCAAAGGGAAAAGTAAAAGTAACAATCAGCATGAAGAGAAACAACAAAGGAGAAAAGGCTGCAAAATATCTGACAACACAACCTAATAAACAGGGATAGATTGCAGTAGTTGAATATCTATCTCTGTCTTCGTTCATGAAGATATTTCTTTTTCCTAGATTAATTCCCAAGATAGTTTGGGATATTTTGTAACTGTATTTATATAATTAATTCATAATTCGAAGTATAGAGTGTGGATTGCTAGACATTTCTATAGTTGTATTGATATGTAACCTGAGGGTTAATTGTACCAATTTTTCAAGTGAGCGGACTAGACTGAGTAATAAAGAGATTGCATTACAGGATTCGTGTGTTGAGCTACTTCAGTGAATTATTTTCTTTTTATCAAATTTTTATTTTATTAAGTGTTTCACAAACATGCATGTTATCTAAATTGAATGAATTAACTGGAATTATATTACAGAATTTGTTTAAGTACATATTGTCTTGAACAATTAATCATTTTAATGTTTTCTTCTGATATCCAGATTAGGGAATCCTTTATTGCTCCCTAGTTTCGATTGACCCCTACCAATTCACTCATTATCCGGTTTAAGGAACCCTTAATTGCTCCTTGGATCCTATCGAAAACAACTTCACCATCGAGCCTTAAAATATGAATTTACTCAACTACCTTGCCCTATAAACACTATCTTTTGAACTTGATCCAGTCCCGTTTTCTTGACACTTGACCCCAAGCCCAATGGTAAAATACATCCCTCTATCCATCTAAGTCAATGATTCCACCACCAAATCTAAATCAAAAGCCAAGTACAGTCATAACTAGCCTAAAATAAATTAACTAAACAAAGTTAAATCATAAAGAGAGACCCCTCTCTGAGCATTAGGAAGGCTAGATCCTAATCTCCAAATTAGGTTTGTGGTTACCTCTACCATTTCTTTCACAACAACTCTAGAGAAATTTTGGAGAGATAACATATTGGCGACCATACTGGGGACTCAATCCACAGTGTAATAAAACTTTGAGGAAATATCAAATCTCATCTTTTTCACCTTAAGGTTATTTTATAGTTGTTAAAAGGTTTCATAAGACAATTAAAAATTAAAATTTTGGCTCCCAAAAGAACAGACTATACCAAGGCAAATCCAGATCCAAACCCTGCTACAATAGTTGATGACCATGACAGAATTTCAAGAAAATAAAAAAAGGTAGAAACTCAAGGAAGTAGTAGTTAGTTAAATTAAAGCAAATTCCCTCCCTAAATAATTATCATGTTTAGAGGATATTTAGTTTGATTTATCATTTGAGCTTTCCCTCTTTAGAACCAAATCAGAAAATTCAATTCATGAAATTGTAATAAACCCTAATTTTTATTCAATTCATTGAGTCAAAAAGGGTTCATATACATCTAGATTTAGATCAACATGTTTTGGATACTTTTGATAAACTAGAAGCTTTAACCCTAACCTTGATAAGCCATATAGATGAGGCCTATCTTCAACAATCAGTTGAATTAGCTACCTTAACTGTTGCTACCCATGAAACTTCTATCGAGTCTTCAAAAACAATAAATACAGATTCATTTACTACCACCTCACCTATAATATCGACCACAATTCATTCCCCTAAATCGTTCATACCTTAGCTTCCTCTCCAACTAAACATCTGATGTTCATCTAGTTAAGCTACAACCATCTCAAGTCCTTCTTCAAGCACCACTACATTTCCCCCTAGTCAAACCAAAATCTCAGCCACGGTAGAAAGATATGCACCTTTGGTCTTACCACAACTATATGCCATGCCCCAAGGCCAATACTATCAAAGTAAAATCCTTTTGTTTGATGCTACTAGTCAGTATACTACCCAACAACATGTCAATAAAATGATTGACTACTTTGAATTACACAAGATTGATGAGTATGATGTGCGATTGAGGTTATTTGCCCAAACACTAATAGGGGATGTTTAAAAATGGTTCAAAGGTTTACCTACAAATATTGTCTGAATATGATAACATTAGAAGAGCTCCTAATGAATTTGTTCAATATTATGGTACTAGGTTCAACAATATCTATAATGCAATCCTTAAAAATATTAAACATCTACCAGACTTTGGACTAATCAAATTTCTTGATGGTTTTGACATTGATATGTCTTACCAATTGAGAGAAAGAATCCTTGAAACATTGGAACAAATGCAAAGTAATGCTGTTAGTGTAGAAGCAAATTTATTAGCTAAGAAATCTAGGATGAGAATTGAAAAAATAGTTACCATTAAATAGGAACCATCCACTTTAGATGGTAAAATAGAAATTTTAGATAAAAGTGTAGAAAGGATAATGGATAGATTAGAAAATATGGAATGAAAATCTCAGTGGGAAAATCAACAAGCACCCCCCACTAGAAAGCCCAATTTTAGGAAAAATCTTAATACTGGAAAAATAAGAGATGCAATACCAGATCAACAGATTAGACCACCTTTCCCGAAAAATTATGATGAAGGTTCACAAAATCATGAAGAAGAGGAGGACACCCAAATAAACCTATTAGGGATTAAGGATGAAGATGTTGTTTTTCTTACTTAGGAAGAACACGAATTGTACATGTTACAACAATTGAAATTAGAATCTGGAGAGTCCTTTGTCTAGAATCAAGGTTATGAATCTGCTATTTATGAAGTTCACAAAAAATATAGCCTTAGAAGCAAAAGGAATACTGAAAATCCCACTAAGAAATCTGTCCAAACCTAAACTAAAAAAATAACAGAATCCCCTATGACCAAAGTTCCTAGAGGAACTTAGGAGACTTCCAGCCCAAGGATTGTAGATACAACTTCAACTAAAACTGAAACTAAAACTGTTACTGAAGCCATTTCAAATAAGAAAATAAAAAAAAAAAACTGCTGGTACACAAACTGAATTTCCAAGTGCTGATAAAGAAGATAAAATTACTTAGACCACATTTTCTAAGGAAGATCTCATCCAATCAAGCAAAAATCAATTTCCATTTAACATTAAGATTGAGATAGCCCAGTTGAAAATATCAGTTCCTTTGACAGAGCTAGTGAAAAATGAATTATACAAAGCACAAATCACTGAAACAATAAACATAGGTGAAGGATAAGATGTTGTAAACCTTAATGATGATAAACCTGAGTTATTATTTGGTCTAGAAGTAAATGGAAAACATCAACAAGGGGGTATCCCTCCATTCTACATTAGCATAAATGTTCATGATAAAATATTACATAATGTTATGCTAGATTTAGGAGCATCCAATAACCTAATGCCTAAAGAAATCATGGAGAGATTAAACTTAGATATCAGCAGACCATACACAGACATGTTTTCCTTTGATTCTAGCAAAATCAAATGCCTTGGCCTGAACAAAGATTTGTGTGTGACTCTAGTCGAGTGCCCATAGAAGAGTATTGTTATGGACATAGTAGTTGCTGATATCCCACCCAAGTATGGAATGATATTATGTCGTTCATGGGGAGCAAAATTGCAGGGATCTCTATAGTTAGACATGTCATATGCCACCATCTCTGTTTTTGGTCAACAAAGAAAACTTTACAAAGAAACCTTGATGAAATACATGGTAAGTAGTTCAGAAAACCACAGAATTATCCTATATACTTCGTGCATTCTAATATGGACTCATTTATCTTGTACAATTTAGACAATGACAAAAATGAGATCACAGTTGTAGAAGAGAAATACAAAGGACCTGATAGTGAAAACATATTTCATGAGTCTCTATGGCATTTAGATTTTGATGGATCTGCAAATAGATTAGGAGCAGGTGTAGGAGTTTGGATTCACAACATGGAATATAATCATTCTGAAGGTCGTGCCTTTAGATTAAACTTTAAATGCACAAACAACATGGCAGACTATGAAGCTTTAATCTTAGGACTCCAAATTGTAAGAAAACTTGGAGCCAAGAGAGTTTGTATCATGGGAGACTTAGAATTGATTATAAAACTAATTAAAGGAGAATACTCTGTGAATAATCCCAGACTTAGCCAATACAAAGAGATTGTCCTAGATCTGACTAAGGAACTTCTTGAAACTGATTTTGCTGCTATCCCTAGGAAATAGAACATGCAAGCTCACAGTTTGGTTACTTTTTCTAGTACTTGCAAATTACCTTTTTAGCCCAACCACAAGTACATTGCATAAGTAAGGCACAAACTTGTTATACCTGAAAATTTGAAATATTGGCATATTTTTTCGCAAAATTCTCAAATCTATAATTTCATGAATGCTGAAGGAGAGTTTGAAAACTATAACATAGATATGGATTGTACATTAGATGACATCATACACATTGAAATAGATATAAATGCTTTATATGTAGATAAACCCACTAATTTCACTAAAGTAGAAATAGACAATTTAGAAAAATTAGAAATAGAAGAAATAATCAATGATGATTCTGAGATTTTAAACATTAAAAATAATTTTTTTTCCTAAAGGATTAGTCTCATTAGAATATTTTTTTGATTGCAATGATGTAGCTAGGAAACAAAAAATGGAGCCTTTAAGAGCAGACATAGAAGAATGTAACATAGGAAAAAAATAAAACCCCAAGCTTATCAAAATATCCAAAGCATTACCTCGAGATGAAAAGATGAAATACATAAATCTATTCAAAGAGATTCAAGATGTCTTCACCTGGAGTTATGAAGACCTTAAGTCTTATGATACTAGCATTATTCAACATAAGATACCCATCAAAGAAGATCAAAAACCCTTTAAACAGAAGCTTAGGAGAATTAATCCAATTCTTATGCCATTAATTGAAATAGAAGTAGAAACGATGTATAATTCACAAATCATAGCACCAATTAGATATTCAGATTGGGAATCCAATTTAGTTACTACTAGAAAGAAAATAGGATAGCTTAGACTATGTGTTGATTTCAGGAACTTGAACAAAGTGTCATTAAAAGATAACTACCCTCTCCCTAAAATGGACCATAGTACAACCAAATCTTAGTTCAACTAGAGGCTCAAGTAAAGAGTGCATTTACCACTCCCTGGGGTACTTTCATGTCCTTGAAAATGCCTTTTGGATTGATGAATGCTGGAGATACATTCTAAAGAGAAATGGACATGGATTTTGAAAAAGAAATCCATGACCTTCTAGTTGTTTACTAAAATGACATCATAGTGTTTTCCAAATCAGATAATGAACATCTAGATCAGCTAAGAAGAGTTTTTACTAAATGTAGAAAATCTGGCATTTCCTTAAATCCTAAAAAGACAATCTTTGGTCCAGAAGAGGGCAAACTATTGGGACACATAATATCAAAAGATGGAATTAGAATAGATCTAGCTAGAATAGAGGAAATCCTAAACATCACTCATCCTAGAAACATCAAGGAATTACAATCATTTTTAGGCAAAATAAATTTTCTTAGGAGATTCATTTCAAACTTACCAGAATTAATCATAGAACTAAATAACATGTTAAAGAAAGACTCAACACTTAAGTGGATAGTAGAGGCTAAACAATCTGTTGAGGTAATCAAAGAAGCCCTCACTAAAACACTAGTCCTCATAAGTTTTGATTTCAAAAAATATTTTATAATTTTTTCTTTTGCTTCAAAACATACTATTGTTGCAGTCTTGTTGCAGAAGAATGATCAAGGTTATGACAAACCTATTTCATTTTTCAGCAAATCTTTGAGAGATTCTACACTAAAGTACAACATAATGGAAAAAAAAAGCACTTGATTTAGTAAAAGCTATTAAAGATTTTAGAGTGTACATCTTGTATTCACACATCATTGCTTATGTTCCAAATTCAGTAGTAAAGGACATTCTAACACAGAATGGGCCTAAAGGAAAGAGAGGAAAATGGATTGCCACTATTTTGGAATATGACATAGAAATAAAGCCTAGAAAACTTATGAAAGGCCAAGGTTTAGCTAAACTCATGGATGAATCAAACTGTCAGGTCTTAGATATAAATTTCATTGGAGCCTTAGATGATCAAGAAGAGATGGTGACTCCACAGATCAGTGAAGTTTCATAGATTCACCTTGGTATGCAGATATCATATTTGTTTTACTAAACCTACAAGATCCTCCTGGTTTATCTAGAATTAAAAGTAGATTTTTGAAAATGAAATCAATGATATATTGTGTCATATGCACTGCTTTATTTTAGAAAGATAATGGTGGCATTTTATTGAATTATTTATTAAAATATGAAGTTGACAAAGTTATGCAAGAATTTCATGCAAGAGATTGTGGAGGACACCTATATTGGAAAACAACTGCTGATAAGATTCCAAGGGAAGGTTTTTACTGGCCCAACCATTTTTTCATATGTCAAGATATATGTGACCTCCTGTCATAATTGAAAAATATTTGAGGGCAAAAGGAAGCTCTTAACATTACCTCTAAAACTCATCTCCACATAAATGCCTTTTCATCAATGGGGTTTAGACTTCATTGTAGAAATTCACCCATCCTCCTCAACCCCGCATAAGTGGATTTTGATAGCAACTGATTAAATGGATAGAAGCCATCCCTTCTAGAGAAGCCATAGACTTTGTCATCATTTCATTCCTTGAGAACAACATCCTTGCTAGGTTTGGATGCCCACAAAATCTCATTACTGATAATGTTGTTGCCTTCAAATCTAAGAAAATGGTAGATATTTGTAACAGATATCACATTACGCTTGGCCATTCCACTACCTATTACCCTCAAGGTAATGGACTTGTAGAATCCTAAAATAAAATTCTTGTTAATATTATCAAGAAACTGCTAGAAGACAACAAGAAGACCTGGAACAAAAAGTTGGTTAATCTTTTATGGGAAAACATACTAACTACCAAAAAATCCATTGGTACATCTCCTTACCAGCTAGTATATGGAATGGATGTTGCTTTTCCATACTCTTTAGGGGTGCCAGTGATGAAAATGATTCAAGAGTTGCAGGTAGAACCAAGTGATATCCAAAGAAGGATAAATCAGACAATACACTTGCAACAAACTAGAGAAGAAGTCTATGTGAAATCACAAGTGGTCTACGATAAAATCAAAAAGATTTTTGACAAGAAGACAAAAGATGATGATTTTTACAGAGGTGACAAAGAACTCAAATGGGATTCTAGAAGAGAAGAAAAGGGTAAACATGGTAAATTTTATTTCCTATGGCAAGGCACTTATATCATTTATGGTTACAAAGGTAACAATGGATTTTTCTTGAGACAACTAAGTGGAACAGATCTACCAGGAGGACCAGTCAATGTTAGAATGTTGCAGCACTACTTATCCACAAATTAACATTAGTTCATTTGTTTACTTTTCTCATTGTATATAACATCGCAAAGTTTGGATTGGATTGGATGGTAATATTTTGAGCTTAAAGCCTGAAGAGGAGGCCCTGAGATTTGAAAGGTATACCATTTTATGTATGAATAAAGTAGATCACAGAGGAGCAGTAAAAAGGAAACAACAGTCAAAATTTCAAAGGCTACTGATCTTAAAGTTCTTGACATTTCACTAGAAAATGCCATTCCCATGTGGAGCCATTGTTAGGGTCCTATAATAATAGGATTCATAATTTTGAATTAGCTATGGTTAAGTCTTGTAATATTGTACATACTTTTGCTTTCTGCAAAATGATTTCCCATATCAAAATTAAAAAATGTAAAGAGGCTATGTCCTAAAAGAATAATCAAAGGACAAAAAGAAACAAAATATCAAAAAAGTAAAACATATGAACCCCATAAAAGAGCTAGAAATAGATCATGAAAGTGTGCAACTTCAAATGCCACTCCTTTTACTTTATTTTGCAAAATAATATTGTTTGCAACTTGTCAAAAATGCCATAATCCATGATGGTCAAATAGTTTAATCTTGATTAATTCATGCTTTAAATTTCATGTTGATAGATAGAGAATAAAGATCTAGCCAAACTGTTTAATCTTGGTATATCAGTAGTTAGGTAGAGAATAATAATGAGGTCATCAGTTTAATCTAAGACATTGGAAGTTATAAGGTTAGATTAAGATAGTTTTCTTATCAAAAGAAAAAGAAATTAAGGGCCAGCAAGCTCAAATGCACCCAATGAAATGAAGAGAAAATGCTATGGTAAATAAAGGGTAGGTAGAAGAAGTTTTGCAAGTGCACAAGGTTGCTAAGTCAAAGGCACACTTATCATGCTTAATCCTATGTTTTAGGTGCAGGGGGAATTGTGAAAGAAAAATGACATTCACTAAAGCTTATTTACTAATTTCCCTTCATTTCATTAGACCCCCACATACTTACTTTACTAACTTCCCCTCATTATTCCCTTCATTCCTTCTACAAACCCTTTCCCCTCATTTCAACCTTTTCCCCTAGTTTCACACATTTTCCTAGACATCACCCTTCAAAAATAATTCCCCCTTCCCAAAACGCCTTTCCCTAGTGTGAAACACATTCCCATCACAAATAATACATTCACCCCTTATTAATTTCTTTTTTCCCCTTAAAAAACCACTAAACCTCTTTTATCCTAAGTTATTTACTATACCACACTTTATACATTTAAAGACCCCCTCATCATAATTCCCCGACACCCTTTTAACTCACCAAACCTTCGAGTATAGTTAAAAACTCCACACGATATCCCTCTGATCTCCCACATCCAAATCCAACGGCGCATAGCCATATTGCTACGTGGCAAAACTAGGTTATATCACGTGCTCGTGAAAAATACCACCCTCCATAAAAAAGTGGTGCAATATGGCCGAAAACCACCTCACCGCCTAAACCAAAACTACCCACTATTCATTCAATAAATCTCATGCCAAAATGTAACTGTTATTGGTTAAAATTCTGGAAAAGCCCAATTTTACTCTTTTCACTCATTTTTGCTCTAAACCTATGTTAACCAATTGTGATACCCTCAACCTTTATGCGACCAAATTAACCACATTTTGCCACTTGAAGATGTTGCAGACACCAAATTGAAGCAACGAATAGCCAAATGAAGCCTCAGTAACCTTGCATCTACCATAGAACCCAGTGTGTGCAGAAAACCGTCAAATTTCCAAGTATTCTTGATAGAACCGGAATGGCCTTGCAATTTAAAATTATACACAATAATTATCAAAGGCTAATTAATTAAATTAATTAAAAAACCTTCCTAAACTCAAGAAAATATTACTGTGCTCCCAAACCCCTTTTTGTAGACTGTTATTACCCTCCCCATTGTTCCAGACATTCTGACCTTACTCCCAAAGCCATAGAAAGAGTAATTCCATTGAAAAAACCAAATTATGGCTTCCCAAACCTCTATAGATGCAATACCTCTGCAAACACCTCACCTGGATATTGACCACATTCCATTGGCCAATAGAGAATTTCAAATCAAGGACACTACTTCCCCTTCCCTCCTACTGAAGCTCGACTGCTAGAGTAAAGATAAGTTTTTGAACTAGAATGATGACATTCACCTATGGGAGTCTAATTTACCCAAGTACTTGTTCCCAGAAGTACACCCATTCCCAGAAATCATCAACTTCTGCCAAGCTTGTTATGTTCCCTGTCAAAGAGCCATACTCACCCCTAACCAACAGGTTTTATTCACTATTATAGTAGAATAAATTAATCAAATTCCACAAATCCATCGAGGCCCAAATTAGACCCCACATTCCATTAAAGGTTTACTAGAACTCTACATAAGGCTAGAACTTCCCAAGAAAGATCAAATCTTTCAGACTTTCATCATTGAAGAGTCTCATACTCCAACAGATAGTCCTCCATATGTTGCCACCATTTTTCTTGAGAAAGGTAGACAAATTATAACCATGCTCCCTTGCTTTCTAGGGTACAACACAAATGAACATGTGGATGAGGTTTTCCTTGCTTTCCTTTCTATATTTTTCCCAGGCAAGCCTCCTGCTACAGTTTACAACTTTTCTCGGTTCATAGAAGACAAAATCCATGAACAATATATTAGATTACCAAAGGAGAGAGCATTCAAGTACTATTTGGTTTTGTTTCACATGTTCCTATATTATCAGCCTCACAAATTTCCAGTCAGCATCCAAAAGTTAGACACCAATGGCAATCCAAGATCTATCATCTTTTGTACACCATTGATTGAAAGATGTTCCATTGTTTTTGGTTATAAAGAATGCATTGATTCATTTGTTCATCCTGTTATAAAAATTCTAACCAGTAGCTATCAACCTAGAATCAGTGAGGAGATTAAGAGACTTTTATAGTTCGGAAAGAATAATAGAGTGGGAGACTGGTATCTATACTAGGACCACACAAAAATTAGGATATGTGGATGCAAATGTGCTCCCTACAAACTGCCCAAATACCTCCTCATGAGGATATTTACATTATAGTGTTTCACACAAATCATAAACTCTGATGAAGTTAATTTCATGTCACCTAGGAAGAAGACCATGCTTAAAATAAAAAACCAATTGGGCCCTTTTATTTGTAATAATAGGAAATCTGGACCAGAAGTAGACAAAATATTACAACAGATGAACTTCAAGAGCAATTTCACGTGGCAGTATGACCCTAATGTAGTGATAAATAAACTAAGGCTCAAATTCAAATTGAGTACTTTCATACATGATCCTAGGCCAGACTTTGAGAGATATGCCAACCAGTCAAAATGGTTGGAAAACACTTTGATAGATGTGGAGAGTACCCTAATTGATGTGGAAAAAAAAATTGATATTAGTTCCTTTCTGCAGGTTCCAACCCTATAAGAACAAATGAATATTACTCCCATTTTGCAGACTCCAAACAATGAGGACATAAATGTGAAACAAACTAGAGAAGAAGGTTCTAGCTGCGCAATGGACACTACAGATGATAGGTTTGAGATCAATTACAGGAAGAGACCCAAGATTAATCCTGTAACTGAACAAGGAGGCACCATTCAGACAGTGGAGATCACTGACACTAACATAATGGCTGGAACGAGTAAAGGCCCAGTAGTTTTAGAGGAAACCCACCAATATTCTACTTCAAACACTAAATTTATTTAGAAACAACTCAACATTGAAGTCTCTTCATTGAGCAAGCCCGTGGATAGAGAGAATGATATAAAATAAAAATACAAGGAAACTAAGTTGAGGAATGAGGCATTAAAGGCTGAAGCTTATGCCTAATACTTTAAACAAACACCTACCAATCATAATAGGTTAATTTTATCCTTTAACATTAAGACAGGTAAAATGCAATTAACATTCATGTATCTTATAGTTCAACAACCCAAATCATCAACAAACTATTGAATTTGAAGTTTTGACTAGGGATGTTCACCCTATTGACCAAATTGAGTTCCATAAATAGATAGACGAGATGATTTATTCCATATGACAAATAAAGCAATGACTCTGCACAAACTTCAAGGCTCACTGGATAACATCACTACATTGTTCAAGCTAGAAGAGGCATCCTCATAGGGAAGGGAAAACATAATCAAGTCACTAGAAGACTTGGTGATTGAGCTTTGATATAATCCCAATGATGTCAAGGCTACAGAGAAATTCATAAAGAAGAAAAATGAGGATATTGTTGCTTTAAGAAAATATTGAAGTTGCCTCATTCAGAGCATCCACAAACCAAGGAGGTCCTAGAAATCCAAGCCCAATAGGAGGAGATGTTGGACTTCATTCTCCAACTAAATAATTAGTTGAAAGAAATGGAGAAATAATTGGACAGTTTGATACAGTTAAACAGGCCAGCCTTGAGACAACCACTACCACTGCCATTCCAAAATTCAATACATTAGTACCATCAACCTTGGCAGCTTCATTGGCCCCCCATAGCTCCACTGGCTACAACACTTCTAGCTGCAACAACATCTACATCAGCAACAGGTTCAACAACAACAACAACTCAACCAAGTGATGAGGCAAGAAAAGGTCAAAGCCATGAAGGACATGTCCATCCAATCCACAAAGATAAATATACTTGAAGAAAAAATGAAAAGTCTGGAGTATGAGAAGAAAGTGGCACAGATTATGCACAAGAATCAGAAATCAACCAGGTTGACTGAGAGGATAAAGAACCTAGAGAAATAGTTAACATTGAAGGAGCCACTTGCCCAAGGTAAACAATAGCTATGGGCAAATATCACTGACTGTGTCAATGATATTTGGCCATCTATGCAAGGAATATTTGAACAAAATTATTTAGTCAAAGAGGCTACTGAAGTAATTCAAAAAGTTAAGGACGAACTTGGAGACATGCCAAAGGATTCCACCAGAATAATCCAATTCGTTAATTCTAAAAATAAATATGAATTGCAGGGACTAGACATAGCTGACAGGACTGACACCATACTAGAGGTGAAAAAAGTGCTCACCAAGAGGAACTTAATGATGAACCTTGAAGACAAATGCCAAACCATGGAAATAGCTATAGGCAGGTTCATGGTTAAGTTTGATGCTTTGAGGCAGAAAGGTATGCCAAATCCCTTGGTGATAAATGATAGATTGATGCCACATGAAGACTACAACAAGAAAATCAGATTGGTGGCAAGAGATCAAGCCAATAATTCTTCTATGAAGGGGATGCCTACAGGAAAGTTTCTGTACCAGACATTTGAGAACCTATTTTACCTCCAGCATGAGGTGAAACACCTTTTTGTGAATAGACCGACCTTTGCAAAGTAGATAAAAGCAGATGAAATCTACAGAAAAATCGTAAATATCAAATTACCAGATGCAGAGACATGGGAGAAATTAAATGACTTACTTTAAAAATGTAAGGTAAAAGTGAAAACAGAGGAGTAAAAGAAAAGCAACAGGTCAGTTAGATGAAAGAGTATCAATTAAAAGGGAAACGTAAAAGGAACAGTGAGCGTGAAGATGAACAACAAAGGAGAAAAGGCTACAAAAGATTTGACAGCACAACCTAATAAATAGGGACAGACTGCAGCCGTTGAATATCTGTCTTGTTATAAAATTATATATTATGGAGCAATGGAACACATAAAATATTGTAGAAATATAAACATAGAAAAAATGCATAAAACAAGAGAGACATAGATATACGTGGTTCACCCAGTTTGGGCTACGTCCACCCCGAACAACCAGTCCTTCCTTACTATTATGAAGAAAAATGAAGAGACAAAACCTACAGCAGATCTGTTGTAATATCCTCTGTTTTCTCTCACAGTCTAACCTCTCTATTTCTTGCTCACAGAACACAAATCTATTACACAGCCTCAAAAATACAATGCCCTCATACAAAGAGAGGGGTTTCCTTATAGGGAAAAAAACCCTAAACTAAACATAATTTCTATCGTCAGATCATCCGCCTAATGAACAACCCAGATTGACTAGAAATTACTATACCTTTACAAGGCAATTCTACATCTGTATTTAGCTTCGGGGACAAGTCCCCCCCGCACCCTCCCGCATGGAAGGGTGTACAAAATTCTTGGGGTATACATCCGGCTAAAACAAAGACCTCTGAACAATCATGCCCCACAGACAACAATCTCCCACTTGGAGAATGAGTAGCAACTCCACCGCTGCTTCATTTGCTGGACAATGACTCCTCTTTGGACCTGGTTGTTTCTCATCTTCATCGCCATCCTTGAAGACCAATTGAAACTAAGCATATTCTCAGTTTCTCCCTAGTAACAACTTTTGTTAGCATATCTGGAAGATTCTGTCTAGTGTGTATCTTTTCCAGCTTCAACTCTCCATCTTCGAACACTAGTCGTATGAAATGGTACTTGAGCTGTATGTGTTTAGTCGTAGAATGAAATGTTGATTTCTTTACAAGATGAATGGCACTTTGTCTATCACTATATAATGTGCCCATATCATTCTCCTTACCCAATTCACCCATAAACCTTTGTAACCAAATCATTTCTTTACTAGCCTCTGTAGCAGCAACATACTCTGCTTCTATTGTTGAAAGTGCAACAACAATTTGGATTTTTGAAACCCAACTAGCAGTTGTTCCACCAACAGTAAATACATATCCTGTAGTGCTCCTCCTATTATCTTTGTCACCTGCCATATCTGCATCAACATATCCATGTAGAGAAATGTTTTCACCATCAAAGCATAATGCTTAATTTGTGGTACCTTTCAAATATATGAGAATCCATTTCATTGCCATACAATGTTCCTTTCCTGGATTGTTCATGTACCTGCTTACAACTCCCACTGCATGTGCAATATCAGGCCTTGTGAAAACCATTGCATACATTAAGCTTCCAACTGCTGATGCATATCGAACTTTAGACATATAATCCATGTCTTCTTGGGTCTTTGGGCACATTTCCTCACTCAGTTTGAAATGGCTAGAAAAAGGTGTACTAACTTGTTTTGCATTGTTCATATTAAATCTTTTCAACACCTTTTGTATGTACTCATTCTGAGACAATGTTAATGTGTGATTTTTCCTGTCTCTAGTGATTCTCATACCAAGGATTTGTTTTGCAGCTCCCAAATCCTTCATTTCAAATGAATTTGCCAATTTTCTTTTGAGCACATTTATTTCATGCATGTTAGACCCTACAACAAGCATGTGATCTACATACAATAACAATATAATATAGCTACCATCATTTTTCTTTTTCAGATAAAAACAATGATCTGAGTGGCATCTAGTATAACCTTGTTCAGACATAAACTTCTCAAATTTTAGATACCACTGCCTTGGAGCCTGTTTTAAGCCATACAAGCTCTTCTTCAACTTGCACACTAGTTTCTCCTTCCGTTTTACCTCATATCCTTGTGGCTGCTGCATATATATCTCTTCCTCTGAATTCCCATGCAGAAAGGTTGTCTTTACATCTAACTGCTCAAGATGAAAATATTTAGTTGCTACTAGACTTAGAATAGTTCTTATTGAAGTCATTTTAACAACAGGAGAAGATATTTCATCAAAATCAATACCTTTCTTCTGTGAAAACCCCTTCACCACAAGTCTAGCTTTCTACCTCTGTTTTCCTCCATCTTCTTCCTTCAGCCTGTAAACACATTTATTTTGCAATGTGGTTTTACTTGCAGGAACCCCGATTAAGTCCCAAGTCTGGTTATGCATTAAGGAGTCCATATCTTCTTCCATGGCTATCTCCCACTTCTTCCTGCTTTCAACCTACATTTCTTCTTCATAACATTCGAGTTCACCAGAATCAATCAACAATAAATAATATAACGAAGGAGAATATCGTTCAGGGGGTCTACTTATCCTGGTAGATATTCTAACACAACTTTTAGGTGTTTGGGGTGCCTGTTGCTGTTGTGGTGGTTGTTGTTGTTGTGGTTGTTGATTATTATTATTTTCAGGCACCTTTACTTTTTCATTGATTTCATCAAGAACTGTGTATTCCTTGTTTTCTTTTTCCTGTTTCTTTTCCTGCAACTGATTTTTATACAATACCTTTTCATTGAATATTACATCTCTGCTCCTAATGATTTTGTGATTTTTGTAATCATATAAGCAATAACCAAAATAATTAACACCATATCCAATAAAGGTACATTTCTTTGACTTTGTGTCAAGATTTGTTCTATTTTCTTTATCAATATGGACAAAGGCCTCACAACCAAAAGGCTTTAAAAAAGAGTAGTTTACCTTTTTTCCTGTCCATGCTTTTTTTGGAACACCACCATCCAAGGAACTTGAAGGCCCTCTGTTTATTAGATAAATAGCAGTATCTACAGCATCTGCCCAAAACTGTAAAGCCAATCCTGCATACAATCTCATGCACCTTGCACACTCCATGATTGTTCTTTTCATCCTTTCTGACACACCATTTACTTGTGGTGTTCTTGGAACTGTCTTCTCTCTGTGAATTCCATGCTTTGAACAGTACCTATAAAACTCTTTGCTGCAATATTCACCTCCATTGTCTGATCTAAGACACTTCAATTTCTTTCCCGTATCAATCTCAACCAAAGCTTTCCATTTCTTCAAAGTATCAAATACATCAGATTTATTCTTAATACAATAAATTCAAGTTTTTCTAGTTGCATCATCAATAAAAGTAACATAATAACGAGAGCCACCGAGAGATGATACCTGAGCAGGTCCCCATACATCTGTATGCACAAGCTCTAATTTTTCTCTCTTCTTTTCTTTCCCAACTCTGAGAAATCTGACTCTCTTCTATTTTCCATAAATGCAATTCTCACAGAAGTCCAAATCAGCATTCTTCAAACCCAGCAACAAATTCCTTGAGTGAAGAATCTTCATCCCCTTTTCACTCATGTGTCCAAGTGTATGATTCCATAATGTTGCATCTGCTCCTTTGGAAGTTAAAGCATTAACAGAGTTAGAAATACCATTGCATAAATACAATGTACCAACCTTTTCGCCTTTTCCTATTACTAGGGCTCCTTTGGTTACCTTCCAAGCTTTATCTGTGAAAGTTGTCACACAACCTTCACCGCCTAACTGCACTGTTGAAATCAGATTTTTCTTTAGATCTGGAACATGCCTTACCTCCTTTAGTAGCCATTGGTTTCCATTCTATTGTTTTACAAGAACCTTACCCATTCCAAAAATTTTACAAGGTTTATCATCACCCAAACAAACTTGTCAAAAATATCCTTGAACATAGTCATGAAATTATTTCTTATCAGGTGTGGCATGGAATGAGGCCCCTAAATCTACCACCTAGGAATCAATGATATTTTCGAAAGAAAGAATCAAAGCATCTTGTAACACCTCACCTGTCACATTTGCTTCATGATTCTTTTCTTGTTGTGCATCTCCTTCTTTTCCCTTCCGAGATCTATAGTCTTTCTTTAGGTGTCCTTTCTTTCCACATTTCCAACACACTATCCCCGATCTGGACTTGGATCTACCTTTCCTTGATTTAATGCGATATCCCGAACTCTTTTCTCTTTCCATTTTTCTTCCCCTAGACTCTGCACTCAAAGCATTACCCGATGTCTCACCGGAGATTTTCTGTTGCATTTCCTCGCTAAGGATAGCATTGAAAACATCATCAAACATTAAAGTACTAGATCCAGAGATAGAGTTACTAATGGCCATTACTAAACCATTCCAACTTTCTGGTAATGAGCACAAGAATAACAGAGCTCTAACTTCATCTTCAAAGTTTACACCTAAAAAACTTAACTGACTTGTAACTGTATTAAAATCATTTAAATGATCTGCAATAGATCCACCTTTCGACATCTTCATATTAAATAACCGTTTCATAAGAAATACCTTGTTTGAGGTAGAGGGTTTTTCATATAGTTTCGACAATGCCTGAATCAAACCCTCTGTCGTTGTTTCCTTTGAAATGTTGTAAGGCGACTGACGCAGCAAGGCACAACCGTACTGTTCCGAGTGCCTTTCTATCGAGAAGGTTCCATTCTTCATCTATCATAGCCGTCAACTTCTTTCTTTTATGCTCAATGGTAGGTATAGATATTTTTGATACAGATAATATTCCATTTGCATCTTCCATAGCGAGAAGTTTTGGCCATTAAATTTCTCTACCCTAAACTTACCATCTTCCGCCATTGCTCCTACTCGAACAAGGAATCCTTATTTCCTGTGAGTTTATCAACCAAATAGACCTTTGGCTCTGATACCAGTTGTTATAAAATTATATATTACAGAGCAATGGAACACATAAAATATTGCAGAAATATAAACAAAGAAAAAACGCATAAAACAATAGAGACACAGATATACGTGGTTCACCCAGTTTGGGCTACGTCCACCGCGAACAGCGAGTCCTTCCTTACTATTATCTAACAAAATGAAGAGACACAACCTACAAGAGATCCGCTGTAATATCCTCTGTTTTCTCTCACAGTCTCACCTCTTTGTTTCTCGCTCACAGAATACACATCTATTACACAGCCTAAAAAATACAATGCCCTCATACAAAGAGAGGAGTTTCCTTCTAGAGAAAAAAACCGTAAACTAAACATAAGTTCTACTGTGAGATCATCCACATAATGAACGACCCAGATTGACTAGAAATTACTATATTTTTACAAGGCAATTTTACATATGTTTTTAGCTTCGGTGGCACTGCCCCCGAGCCCCCGCCGGGGAAGTGCAGGCCCCCAGACCCCCCAGCTGGGGGAGATCGGCACCCCCGAACTCCCGTGGGGGGGACAAGTCCCCCCTGATTGAAGCGGTGTACAAACTTCCTGGGGTATACATCCGGTTGAAACAAAGACCTCTGAACAAATCATGCTCCACACACAACATGTCTCTATCTTCTTGCATGAATATATATTTTTTTCCTAGATTATTTCCCAAGATAGTTTGGGATATTTTGCAACTATTCTTAGATAAATACTTCATAATTCGAATTATAGATTGAGGATTGCTAAACATTTCTATAGTTGTATTGATATTTAACCTGAGGGTTCATTGTACCAATTTTTCAACTCAGTAGACTAGAATGAGTAATAAAAACATTGCATTACAAGATTCATGTGTTGAGCTACTTCAGTGAAGTATTTTGTTTTCATCAAATTGTTATTTTCTTAAGTGTTTCACAAACTTGCATGTTATCTAAATTGAATGAATTAACTAGAATTATATTACAAAATTTGTTTAAGTACACTTTGTCTTGAACAGTTAATCATTTTTATGTTTTGTTTTGATATCTAGATTAGGGAATCCTTTATTGGTCCCTAGTTTCGATTGACCCCTAGCATTTCACTCATTATCCTGTTTAAGGAACCCTTAATTTCTCCTTGGATTCAATTGAAAACACCTTCACCATCTAGCCTTAAGATCTGAATTTACTCAGCTACCTTGCCCTGTAAACACTATCTTTAGAACTTGATCCAGTCTTGTTCTTTTGACACTTGACCCCATAGCCAAATGGTAAAATACATCCCTCTATCCATCTAATTCAGTGATTCCACCACCAAATCTAAATCAAAACCCAAGTATAATAGCCTAAAATCAATTAACTAAACAAAGTCAAATCATAAAGAGAGAACCCTCTCTGAGCATTAGGCAGGCTAGATCCTAATATCCAGAGTAGGTTTGTGGTTACCTCTATCATTTCTTTCACAACAACTCTATAGAAATTTTGGAGAGATAACACCTTCAAAGCATATTTTGTAATATATTTCGAAACTCTATGTCAAGACACTACTGGTTGACAATCGACATTTTCTTTCCATATTGTCAGAAGATCAACATTGTGAATATTTAAACAACCATCATTCTATGTTTCTTTATATCTATTTTCCATTTTTCATTTATGAGAATTTTACTGTCATCATGAACCTTCCAGGGAGCTTCGTAATGACATGAAATGATAGACCCATTTCTCCATAGACAAGAATCAACACTGCATTTTGTGTGTCTTTATACTTTTTTGACTAAATGCTCATAATATTCATGAGGCTTGCATGAAGGAAATTTTGAGGTCTCCAAAAGGTAGGGGTCATCATTAAGAATTCAAGAAACCACAACATTTTGATAGTTGATGTCACGTGGGATCCAGGCTGTAAATATTTGTTGAGGTAGCACTTCGTTGCATGAGCATCCAATTGGTTGGACTAGTCCAGTGTTTCCATATTCTGAGCTCCTAGCAACCATAGGAAATCATTGATGTGCGTTGAACCTCTATGCTACCCCTCATACATGAGGAAAAATGTAGTTAAGATATATAAACAAACCAAAATAAAAAACACATTGTTCCAAAACCATAAACAAAACATCAAAAGTAAAAGAGCATGAACCTATACCAAAAGTCTTTAGCTCCAAGATATTTCTGAAGAACCAATTCATGAAAAATATTTAACCTTTGAAGCATATAAATAGAAACTATATGTGGGTCCTTAATAATATTTTCAATTTTTTTTGTATGCTCATTTTGTGGATGACAATGTGTGTTTGAAGGCATACAAAAATGTAAGTTAGGCCACTATGTTTTAGCTACACTTAACATAAAAAACAAAAAGTTGGGAAATGCAAATGTGCGATCATGTCAGTTAGTTCAAAAGGACCCTTTGTCCAAAATGCCCTTTTACCCCTAAAACAACAACCAAAATGCATTAATTTTCTAGCCAATTTATTCTGAGGCAAATCCCCCAGTTGTTGATTCAAATATTCAATAGTTGTGAGTGCATTCTCATGGACATTCTTCTTCAAGAAGAAAGAATATGTTCCTTGATTATGATGTCACATAATAATATTCAATAGGAAACATTGAAACTGAGGATGACATCGAAATCTTTGATAATAATATCTAAGTAGATGAAAAGGATATTCAGGCATTTCAACATTACAAATATGTGGATGCAACCAGTAAACATCACCACTGGGGAATAAAGTAAGGAATTCCATGTCTAGAAACCCTTTAATATTATATTCTTTAATGGGAGATGTACTAATGTCTGGCAAGTTCACTGGTTCATCAGCTCTAGAATTTGTGTTTCCAAGGAATCTTCTTATTTGATCCACTATCCTATATTCATTAGGTATGCGAGAAATAAATGATAATGGATGATAGTTCAAAAAATCCACCCCTCCCCTCCCCGTAATTTTTCAATTTCCTCATGAACTCTCCCTGTTTCATGCACATCACTACCTACATATTGTAGCCTTCTACACACGTGAATAGGTATTTTTGGTAGAGTAGTAATATAATCCATATCAATTACAACATCTTTGTAATATTTATCCATATGAATTTTGTAAATTAATGCATCCATCACAGACTATCTCTTCATATAGCATTCATAATATTTGGAGTCAACACCATGTCTTCTGACAATAAAAAAAATCAGGTTATTATACTCCTCGTGGAAGTTTCTTCACAACAAATATATTTCCTATGGAAAACTAATTGTATGCGCATTATAATTATACTACCCGCCATGAGCATGTTTCGCTTACAATATTGTATTTACTCATGCTATTAGCATTTCTTCAACTTTTGTTAAAAATCAGAGAACCTTAGGTTGTTCATTATGGTCCATATTATTAAAGCGAGATAAACGGTGCAAACCTTTCTCACCCTTCCATCTTTTACAGATGGACCCATCATTCCATCTCACAATATGTACGCCATGACAACATTCATTATACACTTGGCACATTTGCACAACAAAAAATTGATTAAACTTTCACCAAAAGTTTTTATGCACCTTAATCATTTATCTGCTAAAATGGTGGCAAACACTTCCATTTTCTCTACCAAATAGAAATCTAGATTGAGGATGATGTTAAACAACTTGCCCAATTAAAGCATTGATTTGAACATTTGTTTGCATAAAATGATGGGAATCCATTCTTCTATATTGCTTGCAGTTTGGGGTCATTCTACTTAGATAAATTATAAATCATAATGGTAAAATGACACATATTAAAAATGGCAAGTTAAATTTTTGAAGTGAATAATAAGTTGAAAAAAGAAAACATATACATTTTATTTCTAATTGCACCCTTCGAGCTAAAGTTATCGAACCGACAAATTTTTCCTTAGTTGTGAATTTATTTCTCCATCATTACTCACTCAAATATTCTTCTAGAAAAAAATATAAAATAAAATATGCATTAAGCAATTACAAAATATATATTGAAATGTACAAAATCTCTGAAAATAAATCCACTTGGAGCATTTGTCTTGTCTGAATAGTTTGAGTATGCATATACTCTCTAGAAATAACAATATTGTCTACAAAGTTTCGTCATGAAATTCTTGCTACCACATTCACAACAGAATGTCACAAATCATCAACCATCCAAGGAAGCATACTATTATCAGTAAAACCATCTAATGTTGCAAATTGTTGAATGGCATCATTATGATTATTTTTCATTATTACATATATTCCATCATTTCTATAACACTGATATTTTCCACTTCTATGAAGGTTCTCTATGAAAGCACAAAGTTCCTAAATAAGATTAATATCACCGATATTTAAAATACATGAAAAATTAGGAGATACACAACATCGACGAAAATAAGCGTTTCAACGAAATATTCTTTCAGCAAAACAACCAACTTTTCATAGTTACGGTTAAAGAGTTCATTGCTTTGAGTTCACAAAGATCTTGAAGAGTTGAGAATATTCACGATATAGTTGCTACAAGGAATTCCCAACCCCTTATTTCCTGCAGGATGTTCTAAATTCTCAACCATGTCAGCAAACATATCACTATCACCAAATAAACCAGATGCTACAAATGGTTCATTGGCATCATTGTGCCATCTCCCAATATTCCATTTCTTACATTGTTTGCAGAGGAACCTCGGTTCTCACTAGTATGAAAAGTCTCTTTGTAAAAACAATGCTATGAAATAAGATTATTTTTTAGAAAAATTTGGTACTATGGAAAAATTTAAACATCTTCAACATCGACGAAAATGAACATTTGAAGAAAATGTTCTTCACATGAAACTACTCATGTTCCCATACTTACGATTAATGGCTTTTTCATGTTGATGATTTCTTCAAGTTCTTTTATTTTTCTGATACATAACTATTCTATGCGTATTTATCACAACCTTACTTATCTCATTCCATTGTTGGTGATATTTATTTTCTCTTTGATATCTACTGGTAGACCGAGGTATTTCAAAGTACACTTGCTTGTTCCTTTATGTAAAATTTCTACAAAAGAAAATATTCTTTTGTAATTCAAATTTTCAATCCTACATTTTATCTTACATCTTAAACAATTTCAAATATTCATGTTTAGTAAGTTTTGGCATCAACTAAATTTCATTAGTAAATAAGTTTAAATACTAATAATAAGCCTTTCAAATCACAAATATATACATAAATAAAAAATATTTCAAATATTCCAATACATAAAGAACCATCAATTACATGATTTCATATAGGAAATAACAAAAGACTGTATACATCCACTGATAGATAACAAAAGTTGACACAAAATGGTGCATTTTTAGATCTACAAAATAACACATCAACACAAGTAATCTCTGTAAACAATCCAAATTTGTATTACAATGATCATCAAAATATTTCTCGAAAGATTAAACAAACATGACATCTACAACAATATATATAAAACAAGATGTTGAAGCCTCAAAGGCTATATCGTGATATCCACCAGCAATAGTGCTATATTAACAATAGAACCTTTATTTATAAAAATCGAGAAAACATTTCCATTTTCAATAAGATCCTTGAAACCTTCAACCAATTTCACATGGAAACAAAATCTTTCTAAGAGGAAGACACCATCGAAAAACAAATTTGTACATAATCCAATATGTAAATCATATAGATTTAATTGCACTTCCATGCAACCCAACATAATAACTTTTCATTCAACTACATGAAATTGTAGGTAGCTTGGCTATTTACTATATATATCCATTGCGATAGTATCAAGAAATCTCCATCTGAACCCCTAGTCATCTTCAGAATATTATAAGCTTCATTCATTCGAAGCTTCGCCAGATTCAAAACTTTCTATCTCTTAAAGTGACCAAACAAATGTAGAAACATTGCTTAAAAAACAAAGCATCTAGTTCCCATACAATCCCGATGACATACACCGTATGTTAGTGGTAGGATTAAATGAAAATTCCCACGCGTTTCTTATAAGATCCACACAATAGATACTTTTTTCACGTGGAAAAAAGTCGTAATTTATATTCATATTGAAATAAATTACATTTTGTAGATTCTTAGAGCATATGCAGATAGCTGTCCATGAATAGGACAAGTATACTCGAAAAAAGAATAAAAAAAAATTACAATTACATCAAAGCCTATACTTTTCTGCCCTTCTTCTTCTCCACCCTACGCCAACCCTGTGAGTCAGAAGGGGGAACAATGATGGCCTGTGAGTATTCCTGCGTGTTCACTGGTGGTTCTTTGTCGGATTCTAATCCTTCTGATCCATGGGTTCTTTTGTTGCCACTAGCTTCCGGCCGTGGCGTTTCCTGCTACCGAACATGGTCCTCCATTTGCGGGTCTGGTGCTTTTTCTTCATGTGTACCATTATGTTCCATATTTATATCCGGTTCCTCTTGGTTCACTTTATGCTTTGGCTGATTGTCCTCTTCTTCCAGCGGTTCTGTGTTCTGCCACCCATTTGGCTTTTTTGGCTGTTTTTTGTTTCCTTTTGTATTCTTTCTGGCCAGTGGGCAAGAATTTTGAAGGTGTCCTGTTTGCCGGCAGCTGCGGCATCTGAATGCTGTGTTTTCATAGTCCAGGGGCTGTATCCTCTTAGAGTTATTATAGATTAATGATATTTTGTCAGGCAGCCCCTGACTCAAGTCCACTTCAACGCAAATTCTGGAAAATGTGTATATCCCTCTGCTATTTCTATCTTCATCAACTTTTAGGAGTTTCCCCAAGGAATTCCCAATGGCATATAATACTATGGGGTGCCAGAGATGTAATGGGAGGTTGTGAAGCCTCACCCAAACAGGTGTTGTTGTGATTTTCATAGTATTTGGGTCGAAATCAGTAAACCAAGGGGTAATAAAGAGACCTGCACTACCCCAAAACCAAGGCCCCTCATTGATGATGTTGTCCCTTTCTTCCTCTGTGTGGAATTGAACAATGAAAAAACCTTTTGAACATAGGTATATATTACATTCTGGTGTCCAGCGGGAATGTATCCATTGATGTAAAGCATCTGATTTTGGCCAGAAACCATTGAATCTACATATTACAGCATGTTTTGTGAAGTCAGAGTGTATTGTAGTTACCTCCGGTATAGTAACTTGGAGCATTGCATGTTCCAGTTTTTGTTCTACTATATGTGGCCCAGGTTGTTCTGGTGGTAACATTGGTTTGTCCTGCATCTTTCCCTTCCCCTTTACTGCATCACGAAAGGAGCCTGAGGTCTTTGAGCCAGATCCATTGCAGCCTCCACGCAGTCTTAGATTAAGGTATATGGTTGTATCCTGACAGATCCCATATTCCTGTAGAGTAAGATGGTCCTGTAAGCTACGCCCTGCACATATCAGGTTCTGGTGTCTTATGGGAATTCCAAGTTGGATTTGTATTTTGTTTTTTAGCTCTTGTATGTTTGAATTTTTGCTGAGTCGCATACAGCAGTGGCTGCCCCCTGTTTGTTTGATGAAGATCTGGATCCAATCTTTACCCTGGCAATCCCCTGTTTTTTTAATTTTTTCCATCCCATGGGGTTTCCAGATCTGGCTGTCCCTTGGTAATGGCTCCCAGGCAGAGCCCCATGGTATGTAGGTGCTCAGATCTACATCATATATTAATAGAACAACATTCTGATATTCTATAAAATGGGTTTTTCCTTCATACCTTAAATATAAGCTGCGTTTTTCCATCCTGAAAGCTCCATTTTTACTGAAGAAAGCTCCCTCGCTCAAAACGCTTGTGCCGATCCTAGGGTAATCGAGTTCCTTCTTTTCCTTCACAGGGCAGCACGCAATTTTCATTGCCAAGTTTGGTTTGCACGGAATCGAGGCTCCACTGAAACTCCCGACTCTGTAATCTGTAGGGCCAAGCAAAGGCCATACGTTCTCTAACCATTGCATCTCACACGGGTTTGCAGAGGCTGGGTTCAGATCCCTCTCTGAGATCAAATCTCGGTTGGGCATTTCATCAAACACTTGTCTCACATCCTCCTTGGATTTGAAATATGAAGGCGTCCGTATCTGGGTCAGGAGATCCAGCTTGGTTTTGTCTAAACCCTTGCTGGGCTTACTCGTCTTCTTGCATCCCTCAAGCTTATGAGAGCCTTTCACTATGGTTAGCTTGCCGGAATTTGTCAGATTCTGGAACTGTGCCTTAAGTTTCGTCTTGAACCCAGGGAGCAGATCAGATTTAAACTTTTCGCTCCCGTACTTCGCTATCGCATGAGGGCTAGATCCGCCGCGCTCTTTCAAAGCCACTGTGGCTTCAGAAATCCTCTGGAAATAAGGGGGATGTGCAGGCGGGGGTTTAGAACCCTTGGCAGCCTTCGTCTTCTTTTCCTTCGGGTTTTTCGCCTTTTTCTCCTTTGGTTCCTTCAGGAGCTTTTCTTCAGCCGCTTTGACAGCTTCATTCGCCACGGGCTTGGCAGGGACGGTATCCGCAACAGGATCAGTGGAAGCCATGGATAAGAGCCGAGTTCGCTGTTTCAATCGTCCTACACACAATAGATACTGTAACCATAAGAAGGGTAATAATCATAATATTTTTCTAAATAAAGCCAGAAAACATTTATTTTATGAAAGATAACCTTCCTTGGGGGAATTACACCAACAAAAGGAGGTTTTGTGCTTCTCCAAACCATGTCTTCACTAGTGTAGATAAAAAAAATGTGATTCCATATTTTTGCACAAATGTTTCAGCATAACCCAATCATATTTCCTTGGACTAAATTTCTCCAACAAAAAAGAAGATTCCGCACTCTCCAACATTAATACCTATAGGATTTCTAAAGGTATTTGCAAAAGGGGTTACTATGAAATAATTATTAGAATATAAAGAACTTTTAGGTGCACTACACACAATCATCAATCCAACTGTACATTCAATTTTGTATCCAGAATGAAGAAAAGGAAAAAGAAATTGAGATATTCTCAATAGAGATTGGCAAAGAAATAAATCCAAATTCCTTTTTGTCCCATCAATTGCAAGCAACAAGAAAATCGAGTTTTCCAATAGAGAACTCCATTCTTTATAAACCACCCAAAATTTTATCAGCACCAATAAAGGAAGCCAATGTAATATAAGCTCTAGAATTTCAAATGGTAGAAAATTTCAAACACTTGGGTCCATGACAAAATCGATGACTTTACAAAAGGAGAAGTAATAACTGTATGTTACATTGCAACGGATAAGATTTTCAAAAATACTTATCTTTTCAAACATGAAAATTATGATGTTAAACATGCTAAAAATATGCTTCGTTAACACTTGTAAAAAAATGAAATATATTTAAAAAAATTAACATTATTCAAAAAAATGAACATTATTTAAAAGAAATTAACATTGCAAAATTTATAATATTTCAATATTTTTTGTATTATTAAACAAAAAAATTCAAACAAACAAAAAACCAAAAAACAAAACAAAACAAAACAAAATAAAAACAAACAAACAAACAAACAAACAAAAAACAAAGAAAAAAAAAACAAAAACAAAAACAAAACAAAACAAAAAAACAAAACAAAAAAAAACAAAATGTTTATTCTTAAAAAACATTATTTCAACTAACATTGCTTCAAGAATAACATTACCAGGAAAAAAACATTTTTTCTAAAATTACCTTTCTATGACAAATGTGAAATGTTAAATAAAAAATGTTAGATGCTAAATTTCAAGTTCAATCGAATTGCCATTATTTTCTTCTTCTTCTTGCAATTATTGAATTCGCATTAATTTTTTTTCAATTCATCGTGGCATTAGATCTGGCAATCTCCTAAATCCTCACCCCAGTTTTTTCTTGCTTGCCACTAGGTGTTTTTAGGAAAAGTATCCAATACGGAATGACCCTATCCCACTCTAAGGGTGATAGTACCTCAGCAACAACCGAATGCAAAGCTATTCAAGATTACTTCTTTATGAGATGTAAGAGAGAGGAGAAAGAGATCCACTAACCATTATCTTCCGCTAATAATTGATCCAATCTTCCCTCTTTGCTGCTTGCTCCCAGCTCCTTGCTCTTTCACTGGCCCAGCTACACAAAGATCCTGCAAAAGCACAAGAAAGGGAAACTACAAGAAGCATACATCCATAATTGATTCAAGGATTAGAATAAATCAAATATACAAGCATCAATACGCCATTGAGACACATGCATATAGAAGAACCTCAAATGCTTTATTAATGGAAGAAGTAAAGTTCTGAGAGTGTTACAACCATAAGAGGCCCAATCCAGCAACACCTCCCAGCAGAAAGAAATCTCCTCTTCACCTCCTTCAAGAAAATCACCCAATAGTTCTATACTCAAACCAACAGCACTTCCTTACATTCACAAGATTCCAGCCCCCCTAGACCTCATGAGAGAGCTCTATATATAGGAGATTTGGAGAAAGGATGAGTCAGCTTGAGCTTGGCATGGAACTGACTAGTGTCCTCTCCCACTTCAGTTATTCTTCAGTTCTTGAGTCCACTTGGAGATCTAGATCCTCTTACTCATCACAAGGCAAATTCCTTGATCCAAGTGTCATTTTAGAAGCTTCCTGGGCATTTGACACATTGAGGAATGACTGTGCCACTTGGCCAATCTCGCCCAGCGCAGGTAGCCTTCATTACTGTTGACATTCAGCGCAGGTACAGAGTGGAGCAGTTGACATTCAGCGCAGATGCTCAATGGAGCAGTTGACATGATCCAGAATTTGCTTGTTTTTGAGTGTTTTCAGGTGGAGAACTGATATTTAGTGCTGTGGTTTGCTGACCTTGTTCCTCTAGGGGCAAGAACAACATGTTTAGGGACTTTGGATCCCTTAGATTATTGACATTTCATGCTTCATGCTGTAAGGCACAAAAATGTCTATAACAGTTGCCCCCTAAAGTATGAGGTCGTTTATCGGGTGAAATGCTTTATCAGGAGGATCCGAAGTTCATTCAATCGCTGAGAGGTGACATGTAATAAATACAATACAATACATTATTTTTCATTCTGCTTTCATGATCTGGCTGAGGCGGGCATTCCCATGCTCAGCTTTATAAATTCATTTTGGTACATAGAACAGACGATCGTCTGATGGTAGACTGATAATTCTCTGCTGAAATTATCATCCTTTGAGTAGGATGATCATCTGCTGTAATAATGTACATATCAAATGTCTTTATATTTCCTGAATATATATCGCAGCCCGGATGGATGAAACTAGATCCGGGGTCTTCAAACTCGTTCGATCTTCACTCTAAGTACAAGTCGATCCATGTGAGAATTGCGCTGAAGTCGAACATGGAAAGACATCGCTTGATTACCGGTCAATAATGTAAACCGTTAACAAGCGCGAGAGGAATCACCGATAATGATAATGACCCTCAAGGTACTGCAGTACAATTCACGTGGTGTGAATAAAGGACTTGGCGTCGAACACCACACAAAATCTTCTGGTCGAAGGTCGTTGATGTATACCTGTCGCCGGAAGTGAGAAACTTGCCATTGAGGCATGCAAGCTTCAAAGTACTGAGGGGAGTGTTCCTAGATCAACTTCTTGCATAATGAGCTGAAGTCGACAAGAAGCGATCCGTCAAAGGAGGGCCTTAATGAATCCCACATCAGTGACACGGAACGGAGCTAATGATTTTAGTGGAGGTGAAAACAATCTGTGAGATATGATTCAGGGTGGCGATCATGGGTGGATGAAGGATAATGTATGGCAGTGGATGGGACACGGTTGACTCTTTTTGAACAACATCTCTTGAAAATATAACGACACTGATGTGATGGATCGGTAGCATTACCCCAAATGTGGATGGTTTGCCGAAGACCATGGTGATGAGACCGGTGAATGAAACAACCCAACCCGATGTGATACGGAGGACAAAGTGTCATGTTCAAGAGTGACTTGCTACCATTAAAGCTTTGAGGTTATCCCAATTTTTCCCCAGTCATTTTTGACCAGTACCTCTTTATTTTTGTCAAGCTTGAGGACGATAACATATGCTTGTTCTATAACCTGCCCTTCGGGCAAGCCCATCGCTATGTTTTAACGAGCCTAGCGATAGGGAAACTCGTTCTCGTCTAAAGACAAGTTTGTCACTATTTAATCATTTTAACGAGTCTAACGACAAGGAAAACTCGGTCCTTTTCATTTTTAGAGAGTCTGAAAAGGTACAGAAAGTTAACTCCAAAATTCCTTTTTCGTCATCTAATCCCTTAAGTCCGAAAAAGTATAAAACAATACAGAAGGGATGAGTTTTCGATAATTTTAACGAGCCGTATAAAACAAGCGCTCGACCTTTTTGTGTAATAATCCCTCAGGTCCAAAAAGATTAAAATCTAGAGGAGGGATAGCTCTTCTGGTCACTTTAACGAGCTGGAAGGCCAAAACTCGGCAAACTTTTCATATTTTATGAGTCAGGAGAAAAGAGCTCAAAGAAGACTCGTCTTTTGAGGAACGAGTGGTAAACAGGGATAGCAGCAGATTCCAGGTATAGGTTGGAATTTTCCAATCACGGCAGTGTCACAAGGATGGCTAAGTGAAATCACTCCTTGTAGTTGTTCCTCAAAGAGGGTAAACAATCATATGGGGGTGAACGATCGGCCAAATGGAATGGAGGTGGCAGGTGCAAACACGACCAAGGCTTTTTATGGCTAATAAATTTACGATCACAATGGTTATTTACCAGAATAGGTTCATTTTTTAATGAGAATAAACTATGGAAGAAACTATTGCTCACGCTTTTCTATTTTTTAACGAGCATAAATTCCACGGTAAAACTGCTCGATTTTCGCTTCTCTATTTTTTAACGAACATAAATTCCGCGGTAAAACTGCTCAATTATATGGTCAAATTTTGATTTTTTACCATTACTAGCTTTTCTCTTTTCAAGTATAGTACTGCATTTTTCAATTGCTGCAACAAACTTTGTTAGAAATGAAAAATATTTGCATGAAAATGAGATTATAACCCTAATATTTCACTTTGAACTACGTAAAAAGCCATTAAAAGGTGTTTTTACTTCTCATTTACCATTTCATTTGCATTTGGTTTGTTGGAGCTCTGGAGGTGCCTCTTCTTCCTTGATTTTCACCAGCTGATTCCGGGAGATTCTGCGGACGATTTTCGGCGCCGTCTGGACCAGATAGGAGCTAAACCCTAGCTCTTTCTTTTCATGGTTTCATTTTCCTGTTTCATGCTTGTTTTCCAGTATTTCTGAGCCCCAGGGGTTTTGCAAAATTGCCCTAGTTTCAGCGCAGGTTCCCCTTTCGAAACCTGCGCTGAAGGTCAAGCTGTCTTAAGGTAGCTTGACCCTCAGCGCAGGTGGGAGACTCTCTGCCTGCGCTGGGCTAAAAAAGCTGAGTTTTTAGGTCATTTTTTGATGATTTTTCACCAGTTTTTCATCAAAATCAGGAACTTACTCCTTCTCTTGTTTGCTTTGCAGGGAACTTTGAACAAAATGTCCCTTACATGGCGAGAACGAGAACATGAAGAGGAGGACATGATTGCCCTCCGTGACCCGGTCACGGTGAACGCGTTGCGGAACTGTGGCCTGCAGAAGTTCTTCCGTATCTCTAGCATGAGAGCACAGATTTCTTTGCTGCAGTACATGCTTGATGCTTGGGATCCTGTTAACCAAGTGTTCCAGATTAGGGGGAAGGCCATCCCCTTGACCATAGAGGACATGTACTTCTTGACTGGACTGTCAAGACGAGGTGCCCCCATTTCCTTGTCAGGTACGGCCCGAGGGACTGATTCCACCAGAGATTATGTCCGCCAGTATTGCAGGGAAGGTTCTCAACCGAGCAAAGACAGCAAGATTGTTATCCGTGAGATTACTGATCGGGCTCTTAGGTCCATTCTGTTCACTATTGGTAGGATGGCCGGCAGTGCAGCTCTACATGTTGCCAACAGGTCTTATATGCAGCACGCCTTGGAGTGTCTCCAACCGAAAGTATTCAACTGGTGTGATGCAGTACTTGTTCAGATGAAAAGTCAATTGACCAAGGTAAAGGACGGGAAGCTGAAGAACTTTGGATTTGGTTCTATTCTGACTGCCTTTGCCTTGGAGAAAATCCCACTGATGTAGCCTCAGTATATCATTCTCGACTTGCCTTCTTCGACCGAGCCACGCATGCAGAGGTGGGTCGACCACATGTCTAGGCATGCTGGTCAACCTCAGATTACTTTTACTGAGGCCTTCTTTAGGTGGCTCGAGCGCCAGGAGATGGCGTTTTCCGAGTATCCATATGTGGGTATGGATTTCCGAGGTGATCCGGATTTGGTGCTACCGGATGGCGAGCAGTGGGGCACCATTGGTAAACTCCTTGACCATATTATTGTTTACTGTTCTTATTCATAATGTTGATGTGCTTTATTCTATCAAGACTTTTAATTGTACTCTTGGGTGCATGCAGATATTGGTCCTATTCGTCCAGCAGTTCGTCCGAGATCGCTAGCTGCTGCCCCGACAGTTGAGCCTGCTAGGAGAGTTGTTATTCGCGATCTTGACGATACTGAGACCCTTACAGCTATTCAGGAGCAGGTTGAGAGCCTTACTCGTGGTCTTCCGGATGTACAGATTGACGAGTTACCTTTACAGCTGCAGCGGCATACTATCGGTGTGCCTAGATGATGGACTCGTCTCTTGCGCATGATTGCACAGGCCGTGACGTACTATCATGAGCACCACTAGGCTAGGGTGCCCCCTAGCATCTTTTTGAGTTTTTAGGTCATATGACCAATTTTGTCTTGGTTACAGAACATTATGTATGAACTATATAAACAGCTTATATGTATTTTGATTTTCGAGTTTTATTCTGGTTGATTTATGTGATCCATATGTACAATCTTTAATGATGTGTCCTTTTTATAAATGTTGCAAATGTCTATCTAACACATAGTTTGCTAATGAATCAGTTAATGTGTTTAAGTTTCTTGAAATATGTTGATATTGAATTGAATCAAATCGTCTTTCCAAGATCTTAACCCTTAGGAACATGCGATAAATAGCTGGATTGCGAACATAATATATACCATTGAGTTGTAGTATGACGAGCTGCGAGTCTAGCCTGACAATTAGTCGGCGTATGCCACGTGTGATGGCATCAGAGAGTAGTTCTATCAACGCGCTATACTCAGCGATGTTATTCGTTGATTGCCCAATACATACACCTCTGAAACTTACTAACTCGCCGCTTGGATCAAAAATGGCCCAGACTGCGGAAGATAGGTTCCGCGAACTACGACTTGCTCCGTCGGCATATCCAACACATGTCTCCAGAAGGTTCGACATCTGCAACAAATGAAAAAGGTGGATCATTCGACCATAACAAACACTTTAGCGAAAACAAAATACAACAAAAGCATGCCGGTTACTATTTAAGCATAGTAACGCTTGAGGTACAACCCGTTGCGGGGCTGCGCCAGTGGAATTTCATCGTAATCCATTAACTCGTAGGCTCCTTTTGCTAACACATTTTTAACAATATAGGGACCCATCCATAAGGACTTGAATTTACCTTCTCCCAATTTATCGGATTCTTGGTCATAAAGCAAGACCAAATCACCTTCTGAGAAGACACGGGGTTTGACATTTTTGTCGAACTGAGCCTTGACTCGTTTCTTATGGGCCTCGTTAGCCAAAGCGGCATCACGACGGGTTTCATCCAACTGGATTAATTCCGAGAAACGAGCCTCTTCTTCTGAAGTTTCGGGGAGAAGATCGATTGCGAGTTTAAGCGATGAAATTTCGCACTGGATTGGTAAGACTGCTTCCAGGCCATACACCAGTTGAAAAGGTGTGAACCCGGTTGCGTTCTTTACCGAGGTCCGGTAAGCCCACAAAGCTGAGTACAGGATTAGGTTCCATCTTCTTTTATGAACCCCCATCATCCTTTGCAACATACGCTTCAGGACCTTGTTGATTGCCTCAACTTGTCCGTTGGCTTGCAGATAATATGGGGTAGAGCTGTCGTGAGATAGCCCTAGCTTGGCAGCTAATTCGACCATCATGTGATTGCAAAAATGCGACCCATGATCTGTAACTATAGCCTGTGGTACGCCGAGCCTGGCGACTACATGATTGAAAAAGAAAAGGGCAGCTATTTCACCAGTGTTATCCAATGTAGGCATCGCCTCGGCCCATTTGGTAAAATAGTCAACAACGACTATAATATACCCATGCCCCCCGGTCGAGGTGGGGTTACATTGCATGAAATCGATGCCCCACTTGGTGAAGGGCCTAGCAGCAACTATCGGCTGTAAAGGTGCGGCTGGTCGTCTGGTTTTGCTATCAAAGATTTGACAAGCATGGCAACTTCTGACTGCGGTTATGCAATCTTTGAACATGGTTGGCCAGAAGTATCCTGCTCGTAAGATTCTTTGTGCTGTTGCATATCCAGATTGATGCCCCCCACACGCGCCTGAATGACAATCATTCAGGGTTTTTTCGGCCTCCTCATGGGTAAGGCACCTCCTCAGAACTTTATCGACACCACGATGGTAACGTGTATCATCGACGATCATGTAGTCTTTTGATTGGTATCGTATACGCTTTTGTTCAGAGCGAGAGGTGTTAGGCCTGAACTTTTGGGTTTGGAGATAAACTATGATATCTCCATACCACTCATCGCTTATAGATATCAGAAACAAACTTTCGTCCACGATTGACTCTTCCGATGTTTCATCGTTGGACGACGATGGGAGATCGCATAACAATTCTGCGAAAACTAGAGCTTTCTTCGATTTGGATTTTACAAATTCCAGATCAAACTCTTGAAGGATCGCTATCCATTTTGAATATTTGCCCCCCAGCAACTGTCGCGAAAGTATATAAGTTGGGGTTGCAATCTGACAAGATGGTAGTTTTCCGAAAGAGGACATAATGTCGAAACCTTTGAATCGCTTGAATAGCTGCAAGCGCTAGTTTTTCAACATAAGAATATTTACTTTTTGTATCGTTTAAGTTTTTACTTAAATAATAGATAGGATGTTCAATTCCATCGACTTCTTGAACTAAAACCATCGCAATGGTCGTATCCGCTACAGCCAGATACAGGTTAAAATCTCTTTGATAGTCCGGGGCGTACATTAATGATGCTTTTACTAGACAATCTTTCAGAGCATCAAAGGAATCTTGCGCCACCTGGTCCCAGACAAAAGGTACATCCTTTTTCAAAAGACGAGTATAACCCTTAGCAAGTTCTGCGTAATTTGGAATGAACCTCCTCAGAAAGTTTGCTTTCCCTTGGAGTTTCTGGATCTGAAGCAAATTTGAAGGTGGAAGCAAATTAATGATTGCCTGAACCTTACAGGGGTCGAGACGAATCCCATCCTTAGAGACTACAAAGCCAAGTAAACGACCATAACCGACGCAAAACACACATTTGTGCGGATTGAGTCTTATCTTGTAGTGTCGGCAACGTAGAAATATCGCTCTTAAATGATGCGGATGATCAGTCCGCTTTCGTGAATGAGCCGGAAGATCGTCGAGATATGGTTGAAAAATGTTCTTGATGTCATGGAAGGCATAATTCATCGCCCTCTGAAACGTCGCCCCTGCGTTCTTTAAACCAAAGGGTAATTTTCGATAAGCGAATGTGCCCCACGGACAAATAAATGCAGTCTTTGACTGGTCCTGTGGGCGGATATTTATTTGATTATACCCGGAAAATCCATCCATAAATGAAAAGATTTCACATCCGGCGCATTCATCAATTATCTGGTCGATGAAGGGTGTAGGGTAGTTGTCCTTCGGACAAGCTTGGTTTACATCCCTATAATCGACACACACTCTAATCGTCCCTTGTTTCTTCATAACAGGGACAATATCCGACACCCAATCGGTTAGAGGAACCAGGTAGATGAATCCAGCATGGAGGATTTTTTCAACTTCCGCCTTAATGGCAGCGGCTTTCTTCGGGTGCACTTGCCGAAGCCGTTGTCTTACTGGTTTGACATCAGGATACATTTTAATTTCATGTTCAACGATACTCGAGTCAATGCCTGGCATTTCATCATATGACCAAGCGAAGACATCTCTAAATTCACAAAAAAGAGCGTTATATATTTCCAGTTCTGAAGGGGAACAACCTTTGCCGACATAAATATTCTCTACAACATCTGTTTTAGTCGAGATATTTATGGCTATAGTCTCTTCAATATTGGATAGGTTTCACTCGGAATCCACCGTATTTACAGTATTTGTTAGGAATTCAAAAACTGAAGGGTGATAAAGGTCACTTTGAGTATCTTCTTCATATTCCGAAAGAAGGGAACGATGGTGGTGATCATTCCATGGTGTCCCCTCAATCATCATTGATTGTAAGATTCTTTCGTCATTCCCATGTACTTTTGACCAAGGATCTAATGGGGTTCCATATTCTCTAGACGTATCTACCCAAACGCTTGACGAGCGTTGATTTGGGCTCGCCTCCCATGCTTGAAACATTGATTGCTACAATATTTCTAAAGGGCTTGGGGGCAAAACCATTGAACGATCCATGTCGACCTTCGTGGAAGATATCATGTTGCAGGTTGCTACAAACGGTATATTTCACATAAAAATAGGAGGTGGTAGCGCGAAAGTTCCCATCAATGTGGGGTCTTTCAATAATCCTACTCCGATATCTTGAATTGAATGGTTGCTCTCATGGATCATGGGAATGCTTCCTGTAACTTGTGAACCATTAGGGAGGAAATTCTGTTGGTCGACGATCGTAATCCCTCCTTCAAACGGGAATGCGATCTTCCTAAAATAAGTCGACACGACAGCTGCCATGGCATAAATCCATGGTCTACCCAGTAGGATGTTATAGTCAAGATTTCCATCAATGACCTCAACATCAATTTCTACTGTCTTTCCTCCTAGTTCAACTTTCAAGTTATTAAGGATATCGTAAGGGTTATAAGTCCTTCCATCGAAAGCTTTTAATGTCGTCGAAGATCGCGACAAGGTTGGAGATCCTAAAGTTTTCCAGCAACTCATCGACATAATACATGTCGAGGCTCCCTCATCAATTATTGTTCTATGAACAGTTTTGTTGAGGGCTTTCACTTGAATAAGGAAAGCTAGCTGAGCTGGTAACTGAGGATCATATCCCTTGTGATCAAAGGATACAAGATTGGAATCCTTGGGATCAATCCCACCAATTGCGGATAACATCGCCTGCCTTTGGGTTGGACAATTTTGTAGCACTTCAAGAGTCGACATAGCGGATGGCGATTGGGCCAAATCTTCCACTATGTTATAATGCTGCGCCGCTCTGGCGCGAGGATTAAATGTCGACTTATGTACTACACCCTTTGGCGGTTTTATTGTTAATTCAGGGATGGTGGGTGTTACAACTTCTGTCGAAGTTGTTGTCGAACTACTTGGTTGACCTTTACCTTTTTCATTTGACAGCTGAGGATTCCCATAATCTTTGTTCCTTGTCGAAACCAAAGCATCATTCTGCTGTTTTGAAACTGACAACATAAGGACTTGCGACGGGGAAGCATTTCCACTATCAACCAGATTTTGACCTGGGTTGGGAAATGGATCAGTTAACACAGTTGGGGTTTGGGAACTTTTAAAGAACCTCTTTAATTCAGCTTTGAATGGGCAATTCTTTGTGTAATGATCCTCTTCATCACATATTTGACATGGATAAATTTGTTTCCCTTTCCCAGGAGGGTTTGAAGAATTTTTCCCAGGGGATGACTCACCCTGTTTCTTCCTCTTCCCTTTGTTTTGTTTCTTCTTGCTTCCTGGTTGATTGGTTTCTTTGCCTTTATCTTCTGATACAACATTTACTTCCGAAGCAAGGATTTCTTCTTTTGCATTTTGGTCTGAATTCTTACGGGATTTCTTTGACGAAGCCCTTGTCGATTTCGCATTTGCTGTGCCAATCACGCCATCACTGGCATGAGAGTCACTATTTGATTTAGGAGGGGGAGGAATTGAAAATTCCGGTCTAGGTGCGTCAGGTATTTTGTCATAGAGCGTGCCAGACTGGGTATAAACTAAGTCCAAATACTGTGCACGAGCAATGACTTGCTCCTCTGTTACGACTCCCCCTTTGGCCACATCTTCCGTAATAGCCAGAAGTAACGACTTTATAAACCATTCAGCTAATAGCTGATCGGGAACATATGTTTTCACCATCCTACGACGACGACGCCACTCATGTATATGATCAGATATATGGGTGGCAGTTGTCTGCTTGAAGTTGGTTAATATTTCTGTTCCCGTTTCATACCTTATCGGTAATTGAAAATGGGTTAAGAAAGTCGTGGCTAGGGAACTAAAATTGTCGAAAGAGGCTCTTGGCAATTCAATATACCATTTAGCCGCTGGACCTATCAATGTCCTCTGAAAAAGGCGAAGCCTTATCGAATCATCGTTAAGGGTGTTCGACGAACACCATAGATGAAAAGTCATCACGTGATTCGATGGGTCTTCACCTGGATTTCCATTGAATTTAGGAATGTCAGATGGAAGTTTATGAGGAATCGTTGGCCACCAAGGGGCATAAGCAATCGGATCGTTGGTTAACCGGTGTAGATCGAGTAACTCTAAAGTTGCCACGAATGGTAACTGTTGATTCAGGTTAGGCGAAGTGTAACCAGGGTACGATGGAATCTCTTGAGTAGTGGGTCTTTGCATACCAGCATAATGTAATTGATGTTGGTATGACTGATACGGTTGGTGGAATTGACCACTATAAAGTGGTTGGTTTTGACCGTTTTGGATATATGGTTGTCCACTGTTCGCAAAGATCTGTTGCTCAGAACCTTGGTACACTTGCTGGAACTGCGGTTGTTGGTATTGCACAAGCCACGGTTGTGACGCCATGTTCTGTTGTGCTATGCTAACCGTTGGACCGAGGTGTGGGGTAATTGTACCCGTTTGGACCTGTGTCGCCCCACCAGTTGGCGATTGTGGTTGTGACCCATGGTCAAGTGGCTGTTGCATTACAACCTGAGAAATCTGAGGTTGACATGTAATAGGTATCGCTTGAACTTGTGACACAGTTACAATGGCCGGTGTGGTTGGGATGTTCGTCACAGGTACACACTGTTGCATAGAATATACAACCCTTGGTTGTTGAGGTAGCATAGGTACCCAACTACTTGATGCAATTCCAGTATAACCTGAACATTGTTGTGAACTCGCGTATGGGTACCCTCCCGGAGGGGGTAATGAAAGAGCATACTGCCCCCCATACGGCATCAATCCTGAACTAAAGGGGATTGATTGCCCAGATTGACCTCCAAATGGGTCAATTTGGCGAGTTTCAACATAAGAGTTACCGGGTATTACTCCGGATGAACAAACTGGAACAGACCATACTGTCGAAATAGTCCCTTGGTGGACTCCTTCTAGCTGTTGTGAGCTAGTTGGGACAGCTGGTATGCCGGCAAACATTGTCGGAATGACGGCAGGGGCTTCTGCTGTCACTGTGTCATTTGACACAGTCCTAGATGATGACGGTTGTTCAGACATCTTAAGTCTATCTAATAGATTGCCTAGCGATTCTACAGGGACTTCCACTTGTGGTGGATTAACTTCTGATGAAGGAAATAGAGTGACCCCGACTCCAAAATGAGTTGGAGTACTTGCTTGCAGATCTTCTGCAATTTCCTCTATCGCAATCAAACCCGGTGGAAGAGGAAGACCGTCAGGTCCGTAAAATATTTCTGGTGCCGAAGAAGTGGTTGCTTCGACAGCGACAATTGTTTGAGGCACAAAACTCTCTGGACTGGTTACAGATGGAACTGGTTCAGTTATACAAGTATTTGCCCCCAGACTAGGATCAATATTATTGTCCTTCTGTGGCTGTTGAACTTCTTCTATAGAGGCAGGGTTTCCAGAAATGTTTGGAGTAACCGGAACCTCAGATGTAGTTGGAACACTTGTTCTAACTTTTAAAGGAGATTTTGAACCGGTTAAACGAGTTCTCTTTGTCCGTACTGCTTTCGATTCCAGAGACAAAGACTGTTGACTCGTAAGGCTCCGCGAACGACGGGGTTTCAATTGACTTTCTTCCACGATTTCGGATTACTCGATCAACCAAAATATTAAGAGGGGAAATTTGTGTTTCCGAATTGAATGAATTTTATTAAACGCTTTTAGACACAACTTGCTTTTTCACTTTTTAAGAGTCGAGAAAAAGATAAAGATGACTCTAGTCTCCTTCGATGTATTAACGAGCCCGAAGTGACAAATGCTCGGATGGACTTTTTCAGTTATAGAGTTTGAAAAAGGCCAAAAGAAACTGCTCTGGAGTTCTAGGCAGAGGGTGTGCCAAACCTTTCGCAAAAGCACAGAATAAGTTTTACGGTACGAGTGGTCGATCTTCGTGAATGTTGTGTTCACTGCATTGCGATCAGTAGGGCGGCCGACACGGCTTCCTATGGATAAAAGATATATGCCTATAGGGGTCTCCCAATATATACGCGACGGTACGTGGGAGCACAAGTCCGTATTAGTGCCACCGACTCTCAGGAGGAATCACCCACCTTCGTCGAGATCGACAGTCACTACGTTTAACGACGCCGGAACACGTCTCTAGCTTAGACCTCTATGTGTTTGCGTTATGTTTCAAAGTGTTGTTAGGTTCATTCAATATATTTTAAGTTGATATTTTTAAAGTTTTCCTTTCAAGGTTCACCACGAGATGTTTTGATACAAATTCCTAAATGCAGTCTAAGATGAGAAGCAAGCTTTTCCAATCTTTTCGACTTATGAAAATCTTAACTACTGAGGGAAAAGAGAGACAAAAGCTTTTCACATAGATCAAAGAGCATACATTAATGCACTTTTTCCCTAAATCAACACACAAACTTATATGCAAAATGCAAAATGCAGGTATTTCTTTTCTCTTTCTTAATGTTTGTGCGATACAAAAAGAAAGCTGTTGTATAACTTTGAATTCAATTTCAAGTGAAAGCAAACAAGCTTGTCCAAAATCAAAAGACACCTTAAGATTTACTTGTTTCGACACTAGAAATATATAAACTCAAACCATATGACGAAAGCAAAAGCTCAATCAGCTATGAACAACAAATAAACTAACTCTTAAGATCAAAACGACACTTTATCACAGGTATAGATCTAAGAGGCCATAGCAAGACTAGTTCACTTTCGTTATGGGAAACTGTAAATGATACAAGAAATACACAAAGAACAAACACAGTTTCTTTATACAACCGAGGCGGAATAGTGGCAAGGAAAGTTGGTTTCAGATAGGTACATTGACTGGTAACAGGTTGCAAAAACAAGAGTGAAAACAGGGCAAGAAACAATAGGAACCCCAGTAGCACAAGGCAAGACTGGTTCAGCGCAGGTATTACACAGGTAGTTTGACCTTCAGCGTAGGTAGCCCCTTCGAGAACTGCGCTGAAATGCAGACAACCTTCACACAGCCTGCACTGAAGAACGAAACTTTCGTTTCTCTTGGTTTCCAGGTCACAGTTTGCTCAAAAATTCACAGTTTTTGGCCAAATCAGAAGCTATCAGTCAAGTACACACTAAGGGATGAAAAGGAGGATGAAAAGCTATCACTAAGAGCTATTTAGAGTCCTTGTGGATCAGCTCTTCAAATCATAAACTTGCCTAGAAACTGAGCTAGAGTAGCTGCCCTCTACTTTGCATTTGAAATATCCAAATGCAGTTCGATTCGGTACTCCCTGTGTTTATGAAATGGATAGAAAAAACACAAACAACCAACAAGATATGATCCCCAGCGGAGTCGCCAATTTGTTGTTGGGAAAAGTATCCAATACGGAATGACCCTATCCCACTCTAAGGGTGATAGTACCTCAGCAACAACCGAATGCAAAGCTATTCAAGATTACATCTTTATGAGATGTAAGAGAGAGGAGAAAGAGATCCACTAACCGTTATCTTCCGCTAATAATTGATCCAATCTTCCCTCTTTGCTGCTTGCTCCCAGCTCCTTGCTCTTTCACTGGCCCAGCTACACAAAGATCCTGCAAAAGCACAAGAAAGGGAAACTACAAGAAGCATACATCCATAATTGATTCAAGGATTAGAATAAATCAAATATACAAGCATCAATACGCCATTGAGACACATGCATATAGAAGAACCTCAAATGCTTTATTAATGGAAGAAGTAAAGTTCTGAGAGTGTTACAACCATAAGAGGCCCAATCCAGCAACACCTCCCAACAGAAATAAATCTCCTCTTCACCTCCTTCAAGCAAATCACCCAATAGTTCTATACTCAAACCAACAACACTTCCTTATATTCACAATATTCCAGCCCCCCTAGACCTCATGAGAGAGCTCTATATATAGGAGATTTGGAGAAAGGATGAGTCAGCTTGAGCTTGGCATGGAGCTGACTAGTGTCCTCTCCCACTTCAGTTATTCTTCAGTTCTTGAGTCCACTTGGAGGTTCTTGCTTCCACTTGGAGATCTAGATCCTCTTACTCATCACAAGGCGAATTCCTTGATCCAAGTGTCATTTTAGAAGCTTCCTGGGAATTTGACACATTGAGGAATGACTGTGCCACTTGGCCAATCTCGCCTAGCGCAGGTAGCCTTCATTACTGTTGACATTTAGTGCAGGTACAGAGTGGAGCAGTTGACATTCAGTGCAGATGCTCAGTGGAGCAGTTGACATGATCCGGAATTTGCTTGTTTTTGAGTGTTTTCAGGTGGACAACTGATATTTAGTGCTGTGGTTTGCTGACCTTGTTCCTCTAGGGGCAGGAACAACTTGTTTAGGGACTTTGGATCCCTTAGATTATTGACATTTCATGCTTCATGCTGTAAGGCACAAAAATGTCTATAACACTAGGGTAACCACCTCAAATTGATTTGTTTTCAACTATTTTTCCCGTAGAGCCAAGCTAGGTTTGTGACTTGTGGCATGGTTTCATTCTTCCCGACTTCTCCATAACCAGATTAACAATGACACTACTGAAATTGTATTCATGGCTCTACCACGTGTCTGATAATTGCAAAGGAAAGGAAACCCTCTACCTAAATCTAACTTTCATTCTTGTCTTACATTTCTTTTAGATTCACTATGCTTGTCACTAAATTATGACAGTATTGTAGGATTGTTCACTCATTCATCATCATCTCTTTTTCTTATGGAGATGAGCTCGATTTCTGATGTACAAAAAGATTTGTTTCTTCCCTTCTGCTTCACAACCACATTAAAAACACTTCTTGAACCATCTGCATTTCTCTAGTCTCTGTATGACAATAGAAAAGTCAAGGGAACCTTCTTCCCAACTCTAACTTTCATTCCTGTCTTACATACTTTTTAGATTCACTATGCTTGGTACTTAATTATGGTTGTCTTGCAGTATTGTTACTGCCACTGTGACCATTTTGCAGGGAAATCCTTCTTCAGGTGAAATATAATATATGAAGACTATGAAAATATCTATGCCATTACTTATTAAAAGGGGCTTCCATTATGCTCTGAGGTTTTCATTTGTTTTTATTTTATGTATTCATTGGATTTTTTAGGGTTTCATCAGAGCTCTGTTTCTGACCTCCACTACAATTTTACTTTTCCATGCTTCTCAAGAACGAGATTAATAACTACACTATGTTGGTTTTGTTAGAAATTCGTCAACCAAGGGGTCTCCCCAATGTGAAGTCCCAAATAGACCTCACACTATTTGGAGTAGGAGCCCCATGTGGAATATCAACCCAATTGCCATGTATTCATATAGATATTCCATGGCTCTTACTATCAAAAAAAGAGAAGACTACGCATGCGCTTTCGAAAATCAATGGGGTGTTCCTGGTGAGCGTTTGATCATATGTGTGTTAGAGTTATTTCACAAAAAATGGGAGGAGAAATGATCCTCTAAGAGAGAGGTAGTAGTACCACCCTAGCAGAGACACACATGAACAAGAAGGGTTCATTCAAATTCAAGCATAATAGTCCATAGAGATGTGAAGGTCATTGAAACCAATATGATGAGGAAGATTTGTCTGATATCCAATGGAATAGTCCATGAAGATGTGACAATAATAATACAAATTACATCGCATTGTCAATATGATAAGTAGCAAAATAACTGAAATAGTTCAACTACTTTAGCAATGATGAAAGAAAACATGAATTACAAACATTGAAAGAATACTCTTACAAATATGCATAATCCATGCATGAAGAACATGTTGGCCTTGAAGGCTTCTATTATTAAGTAAAATTTCCAAGATACATGTATGTAATGAATATCACTAGGTCCAATAGTGGAGCATTGGAGCCACTCCTTTCTTCTAAACATAATTGATCTGTCTCTGTAGTGGCTTGAGGTAGGAGCCAAGGTGAAAAGTCCTTTGCTCATACACGAGGCTGTATATATATCCAAGGGGTGATACTTCACCCTCCTTGTGACTCTTTGACTACCCTCATGACTTTTTGACTTCCTATGACCTTTCAACTTACATGATTCTTGATATTCCATGTCGGTCCCTTGGAATTCCACTTTACAATACATTTTGAATATACATGATTCACAAAGATGATGTGGCCTATGACAACTCATGACATGACATTGCTGGCATGGAATTATTGATGACGTGGGAGTGTCACACTACTATTTTTTGTGTCTATGATATCTACTTGAGAATGCTTTTGTCTTCCTCCTTCTCATGGATTGGTGATAAGGAGTCTTTAGTGATCTTAATTCTTGGGTTGTGGTCGCAAATTGGTGTCCCTTTGCTTTACTTTGATTGATCATCTTTCATGTCTAGCTACAAATATTTATTTTAGCATGCTTCCCTTTTTCACCTCCTTTTTTGTCATCCTGTCATGGTGTGAGAGAGTACCTGCATTTATAATTCACTCATGGGGAGATGACATCAACCTAAAAAGCTCCTTGTCTAAGATAGTGGATTTTGAACCATTAAATGAGCCGGGAGCGAGTGACAAGTCAGGAGAGAGGGTTCAATAACTCTGAAATTTCACATTTCAAGTAGCCAATGGTGAGGCTTCATCACTAAGTTTGTGCAGTGGGTAGTTCAGGCCAGACAGAGGGAAAAAACTGCACAGTCCAAGGTGACAGTGAGGGAGGCTGAGGGGATGGACACTAGGAGGACATACTTTTTTGTTTTAGGAGGAAATAGAGACTTAGCTACTGCAAAAATTCATGCTTTAGAGGAATAGGGAAAGCACTTGATTCTTGTGCTTGTGGGGTGCGCAGTTAGGACCATGATGGGAGGAATGATTTCACAATCGTGGAGGTTAAGGCTGGGCCTTAGGCATAGAAACTATGCAATGCAACAGTCCTGGGAGGTAGGAACTATGAATTGCGTAGTGCCAAGGGGCATGGTCACACCTTAAGTTCTAGAAATGCACATTGCACAGTCTAGGCAAGATAGGTGGATCCAGGTTGCTTGGTCGGGAAGCTTCTTCAGAAATGATTAAGTGTGAGACCAGTGAGAATGATGTGTATAGCGATAAAGCTTCAACTGCGATCTCACACTCAGAGTACTTGAAGATGTAACAACATAGATCACCCATGACACATGAAAAACAAATTTCCCTCTGTGTGACCAGTTTATTACCAGTTACAAAAAATGTGACACTTAAGATACACTTTGTGATCACTGTGACGACACTTGTGCGACAATGCTCAAAACTGTGTGAATGAGTGTGACCAACATTTAAATGGTTAGAAAAAGTCATATAAAAAAATGTATAACCCTAAAACCATAATAATAGGAATTTAGATGTTGTGAGATAATCAATATGAGAAAAGATGACACTTTTCCTACATTGTAAACGGGACAAAAACACCTAAAGAAAATACATGAAATGAGTTTTAACGTTTGCGACAATACATGACATTGAAGACATAATGGTGCAGCAATGATAAGGTTTCGTTCTTCAACTTAATGAGAGGTGTTCTTTGTCTTTCATATCTATCCTCCAAAAGGTTGTAAATCACACGGAGACTTGATGCAGTCTTGATAATATTCCATTGTTCCTCCATCTTCTTACCTGATGATAATCATTTTTCCTCAGCTCCTTAGGTGTCATCTAACATATCTTCCTTCACTGTCTCCTTATTTATCATATTTACATAACATGGTAGAGTTCATGTGTCTATAATAAACTCATGACAAGACAACATCATTTTGCTAAACCCCTATCTAAGATGCTGCATGATGATTTGTTGATTGAGATGAAACCATTGGTGGGCCAAGAGAAAGGCCTAGTGACTGTGGATTTTTGTAGTTCAGGCATTCAGGGCCAAAGCTTGGGCTTTGAGATTAGATAATTCATACTTCAGTCAAGGTTGAGGAAGCATATTGTGCAATTTGGGAGCTTAGCAAGCTAAGCTGAGGGGTTGGGCAGTATTTCAAACAATTGTGTAGTTCTTAAAGACAAAGGGGACTAGGTGATTGTGCAGTTATAGGATTCAGGGCATGGGCTTAAGCACATAGGTTGAAAAATGTACAGTTCTAGGATTCAGAGTATGCACATTACACAACCCAAATAGACAAGATTTCTACATAAGGGGTGAGACTGCACAATGCATAGTTCAGGAGGATTGGATGAGGCTAGGTTGTTCGGAACTTTCTAAAATTTGGCTATGTGTGGGATCAGTGTAACTGATATGAAAAGTGATAGAAATTGACTCTGATCACACACTTAGACACTAGGAAACACATCGTAGATCACCTAGAACAAATGAACACATAGTCCCCTTAGTGTGACAACCTTTGCGACAACTTACGAGAAGTGCAACACTAAATATATATTGTGCAATGATAACAAAGACACTTTTTTGAAAATATATGAATCTTTTTAAATGAGTGTCAAACATGCCAAATTAATGAGAAAAACAAGTTAACACAAATATTTCCCCTTTAACAAAATGAAAACTCCACATTACATGATAAGCGGAAATTTCCATGCCAGAAGAGGACATTTTCTATATGAAGATAAAAATGGGAACAACCCTTGAGATAGATGCAAAAAAGTGAAAACAACACATGCTAGAGAGAAGATAACATGAAAAAAGACTATTTAGAGTACAAGAAAGTGAAAGTGACAACTGAAAATATGCAAGTGACACACGTGAAAACAAAGGTGCATTGGAGCTACAGTTTGTAAAAATCATAGAAATAGAAGTAAAAATGCATATAAAATGTGAGAAAATATCATTGAGTATGAATTGAATATCGAAATCAATTGGACGTCACACAGGCATAGTCCTGATAAGAAAGTGTTATGCTTGTCCAATCTTGCGTAAAAGGATGCACTCATGCACTTGTTACAGACTGAGCATGTGTGAGGAAGTGAATTCAAGACTTCCAATCCAGGAAGGAAGCTTAGAGGCATCAGCTGACTACGAAGTTACTATGGAATGACCTTGTAATATCCAGAGAAGGCTTCAAAATTTGAGCGTAGACAAAACTTTGGAGGGTTTTTTCGTAATGACAACACTTGGCGACACACTCTAAGAACTACATATTCTCTACCTTGGTCAATTATTTTCGTAAAGGGTATAGTTCTTTAGGAAGTATTGATTCATTGTTTTGATTACCATAGATTCCACACTTACCTTGTGCATAAACATAGTCACCTTCATTCCTTTACTTGATTGAACACAAACATGAGATCAACAATCACACAATATTTCGAATCAGTATAGGGTAATGAAGTTTGTGAGTTTTTGATTTTCAGAGTATAGTTTCTAATCTCTGGTGTTTTTCCACTACTAGTAGGCTTAGAAAGTACCTCGAAAAAGACAGTTGAAGAACAAAAACATTGTTCTGCTGCCAGCGACCTTGGACAATACCCCTACGAAGTTTCTTGCTTCACCTTTCTACGCAGGAAGCCTTTATCTTCTTTCACCATTATTCATTTATTTAAAGATTTTTGTGCATCGACAATTTATTATTTATGGGAGGAAGAGGGATCTCGGCTTATTGAGAGAAGGAGAGGTTGTTCCTTCAAATGAGCATATATAAGACCTCTGATATTGGTTTTCTAAATTATATTTCCCCCTTGCCCTTCTCTACCTGATTGGATCAACTTGAAAATACTGAAACATAAAAACTTGAGTGTAGCCATAAGGTTTCCATAATAGACATGGAGGTCATGGTTCAACAAAAGGATTTCTTAACTCAAGGATTGTATTTTCCATTGGAACATAATAGAACAAAATATGTAACCCCAACAAGGAAGTAGGACAGAGAGTTAGCCAAATGTTTTAGTGTCACGAATTCCTTTTTTATTTTGCCACATTCACTTCTCAGCGAACAAAGCATATTCATGCAAGGTCTTATTAATGAACAAAAGGAAAATACATGACACAACAAGAAAGAAAAATCGAAGCACAAGAAAAAGAAGTTAAACCAAATCATAATGCAAGATAAAAGTAAAGATAAGAGAGACTAAAGAGATTAAGCTCGAGATGAGCGGAAGAAAGGGGAAAAATAAGATGCAGGTAATCCTACTCCTAACCTAATAGCTAATAGGTGAGGTCATATATAATGAAATTTCTAATGTAGCCATCGTAATCGTTCCTGACCTGCAATCACAAAGATACGATCGATTAAAAAAAATATAAAGTAGTGTGCAAGAGAAAATTTGAGAGCTTGATTAACTTGCACAACAAAAGGAAGGTCTTACATATGGGCAGAAAGATGTGTCACAACTATTAGTTTCATCAAATTCACATTCTTACCTTTTGGATGGAAACCATACATAGACAAATCTCGAAGACTTCTTATGAATTCATGTTCTTCTGTGTCATCCTTCTTAGCAAGAATGATAAAATGATGGAACTTGTTTATTGCAATGGAGATTCCTAAGTAAGATTTCTCCAACCATTCTATGATTAGATCATAAAATGCAAGATGATCCTCTTAAAAACCCCAAAATATTAAAAAAAATGGATTTTCAATTAGGGGGACTGGATTATAATGAGAATATTTTGGGCTGAAATAGATTTGATAATATTCAACAATCATGTTGAGACAGTGGCAACCTAGCATAACCATCAGTGAAGGGTGACGTACGTGAATTGCTCAGAAAAAATCTGAATAGTAAGATGTTGAATGATGAATATAGAAGGATATAAAACAACTATCATTGGATGAACTATTGAGAAAATGATAAAAATAATGACAATTATGAGAGATAGAATAATGATCAGATGAGTTGATTAACGCATCATATTTCGAGCTTATAATTAACAAATTTCAATCAATTGGAACAATTTCATAAATGCTCTACATAGTAAAGTCGTCTTCCTCACATGATGAGTGTAACAAACCATTTTATTGTGAAAAGTTACACATTGTACTAGCATCATAATCATCAAGAGAAGTGAAAAATAATTCTAGTTTAACAAACAAATGAAACCAGTCAGGGTAAAACAAGTGAAGAAGAATTTGATTCATCAAATAATCCATGCATTCACTCATGCTCAAGAGGATTCCACGTGTGATGAAGAACATGATTGTTTTCAAAATATTGTGACAAGTAAAACCCCTTTGGCCAAAGATAATATTTAGGATCATAAACTTCGTAACTCAATGATTCTACGAGAGATACGCAATCCAAACATGTGTTTTCTATAGGATAATTTCATGATGTTAAAACATCTTGAATTTGATCAGAATTCGAATCTTGAAAATTCAAGAGATCATATCTGCAATGACACATATATTTCAAGAAATAATTTAGATCGAGTGGAACCAAGTAGAAAGAAGAGTTTTGTGAAGAAGACCATATCTGACCTAAGTTTGGGGTCTTACAAAGTTACAAGATCCTAACATAACCATCAATGGAAATTGAAGTTCCCTGACTCACTGGAAAGTCCCAAAATTTTCCAAAATTGTAAAATCACATCCTTAAGATTGAAGTAGATTGTATATGGTGTACAGATAGATGCTTTCATTGATATTTATGAGATCACTATTAATCGTGTGGAAACCATATGTGTCCCCAATTTTATGATATTTTTCAACTTTGACAACCATATTACTCAAGTTAAAAGATTTATATGATCACAAATTTGAAGATGTATGAAACACAAGAATTTCATGAGAAATACGGTTTGGAGAGTTGTCTTCATGCAAGAGAAAATATGACGAGGGATGGAAATATTACTCAATGATTTGATTTTTTTCATTTTCATCATGGATAATATCACCACCTTCTGTCAATTGAGAAGTTAACTCATTGGATGAAGAACTTGAAGAGCATGGAATATCTTTGTTGCAAGTAAGTGCATCACAAATGATAGAGCACAAGGGATTCTGGGATGAAGAGGAAGTTTCGATACTGACATTTTCTTTGGTTGGATCAGATTCCAGAAATAATTTCGTCAGATCAACAAGTTTTAGAGGATCCGAAAAATCAAATAATGTACCTAGGAATTTGTGATATCATACATGGATAGAGTCATCATATAGGAAATATTGTTGCCCAAGGCTACAGATTGATCGAAAGAGTTTACTTCATTTGATTCACTATTTATATTAGTAGATTGAAAATAATTCAAGAATGGAAGTGGATCATCTTGAAATGGAGGATCTTGAAAAAAAAATATTGAAGGCATATTCGCCTTCCTACTTCTCTACCTGTGTAAAGGGACTACCCCTTACATGATCTCGATTTAAACCCAAAACACGAAAACGAAGAGTGTAGAAGATGATCTGTTGGAGAATATTTATTGGGTGGGTCACCATAAAAAGGGTCATGGCATGTAGATGATATAGGATCACAAAAATCTACATCAGATTCGAGGCTAGAGTTATGAATGATAACATCATGTTGCAGAATGGGGAAGTTAGTTTTGCCCATTGGCTTCATGAGCCATTATTCGATTTCCTCCATTAAATATGAGTCATGAGAAATAGAGAAAGAATGAGAAGATGGATGAGGAATTTGATTTCCGGATTTTTAAACTTTATTACAATTACAAAGAGGCACCTTCATCATAATTCGAAAAGGATGAGGACAAAGAACAAAAGGATTAATAAATTTATCCTCTAAAATTAGAGGTGTCTCATGATTCACAAGAGTTGGGGAAGTAGGAATATAAAGGGGTTCAGGTTCGTCGTGTAAAGAGATAAGAACTAGGCGCTCAAACTCTTGTTTCAAGAAATCCTGATTGATGTCTTGTTCAAAAATTTCACAACAAATGTGAAGGAATCGATCGGAAAAATCCTCAACTAATTCATTAGGGTTCATTCTTAAGATATTAATTCTTTTACAAACTTCTCGATAATTATACCTGTCAAAGGCTTGATGAAGATCCCTGAGGAAATGATGAAGGGAATGGCTGGAAGAAGGTGGAAAAGTATGGCACCATCACTTAGAACCACCTTCAAGGGTGAGGAGGAAAATCACACAAGCAAACTCTTCATCATTTATTTTGTAAGATCCATAAAATTTAATAAAATAAGAAATGTGCTTGGTTATGGATGTTCCATCCGTACCATCAGAGTAGGATTTGATTATGATCCGTTTTAGATAAGAGGTTAAAACTAGATTCAATGCATTGAGATTTTCATATGGCCCTCCTTTTAACACTACTATTGATGGTCCCTTAAATCCATCAACCAAGGGTTCTCCCTAATGTGAAGTCCCAATTAGACCTCACATTGTTTGGAATAGGAGCCCCATCTGGAATATCGGCCCGGTTTCAATGTATTCTTATATATATGCCTTGGATATTACTGTCAACAACCGAGAGGAGTGCACATGCGCCTTTGAAAAAAAGTTGTGTGCCTAGTGAGTGTTTAATCATATGTTTGTCAGAGTTATTTCATTGTGGAGGGGAGGAGAAGTGAGGCTCTAAGAGAGAGGTAGTAGTACCACCCTAGTAAATACACACATGAATAAGAAGAGTACATGAAACATCAAGAAGGATAGTCCACATAGATTAGAAGGTCATTGAAACCAATATGAAAAGGAAGATCTATATGATATCCAACGGAATAGTCCGCAGTGATGTGACAACAATAATAACAATTACAACACATTCTGAATATGATAAGTACCAAAATAATTGAAATAGTTCAACTACTTTAGCACAGATGAAAGAAAACGTGAATTACAAACATTCACAAAATAGTCTTACAAATATCCATAATCCATGCACGAAGAACATGTTTGCCTTGAATGCTTATATTATTAAGTACATTTCCAAGACATATGTATACAATGAACATCACTAGCTCCAATAGTGGAGCATTAGAGCCACTCCTTGCTCCTCAAAAGAATCGATCTGTCTATCTGGTGCCTTGCTGGAGGAGCCAAGGTGAATAGTCCTTTGCTCATATAGTGACGATGTATATATAACCAAGGGGTGATGCTTCACTCTCCTTGTGACCCTTTGACTACCCTCATGACTGTTTAACATCCTACGACCTTTCAACTTACATGATTATTCATATTCCGTGTTGGTCCCTTGGACTTCCACTTTAAAATACATTTTGAATATATGTGATCCCAAATAATGATGTGGCTTATGATAACTCATGACTTAACATGACATGATACTACTGGAATGGGATGCCTGATGACATGGAAGTGTCATTCCACTATTGTTGTGTCGTCTCTAATATCTTCTTGAGAATTCCATTTTCTTCCACCTCCTCATGGTTTGTGATAAGGAATCTTCCATGATCCCATGTCTTTAGTTGTGATCACAAATTGGTTTCCCTTTACTTCGCCTACATTGACCAGCTTGCAGGTCCAACAAAAAATATTTATTTCATCATGATTCCCTTCTGTATCTCCTCCTTCATCATCTTATGATGGTGAGAGAGTACCTACAACTATAATTGACTCATGGTGAGACGAGATTAGTATGAAACCCCGTAGTCTAAGATAGTGCATTTGAATCCATTAACTAAGCTGAGACTAGGTGACAGGTCGGGAGATAGGGCTCAGTGATTATGAAATTATGTAGTTCAAGTAGCCATGGGTGAGGGTTAATTACTCAGACTATGTAGTGTGCAGTTCAGGCTAGACGGAGGGAAAAAATTGTGCAGTCCTAGGTGATAGTGAGGCATGCTGAGGGGATCGACACTGAGAGGACATACTACATAGTTTTAGGAGGAAAGGGAGACTAATATAATATGAAAATGTGTATCACAAAGGCTCATGGAAAGCCATTGAGGATTGTTCTTGCATAGTGTGCAGTTAGGATGAGGCTGGGAGGAATCATTATGCACTCCTAAAGGTTAAGGTTGGGCCTTAGGCACAAAAAATTTGTAGTGTAGTAGTCCTGGGAGGTATGAACTATGTGTTATGTAGTTCCAAAGGGTAAGGTCATAACTTGAGGTTTGGAGCTTCGCAATACGTAGTATAGGAAAGCCAGGTGGAGCCAAGTAGCTTGGTTGGGAAACTTCTTCTAAAATGATTGAATGTGAGACCGATGACACTGATGTGTATAGTGATAAGACTTCAACTATGATCTCATAATTAGATTACTTGATGAGGCAATAACATATATCACCTACGACACATGAAAAAAATATTTCCCTCTATGTGACCACTTTATGATGAGTTATGGAAAGTGGAACACTTAAGTTACACTTTGTGACGACCGTGACGACACTTGTGCAACAGTGCTAAAAAATTTGTGAATGACTACGACTGGTGTTTACATCGTTAGGAGAACTCACATACACAAACTTAGACCCTTTAAACCATTAGCATAGGCTCTTAAATGCCGTGATATAGAAAATATGTGAAAATACGACACTTTGCCTAATTGCAAATGGGACCAAAACACTGAAAGGAAATGCATTAAATGAGTTTCAATGCTTGCGATAATACATGACATTGAAGACATCATGATGCGGAAATGATAAGCTATCCTTGTTACCTCAAATTCATGGGAGGTGTGCTTTTTTCTCAAATATATCCTCCAAAATGTTGTAAATGAGATGGAGCCTTCATGTGGTCCTGATCATATTCTATTATTCCTTCATCTTCTTGTGTAATAATGATCATAATTTGTTCTCAACTCCTTAGGTGTCGCCTCACATGTCTTACTTCCCCATCTCCTTATTTATCATCTTACTGTAGCATGGTGGAGTTTTTGTGTTTACAATGAACTCATGACAAGATGACATCATTCTCGTAAACCCCTATAAAAGATGTTGCATGATGATCTAATGAGTGAGCCGAAACAAGTGGTGGGCAAAGGGAAAGGGCCAGAGACTGCGTGGTTTTGTAGGTCAGGAAGTTAGGGCCAAAACTTAAGCTCTAAGACTACACAATGCATAGTTTAGTTTTGGCTAAGGAAGAATATTGTGTAGTTAGGGAGCTGAATGAGTTAGGCTAAGGGGTTGGGCACTCGTTCTGCCAACTACACAGTTCTGGAAGATAGAGGGGACTCGGTGATTACGTAGTTCTAGGAGTCAGGGCTTGGGCATCAGAATTTAGGTTGTGAAATGTGCATTTCTAGGAGGTAGAGAAGACACATTGCACAGTTCCAAGTATTTATACTTAAAGGGTGAGACTACACAATGCACAATTCAGGAGGACTCGATGAAGCTAGGTAGTTGGGAACTTTCCGAAATTTGGCTAAGTGTGGGATCAGTGAAACGGATGTGAACAATGTAGAATTTGATTGTCATCACACACTTAGACACTTGGAAACTCAACGTAGATCATCCAGAACATATGAACACATACTCCCCTTAGTGCGACAACCTTTGCGGAAACTTATGACAAGTGTGACCCTAGAGATATACTTTGCAATGATAGTGACAACACTTGTGTGAGAGTGCACGAATATTTGGAAATGAGTTTGAAACATTCCTAGATGATGAGAACAACTCATTGTCAAAAATATTTCCCCTCCAAACAAATCAAAACTCCACTTTGCATGATAGCCAAAAATTCCCATGCCAGAAGATGACATTTTCTATATGAAGATAAAAATGTGAACGATACTTGTGATATACGACTGACAATGAACACAACACATTCTGAAGGAAATATAACATAAAAAATAACACTAGTTAGAGTACAAGAAAGTGAAATTGACAACAAAAAATGTGAACGCGACACTCAAGAAAACAAAGAACAACTATAATATGAGAAAATATCATTGTCAATGTGCATTGACTGTTGACATGGATTGGACATCGTACATGCATAGTCTTGATAGGAAAGTGTTATGGCTTTCCAAACTTGTGTAAAAGGATATGTCCATGCACTTGTTACAGGCTAAGCATGTGTGAGCAAGTGACTTCAACATTTCCAATCTAAGAAGAGAGATCAAAAGAATCAGCTGACCAAGAAGTGACTATGGAATACCCAATCATAAGATCCACAGAAGGCTCCAAAATTCGATTGTACTTAAAATTTTGGAGGGTGTTTATTGTAGTGACAACACACTTCTACAATTTTGTTGATTTCTCTACTCTCTCTTTGGAAATAGATGATGCAAAGTGACCATCTGCATATCTCTAACTTTCATTCCTCTCTTTAATTTCTCTCACAATTCTTACAATCCCCAAAAATTTAGGTGTGTCTTTCAGGATTATTTTCAGTTCCCTCACTATTAGGGAGAAAAATTTTCTGGCATGTGAACAATATCACCTCAATGCCCCACTAATGTCTTTTAGAATTTTGATAGGTAAAAATGTTGGATGCTTCTTCGAGCCCAAATTATTTTTTTTTCTATCGGTTACCATTGTGTTGTAAGGTTGATATTTCTTTTGTTTTTTTTGAAAGTGTTTTCATTATGCCACAATCCTATCATTTTCTTATACATTAGTTAGGGTCATAGGCTCTCAATGAAGCTTTATTCCCGACCTTCTCAATCATTTCATTATTTCCTTCCCCTCTAAAAAAAATAATTCTTTTACACTTGACATTCGGACTCCCGAATCCTTGACACCCAACCTTCTAACTCCCCAAATCTATTTTACCCTGAATACATTAGATGTCAGAGTTGAGACCACCCCTCCAACAATTTTCTATCTAACATCATTCTGACTTCTAACCACCTGACTATCTTCAGCTCTATCTATGGAAAAAACATTATTTCTATCAATTTCCGTGCTAAGCATTATGTTATCTTACTCCTATTTTAATTTATTTTTTTAAATAGGTCACAAATTGGATGGAGTAATAGTTGAATGAAACGTACCCCAACCTCGCCTTCATTTTCAAACAAAAATAGTTCAAACATCTGCTCACTTTTATAAAAAAATTATATGAATCATGTTGATATATTTTTGCTAGTCAGAGTCCTAAGGGTCTTCTTCGTTTCCTCTTTACATGTTTTGGAACTTATTTATGATTACAAAGAAATAACTTTAATTTCACTCTAATTATTTGAATATAAGGTAAACATGAAATATACTAAAGAATTTGGTTACTAAATTTATTTCTCGTTTAACAAATATTTTTTAGTTTTAATGGTTTTTTCAGGACATAAGAGGGAAAACAAAGCTAAATCTACTACATGAAGGAAACTTGTTTGATAGATTAAGGAAATTCCTAAACCGATTACAAAATCCGCAACTAGAAGATTATTTCGATCAAGAAGCTAATGAAGAATTAGTTGTTCAATGCTTATTGTTACAAAAGAATTCACAACAAATTCAATATCAAAACATACAATTATGCATTCTCAAGTACCTAGTATGAAATATATCGCCCCAACCAATGTCTTGAAACGAAAGAAAAAGAAACAAAAACCTACCTAAGCTGATGCCAACAACAAACTCAAGCAATTGAGAAATTTTATAGGGAAACAAACCTGGACTAAGCCTAAAAAAACCATAGATGTATAGTATTCAATACCATCATGCTCAGACCTTTTCAATACCCCGATACCACCACGTTTCAGGAACCAATAATGACCATGCACCCTTAATTATTTCCATTTCCTTTTCCATTACCTCAATTTCCATGTTATGATTGTCGAGAAGCATTGACCAACCTCCACCACCACATTGTCATGTTTCTTTGCACTCTCTCCCATCATAGGTGTTGATTAAGTTATTAGACATAGAATATTCAAAGAACCTTCCTTCCTGACCCTTGATTAAACGTCATGTTTCCAACACAATCATGCTTAGACAAATTTAGTACCCCGCTAAAGCCACATTTCAAACAAAATGAATGATCATGCACCCTTAATTGTTTCCTTTTACTTTTCCATTACCTCATCTACCATGTTACAATTTCCGAGAAACATCAACCAACTACCACCGCCATGTTGTCATGCCTCGTTTCACTCCCTCCCATCGCAACCATTGATTAAGTTATTAGACAAATAATATTCAGAGAAAAATCAATCCTGACCATTAATAATAATAATAATAATGAAATTTCACAAGTGACCATCCACCCGAAGTTGAAATATATACGCTTGTCAATGCATTAATAGAATTTGTAATTGCATTTATGAATCATACTTATTATTTTTTTGGTTGTTTACTTTATTTTCATTTTTTTTTCAAATTTTAATTTAATTATCAATAATTAGAAGGTAGATGGTAGGATTTAACCTCCACATACTATTTTAGAATATTTCTGGTAATATTCACAAATAAAAAGTTGATATTTATCTAAAAAGTAATTATGCACTTTCTATATTTTCTATATATTAATTAATTAAAAAAGCGCCATATTAACAAGTTTGATATGAAATGACTTGTGGTATTTTAGCCATCTAGTGTTGATAAATCCATGGTATTGGCCCATTACATTGTCACAAAGCTTATTTATAGGTTAAGAATCTTCATGATTAAGTGTGATAAAATCTCCATAATTAAGAATCTTGTTAAATGTTTTACATGATACATCTCACATTACCAAAATTAAAGAAAAAAACCAATAAAATGTTAAACTAAATTGTAGCCCTATTTTAAATTATTATTATTGTTATAAAAAAATAAATAAAAGGCCTAATTTCTATCTTTATATCCCTATAGCTTTATATATGAGTTAGAAACACATATATCAATCTAGAAATTAGTTTTTTTTTTAATTAATAATAGTAGTTTAAAATAAATTTATAGTTTAATTTAAGTTTTTATGGGTTTCTTTTGCCGGGAGGTACATTTTATAGCTCATTATAATGACAATGTATGATTTTCTCCCTATTCAACCTAGAGTTGACACATGTCCTTTAAACACAATACTCTAAATAAAAAAATTGTTGATTATAATAAAATATGAAACAAGTATACATATTTTCTTACTTTTCAATTAAAAGCATTATAAAAAATTAATAATCTCATTCTTATGGTCACTTGGTTAGTTGTTAATATTGTTAATATTACAATCTAATATGAAAGAGATGTGGTAAAAATATTTCAATTTCCCTTTGCGACTTATAAACAAAATATTTCGATGTCTAAGTTAAACAATATATTTTTATATAAACTTTACAAAGATAAAATAAATAAAAAATAAAAAAATAGAAAATTATATATATATATATATATATATATATATATATATATATATATAGAGAGAGAGAGAGAGAGAGAGAGAGAGAGAGAGAGAGAGAGAGAGAGAGAAGTTAAAAGAAATTGTTTGAATATCCATATTATCTAATATATTTTGATATATATTGTTATGGAACCAGCTCAAGAAAAGATAGAAAAGATAGATCAACGCCTCAGAATTCAACCTCTTCGAGGGGGCAACCTCCTTTACATTACATAAATGAACAATTCTTGGATGATACAAATGACAAAACCTCCTTTCTATACATAGGAGTCTAAGGAGTCACAATATAATCCAGCTGACCTAACAATAATAATATAAACCCACAAAAATAACAATAGAGGGATTCTATGGGGCACAGAAATAACAACATGGGGGTAATAGGGGCACAACAATATAAATAAGGGGTATAACTACAATAGTAATGGGGTAATCACTAGTATTATAGGGACCCAACATGCCCCTCTCCTTCAAAAAATCATTGTCCTCAACGCTTGAGTAGTTCTGGATACTTCTGCATAAAATTCTCATCCTCCCACGTGGAATCTTCAGCGGATAAGTTCTTCCACTTGATAAGATACTCTGAAATTGACCGATTTCATAGCTGTCGAGTTCTTGTTTCTGTGACTGCTTCCGGTTCCAATATAATTTTTCCTTCCTCATCAAGTTCTGGAAATATTGTTTGCACTGGGAGCTTGCCTCCTATAACCTTCTTTAAACATGAAACATGGAAAATTGGGTACAATCGAGAAGCTGCAGGAAGCTCCAACTTGTATGCCATAGTACCAATCTTTTGCAACACCTTGTACGAACCATAATACTTTGGTGATAATTTATTATCCTTCTTAGCTTGCTTTAGGGACATTTGCTTATATGGTTGTAGCCGTAGGAATACCCAATCACCTACATCAAAACTTCTTTCACTGCGATGTTGATCTGCCTGTTGTTTCATTCTATTTTGTGCCAACACGAGGTTATCCTTTAAGAGTTGGAGGACTTGTTCTTGATGTTCGATGTGATGTTCCACTGCCTGAACCTTAGAATTTTCTCTTAAATATGATGTGATGGATGGTGGTTGATACCCATAAAGTGCCATAAATGGGGTCATTTTTGTTGCTGTATGGAAGGAAGTGTTATACCACCATTTAGCCAGAGGCAACCATTTGACCCATTGTGTCTGTTTATCAGATATAAAGCAACGAAGATATTCTTCCAAACATTTGTTTACTATCTCAGTTTTCCCATCAGATTGAGGATGATAAGATGAGCTATGAGCTAACTGAGTACCAAGACAAGAAAATAATTCTGTCCAAAAATTTCCTGTGAAAATGGGATCTCTTTCACTTACAATAATCTTTGGGTTTCCATGTAGCTTCTGAATTGTTTCCATAGATGCAGTAGAAACTGTACTGGCTTTAAATGGATGTGATAATGCACAAAAATGTGCATACTTGGTAAGTCTGTCAACTACCACCATGATGACACTCTTTCCCTCAGACTTGGGTAAACCTGTGATAAAATCCATTGAAACCTCCTCCCAACGTTGGCTTGGAATGGATAAAGGTTGTAATAAACCCGGTGTCTTAATTTTTTCAACTTTATTTTGTTGGAAAACCAAACATTCCGCCACAAACTTTTGAATATCTGATTTAAGGCCATCCCAAAAAAATTCCTTCTTAACCCTGTGGTAAGTTTTTAAAAATCCTGAGTTCCCTCCTAAGGGAGAAGTGTGCAATTTCATAAGAATGTTTTGTTTTAGCTGGGAATTATTACAGAGGTATAAGCGATATTTGTACCATAATGAATCATTTTTCCAGCTAAATGTATCGGACGTACTAGAATCTTGTTGTAGCTTTCGAATAAGTGCCCAAACTTCTTCATCATTCTTCGATTCCTCCCTTGCTTCATTTATCCAATCTGGTTAGATAATAGAAATGGCACACAACAATGCTTCCACATCCTCATCCTTTCTTGAGAATGCATCTTCCACCACATTTTTCTTCCCTTTTTTGTAGATGATTTCAAACTCATAACCCAATATCTTTGTGACCCACTTTTGTTGCTCTTCAAAGGATAATCTTTGTTCTAAAAAGTATTTAAGGCTATCATGATCCATTTTTACCTGAAGTGTCTTCCAATTATGTAGGGTCGCCATTTCTTAAGTGCATGGAGTATTGCCAACATTTCCTTCTCATAAATAGCTTTGCTTAAAAACTTTCCCTTGATTGGATGACTTTCAAAAGCAATGGGTCTTTCATCTTGCATTAGAACGGCACCAATTCCATTTCCTGAAGCATCACATTCCACAATAAAGGTTTTTGTGAAGTCTGGTGTAGCTAAGACTGGTGCTTGGCACATGGCCTCTTTAAGATGTTCAAAGGCTTTTTTTTCTTCCAGAGTCCATGAAAATGCATCTTTCTTCAATAATGTTGTTAGAGGTGCTGCTATTCTCCCATAATTCTCAACAAACTTGCGATAATACCCTGTCAACCCAAGAAATCCTCGCAAATGCTTTATGGATGTGGGGATTTTCCATTCCTTAATGGCTTTAATTTTGCTAGGGTCTACCTTAACTCCTTCATGAGATACAATATGACCCAAATATTCCACCTCCTCGGCTCCAAAGAAACATTTGTATCTTTTTGCATATAATTGTTTCTCCTCTAATAGTTGTAGCACCCTGTCAACATGTTCAACATGATCCTTCCAAGTCTTGTTGTAGAATAGTATATCATCAAAAAATACTAACAAAAATTTTCTAAGGAATGGTTTGAAAATTGAATTCATCAAACCTTGAAATGTTGAAGGTGCATTAGTAAGGCCAAAAGGCATGACCAAAAATTCATAATGACCCTCATGAGTTCTAAATGCCGTTTTCGGAATGTCTTCAATCTTCATTCCGATTTGATGATATCCCGAACGAAGATCCAACTTGGTGAAGTAAATTGATCCATGCAATTCATCCAGTAATTCTTCAATGACAGGAATGGGGAACTTATCTTTAATAGTGAGCTTGTTGAGCTCCCTATAATCTAGACACATGCGACATGATCCATCCTTCTTGTGCACCAATACTACTGGAGCAGAGAAAGAACTTTGACTTGGTTGAATTATACCAACCTCTAGCATTTCTGGAACCATACGTTCAATTTCACTTTTTTGTACATAGGGATATTTGTACGGCCTGATGTTTGGAGGAACACTTCCTGGAATCAGATGAACATCATGATCATGATCACACATAGGTGGGAGACCTTTGGGAGTCCCAAATACCTTGGAATGATTTTCCAGGACTTTTTGGAGATCTGGAGAAATAGATGATTCCGATGTGGAAAAATCTAGCGAACATAATTGTGCAATTACACCTCTTTGCTCCTTTTTTAGAAGCTTTGTCATACTATTAGAGCTGATTATCTTTCCTGGTTTCCCTACAATACCCCTTAATTCAACTTCGTTTCCTTCATAGAAAATTTGATGAAAAGTTCTTGAAAATTAAAAGCTATTGTACCCAAGGATTGTAGCCATTGGAATCCTAGTACAACATCAGCACCTCCCATTGGAATGGAAAGAATTGGGCTAGTCAATAAATATTCTCCCATGGATAGCTTGATATTATGGCACCTTCCAGAGCAATTTATTGTTCCTCCATTTGCAATCATCACTTGACACTCTGGCGCTGGATATAGGAAGCAATTCAATTCTTTTGCTACCCTACGATGAATAAAACTGTGGGTGCTTCCTGAATCAATCAACACTATTACTTTTTTCTTCTTGATTTGTCCTTCTATCCTGATGGTTTGAGGAGTGGTAATTCCCGCAATGCATTACAAGATATGGTCGGATTTATTTGTTCTTCATCTAGGCTTTGTTCCTGGAGTATATCTTCTTCTTTTAACCTTTCTTGCTCCTTTTCTTCTTCCTCTTCACAATATATGTAGAATAATTTCTTCTCAGCACACTTATGGCCTTTAGTGTATTTGCTATCACAACTGTAACAAAGCCCTTTTGCTCTTTTTTCTTCCAATTGTTGTGGTGTCAACCTTATAGGTTGTGGAAGACTAGGAGCAACAACACTTCCGTCGTTATAGTTGTGAGTGGTATGCTTCCTGGTTGCCATAATTTTGCTTTCCATTTTCTTGCTAACCTGAATGCCTTCTATAATTAATCAGGTTCCCAAAGGCGAACATCATGTTGGATATTATCCTTTAAAGACCCTATGAACACATCAATCCTATGCTCCTCTGGAATATCTTTTACCCTTATGTTCAATTTTTGGAACTCCTCAATGTGCTCCATTACTGAACCCTTTTGTTTGAGACTTATCAATTGGCTAAAAAAAGTGTTGCTTTTTGTATCTCCATAATGTGCTATCAATTCTTCCGTAAAAATTGCCCAAGTGATAATTTTTTTACGAGAGCAAAGCCATTGATACCATACAAACTGATTTGGTTCCAAGTATACGGTTTCCATACGTACCTTTTGTGTGTTTTGCACATTATTGGGATCGAAGAACTGCTCCATCTGTAATATCCATGTGGCGGGATCCTTGCCATCAAACTTCCTCATATCGATTTTTGGAATATGGTGGGTCTTCGATCCAACATTAGCATCTATGGAATCATGATTAACATTACTTTTGTTCACATCATGAGTTTCCTTTACAACCTTTTCAACATTAGTAAGTATTTCTTGTAGAAACTTTGTCAAATTTGTCTTCAAATCTGCCATGTCTGTCTTCAAATCTGTCCTCAAATATGTCTTCAAATCATCCATCTCAGCTTCCATGCCCTTTATCTTAGATTCCACTCCATTTATCTTAGATTCCACGCCATTTATCTTAGATTCCACGCCACTTATATTAGCTTCTGTTAGCTTTTGTGAGCGTGACATTTGTTGCACTTGTTCTTGTAATTTTGATATATCATGTAGCATTTCTTCCTCTTCTTCATGAGTCATGCTAGAGCTTTCAGGTTCCTTACTAGGTGTTTGCATTTTCTTTCCTCGCGGCATCAGTTACCGATAATAATTCTTTACTATGCCCTTTGAATTCCATTAAACCAAGCTTACACAAAAATTTAAAAAAAAACTACACACCATTTTTCACTTTATAGAAGCCTGATATTGGATCTGATGTATCTCTGTAATTTCAAATCATCCAGTTATGAAATTGCAACCTGCAGTAGCCTTCTCCGTCCTCTTTCCAATGCCACGAGTCTGACCCAAATTGGATTCTCCAAGGAAGAGTTATGTGAAATCTCCCACAGTGACTTGCTTTTAGGCTAGTTTAGTAGAGCGAACTTGTACGACGTGCCAAGAGTCACTTTTTCAACCTTTGAATCTGAAACACGCATACAAGAAACTAAAGTCCGTCCTCTTTCTATACCTTCTCACGAAATTTCAATCTGATCCCGAGAGAGAAAGTTATGACGATTTTCCCTAGGTCACCAGTTTTGAATGTAATTCACGAGTCTGCAAAAAGACCAACTTCCTCAGATCATATCTCCTCAAATATCACGCGAAAAGCTCTGAAATTTGGACCCAAGATTCAGCGTGATTTCTTATCAAATGGGTTTTTTTTGCGACTTCTGAAACATCACAAAAAGAATTTATAGCAAAAATGCCACGATGACCTGTTTGGAGCAGCGGAACCCTAGAATCCAAAGCTCTAATACCAGATGTTATGAAACCAGCTCAAGAAAAGATAGAAAAGATATATCAATGCCTTAGAATTCAGCCTCTTCGAGGGCGCAACCTCCTTTACCTTACATAAGTGAACAATTATTGGATGATACAAATGACAAAACCTCCTTTCTATATATAGGAGTCTAAGGAGTCACAATATAATCCACCCGACCTAACAATAATAATATAAATCCACAAAAATAACAATAGAAGGATTCTATGGGGCATATAAATAACAACATGGGGGTAATAGGGGCACAACAGTATAAATAAGGGGTATAACTACAATAGTAATGGGGTAATCACTAGTATTATAGGGACCAAACATATATAGACACATATATATAGAGAGAATAAGTAATTAAAAGTAAAATAATTTATTTAGTCATTGATAAGAGGGAAATGTGTAATTCATTCAATTTTATATATATATATGGAGAGAGAGAGAGAGAAAGAACTATGTCAACCATTGATTTATAAAGCACTAAAAGGGATATTTTAAAATATAAACATATTTTCAAGTTTTGCATTGTAAAAGTACATTTCCATATCAATATATTTGATCCATCTTAGCACTTGGTAGGTTAGTGGTTAAGATGGATCTATACTAGATTAATTTTGACAATATGAGATATATCATGAATTTTTTTTATCCCTATAAACATTTACTAGACATTTGAATTATATCACTACACTAATATATAATAGTGTTGTTACTCGCTATAAATGATCAATAAGGAAAAAAGTTAATTGCATAGAAAATTGATATTTTTATTGTGCCGAGAGGCACTCTCTAGTATAGTGTGGAAGAGATGTTGTAATGTCCAGCCTTGTTCTATGTTATCATGTTATGTAAACATTAGTGTCTTAAAAAATTTAGTTTTGACAATCCATGGTTTTTCAATGGTATCTTAACCCATTGTATTCTTCTATAATATATCCAATTTAAAGACATAAAATTCCAATCAATTTTCCCTTTCTAGAAAGAAACGTTTTTAGTTGAGTAGTAGCAAGCGTAAATAAGGGGGTTTCGATCAAGTTGAGAAACATTATCATGACATAAGAGACGTGTCATGAAATGTTTTGATGTTGATCAAAATTTACCAATAATCTAATTTACATGATTACACTAATATATAATAGTGTTGTTATTGTTTGCAAAAGATCGATAAACAAAAATTTTAATTTCATATAAAACCAATATTTTTATTGTGCCAAGAGGTACTCTTTATCCTAGTATGGAAGAGATGTTGTAATGTCATGTCTTGTCCCATCCTATACTATTATGTAAACATTAGTATTTTCAGAACCTAAGTTTTGGCCACCGATGCTTTTTCCATAATATTCTTAACCCTTTATATTTTTCTCTAATGTATCCTATTTAAAGACAATATTTCCTAATGAATTTAGTTTTTTACAAATAAAAATATTTAGTTGAGTAGTAGTAAGCCCAAGTAGGGATCTATTATCAATTTGAGAGACACCATCGCCTTGGAGTGATTTTGATCTTCCTTCGACTATGACTTTAGCAGAAGAATGAATATTGTTGCTAACATGTGGTCTTGGTTGAGTGGATTTTGGTAGGGTTGAGGCCCCAAATAAATAGTAATAGCAAGGAAGGGGTATTCCTAAAACATATTAACTAATTCATTTTGGTCTTTGAAATAAAAAACACACACATACTTGAAGCTATTGTGAAAAGAGAAAAAAATATCAAATCCATACACACGTATCTTCTCTATCAGGAAAATGCATGTGGCTACTTTGGGTTTGGCATTTCTTCCAAATAAATATATATATGACATTGATCCTTTTATCTAGAGATTCTCCTTTCTGTGACACATAACCAAAATATTCAATTTAAATATTCTACTAAATATTTTATGTGGGTGACAAAAGATATTCACATATGTGGTGCTGAAACGAGTTACAAATAATTTCAGTGATGAAGTGGGAAGAAGAGGATTCAAGATGGTGTACGAAGGTGTTCTACCTAATCAAAGAGAGATTGAAGTGAAGAATTTAAAGGGAGTATCCCAAGCTAAAGGACAATCCTTGGAAGAGGTGACAATTATAGGGAGAGTCCATTGCCATAACCTTGTTCATATGTGGGGTCTTTGCACAAACAGTGAACACATATTGTTTTTGTATGAGTACATCCCAATGGGTCGTTAAACTGATTTTTTTGATAACTAGGGTGGATTTAGCTCAGTTGTGTTGGAGTCTATAAGAATATATGGGATAGCACTAGAGGTAGAAAGTGTTATAGCCTACCTGCATGAAGAGTGCTTGGAGTGGGCTCTCCATCGAGATATCAAGGTAGAGAATATGCTACTAGATGAGGCATTTTATCCCCCAAATATTTGTTTTTTTCCTATTAAAGCTAATTAAGAGGGTCTCCTAGATATGTTGCACTCGAATACTAGATACAAGAAGGAAACATTTTACTGCAATATTAGATGTATAAAATTTTCGGGTTGACATTTCTCTACTTGTAAGAAGAATGAATAATCTATGCTTTATTCAATTTCTTGAGGAGGACAAGGAATGTTCCTTTCAAAATAAGGCTATTGACTTGGTGATTATACAAAGGAATGTGGAGAAGGTCATGGACATAAAATTTGTGAGTGGAGCATGATATGATTACTTTGAGTTGGAGGTGATTGAGAGAATGGTGATGACATTGTTTAAGAGTATTCAAGCCTAACTGAATAACAAGACATCCATGGGAAATGTTGCTAAAATGATGTAAAGGACCCTCAATGTTTCTTGACCACCTTAGCCAAATTTCTTCCTCAACTTATTGTATTCCAATAGTAATTGATATTGAGATATGATATAAGAATAGTCTTGTTTATCTATCTCTACATAAGATGTTTAAATTCTGGGTTTCTTAAATTTTTGATTGAAGCAATGTAAACTTTGAAACGGGAACTGATACTATTACCCGCTTCGTAGAGATGGCAAAAAAATGACCTGATTTTCAAAAGTGGTGATGCAGAATACACATGTTTTTTGTAGAACATGGTTTTTGGAACTTTCATTTTTTTCATGTGCATTAAGTTTTAGAATGGTAGTGATTTTCATGCTGATTTTAAAAAGTGACTATTCTGCATCACACCCTTTTTTTAAAAGACCTATTGTTTGACTTTAAATTTTTAGTGTGTGAAATGTAAAAAATTATTTTCTAAATTTGATAGTTTTTGAAGTGGTCATTTTATTCATATTTTCTTGTTCTCTATCTTTTTTTTTTTTTTTTAGTGGGGTTTTTATTGTTTTTCATTTTTAAATTAGAAAGTCGATAGTTTGAATTTTAGATAATCTACATATTTATACATCCTTAATTAATTTTTCAATCCACATGAAATAATTGTTTCTAAAAAACAACATTTTTTAACAATGGACATAAAAATAACCATTTTTAACATGAATATAACAAAAAACCAAACGTTTTGATAATTTTTTGCTAGAATTAACATGTCAAAATCACAATTTTTATACAAAAATATTAACTAAAAATGGTCAAATAATAGTTTTTTTTATGAATTTCATGTCAAAAAAATTATAATAACAACTTTTTTTTCAAAAAAATAATAATTAACTTAAAAATCAATGCGAAAATCACAAATTACAAATATTGAACACATAACAACTTTAATTCATTGATTATTCTTTTCATGAAATGTCAGAGTCAAAACATTGCAAAGCTTGATTTCCAGGTATAACTTAAATTTAATCAACAATGTCACGTAATCCAAACTCTTCGTCCTCTAGAGTTTCATTATTGTCATCTTCCACAATATTTTCTGCTTCCTTTTGCGCAATTTCCTCTTCTAATGGGTCTTTGATGTCTGCAAATATCCGAATATATGTCTTTATAAACATTCCATGTAATGGTGGTTGGGGTTCCTTTGCCTTTTTTGCCACACGTGATTCACTAAAGTCCCCTTTCTTCAACCCAATTTCTTGCATTGCATCTGGAAGAAATTGAAGAGCATTAATTCTTTGCTGAACGAAATTGCATTGTAATGGATCTTTCTCAATTGCAATGCAATTTCTTCCTTTTTGAAGGCAGCATGCTAGTGTTGTACCTAATTATCAAGCACAAAAAAATAATGAAGTAAATTAGTACAATGACATATTAATTAAAAAAAAAGAACATATTGAAATTCAATTCCATGTGGCAAAACCTACTTGAGCCAGAAAATAAATCCAGAACCCAATCTCCTTCATTTGAACATATGTCTATAAGATAGTTAATCAATAATTGTGGTTTTTGATCAGTGATAACTATCTCTCCTTTCGTTTCTTTGTCTTCATATGTTAGTTTTCTCAGAACAGCATCATAAGTCAGTATTTGGCTATGACTCTTTCTACCCACCCGATTAAAAATCATAGACATATGGCTATCATATTTTGCCCAACTATCAATATGAATGAACTCACAGTCATTTATAAATTGTTGATCTTCATTGTTAAGAAGATTTGACTTTTGCCTGTAACATAAAATAGTAAAATTTCAATTAACTTGTACATAAATGAATTTTTCAACATTAATCAAATATACCTTTAAACATCTTACCATGTAAGTTGCATCCTTGAATTTTTTTTCCCCTTGAAGTTTGACAATACCATTGCCAATTGTGTGTCTGAATGAAATGTCACAAATCTCCATAATGGTGATGACGTCACTTCCATAAATCTCGCCACCACTTTATTAAAAGCTTGATTAGTATAAGGGTCACTATCATAGTAAATGTTTGGAATATTGAAACCATGGGGAATATCTGCAATAACCAGGGCATAATCCCTTTTTGGTACGAGCTTAGCAATGTCTTCATAGTCGCCTTGTATTACTTGATATTGAATAGTGTCTAGCCCATTCCAAATGAAATGATTAAGAGTTGGATCAAATTAAACATTCTTAATACGTTGCTTTCTCAGTCTTTCAATCTTTATTTTTTCAATAAAAGTCTTGAAACTATCTGGTGCTCCATTACCTTCTTTCCTCATCTTTTACCAAACAAAAAAATGTATGTGTAAGTTTTAAATTAAAAATAGTACACAGATGATTAAAATTGAATGTATAAATCAAGTTACATTTTTAAATGCAAGATAAAAAGCTTTTAATGCTGATGTAGAACTTGAATCTGGATAGTTGCGTACAACATCATCCCAACTATCTTCATTCAACAATTTAACCATTTGTTCCTGAATTTTCATGTAAACTTTGTGACTGCATAGATAAAGTAAGAAAAAGTTAATATAATGATATGTATAACAAATACTACCAATAACAACATGTTTTATTTAAAAGATAACTATAATCCTGGAAATAAGTAAAAATAATTCAGCAAACTTACTTTTGAAATTCTTCAGACATTTCTTCCAATGATAATTCCCCTGACCTCACACGAGATAATATTGTTTTGACAATTTTTTCATCTTTCACTCCTTGCATCGCCCTCCAAGGCATGATGGTCATATCGTCTAGAAGTTGCTTCAGTTCAGGAGCTGATTTATTGTTGCTACATATCAATGGCTTAGACTTTTTGACCCTCTGGTTTTTAATGCCAATGTCTTCCCACATGCTAAAAATGTCATCAATCAAATTCCAAATATCTCCAGTTCTAAAAGACAATTGGAAAATGTTATCAACACCTCTGAATAAATCACTATATCTGCTGTCTTTTCCACCTTTTGAATTGGTTTTCTCTTCAATTTGATAGCCTATTTCCATACAACATTCCTTTCGGAAATCTGCAGTAATATTTATCTTATCCCCACCACATTTTTCTAGGAATTCACTATGAATAAATCTAAACTTTTGGATCAAAGTCATAGACATCCTATATTCATTATCTGAATTATGATCCCATGCCACTAACTTTGCTTCTGTTTCATTTAAACCAGCATAAATGATACATTTCATTGTTTCAAAACGTGGGTTATTAGGATATTCCTCCATCAATTGTCTTTGAGCTTCAACAGAATGGTTCCCCCCAAGCACATAATAATTGTATTCAAAACATTTTGACTTATCAAATGCTTCTTTGTTGGGAACTTGAAGTGGATCAACAAGAAGCACATAACTAACCACATGAGCATATGGATTGTATCTCATCAATGTCTTCAAGTTGTGAACATGCAGATGATGTGGCTTTCTGACTTGATATTGGCATTGTCCTTCACTTGCCTTATAGGTTTGTCTGACATTTAACTGAAATGTACGACCACCATAAATTAAGTTTCTGTTTGTCAAATTCTGTCGAATGGCATTTTGTTTTGTTTTGATTATGCCATCATCTAAATCAACTCCTGGTGTAATGATTTCTCTGCTTTCTTTTGAAGTTTCACTATGTTCTTGATTGCTGGTAATGACTACTTCAAGATCTTCAACTCTACTTTTTTTCGTCATAACATTCTCAAGGGATCTATTCTTGGGCATTGTTACTTTTGGTCTTTTACGACGTTCCTCAGTTCCAATGTCATCTTCAGTAATGGAAACATAGGCTTCATTGTCAATTTCAACTTCATCGTCCTCAAAAGTAACTTGTTTACCCTTGCTAGATTTATCCACCAGAGGCCTTTTTTTCTGATTCTTTGGATGTAGTTTTGTAGCATCATCAATTACTACATTTTCCATGTTTTCCATATCTTCTTCTAACACTAAGTAAAAATGGCTGACAACTTTCATGATATCATGCTCTATGAAATGAATGCCTCCCAACCTAATTGAACAATTTTCAACAAAATTCTGCCAAACAAAATATCATATGTTAATATAAACAAAGTTAAAAAATATAGCGAGACACTTTCAAAACGCAAAATAAAAATACAAATAACAATACTTACGATGTATTGTGTCATCTCATTTACGATTTGTTTACACAACTTTGTAGTTACCTCTCTCGTGTCATATAATGAATATGATAGTCGGTATTTAATCCTTTCATGTGACTTGGGAGCTTTTGTAAGTACGTAAACAACTTCAGTGTTTGGTAGCGAACACATATCTATGACTCTTCCCATCACCTCCAAATTTTCATTATTATGGGGTATATCAATGTATAGATATATATTCACAGTTCTGCTCTCTCTTTCTTTCACATACCAGACTCTTGATGGAAATTTCACCTCTTTTGAACTTTTCCAATCTGAGATTAACTTCTTATCACTTGAAGCACTTGAAATATTTGTAGGCATGAGCTCAGGTGGAGTTCATTCACCAATGTTTTTTGAAGATACACCTTTAAGACTCTTTGGTCCAGAAAGATTCACAGAAATTTTCCTTGATGCCATTTTCCTAAAAGAAAACACATAAATTAGTAAATAAAAAAACATATTAACTTAAATTAATAACAAAAATATACCATAAATTTTTTATTTGTATAAACAGAATTGCCCAGCCACCTCTAACGGGCAGGCGGGTCGATGGTTGAGCGGGAGCTCAGGTGAGGGATAATGAGGCTAAGTGGGCATTTAGGCAAGTATGGGCGAGCCCCTACCCATGCGCCCCCCACAACCCCCTAAGCTTCCCCCCCTCCCCGCCCCCCCCCCCTTCCCTCACCCTAACCCCTACCGTCCCCCCACACTCCCGCACCCCATCCCCCCTTGCCCCCCGCCCCCAAAACACTCTCCCCCCCCTAACCCCCGCCCCACCCAAACACCCTACACCCCCCAACCCCTCCCGCAGCTGCCCCTCCCCACTGCGCCCACCCCTACCCTTCCACACCCCTACCCCCGTGCCCTAACCCATCCCCCCCCCCATCCCCGCGCCCTACCCCTTCCCCTACCCCCCACCTTTTGCCCCTACCCCTACCCCCACCCCCCCACCCAATCCCCCTACCCCCCCCTTACACCCTACCCGCGCCCTACCCCCCTACCCTTACCCCCTCCATCCCCCACCCCTACACCCTATCCCCGCCCTACCCCATTACCCCCACCCACCCCCTACCCCCCCCCTACACCCTACCCGCGCCCTACCACCCTACCCTTACCCCCCCCATCCCCCCCCCCCTACACCCTACCCCCGCCCTACCCCCTTACCCCCCCCACCCCCTACACCCTACCCGCGCCCTACCCCCCTACCCTTACCCATCCCCACCCCCCACCTCCTACTCGTGCCCCACCCTTACCACCCCACCCTTACCCCCTACCCGCGCCCCACCCTTACCCCCCCCCCCCACCCTTACCCCCTACCCGCGCCCTACCCTTACCCCCCGCACCCCCTACCCATGCCCTACCCTTACCCCCTACCCTTACCCCCTACCCTCGCCCTACCCTTACCCCCCCACCCCACTACCCCCACCCCCATCCCCCTACCCCCCCCCCATTCCCCCCCTGCCCCCTCCCCACCCCGCACACCCTCTGCCCCCTACCCTGCCCACCCTCCCCCTCCCCCACCCCTCCCCCTCCCCAAACCCCTCCGCCCACCCCTCCCACCGCTCCCCCTCCCTCGCCCCCCCCCCCCCGGCCCCTCCGCCCACCCCGCCCACCAATCCCACCCCTCCCCCTCCCCCACCCCCTCCCAGCCCCTCCGCCCACCCCGCCCACCGTTCCCACCCCCCCACCCCGCCCACCCCTCCCCCTCCCCTGCCCCCTCCCCGGCCCCTCCGCCCACCCGTCCCCCTCCGCCCACCCCGCCCCCTCCCCGGCCCCCTCCGCCCACCTCGCCCTCCCCCCGGCCCCCTCCGCCCATGCAGCGCCACCCCCGGGTCGCCTCTCCCTGCCCGACCGACGGCGGGTCAATTCCCGGAATCGACCTGCCGCCGGTCAGGCGGGGCGGGGCGGCCCGGAGGTGGCGCTACGCGGGCGAAGGGGGCCGGGGGGAGGGCGGGGTGGGCGGAGGGGCCGGGGAGGGGGCAGGGTGGGCAGAGAGGGGCGGGGGGAGGGCGGGGTGGGCGAAGGGGGAGGGGTGGGCGGAGGGGCCGGGGAGGGGGCGGGGTGGGTGGAGGGGCCGGGGAGGGGGAGGGTTGGGCGGGGCGGGGGAGGGGCCGAGGAGGGGGCGGGGGAGGGGGAGGGGCGAGGAGGGGGCGGGGGAGGGGGAGTGGTGGGCGAGGTGGGCGGAGGGGCCGGGGAGGGGGAGGGTGGGCGCGGCTGGGAGGGGCCGGGAGGGAATAGGGGGGTAGGGGTAGGGGGTAGGGGGGATGGGGGGGGTAAGGCACGGGTAGCAGGGGTAGGGGATGGGGGGGGGGTAAGGGTAGGGCGCGGGTAGGGTGTAGTGGTGGGGATGGGTAAGGGTAGGGGATGGGGGGGGTAAGGGTAGGGGGGGTGCGGCACAGGTATGGTGTAGGGGTGGGGATGGGTAAGGGTGGGGGGGGTTAAGGGTAGGGGGGTGGGGGGGGGTTAGGGTGTTAGGGGGGGGGGGATGGGGGGGGGGGGGGGGTAGGGGGGGGGGGGGGGGGGTTGTAGGTGGGGGCAGGGGCAGGAGGGGGGGTTTGGGCGGACGCGGGGGGGATGGGGGATAGCGTGGGGTGCGGCAGCCAGGGGCGTCAGAGTTAGGGTGTGGGGGTGCGGGTGGTGAGGGAAGCGGGTGGAGGGAGAGGGGGAAGGAGTTAGGGGGTGGGGCCCATGGGGCCGGCGTTAAGGAAGGGGGGAGGAGTTGAGATTGGAGGGGAATGGGAGTTAGGGGGTGGGCTTATGGGGAGGAGAGTTGTGGGGTAGGGAAGGAAGAGTTGGGGAAAGGGTGCATGGGTGGGTGAGTTGGGGGTGGCAAGGGCTGGCGCATGGGTAGGGTAGAAGGGGGAAGAGGGCATGGGTGAATGGGAAAGATCGGTAATGGGTTGGGGGAAGGGGGCACGACGACGGCCTACCCACGATTATTGGGTGATTGAGTTTGATTGGGCCCACCATGCTCACGATTGACATAATTGTTATTTTGGCTTGGAATAATCTTCTTCGTTAAAATAATTTAATATAAAAATTTTGAAAAAAAATTGAACTTACCTTTCAATTGCGATAATTCTTCATTGAATATGTTGTTTCATTGAATATGTTGTTGATAGAAATATAGCTACTCCACAAATTCACAAGTCTTTCAACGAACTTCAGAAAACCTCGATGTGAGGTAAGTAATAGTGATAACGAAATTTAATATATAAGTGAAATTACGAAGATGTCTTTCTGTACGATTAATGTGGGATAATTTGTTTTAAATTATTATAGAGCAAATATTGTAGAGTTATTTTACAATGGATTGAATGTGGGATTAATTTGTTTTAGAATATATTATAAAAATTAAAAAAAAAAAATTAGTTGTTTAGTAAATATTATATACTTTAACTATTAGAATAATTAATATAGAAGTTGTAGTTTACAATTTGAATTTCAGTGATTGATTTCATAAAAACAATTAGTTTACATTTTTCAATGAATTGTAGAATAAAATAATAAAGGTAAATAAATCTAACAAACTTTTGGAGGGAAATATTTTCGCGAAACTTTTTGGAGGGAATATTTCATTCTTTAATCTATATAATATTCTTAGGAGACTCCATTTGTATCATTCAACATCTTCTATTTGAAAGGGATGGATTGTTCTAATGGTGAAGTTTCGATTTATACACCATCAACATCTTCATCGCGTAACAACTCTATTCATATTGATGAATATAGAGAGAATTCTTCCACTATGAATAGAAAGTCAATTCTTCCACTTAGTCCCGATTCTAAAGAATACGAGAGCAGCACTGATGAAAGAGGGGATGGAGAATTTAAAATTAATAGAGTCACAGATTCCAGTTAGTCCAAATTCTAAGGACTATGAAAGCAACGATGATGAAGAGCATGATGGTGAAGTTCAAAAGAATGGAGTGTCACGATGTCCACTTAGTCCTAATTCTGAGGACTATGAGAGTAGCAGTTTTGAAGAGTGTGATGGTGAATCAAAAGAATGGAGGGTCAAAGTGTCCACTTAGTCCTAATTCTGAAGACTATGAGAGCAGCAGTTTTGACGTGCATGATGGCGAATTTCAAAATAATGGAGTGTCACGGTGTCCACTTAGTCCTAATTCTAAGGACTATGAGAGCAGTAGTGATGAAAAGTGTGATAATGAATTTCAAAAAAATGGAGTGTCAAAGTGTCCACTTAGTCCTAATTCTAAGGACTATGAGAGCAGCAGTGATGATGAGTGCGATAATGAATTTCAAAATAATGGAGTGTCAAAGTGTCCACTTAGTCCTAATTCTAAGGACTATGAGAGCAGCAGTGATAAAAAGCATGATGATGAATTTCAAAAGTATGGAGTGTCACAGTGTCCAGTTAGTCCTAATTCTAAGGACTATGAGAGCAGCGGTGATGAAGCGCGTGATGATGATTTTCAAAAGATTGGAGTATCACAATGTCCTCTTAGTCCTGATTCTAAGGACTATGAGAGCAGCAGTGATGAAGCGCGGGATGACGATTTTCGAAAGATTGGAGTATCACAATGTCCTCTTAGTCCTGATTCTAAGGACTATGAGAGCAGCAGTGATGAAGTGTAGGATGATGATTTTCAAAAGATTGGAGTATCACAATGTCCTCTTAGTCCTGATTCTAAGGAGTATGAGAGTAGCAGTGATGAAGAACAGGATGATGCAGTTAGTCCTAATTCTAATCAGTATAAAGGTAGCAGTGACAAAGGACAGGATGTAGCATCTTCAATAAGTAAACAGCCACATTTTCAACGTAGTCCTAATTCTATGGACTATGAGAGTAGCACTGACAATGTACATGAGGAATAATATCCATTAAACATCGAGTCAGATTTTCCATTTAGTCTGAATTCTAAGGACTATGACAGTAAAACTGAAGAAGGAGAAGATGAAGGTTATCCTCTCGGTCAAAATTTGAAAATCAGAGCTGATCATAGTGTGGATAACATTCCTCTTAATGATGATGAAAATCCTTATAAAAATGGTGATCCAATGATGGAGATGTTGCCAAGAAATATTGTATCGAGGAGTAGGAGCAGACCTTTTCATATCAATGAAAACTATTCTAGTTATACAAGGGGTAGAGCAGAATATCTGATGAGAAGAAGTTCTATCAACGCTCTCATTTCAAGTGAATGTTGCCAAAAAAATTGCTTGAAACGTATGGATTTCACATTTGCATTAGAAAGCAGGAAGAGATATTTGTCAATGAATAAAAGCATGCAAAACTCATATTTAGTTGGCTGCATGCAATCTACATTGTCAGGTTATGATTATCATATTAGGAATTTATTATTGTGTAGAAAAGCTTTCAAAATGTTTCATTCAATTGGGAATTTTCGTCTCTCGAGAATTCAAGAAAATTTGGAAAAGGATCCCACATTTTATTCAGAAGTACGTTATAAAAGACAGTTTGGGCCATTATCAAATACTGCAATGTCATGGATGAAAGATTTCTTTTCAAAGCATGGAGAGTGTATGCCAAATAGAGAGACAATACATATTCCAGATAATTTTTCAAGATGAGAATTCTACAACTTATACAAAGAATATGTAGAAAGTTCTAAGGGACAGGGCCAATTTATTACATATCAATATTTTGTGAAGATATGGAAGAAAGAATTCAATAATGTTCGTATTCCTAAGAAGACAAGGATGGGGATTTGCAGTACATGTGCTTCTCTTAAATCAAAAAGGGACAAATGTGAAGGCTTAGAAAGAGGTAAGTGTTCATAACTTTTACTTTTAAAATTGTATAGTCATCAACTATGAAAACATATTTCTTAATGAATTTGTTTTATGTTGTGTAGATTTAATTGTCAAAGAACTTCACGAGCATCGCGAATAACAAACAAACGAAATGAAGAAGTTGTACAAGCATCGAAAGAAGTGTTATGATAATCCAAATAAATATTTGGGTTTGATAATTGATGGTATGGACCAGAAGAAAACACTTTTACCACATTTTGTTCGCACAGCCAAAAATCTACAAGAAGAAAATTTTATTCAGTTTCACTTGGTCGGTTGTATGGTCTTCAATGGGAAAATGTTGCCAAGGGTGTACTTCACAGCTCCAAATATTCATAATGATGCAAATCTGACCATAACCATAATTCATGATGTCATTTCTCATTGCTCTGGTAATCTTCCTAAAGTTTTGTATCTACAATTGGACAACACTTGCCGTGAAAACAAAAATCAGGTTGTTTTTGGGTATCTGAACATGCTTGTTGAATTAAGAATTTTTCAAAAGGTAAAGGTTGGTTTCCTTCTTGTTGGGCACACTCATGACCATATTGATCAGATGTTCAGTCGTTTTTCAGTCACATTGAGGAGGAAGGAAGTTGGGAGCTTGCCATCACTAATTGAATGTATTGAGAAATCATACATGCTAGAGCCTGCTTTTGAAGTGTTGGAAGAAGTTGTTGACATGTGAAGGTTTATTCTAGGATCATATGGTGAGGGGAAATGCATTGAACAACTTAATGATATTAGCTTCCAACATCAATGTCGTATAAAAAAAATTGATGGGAAAACACTAATATGGGGCAAGAAGTTTTCAAATACTACAGAGTGGGCACTGTCATCAGGTTTGCAATTTTTGAAGTTCATTCCAAATCGTCCAATATTTGCATCAAAAATATTGTTATTACAATCAGTTGGTGAAGTTTAGAATGCACACAGATAGAATAGACATATAAATTATTCTGATTGTCTAGAAGAAATTAAAAAATGTATTAGATATACATATGAGTACTTTGACATTGCTGATTCAGTTTGGTGGGAGTCATTTTTCAATAATCAAAGTGATATCATTTCAACAACAACCAATGAAGATATACCTTTGAAAAATCCATTTATTCGGCCACAAAATGTGTCGAACGAACAAGAGGAAGTAAACATTGTTGAACAACAACAAACTCAAGGTATTATTAATTCCTCACGGGCAATGGAAAGAGAGATGTATATTGGTTCCAGAAGATATCGTGCACAACGTGAAGCCATGTAAGACCTTTATAGGGGTTTAGTACATGATATTAAGGAGGGTTGCATGATTGCAGTGCTAGCAGATGGAGATCCCAAAGGGTATCCATTTTGGGTTGCTAAAGTTATAAAGGTCTTTACAGAAAATGTGTTGGGTCCTTATAATACTAGTGATTACCCCATTACTATTGTAGTTATACCCCTTATTTATATTGTTGTGCCCCTATTACCCCCATATTGTTATTTTTGTGCCCCATAGAATCCCTCTATTGTTATTTTTGTGGCTTTATATTATCATTGTTAGGTCGACTGGATTATATTGTGGCTCCTTAGACTCCTATATACAGAAAGGAGGTTTTGTCATTTGTATCATCCAAGAATTGTTCATTTATGTAATGTAAAGGAGGTTGCCCCCTCGAAGAGGCTGAATTCTAAGGCGTTGATCTTTCTTTTCTATATTTTCTTGAGCTGGTTTCATAACATTTGGTATCAGAGCTTTGGATTCTAGGGTTTCGCTGCTCCAAACAGTTCATCGTGGAATTTTCGCTATAACTTATTTTCTGTGACGTTTCCGATGTCACAAAAAAAACCCATTTGATAAGAAATTGTGTTGAACCTTGGGTCCGAATTTCATATTTTTTCGCGTGATATTTACAGAGATATGCTCTGAGGAAATTGGTCTTTTTGCAGACTCCTGAATTACATTCAAAACAGGTGACCTAGGGAAAATCGTCATAACTTTCTCTCTGGGGATCAGATTGAAATTTCGTAAGAAGGTACAGAAAAAGGACGAACTGTAGCTTTTTGTATATTTGTTTTAGAACCAAAGGTCGAAAATTGTACACGTGGCACTTCATACAAGTTCACTCTTCTTGAAAGGTCTATAATCAGGTCATCTTGGGAGATTGTGCATAACTCTTTCTTGGAGAATCCAATTTGGATCAGACTGGTGGCGTTGGAAAGAGGACACAGAGAGCTACTACAGGACACAATTTTAGAACTAGATGATTGGAAAGTACAGAGATACATCAAAGGCAATATCAAGCGCCTACAAAGTGAAAAAAGTTGTGTAGATTTTTTTAAATTTTTGCTTAAGCTTGGTTTGAAAATTTATTTTGAAGGAATTCAAAGGGCATAGTAGAGCATTATTATCGGTAACTGATGCCCCGAGGAAAGAAAATGCAAACACCTAGTAAGGAACCTGAAAGCTCTAGCATGACTCATGAAGAAGAGGAAGAAATGCAACATGATATATCAAAATTACAAGACCAAGTGCAACAACTCTCCCTTGCACAAAAAGGAACAGAATCTAAGATGGATGGTTTAAAGAAAGATGTAGAAGCTAAGATGGATGGTTTAAAGAAAAGTGTAGAAGCTAAGATGTACTATTTAAAGAAAGGCGTAGAAGCTAAGATGGATGATTTGAAGATAGATTTGAAGACAGACATGGACGAATTGAAGATAAATATGAATAAGTTGCTACAAGAAATGGTCACTAAGGGTGAAAGAGTACTAAAGGAAACTCATGATGAGAACAAAAGAAATGTTAATCATGATTCCATAGACTCTAATGTTGGATCGAAGACTCACGATGTTCCAAAAATCGATATGAGGAAGTTTGATGGCAAGGATCCCGCCACATGGATATTACAGATGGAGCAATTCTTCGATCTCAGTAATGTGCAAAACACACAAAAGGTATGTATGGAAACTTTATATTTGGAACCAAATCAGTTTGTATGGTATCAATGGCTTTGTTCTCGTAAACAATTTATCACTTGGGCAATTTTTACGGAAGAATTGATAGCACATTATGAGGATACAAAAAGCAACACTTTTTTTAGCCAATTGATAAGTCTCAAACAAAAGGGTTCAATAATGGAGCACATTGAGGAGTTCCAAAAATTTAACATAAGGGTAAAGGATATTCCAGAGGAGCATAGGATTGATGTGTTCATAGGGTCTTTAAAGGATAATATCCAACATGATGTGCGCCTTTGGGAACCTGATTCATTAGAGAAGGCATTCAGGTTAGCAAGAAAAATGGAAAACAAAATTATGGCAACTAGGAAGCATACCATTCACAACTATAAAGACGAAAGTGTTGTTGGCCATAGTCTTCCACAACCTACAAGGTTGACACCACAACAATTGGAAGAAAAAAGAGCAAAAGGGCTTTGTTACAATTGTGATAGCAAATACACAAAAGGTCATAAGTGTGCTGAGAAGAAATTATTCTTCATAGATTGTGAAGAGGAAGAAGAAAAGGAGCAAGAAAGGTCAAAAGAAGAGGATATATTCTAGGAACAAAGCCTAGATGAAGAAAAAATAAATCCGACCATATCTTTTAATGCATTGGCAGGAATTACCACTCCTCAAACCATCAAGATAGAAAGACAAATCAAGAAGAAAAAGGTAATAGTGTTGATTGATTCAGGAAGCACCCACAATTTTATTCATTGTAGGGTAGCAAAAGAATTGAATTGCTTTCTATATCCAGCACCAGAGTGTCAAGTGATGATTGCAAATGGAGGAACAATAAATTGTTCTGGAAAGTGCCATAATATCAAGCTATCCATGTGAGAATATGTATTGAATAGCCCAATGCTTTCCATTCCAATGGGAGGTGCTGATGTTGTACTAGGAGTCCAATGGCTACAATCCTTGGGTACAATAGCTTTTAATTTTCAAGAACTTTTCATGAAATTTTATGTGGAAGGAAAGAAATTTGAATTAAGGGGTATTGCAAGGAAACCAGGAAAGATAATCAGCTCTAATGGCATGACAGAGCTTCTAAAAAAGGAGCAAAGAGGTGTAATTGCACAATTATGTTCGCTAGATGTTTCCACATTGGAATCATCTATTTCTTCAGATCTCCAAAAAGTCCTGGACAATCATTCCAAGGTATTTGAGACTCCCAAAGGTCTCCCACCTATGCGTGATCATGATCATGCTATTCATTTGATTCCAGGAAGTGTTCCTCCAAACATCAGGCCGTACAAATATCCATATGTCCAAAAAAGTGAAATTGAACGTATGGTTGCAGAAATGATAGAGGCTGGTATAATTCAACCGAGTCAAAGTTCTTTTTCAGCTCCAGTAGTATTGGTGCACAAGAAGGATGGATCATGGCGCATGTGTCCAGATTATAGGGAGCTCAACAAGCTCACTATTAAAGATAAGTTCCCCATTCCTGTCATTGATGAATTACTGGATGAATTGCATGGATCAATTTACTTCACCAAGTTGGATCTTCGTTCGGGATATCATCAAATCAGAATGAAGATTGAAGACATTCCGAAAACGGCATTTAGAACTCATGAGGGTCATTATGAATTTTTGGTCATGCCTTTTGGCCTTACCAATGCACCTTCAACATTTCAAGGTTTGATGAATTCAATTTTCAAACCATTCCTTAGAAAATTTGTGTTGGTATTTTTTGATTATAAACTAATCTACAGCAAGTCTTGGAAGGATCATGTTGAACATGTTGACAAGGTGCTACAACTATTGGAGGAGAAACAATTATATGCAAAAAGATCCAAATGTTTCTTTGGAGTCCAGGAGGTGGAATATTTGGGTCATATTGTATCTCATGAAGGAGTTAAGGTAGACCCTAGCACAATTAAAGCCATTAAGGAATGGAAAATCCCCACATCCATAAAGCATCTGCGAGGATTTCTTGGGTTGACAGGGTATTATCGCAAGTTCGTTAAGAATTATGGGAGAATTGCAGCACCTCTAACAACATTATTGAAGAAAGATTCATTTTCATGGACTCCGGAAGCAACAAAGACCTTTAAACATCTTAAAGAGGCAATGTGCCAAGCACCGGTCTTAGCTACACCAGACTTCACAAAAACATTTATTGTGGAATGTGATGCTTCAGGAAATGGAATTGGTGCTGTTTTAATGCAAGATGAAAGACCCATTTCTTTTGAAAGTTGTCCAATCAAGGGAAAGTTTTTAAGGAAAGCTATTTATGAGAAGGAAATGTTGGCAATACTCCATGCAGTTAAGAAATGGCGACCCTACCTAATGGGAAGACACTTCAAGGTAAAAACGGATCATGATAGCCTTAAATACTTTTTAGAACAAAGATTATCCTCTGAAGAGCAACAAAAGTGGGTCACAAAGATGTTGGGTTATGACTTTGAAATCATCTACAAAAAAGGGAAGCAAAATGTGGTGGCAGATGCACTCTCAAGAAAGGATGAGGATATGGAAGCATTGTTGTGTGCCATTTATATTATCCAACCAGATTGGATAAACGAAGCAAAGGAGGAATGGAAGAATGACGAAGAAGTGTGGGCACGTATTCGAAAGCTACAACAAGATTCCAGTACTTCTGATACATTTAGCTGGCAAAATGATTCGTTATGGTACAAAGATCTCTTATACCTCCGTAAGAATTCCCAGCTAAAACAAAATATTCTTATGGAATTACACACTTCTCCCTTAGGAGGGCACTCAGGATTTTTAAAAACTTACCACAGGGTTAAGAAGGAATTTTTTTGGGATGTTCTTAAATCAGACATTCAAAAGTTTGTGGCGGAATGTTTGGTTTTCCAACAAAATAAAGTTGAAACAATTAAGACACCGGGTCTATTACAACCTTTATCCATTCCAAGCCTACGTTGGGAGGAGGTTTCAATGGATTTTATCACAGGTTTACCCAAGTCTGAGGGAAAGAGTTTCATCATGGTGGTACTTGACAGACTTACCAAGTATGCACACTTTTGTGCATTATCACATCCATTTAAAGCCAGTACAGTTTCTACTGCATTTATAGAAACAGTTCAAAAGCTACATGGAAACCCAAAGATTATTGTAAGTGACAGAGATCCCATTTTCACTGGAAAATTTTGGACAGAATTATTTTCTTGTCTTGGTACTCAGTTAGCTCATAGCTCATCTTATCATCCTCAATCTGATGGGAAAACTGAGATAGTAAACAAATGTTTGGAAGGATATCTTCGTTTCTTTGTATCTGATAAACATGCACAATGGGTTAAATGGTTGCCTCTGGTTGAATGGTGGTATAACACTTCCTTCCATACATCAACAAAAATGACCCCATTTATGGCACTTTATGGGTACCAACCACCATCAATCACATCATATTTAAGACAAAATTCTAAGGTTCAGGCAGTGGAACATCACATCGAACATCAACAACAAGTCCTCCAACTCTTAAAGGATAACCTCGTGTTGGCACAAAATAGAATGAAACAACAGGCAGATCAACATCGCAGTGAAATAAGTTTTGATGTAGGTGATTGGGTATTCCTACGGCTACAACAATATAAGAAAATGTCCCTAAAGCAAGCTAAGAAGGATAATAAATTATCACCAAAGTATTATGGTCCGTACAAGGTGTTGGAAAAGATTGGTACTATGGAATACAAATTGGAGCTTCCTGCAGCTTCTCGATTGCACCCAGTTTTCCATGTTTCATGTTTAAAGAAGGTTATAGGCGACAAGCTCCCGGTTCAAACAATATTGCCAGAACTTGACGAGGAAGGAAAAATTATATTGGAACCGGAAGCAGTCACAGAAACAAGAACTCGACAGCTACGAAATCGATCAATTTCAGAGTATCTTATCAAGTGGAAGAACTTATCCGCTGAAGATTCCACATGGGAGGATGAAAATTTTATGCAGAGGTATCCAGAACTGCTCAAGCGTTGAGGACAACACTTTTTTGAAGGAGAGGGACATGTTGGGTCCCTATAATACTAGTGATTACCCCATTACTATTGTAGTTATACCCCTTATTTATATTATTGTGCCCCTATTACCCCCATAGTGTTATTTCTATGCCCCATAGAATCCCTCTATTGTTATTTTTGTGGCTTTATATTATTATTGTTAGGTCGGCTGGATTATATTGTGGCTCCTTAGACTCCTATATATAGAAAGGAGGTTTTCATTTGTATCATCCAAGAATTGTTCATTTATGTAATGTAAAGGAGGTTGCCCCCTCGAAGAGGCTGAATTCTAAGGCGTTGATCTTTCTTTTCTATCTTTCCTTGAGATGGTTTCATAACAAAATGAGGATGTTACAAGTGTTGAAGTACATTGGTATGCCACAAATACAGACCCATTCAATGGTGTGTATAAGCCAGAGATGGTAGTTGAAAAAACAAATGGTGGAAATAGAAAAAGAAAGGGTACAAATATAAATCGTCGCCGCACAGACATATTACAATTGGAGGATGTTGACATACTTGTTTATGAGTTCAATTTAACAAAGAGAGGAACTCTTCGCTTCAAGACGACAGAGATTCTCAAAAGGTTGTTACCAGAAGGAATAATGTTGACATGGGAGTCTGCTGAAACCAGTTGTAGATCTAGAAGACTTTTGAAACTTGGAATGTTGGGCATGCATGTGGACTTAGATGGGGCACTAGTTGATGAAAGAGAAGAATATGGAACATCTTTGTCAGCATGCAGTCACTCATCTTAAGATGTGAATTGTGATGGTGTGCAAAAAAATATGAGTGATTTTGAATAATTGTTTAAGACAGATTATATAACTGATGTATGCATCATATCTTCAAATAAAATTAATGTTTTCCATATGTTGTTAAATGAGAAGTTATGAAGCATTTTTATGTTGTTGGATTATGTCTTAAGTATGATAAATTTTATTGTTTAAATATCTACAGTGCAATATCAAATTAGAGATATAATGTTTGTTTTATTCAGTATACAAATAAAGACTTTTGATTTCATTCAGTGATATAATTTGTTCATAATTTCATGGTTTTTTAATTTTATAGTTGAAAAATTTTCAATTTCTTTTGTATCTAGCATGGTGTGGTTGAAAACATGTTAAATTTATACTTAGGAAAGAAAAATGATATTCTACCAGAAACATTAATATGTTTTTTCCTTAAAAATTAAATTTGTTTGAGACATAAAAAATTGGTTTTATTAGCATTTTTTAAAAAGTTTGAAAATTGACCCTAAAAAAAAATTATTATTCCAATATCATCACTTTCGTTTTGAAGCTATATTTTGCACGAAAATTTCGTAGTAAATTTCGTAGTAACTGCCATTTTTAAAACACGTTCAAAACTGACACCTAAAAAAAAAACATCGTTCCAGTATACACACTTTTCGTTTTTAGCACTGTTTTTGATGTTTTTTTAGGGTTTTTTGGCCAGAGTTCCCGTTTTGAGTTTATAGTTCCCATTTCAAAGTTTACATTGTTTTGATTGATTGAACAACCTAAGGGGTCCTAATAATGATATGCCTAACTCATATTCAAACTCCTTTTGATGTTAGATATTCTGCTATGGATCTTGAGTAGAGGGATAACAATTTAGTTGATCTTATCATCATCATGTTCGGTGTGGAGCTTGATTATCTTCTGTATTCAAAGGTTTTAGCCGGATGTATACCCCAAGAAGACTGTACACCCCTCCATGCAGGGGGGTGCCTGGTAAAAGTATAGTAATTTCTAGTCAATCTGGGCCGTTCATTAAGCAGAATATCGGATGGTATAATTTATGTTTAGTTTAGTTTTTTATGCCCTAGAAGGCAACCCCTTACTATATATGAGGGAATTGTATTACGTCTATGCATATATGTATTCTGAGTGAGGAAGAGAGAGGAGATTGAGAGTGAAGAGGGTGTTACAACAGATCTGCTGTAGGTTGTATCTCTTTAGTTTGTTGGATAATATAAAAGGAAGGACTGGTTGTTTCTCCGTGGATGTAGCCCAAACTGGGTGAACCACGTATATTTATGTCTCTCTTGTTTTATGTGTTTTTTGGGTTTATATTTCTGCAATATTTTATGTGTTCCATTGCTTTGTAATATATAATTTTCTAAGAACGGGTATCAAAGTCGAAGGTCTATTTGGCTGATAAACTCGCAGGAGAGAAGGTTTCTTGGTTCGAGTGGGAGCAATGGTGGAAGATGGTAGGTTTAGGGTCAAAAAATTCAATGGCCAAAACTACTAGCTATGGAAGATGCAGATGGAAGATTATCTATATCAGAGAGATCTGTACCTAACATTGAGTGGAAAGAAAAAGAAGATGACCAGTATGACAGACACAGAATGGGATATTCTCGACAGAAAGGCACTTGGAACAATACAGTTGTGCCTAGTAGAATCGGTAGCATTTAATATTTCAAAGGAAACGACAATAGTGTTTAATGTCAGCACTAGCCAAACTATATGAAAAACCCTCGGCCTCAAATAAGGTATTTCTTATGAAGCATTTATTTAATATGAAGATGTCAGAAGGTGGATCTGTTGCAAACCATTTAAATGATTTTAATATAGTTACAAGTCAGTTAAGTTTTGTAGGGGTAAATTTTGATGATGAAGTTAGGGCTCTGTTATTTCTATGCTCATTGCCAGAAAGTTGGAATGGTTTAGTTATGTCCATTAGTAACTCTGTCTCTAGATCTAGTACTTTAAAGTTTGATGATGTTGTCAGTACAATCCTTAGCGGCGAAATGAGACGGAAAAGCTCTAGTGAGACATCACATAATGCTTTGACTACAGAGACTAGGGGAATAAAAATGGAAAGAGGAAAGAGCCCAGGATATCATAGTAAGTCAAGAAAAGGCAGATCCAAGTCCAGATTCGGGATAGTGTGCTAGAAATGTGGAAAGAAAGGACACTCGAAGAAAGATTGCAAGTCTCTGAAGGGAAAAGAAGGAGACACGTAGCAAGAAACTAATCATGAAGTGAATGTAACAGGTGATGTGTTGTAATATGCTTTGATTCTTTCATTAGAAAATATTATTGATGCCTGGGTGGTAGATTCAGGGGCCTCATTCCATGCCACATCTGATAAGAAACATTTTCATGATTATTTTCAAGGAGATTTTGTACAGGTTCGATTGGGTGATGATAAACCGTGTAAAATCATTGGAATGGGTACAACTTTTATAAAACAATAGAATGGAAATCAATGTATATTGAAGGAGGTAAGCCATGTTCCAGTTCTGAAGAAAAATATAATTTCAACAAGGTAGTTGGGAGGCGAAGTTTACGTAACTACTTTCACAGATAAAACCTGGAAGGTCATTAAAGGATCGCTGGTAATAGCGAAAGGAGGAAAGGTTGGTACATTGTATTTATGCAATGATATTTCTAATTTTGTTAATGTTTTAACCTCTATAGGAGAAGATATGACATTGTGGCATCATAGGCTCGGGTACATGAGTGAGAAGGGGATGCAAATTCTTCACTCAAGAAATTTGATGCCACATTTGAAGCATGTTGACTTAAAATTTTGTGAGAATTGTGTTTATGGAAAACAGAAGAGAGTCAGATTCCTTAGAGTTAGGAAAGAAAAGAAGAGTGAAAAATTAGAGCTTGTGCATACAGATGTATGGGGACTTGCTCAGGTATCATCTCTTGGTGGCTCTCATTATTATGTTACTTTTATTGTTGATACAACCAGAAAAGCCTGGATTTATTGTATTCAAAATAAATATGATGTATTTAATACCTTTAAGAAATGGAAAGCTTTGGTTGAAAATGAGACATGAAAAAGGTTGAAGTGTCTCAGATCAGATAATGGAGGTGAATATTGTAGCAAAGAGTTTGATAGGTACTCTTCAGAGAATGGAATTTGTAGAGAGAAAACAGTTCCAGGAACACCATAAGAAAATGGTGTGTCAGAAAGGATGAACATGACAATCATGGAGCGTGCAAGGTGCATGGTATTGCATGCAGGATTACCTTTACAATTTTGCGCATATGCTGTAGATACTATTGTTTATCTAATAAATATAGGGTCTTCAAGTTCCTTGTATGGTGGTATTCCAGAGGAGGCATGGACATGTTAAAAGGTAAACTACTCCTTTTTAAAGACTTTTGGTTGTGAAGCCTTTGTCCACATTAACAAAGAAAATAGAACAAAGCTTCAGGAAAAATAAAAGAAATGTACCTTTATTGGATATGGTGTTAATGATTTTGTTTATCGCTTTTATGATTATGAAAAACATAAAATCATTATGAGCATAGATGTCATATTCAATGAAAAGGTTTTCTATAAGGATCAGCTGTAGAAAAGAAAAAGGAAAAAGAAAATAGAGAATACATAATGCTTGATAAGATCACAAAAAAAGTGATGGTGCCTGAAAATCATAATGATCAACAGCCAGAACAACAACCACAACAGCAACAAGCACTTAAAACACCTAAAAGTGGTGTTAGAAGATCTACCAGGATAAGTAGACCCCCTGAACGATTCTCTCCTTCTTTATATTATGTATTGTTGACTCATTCGGGTGAACCAAAATGTTATGAAGAAGCAGAGTAAGTAGAAACCAGGAAGAAGTGGGAGCAAGCCACGAAAGAAGAGATGGACGCCTTAGCACATAACCAGACTTGGGAGGTAGTCAGGTTGCCTGCAGGTAAAACAACATTCCAGAATAAATGGGTTTACAAGTTGAAGTTAGAAGATGGAGCGAGAAAAAGCTATAAAGCTAGACTTGTGGTGAAAGGGTTTGCATAGAAAAAGGCTATAGACTTTGATGAGATATTTTCTCCTATTGTGAAAATGACTTCAATCAGAACTATTCTAAGTCTAGTAGCAGCTGGAGATTTGCATCTTGAGTAGTTAGATGTAAATACAACCTTTCTCCATGGGGATTTGGAGGAAGAGATATATATGCAGTAGCCACAAGGATACGAGGTAAAAGGGAAAGAGAAAATAATGCGTAGGTTAAAGAAGAGCTTGTATGGCTTAAAACAAGCTCCAAGGTAGTGGTATCTAAAATTTGATAGGTTTATGTCTGAACAAGGTTATACTAGATGTCACTCTGACCATTGTGTTTATCTCAAAAGGGAAAATGATGATAGCTATATTATATTGTTATTGTATGTAGATGACATGCTTGTTGCAAGTTCTAACATGGAGGAAATAAATTTGCTCAAAAGGAAATTGGAAAACTCATTTGTAGTGAAGGATTTGGGTTCTGCAAAACAAATCCTTGGTATGAGAATAACTAGAGATAGGAAGAATCACAAATTAACATTGTCTCAAAGTGAGTACATAGAAAAGGCGTTGCAAATGTTTAATATGTAGAATGCAAAACTAGTTAGCATAGCTTTGGCTAGCCCTTTCAAATTAAGTAATGAGGCATGTCCCAAGACTCAGGAAGAAATGGCTCATATGTCTAAAGTTCCATATGCATCAGTAGTTGTAAGCTTAATGTATGCAACGGTCTGCACAAGGCCTGATATTGCACATGCAGTGGGAGTTGTAAGCACATGAACAATCCAGGAAAAGAACATTGGATGGCGGTGAAGTGGATTCTCAGGTATTTGAGAGGTACCACAAATCAAGCATTCTGCTTTGGTGGTTCAAACATTGCTCTACAGGGATATGTTGATGCAGATATGGCAAGTGACAGAGATAACAAGAGGAGCACTACAAGAAATGTTGCACTTTTAGCAAGAAAAGCAGAGTATGTTACTACTACAGAGGCTAGTAAAGAAATGATTTGGTTATAAAGGTTTCTGGATGAATTGGGTAAAAAGTTGGAGTTGGGTAGGTTATACAGTGACAACCAGAGAGCCATACATCTTGAAAATAACTCTGCATTTCATTCCAAGACTAAACATATACATCTGAAGTACCATTTCATACGGTCAGCATTGGAAGATGGACAGTTGAAGCTGGAAAGTATACATACTAGCCAGAATCCTGCAGATATGTTAAAAAAAGTTGTAACTAGGGAGAAACTTAGAATCTTCTCAGTTTCAATTGGTCTTCAAGTATGATGAAGAAGCTGAGAAGCAGCCAGGTCCAAAGTGGAGTCATTTTCTAGAAAATGAAGCAACGGTGGAGTTGTTATAATCAGTCTCCAAGTTGGAAATCGTTGGGTGTGGATCCTGATTATCTTCTGTATTCAAAGGTTTCAGTGGGATGTATACCCCAGGAAGACTCTACACCCCTCCATGCCAGGGGGTTCCTTGTAAAAGTATAGTAATTTCTATTCAATCTGGGCCATTCATTAGGCAGATGATCTGATAGTAGAAGTTATGTTTACTTTAGGGTTTTTTTCCTAGAAGGAAACCCCTCGCTATATATGAGAGAATTGTATTACATCTATACATATATGTATTCTAAGTGAGGAAGAGAGAGGAGATTGGGAGCGAAGAGGGTGTTACAGCGGATCTGTTGTAGGTTGTATCTCTTCAGTTTGCTGGATAATATAAATGGAAGGATTGGTTGTTTCTTCATGGACGTAACCCAAACTGGGTGAACCACGTATATATGTGTCTCTCTTGTTTTATGCATTTTCTATGTTTATATTTCTGCAATACTTTATGTGTTCCATTGCTCTGTAATATATAACTTTTTAACACATCAAACAAACGGTGCATGCTGTTGACCTTTAAGTATTTTGACATTGAAACTAGATATCCTGATAGGTTACATATTCCATAAAAAATTCACAGTCAATCTCCACCAAGAGAATTGAATGCCAATAGTACTGACTATGAAGATCACATAAAATAATTGCTTCCTACTTTTGTATCTTTGTATGAGACCTATAAAAAATATAAAGAGTCTAAATTGGTAGAATTCATAGTTACAACACTTATATGGATAAAATTTATTTGATATTATATAAATTAAATATTTATAAACATACATATACCATGAAAATATACACTTTAACATACATATACCATGAAAATATACACTTTAACATACATTTCACAATATGGAAATCATAAAAAATAATTAAATTGTAATTTTATTTTAAATTATAATTTTTTTATATATAATGGTATTTTCAACTCGGCTCTTATTCCTACCACAACCATTATATCGTCTACGTGAACCGCCTAATAAATAACTAGAAACTTGAACATAAGAACTTATTTTCACATTTAGTTCACATTTTCAAGTCTTTGCAAGTGACGTTCATGGAGAATTATTATTATTATTATATAAATAATTCTTTTTTATTATTAAATATACTAGGAAAAAATGCAACTATATTTTTAATCATAGATATTTATTCTTATTTTTTAGATAAATTTTATCTTTTGATAGGTCATTATTATTAAGAATATTTATAAAAAAATGAGGTTAAATATCCGTTATTCACTAAATAATTATTGATAATTAATTTAAAATCCTAAAATCTCTCTTTTAAAATAGACATAATTAGTAATAGAATCCCACCTAATGCACATAATTAAATGAATTGATTGTTATATGATAATGTTTTATAATTAGAAATGTCGTCATCTACCATTAACATCATGTTTTTTGTAATTTAACTAGTTTAGATCTATGGAGGCCAAATATACCAAGCTTTGAGAGGGATCAAACCTCTTTTCACTCTAAAAGATGTTTTCCTCTCAAGATATTTGATTCCTATGGATTTTTCTAAGAACTTGATAGATCCAATTTTTTAAGTTGAATCCATATTATATTATATAAATTACACATCTAAATGTATTTTCATTTTTATTTTTGTTAAGATTTTGATTTAATTTCTACGGAATATCCACTGAATATTTTTTTGTTGTAGTCAATATAAAGGGTTTACATATATCTAGAAAGTAATTATGACATTTTTACTTTTATGTTTAATTAAAAAAATAAGTTAAGGTAAATATTTATAAAATATTTTGATTGTGAAATGAGTTACTGTTTTTTGGAATTTGGTATTGATAATTCATAGTATTGGCTTAGGATATTGTAACAAAACCTATTTATAAGTTACTCATGACAAATTGGCGTGGATATTAATGATTGAAAGTTTTGTTATATTGTAAGCATTAAGTTTGTATATGTCTGTTAATTAAATCTAAATATGTTTACATAATCATTATTTTAATTTATATGGTAGAATAAATCTTAATTTATAGTTATATATTTTAATGTGATATATATATATTATCTTGATCATAATTTTATTTAAAAAACAAAATTACCATATAAGAAATTAAAATTTACTATTTATTTTAATTTTAACAGTTTATTATTAATTAGCTCAACATTTGTTTTACATACATGTTTTTTCACATTTGAAAAACTTTACATACTTTCTTCTATTAGGCATATTGGAAAAAAAAATATGGTAGCAAAATTTGTATTTAAAGAGAAGAGATTTTTAGGTTGATAAATTAAGAAGTAATATGATTGGAATGAAAATACTAAATGTCATCAAATTTTTTATTGATAAAAAAAATAAATTTGAAATAACAAATGGCCTGAGCCCTAATGTCTACCAACTTAAACATAAAAAATTAGAAATCTAAATAATGTTTATGTGAGTCTCTCCAATAAATAATAATAATGAAAATAGAGAAAATTAATGTTGGTAGGAAACAAAAATGAAAATAACCATATAGATTAAAAAACTACTATACAAAAAATTAAACACATTTATCTTGTGCATTTAATACTTCTTTTATCATATAATTTGAATTAAGTTGAATTTGAATTGATCATAAATTTACTTTCAACCAGAAAAAAACTAGCACATTAAAATTCCAAATTAGGTAAAAATCTGAACATCTTTACTCTTTACTAAAGTTGCTACGATATCTTAAATCAAAGAAAAAAGGTTTATTCAACACAAAGAATCCAAAATCTTGCAGGTAAAATCATTTAATATTTCTTTTAATTAATTATTTGTATAATGAATCTTTAAAAGGAAAACCATATCCTATGGATATATTAAAATCTCTATACACATAAATATTTCCATGTCAAAGTTGTAATATTCGAAAATATTCATTTGATGTAGTTTTATTATAAATTTTGTTATCATGCAATGTAAAAAAACATCATTAAATATAATATTAATATTAATATATTATAATCTTAATATTATTCAACTTAATAACTTTTATTTAATACAATATCAGATTTATTATAATATTAATTTTTTTTATATTATAATGATATTTTGTGACTCTAAACATATATGGGAGGGAAGAACAAAGACATCCAGTGATAGAGGTGAAGATATAGATGGAGTGAGAGAAACCAGAAGAGAGGGAGGGATAGACATATGGACTTCGAAGGAGAGAAAGGGAGCGAAGAACAAAGACAGAGAGAGAAAAGTGGAGAGAGAGAGAGAGGGAGTCACAAGGAAGAGATGGAGAGAAAAGGGGGAGAGAATGAGAGAGAATGGGAGAGGGAAGGAGATAGTGATAGAGTTGGAGAGAAAAGAGAGCGAGAGAGAGAGATTTGAGGGGGAGAGATAGAGGAAGGTGGGAGAGAAAGAGACAAAGAGAGGAAGGAAGAGAGCGAGGACATGAGAGAGGAGAGAAGAAGGGAGAGAGAGGAAGGTAAGAAGAAATACACATAGAGAGCACGACAGAGAAAGTGAGAGGGAGTGATAATGGAGATGGAGAGAGAAGGAAAGACAAGAGTAGCAGGGATGAGAGATAGAAGGGGAGAAAGAGGGAGAGAAAGGGAAGAGAGAGAGTGAGGCAGAGGAAGAGGGAGGGAGAGATAGATATATATGGAGAAAGAGTGTGTATGTTTTAGGGGTGATATATAAATACAAGAGAGAATGAGGGATATAAAGATATAGATAGAAAGTGAAGAGACGAAAGAAGAGACAAAAATATAGATGGTGAGATAGATAAATATGGACAAAGTGAGAGCATGTGCATTTTGGGGGTGATGTAGAGAGATAAAAAAGGAGAGATGGAGGGAGATATGGATATAGATGTAAGGGGGATAGAGGGAAGAATATTTCTTGCACTACATGCATTTATTTCAGTGTAGATGGTGATTTCTAATCCTATTTGATTCCTTGCATTGAAGGAGATAAACTAAATTAAAGAGGAGATGAGGAATAAAAAGAGAGAGGAGATGAGTGAGAGTGGGAGAGAAGACTAAGAGAGAGAGAGAGGGAGACATAAAGATGGAGGGGGAGAGAGGGTGAGAGAAAGAAGAAGAGAGGGAGGGATAAAGTGATAAGGTTAGAGGGCACAAAGAGAGAGAGAAATATGGAGGAGGAGAGAGAAGGGAGATAATGAGAGAGTGAGGGATAAAGTGACAGTGTTGGAGGGAAAAGAAAAAGAGAGAGTGATGGGGGGAGAGAAGTGGATAGAGAGGAAGGACAAGAGAGAGGATGAGAGAGGGAGGGAGAGAGAGGAGGAGAGAGGGAGGGACAAAGAGATGGAGTTAGAAGGGGAGAGAGGGAGGGAATAAGAGGTGGAGTTGGAAGGGGAGAGAGGGAGGGAAGAAGAAAGACATAGAGAGAGAGCTTGTGTGTGTGTATGTTTGGGTCTAAGATAGAGATACAATGAAGGAGAGATAGAGGGAGATATAGATATGGATGGAAGGTGGGGAGAGGGAAGAAAATTTCTTACACTAGATGTATTGATTTTAAGATACATCATGATTTCTAATACTATTTGGTTGCTTGCACTAGATGCATTGATTTCAATATAGATGTCGATTTTAATGATATTTGATTTCTTGCACTAGATGCATTGGTTTCAGTGTAGATGTTGATTTCTAATCCTATTTGATTTCCTGCACTAGATGGATGGATTTTAGTGTAGATTTTTTCTAATTCTGTTCGATTGCTTGCACTAGATGCATTAATTTCTGTGTATATAGATATTTATAATCTTATTTGATTGCTTGCACTAGATGCATTGATTTCATTGTACATGGTGATTTATAATCCTATTTGATTACTTGCACTAGATGCACTAATTTCAATGTAGATGTTGATTTCCATTGATATTTTATTGTTTGCACTAGATGCATTGATTTAAGTGTAAATGTGATTTCTAATCCTATTTGATTGACTACACTAGATGCATTTATTTTAGTGTATATGTTTTCTAATTCTATTTGATTACTTGCATTTGATGCATTGATTTTAGTGTAGATGTTGATTTCTAATTATATTTGATTGCTTGCATTAGATGCATTGAACTAAGTGTAGATGTTGATTTTTTATTTGATGTAACAGGATGTATGATGGCACATTAATTTGAAAGTAGTTAGATTAATAATGTGATTGGTTTTAGTGTTACCGGGTGCAAGCCCCGGAAGTGATGATTGATGCTATGTGATTCATTTCACTAGTTTCAATCCCACTTCTTCACCCCTGTGAGCATCACCCGATGTAATGAGTGCTAAGTGAACTATTAAAAAATCATGAGAAATTAGTCAGTTACGACTACCTCTCATGGAAATGGTCATACATGAATGACTTACTTAACGCAGTTGAATCCCAAAATGATATCTAATATAATGCACTGCGTAAACCCCCAAAATTCAAAAAGAGTCAAGGGATCTCTAAATGAATGGTTCATGAGGCACAATACTTTCTAAGGTTTTGCAAATGGGGTAGCAAGCTAAGTGGGCTTGATTGTGGGGGAAAACTCCACAGTTAAGCGTGCTTGAGCCAGAGGAGTTCTGGGATGGGTGACCTCCTGGGAAGTCCTGGTTACCGGGTCCAAGCCCGGAAGTGATGATTGATGCTATGTGATTCATTTCACTAGTTTCAATCCCACTTCTTCACCCCTGTGAGCATCACCCGATGCAATGAGTGCTAAGTGAACTATTCAAAAATCATGAGAAATTAGTCAGTTACGACTACCTCTCATGGAAATGGTCATACATGAATGACTTACTTAACGCAGTTGAATCCCAAAATGATATCTAATATAATGCACTGCGTAAACCCCCAAAATTCAAAAAGAGTCAAGGGATCTCTAAATGAATGGTTCATGAGGCACAATACTTGCTAAGGTTTTGCAAATGGGGTAGCAAGCTAAGTGGGCTTGATTGTGGGGAAAACTCCACAGTTAAGCGCGCTTGAGCCAGAGGAGTTCTGGGATGGGTGACCTCCTGGGAAGTCCTAGTTACCGGGTACAAGCCCCGGAAGTGATGATTGATGCTATGTGATTCATTTCACTAGTTTCAATCCCACTTCTTCACCCCTGTGAGCATCACCCGATGCAATGAGTGCTATGTGAACTATTCAAAAATCATGAGAAATTATTGAGTTATGACCACCTCTCATGGAAATGGTCATATATGAATGACTTACTTAACGCAGTTGAATCCCAAAATGATATCTAATATAATGCACTGCGTAAACCCCCATACTTAAATTCAAAAAGAGTCAAGGGATCTCTAAATGAATGGTTCATGAGGCACAATACTTGCTAAGGTTTTGCAAATGGGGTAGCAAGCTAAGTGGGCTTGATTGTGGGGAAAACTCCACAGTTAAGCGCGCTTGAGCCAGAGGAGTTCTGGGATGGGTGACCTCCTGGGAAGTCTTTGTTACCGGGTGCAAGCCCCGGAAGTGATGATTGATGCTATGTGATTCATTTCACTAGTTTCAATCCCACTTCTTCACCCCTGTGAGCATCACCCGATGCAATGAGTGCTAAGTGAACTATTCAAAAATCATGAGAAATTAGTCAGTTACGACTACCTCCCATGGAAATGGTCATACATGAATGACTTACTTAACACAGTTGAATCCCAAAATGATATCTAATATAATGCACTGCGTAAACCCCCATACTTAAATTCAAAAAGAGTCAAGGGATCTCTAAATGAATGGTTCATGAGGCACAATACTTGCTAAGGTTTTGCAAATGGGGTAGCAAGCTAAGTGGGCTTGATTGTGGGGAAAACTCCATAGTTAAGCGCGCTTGAGCCAGAGGAGTTCTGGGATGGGTGACCTCCTGGGAAGTCCTGGTTACCGGGTGCAAGCCCCGGAAGTGATGATTGATGCTATGTGATTCATTTCACTAGTTTCAATCCCACTTCTTCACCCCTGTGAGCATCACCCGATGCAATGAGTGCTAAGTGAACTATCCAAAAATCATGAGAAATTAGTCAGTTACGACTACCTCTCATGGAAATGGTCATACATGAATGACCTACTTAACGCAGTTGAATACCAAAATGATATCTAATATAATGCACTGCGTAAACCCCCATACTTAAATTGAAAACGAGTCAAGGGATCTCTAAATGAATGGTTCATGAGGCACAATACTTGCTAAGGTTTTGCAAATGGGGTAGCAAGCTAAGTGGGCTTGATTGTGGGGAAAACTCCACAGTTAAGCGCGCTTGAGCCAGAGGAGTTCTAGGATGGGTGACCTCCTGGGAAGTCCTGGTTACCGGGTGCAAGCCCCGGAAGTGATGATTGATGCTATTTGATTCATTTCACTAGTTTCAATCCCACTTCTTCACCCCTGTGAGCATCACCTGATGCAATGAGTGCTAAGTGAACTATTCAAAAATCATGAGAAATTAGTCAGTTACGACTACCTCTCATGGAAATGGTCATACATGAATGACTTACTTAACGCTGTTGAATCCCAAAATGATATCTAATATAATGCACTGCGTAAACCCCCATACTTAAATTCAAAAAGAGTCAAGGGATCTCTAAATGAATGGTTCATGAGGCACAATACTTGCTAAGGTTTTGCAAATGGGGTAGCAAGCTAAGTGGGCTTGATTGTGGGGAAAACTCCACAGTTAAGCGCGCTTGAGCCAGAGGAGTTCTGGGATGGGTGACCTCCTGGGAAGTCCTGGTTACCGGGTGCAAGCCCCGGAAGTGATGATTGATGCTATTTGATTCATTTCACTAGTTTCAATCCCACTTCTTCACCCCTGTGAGCATCACTCGATGCAATGAGTGTTAAGTGAACTATTCAAAAATCATGAGAAATTAGTCAGTTACGACTACCTCTCATGGAAATGGTCATACATGAATGACTTACTTAACGCAGTTGAATCCCAAAATGATATCTAATATAATGCACTGCGTAAACCCCCATACTTAAATTCAAAACCAGTCAAGGGATCTCTAAATGAATGGTTCAGGAGGCTCAATACTTGCTAAGGTTTTGCAAATGGGGTAGCAAGCTAAGTGGGCTTGATTGTGGGGAAAACTCCAAAGTTAAGCGCGCTTGAGCCAGAGGAGTTCTGGGATGGGTGACCTCCTGGGAAGTCCTGGTTACCGGGTGCAAGCCCCGGAAGTGATGATTGATGCTATGTGATTCATTTCATTAGTTTCAATCACACTTCTTCACCCCTGTGAGCATCACTCGATGCAATGAGTGCTAAGTGAACTATTCAAAAATCATGAGAAATTAGTCAGTTACGACTACCTCTCATGGAAATGGTCATACATGAATGACTTACTTAACGCAGTTGAATCCAAAAATGATATGTAATATAATGCACTGCGTAAACCCCCATACTTAAATTCAAAAAGAGTCAAGGGATCTCTAAATGAATGGTTCATGAGGCACAATACTTTCTAAGGTTTTGCAAATGGGGTAGCAAGCTAAGTGGGCTTGATTGTGGGGAAAACTCCACAGTTAAGCGCGCTTGAGCCAGAGGAGTTCTGGGATGGGTGACCTCATGGGAAGTCCTGGTTACCGGGTGCAAGCCCCGGAAGTGATGATTGATGCTATGTGATTCATTTCACTAGTTTCAATCCCACTTCTTCACCCATCACCCGATGCAATGAGTGCTAAGTGAACTATTCAAAGATCATGAGAAATTAGTCAGTTACGACTACCTCTCATGGAAATGGTCATACATGAATGACTTACTTAACACAGTTGAATCCCAAACTGATATCTAATAATTCAACCCGTTAATATATGATGGCACATTAATTTGAAAGTAGTTAGATTAACAATGTGATTGGTTTTAGTGTAAGCACCAATTTTTTTTGGAAATGTGCATTGATTTTTTTGTTATAGTAATTCAACCCGTTAAAATTGGACAGCAAGAGAGAAAAGGAAAGATGTTTACTACAATAGCATGAATTAAATATCTGAATGGTTTACTATTCAACTGCATTTTTCATATAATCGATATGAAAATATGGAAAAACTAACATAGGCAACAATAAGAATTGTAAAGGAAAATAGTTGAGATTGATCCAGGCAAGCAACATAGACTAAACTAAAGAACATAATTACATGGTCATTTCAGGCAAATAAAACATAATGTAAATTTCAAAATATGAAACTTAACACAAACATATACATAATAATGATAATATAAAAATGTGACATTGTTTCCTTAGTTTCCACACTCCAAATAGAAGGTTTGCACCTCAAGGGATTTTATCACTCTCAATCCATGATAGATCCAGTGTTATGGATCTAGGCTGGTAAATAAGGAAGAGCTAAGCTAACTTTAAATTCCCAATTCCCAAATAAATAAAAAGACAAATAACAAAAAAGCTAAAATATATGTAACAATCTAGAAGCTTAACAATGGCTATTCGTCCACCTTTCTATTCAAATATTGACAATGATGATGATATATTGACAATGATGATGAGTAGAATATTGACGCATCAGCCATGAGCTAAGCTAACTTCAAATTCCCAATTGCGAAGAAAACAACGAACGCGAAGTTACCTGTAACAATGAAGCCAAATAGGTAACATGGACTATTCATCCACCTTTCTATTAGAATTATTACAGGGAACACATGCAACATATGTGCCAATGACATCTCTACTATCTTATTCATCCACCTTTCCATTAGAATTATTACAGGGAACACATGCAACATATGTGCCAATGACATCTCTACTATCTTATTTAGGTCAAAACAAGAAGGAGAATGACATTAAAACTAGTTATAATCTTAGTAGCGGTGTCTGGATTACAACTTTTGGCATCCGTGATCTAATTACTCAAGCTTATTACTTGGAGTAAACAAAGAAAAATAATATAAAAATATTTAGGATTTACATTGTAAAAATTAATTGTGTAAAAAATCGAATTGAAGAGTTGGAGACTCTTCTCCCCTTATATTTTTCATGATTTCCAGGTTTTCACTATAAATTTGAGATTTTTTTGCCAACTATTTTTTTTGGTATGATAATTTGTGGAGATGAATAAACAGTAAGGTTGTTGAGCTACGAGAATGGAAATGGTATTTGTTTATGAATACATGCCGAACAACCTTCGAAAAATAATCTTTGGTAAGTTTTTGATCTATATGTGATCCTTATAGATTTTTCTAGTTTGATTAAAACATTTGTTTGCTTGATCGGACCCTGAAAGATGTAGAATCTTTAATTGGAAAAAATGATATAACATCAGCCATGATGTTATATCATGATAGACAAATTATAAGTCATGATAAACATGAACCAAAAGCTTACATCACACTTTCTTTGACTAAAATTTATGTACTTGAACAGAGTCATTTCCGAACAGAGTCATTTCCTCTAAAAACGATTATAGAATGCTAGGAAACAAAAACATTAACAAAAACATTGTTAGACACTTCCATGAACCTACATGTAGTTGAACATGCTCATTTTTCAGAACTAATGAGAATATTTTAGAAAATTGCCCATGTTGATCTAGTGACTGGAATATATTCTCGTGAACAAAATACGCAAATTCCTCTTATGAATTAATGTGAAAATAAAGGAAATGCCAAAGTCTGTCAAACGAAGTATGCGTTTTTATTTAATGTTTTCTTGTGACCGATTTGTTCAACCACTGCCTTTATAATATTGTTACGATGATATTTTATGTCAAGTGGTTTATCTATCGTTTATGGTATATTTATCTGTTCAGCACCGCTTGAGCGAATTTTCGTTTGAGCCGCTGGCAATATCTTCACGTATATTGAGAATAAACTAAATTGAGTTGAAAAGACATCCTGGCATTATGTATTATACAACGCAATACTTGATCGAGATGTTAGACTACATGTGTGAGGTGAGGCTAATTTAGGGCTTCTGGTTTCTAAGTGTAACGTAATCATAAAAAAAGATACTAGTCAAAAATATTACCACGCAAGTAATGCGTGTCCAACAGAATCATTCCCTAAATAGAAGCTTGTTATTTTACAAGAAGAGTGCGTGGCCAATAACTAACTCTAAATAAACAATACACGCAAATACCATGAGAATCATTTAACAATACAAGTTCACAGGTAACGCGTGACCAAAAGAACCATTCACAAATAATTTTGTCGTTTCACAGCGTTACAAAAAATTCCGTAAATAGGATATATGTGTGTTTGTTGGTGGCAGAGTCTCTCGAGATAGAATTCAGTGAGTTAACTTCTTCACCAGTTTCGTTTTTGTCTTCCTTTATGGTTTACGCAAAAGTCCACTAGATTAGATTATGGTGGGATTGCTTCAGAGGCAAATGAAACACACTAATGGATTATTAAGGCTAAATTGGTAGTGGTACTCGCTCTGAAAGTAATTACTCCGTGGCCCTGCAATTTCCCAGCTGATCGAAAGGTCTATACAACTCAACTCTCCTACCGTTTGAGGTCGACGATCGAGGAAAGGTAAGAAACAAATACTTGTAGCATTAAAAGAAAAATTCACTATTTTTTCATTTTAAAGTTGGCTACTAATCGTTAGGCCGTCGTTCATTTATTGGAGTAAAACCACAACACCTATGTGCGCTTACCCTTTCCTTCTAAGATTTTTTTTTAGTTGCGTGTAATCGAGATCGTTATGTGTGAAAAGTATTGGTTAGAATACAGAACTGCTTTAGACTTATTTGTATATAGAAGTGTTATTGGTTATGGATACACAATTCAGAATTGTATTTATGATTTATAATTAGAATTGTATTTATGATTTATAATTAGTTTTTATGGTGTTTATTTTATTTTCAAATAAAAATTTTGAAATTTTAATTTAATTATTAATAATTAGTAAAAAAATGGTAATTTTCTCATAGTAATTTTAGAATATTTTTTTATAATATTCATATAAGGAAAGTTGACATTTATCTAAAAAGTAGTTATTCTTATTTTATCTTTTTAATTAAATCAATTAATTAAAAGAGTCATGTTAATCAGTATCATATAAAATGACTTATTGTATTTTGGGCATATGGTTAAACACACACATATAAAACTAGAATTTAGGTTTTTTTTTTTTTATGATTATTAATAATAATTTAAAATAAAGCTAGAATTTATTTTAACTTTTTATGGTATTATGGGTCTAGAGGTACATTCTAGAGCTTCGTATAAGGGCAATGAGTTGTTTTATCTATGCTCAAATTGTAGATGACATGTACCTTTAAAAAATAGTACTTTAAATAAAAAACAATATCATATATGATAAAAAGAAATGATTATACATAATTGCTTAGTCTTAATTAAAAGCATTACAAAACCTCAATAATCCTATTTTCATCATGCTTACTAGGTTCATTGTTAGTATTACAATCCAATGTGAAAGTGTTTTGGTAAAAATATTTCAATTTCCTTTTGGAATTACAAGTAAGTAAATTATTTCAATGCATATGCTAAATAATATATTTTTATATCAATTTTACAAAGATAAATAATTAAAGGTAAAAAAGAATAGTTTCTATTTCTCTTATTAATATTTCAATATAGAAATTAAAAAAACTATTCCAAAATCTATAGTAACTAATATATTTTAATATATACACATAGATAGATACATAGAGAAAGTGTGTATGTATATATAGATACAATAGGAAAGTATGTTTGTGTATATCAATATATGTGTGTTGATGTTTAACATAGTAAAATATCAGTTAAAAGTAAAATAATTTACCTATTTCTTAATAAGAATGACAAGTGTAATTCACTCAAATTATATATGGGGGGGGGGGGGGGGGGGCGAGAGGGAGAGAGATCCATCTTAACCATGGATTTATCTAGTACTAAAAAGGATTAAACCTCTTGACATGTAGATTTTTTTTCAAGTTTTTGCATTCTAAAAAGAGGTTTGCATATGAGAAGATTTGATCTCTCTGCTCTTGTAGATCCATGGCGAAAATGCATTTATATTGTTTTAATTTTCGCAATATGAAATGTATCATGAAATGTTTTGATGCTTATCATGAATTGATACTTGTCAATATTTACCAACCATCTAAATTTTATAACTAGATAATTGGGTGGTTTAATTGTTGGTCCTCTTAATATGAAGTATCATGTAAACTATGAGATTCAAGGTTCAAAACCTTCAATTAGCTTATATAGAACTTGAGTTGTCCTAATGGTTAAGACCATGTATTTCCCCTAAGAGGTCACATGTTCAAAAACAGAGATGGGTAGAGTATGTATGCATGCCTTCGTAGACTTAGCAATCATGTTCAAAACCAGAGGGGGGTAGAGTATGTATGCCTTCCTAGACTAGGCAGTGAGGTTCAAAACTAGAGGGGGTAGAGTATGCATGACTTCATACACTTAGCAGTCAAATCACTACGTGGAGGTACAGGGGCTTCACTTGGGGAGCAATACCATACCACGTGGGTTCATATTGGGGGATATTTATTGAGAAAAAAATGACATAATATATTGGGGGATCTATAGAGGGGAGAGGATTTTTAGATTAGCAGGTATAAAAAATGGAGTCCAAAGTTAATGAAAAAATAAAAAGGGGTATAAAAAACGTCAATGAAAAAATGGATACCTGCAATATCTAGAGAAAGTAGGGGTTTTTAAATTGTGAAGGTGTATTGGGTTTGTATTGGTAGGGGGTCAAATAGTGTGATGTTTAGAGGTATTTTCCAATATGTAGTCAAATTAAGGGTATTGTTTAATATGCCACTAATGCACGTGATATGTTAGAGGTTCATTGAGTGAAGGCCCCGTACGCCGCGAAGGTGGGTCCCTTGTTCCACAATATTTATCATCATAAACATTACATTCCAAAATTTAATTGTACATTCTTGTTTTTATTATTGCATTGAATACTATATAAAAAATAATTACATTAGGTAAAAAGAGAACAAAGGATATATATATATATATATATATATATATATATAACAATTCCCTTAATTTCAACCAAACAAAATGATTTTCTACATCTTATAAATGATTTCCATTAACTCTGCATTGACCTCTTTTTACATGATAAATTCATGGGCTATCAAATTCATTTGAATATGAGATAAATAGAAAACTCAACGTGTGTGTGTGTGCGTATATATATATATATATATATATATATATATATATATATATATATATATATTACAATTCCCTTAATTGTGACCAAAAGAAAATAATTTTCTACATTTTATAATTGATGTTCTTTGACTCTACATTGGGCTCTTCTTACATGATGAACTCTTGTGATATCAATTTTTTAATGTTTTTAATTAGGGTATATTCATTTGCACAAAAAATGGGGTTATACCAAATTTTTGCAGATTTTGAATTTATAAATATGCAAGATTTAATTTATTTTCTTTTTTTTCACGGAAATAGGTACTCTATGTATGAAATCTACACCCGGTCGCAACAAATACCCAGGATAATTACAATCTTATTACCTTCATGGACATTTCGGATGTCAAATTTCATCTATCTACCCTCACCTAGATTACATCAAAATCCCCATATTTAGCTAGTATCCTTATTGTCCTAAAAGTATATATTTGATAAATAGAAACCATGCACATTTAACACTAGTCTTTACATAGCTTCTTATTAAGTACTATCTACAGGGTGATTGAGATCAATGCCTCAAGGAGGTTCCCCTGCTGGGCTTGCTCGTTGATTGTTATGAAGTTGTAAATCGACAATAATGTTGTAAAAAGAATCAATCTCATCCTCCAAGTGTGTAATTCACTACTATTGAGCCTCAATTAATTCCAATGTGGTGTAATGAGAGGCTTGTTTTTTCTACAACATGACATGCATATTGTTATTCCAGAGTTCATTGTTGCATGTACCTTTCTGCAGAGTTCACATATGGTTGAGGTTGAAGAGTCTAGGTCTGAGCTTGAATCCATGAGTGGGACCCGCGGAGACCGAAAACAAAAGAGAAAAGAAGGACCAACTGTGACTATACTAGATTTAAAACTTCTAGTTCCTTTTATAGGCTCAAAGGTAGTCGTCCATATAGCCCAATTGCCAATTTAGAAAGGGGAAAGCCAAATACAAAGGGAAAACAGAAAAGGAAAACGAAGTATGTTCTAAGATGAAAGGCTCTATATTTTTCTAGAATATAGATTGCGACCTTTAAGAAAACATAATTTTGCCGAGTGCGCATAAGAATAATTAAGAAGAGAATGGAAATAGCTACCTCTTAGCCTGATAGAGTGAGATGCCACACTTCCAAACTATAGTGGTGCTTTAATCCTAAGTGAAGTTGACAACTATAGACGACATGGGTAGTTTCACAAAGCTCATCACTGAGCTTCCACTTGCCTTAAATGAGCGCCACCCTTTTTATCATAACTTCCCTTCACATAAAACTTATAGGATGATCAAACCATAACCAACCTTACTCATAAAGAACAAACATAATAGTGCCTCCCCTCCTTAATTTAACCTCTCTACTATTAGATAGTCACATGCAATTTTTCAAGTTCATATCACGTAATCGAGGGTCCCAGGATAGATTTATCATCATGCAACTAACTGAGAAGACACCTTCCTCACATGCCATGAGAGTTGTGTTATATTCCCATCTAATCTTCCTTAGTACGCATAAATGGGGCATGTTGGTAGAGATGATGTTGTGAGATACCAAGGGTTTTTCTAAAGGTTACAAGGGGGTAGCGTAGGTGCTGATGAATGTGACATGATTGCATGCAGGGAACGCTCAAGGGATGCCACGTTGAGCTAGTACAAGGCCTCCCTCATAAACATTGCAAGATAAGCTTTATCATATATATGTGTAGAGATCATACAAGGAGATGGAAATGAATGGGAGGGAAGACAAATTGAGGGAGTACCAATGATTGGGGGAGGTTAAAAAGGATTTGGAGAATAGATTTGTACATGGAAAGGGAAACATATTGATATTGGGATTACATAGATCAATCGTGGGCTCCATTAGGGGATGAAAACTCGACCAACTATACCATTGTTTTTTTATTACCCTTCTATCAAGAGGCATACCTTATTGGGTAGAATATTTTCTTCGCTATTGAGGATTCGAAGATATGGAAGGAGGGGGAGCTAGAGAAAGATAAAAGGATATCTTTGATACGATGGATCAAGAAACTGAACATATTATCTTTTGTGGGAGTATTGGGTCTTACGTGTTGAATGGTTAGAGAGGAGTCACCAAAAATAGTTATATCCTTGACACAACGATGTTCAGCTATTATCGGCCCAAGTATAGTCCATACATCTTTGCCTTATTATTAGTTTTCTTTCCAAGTACCTACACAAATTTATCCACAATTATTGCTTCAGTATTGAGAAGAATCCCCCCCTCCTACCACCCCTTTTTATTTATTCTCTTAACTAGGTTTTATAACAAAAAAAAATTAAAAAATTATTTAATAATAATAATAATAATAACCTGTTATAATTAAATTAGACATTGAATTGGTGTATAATATATTCTTGTTTGCAAGACAAAACATTGCTATATTATATATAGTATACACCTCTCTAAATTTGAGCATAATCTCCAATGAGAAAACACATGCTCTTAACAATTAGACTCACTCAAGATGTGTACATGGAGTAAATTGACGAAGTGAGAATTTGACTCTATATTTTCAAATGTATTAGCATACATATTCTTTTCACACACCCAAAGTGGATATTAGATATTATTTTCTTATTCAAGGGTTGAGAAATTTTCTTTTGTATGGAAATTGGCATTCAAAAAGATATTTTAGTAGAAGTAAACATGAGATGGCGTATAAAGGGAGTATGTGATGTTGAAATTAGTGAAACACCTCATTACTAAATTAATCTCAATTTTTTCCCGTATCCCAAGGATTAAATTAGATCCATAGTGTAAAGTGCATAAGAATACATAGTCTAAAGTGCATAAGAGGGTCATCGCGCCAATTTCTTTTAGTAATTTCTTATATATCACTCCCAAGTTGCTAAAATAGTATATGGGACAATATAGGACATACACAAGCTTATTATAACTCTAGTGGGAATGGTATAATGATTGTTTGGGCATCATCCAAGCTATTCAAAAAAGTCATAATGGACAGAAAATTTATAATCTCTAATATAACTACACCCATATCAATTTATTTTCAAAGATAAAGAATAAATATTAAAAGTTCATTGATGTGTGTTGTAGCTTCCTTACAACTTAAAACTTAACTTTCTTTGAGGGGGTCAAATTCTACCTATTTCTTGAAGAACAACAACTTCGTATTTGATATTTCAAATTACAAATCAAATTATACATGAGCATTTAAATATAGATAGAACATATTAAAAGGTAATTGGGGTATGTTGTAATTTCTTTAACAACTTAAAAATTAAACTTCTTTAACATTTTCAAAAAACATTTAGCTTATAATGAGGGGGTAATATTCTAGTATTCTATTCTAATAATTTTTTATATTTGTTATTTCAAAATAGAAATCATAATACACATTATATTAGCCTCTCTTCTACTATATATATATATATATATATATATATATATATATATATATATATATATATATATATATAACTTTTATTTATTTTGAGCTAGCATCATATACTAGATCAATATTAAAAAGAGAGTTTTGCCCCTAAATACTTGCAAGAGTGGTCTTTCTCACACAGAGAGAATCCTTAAAAAGAGAGATTATTTTTTGAGTAGAATTCTGTAAAATGGTTATGATTTACGTATGAAGAGATGATCATTATAAAAACAATAAAACCTTTTATATCTCCTATTCCCATGTCACCACCCCATCATATAAAGGAAACATCTCAAAGTTAGTATTCAACTCGCTTGACAAAATAAAACTATAAATACCTCATAATCCAACTTCGAATCACTCTTGAAACAACAAATTTGTTGTTCAAAACTATAAAATTTAGTTAACGTAATGTCATTGCATTCAACTACAATTAATGATAAATTGATTTTATAAAAATATGAAGTTGATGGGAAAATTGTTTCCATGTATCTATTCGCTAATTTCACCCATCATCTAAGCTTTTACTATAAAATTGTCATATATTGCAAATGAATGTAAGTCCTTATAAGACAATCAATTACGTAGATGAAATAAAGAATGATTGAAAATATTTTGTTTATTGACTACTGATTTAGAATGACTACCTAAATATGCCTCTCGAATAATTTAAAATCACATATTTATACGTTTTAACATTTGAGAGAGTAAGCATATGGCTTGATTTTTCAATGTCAAAGAAATTATGAGCATATAGGTTTGATGAAAAAGATTGATGTTTAATTACATTTGAGACTTACATAACCATAGGTTCCTTCTCGAATCCCACATATCCACTTAAATTGTGTGAGTAGATGATTAATGCTTGTTCAAAGTTAATTATAGTATTCGTCAAAAAGATGTTTCCCATCCATATACATTTTCAATGTTCTAACTAGCTAGAGACGATTAAGTTTATTCATCTCTTCCCATAAAGGGAAGGGTCTCCACTTAGTAGACTTGAGGTGCTTTAACGTTTTTCATTTCTTCCCATAAAAGGGCATTAAATATCTTATAGTCAATATTAAGTGATATCGCTAATTTCAGTAGATATTCAAAAATGCTTGTTAAAATCTTTTTGGTAATTTCCTTGCAATTAAATATTTGTAATTGAAAAAAACACATACCTATAAAGTTTTCTACATTATATTCTCCCCATACCTATAATATATTGAGTCATATTTTTACAATTTTAAAGACTTATTTATAAAACAATGCAGAGAGATAAACCCATATACATAAAATATATTGAGTAATATGTTCACAGTTTTAAAAATTTATTATAAAACAATTCACAATTTTAAAAACTTATTTATAAAACAATGTGGAAATATATTAACCAACAACCTGAAACCCATATACCAAAATATATTGAGTCATATTTTCACAGTTTTAAAAACTTATTTATAAAACAATTCACAATTTTAAAAACTTATTTATAAAACAATGTGGAAAGATATTAACGTACAACATGAAACCCATATACATCAAGATTAAAGGTGACTAAAAGTTCCATATTCTATAATAAAATAGAATGTTGATATTAATTACATTGTAACCTCAAAAGCTACGTATAGAATGTTGATATTAATTACATTGTAACCTCAAAAGCTATGTTTGATAGACATATTTTTATTTTATAATAAAATTATATATATATATATATATTTTAGTTTTTTTAATTTTCAATATTTTGTGATTTAATATTTTATTATCCCTTATTTATATTACGAAAAAAACCCTAAAAAACTACCATAAATTAGTAACTCAATAATAAGCACATAACAGTAAATTGGTAAATCAATAATATTACAAAAAAAAAGCGAGGTTAAATTTATTTGCTATTCTTAGAAACAATTTATATCATACTCATGTAGATTTCGTTTTTTCAGTTTTCATTAATTATTGAAATTATATTTATTATTTGCTTTTTCAGTTTTCAGTAATCATTGAAATTATATTTATTATTATATAGTTCTATAGATAAGTAATAATGTGAAGATTCTTTTCAAAAGAGTTTTGATTTTGAATTAGTAAGGTGTAAATGTTAGAATATATAGAGTGAGTATTATATTTTACTAATTTTATTTTATTTTTAAATTGTTTATTTTTTTAATATAAAAAATATTAAATTTTTATTTCATAAAATAAAGGAAAAAAATATTATTAAATTTTTTAAATTAAAAGAGATTTTTTTTAAAGAACATCTAATTACTATTTTAATTTATTATTTAATGTCATTGTTTTTGGAAACCGAGATTATAATATATAATTTTATTTTATTTTTTCTTTGATATTGTGTACATAACCCTATTTTATTTAGTTTAGTTTCGGAATACAAATAGATGTGTAAACTGAAAGTTGCCAATCAATTGGCAACTATCTACATTCACTCTCACCATTCACACCCCAAAAATTGTCCCTCTAGCACCTCCATCCTTTCACATCGCATCAAATGTGAGTGGAGTGAACTAGTGAACTTCAAATTACCATGTAAGGAAGCAGGAAATACCAAAAAGTAATAGTCTAATTACTCAACATTTTTTACTCCCCGCGATCATGATTTGGAGTCCTCTGACAACCTCGAATATCTCCGCTATTGCCACCATATGCCACCATATATTCCATATTTGACTCCTTCCTTTTCACTGACTGGATTAAATTGTCTCCTATTTTTAATCTCTATTACACAATCCCTTGCTTCGTTGGATTGGCTCCCATTTCAGATCACCTAGAGTACCACAAACATTAATGCCTTCACCCTCCATAACCACATATCCTTCCTTATGGACGAATGAAATTTGAGATCGAACGCTCCCACTTTTCACACCCGTGCACCATCTCATCCATTGTTTTCAAATATGAGTCTAGTTTTGGAGTGTCAACACATTTATGTGCCTCTCTGTGAAACCATAAATTCCCTTACGCTTAATTCTTTGTTCCAGTCTTGGCATCACATCTACTTGGAGGTTGTTAGTGGTGACTTTTTAGCTAATTCTAAGCTAGGTAATGTACTTCTTAGCTAATTATATAGAAATTATGAAGTTTAACATATATTTTGGTGGTCTCTATCTTCATTAAATGGTTGCCATAACATTTTTCATTGAATTTAATATATGTTTGATGATATGGAAGCCATAGATGAATATTTTAATTCCTCCGTCCATAAATAAGAATAATCTCAAAAAATCTCATTCAAGGAGGAAATAATTATTCCTTTTTCTATACCCAACCTAGGTTGAAAATTGTCAACATAAATAGCCTACCAATCAGTATTTTGGCTATTATGAAAAATGTAGTCTCAAAATCCATTTAAATGTTTTTATGAATTCAAATCTCTTCGGTAATTAGACACATTCTTTAACTTTTAACCTTATTTTTCAAGTTAAGAACTTCAAGTCTTGGTATAAAGCGTGTAATCAGGAATTACTATGAATTTTCTCCTAACCCAACTTCACAGCTTCTAAAACTCTTCAACATATAAATTTTTCTTCTCATAAATTTGTTTTTCAAATAATCAAGTCTATCTGTATAAATTGATATACCATTTCTTATTTCTTATTTCTACTCTCCTAACGCGCCCTTAGCCATACCATAACACTATTCTATCCGTTACATCTTTAGATGCTTAATGACATTCCACCACTTTTCACTTTAGGAGGGTAGAAATAATGCCCCAAAAGTTAGATAAACTTTTAGTTTTTCTACTTGCAAGAATTACTGATCCACAATAATTGAAAATTTCAATATGTTGTTTTACAGACCATCCATTTATATCATGCACGACTTTATAAGGTCCAATTCAAATTCTTTTTGATTCCGTGCTTTTCCCTTGCCTCTTTTCTAATACAAAATACCTAAATGAACCTACCATAACTAATATACCTAAAATTATGTATACAATATGGGCTCCTATCATTTTTTTGAAAGGAGAAATTATTTACAGATAATATAAAACATGGGATTTATATCATACCTATATTGAAGGATAAATAATATTTATAGATGACTTTTAAAGGTGAGGGGTTAACGTTAATGAATCTTTAATATATGAAAATGTGAACCATTAAGATCTTGCAACAAATAAACAAACAAATAAGGTGCAATAAGAATGTCAATGTGCCTGCAACAATACAAATGTGTAAGTAGGACACCATTTACCAAAAATTTAGAAGACCCTTGCCGATATTTTGAGTCTTGAATAATTTTCTTGAATTTGTCTTACTAAGATCAAAAGTTTTCTTACAAAGATCCTAAGTCCTGTCAACTCATCCATCATATATATATATATATATATATATATATATATATATATATATATATATATATATATATATATATATATATATATATATATATATATATATATATATATATATATATTATATTACATTACAAATGTTGGAGTTGGCTAAAAATAAACAATACCTTACTCTCTTGCTATTGGTACATTGCAATACAAATAATATTATCCCTATACAAGCATATATTTATTGCTTGATTCCTAAACTAAAACTTCCACCTTAGAAAAGGTAATTCTAATTGCATGACATCAAAGAAAAATTCTTACCCAAAAATAATAGTTGCTACCTTGGGGCTAAACTGACAGTCATTACTCTTTGAAGGCACTCCAATATGGAAATGTCCACCTCAAATATCTCGTTAATAAACCTAAAAGTAACCATAGCTACTTAGTGTGTTGGACGGTAATATGTTCTTTCCAAATCGATTCCAAACACCAAAACTCCATAGGCCGGATTCCACAAACCTTTCACGAAGATCATATTATGTCACCTTTCTTTACCCAACACACTCTTCCATTTTTTTTAATTGTTGTGTTGATGTACATGTGGTGAGTCCCCTAAAACAAAAGCATGAACTTGGTTATTCACTGGAATCTAGTTGCATCCTGGTTTTCTTTCACCATCTTGTTATGAACCCAGCTCAAGAAAAGATAGAAAAGATAGATCAATGCCTTAGAATTCAGCCTCTTCGAGGGGGCAACCTCCTTTACATTACATAAATGAACAATTCTTCGATGACGCAAATGAAAAAACCTCCTTTCTATATATAGAAGTCTAAGGAGTCACAATACAATCCAGCTGACCTAACAATAATAATATAAAGCCACAAAAATAATAATAGAGGGATTCTATGGGGCACAGAAATAACAACATGGGGGTAATAGGGGCACAACAATATAAATAAGGGGTATAACTACAATAGTAATAGGGTAATCACTAGTATTATAGGGACCCAACATGCCCCTGTCCTTCAAAAAAGTGTTGTCCTCAACGCTTGAGTAGTTTTGGATACTTCTGCATAAAATTATCATCCTCCCATGTGGAATCTTCAGCGGATAAGTTCTTGCACTTGATAAGATACTCTGAAATTGATCGATTTCGTAGCTGTCGAGTTCTTCTTTCTGTGACTGCTTCCGGTTCCAATATAATTTTTCCTTCCTTGTCAAGTTCTGGCAATATTGTTTGAACTGGGAGCTTGTCGCCTATAACCTTCTTTAAACATGAAACATGGAAAACTGGGTGCAATCGAGAAGCTGCAGGAAGCTCCAATTTGTATGCCATAATACCATTCTTTTGCAACACCTTGTACGAACCATAATACTTTGGTGATAATTTATTATCCTTCTTAGCTTGCTTTAGGGACATTTGCTTATATGGTTGTAGCCATAGGAATACCCAATCACCTATATCAAAACTTCTTTCACTGCGATGTTGATCTGCCTGTTGTTTCATTTTATTTTGTGCCAACACGAGGTTATCCTTTAAGAGTTGGAGGACTTGTTGTTGATGTTTGATGTGATGTTCCACTGCCTAAACCTTATAATTTTCTCTGAAATATGATGTGGTGGATGGTGGTTGATACCCATAAAGTGCCATAAATGGGGTCACTTTTTTTGTTGTATGGAAGGAAGTGTTATACCACCATTCAGCCAGAGGCAACCATTTGACCCATTTTGTCTGTTTATCAGATACAAAGCAACGAAGATATCCTTCCAAACATTTATTTACTATCTCAGTTTGCCCATCAGATTGAGGATGATAAGATGAGCTATGAGCTAACTCAGTACCAAGACAAGAAATTAATTCTGTCCAAAAATTTCGAGTGAAAATGGGATCTCTGTCACTTACAATAATCTTTGGGTTTCCATGTAGCTTTTGAATTATTTCCATAAATGCAGTAGAAACTTTACTGGCTTTAAATGGATGTGATAATGCAAAAAAGTGTGCATACTTGGTAAGCCTGTCAACTACCACCATGATGACACTCTTTCCCTCAGACTTGGGTAAACCTGTGATAAATTCCATTGAAACCTCCTCCCAACGTTGGCTTGGAATGGATAAAGGTTGTAATAGACCCAATGTATTAATTGTTTCAACTTTATTTTGTTGGCAAACCAAACATTTCGCCACAAACTTTTGAATATCTGATTTAAGGCCATCCAAAAAAATTCCTTCTTAACCCTGTGGTAAGTTTTTAAAAATCTTGAGTGCCCTCCTAAGGGAGAAGTGTGCAATTCCATAAGAATCTTTTGTTTTAGCTTGGAATTCTTACAGAGGTATAAGCGATCTTTGTACCATAATGAATCATTTTTCCAGCTAAATGTATCAGACGTATTGGAATCTTGTTGTAGCTTTCTAATAAGTGCCCACACTTCTTCATCATTCTTCCATTCCTCCCTTGCTTCGTTTATCCAATCTGGTTGGATAATAGAAATGGCGCACAACAATGCTTCCACATCCTCATCCTTTCTTGAGAGTGCATCTGCCACCACATTTTGCTTCCCTTTTTTGTAGATGATTTCAAAGTCATAACCCAACATCTTTGTGACCCACTTTTGTTGCTCTTCAGAGGATAATCTTTGTTCTAAAAAGTATTTAAGGCTATCATGATCCGTTTTTACCTTGAAGTGTCTTCCCATTAGGTAGGGTCGCCATTTCTTAAGTGCATGGAGTATTGCCAACATTTCCTTCTCATAAATAGCTTTGCTTAAAAACTTTTCCTTGATTGGACGACTTTCAAAAGCAATGGGTCTTTCATCTTGCATTAGAACAACACCAATTCCATTTCCTGAAGCATCACATTCCACAATAAAGGTTTTTGTGAATTCTGGTGTAGCTAAGACCGGTGCTTGGCACATGGTCTCTTTAAGATGTTCAAAGGCTTTTGTTGCTTCCAGAGTCCATGAAAATGCATCTTTCTTCAATAATGTTGTTAGAGGTGCTGCTATTCTCCCATAATTCTTAACAAACTTGCGATAATACCCTGTCAACCCAAGAAATCCTCGCAAATGCTTTATGGATGTGGGGATTTTCCATTCCTTAATGGCTTTAATTTTGCTAGGGTCTACCTTAACTCCTTCATGAGATACAATATGACCCAAATATTCCACCTCCTGGCTCCAAAGAAACATTTGGATCTTTTTGCATATAATTGTTTCTCCTCCAATAGTTGTAGCACCCTGTCAACATGTTCAACATGATCCTTCCAAGACTTGTTGTAGATTAGTATATCATCAAAAAATACTAACACAAATTTTCTAAGGAATGGTTTGAAAATTGAATTCATCAAACCTTGAAATGTTGAAGGTGCATTAGTAAGGCCAAAAGGCATGACCAAAAATTCATAATGACCCTCATGAGTTCTAAATGCCGTTTTCGGAATGTCTTCAATCTTCATTCTGATTTGATGATATCCCGAACGAAGATCCAACTTGGTGAAGTAAATTGATCCATGCAATTCATCCAGTAATTCATCAATGACAGGAATGGGGAACTTATCTTTAATAGTGAGCTTGTTGAGCTCCCTATAATCTGGACACATGCGCCATGATCCATCCTTCTTTTGCACCAATACTACTGGAGTAGAGAAAGAACTTTGACTTGGTTGAATTATACCAGCCTCTAGCATTTCTGCAACCATACGTTCAATTTCACTTTTTTGGACATAGCGATATCTGTACGGCCTGATGTTTGGAGGAACACTTCCTGGAATCAGATGAATAGCATGATCATGATCACGCATAGGTGGGAGACCTTTGGGAGTTTCAAATACCTTGGAATGATTGTCCAGTACTTTTTGGACATCTGGAGAAATAGATGATTCCGATGTGGAAACATCTAGCGAACATAATTGTGCAATTACACCTCTTTGCTCCTTTTTTAGAAGCTTTGGCATACCATTAGAGCTGATTATCTTTCCTGGTTTCCCTGCAATACCCCTTAATTCAACTTCCTTTCCTTCCGTAGAAAATTCGATGAAAAGTTCTTGAAAATTAAAAGCTATTGTACGCAAGGATTGTAGCCATTGGACTCCTAGTACAACATCAACACCTCCCATTGGAATGGAAAGCATTGGGCTAGTCAATACATATTCTCCCATGGATAGCTTGATATTATGGCACCATCCAGAGAAATTTATTGTTCCTCCATTTGCAATCATCACTTGACACTCTGGTGCTGGATATAGGAAGCAATTCAATTCTTTTGCTACCCTACAATGAATAAAATTGTGGGTGCTTCCTGAATCAATCAACACTATTACCTTTTTCTTCTTGATTTGTCCTTCTATCTTGATGGTTTGAGGAGTGGTAATTCCCTCCAATGCATTACAAGATATGGTCGGATTTATTTGTTCTTCATCTAGGCTTTGTTCCTGGAGTATATCTTCTTCTTTTGACCTTTCTTGCTCCTTTTCTTCTTCCTCTTCACAATCTATGTAGAATAATTTCTTCTCAGCACACTTATGACCTTTAGTGTATTTGCTATCACAACTGTAACAAAGCCCTTTTGCTCCTTTTTCTTCCAATTGTTGTGGTGTCAACCTTATAGGTTGTGGAAGACTAGGGGCAACAACACTTCCGTCTTTATAGTTGTGAGTGGTATGCTTCCTGGTTGCCATAATTTTGCTTTCATTTTTCTTGCTAACCTGAATGCCTTCTCTAATGAATCAGGTTCCCAAAGGCAAACATCATGTTGGATATTATCCTTTAAAGACCCTATGAACACATCAATCCTATGCTCCTCTGGAATATCTTTTACCCTTATGTTCAATTTCTGGAACTCCTCAATGTGCTCCATTACTGAACCCTTTTGTTTGAGACTTATCAATTGGCTAAAAAAAGTGTTGCTTTTTGTATCTTCATAATGTGCTATCAATTCTTCCGTAAAAATTGCCCAAGTGATAAATTGTTTATGAGAGCAAAGCCATTGATACCATACAAACTGATTTGGTTCCAAATATACAGTTGCCGTACGTACCTTTTGTGTGTTTTTCACATTATTGAGATCGAAGAACTGCTCCATCTGTAATATCCATGTGGCGGGATCCTTGCCATCAAACTTCCTCATATCGATTTTTGGAATATGGTGGGTCTTCGATCCAACATTAGAGTCTATGGAATCATGATTAACATTACTTCTTTTCGCATCATGAGTTTCCTTTACAACCTTTTCACCATTAGTAAGTATTTCTTGTAGAAAATTTGTTAAATCTGTTTTCAAATCTGCCATGCCTGTCTTCAAATCTGTCTTCAGATTTGCTATGTTTCTCTTTAAATCTGTCTTCAAATCTATCTTCAAATCATCCATATTAGCTTCCACGCCATTTATCTTAGATTCCACACCATTTATCTTAGCTTCTGTTAGCTCTTGTGAGCGTTACATTTGTTGCACTTGTTCTTGTAATTTTGATATATCATGTAGCATTTCTTCCTCTTCTTCATGATTCATGCTAGAGCTTTCAGGTTCCTTACTAGGTGTTTGCATTTTCTTTCCTCGGGGCATCAGTTACCGATAATAATGCTTTACTATGCCCTTTGAATTCCGTTAGACCAAGCTTACACAAAAATTTAAAAAAAAAACTACACACCTTTTTTCACTTTATAGAAGCCTGATATTGAATCTGATGTATCCCTGTAATTTCGAATCATCCAGTTCTGAAATTACGAGCTATAGTAGCCTTCTTTGTCCTCTTTCCAGTGGCACAATTCTGACCCAAATTGCATTCTCCAAGGAAGAGTTATGTGAAATCTCCCACAGTGACTTGCTTTTAGACTAGTTCAGTAGAGCAAACTTGTACGACATGCCACGAGTCACTGTTTCAACCTTTGGATCTGAAACATGCATACAAGAAGCTACAGTCCGTCCTCTTTCTGTACCTTCTTACGAAATTTCAATCCAATCCCCAGAGAGAAAGTTATGACGATTTTCCCTAGGTCACCTGTTTTGAATGTAATTCAGGAGTCTGCAAAAAGACCAACTTACTCAGATCATATCTCCGAAAATATCGTGCGAAAAGCTCTGAAATTTGGACCCAAGGTTCAGCGCGATTTCTTCTCAAATGGGTTTTTTTTGTGACTTCTGAAACATCACAGACAAAAAAGCTATAGGGAAAATTCCACGATGACCTGTTTGGAGCAGCGAACCCTAGAATCTAAAGCTCTGATACCAAATGTTATGAACCCAACTCAAGAAAAGATAGAAAAGATAGATCAACGACTTAGAATTTAGCCTCTTCGAGGGGGAAACCTCCTTTAAATTACATAAATGAACAATTCTTCGATGATACAAATGACAAAACCTCCTTTCTATATATAGGAGTCTAAGGAGTCACAATATAATCCAGCCGACCTAACAATAATAATATAAAGCCACAAAAATAATAATAGAGGGATTCTATGGGGCACAAAAATAACAACATGGGGGTAATAGTGGCACAACAATATAAATAAGGGGTATAACTACAATAGTAATGGGGTAATCACTAGTATTATAGGGACCCAACACATCTTCTCTTTCATCATTGTTCGCATCATTTTAACATCCTCCCACTTCCCAACTAATTCATAGATCTTAGCAAGAAACACATAACATGCAACATTTTTAGGATGAAACGCATAATGGTGTTTTCATACTAATTCCACTATTTCTATATTGGAATGAATCCTATAGGCCCCGAGTAATGACCCCCACACAAGTCTCATCTTTTATTGGCATTTTGTTCATAAACATTTGTCCCACACCAAAGGCCCCAAAACGTCCAACGAGGTCAACCATGTAGCGAAAATTATCCTTTGTACATGTAATATGATAATATTGAGTTGCGCATTCAAAGTGTTTCCAGTCGTGATCCACTGTGTTTGCATGATAAGATCCCAAAAAAACACCGAGGAATGTGACATGGTCAGGATTTGTGCCATATTGTTGCATTATTTTAAAGAATTAGATGACCTTCATTCCATACGCATGCATCACATATCCTATAATAATCTTCATCAAGGATTTCACATCTTGTAAATGCAACTTGTGAAAATCTCTACATGCATCCCTTATGCTCCCACATTTTCATACATGTCTATGAGGACTTTTCCAATGAAACATTAAATTGAAATTCTCATGGAATAATGATCTCATGGACTTCCTTTCCATGTTCAAATATGACAAGTTGGCACAAAATGTTCTTAACAATTTTCAACCCAAGTTGGCCATGTTATTCATTATGTAGTTTGATGTTACTAATTGGGTATCAAAACCTTGTGCCCTAGTAGACCTAAAACTGATATGGTTATTTTTAACATCTATTATCCCCTTTAGTTTTATAATTTAATTAATCAAATATCAAAACTCAGGAAATCTAAAAGGGAAATTACCTAAAACTAAAAAATATCTCCATAAGGCTACATATTTAACGATTTGTAGGCATGAATTATCCAACTAACAAAAAATAAGCACAACATCCATAATGAAATACAAATATTTATATGGTCATTCCTTCTCTATTAAATTTCATCATAGTAGAAACATTTATTTGAGAAATTTAACTCTTTATTGTCATAGAATTAGTAGCTTACATTTGACCAAGTACAATAACACATATACATGTAGACTAAGTTGTAACACTATCAGGCCTCTTAGGAGGGCTTGGGGCATGGTGCCCTCACTCTTTAGATTTTTTTTTGGCTTATGAGGACAACAAACATGTATTTACTTGCTTATTTTACAATAGGGAATAGGGATACTATCCAACAATGTAATCTAATATGGAAGACATTGAATATAAGATAATATTTTCTAGTAAGGATTTAGTTTGGTCTAAAGTACATGGAACTAACATGGATATCAATTGGATTGCAAAAAGATCTTTACATAGTGTTAGTGACTTAAATATAGGAGAGGAAATGAACACAAAATATCTATGTTATTTCACCCAATGGAAAACAAATGCTCAAGATCAAGGGCTAGTGCTTCCTTATGATATGACATGTAACTATTTTACAGATGCATTGTTTTGATGCTGGTATTAATAGTGCTTTATTATTTGCCATATGTATTGAAATGTCAAAATTTATTATGCATTTATTGTTGCTCATATGGGTGATAGAGAATAAGAGGACAACATGAAATAAAATGTAGATCCTCATTTGTGCAAAAGAGGGGATGAAACATCATTTCATTGTTAAAGTTATGGTCCAAAGCCTCGAGATATCAATATTAACACACATACATGGACATGAATATAGCCAAGTATTTCCCTGTTATGGCTATCATGACACTTTTGGTGACGCCAAGTTCTTTCATAAGCCAAGGTTATCGAGGGACATGGTTTTCTATGTAGAAAGTTGTTTTTTCTTGGATGTGTTGATTGAATCAGCCTATAAAATGCACATTAGAAAATATATTGACATGGATGCCTTAGCTTGAGATAGTGAATTTCTTTTTGTGTAGGAAATATGTTGTTAAAATATATAATCGTCTAGTGAAAGGGAACTATCAATTTGATAAGGATGGAATGAATGTGAACCTATGGTATAAATAACACCATGATGATTTTCTCTTCTATTAAAATCCCAATAGTTGTGAGATCTATTTTAGCATTGAAATTCAAATAAATTGGTTGATGGAGACCATGGTCAACCTATCACATAATGGATTAATAACCAAGGACTCAACATTCAATATAAGTAAATATGGGGTGAATAAATTATTAAGGATTTATTTACTACAATCATTTGATTTATAATGATTGAACATTATTAATGACCTAAACTTGATTTCATATGTTTTTTGAATATTGAAGTATCAGTTGTAGACATTCGTGGTGTTTGATGAGAAACAGAGTGGGGTTCCAGTTGTTTGGGTGGTGGAATCATGTAATACATCATAATACATTATACTATGGTTGGAGCACCCCGTGCATAGTTCAATGATGCATTAGATGAAATTGTTGCTTTAAGGTAACATCAATATTCCTATTTTACATTAAATCTTGTATTCATTATAAAAAACTCACACTTGAATTAAATTAACATGGCAAGAGAATCACAAGGTACAAAGTTATATTGTGTGTTTGGCACATATATATGGAATTTCTAAAGAGGGTGGATTCATTGCCCAGTAATCCTAAAAAAAATAAAGAAGATAAGTTCAGTGATCTAGGTTTGATTATGAAATATATTTCCAATGATGAAGTGGTCATTGCAAATAATGGATTCTTCAAAAAAAATCTAATGAGGAGAAGAATTTTCCCTATTTCCATAAGAATTTGGTTTCCAATGATAAAATTTGTAATTTTACATACTCTTTGACGCATTTCTCCTTTTGGTTTTCATACAGATGAGATATCCTCATTAGCTCAATGTTTTTGCACTTAGGGATGTGGTAAAAGTTTGTCAAAATTTTCCCCATATGAATCATGAGACAAATAATTTCATGGAGTTGTATCATGATTACCTGAAGAAATTAGTTTAAGGAAATTTTGAAAAAAGAAGGATATTTGAACAACTACTAGAAATAGGAGCAATTTTAATTATCAATGGAAAAACAAAAGTATAAATATGCAATATCTTATCACTTAGCATAAAACAAACTTTATAACGTGTTATTTCCCATGGTCTATTCTTGGAAACATTTGCAATCATGCCATAAAATATTATTTGTGATATTCCCCCTTGATGGATTCAAATCCATTATTAAATCATGGGTCACTCTGGGTAGATTCATACAATGAACCTCCTAAGATAAATATAGTGGCAGTATATCTTGATGAAAATTCTAGAACAATTGGCATGGCTAGTCACAATGTTTATCTATATGTTAAGGGAATTCAATTGACTACAGAGGATTTATTTGGAAACTTAGAACTACTTCAAAATCGTCCTCTGCTACATTTAGTATGACTAAACAGTTGATTATTTGGGTTAAAAATTATTGGATGATGACAAAAATATTCATATTATGCATCATGACTTCATGTGTGGGATGGGTGATTTTGAGTGCTCTTTGAATAGGAAGAAGAGTTTCTTCAAATGAAAAAAGAAAATAGAAAAATAGAAAATAAAATGACATATTATAAATTGAATGACCCTACAAATGACTATGAACCATTTAAGCTTCAACAACTCAACAAGTGAGTTTTTCCTGGCTTCAACAATGCATCACTTGTTTTCTCGGTTGAGTCCAACAATGTATCCTCTATGCCCATAGGTGACTTCATAGTGAAATGAAACCAATATGTTTTGATTGGTACATATAGACATCACAATTTATTAGTGGAGTAGTGTCTGGATGTTTATATAGGTGCAACAACTCAGTCTTATGCCTGAAATTCAAGGAAATAGACATATGTAGTGTCATTCTAGTTTTCATACCATTCTAGGTATATACGATGGCACTTTTAGTTGTAGTGATCCATATTTTCATGCACATATTACTTCACATGCCAACATTGGTTCTAATGTGATTTGAATTGATATACTATAGATATGGGGGATTATTTTATAGATCTTCCTCCTTTGGAACATGCTTGGGTATTTAACAACTCTATATTTAGTGGCTTTCCATGTTTTCTATGATATTTTTGTTTTCAATTTAATTTGATTAGTGTAAGAAATGTTTTTAATGTGTTATTTTTATGTTGACCATGTTCATGCTATGTAATCATAGTACAATGGAATCCTCTTATATTGTACAAAGATGCCCATATGAGGGTTGTAACTACAATAACTAAAGATGCCCAAGAGACATAGATAGGATAGAAGTGGAACATTTGGATTGGTGATAGAAATTTATTAGTTAATAAATTGAAATATTATTCAATCAAATGGATTTACAAGGTATTATTCAAGGTTGGAAAAAAAAAACCTTATTTTTCCTATATTGGTTACAATTGTATTCATGAAGGATATATTTGAAGGATAGTTGTAATTTCCAATTTTCTATGATTATAGGGATTTTGAAATCATAGTATGTTGTAAGGATAACCTTCCAAGAATTGTTTTATATTTTCCAATAACATTTACAATGTAAAATATGTGAGTTTCCTAGGCTTGATTGTACATTACTTCGAATAAAATGTGTGTATATTTTGAATAAGTGGTTGTGAAAGGAGAGCATGGTTTAGTGATATGTTTTATTTTTCATCTGTTTATTCCAATTATGATGTTGATAGATTTGGCATAAGAATTTTCAAGATAAGTTAAACGATTAGTGTGGGTATCATCTCCATCCTATATTACTACTATAATCATTCCTATCAAAACATTTTGATTGTCTCCTTACCATTGCTAATCTAGAACAAATAAAAGGAATGCAACCTTAATCACACTTTAGTGGGTCTAAGTAAAATACCATTTCCATTTGATTCAATTTTCTAAAGTTATACTATATATATATATATATATATATATATATATATATATATATATATATATATATATATATATATATATATATATATATATATATATATATATATATATATATATATATATATATCTATATATATATATATATGTATGTATATATATATATATATGTATATTTATATGTATATGTATATGTATATGTATATGTATACATATACATATACATATACATATACATATACATATACATATACATATACATATATAGATAAGTCATTTGGTTGGATATATTTGATGTTTCACATGGAAATTGCTTAAGAACGTAATTTTAGATTTAGAACTCTTCTAAATAATATTTGAAATAGTTTTGTAAATCCTCATGTTTTAGAGTTAGGTGGGGATTAGATAATATCCCTAGTAGGTATGGGCGGAAATGTTAGCCTCATATCACCTCGTTAGTAATTCATATTTTTATGTTCCCCTCATGTACATCCCAAAGAATGAAAGAATTAATTGAAAAATGTCTTTGGATTGTAGTGCTCATGATGTAAGGCTAGCTAGATGCTTATTTTATCAAATGTAATTTAGTAAACCTAAAATCTCTTCTTTCCACATAATATTAAATTTCGATCAAGATAAAATTATATTAAAAACTCTTGTTGGGATATGAACTTGTATTTTATCTAGTATATTCTCACAACTAGCCCTTAGGTAACAAAATTTGATTCGAGGGACTGCAGATATGAAAAGGTGTAATGGACAGTAATGATTGTGTCCCAAATAGATTCTTTTCTTACATTTCCTCCTTATTTAGAAGAGTTGGTACATCCTATTATGTTCTCCATTGGCTCTACCTTTGCCACTATGGATTGTCTACTAGCAGACACAACTCATATTTGACTTATCCTTGGGGGATCTCCTAATCAAGTTGTCACCAATTTAACTTGGAATAAAGGAGGAGATTCCACAATTAGGAGAAACATTGGAAACATTATATCTTACAAGTTTTTTCCAACTTTCATTTCCTTGAAATCCCCTAACAATCAACCTTTCATAAATGATCACGAATTGCTTTGTAGTACTAGTCAAGCTAAGACCTCCCATATTCTTCCTCAAGTAATGAATCTCCCATTCAACTCCAAAAATGTCTTTTCTCCCTTCTATAGGTGGCCATCAAATTTTTTTATATAAGTTGGTCAACAGGTTGGAAACCTTCTTTGAAGTGGCACCGACAAGAAGAATAAAATGCATGAGTTCCTACTAATATTTTAGAACATTTATACACTTAATCAACCAGTAAACCATGTGTCTATTCATTTTGGTTAGAACTTCATACCACATGTTTTTAATAGAGGCTTGAAATTTAATGGGGAAAGTCTCTATTCATGACTCTTGGTGGCCAAAATCCATAGATACAAGGTTTATCGAGTATGAGCATTGCTACATGTTCTCTTACCTCAAATCTGGGTTGTAGAAGTATTGTAAAATTTTTGAATTGCATTGATGACAAGTTACTGATATATTTGGGTTAGAAAGATGCCCCTGATGAGCCTAAGACTAGCCTTATGTTCAACAAGATATAGCAATGCATCAACAACCAACATATACAAAACTATGGCTAGGGATCAACCTTTCCTAACGAATTACATGGACCAGAGGACTTAGTATTGGGCTTGTTGATGGTAATTTTTTTGAAGCATCCGAGAATAAAGTTGGTGTTTCTCCCATAGACTTGGGAAAAAACTCATTGAGCCATAATGAAGTTCCATCCCACTTAGTTAGAGGATTTCTCAAAATTATTTTTCTGGAATAAAATTACGTTGTCAAGCTTTAGTTCATCCAATAGTCCAAGTTTTATTGCATAGTATAGACAATTTCAAGAAGTAAAGCAGAGTGTACTTTTGTAGGTACGATCTGCTTTATTCTAGATAAGTTCTCTCATGTAATTTAGGCACTTTATCCTAGGTATATTTAGTTCTAGGTTTATGTAATCTAATTAGGTATTATGCTTAAGATGTCTTTATTTTGTAAATCTCAACGAATATTCCTCTATGAAATAAGGGAAGTAAAGAGATAATTAATCATTTTTTTTAGTGAGTGTATTTAGGATTTAAGCTAATTGTGTTTCTTAGCCTTTAATTAATAATAAAATGGTGAAGTATTGAAATTTTAGAATTGTGTGTAGTTATTCATAATTTTTTGTAAAGAGATGTTTTGTAGTTTAATATATTTAATTTAAAGCTTCATTTAAAGATTAACACTTTTGTTTCATAGTTGCTAGATCATTGAGATGAGCTAATTCCATTGTATTTCCTATTTTTTAATTAATAAAATATTAATGTATTCTTAACAGTTCAAACCTATGTGTAATTATTGTTTGTACTTATTCTATGTTTTGTTTTTGTTTGCAGCATCATGTTTCGTGAGATAAAAGCAATGAATTTATAGGCCTTTTGGGTCGAGGTGGAAGGAATGGTAAAAATTTCTATCTCCCTATCATGGAAATCAAATACACTATTGCAACATTTTCAGGTAAACATTTAGCTCCTTTTTCGTGTTTCCAACTCTTCATCATTATTGTCCACTACTTTCTTTGGAGCACATCCAAATATGTTGGAAGTAGGATATGACCACATGACTACTAGAAATATGGTTCACATTTTAGCATATGGGCTTTTATGAAGGTTACTAGGCAACCATTCTCATGTTTACGTATAAGATCATGAGTAATGGTGTAAGAAAAAACATTGTTTTGCGCATGCAAAAATAAATGTAATGATGTTTCTTTAAAATCATGGTTTTAGGAACCACTATTGATTGGATATGATGTAACATATATGGAAAATAAGACTTATGGAATCCTAATTAACTTTGAGGCCATTGCAATCAATCAAGGTGAATGTCTTCCTCAAATTCTTTTGAATATTTAGAAACAATTGTATTCCTTCCTTAAACTTTTGCATTTTTTTTTTTTCAGATCCATTGGGAGTACAAGGGAAAAACTTAAGCAAGCAAGGGCACCTTAAGGTATACAAGTTTGTAACCTTTTATTCGAACTCATTACAATGAAGTCTCTATTGCTTCATTTTAAGACTTGAAAATAATGGTGCACAAATCCTTGTCTTCTCCCAAAATCAAGAGATAGATGACTCACATTTCTTTTTGGTCTTTTTGTTTTTTTCCTTCATGATTTCAAGATAGAAAAGTTGAGAATCAAATTTAATTGAAACCTATATGGCTAATGAGATCTTGGAGGTCCATGTTGCACACTTATGAATTCCCAATCGTTTTAGAAAGCATTGTTGAAAGATTAATTCCCATTAACATGTCTCTATGTATCCATATAAAAATATGCAGACTATTCAGATGAGAAAATTAATCAAATCCGGGAACTTAAATGTTAGGCATCAGAAATAAGAGTTGTTTATGATAGAATTCATGTCCAACCTCAAATTTTACTTAGATTGATTATAAGAAACATAAATGCAGGATAGAACCAGCACGTGTGCAATATTCTCCTTCTATTCTAGGATAGAATACAAATATTGGGCCCTTGTTTTACCTAAGCCTGCCATTCCATTGGCTATTCATGTCAGGTAATGGCTATTAGAGTGAATTGAGCTAGAGATATTTGTTTCAGAGCTACATCATCCCTTTACATCCTTATAGTTATTCCCTCTTAAACCTTTCTTCATAAATATCTAAATGGACTATATTTTAAGTTAGTTTAATTATTGCTAAGATTATCAAAATGTCAAAAAATTTAACGCTTCACATATTGGGTGTTTTTATTGAAACATTTTCAATTTTGGTCAGTTTTAAGGACTCAAAATTTAAAATTTTCTAGATTTGATAAATTTAATGGAAAATTGGACCTTGCCATATACTAGATTCAACCAAAAATTAGTAAATGCCACGGTTTCAATTATGTTAGGGCTCATTCATTTGGATTATATCATGCATATAGGAGACAAACAAACATTTTCCAAAATCAAAGCAGTGACCATTTAATAGTGAATTTTATCATAATTATTTCACATTGGTAGTAATTTTCCAAATTTTATTATTGCTGAATTTTAACCTGGACATGAACCACATGAAAGAGAGGAAATACAGATTTCAAATTTTAGCTAAAGGGTTTGTTGACATAATGCATTGTCCAGCATCATGTTACACATTTCAGTGAATCTACTTAATATTGAATCTAAGAAAATCTAAATGAATCTAATTGAATATTTAAATGCATAACATGCTCTTGGACATTTCATTATGTCAACATTCCCTCGCGCCAAAATTTGAAAACTTTCCTCTCCCTTTCGCCAAGTTCTCTTTCAGTTTCAAACTCAAAAAAATAGCAATGCAAAATAATTATGATAAAATTCACTATTAAACTTGCCCTATTTCAATTTTGTAAAATGTTTATTTGTCACTTCTGTTTAGGGGATGATTCATATTTAAGCGTTGGAAAAATCTAAATCATTCCATAGATTGATTTGTCATTGAATCTCGACTATGGCAAGGGATAATTTACCATTAAATTTATAGATCTTGCAAATTTTGAATTTCCATTCCTTAAAACTCACCAATATGAAAAATGTTCCAATAAAAGCACCTAACATGGGAAGCTTTAACAACTTTGACATTTTGATGATTTTAGCAATAATCAAACTATCTTAAAATATAATTCCTTTGGATATTTATTAAGAAAATTCTAGAGAAAACAACTAAAGGGATGTAAAGGGATAACGCATCTTTGGTCATTTCACTGTAGGAGCTATTACCCTTGTTAGGTATTTTTTGAGACATGAATGGTCGATGGAAGGGAAAGCTTAGGGAAAGGGAACAAGTATCTATATGTTATCCCAAAATAAAAGGAGAAAATTGTACAGTTGTTTCTACTATCTTTCTTTTATGTTTATTGTAATTAATCTAACTGCAGTTTGAGGTTGGGCATGACATCTAGTAGACACAACTCCCATTTCTCCTAGGTGACGTTTAACGCCCAACATTTGATTAAATTTTTTCATCTAAATAGTCCACATATTTCTATATAGAGAGACATGATAATTGACATTTAACTTTAAAAACTCTTTTTGAATGGATTGAAAAATCTTAAGTGGGCACCATGGACCTTCCAGAGCACAACGACTATGTAGGTGCCAATTACATTTGAGCCTTGAACCTTTTTATCTTAAAATCATGAAAGGGAGAAAATTACCTAAATCAAATGCAAGGAGACATGTATATATTGATGTTGGGCGAGGACAATGATATGTGCATTTCTTTCAAGCATTGGTATGAAGCAAAAAAACTTCACTGTAATGAGTTTTAAACAAAAGATTACAAAATTGAATACCTCAAGGTTCCTCAACTTCTTACTATTTTACCTTGTATTCCCAAAGGATCTAAAAAAAATAAAACGTAGAAATTTAAGGAAAGCATACATTTTTTTCAAAATGTTCAAAGGAATTTCAGCAAGAGACTCACCTTGAATAACTGCAATAACTTTTGAGTTACTTGAGATTCCATAAGTATTATTATCCATATATGTTATATCATATCCAATCAATTATGTTTCTTGAAGCCATGTATTCAAAGGAATATCATTACACTTATTTTTACATGCCAAAAATAGTGTTTTGTCTTACACCATTACTCACGATCCTATAACTAAACATGAAAATCACTATCTAGTCACCTTCATCAGAGTACATATGCTGAAACTTGAACCATATTCCTCAGCAGTCATGTGACAATTTTCTACTTCCAACATATCTAGATCTGCTCCAAAGAAAGCATAGGACAACAATGATCAAGAGTTGGAAACAAGAAAATGAACTACATGTCTAATTGATAATGTTGTAATAGTGTATTCAACTTGCATGACAGGGTTAGGTGAGAATAAGTTACAAAATTATGGGGTTTCATTAAGTGTGTGGAATATACTTTTTGAATATTTGCCATCAAAAAACATCCAAACAAATGAAGGAAATGCCAAGGTTTATCGCATCATTGTAACACAAATTTTAAATATGTGAAATAACTTAAAAGTATTTTCTTTAGTGATTTCTTGTGATCCAAACTTTTAAAAACTATATTTATAACAATGTTGCAATGGTATTTTTATGTGAAGTGGGTTTTATATCATTTATGGTTGATTTACCTTTTCAGCACCACTTGATATAATTCTTGTTTTGAGCAACAAGTGATATCTTTATGTACATTGAGAAAAAATAGCTTTATTTGAAAACATGATGGTTTTAACAAGCTGTAAAAAATAAGATCCAAATGGACTTATACACGGGTGTTGGTTAAAATTATGGACTTCGACAAATCATTTTTACCACTCACGCAATCAGAAAAACATAGTTTATAAATCATCTCGAAACTCCTCAAGAAAGGATTTTATTGGAAAACTGCACGAGTCACCAAATAGACCATGCTTTGCACAAAAACTAGATTGAGAAATTTTGAATTTCTTCTTGCTTTGACCTGACATTGAACTGTAATTTCGATGACAATTTTCCTCCTACGAAATTCCCTTCTCCTGGCTTGACAAAGAGTGCTCTGTATTCTTAAACCTGTAATGTAAATGACTCTTTCCAATACATAAGATTTGACACAAAAGCACTATGATTAAAATAATAATTGTAATATGGTTCTTGTTACGAAACCAGCTCAAGAAAAGATAGAAAAGATAGATCAACGCCTTAGAATTTAGCCTCTTCGAGGGGGCAACCTCCTTTACATTACATAAATGAACAATTCTTGGATGATACAAATGAAAACGCCTCCTTTCTATATATAGGAGTCTAAGGGGTCATAACATAATCAGAGCCAACATAAAAATAATAATGTAAGGGCACAATAATAACAATAGTGGGCTTCTATGGGGCACAATAGTAACAATATGGGCACTACATGGGTACATAAATATAATAAGTGGGTTATACTAATAACAATAACGGGTTACACTAGTAGTATAGGGGCCTAACATGCCCCTCTCCTTCAAAAAGCGTTGTCCTCAACTCTTGAGTAGTTCTAGCGTTGTCCCACTTATTATATTGATGTACCCATGTAGTGCCCATATTGTTACTATTGTGCCCCATAGAAGCCCACTATTGTTATTATTGTGCCCTTACATTATTATTGTTATGTCGGCTCTGATACCAAATGTTATGAAACCAGCTGAAGAAAAGATAGGAAAGATAGATCAACGCCTTAGAATTCAGCCTCTTCGAGGGGGCAACCTCCTTTACATTACATAAATGAACAATTCTTGGATGATACAAATGAAAAGACCTCCTTTATATATATAGGAGTCTAAGGGGTCATAACATAAAGAGCTGACATAACAATAATAATGCAAGGGCACAATAATAACAATAGTGGGCTTCTATGGGGCACAATAGTAACAGTATGGGCACTACATGGGTACATAAATATAATAAGTGGGTTATACTAATAACAATAAGGGGTTACACTAGTAGTATAGGGGCCTAACAGTTCCCTAGGTCCATATTTTAGTAACTTTAAAATGTAAAGAACAAAGAGAATAAAGTTCACATCAATTTCAATTTCGAGATATTAATATGACTATTAACAAACCTCACAAATGTACATAAAATTAACTATCTCATACACACTTAGAAATTCGACTTGATGATTAATAACACTTGTCCAAGGGTGTTGTTTAGCTAACTATTAACTCCGCATACCACATCCAGTTCAGATAGATTGAGGATCAATAATAACATATTGATCTCAGAGATGTATTAATTTCTTTATCTATTAACTTCACTCCCACATAGAGAACAAAATAATGCACCCTCCTCACAGACAAAAACTTAAAGAAGAATGTTCTTTTTTCCCCCAAAACTAAAAAATTGTCTAAGAAATGAGTTCCCTGATGTGAACCAATTTCCTCACTCCGCAATATCATGAAGCAAGACCTATTTTTAATCTAATTAACTATAACAACGTACGAACTATCAAATCCTATCCTTAACTATTTAAAATTTCTTTTAACTAGATGCTCCTAACTACTCTTAACTAAATATACATAAATTTTCACAATTAAACTTTAAAATGTTCTAGCCTTGGCAAGTGATCAACCCATCACATTGCTAGGCTCTTGGTCTGACTTCAATAACTTATCTTGTTTAATTGCACAACCTAATGCACCTACATGAGACTCCCTAAGAAAGAAAAATTTATGAACTCCTGCTCATAAGGTCTTCTACAGAATGACCTTCTTTCTATAGTTTTGCTCCATCCACGCAAGTAAAATCCTGCATCAGATGGCCTTTCCACTTCACGAGATACTCCATGTATTATTTCCTCTAGTCTTCTTACAGCACATGTATCCAAAATCTATTCAGCATTTAAATTCTTTGCCACGGTCATTTGTTTCAAGCACTATTGTTCCTTTCCTTCATATTGGTCAATAACCCTAGAAGTTTGATTTGCATCACGTGCTGTCTAGGAATACAAATCTTCTACATTAAAAATGGGTGAAACTACAATGCCTAGAGGTAACTCCAACTCATAATCATTTTCTGAATACTTGTAGAGGATATTACAAGGTCCTATCTTCTTCATTTTAAATTTATTGTAATCTCCATTGGAAACCTCTCCTTTATTATGTGGGCTAGGTCCACCTCTCCCACTTCAAAGTTTACCTATTTTCTGTGTAAATCTACTCGTTGCTTGTAGTTGTAGCTTTTGTCTTGTAATTTATATTTTACTTACTCGTGAAACTCACTTATGGTTGTTGCAAATTCTTGTCCATCAACACTTCTATGCTGAAGCTTCCCCAAGTCACTTAGCTCACAAACTCCTCTGAGATATATGCTCTACAAGATACAAAATGGACTCTTTCCTGTGCTCCTATTTGGTGAGTCATTATAGGCAAACTTAGCCTGGGCTAACACATGATCCCATTGCTTGGGTCGTTCACTTACTAATGTCTCAACAAGTTCCCCAAACTCATGTTCACAAACTCTTTTTTCCCTTCAGACTGTGGGTGACAGGCCAAGCTAAAATTTAGCTTAGTGCCAAGTTTCTTCCACGAGGTCCTCCAAAAATGTCATGTGAATATTTTGTCCCTATCAGAGATTATACTCTTTGGCAAACGATGCAGCCAAATAATCTCATAAAAAAACAAATTAATCACATGGGTAGCATCACTAGTTTTGGAACACATAATGAAATAAGCCATCTTAATAAATCTATCCACAAATACAATGATTAAATAATTACCTTGTTGAGTTGTTGGTAAATCGAGAGCAAAGTCCATACTCACCAAATCTTAAGGTCTGTTGGGAATGGGTAGAGGTATGTACAGTCCAGCATGCTCACTACTCCCTTTTTGCATGTTGACATATACTACACTTATTCACATACCTTTATACATCTACCTTCATCTCAGGACGAAAATAGAAGAGACTCAATTTCCCAAGTGTTTTCTCAACACCAATGTCTCTGACTAACCCACCATTATGCTTTTCTTGGACCAAGTTTTCCCTCATTGAGCAATTGGTAATACATAGTTGATCTTGAACAATAGTCTATTCTGCAACATAAAATCTTTCCATGGACTTATGTCTCTATTGACTAGATTCTTACATGCTATAAAATATTCTTTGAAATCAACGTCAATGTCATATAAGTCCTTCAAATAATCAAAGAAAAAAATTGTATTTCACTTTATTGCATGATTAAACATCTCCTACTCAAGGCATTTGCAACCTTATTTTCCTTCCCACTAATTTGCTTCAAATGAAAAATGAAATTTTGAAGGAAGTCCACCCAATTTTTATGTTTATGATTCAACTTATGTTGTCACATAATGTATTGTAAGGAAAACTTATCCATCTATATAACATAAAGTCCTTAGGCATCAAGTATTGCCCCAATACTTCAAAGCTTTAACCATTGCATAAAATTCTTTGTCATAGGAAGACTATTTCTATTTTGAATCATTTAAGTTCTCGTTCAAATACTCAATGGGCTTGCCTTCATCAATTAGTACAGCTCCAATGGTTGTCCCACAAGCATCACATATTATTTGAAAGGGATGATTTAAGTCTAGAAACTTCAACACCGGCTTCTCAGTGATCTTCTTCTTCAATAATTGAATTTATTTTTTTTGTTGTTGTTGTCCAATAAAATGGATGCCTATCCTTATTGATGGTGTCAATTATAGGTGCACAAATACCACTGAAATTCTTGATAAAATTCCTTTAGAAGCTGGCTAAACCATGAAAACTTCTCGCCCAAAAATTTCTTTTACGTGAGGGCCAATTTATAATTTCCTCCATCTTCTCTAGATCAATTTCGAAGCCATCCTTAGAAATGAAAAAACCTAGGTACATAAGCCCACTCTCTTCATAAAAGAAAACTTCTTCATGTTAATCAATAACTTTTCTTCTAACAATCTTTCTACAACATACTTCAAATGTCTGAAGCTCTCTTCTTTAGTTTGACTAAAAGTTAAAATGTCATCCAAATAAACAATGACAAACTTAAGAATGAACTCCTTCAAGAATTCATTCATCAACCGCATAAAAGTACTAGGTTCATTGACATGCCAAAAGGCATGACCATCCACTAATACAAGCTATCAATGGTCTTGAAAGTTGTCTTCCACTCATCTCCTTCTCTGATTCGAATTTGAGGATAACCAATTTTCTAGTCAATCTTTGAGAAGTAAGTTTCCACACAAGTAGTCCATCATATCATCCATCCATAGCAACAGAAACTTGTAATGAATGGTGATCTTATTGATTTGTCTAAAGTTAATGCACGTTCTCCTTCCTCAACGCTCCTTTGGACTTAGTACCATAGGTACGACACACAGAATCAAACTTTCTCTTATTAGTCCTTTGTCCAACAATTCTTGGACTTGCTTCCTCACTTCCTCATTCTCCTTAGCTGTCATTCAATATGAAACCTTGTTCGGAAGACTTGCTCCCTACACCAAGTCTATGTGATGACTGGTGCTCCTTTTGGGTGGAAAATCACTTGGAAATTAATCAACTACAATATCATGAAACTCATGCAATAACTCCCTAAACTCAATAGGTAAATCTACAATTTGAGTGTGCAAAATTAATACCTTTGGCTTTCAAACCACTGCATAGCTTACCTCTTCTTATTCCATCTATTGTACAAATTACTTTCCACAAAGAAGCGGTTCCCTTGGGTTGCTTGTTTCAATTGTACCTTCCTCTTTCAATGGTACAAGAGTATGCATGATTCCATCCTTTTTGAACATATAACAATTTCTCTCTCCATCATGTGTCTCCTTCCCATCAACCTGCCATGGGCAACCCAAAATAATGTGACAAGCATCCATTGGCATTATGTCATAGAGCACCTTGTCCTTATACCTACCTATCTAAAAATCAACTTCGCTTTCCTCACGCACCAACAATTGGTGTCCTTTTTGCAACCATGATACATTATAAGGTGTGGGACGATTAATATTTTTCAAACCAAATTTTTCCACCACTTCATGGGAAACTAGATTGTCCATACTTCTGTTTTCAATCACCAATTTTCCGTATTTTCCTTTTTCCTTACACATTGTCTTGAACAAGGATTTTCTTTGACCTGGTTCAACAACTTCCTTTGATGGTTTTAATAGGATTTTATGCATCATCAACACCTCTACAGTCTCTGGAACATTCTCTACCTCTATTACTGGTGCCTCTGATGCTTCATTTCGAGCTATGTATGCACCTCGTTGTCTTTCATTTTCATTCTCAACACATTCAAAAGATCAGTTACCCAAATTGTTACATATGTAACACTGGTAAAAAATATTTCTACCTCTTCGTCTACCTATAAATTTCTAATAAGGTCTTCCTCCTCTATTTCCACCTTCTTTTTATGACTGCCTTTGCTGATTTGAGTTTCCTTCATCATTACTTTTCACTAGAAGCTTCCTTCTTCCAGTTGACTGTCCTTTCCCTTTGGAAAAACCATGTTCTTTGCCAGAGCTTTGCTTCCTAACTATCTTTTCTTCTCCCTTCAAGGCACACTAGTATGCTTCCTCTATTGTCCTTGGAGAAAGTATGTTGATTTCATATTGGATATCCAACCTCAAAGAATTGATATACCTTTTTGTCTTCTCTCAGATATCTTTTACATAGCTTGCTCTCAAGTTCACCTTGTAAAGATCTTTGATATAATCCCTCACTATCATCATATTTTTCTTAATATTTTTCATCTGTCTGTAGAGAGCTAGCTGGTAATACTTTGGCAAGAACTTACTCTTCATCTTTGCCACCATTCTATCTTAGCTCTTGATCAATGGTTTTTCGTTCTTCCTTATTTTAGCCTGTACATTATCCCACCATAGTGCAGCATGACCTTTCAACCTTTTCACTACAAACTTAACTCCCTTGTCCTCCCTAATTTATTCGTACTCAAAATACTTTTCCATCTCATTGATTTTGTCTATTAGATTCTCAACTTTCAAACTGCCATCGTAAATGAAGATTTCAGGCTTTAGCCTTGAACCTGATCCCCATAGTACTCTCAACAACATAACCTTAGCAGCTTCAGCAAGTGTTTCCCCTTCTTCTTCAAGTTCCTCTTCGGCCTCACTAACATCTCCACCTTCAAGATCCTGTTGTCTCCCCACTTCCACTACTTCTAACCGAACTTTCACTCTCCTTATCTCTTCTCAGAGTTTTGCATTACCTCCAGGTCAGCCTCCTCAACCTCATGCCCTTTTGGCTCACCTATTAATCTCTCTATATTGTAAGAACAACATCGTTAAATCTATGATACCACAAATTCATGGTTTTAATAGGTTGAAAAAAATAGGAAGCAAGTGGACTTATACATAGGCATTGGTTAAAGGTATGGACTTCAAAAAATCCTTTATACAAGTCACACACTCAGAAAAAATAGTTTAGAAATCAGCTCGAAACTCCTCAATCAAGGATTTTCTTGGAAAATAGATCGTGAATCACCAAATAGACCATGCTCTGCATAAAACCTACATAGTAGAATTTTGAATTTCATCTTCCTTTGACTATAAATTCAATAGTAAGTTCGATGATGGTTTTCCTCCTGCGAAATTCCCTTCTCGTGGCTTCATACAAAATTCTCGATATTCTCAAACCTATAACATAAATGACCCTTGCTTGTCATCCAAATGTAAAGAATGAAGAGAATACATTTCATATCAAATTCAATCTCTAGATATTAATATGATTGTTAACAAACCTCAAAATGCACATACAATTAACTATCTCATACACACTTACAAATTCAACTTTCTGATTAATAGAACTTTTTCGAGAGTGTTGTTGTTCAGTTAACTATTAACTCCACATACCACATCGAGTTCACACAGATTGAGGATCAATTAACCTAGATTGATCTCACAGATGTATTAATTTGTTTATCAATTAACTTCTGTCTCACACAGAGAACAAAAGATCGCACCCTTCTCCCACATAAAAGCTTGAAGAAAAATGTCCATTGTTCCCCGAAAACTAAAAAATTATCCAAGATTATAGGTCACTGATGTGAGCCAATTTCATCACTCCACGAAATGAGGAAACAAGATTTATTTTTAATCTAATTCGATCTAACTCTCTATGATCTATCAAATCCTATCCTTAACTATTTATAATTTCTTTTAACTAGATGCACCTAACTGCACTTAACTAAATATCCGAAACTTTTCACAAATAAACTATAAAATGTTCTAGCCTTGGCATGTGATCAACCCAACACATTGTTAGGCTCTTGGTCTAATAGCATAATGCACCTGCATCAAGGCACATCATTGAATCATGTAATATACAATTCAATACTCGATAGTTGTTGGATGTGTGAGGTAAGGTTAATTGTAGGATTTGTGGTTTCTATGTGAAACATAATCATAAAAAAATACGTGTTTTGTTGCTTGAGGTAGCATGCGTACATATAGAATTAGTAAAATTACCTCCCCACAGTCAATGCGTGTGCAACATAATTATTTCTTAGATATGAAATGGGTAAAAACTACTTCCACACAAGAAATTGCGTGTGTGACATAATCATTGCTTAGAGAGAAACTTGTTATTTCACAAAAAGATTGTGGGACCAAGAATAAAGCATTACTCAGAGAGAAGATTGTTATTGCACAAAAACAATGTGTGACAAATAAATAAATACAAGTAAACAATACACACATATACTCTGAGAATCACTAAAAAATACAAATTCACATGATATGCATGACCAATATAACCATTCACAAATATTTTTGTCATTTGACAAAATTAGCAAAAATTCAGTAAATAAGACACAGATAGAGATAGAATTTGGTGAGTTAACTTCTTCACCAGTTTCGTTATTATCTACCTATGTGGTTTACACAAATGTATACTTGATTCAAATATCGTGGAATTATTTCAAAGGAAAATTGTAACATTTATCCATGCAAATGTTGTCAAAATAATAAAGTAAAAAAAAAAAATCTTTATTATTATTACTATTCAAATCTTGGTTTAAAACACATGGCTTGATCTTTTAAGACATAGAAAATGCCACAGATTTTGGAGTGGTAGACAATATTTTGTTTTAATTTTTTTATAAAGACCACCTCCCTAATCTTACCAACTATTAACATTAGGGTTTTGGGAAAACTTAAAGTTATCTTGTAACACGAAATTTTATAATGTGCTGAGCGTACACCATATTATTTTCCTATGGTTTTTATTATGTCCAGATCACCATCAGGTTATGTACAATGTTCAACATATGGCATTTGTGAGACACCTATCAATCGAACCTTTGAGACACTTAATGGTTGAAATCAAGACTAATCTTGAGTGTAGATTCATTAGGGTTTGGATATAACCTTCCAACCCTCTTCAATGGGGTTTTTCTAACTACGTAGTTTTTCCAACCCTTTTGCTCGTCATTTTTTCACCGCCACCTTTTGTGGGATCTTTGCACTAGTTCCATGTAGAAGAAGGTTTTTTGTCAACTTTCATAGGTATCCTAAACTTGGATTACATGCAACTTGGGTGGTTTAACCCTACCTTCCTTTCTTTACTATTTCCTAAGTTTTTCGACCGATATGCTCACAAGTCCAATGGAAGGAGATGTATGCTTGTAGAACTATGACCATATCTCGAGGGATTTAGGCATCATGTACAATTAGAAATTTTTTCCCATCTATGTTAACTGTTTTTCTAAGATTTTACAGTAAAATGTGCTTACATATTTTACTTCTTTTATGTTTATCTTGAAGGCTAAAATCCTGACATATTTCATTTCCAGGCATCAAGTACAGATTCAACACCATTTTTTCCCCTATATTTTCTTTTCTAGCTTCTGAATAAGAGAATAATTTTGGTTTCCTTTTGTTCCCAAGTTGGATGTTATAGGTTAGCTATCACAATTGAGCGGCCCTTCTCTAGGTCGAAGGCCGACAACCAAATTGTAGAAATTTCATGATGATGGGTCGAAAATCTCACTTAAGTTGAGGGTCTTATTTTCAGGTTCTATCAAATGCTTCCTCTAGTTTTTTGAAGTTCATTTTTAGTGTCTTGTTGGTCAATGAATTTTTTTAAGTCGAGGGTTATAGAGGTTCTTTAAGACTTTCATCTTCAGTTATTTTAGGACTTGTAAAAGGTGACTTGAATGTGGGTAAATAGGTCAATGTAAACACTATTTAAGTTTTGGATATTTTATTTACACTCTTTCTTTCTATGTAATATATTGCAAAAATATGGGTCAATTTTTCTTGTCGTTCCGTATTATGAGTTTTTGTATATACTATTGTATATCAGCAAGACCTTTGTATATTTATATAATATTTCTATTCCAATTAATTATATTTATTTATATACAAAGTGTTATTTCTTTTTCCATGTGATTTAGATTGTAACGTTGTTATGTTATTATGTTTGGATATTTGTTCATTTATATTAGATTGGTTATGGCAGAACCTTGCATGTAGTTGCATTTAATCCTTTACAAGGGTTGGAACCAGAACGGACCTCGATTGTTTCCTTAGTCTGGCTGAGCCTGGGACTAAAAAGGCTTCCTTCCGAACACTACTTTCTAAAACCCCCTTACCAATAGTAAATATTTCTCAAATTTCTTTTTTCAGTGTTGGGTAATCACTAACAATTATGTTGCTTATTTTATTCATAAAGTTCCACTTCAACTCCTGGGTTAACTTTTTTCCTTGAGCCAGTGTGTATGTTTTTCTTTTTTATTATCCTTTTATAGCATTGCAATGTGTGGCTTAGTTCATCTATAGTTGGCTATCTATTTTTGGCTATAGTTATATCTTACTTTCTTGGTTGTAAGAGGTAGGCAAGACCCTTCCATCAATGGTCAGAGTCAACATTTTGTATAACGATGTGTGTAATCTTGTGATCAAGTCTAAACTAATTCGTTGTGACATATAACACTACCAAGTTGCAATCAATCTATGTTTCTTTTGTCTATACCTTCAAGATTATTCTTTGCATGTTTTATCAATTCCTTTCTTTCTTTATTCAGAAGAAAAACACAAAACATTTGTTTCCTTAGTTATCAAAAAACATCAGCACATCTATTCTCACCGGACCAATAAACACAAATGAATTCTATATTTTCATTCAACTGTTCAAGAAAGAAATTTCAGTTTACAAGGAGAACTTCTCTTCTACAATTTAAAGAACTTCAATATACTTATCTTGCTAAATGCAGAAAACCAAGGAATTCAACTAAGAGACCTCTCCTCCTAGCCATGACAATGGAAATTACAACTAATTACCCCCCAAGATTGCAGTCTTCAAAATAATAGATAAACAATGGCCCCTAGGACATGTTCTCTGGCATCAAGACCTTCAATCCATCCAAGAAATTTCAATTATCTTAAGCTCTCCATTGGTTCACATCTCAACTCAAGAGCAACTTATCGACAACTCTTTCTAGATATTTTAACTTCCCTCTCTTTCTACATATCGCTCGAGCTTTTCCCCCATGCCTTCCTTGCAATCCTTTAGCCACTAATATTTTTTATCTTGAGGGACAGAGTAAATAACTATATCTAATTGTCTGGTATATGAAAATATCATTTTTGGGTCTCTTCCTATGAATTCTTAGACTTTTCATTTTTAAATGAAAATGAAATAATAAAAATTTTAAAACAAACAAATTCGTGGTTTCACTAGTCTTTTCCACTAAGCCTATTATCTACCAAGACATCATATTAAAATTAAATTATGAATATTTATAATAAGTAGGGGTGCTACATTATCACCCCCTTAGAGCTGAACACCATGCCCGATGTTCATTCCTATTCTTCGAATAGGTCACGCATTTTTTCATATGGTTGGAACCTTCCCAAGTGGCCTCCTCTAGGCTAAAATTCCTCCATTTCACCTTAAATTGGGTGATAAATTGCCTTTGTAGCATTATTTCTCTCTTCTCAAGAACATGCAGAAGTTCTACTAGAAATTCTTTGTTTTATTCAACCTGCAACTATTTCTAGTTAATAATATGTTTGGGGTCATATACATACTTCTTAAGTAATGAGACATGAAATACATTATGAACTCATATGTGATTAGGTAGTGTGATCTAGTATGTTATAGGTCCAATTCTTTCCAATATTTGGAAAGGGCCACAAAAATGAGGTGCTAACGTTTCACAACCATCCCATATCAATGTAGTTTTATAGGGTTTAACTCGCAGATAGACATGGTCCCTAACTCAAAAGTATAGAAAGTTATTTTTTTTTATCACCATAATCTTTCTGTCTATATTGGGAAGCCCTTAAGTTTTGACATAACTTATTTACATTTTATTCCATATCTACTAACATATCAAGCCCTAGGATTAGTTTGTCTTCAAGATTGCTCCAATTAGTAGGGGGTTTGCACTTCCTTCCATATAGTACGTCAAAAGGACTCATCTTCAACGATTCATGATAGTTTTTTTAATATGAAAATTCAAGTAGGTGAAGATATTGTTCCCATTGGGTTGGTTGTTGCATAACATACATTCTTAACATGACTTCTAGCACCTGGGTCACTCTTTTAGTCTTCGCATCTGTTTGATGATGGTAGGAGGTATTGAATTGAACTTAGGTGCTTAACCCGACAAAAATAGCCTTCGAGAATGTTGAGGTGAACTTCACACCTCTATATGATATCAACACCTTAGGTATGTCATGCAACCAAAATATATCCCTCATAAAGATGTGAGAAATTTGAGCAATCTTATATGTGGCTTGTACTAGAATAAAATGGGTTGTTTTACTTATCTTGTCTATCACTACCATGATAGTTATTGTGCCCTTCGGATCTAGGTAATCATGTTACAAAATCCAACGTGACAACACCCCATTTCAATTCTCGAATAGGTAAGGGATGCAGCAATCCTGCAGGGTGTTGGTGTTCAACTTTAACTTGCTTACATCCAAAACACTTTGCCAGGTAATCTACAATGCTTTGTTATGAAACCAGCTCAAGAAAAGATAGAAAAGATAGATCAACGCCTTAGAATTCAGCCTCCTCAAGGGGGCAACCTCCTTTACATTACATAAATGAACAATTCTTTGATGATTCAAATGAAAAAACCTCCTTTCTATATATAGGAGTCTAAGGAGTCACAATATAATCCAGCCGACCTAACAATAATAATATAAAGCCACAAAAATAACAATAGATGGATTCTATGGGGCACAGAAATAACAATATGGGGGTAATAGGGGCACAACAATATAAATAATGGGTATAACTATAATAGTAATGGGGTAATCACTAGTATTATAGGGACCCAACATGCCCCTCTCCTTCAAAAAAGTGTTTTCCTCAACGCTTGAGTAATTCTGGATACTTCTGCAAAACATTCTCATCCTCCCATGTGGAATCTTCAGCGGATAAGTTCTTCCACTTGATAACATACTCTAAAATTGATCGATTTCGTAGCTGTCAGGTTCTTGTTTCTGTGACTGCTTCCGGTTCCAATATAAATTTTTCCTTCCTCGTCAAGTTCTGGCAATATTGTTTGAATTGGGAGCTTGTCGCCTATAGCCTTCTTTAAACATGAAACATGGAAAACTGGGTGCAATCGAGAAGCTGTAGGAAGCTCCAATTCGTATGCCATAGTACCAATCTTTTGCAACACCTTGTACGGACCATAATACTTTGGTGATAGTTTATTATCCTTCTTAGCTTGCTTTAGGGAAATTTTCTTATATGGATGTAGCCGTAGGAATACCCAGTTACCTACATCAAAACTTCCTTCACTGTGATGTTGATCTGCCTGTTGTTTCATTCTATTTTGTGCCAACACGAGGCTATCCTTTAAGAGTTGGAGGGCTTGTTGTTGATGTTCGATGTGATTTTCCACTGCCTGAACCTTAGAATTTTCTCTTAAATATGATGTGATGGATGGTGGTTGATACCCATAAAGTGTCATAAATGGGGTCATTTTTGTTATGGAAGGAAGTGTTATACCACCATTCAGCCAGAGGCAACCATTTGACCCATTGTGTCTGTTTATCAGATACAAAGCAACGAAAATATCCTTCCAAACATTTGTTTACTATCTCAGTTTTCCCATCAGATTGAGTATGATAAGATGAGCTATGAGCTAACTGAGTACCAAGACAAGAAAATAATTATGTCCAAAAATTTCCAGTGAAAATGGGATCTCTGTCACTTACAATAATCTTTGGGTTTCCATGTAGCTTTTGAACTGTTTCCATAAATGTAGTAGAAACTATACTGGCTTTAAATGGGTGTGATAATGCACAAAAGTGTGCATACTTGGTAAGTCTGTCAACTACCACCATGATAACACTCTTTCCCACAGACTTGGGTAAACCTGTGATAAAATCCATTCAAACCTCCTCCCAATGTTGGCTTGGAATGGATAAAGGTTGTAATAGACCCGGTGTCTTAATTGTTTGAACTTTATTTTGTTGGAAAACCAAACATTCCGCCACAAACTTTTGAATATCTGATTTAAGGCCATCCCAAAAAAATTCCTTCTTAACCCTGTGGTAAGTTTTTAAAAATCCTGAGTGCCCTCCTAAGCGAGAAGTGTGCAATTCCATAAGAATCTTTTGTTTTAGCTGGGAATTCTTACAGAGGTATAAGAGATATTTGTACCATAACGAATCATTTTGCCAGCTAAATGTATCAGAAGTACTGGAATCTTGTTGTAGCTTTCGAATAAGTGCCCACACTTCTTCGTCATTCTTCCATTCCTCCCTTGCTTCGTTTATCTAATCTGGTTGGATAATAGAAATGGCACACAACAATGCTTCCACATCCTCATCCTTTCTTAAGAGTGCATCTGCCACCACATTTTGCTTCCCTTTTTGTAGATGATTTCAAAGTCATAACCCAACATCTTTGTGACCCACTTTTGTTGCTCTTTAGAGGATAATCTTTGTTCTAAAAAGTATTTAAGGCTATCAGGATCCATTTTTACCTTGAAGTGTCTTCCCATTAGGTAGGGTAGGCATTTCTTAAGTGCATGGAGTATTGCCAAAATTTCCTTCTCATAAATAGCTTTGCTTAAAATCTTTCCCTTGATTGGACGACTTTCAAAAGCAATGGGTCTTTCATCTTGCATTAGAACAGCACCAATTCCATTTCCTGAAGCATCACATTCCACAATAAGGGTTTTTGTTAAGTCCGGTGTAGCTAAGACCGATGCTTGGCACATTGCCTGTTTAAGATGTTCAAAGGCCTTTGTTGCTTCCAGAGTCCATGAAAATGAATCTTTCTCCAATAATGTTGTTAGAGGTGTTGTTATTCTCCCATAATTCTTAACAAAATTGCGATAATACCCTATCAACCCAAGAAATCCTCGTAGATGCTTTATGGATGTGGGGATTTTCCATTCCTTAATGGCTTTAATTTTGCTAGGGTCTACCTTAACTCCTTCATGAGATACAATATGACTCAAATATTCCACCTCCTGGACTCCAAAGAAACATTTGGATCTTTTTGCATATAATTGTTTCTCCTCCAATAGTTGTAGCACCCTGTCAACATGTTCAACATGATCCTTCCAAGACTTGTTGTAGATTAGTATATCATCAAAAAATACTAACACACATTTTCTAAGGAATGGTTTGAAAATTGAATTCATCAAACCTTGAAATGTTGAAGGTGCATTGGTAAGGCCAAAAGGCATGACCAAAAGTTCATAATGACCATCATGAGTTCTAAATGCCTTTTTCGGAATGTCTTCAATCTTCATTCTGATTTGATGATATCCCGAACGAAGATCCAACTTGGTGAAGTAAATTGATCCATGCAATTCATCCAGTAATTCATCAATGATAGGAATGGGGAACTTATCTTTAATAGTGAGCTTGTTGAGCTCCCTATAATCCGGACACATGCACCATGATCCATCCTTCTTGTGTACCAATACTCCTGGAGATGAGAAAGAACTTTGAGTCGGTTGAATTATAACAGCCTCTAGCATTTCTGCAACCATACGTTCAATTTCACTTTTTTGGACATAGGGATATCTGTACGGCCTAATGTTTGGAGGAACACTTCCTGGAATCAGATGAATAGCATGATCATGATCATGAATAGGTGGGAGACCTTTGGGAGTCTCAAACACTTTGGAATGATTGTCCAGGACTTTTTGGAGATCTGGAGAAATACATGATTCCAATGTGGAAACATCTAGCGAACATAATTGTGCAATTACACCTCTTTACTCCTTTCTTAGAAGCTTAGTCACGCCATTAGAGCTGATTATCTTTCTTGGTTTCCCTACAATACCCCTTAATTCAACTTCCTTTCCTTCCATAGAAAATTTGATGAAAATTTCTTGAAAATTAAAAGCTATTGTACCTAAGGGTTGTAGCCATTGGACTCCTAGTAGAACATCGACACCTCCCATTGGAATGGAAAGCATTGGGCTAGTCAATACATATTCTCCCATGGATAGCTTGATATTATGGCACTTTCCAGAGAAATTTATTGTTCCTTCATTTGCAATCATCACTTGACACTCTGGTGCTGGATATAGGAAGCAATTCAATTGTTTTTCTACCCTATAATGAATAAAATTGTGGGTGCTTCCTGAATCAATCAACACTATTACCTTTTTCTTCTTGATTTGTCCTTCTATCTTGATGGTTTGAGGAGTGGTAATTCCCGCCAATGCATTACAAGATATGGTCGGATTTATTTGTTCTTCATCTAGGCTTTGTTCCTGGAATATATCCTCGTCTTTTCACCTTTCTTGCTCCTTTTCTTCTTCCTCTTCACAATCTATGTAGAATAATTTCTTCTCAGCACACTTATGACCTTTTGTGTATTTGCTATCACAATTGTAACAAAGCCCTTTTGCTCTTTTTTCTTCCAATTGTTGTGGTGTCAACCTTGTAGGTTGTGGAACACTAGGGCAACAACACTTCCGTCTTTATAGTTGAGAGTGGTATGCTTCCTAGTTGCCATAATTTTGCTTTCCATTTTTCTTGCTAACCTGAATGCCTTCTCTAATGAATCAGGTTCCAAAAGGCGAACATCATGTTGGATATTATCCTTTAAAGACCCTATCAACACATCAATCCTATGCTCCTCTGGAATATCTTTTACACTTATGTTCAATTTTTGGAACTCCTCAATGTGCTCCATTATTGAACCCTTTTGTTTGAGACTTATCAATTAGCTAAAAAAAATGTTGCTTTTTGTATCCTCATAATGTGCTATCAATTCTTCCGTAAAAATTGCCCAAGTGATAAATTGTTTACGAGAACAAAGCCATTGATACCATACAAACTGATTTAGTTCCAAATATACAGTTTCCATACATACCTTTTGTGCGTTTTGCACATTATTGAGATCGAAGAATTGCTCCATCTGTAATATCCATGTGGCGGGATCCTTGCCATCAAACTTCCTCATATCGATTTTTAGAATATGGTGACTCTTCGATCCAACATTAGCATCTATGGAATCATGATTAACATTTCTTTTGTTCTCATCATGAGTTTCCTTTACTACCTTTTCACCATTAGTAAGTATTTCTTGTAGAAAATTTGTCAAATCTGTCTTCAAATCTGCCATGCATGTCTTCAAATTTGTGTTCAAATCTATCTTCAAATTTTCCATCTTAGCTTCCATGCCATTCATATTAGCTTTCACGCCATTTATCTTAGCTTCCACGCCATTTATCTTAGCATCTGTTAACTTTTGTGAGCATGACATTTGTTGCACTTGTTCTTGTAATTTTGATATATCATGTAGCATTTCTTCCTCTTCTTCATGAGTCATGCTAGAGCTTTCAGGTTCCTTACTAGGTGTTTGAATTTTCTTTCCACAGGGCATCAGTTACCGATAATAATGCTCTACTATGCCCTTTTAATTCCTTCAAAATAAATTTTCAAACCAAGCTGAAGCAAAAATTTAAAAAAATCTACACACATTTTTTCACTTTGTAGGAGCTCGATATTATCTCTGATGTATCTTTGCACTTTCCAATCATCTAGTTCTAAATTTATGACCTGTAGTAGCTCTCTGTGTCCTCTTTCCAGTGCCACTAGTGTGATCCAAATTGGATTCGCCAAGAAAGAGTTATGCACAATCTCCCAGGATGACCTGATTATAGACCTTTCCAGAAGAGTGAAGTTGTATGAAGTGCCACGTGTACAATTTTCAATATTTGGTTCTGAAAATAATATACAAGAAACTAAAGTTTGTCCTCTTTCTGTACCTTCTTATGAAATTTCAATATGATTCCCAGAGAGAAAGTTATGACAATTTTCCCCAGGTCACCTGTTTTGAATGTAAATCAGGAGTCTGCAAAAAGAGCAACTTCCTCAGATCATATCTCCAAAAATATCGTGCGAGAAGCTCTGAAATTCGGACCCAAGGTTCAGCACGATTTCTTATCAAATGGGTTTTTTTTGTGACTTTTGAAACGTCACAAAAAAAAAAATTATTGAGAAAATGCCACGATGACCTGTTTGGAGCAGCGAAACCCTAGAATCCAAAGCTCTAATACCAAATATTATGAAACCAGGTGAAGAAAAGATAGAAAAGATAGATCAACGCCCAGAATTCAGCCTCTTCGAGGGGGAAACCACCTTTACATTACATAAATGAACAATTCTTTGATGATTCAAATGGCAAAACCTCCTTTCTATATATAGGAGTCTAAGGAGTCACAATATAATCCAGCCGACCTAACAATAATAATATAAAGCCAAAAAAAAACAATAGAGGGATTCTATGGGGCACAAAAATAAAAATATGGGGGTAATAGGGGCACAACAATATAAATAAGGGGTATAACTATAATAGTAATGGGGTAATCACTAGTATTTTAGGGACCCAACATGCTTCTTCTCATTCTAGGCCAAAGATATTTTTTCTTCATCACAAAAAGTAATTTATGCTATCTAGGTTGGGAAACATAATGACTCATATGAAATTCACCTAAAATTAATTGTTTAATACCCAACTAGTTAGGAAAATACACTCTTCCTTTAAAAGTTGGTAAATTCTCTTTATTTATACCGTATTCAGATTGATTTCCATGTTTTGTTGCAAACTTAACTTTCTACCATAAAAATTCATGCTTTGGATCCTTTAAAGCAACCTCCTTAATCTGGTTAGAGAAACTAATTCCAACTTGACTATAATATACTTCATACACAAAATGTAATTTCCTACTTAAAGCATCAACCACTATATTTTCTTTCCCTTTTAGATGCTTTACAACAAATTCAAACTCACTTAGAAAGGCGTTCCATCTAGCTTGACATTCATTAAGATTAGGTTGTTGAAGAAACTTGTTAGGACATTGTGATCCCTCATTAAAATAAACTTCTTACCTAGGAGGTAGTGTCACCACAATTTTAAGGCATGTACTACAATAGCCAATTCTAGATCATAGGTAGAATACCTCTACTCATGATATTTCAACTTTCGTCACTCATAAGCTATCAGTCTACCTTCTTGCATCAAAACTCCACCTAATCCTTCTCGAAAGCATCCGTACATACTACAAATTCTTTTACAGGGTATGTAATTTTTAATATAGGGGTTGTGGCTAGTAAATTTTTTAATCCATCAAATCAATATTCATAGTTTTTTTTCCATTTAAAATATTTTCTCTTCTTCTAAAAATAAGTTATAGGGTAAGTTATTCTAAGATAATTCTTCGATAAAACAACGATAATACCCTTCCAAACCCATAAAGGAGTCAATATCCACGATATTTTTAGGAATGGGCCATTCCATGATGGTCTTGATTTTCTCAGGATCTACAACTATTCCTTCATATGAAATTATATGTCCTACATATTTTATTTGGTCCTTATTAAAATCGCATTCATTGTACTTAGCATATAGATGATGTTCCCGTAGAGTTTGCATCTCTAACTGAAGGTGCTTCTTATGCTCTTATAATTTCTCTCAAAAAATTTTAATATCATCAATAAAAACTCTAACAAATTTATCAAGGTAAGGATGGAAAATACCATTCATTAGACTCATAAATGTTGTTCAGGCAATGGTAAGCCCAAATGGTAGTACCACAAATTGATAGTTCCCATATCAAGTCCTAAATGTTTTCTTCTAAATGTCTTCCTCCTTGATTCTTATTTGACGGTAGTCTAACCGTAAATCAATCTTAGAGAATATGGTGACACATTTAACTTTATTAAAAAATCATCGATTCTCGGCAATGGGTATTTATTTTTTATAATTAATTTATTTAGTTTCCTATAATCAATGCACAATCGTAGGGTATCATCCTTCTTTCTTACTAACAACATAGGAGCCCCCCATGGTGACACACTCGGGTGGATGTAACCTTTATCAAGTAACTCATGCAATTGCATTTTAAGTTATGTTATCTTAGGTATGTCATACGATAAGGGGTTTTGTGAGCTGGTGTTTCTCCCAGGATGAGTGCTATTATGAAGTCAATATTCCATTTTGGTGGCAACCCATGAATTTCTTCTGGGAATACATCAAAAAAATATTGAATGACTAGTATGTTTTCTAAAGTGCTTGTTTTATCTTCAACATTAGTGTATCCAACTTGCACAACATAAATATGGAAACCTCTTCTTTGGCATTTACTTATTTGGGTAGTTATAATAGTCTATAACTTAATAGGTCTTTTAATGCCTTGACGTTGTTTCCTATAACCCTCTTCTGTGAGGAAACTTATGGTATTCTCTTGACAGTTCTATAAGGAACAATTTCCTTCTAACCACTCCATCTGATTGACACATCATAGGATCCTAAAGGAAACACATTCAAATTCACCCTAATTGGTTGTCTAACTACTATGATGAAACAATTTTCTTCCTTGGCAGTCACCCTTCTTTTAGCCTGACTGTCACGCTGTACTAACAAGGTATTTTTGAATTTGTTGGCTTGTAATTGGCATGATTAGAGTTTTTTCGGTGGATATATGTTAGGCTTTCCGCTAGATCTATCAAACTGGAAATAATACAATTAGCTAGTTTACCTTCTAGTTTTATCATTGTAGGTTGGTACTCAACCAGATGGTCCTTCATTGCGGCATTAATCCTTGGTATATTTATTGAAACCTATCCAACCGTAGAGGCATCTTGAATGTTCATAGTTGGTTATATTTTGGCGTGACGTAGAAAATTCTTGTAATAATGGGGTTCTCCACAACCCCAACACAGTAAGGGAGGATTTTGCATCTGACATGACTCTGGTTTACTGGAAACTTCAGCTTTCTTAGATTCATTTTGTAGTTTGAACTTCTGGTGGTTTTACCTAGGTTGTTTATTTTGCTAGGATTTGTGCCCATTCCTAGTGATGGCAGTTTTTGCATTTCTAATATTCTGGAGATTCTTTTGTCCTTTCTTATTTGATCATCTTTTTCCACTATATTTTTTTTACTTCATCTATTGATAGAAAATCCAAACCTTATGGATTTCCTCATCCATTATCTTTAGTTTATCAAATCCAAATTCCTCTTTCATCAATAGTGGTAAGCTATTGATGAAACGTTGTACCTTAGCTTTCTCTTCCCAGATGTAGTGACATATTGCAACCAGGAGGTGAACTTAGTTACAAATTCATCCATGGAAAACTGCCCTAACTGCAAACCATGAAACTCTTTATATTTTTATTATATAATAGATCCATCATATATTTATCTTTAGAATGTTTTTTAAAGTTATCCCATGTTACCTCTTGTACATCGATTCCTCGATCAGTATTAATCTATTCCCACCATTGATTAGGCTCGCCTTGTAATTAGTAAATCACCAAAATTACTTTTAAATTGTCACCATACTCTTAAACTTGGAAGCATTTATTCATATTAATTAGTGAAGCTTCTAATGATTCCTCCATTTATCCATCAAATGTTGGGGGCCTAATTTTTTTAAATTCCCCTTGGAGTTCAATTTTTTGCCTTTTAATTGCCTTTCCGCTAGAAATATTATCATATCCCTCTTAATTGTTCTTTTATTCCCCCTCAGATTCGATATGGTATTCTCTTTGTTGATTCATTTTTTTCTATTTTCATTATCAGGGACATGATCTGGGTTCCTTTGATTCTATATATCTGAGAGACTTTTCATAATTCTATTATGTTCCAACCTCAACCTCTCATTATCATCTCTTAAGTTTTCCATATCAACTCGTAGTTGTTGCGAAGTTTCTAACATCATCTCATTGGTATTTCAAGATTCCTCCCCCAATTGAAAGCACATTTCTAGGTTAACTTGAGCCAAAGCAACATGTCCCATTCCCACAGTCAATCATGTAAATCCCTCTCCGCTTCTCATATTCTCTCCCCTCTTTGCATCATTAGATATATTTGTTATTTATATTTCATCCAAACAGGCCACAATGTTGAATTTGTGGTGCTTTAACTATTTGTAACATCTATCCATGCAAACATTGTTAAAAAAGTAATAATACTAATAATATTTATTATTATTACTATTCAAATATTGGTTTGAAAGCACATGGATTGATCTTTTGGACTTAGAAAAGTCCACACATCTCGGAGTGGTAGATTATATTTTGTTTTAAATTTTTTATAAACCCAACATCCCAAATCTTACCAACTTATAACATTAGGGTTTCGGGAAAACTTAAGATTATCCGTTGACATGAGATTTTATAGTTTGCTAAGGGTACACCATATTATTTTCTTAAGGTTTCCACTATGCCCGGATCACCATAAGGTCATGCAAAATATTCAACATATGACATTGGTATGGCACACTTCCATCAAACCTTCTCGGCACTTAGTGATTGAAAACATAACTAATCCTAAGCATAGATTCATTAAGGTTTGGATCTAACAGTCCAACCCTATTTTATGGAGTTTTGGAGAGAACCTAACGTAACTTGAGGTTCTTATTTCTAGGTTTTGTCGAATGCTTCCTCCAATTTTTCAAAGGTAATTTTTCAGGTCCTTTTTGTCAATGAATTTGTTTGTCAATTTGATGGTTACAAATGTGCTCTGAGACTTTCATCTCTGGTTATTTTAGGACCTGTAAAATGTCTCTTGGATGTGGGGAAATAGGTCGATGTAAACCTTAATTAAGCTATGGAGAATTTATTTACACTTTGTATGTTTATGTAATATATTGTGAACAGATGGCTCGGTTGTTCGCATCATTCCCTGTTATGGGTTATTGTCTATACGATCGTATATCAGCAAGACCTACAGATCTTTATATAAGATTTCTATTCCAAAAAATTATATTCATATGGATCTTTATATAAGATTTCTATTCCAAAAAATTATATTCATATGGATCTTTATATAAGATTTCTATTCCAACGAATTATATTCATATATGTACAGAGTGTTATTTCTTTTTGTGTGTGTTTGTGATGGTAGTGTTGTTACGTTATTATGTTTGGATATTTGTTCATTTGGATTACATTGCTTATGACAAATCCTTGCATGTGGTTGCATTTAATCTTTTTGTAAGGGTTACGAACCAGAATGGACACCTAGTCTGGCTTGGTCTAGAAATAAACCAATTTCTTTCCCAACATTGGCCTTATGAAACCCCCTTACCACCAATGAATATTCCTCAAGTTTCCTTTTTCAGTGTTGGTTAATAACTACAAAGTTATGTTGCTTCATATGTTCATAAAGCTCCAATGCCACTCCTATGTTAACATTTTGCCTCAAGCCTGTCGACATATTGTTCTATGCTATTAACCTTTTCTCACATTGCAACATGTGGCTTATTTCATCTATAGTTGGCTATCTATTTTTGGATATAGTTATGTCTTACTTTCTTGACCGACCGAGGTTGGTAAGACCCCTCCATCAAGGGCCAAAATCAACATTATGTATAACGGTGTGTGAAATCGTGAGATCAATATTCCTATTATATATATATATATATATATATATATATATATATATATATATATATATATATATATATATATATATATATATATATATATATAAATAACTATAATATATAACTTCAAGATTGTTTTGTGAGTGTTTTATCAGTTCCTTTATTTCTTTATTCAGAATAAAAACACAAAGCATTTGTTTCCTTAGGTATCCAAACACATAAGCACATATAATCTCATCAAATAAATTAATACAAATGATGTATATCTTTTCATTAAATTGTTCAAGAAATAAATTTCATTTTACAAGAAGAATCTCATTTGCAATCTAACGAATTTCAATATACTTATCTTGCTAAACGTAGACAGCTAAGGAATTGAACTAAGAGACCTCTCCTCCCAACCACGAGAATGAAAATTACATCTGGTTCTCTCCTCAGCCCCCGAACTTTTTGTCTCCAAAAGAGAAGATAAACAGTGGCCCCTAGGACAAGTTCATTAGCATAAGGACCTCCAATCGAACCAAGAAATTTCCATCCCATTGGTTCACAACCTAGCTCAAGAGTACCTTATTGACAAAGTCTTGCAAAATCTTTTGTTTTCCCTCTCTTTCTTCGAACGCCTCCAACTTTCCCACTTTTCTTCCTTAACATCATTTTCCCAATGAAATGTTTTATCTCTAGAGAAAGAGTAACTAGCTCTCTTTAACTTTGTGGTATCTAACAATCTCTTTTTTAAGCCTCTTGCTCTGAATACCTAGACTTGTCATTTTTAAATAAAATTGAAATAATAATTTTTTTAAAAGAAACAAATTTGCAATTATTTTTGCTAACTCCATTATCTACCAAGTATTCATAGTAAAAGTAAATTACTAATATTTACAATACCAAGTGTTACATCAATGAAGCACGCTAATGAATTATTAGGGCTAAATTCGCCATACTCACTCTTCTTGATGAAAGGAATTATTTCATGACCCCGCCATAATCGAAAGGTCCATTTAGCTCAATTATCCACAACACCGGTGTGCGGGAGCGATGTAGATCACATACACTCACTCTTTCTTTCTAACCTCTTATTTTTTATTTTTCGTTGTTGGTGTAATCAAGATCCTTATTTGTGCGCTTTATTGGTTAGAACACATAATTGTGAGGCGTGGTATTAAGTATTTAGTTTTTTTGTTTATTTATTTATGTTTAGTTACTTATTATTTATATATTTATGTTGGATGATGAAAAAATTACATATTATTTATAATTTAATATTACAATTAAATTTTATTATTTTTTAATATTATTTTAATTTATTTGTTTTAATTTTGATGAGTTATTTTTTTTCTTAAATTAAATATTAAAACACATAATAGTGAGAAATAGTATTAAGCATTTTGTTTTTTTGTTGCCATTGGATTTTTGGGTTGTAATTAGTTAGAGAAATATTTGGGGAATCTATCTTGGGTTTACTTGTTTCTATTGAAGAAGGCAAATGTCACTTGTAAAATAGGCCTATAGTCAATTCCCTGGCCACAAGTATAGTCCAAACATTTTTTTCAAGATTTTTCATCAACTATGGGCTTGGAAATGCTCGAAAATTTCCTTGTAGGAAGAGCTAAAATAAGAGGACCAACAGTGTGTGAAGCAGCAAGAGATGGACCTGCACTGTGCCTCATTTATAGTTTCCATTAGTAATAACAGATACACACTAAATGCAATTAATAACTATGTCACACAACCTAGCCTTCATAGAAAGCCACAATATGGACCAACACAGTAAGGTCGTTCTGTACAAACTTTGAGAAGCGTTGAAATGACAAGACCAAGCAAAAAATTGAGAATTCCCTTGAGATCGCAGCAAGCCCACATCATAAGGCATTGTCATAACCATTTTGAAGGGCCCAAAATTGCGCTCCAACAGATGTAGAAAATATGGTCATAGAGTGAGGTGTAGACACCCTAATTTGTTGATCAAGTGAAACCTCAACGAGGGTAGTGTGTAAGTTCTTTCATGCAGGGAGCTAAGAAAGCATAACTTTGTCTCCACGAAACATAACCTCATTCCCCACTGAGATCCCAATGATATCAACGGAAAGAACAAAAGGAACAATATTTTTCTTAACCCAATTCTGTGATATAGCTAGCTAGTTCAGAGATTGGATTTGGTCATTACTAATACCTACAAGTAACCCAAATCCTATGTTAGCAAAGGCTTGAAGAATTGCAGGATGAGTATATATATCATCTTGATCATATTGATTATGGTTGCTTATATGCAGGTCTCTGTGGTGGCTCCCAACATTATTGCCATTTTACAAATGCATTTCAGAGTTCCAATGGTAAGGGTAGTTCTCAACAAAATAAACACGTGTTTATATGCTCGAACTATGGATCTTCAATTTAATCATTGTCGCCCCAAGATTGTGTCTGTGGACTAAAATACTAAAATGTTTCCATACAAGGCACATAAGTGGGAAAATATGGATATGGTAAGTAGGCTCTAAGCATAGGACACAACTTTTTAGCAAATTTATTGGACTGAGCTGATATAGATTTATAGATTCACCTTGATGTATGAAAAAAACTGCAATTGACTTGTTCCCATAAGATGCCTATTTGCAAACATCATCCAATATGTAGACACAAATATCTCTTGGGAAAAGATCATTCAAGATATGGATCATTTATAGTTACTTTTTATTCCATTTAAAATAGGGTACTGAAGTGTGTATATTTTCCCTGTATCCATGCTTGTCCAATAACATAAATAATGTATCCTCTCTCCATAGTGTTTTATTTGCATAAATGGTTATTGCTATTACCTTGTCAATCTCATCATTTTCTTTAATCATAATGCATTATCATAATCATCTAATTATGTTGATTAATTGTTTTGGTTATTATGATTATAATGTTATGTTTATTTTATTCTAGATATCAAAACAAGACCACATCATAAGCCATTGTCATGTCAGTTTTAAGGAGCCCAAAATTATGCTCTAGCAGATGCCAAGTATGGCCATGGAGTGAGGTGTAGACATCTTAATTTGTTGATAAAGTGAAACCTCAACGAGGTCATTGTGTAAGTTCTGTAATGAAGGAAGTAATTGGGAAATCATAACCCTATCTCCACTAAACAAAACCTCGTTCCCCACTCGGATCCCAATGATATCAGTGCCAAGAACAAAAGGAACAATGTTGCTCCTAACTCAATTTTGTGCTACAACCAATAGGTTCAGAGATGGGATTTGCTCATTAATAACACCTGCAAGTAACCCAATTCCTATGTTAGCAAAGGCTTGAAGGATCTTCTCGATATATTCTCAGCCTTGAAATAATTATACTCTAAAAAAGCTTTGAATAATTTTACCACACTGGATGAAGTGCATAGGGTGGGTGTTCTATTAACTCCAATATTTCGGTCATTGTAATAAATCATGGTGTCATATATAAACTTTGTATATGTTTATCATTGTGAATTACATGTTTTTTTATATATACATACAAGAAGATTGAGCATAATTCCACTACAAATAGTGTGAGGGTGGGTAATGTAACAACCCTTTGTATATGTGTCTTTCATTGTGAATTATGTGCTCTGCTACATACATAGATTTTTTTTTATCATATTCATATATCTATGCCAATGTAATACATTAAGGTGAGAATTATATCAACTCTTTGTATATCTGTGTGTCATTGTGAATTATGTGCTTTATTATGTGCATACAAACAAGATTCCCAAGGGAGGATAACTGCACATTATGTGCTTTATTATATGCATACAAACAAGAATCCCAAGGGAGAATAACTGCACTCCAAGAAGTGCAGAAGGTAGGTAATTATCAACTTTGTGTGTCATTCTAATTATGTACTATACAGAGGGTATGCATTTATCAACACTTTGAATGCTTGTGTAATTTTAATGATGTACTAAATTTAGATGGTTAGTTGGACTTTTTTAATATAAATGCTAACAAAAATCCATTTAAATCACCATATGAATTTGAAACATTGAGACGTGGGATATGAAACCTCTAGGTGTATATGGTACTAAATTGATATGGGTTTTGTACTGTACTAGTGTTGAATAGGAGGTTTCTTGCCATTATGACATTAATGGTTAAGCATATGTTCTTCTTTGTAAAAGGTCACAGGTTCAAAACCAAAGGATTGGAAAGAGTATTTAATCCTTTGTGGACTTTAGAAATAACTTAATTAAAGGATGATTCTATATACAAATGAAGCATGCCCTTTTTGGCATCAATATCTAAAAAAATTGTTTCAGAATATGGCTAAACGTACTAGACAATGTACCATTTCTCCCTGTATTTTGGAATGACTTTGCATTGGACAAAAAATTCATGCACCAATTTATGATACAAATATCTCTTCTTAATACTTGAAGTTTTAACCAAAAGTTATTATTCATTTTCGCTTGATCCACATCCATATAAATATAATTAATAAATTAAAATATTCACGGTACTTTCTCTTTCTAGCAAGCTCAAACAACTTGCACCTTCCAAGTTAATATAGTCTTCAATGGAGGCTCTTGGCTCAAACACGGACCAAAATATCAACTATGAATGGGTATGGTATGCCAACTCCTTTATTTCTCCATTTCATTATACTTCTCTTTGATGGTTTTTTTGATAAACATGTCTCAGTATTTTTTATGATGTAAATCCATACACCAAAATGTTGGTAAGGATTTTCCCCAATGGAACATATGTGATGTTGTTGTATCGAAGGTTTGTCAATTGGAGTTGTTTTCTACAAGTTCCTTCCAAAATTGAGAGAGGCCCATCTATAGAATTATTGGAGAGAATACTACGCCATTGGAAAATGAAGATCGCCGAATGTTCAAGTTTGATCTTTCAATAATGTAACATTGAAGGTATTGTAGAGAAAATATTAATACACTTACACTGTATCAAGTTGTGGTGAGATAAAAAACTACAGAAGGAAGTTGCCTATTCAAATCATTGTTTTCTATCACACTATAGAACAAGGCAAAGGGAAAGGAAAAACCAATTAGTTCGAAAGATAGTTAAATCTTAATTTATGTTGTATTTCAAGCCACTTGAAATTACATTGTGGTCAAGGATGCGAGAGTAGATAGCCAGGTGGGCACATCGGAGATCTATAATGAATTGTTACTCAAGTCCATATAAAAGAAAATGTCATACACACAAATATTGAATGTCCTAAATTGATAAAATCAATTCGAGATCTTTTGAGCAGAGTTTGATTCTTCTACTCAAAAGTACTAAAGATATTTCATCAAAGATAAGTCAGGTGTATAACCGTTGAGTTGATTATTTGATAGATGCCTGAAAAATGCAAAGAGCCAGTGTGTTATTTTGGTCAATAGTAATCCATCGTATTCCATATTAACAGGCTTAATCCATCGCCGATCTTATACTTCATAAATATTTACCAATTGTGCAATGTTGGATGGAATTGAGCCTTCCAACAAGTTTCGATCATTCCTCCTGTTAATCATAAAGTGAGATTTAATAGATGGTCTGTCAAGATATTGAGAACTAGGCAGACAACGTATTGCAACGTAATTTTACTATCAGAGTAGGAGCACATTGTGGCATTGGAAAACCCTGTGTCTGAATAGCCTCTACGTCTTACATTCCATACTTATGAATAATCTTGATATTCTAGATTCCACAGGAAATCTATGGACACTTGTCCCATTACCCGTAGACAAATTTCATTTTCAAGTCAGAATATATTAATTAAAATGGTAATAATTATATTTTCTAAACCTCGCACATATCTAACCCTTCCAACCCCTCTACCCAAATCATGTGAAATTATATTTCACTTGCAGTTGTAAACTCCTAGATATGATACCATATTAAGAAATAAGCAACATAACTATAATCAAGTTGCAGTGATTGGGTGAGGCTTAAGACCAAACTCAATTGTTGTTTCTATAATACAAGGAAGCCACATATATCTGGAATTTATGAGTAAGCAAGAACCTAGACTCCATGAGGGCAAGGGAAGGTTCCTTATCGCAAGCGGCCAAAAATGTCCCCCACGAAATTTGAAACTGGGTAGAGGAGATAACAACTCATTGTACCAACAACTCATTAATGGAATGCTAAACTTTACTTCCAGCATGATCACATAAATATTAGTTGGTAAGAAGTCGAGGGATTTGTGTACCTTGAAATCCAATGGAAATAGGAGACTAACACGACATTCAAGGATGATACATTTCCAATAGTTGAGGCAATCTTTCTTGTGAACGAATTGTCATCAAATAACCTGCAAATGATGGACAATGGCTTTATGTTGAGAATATAATTTGATCAAAATATTTTAATATGAATTGGATGAAGGATTAAATCCTTGTGGTTTAAAGTATAATGAATATGGAACTTACACATGTTTTAAGCTCATAGTCTCATTGAAAACCCCCAGTGGAATCGATTCGCTCAAGTTATTTTATTGAAATGGATTGAATCATTAACAAAATAACCACAAGTTTAAGATAACAAGGTATAAAATGCATATTCATGTACGCAAGTAAAATTTATCCCAAATAAAAATGTAATACTTACAAGTGACTGCAATTAACAAGCTCCTTCAGCTCGACAGGAAATTCTCCACCGATGGTATTGTTGGACAAATCGAATAAGTAGAGACATGTAATATTACTCAAAGATGGAGGAATAATTACCGATAAATCATTTGAATTTATGTCCCTACCAAAATCAACAATGATTCATGATGTCACAAAGTGTACTTGTTCATAAAAACAAGGGTGTTTTTTGGACTATTTTCTTACAGGGTAACTAGTCTCTGCAATTTACCCAGCTCCTTTGGAATGTGCCCAGAAAACCTACAGCTTGTCAATATTCTAATACAAGCTAAAAATTAGTCCATTGTAAAGTATTCAAACCAAAACACCAACTATTGAATTACCGGATTCAAAATGCTTACAACGTGTGAAGGTATTACAAATCTCCCAAAGTAATTGGAATTAGTCTTGTCATGCATGGATTGTGATGCAAGGAAAACCTGTGTATAGCCCTAGTATGCATATAAAATGCATAATCTCATCTATCTCAGGAATTTCAATGACCTTCCTGGTCAAGCATTCATAAATTAAGGTTTAGGCCCCTTAACTAAATCTCATGCGGAACGATTCAACAACTAACCCTAGTCTAATCCTTAGTTAATCCTTTGGTGTGGAAGCTTATATCTCAACCCTTCATCCTTTATAGTAACTATCGTTAATTCTTTAACCGTGAATGTTAACCAAACCCCGCTCAATAATCCAACTCATCCTTTATCAAAATCGCGGAGTTCAAAGGACTCAATCGAATGTGCGTTCAGAACTCGCATCTTGCGATATGTGATTACAATTTTCACCATTGATTTTTTCCACTAGACCAACGGTTGTCGCAATCTCGCATCACACCAACATGTAACCTCATTGCCTCTCTCTCCTCTCGCATGTGATATGCGATAACACACCCAGACTTCAAATGAAATAAAACCACACCTATAACCTTTTCGTGTCTGTCGTTGATCTTACCTTTAATCTGACAGTTGGTGTCTTCCCCAATCAACAGAGTTGGTTGGTGATCTTGCGCCATAGATAAAAACCCATTTGATTCGACGGTCCAAATGAAATTGCACAGACCACTTTCATGATGATTATCCTCCCTCATAGAGATGATAAGAATTGTCAATCCTTGATCTATAAATGTTCGGGTCTAGGTTTAAGACTATCATCTTATCAACTTAAAACCTAATATCCATTGGATAACAGAAGCCATCAAATCCTCCAGTCTGCAGCCCTTCAACTAGAACGTGGCTTACCAAACACTCAAACCCCGTAGTTGACTTCGACATACGAATTTGAAAAGGAAATTGATAGTTTTGATTGAGTGTGGGCCTTTGACCATGATCAAGGCATCCCATACTCTCTACCCTTGCTGCGGTTACTAATCACCATCGATCTACCATGTCAATCTCATGATCGAGATCGATTCTTACCCTTCACCTTCTGCAAGTACTTGGAATTCAACTCCGTCGTTCATTTCTTTTACTTATGTTGTTTCTTCAATGTTCCTCTGTGGTTTTGACTTTCTTCAAGGTTCTGGTCCTTCACTATTCTGCCACACAACTTCCTCCTTAATTCCGCTTATGCCTTTACTTTCCTCCACCTTCACTGTAACACTAAAGGCTTCCTCCTATACTACATATGTGTACAAGTTGTAACACCTCTCTATTACTCTTATCTGTATTTTGCCTCCCTTTTGGATTTGCACCTGCAACCTATGTTACACAGAATAACTCAAGATCATATGCAATATACATATTAATTACTCAATACACACACATTAAATCAGAATCAAGTTGTCTATTTAATAAACATGTATTTAGACATGAACTCTTTCCTTGGCTTGATCTTCTGTATGAATGGCCTTTGTTCCTGCTCATAGGCTTACAATCTAATTGATTGACTTCTCTAAATACTCTCTAACTAATGACTCTCTATGCCTTTTAAGCTTATATTTATACAAAAGGTTTTAATGAGCTAATTTTGGTTCAGATCCTTAATCTGTTGAACTAAATCCTGGATATCCTCTAAGTCCACTTCTAACTCTAGTTAATCCTTGAGAATATTCTCTTGTTCCTCGAATCATGAGACCAATAAGAGTTACAATTGATTTCCAACTCTCTCAATTCCCACTAATCACTCATGTTCTCCTACATTCGAGAGAATTTGCAAATATCCTAACAATATCTAATTAAATCATATTCTAATCACTCAAAACATTAAATGATTACATACATAGGAATCCAACTTCCTTGAAAACACAAGACTCCTTAAGTAAACTAAAACATAATGAAATTTTTGAGTTGTATGCTCCTGCATTAGACGCCCAAGGTTAAAATAATCATGATCTCCTGATCATGTGCTTTTTTCCTTTGTCTCCCTGGATCCCATACTTTTTTCTGTAATTTTCCTTTGGTTGTTGATGTTGTTTGTTGTTGTTCTCTAGGTTTCAACACTTTATGTTGCTTTTATCCACTAGCTATGCTTTCATAGTCTGTTGTTGTCTTTCTCTTTTTGCTACTCCTTTGTCTTCTTACTAATGTTTTCTTTTGAGGCACCTTCACCATCAACCTTATTATTAGTTTAATCTCTATGTCCAATTTATCCTTTGACTGATAATTATTTTTCCAATTGTTGTTGTACTCTGTCCACTCATCTTCAAACTATTGTTTACTGTCTTCTCTTTGAAGTTGTTGGATCCTTACTACTACCCTTTCATCCTCACCCTCTTATTGTTATCCAAACAACCTCTGTTCAATATCTCTAAATTTACTTTCAAAAAGTAAATTGTCCTTCAATTTCCTTTGTACTTGATTCCCCTCAAATACATCACTATGTTGTTCATCAGTTACAACATATTTTCCATCTTCTTCATTGAAAACCCTCAGTAATTCTCCTTCACTTTATTGACTGATTCTAACAATCAATTTAACTTCTTCAAGCATAGTATCTTCACGCTTTTCTTTTTCCTAACCAGCATGTATGTCGTGGCAACTTCCAGTCTTCTTCATTTCTAAAACTGACTCCTCAATTTGAAACATGTTTGTCTCATTTTCAATAAATCCTGTAATCATAAAAAAATTATCATAATTAAAAATATAAGGCCTCATTACCTTTTCCTTCTCTAGCAACATCTCAGTATGCTACTATGCGTTTTCCTTCAATTCCTTTGTCAACACATCAGTATGTTGATTTAAACTCTCCTCCGTTTCATTTGTTTCAATGATATCTCTCTGTTCTGGTTCACAATAATGAGCTCCTCCTTCTGTAATGTCAATTTGTTGAACTTTGATTACCATCTCCTTTTCCTTGTGAGTGTCATTCATGACAATTTCTTTGTCTTCCTTTCTCAACAATCTATACTGACTATATATCCTCTGCTTTTCCAACTCCCTTCTTTGAAAGTCTAATTTTCCATATAACTCAATAATTTCAATCGGAGTAGAATTTGGAAATTTCACACAATTTTCCATACCTTCCTTTGTTATTGAAAAATCATCAAATGCCCTTTCTCCCTTTGCTAAATTTTTTGGATAGACTTCTTCTTTCTTAACATGTTTCAGTAGATGTCGTTCTTCTTCAATACATTTTTCCTGGTTTTCCCTCTATAGTTACCCTTCTTCCAGAGCTATCCTTGTCTCATCATCTGCATTAATATTCTCCTGCATTTATTCTTCATCAATAACATTACTCAAATTCATTATATTACCTCTCTAAGACAATATTCCTTCATTCTTCATCAAAATAAGATACTGATCTTCCATCTCTATGACAGCTTTAAATGACTGTCTTCTCTCATTGAGTCACTCATCCATAGACTCTTCCTGCTCTATTGAGTCAAATTCCTCCTCTTCTGAGAGATTTTCTTTGTCACCTTTTATTTCTAGATCTTCATCTATTTTGAAGACATCTTCAAAAGGTTGTTTTCATCTTGCAATACCTACAATCATACACAAACTATCAGTTTTAAAAACATAAGACCTTTTGGTCTCACTTGATACTTCAGCCATCATATCTCCTTGTTCTTTTGAATCCTTCATATGATTCATAAGATCTTCCACAGATCTCTAGTCTTCATCTTCACCCAGAACTTCACCCTATTCTGTTTCAAAAATGGAGACTTTCATTCTCAACTCATTTTCTCTGAGTTCTTCCACTAGCCACTTCACTTGCCTCTGTTGTAGCCTTTTCTATAACTTAGACCATTTCACTGCCTTTTTCCTTAAGACCCAACCTTTTCTTTGGTTTTCCTCTAGTATCATCCTTAATACATTGAGTTTTTCTTTTAACTCTGCAATCTCCTTGTCACGTTCGTCTTGAGTCATTCTCTTGCCATTTGCCTTAGCATTCTCCTTCTTCACTTTTCTTTTGTTGTGGTCTTCCTCAAAACCTCTGTCACGTCTGTTATGGCTATCAGTAGTCATCTTCTTCTCTATCTTCATGAGTTACTCACTTACTTACTATGAGCTGCATTAAATCCTCTGCAACAACAAGTCCTCCCTATTGCCACTTACCTCACCAAGCTTTCCTTTGTACTTGGTCTTTTCGAAATCACTTGGTTCTCTATTCTCTAGAACCTATTTGAACACTTTTCTCTGCTCCTTCTAGGCTTCAACTCATCTGCACCTTTTAAGAACACAATTTTCCTCTTGTACTTCAATCACAAATGAAATATTAAGTTCTGACCATCTCTTCTTTCACTTAGAAACTCTTACCATCTTTCTTCATCCCTTAGCAATTCTACCCACATCCTTTGTGGAATTGCCTCTGTGAGCTGCAACAATACCTCTACAGTAACAAGTCTCCTTCTTGCTACATATGCCTCACTAAGCTTCTCTCCTCTGAGCTCATTTTTTAGCATTTATCTGGCTCTTTCCTTTGGTACCAATTGAGCACTCCTTGCTCTACATTGCTACAATATTCTCACCTTCTTATGTTGCTACCTTCAACACTTCTACATGATCTTACTCTACCATTCACGTGTACCTTGAATGGACTCTTCTTTGCTTCTTTGCATCTGAAAATTCTCCCAATATCCTGCTATACTTTATCCTTGTGTGCTTACTATTTGTCAGATTCGAATCTGATCTCCTCTTTCCTACTTTTATCACCATTCGCCTATATACACACCTTCAAAACGTAACTTCGTTATAAATTCTTTTCAAAGAAATTTTCACACATAATTTCTTTGTTCTTTAATATAAAATGTTTCAGTCACAATTATGCTCTGATACCGCATGACGCAGGGAAAACCTGTGTATACCCACAGTATGCATATAAAATGCATAATCTCATCTATCCCAGGAATTTCAATGACTTGCTTGGTCAAGGATTCATAAATTAAGGTTTAGGCCCCTTAACTAAATCTCATGCAGAATGATTCAACAACTAACCCCAATCTGATCTCTAGTCAATCCTTTGGTACATAACCTTATATATCAGCCCTTCATCCTTTATAGTAACTTTCATTAATTATTTAACGTGCATATTCACCAAACCCTGCTCAATAAGCCAACTCATCCTTTATCGCAAATGCAGAGTTCAAAGGACTCAATAGAATGTGCATTTAGAACTCCCGTCTTGCGATACGCAATTACCCTTTCTACCGTTGATTTCATCCACTAGATCAATGACTGTTGCATTCTCGCATCACACCAAAATGTGAAATCATCGCCTCTCTCTCCTCTCGCATGCTATATGTGATAGCATGATCAGACTTCAAATGAAATAAAACCATGGCTATAACCTTTTCGGGTCTACTCTGCCCAAGCCTTATCGCTCAATCTCCACTGTCGATCTTACCTTTAATCCGATGGTTGTTGTCTTCCTCGATCAAAAGAGTTTCTCATTGATATTATGGCATAGATCAAAAACCATTTGATCTGATGGTCCAAATGATATCAAACAAACAACTTGCATGATGATTATCTGCCCTCACAGAGCCGATGAGAATTATCAGTCCTCGATCTATAAATGTTCGAGTCCAGGTTTAAGACTATCGTCCGATCAACTTAAAACGCTATATCCATTGGATAACAAAATCCATCCAATCCTCTAGTCTACAACCCTTCAACTAGCACATTTCTTACCAAACAATAAATTCTCATACTTGACTTCGACATAAGCATTTGAAAAGGAAATAAATGGCTTTGATTGAGTGTGGGCCTTTGACCATGATAAAGGCATCCTGTACTCTCTCCCCCATTGTAGTTACTAATCACCGTCAATATACCATGTTGATCTGGCGGTCCAGATCAATTCTCACCTTTCACCTTCTGTTGGTATTTGGAATTAAACTCTGCGGTTCATTTCGTTTACTTATGTCGTTTCTTTAATGTTCCTCTGTGGTTTTAGCTTTCTTCAATGTTCTATTCCTTCATTGTTCTACCACACAACTTCCTCCTTAATTCCGCTCACACCTTTATGCTCCTCCACCTTCACTGTAACACTAAAGGCTTCCTCTTGTATTGTCAATGTGTACAAGCTGTAACACCTCTCTGTTACTCTTCTCTGTATTTCGCCTCCCTTCTAGATTTGCACCTGCAACCTATGTTACATAGAATAACTCAAGATCATATACAATATGCATCTCAATCAAGGAAAATTTTAAGGATGGAAAATTTTCTTGAAGTTTAAAACATTGGCGAATCTCACTAATCCCTAATATGCAAATTATAAATGTTTATTGATATATTTGTAAAATTAATCAAATTTATAATTATTTTATATATAGTCTCTCTATAATGTTGGCGATTTTTAAGGTAAATTAATTTTATATTATAAAATTTGGGCGAATCATCTTTTATAAAATTGGAAATTGGCGAATCTTTTTTGTGGAAAAATCTTGGAAAATTAGCCCATTGGGCGAACATTAGCCCCTAAAATTTTCCATGATCTCAATTACTCAATACACACACATGAACTCAGAAGCGAGTTGTATATTTAATAAACATGTATTTACATATGAACTCTTACATTCACTTGATATTCTGTATCAATGGCCTTTGTTACTGCCCGTAGGCTTACAATCTAATTGATTGACTTCTCTAACTACTCTATAACTACTGATTCTATATTCCTTTTAAGCTTACATTTATACAAAAGGTTCTGTTGAACTAATTCTGGTTCAGATCCTTAATCTACTGAACTAAATCCTAAATATCCTCTAAGTCAACTTTTAACTCCAGTTAGTCCCTGAGAATCCTCTCTTGTTCCTCGAATCATGAGACCAATAAGAGTTACAATTGATTTCCAACTCTCTCAATTCCCACTAATCACTCATGTTCTCCTACATTCGAGAGCATTTACAAATATCCTCACAATATCTAATTAATCCATATTCTAATCACTCAAAACATTAAATGATTACATACATAGGATTCAACTTCCTTGAAAACACAGGACTCCGTAAGTCAACTAAAACATAATGAAATTGCGGAGTTATATGCTCCTACATCAGATTGTATGACAAATCCCTGCAATGATGACTTCGTTCAGTCAATCTAGTTATTATACCCTCTGATTTACCATGCAAACCCAAGAGGTTTTTGCTAATATTATTCTAATTGCATCTAAAGAACGAAGATGCTATGTATAGAGGGAAGATGCTATGTATAGACGGTAGCACTGGAAGATTGATCCCCACTACACTGTGTTTTCAAATGTTAGATAAAATTTACACGGTGCATTGACTGCATTAAAAAGAAATATTATTACACCCAAGTAAACAAACTTTGGATATACATATGGCAGCATTTAGATAAATGAACTCTACTTCACAACCTCAATATTCATTGGAGAAATTGGTTTGGATGGTACTAACTCTGTCATTCCCTTGCGATTACTTCATAAATCAACTTACAAAACTTGTACAGCTAAAAGCCACCCAATTTCAATTGGAAGTTGTCCATTGAGATTCATTGAAGATAACGTCTTGTAAAATTGTATCCATGGAAAGATCCAATCAGAAGAAACTCTCAACATTTTCTATAGAGCTCAAGCAATTTCCATGAATGACATGGATATTCATCTAGAAGATGAGATGTTGTCATGATTGGATAGCAAGAAGCAAAAAATACTTATAAATAAGTTATTTGGTTACCGATGCAAGAAACGCCATCCCATTCTAAACCAAATGGATCTCATCCTTTCCATGTGGATAGTGTATCTCCTAATTTATTTTGTATCGACAACAATGTGTCCACTGAACAAATTGAAATGCCTAATTTCCCACTGACATCAACATTAACACTACTAAATTTTTTCATAAATAAACATACTTATTACGTGCTCATTCACCAATATCGTTAGATCTCACCATCGTCGGTTTGTTTAAATCCTGTAGTAAACACAAAAGAAGAAAGGAAAGGCATGAGACAGAGTATAAAAACAGATGCAGAGAGATGAGACATGGTTGACACAGATACTAGTGAAACATAAACAGGAAACATAAATGTATCAGATATCATCTGTATGTTTTCAACTTTATGTCATGTGAAATTAAGTTCGGGTTAATTTCCCCATCTTTCCAATCAACACCAATTTTCATTATATGGGAAATATGATGGTGGTGTATGTCATGATGATGGCTCCCTCTCATAATAGTTGATTATTATAAAGTATTGATTAGACTCCTTAATGGTAGACACGTGATTTTTTCTCACTACAAGTTGAGGAACAAATTGTGCTACTTATCATTGACTTCTTAAATGATATTATCATGAACAAGGATTATGATGACAATATAATCATGGTCAAATAACAATTAGAATGGGGAATTTTAGAAGTGGCAAGAAATATTCAAGATTTAGATGACATCATTACACGGTAAGAGAAATACAATTTCCAATGTACACTCCTTTCTACAAAGTGAAATATATTGGTTTACCATGAACATTTATTAAACCAAATTTATGAAATGAATTTGAATACATTGAGTCACTATGGAAAGAGAATTATGGACACCTAATTGTTGTTATGGAAATGATTTAGTTAGATAAAATACAATGGTCCAAAGAGAGAACAAATAATACCATTCTTTAATAGTTTGGACATTTTACAAGGGTGAAATAAGGATAATAAGCAACAAGTAGGTAAATTAACCACATCATATAACAAATGATGTCGGAGTTTACTAATGTTCCCCTTACTACTAAAGTATTTCTATTAAGCTTTCCTCATAAAATTAGACCAATTTCTAATGAACAAAAACTATTATACATTGCGTTGTGAATTAAGCTGATATGAGATTGCTTTGTTATGAAATGTTTGATTTAAATCATTTACTCATAAAGGTTCCATGATCTTAATGAAGAGTTTTTTCATGAATCCTTTGGAGTGAAGAGTTCTGCATTACCTTCACTTTGAACATATTGTGTGGAAATCTCCCAAAACATAACATACCATAAAAAAAGAAATAGGAATAATGAAACAAAATTGCATAAAATTTTTGACTTCTTTCTTCTATGCTATTGTTTCTTATGCCATTTCTGTAAGGCGTTTCCTTTGTAACATGTAGTTCCAATTCTAGTAATTAACATTGTGATTATAAAAATTTGGAGAAGAATATAATAAGTTAGAGAAAATCTAATATGCTTTTAAAAATTAAGGATTAGATTCTCCACAGCCACAATGCATAATTACAAATAATAAAATACGTCAATTCACCAATGAGTAAAACTTAAATTCAGTCGATTCTAAATTTTAAGAGTAACTTGAATTTACTATTTTACTTTAATTTAGCTATATTTAAAATAGCTACTATGTAGCACTTGTTTGTATATATAAGTGTTAGCAAGACCCATTTCATAATTGCATTTATGAATCATAAATGTTATGTTTTCTTATGTGTTTTATTTTATTTTTTATTTTGAAGTACAATTTTCAAAATTTTAATTTAATTATCACTAAATAACAGGTGGATGGTAAGATTTAACTTCCACATAGTATTGAATTTTTTGATAATATTGGTTCATGGAAGATTGGGATTTAACTAAAAAGTAGTTATGCCCTTTTCTACCTCTTTAATTCAATTAGTTAATTGAAAAAGTCATATTAATAAGTGTCTTATAAAATGACTTATCGTAGTTTAGCCATGTAGTTAAACACACATATAAAGCCAAAGTTTACATTTTTTATAACTATTAATAATAATTTAAAATAAAGCTTGAATTTAGTTTAACTTTTTATGGTATCTTGCATGGGGAGGCACATTCTATAAAAATAAAAATGATTGTACATATTTGGTTAGTTTTAAATAAAATCATTGTAAAAGATCAATAATAGTAATGTGTGATTTTGTCCCAACAATTTAAGCTAGGATAAAAACAGAAATGATCATACATATCTGGTAAGCATTATAAAAGATCAATAATCTAATTCTCATTTTGCTCACTTAGTTCATAGTTAATACTACAACCCAATGTGAAACAATTGTGGTAAAAATATTTCACTTTCCGTTTTAGAGTTATGATCCAAATATTTTAATATTTATGTTAAATAAAGGAGTTTTATATGAATTCTATAAAAATAAATTAATTAAAACTAAAACTAAAATAACATGTTTTTCTCTTGTTAATAATTAATATAGAAATTAAATACATAGTTTGAATATCTATATTCACTAATATCTTTATATCTATAAATACACATACATATATACATATATAGAGGATGTGATGACCCCGTGAAACATGTAAATATGAAATGTTACTGTGGTAAGAAACTAATGTGAGTTGTTAATTATTGTTACTAAATGACATTATCTTATTTATGAAATGGAAAATATTGGAATATATATTTTTGGAAATGTTGGCAGCCTCCTGGTGGAGGATTTCTAAAGAAGAAGGAATCAGTTATGAAACTGAAAAACTACCCTTTCACACAGGAAAAGTCCTGGGAGGGAAAACCCCTGGGCTGTGGTGACAGTCAGGGGGAGAGAAATTCCAAGAGAGGAAAAAGAAAGAAAATAGGGTTAAGTCTACTAAGGACCAGATAACCCAAGCACGAAGGTGCATGAGCCTTGTTGAGGGCTGCAGGCCTGCAAGACAGCTCGGGGGGAGAATCCAACGTGCTGATGGATCTCAAGGTTGGGTGGATAAGAGCAAGTATGAAAAATGCAGGTGAATTTCTGGAGCGTTAACTCCTGTAACTGGTAGACCAGGTACGAGTTATTCACCAGATTCAGATTACCGTAATCATTATAATGAGTATATAGATGGAAAATATAGTTGAATCTAAATCTCTATTGATAGCTATATGTAAAGAAAAATATAACAGAGGGATATCTGTGAAATATAACATTAGAAACAGTTCCAATGAATATCTAGAACAAGTTGTTTAAGACAATAAATGACAGAGATTATCTGCTGTATACAATGCATGTTATCTGTATAAAAACCGTACGAGGGTCCTGAAAGACCATAGCAGTATGCAAAATATATATGTAAACAGTAGAAAGATTCATTGAAATACCAGAACAGTGGAAATATTTATTGAAATACTAGAACAGTAGAAAGATTCATTGAAATATCAGAACGGTAGAGAGATTTATTGTAATACCAGAACAACCTAGAAACATATTTGAAATGTTAGTGCTGTGCATACTAATCAGTAAAGCAGTAACGAAACTAAACGGACCCCTGTACCGAGGGTTTAACATTTCATTACATTTCGAAACAAGTATAAAAGCAATTGCAGTGTTATCGCAATGCGCTCTGCCAGTACTCATCCGGCTCAGCGCACAAGTGATCAACACCATTAAACATTGAAAAGTCGAACATAATGTCACCTGGGAACAGAACCCAGCCATGGTAAATGGCCGCGTAACCGTTGTAATACAACTATGTATTAAGAATCGAACATACTGCTGTTACAATAAAACCCTCAAATAGAATAAACTCGACTCTGTCAACCAAAGGAAATAACAATAAACTTTGTAATAAGACGAGCTCAAGGCATGTTCTCTGAAGCAAGATCATACGCGTATAAGACAAGACAGGCCATTGGTGCAAAACTGTACCAAATGAAGAAACATAAACATCGTATTCAGAAGAGGAAAAGAAGTACATTAACATTAAGCTATATAGAAACCCTTGACGGGTATAGCGGAAGCATTGTTTAACAAATGTACAGAGAACCGAATAATACCATTTACTCTTCACAAATACAGACAATAATTGGAGAAGTTCATATTTAACATTTTAACAGCATGAGAAACAAAAAGGAACAAATATTCTGACTTTAATTGAATCGGTTCAGGCAGGGAGGCCATGAACCCTTAAAGTAAATATACATACAACCATGGGGCATAATTGCCAGAAAATGTATTTAACATAAGTCTGTATAAATCAAACAAGACGCAGGTCTCGGCAAGGAATGGCCGACCCCGATTCATAACCCAGGGTTTGGCCCGAATGCAGAAGCCCTGAGACAATAAAATAGAGACCGCCATGAGGAACTCCTCTGGCCAAGAAATCGACACAAGACAAACCTCATATGTATAAACCCTTACCCATCAGGTTAAATCGCAGGCTTTGCATCCAATCATGATAGGGGTAAACACCTGAGAGCGCCTCGGGCCGCATAATCGTTCCTTGACCGATAGGAGAACCGAGATGCAACCGCCTGTTCACTGGAAAATGCAACCGAAGTTAGCTCATGAATGAATCAATCCAAAACTGATAAGCTCTGAAGTAACAAACGCACTGTGTGTATATATATATATATATATATATATATATATAAACAGCTGAAGAAAATATTAGTAAACGGCGGGCATCAGTAATTATTATACATGAGATAGCATTGCAAGACCTGGGAAATGGCGCAGGGAAGGAACCGCTGAGCTGAGTAGTATTCGGCCTCACAGACATATGCAAATGAATCCAAATCAAGTGACTCGGTGGTATATGAATCACCGCTAAACCCTTGGGCGAGTTTGAGCCCTTAGATCTGAGTAATGAATCCCCATCGTTCGTTTAAGCGGGAGTCTGGGCGCGCAAATCCATGGCGGGTCAACCGAGAAATCACATGGCTTCAGCACGGCGCTAGCCCACCTGGCAAGGGTGGGTGAAGTCAATTAAAATTCCGTTCACCACCTGGCGCCAGAGTTAGTCGGAGCAGCAATCTGGTGAATGAATTAACTATTGACTTAGCCAATAATTCGTGAAGGTCGCCAAGTGTAGTCATATAGTATTAAATCAAGAATGAGACTTTGTGTTGTTAAGGTTTGTATATATACATATATATACTGCAGCTCGTTTAACACTTGTGAATGATGCTTTACATATGTATATTCTATGTTCGAATAGATGGATGGGGTAAGGTTAATGAGTCTTGTAATTATTATTTTATTCAGTTGCATATTTATCGTTGGATCGTGACAATGTGGTATCAGAGCAGAGGTTTCAAAACTGTGGCCTCTGGAGCAGTAAGATCCAGCTGCATGGAAGATTATCATATAATATATATATGAGGAAGAATTAATTCAGCTAACTGATTTTCTTGTTTTATTAATTAGGAGATAAATACAGAAACGATAATCAGCTAACAGTCAACAATAAAGATAGAGGAAATGCAGGGAGCTGACAGCATTCTTCGGGAAAATCCAGAGCTGTGGGTACAGCTTGGTGAAGAGACACGCAGTACCAATCTGGCGATACTAGAAACTGTTCAAGAACTGAAAAATGAGATGGCACGTCTGCGAGAAGACAATGCGCGATTGACAGTGGAGCAGGAAAGAATACTGAAGAGTTTGTCGGACAGACAAAATCCACCATTAGCCAATCCCAGTGCAGAACAGCAAAGGGCAACTGAGGAGCGAAATTACCCAACTGCACCTGAAATTTCAGAGGAGAAGGAGGACCATTCTGATAACGTACTGGAACAACAGACCTCAAAACGACAGAAAATGGAATTACAGGGGGAATTCCGAAAAATTAAACCTCCACATTTCGATGGGGAACAGGAAGAAGCAGCAGAAGCATGGTTAATTAACATGAACAAGTATTTCCAGTTGTATGAGTATGATCAGAATCTGAAGGCATGGCTGGCCATCTTCCAGCTACAAGGCAAAGCAACCCTGTGGTGGGAAGAAACCAAGATTGTAAAAGGAGTAAGTGAGCAGAACATAATATGGGAAAAGTTTCAAAAATACTTCAAAGGGAGATATCTAACCGAGCGATTCTATGACGAGAAAGCACGTGAATTCCATGATTTACGGCTAGGAAAGCATTTTATGGACGAGCTCATTAACCGCTTCACTTCCCTGCTTCGCTATGTGCCATATATTAAGGAGGAAAAGGCCAAGGTGCAGAGATTTGTGAGCAACCTACCTGCCTATATAAGGGAACGAATTGAGTTTGATAATCCCAGAACAATGGATGAGGCGATACGTAAGGCAAGAATCTGTTACCAACAGAACAAAGAAAAAGGAGACATTTCAAATAAAAGATGGAATGAAAGAAAGGGCAACAGAATTGTTGGTAATAATAAAGGGAGTCGTGGTAATGGCAGTAAGGGTGCTGGCAAGGGACAGATTAGCAGAAATGTAGCAAAGAGTACCTTTCAGACTAAACCAAGTGAGAGCAGAATCAGTGAACCACCTTCTAGGTCAGACCTTGAAGGGATGACCAGACCTCCAGTCCAATGTTGGGGTTGTGGAGGACTGCACTATGTTAAGAACTGCCCTCAGTGTAAAGGAGTGGACCAGATATCTCAGATCCAAGAAGCATCGACCGTTGGGGAAGTGGCGCGCAGCGTACCAAGAATTAACGCAGCCTTGGATGACCGTCAAGCGGAATACCAGCCGACCATGGTGGAGTTTGAAGGTAAAATTTCAAATCTTTCTATAGCTGTTCTTATTGACCCAGGAGCTACTTTAAGTTATGTTAGCCCAAAAATAGTAGAACAGTGTAAGTTACCTTCTGAAAAGTTCAGAAATCCATGGCTGGTACAGCTAGCTACGGGAGCTAAGAGACGAGTCTTAGCCAAAATTAGTAACTGCTCTTTCAGCATAGCTGGACAGCCAATAACAGCAGACCTGAATGTACTTCCATTGGGTTCCTACGACATCCTGATTGGTATGGATTGGCTGGAAAAACATTGGTCATTGGTAAACTGCAAGACCAAAACCATCTATTACAAGGATGACTTGGGAAAGCAGCAGGAGTTGCAGGGGATTAAACACCCTGTACAAATCTGACCTATTACTGCTTCCCAGCTAGCAAAATGTCTCAGGAAGAAGTGTCAGATTTACGCTATTCAAGTTGGTTATGCAAAACAAAAAGACAAAACATCTGCACTGGACAATATTCCGGTAGTACAGGAATTTGCGGATGTTTTTCCTGAAGAGGTACCAGGACTGCCCCCAAAAAGGGATATAGATTTCACTATAGAGCTAACACCAGCAGCAGCACCGGTGTCACAAGCACCATACCGAATGATCGTACCAGAGTTAACAGAATTAAAAATGCAACTGCAAGAGCTGTTGGATAAGAACTATATCCGCCCCAGCGTATCACCGTGGGGAGCTCCAGTATTATTTCTTAAAAAGAAAGATGGAACTCTCCGTATGTGTATAGACTATCGTCAGTTGAATAAGCTCACGATCAAAAATAACTACCCCTTGCCTCAGATTGATGAACTCTTTGATCAAGTGAAGGGGGCAAAAGTATTCTCCAAGATCGATTTGCGATCTGGTTATCATCAGATCAGAATTAAAGAAGAGGACATTGCCAAAACCACCTTCAGAACACGCTACGGGCACTACGAATTTGTGGTGCTGCCTTTTGGTTTGACCAATGCACCTGCCACCTTTATGTGTTTGATGAATAACGTGTTTCACAGGTTTTTGGACAAATTCGTGTTGATATTTATCGATGATATTCTGATATATTCTCGTTCCCATGAGGAACACGAAGAGCACCTTAGGACGGTGTTGCAAACTCTTCGAGAACACCAGCTATACGCTAAGTTTAGTAAGTGTGACTTTTTCAAGGAGGAAATCCAATATTTGGGCCATGTGATTACTAAAGAAGGAATTGCAGTAGATCCTGAGAAGATAAAGACTATTATGGAATGGTCCATACCCAAGGATGTAGCTGATATCAGATCCTTTATGGGATTAGCTCGCTATTACCGAAGATTTGTGGAAGGTTTCTCAAGGATAGCCTACCCTATCACTTCCTTACAGAAAAACGGGAAGGTATTTAGGTGGTCACCGGAATGTCAGCAGAGCTTTGATCGATTGAAGCATTTACTCACCACCGCACCCATCTTGAGTATAGCTGATCCTAATAAGGATTACGTGGTGTGTACCGATGCAAGTAAGGAGGGTGTGGGAGGAGTATTAATGCAGGAAGGGAAAGTAATTGCGTATGAATCGAGAAAACTAAAAGATCATGAGCAGAAATACTCTGCTTACGATCTAGAGTTAACAGCTGTTATTCATGCACTGAAAATGTGGCGACATTACCTCTTGGGGAGGAAATTTCTGTTGTTAACAAATCACCACAGCTTGACCAATTACTTCAGTCAACCTACCTTGAATGCAAGACAGGGTCGTTGGGCAGATTTCCTATGTCGATTCGATTTCAAGATTAAGCACTTAAAAGGCAAAGAGAACCGGGTGGCTGATGCATTGAGTCGAAAGGTGCAGTGTTTGTGTGAACTTTCAGTCAGCAAGTGGCGGAACTCTCTGTTTGAGCAAATTAAAACAGCAGCAAATCAAGATGCTGAATACCAACAATTAAAACAGCAGGTACAACAATCAGTTAATGAAAAATTACAGCAAGGATATACACTAGACGGTGCTGGAATGTTGTATTTTAATAAAAGATTGTATGTACCTGATTCGAATGACCTTAAGAATCTGATTTTGGACGAGTTCCATACCAGCCACTACACTGGCCACCCAGGATACCAAAAGATGGTCACTGCACTTAGGAAGGAATATTATTGGCCAGGAATGAAGAAGCAGGTGGTTGAGTATTTGGCACGGTGTTTGGAGTGCCAGCAGATTAAGGCAGAACATCTGCATCCGGCCGGGCTATTACAACCTTTGCCTATTCCGGAGTGGAAATGGGAAACCATTTCCATGGATTTTATAACCGGGTTGCCACGAACAAAGAAAAGCAATGATTCCATCATGGTGGTGGTTGATAAGTTGAGTAAAGCGGCACACTTCATACCCGTGCAGTCCACTTATAAGGCGGTGCAAATTGCTCACCTTTTTATGCAGAATGTGTTCAGACTGCATGGATTGCCGAAAGTAATCATCTCAGATCGTGATGTAAAGTTCACATCCACCTTTTGGAGGACGTTGTTCGCTGAGTTGGGGACACAGCTGAACTTTAGCACGGCTTATCACCCGCAGACCGATGGTCAAACCGAGCGAGTAAATCAGGTGTTGGAAGATATGTTGAGGGCGTATGTAATGCTGAAACCAAACCAATGGGAAGAATATTTACACCTGGTTGAATTCGCATATAATAATGGATATCATACCTCGACACAGCTAAGCCCCTTTGAGGTCCTGTATGGGCGAAAATGCCGCACACCCTCAAGTTGGGGTGGACCTGAGGATAAGCTGAGTTTGGGGTCGGAAATGCTTAAAGAAATGGAAGACATGGTGAAAAGGGTGCGTACCAATTTGAAGGCTACGCAGGACAGACAAAAAAGTTTTGCGGACAGGAAAAGAAGATTCAAAGAATATCAGGTTGGTGACCATGTGTTTGTGAGGATCCAAGCCAGAAGAAGCACACTGCAATGGAGCGGATGTGCCAAGCTGGCTCCTCGGTACTTTGGACCTTTTCAGATCTTGGCTAGAGTGGGGTCGGTGGCTTACCAACTCGCCTTGCCAAGTCATATTAAGATTCACAATGTTTTCCACGTTTCTATTCTAAAGAAATATGTATACGATCCTAAACATGTGATCAAATGGAAAGATGTTCGGGTAAGAATTAATCCGGTTGTTTTGATTATGCAGATATACTCAACAGAAACTGACTGAAGGTATTGATTGTCTGCAGGTCGAACCGGAAGGCGAGGTTCTGGTCGAGCCACAGAGCATTCTCGACCGGAGAGAAGTGCGGCTGTGGAAACGAGTTATTACCCAAGTTAAAGTGTTGTGGCAGCACTATGGGCCTGAGGAGGCTACTTGGGAAGACGAGGAACTTATTAGAAAAGTTTACCCGGACTTATTTAAAGGGAATAGACATCGGGACGATGTCCAATCCCGGGGGGGGAGATGTGATGACCCCGTGAAACATGTAAATATGAAATGTTACTGTGGTAAGAAACTAATGTGAGTTGTTAATTATTGTTACTAAATGACATTATCTTATTTATGAAATGGAAAATATTGGAATATATATTTTTGGAAATGCTGGCAGCCTCCTGGTGGAGGATTTCTAAAGAAAAGGAATCAGTTATGAAACTGAAAAACTACCCTTTCACACAGGAAAAGTCCTGGGAGGGAAAACCCCTGGGCTGTGGTGACAGACAGGGGGAGAGAAATTCCAAGAAAGGAAAAAGAAAGAAAAGAGGGTTAAGTCTGGTAAGGACCAGATAACCCAAGCATGAAGGTGCATGAGTCTTGTTGAGGGCTGCAGGCCTGCAAGACAGCTCGGGGGGAGAATCCAACGTGCTGATGGATCTCAAGGTTGGGTGGATAAGAGCAAGTATGAAAAATGCAGGTGAACTTCTGGAGCGTTAACTCCTGTAACTGGTAGACCAGGTACGAGTTATTCACCAGATTCAGATTACCGTAATCAGTATACTGAGTATATAGATGGAAAATATAGTTGAATCTAAATCTCTATTGATAGCTATATGTAAAGAAAATATAACATTAGAAACAGTTCCAATGAATATCTAGAACTAGTTGTTTAAGACAATAAATGACAGAGATTATCTGCTGTATACAATGCATGTTATCTGTATAAAAACCGTACGAGGGTCCTGAAAGACCATAGCAGTATGCAAAATATATATGTAAACAGTAGAAAGATTCATTGAAATACCAGAACAGTGGAAAGATTTATTGAAATACTAGAACAGTAGAAAGATTCATTGAAATATCAGAACGGTAGAGAGATTTATTGTAATACCAGAACAACCGAGAAACATATTGGAAATGTTAGTGCTGTGCATACTAATTAGTGAAGCAGTAACGAAACTAAACGGACCCCTGTACCGAGGGTTTAACATTTCATTAAATTTCGAAACAAGTATAAAAGCAATTGTTGTGTTATCGCAATGCGCTATGCCAGTACTCATCCGGCTCAGCGCACAAGTGATCAACACCATTAAACATTGAAAAGTCGAACATAATGTCACCTGGGAACAGAACCCAGCCGTGGTAAACGGCCGCGTAACCGCTGTAATACAGCTATGTATTAAGAATCGAACATACGGCTGTTACAATAAAACCCTCAAATAGAATAAACTCGACTCTGTCAACCAAAGGAAATAACAATAAATTTTGTAATAAGATGAGCTCAAGGCATGTTCTCTGAAGCAAGATCATACGCGTATAAGACAAGACAGGCCATTGGTGCAAAACTATACCAAATGAAGAAACATAAACATCGTATTCAGAAGAGGAAAAGAAGTACATTAACGTTAAGCTATATAGAAACCCTTGACGGGTATAGCGGAAGCATTTTTTAACAAATGTACAGAGAACCGAATAATACCATTTACTCTTCACAAATACAGACAAAATCAGAGAATTCATATTTTAACATTCTTAACAGCATGAGAAACAAAAAGGAACAAATATTCCGACTTCAATTGAATCGGTTCAAGCAGGGAGGCCGTGAACCCTTAAAGTAAATATACATACAACCATGGGGTAATTGCCAGAAAATGTATTTAACATAAGTCTGTATAAATCAAACAAGACGCAGGTCCCGGCATGGAATGGCCGACCCCGATTCGTAACCAGGGTTTGGCCGAATGAAGAAACCCTGAGACAATAAAATAAGAGACCGCCATGAGGAACTCCTCAGGCCAAGAAAATCGACACAAGGCAAACCTCATAAGTATAAACCCTCACCCATCAGGTTAAACCGCAGGCTCTGCATCAAATCATGATAGGGGTAAATACCTGAGAGCGCCTCGGGCCGCATAATCGTTCCTTGAGCGGTAGGAGGACCGAGATGCAACCGCCTGTTCACTGGCAAATGCAGCCGAAGTTAGCTCATGAATGAATCAATCCAAAACTGATAAGCTCTGAAGTAACAAACACACTGTGTATATATATATAAACAGCTAAAGAAAAGATTAGTAAACGGCGGGCATCAGTAATTATTATACCTGAGATAGCATTGCAAGACCTGGCAAATGGCGCAGGGAAGGAACCGCCGAGCTGAGTAGTATTCAGCCTCACAGACCTATGCAAATGAATCCAAATCAAGTGACTCGGTGGTATATGAATCACCGCTAAACCCTTGGGCGAGTTTGAGCCCTTAGATCTGAGTAATGAATCCCCATCGTTCGTTTAAGCGGGAGTCTGGGCGCGCAAATCCATGGCGGGTCAACCGAGAAATCACATGGCTTCAGCACGGCGCTAGCCCACCTAGCAAGGGTGGGTGAAGCCAATTAAAATTCCGTTCACCACCTGGCGCCGGAGTTAGTCGGAGCAGCAATCCGGTGAATGAATTAACTATTGACTTAGCCAATAATTTGTGAAGGTCGCCAAGTGTAGTCATATAGTATTAAATCAAGAGTGAGACTTTGTGTTGTTAAGGTTTGTATATATACATATATATACCGCAACTCGTTTAACACTTGTGAACGATGCTTTACATATGTATATTCTATGTTCGAATAGATGGATGGGGTAAGGTTAATGAGTCTTGTAATTATTATTTTATTAAGTTGCATATTTATCGTTGGATCGTGAGAGAGGAAGTGTCTATATATATACATACAAAGAGAAAGTATATTTGTATATAAATATATGTATGTTAACTTTGAGTTTAGTAAAGTATTTCAATATTCAGGATTTATCTTAACCACATATTTATTTAGCACTAAAAGGGATTAAATCTATTGACATGGAAATTTTTTTCAACTTTTGTATTCTAAAAAAAATGTATATCAAAAGATTTGATCTCTCTGTCATTAGTAAATTCAAAGTAAAAATAGATCTATATTATTTTAATTTTAATAATGTAATATGCATCATAAAATATTTTAATTTTAATTTTAATAATAAAAAATGGTTATCAATATTTATCAAAATTTACCACCCCTTTAATTTATATAACAACATTAACACCCCTTTAATTTATATAACAACATTAACATATAACAATGTTATCATTAAAAATAATTAATTAACAAAAAAAATTAATTTCATTTAAAAAATACTAAAATATTTATTATGAAAAATGGGTTGTACGTTCATGTTTTTTTTACATTGAGTACTATATACAGTATATCTACAGGAAATAATTGCCAGCGAATATGACAGCATATTGGAGTAAAAAAAAAAACCATGGATACTTAAATATGGGATGAAAAACGATCTCAAAAAAATTCAAATAGCAAAATATATATGAAGTACAATTCCATTAATTTCTAACCAAATAAAATGACTTTCTTTGTCTAATAATTGACTGAATGAGACTCTTTGCATTAACTTCTTCACACATGATTAACTTGTGTTCTATTCAAATTTTTTATTTATTTATTAGGTTTGTTGGTGGTGTATTGAGTTTTTCATTAATTTTTTATTAGTTTTTTTTAATTAAAAATAATTAAAATCTATTCAAAATTTAACATTATAAAATTAAATTTATTATTTTTAAACAAAATTTATTTCTATTTATTTCAAATATAATTAGTTGAAATGTCTTCTCTCTTATTATGTAATGATAAAAAAAGTTGACTTTTGTGTACTCTAGTATTAATTACTATGTACTATATCTATAATTACTATGTACAATAAACATATATAATTTGAAAAATAACATTATATATTAATTACTATGTACCATAAACACAAATGGCTTGTAATTAAACTCAAAAATTTCATTTTTCCATTGGTGTAAAGTATTGAATAGACAATTTTTATGGGTTTTATTTTTTAATTTACAAAAAAATAATTTAAAAAATATGAATTTGAAAAAAATATGTAAAAATAACATGTGTACAATTTGTACAACTCTCATTATATCAATCTATACTCTAATGGCGTAAAATGTGTACTATAATATGAACATTATATAAAAATTTGTCATCATTCAATATTAAATAAATAATTATTAACTTGTTATCATTCTCTTCAAAGTCAAATATATATATATAACTTTTATCCACCAAAAAAATGTTTAATTATATTAAAAAAATTAACAAAAAAAAGTTAAACAAATATTCATATAACTCATTTTACAATTTTATTATTGTTTGGAGTACATACAACATTTCATAAAATTAGAAGGGGAGATGGAGGAACTCCAACAAAAAATAATCACTGAAGGTAGGGATGAAGAAAAGAGTAGGGAGGAAGGAAGAATTATAAGCCAGCTGGAAGAGAGAAGGAAACAGGAGGAGATATTGTGGAGGCAAAAATCACGGATCAGATGGTTAAGGGAAGGCGAAAGGAATACAAAATTCTTCCATCAGGCTATGGTTCAACGCAGACAGAGGAACATAATTTTTTCAATTAAAAATGCTGATGGGGAAAGAGTTCTCGAACAGAAGGATATAGAGAAGACCTTGGTTGATTATTTTAAAGAGATACTATCAGAACACCAAAGGGACAGAGGAGAAGCTATTAATACTATTTGTAGGGAGATCCCACGACTAGTAACTGAGGAACAAAATAAGTCACTAATGAGGGTAGTAACCTTGGAAGAATTAAGTGAAGTAGTGATGAGCATGAGTACGAATAAGGCTCCAGGTCCGGATGGGTATACAGTGGAATTCTTCCAGGCTAGTTGGCATTTTATGGGAAATGAGATACTGGAGGCGGTGGAAGAATCACGATTGAGACAGCGAATATGGCCTGGAATAAACTCGACTTTTCGGACCTTGATTCCTAAAAGCAATAACTCGGAGGAACCACAGGGCTTCAGACCCATCGCATTGTGTAATGTTCTTTATAAGATAATATCCACTCTCATAGTGAAGAGACTAAAACCTCTATTACCCAATTTAATAGCACCTAAACAGACTGGCTTTGTGGAAGGCCGACAAATATTGGATGGTATTGTGGTATCTCAGGAGGTGATACATTCATTGAAGTTGAGAAAACAGAAAGGGATGTTAATGAAATTGGATTTGTCTAAGGCTTACGATCGGCTGAATTGGGAATATCTCAGAGCGGTTTTGGGAGCTTTTGGTTTTGAGAGCAGATGGATAGCTTGGATTGTCAGCATGATATCCACCCCGAATTTTTCAATCTTGGTTAATGGTATTCCTACAGATACTTTTAATGCCACCAGGGGTATTCGGCAGGGGGATCCAATTTCCCTGTTTTTATTCATCTTGGCTATGGAAGGATTAAGTCGAAAACTTAAAAAAGAAGTCAGCGAAGGGCGAATCAAAGGAATCAGGTTATGGGGGAATAATCTGATTATCACGCATCAACAGTTTGTTGATGATTTAATGCTCTTTGGCGAAGCGTCATTGAGGGAGGTGAGAATCTTCAAGAGGGTATTAGAAGTCTTCAGGAGCGCATCAGGTATGGAGATTAATAACGACAAATCTTGTACATTTATATTTAATTCACCTGAGGCTGTCAAAGCTCATTTAACTAGAGTTCTAGGTTTCAGACAGGGGGAATTACCCACCAAGTATCTGGGTATTCAACTAGATATAAACCCTAACCGCATAAAGAATTGGCAGAGTTTATTGGAAAAGCTCAGAAAACGATTAGCAAATTGGTCGTTCAGACTACTGAATATAGCAAGCAAAATTGTTCTTTTGAAATCGGTTTTATTATCTATCCCAATATATTCCTTATCACTTATGGCTGCTCCAAAAGGGATTTTTTCCAAAATGAGAGAAATAATGGGCAAATTTCTATGGGGGGGTCCTAAGCAGCAGAAGAAATGGACTCTGGTCTCGTGGAAGAATGTAATAAAAAGGAAAGAGGAAGGGGGCCTTGGAGTAAGAGATCTTGAAATTGTAAATAAGGTTTTAGGGGCGAAATTATGGTGGCGATGGGTACAGGGGGGTACAGATGTATGGAAAAACATTTGGAACCAGAAATATGGAATGCCTGATACAACTGAAGGGCGTTTACGAATTGAGGAAACTCCAAGGGGATCACAAATGTGGGAGTTAGCAAGTAGCAATAGGGATATAGTTAGGAATCTTGCTTTTTGGGAAATCCGTGATGGCAGAACAGCAAGGTTTTGGGAGGAAGGGAGGCAACAGTGGCATAATATGAATCGAATCCAAACTCTCCATATAGTCCAACAAAGAGCGCAAAGAGCAGGAATGCAGTATGTACGGGATTATTGGAAGAGCGAAACAGTGAATGATATATGGAGAGTCTGGAAACGATCAGAGGAATTGGATGAAACTATAAGTCAAGAGGTTGGCTAGGTGTATAACAGGGAATTAGAATCGAGAAAAATTAAAATTAGAGACGGGAAGGATATCCTTAGATGGGGCAAAGCGATGAAGGGTCTGTATACAGTCAAAGAAGCATATTACTGGGCAACGAGGGAGGACAGAGAGGAGGATCCAGTGGATTGGAAAAAGATTTGGGAAGGTAAGTGCTGGCCAAAAGTAACATACTTTGTTTGGTTGGTGTGCCGAGGGAGGATCCTGACATGGGATAATATTCAGAAGAGAGGTATGAATGGACCATCAAGATGCTATCTTTGTAGTAAGGAGATAGAAACTCAGGAGCATTTACTGAACAAGTGTCTATTCACTCAAAGTTTGTGGGAAGAGATCAGGATACTATTTGGTAAAACGAACAGGGTTCTAGATAACCTCAGGAACACTTTGCTTCAATGGGGAAAGGGGAATTTTCAAAGCAAAGTTGTAAGAAGGATTTGGACTCTGGCAGTGGGATTTCTACTTTGGGAGACTTGGAAAGAGAGAAATCGAAGAATCTTTCAAGATAAAAGATGTCATGAATCGAGAATTTGGGAGGTAATATGTAGATCGATCAAAGAAATGGTGTTGTCTGAAGTTTGGGATGATCAGGACTGGAAGCTGAATCCGGAGGAACAAAGAATTATCTCGAAACTAAATATGGATGTAACAATGATTTACCCTAATAGAGAGAAGAGGCCCATACGCGGAGTGCAGAGCCCAAATCATTTTAGTTTGCCTGGAGAGCGAAGGATTAAATTAAGTTTTGATGGGGCCTCGAAGGGCAACCCCGGACAAGCAGGGCTGGGAGGCATATTTCGAGATAGCAACGGTATTACTCGCTGGATATATGCTGACTTTGGAGGCGAAATGACGAATAACGAAGCGGAATTGTGGGCAGTATACCAGGGACTACGAATCGCGGTTAGAAACGGTTATATGAATCTTGAAATTGAAGGAGACTCCCGGACTACGATAGAAATGCTGAGAAAACTAAGGGATGGCAAGCGCTGGGATCATGTTGCGAAGAGTTGGCGGACAGCAGGGATTATACAGGACCTTGAAGGATTGCTGAGGAGGATAGATTATACGATCATTCATCATGTCTTGAGAAATGGCAACCGGGCAGCTGACTTATTGGCTAATTGGGGAAGTGGAGGAGCGGACAGGAGAGTGGACGGTAGTTGGATGTCGGTAAAAGATGATCCAAGGTGGATCGAGCTATACAATATATTAACCCAGGATTTGAATGAAGCGTACGCACAAGCAGGGAATGCATAGTCACCTACTGATTATGGGAAGGAGGAATAGTCGTACAGTAAATCATGATGGTTTAGAGTGTCTGCAGGCTCGCGCATACGAATTAATTGTTCAGGAGGGTAGGATTAATCAACCCAAGGGCCGATTGCTCATTCCAAGAAGGAATGGGGACAAGGTACCGAGGACGGGTGATAGTTTTGTCAGAGTGATGGTGATCGCCCCCAATTATGATAACACAAATGGTATGTGGATTAATGACGAGGACGGGGCGAAAGGAAGGTTCAAGAAGCTAAGGTGGTCGAGCAGCAATACATTAAGATATGCATGCAGTCGAATAAACCGCAGTGGGAAATTATTTGGGAACCAGAGCAAGGTGAGAGGAAGTGTTAGGATTTTGGAGCAGACGGGGGCAGAAGAAATGGCAGAGGGTCAAGACAGAGACGTTGGAAGATGGACGAGAAGTAAGGAGGCTAGTCGAGAGCTAAAAGGTAAGCGCCAAGTCGAGGAGACCATGAAGAAGATTTTGCTGGATATCTCAGATGATTCAGCCGAGGAGTTTGATATACGGGATTATATTCTGGAGGAGGAACCCCGGCGAGTACAGGCAGATAAAGCTGATAAGGGGAAGGAGTATAAGACGGAGGAAGAGGACCGGGAAGCAGATGAGGAGTATAAGGAAACGGGCGAACAAACGACGGGTGGTCGACGAGGGAGGAGAATTGGAACGCCTGGGCAAAGGAAGGAAAGTGTTAGTCAACGAGGCAGAGGGGCATCGAGCGGACGAGGAGGAAGAGTGAGCAGGAATGAAAGATCAGAGTTTGAAGAAGGAGCTGCCAGTGAGGCCAGGGGAAGGAAAAGAGGTAAAAGAGATATGAGGAAGAAATTGCAGGAGGCAGAAGAGGCTTATTATCAGGACACCAACCCGAATATTCGAAGAATCATTGAGCAATTGGAAGATGAAGCTATGCAGGAGATCTCTGAGCCAGAAATGGAAGATTGGGAGCAGTATTTGCCTGACCCGGGGCATACAAGAGGGAGGATGTCATTGTATAAACAATCTCTACATGTATATTGGGGCATGAAGAGATTATTAGCCAAAGCAATGGAGCAAGTTGCTATGGAGATGGTGGAATTGGCTCAAGGTATCCCTGTTCTGAAAAAGGAGCTGAAAAATATTCAAGTTACTTTACTGATGCAAGAGAGGAAGCTGGATGAGATTATGAAGCTAGTCCAAGCAAGCGGTGTGGGAGTCAAGACAGAGAAAGAGGCCAACCCGGAGACAAGGAATCAGTAGAAGATGGAGCTGATGCAAGGAGGTTTTTTACTTTCAGTTTTGTTTTGATATACTAGTTACTAATGACTCAGATGAAACTTAGTTTGAATGTAGTAAGATTAGATGGTTATTTAGCATGGACAGAAAGACTGGTGGTATACTATTTTTGGATGGCTGTTAAAAATTTCAGGTGGTCAAGAAACCCGGTTTCCCTTAATGGGCGGGTTGAGACCTGCTCATGTATGTACTGTTCTTTTTTCCAGTAATAGAAATATAGTGTCTCGCCTCAGCTTACAAAAAAAAAAAAATTTCATAACATTAAAATACTTTATTAAACTAAGTGGTAAGGAGTGATAGCTATGTGGCCTTGTTTATTTAGGGTATCAGTTTCTCTGCAAAAGTTGCAAAAATTAGTGTTTACACGGAATGTTTCGAGATTTCGATTTTATAGAATAGATTTATTTAGTTTTTTAAATAATTTATATATTAAATAAAAAATAAAAAGTTAATTTTAAGATCATAATTAAATTCAACATTAAATTGATGTATAAGATATTCTTATTTATAAAACAAGAAATTGTTAATGTTTAAAAACCATAAATATTCTACTCACTTTCAAATTTGAACATATAATCTCTTATGAGAAAAAACATTCTCTTAACAATTAAGATCACTTACGATGTATATATGGAATTATCTACTAATAAAACATAATGTTTAGTATTTTACTAGTCTGGTTTGCTAAACCACTACAAAGGGAAAAACAAAGTTAACCAAGTGAAAATTTGACTCCAGGTTTGTAAATGTATTAGCATCCATATTCATATTACTCACCCAAATTGGATATTAGAGAGTATTTCCTTATTAGGGATTGATGATTTTGTTTTTGGATGAAAATGACAATTGAAAAAGATTTTTGAGTAAAGTAAAAATGAGATGACATATTTGAGGAGGATTTGATGTTGAAGGTAGTCAAGCACCTCATCATTAAATGAACCTCATTGGTGTTTCCAATATCCAAAGCATTAAATTAGATCTCTAGTCCAAAGAACACAAGAGGGTTATTACTCCAATAATTTTTAGTCATTTATGAGATATCAGTTCCAAGTTGATAAAATAATTTATGAGACAATATAGGACATACACAAGGTTGTTTTAAGTATGGTGCAAACAAATTAATGATTATCGCAACCCACTTTACATGCACCTTACACGTAAGAACTAGTATGGTGGAAACAATATAATGATTATCCCAACCCACTTTACACATAAAAAATAGTAATGGTGGAAACAATATAATGATTATCGCAACCCACTTTACACGTAACTTACATATAAGAATTAGTATGGTGTTTATCCCAATCCACTTTATACATAACAAATAGTAAATTTGACTTATTCTCCTCTTCATAGATTGGGTCGTAAACAAGGGGATTTGAACCTTGGATCTCTTAGTTTTCACAGATTTCACATTACTTCGATCATCAATTGAGAATTGAGTTGCCCTGAGGACTTCCCAATTTATTTCTAAATCTAAAGAATAAATATTAAAAGCTCATTGATTAATGTTGTAGCTTCTTTACAACTTCAAAAATGACTTGCTTTAACAACTTAAAAAATGATTAACTTATAATGAGGGGATCACATTCTAGTATTTTTTTTTTCAAGAAGAAAAACTTTGTATTTGATATTTCAAATTAGAAATAAAAATATATTAGCATTTAAAGCTAGATAACACATATTTAAATGAAATCGATCTAGATATTGTAGATTCTTCAACAACTTCAAAAATGACTTTCTTTAACATTTTCAAAAACATTTAACTTATAATGAGGGTTTAATATTCCAGTATTCTTTTCCGAGAAAAAAATAATTTTATATTTGACATTTCAAATTTTAAATCATAATATAAATTATATTATCCTCTTTTCTACCATCTATCTAACTTCTATTGCTTGTGAGCTAGATCCTAGTCTAGATCAAAATCTTAGATATTAAAAAGAGAATTTTGTCCCTAAATGCTTGATCAACCAATGGTACTTCTCATAAAGAGAGAGCATCCTTATAAAGAGGCTTTTTTTTAAAGATTTTTTTAGTTGAATTCCATAAAAATGATAATGCTCTAGAGATGATCATTATAACAACAATAAAACCCTTTTATATCTCCTCCCATGTAGGGAAGCCACCCTATAAAAGAGACATATCAAGATTAGTAGTCACCACTCAAAACTAAACTATAAATATCTCATAATCCCACTCCGAAACACTCTCAAAATTTATCAAATTTTCCAAAACTATAGACTTTAGTTAATTCAATACCAATGCATGGCACTACAATCAATCATAAATTTTCTCTATGAAAAAGACATCTCCAAGGTAGTAGTCACCACCCAACCCTAAACTATAAATATCTCATAATCCCACTTCAAAACACCCTCAAAACTTATCAGATTGTTCAAAACTACAGACTTTAGTTAATCCAATACCAATGCATTGCACTGCAATCAATCATAAATTTTCCCTGTGTAAAAATCTGAAATTGATGGGAAAATTGTTTCCGTGTATCTATTTATTTAATTTCACCATCGATGTAAGCTTTCAATATTCCATGAATATGAGTGCTTATAATACAGTCAATTACATAGATGAAAGAAAGAATGATTTACGATATTTTGTTTATTCGCTAATGATTTTGAATGAGTACCTAAATATAGCCCTTGAATAATGCACATATTTATACCTTTTAACATTGTCAAAGAGTGAGAATGTAGTTTGATTTTTGAATCTCGGAGAGATGAGAATATAATTTGATCTTTGAATCTCGGAGAGATTATAAGAATAGAGGTTTGAAGAAGGAGATAGAGGTTTAAATGCATTGATAACTTACATAACTATGGCTTTCTTTTTAAATCCCACATATACACTTAGAGTGTGTTTGTAACTCGTTAAATATTGTTCAAATTTAATTCTATTTGTCAGAAAAGTTTTTCCCCAAAATACATTTTGAATGTTCGTTCTAGCTAGTGGTGCTTAACTTATTAGGGGATATTAAGTGATATCACTAATTTTACTAGATATTAATAAACACTTCCAAAATCTTTTGTGGGATCCTTTATAATTAAATTTTTGTATAAAATAAAAATTATTTAATTTTACTAAATATTTTTTATTTTTACTATTTACTTTTTTTACTCTCCAATCTGAAAACTTTCACTTTGTATTCTCTGAATATGTATAATATATCAAATCATATTTTCACAATTTTGAAAACTGATTTATAAATAAATATAATAAAATATTAATAAACAAAATGAAACCCTCAATTTCAAAATTAAAACTCACTAAAATTTCTAATTGATAAGAAAATATAAAGTTGATTTCATTCTTAATGACACTGTAATAAAATACAAAGTTGATTTCCTTCTTAATGACACTGTAATTCTAAAAGATAAGTCCAAAATTATTAATCCGCCTGTTTTATTAGATAATAAAATTATAATATATTTCAAAGAAATTTTTTGAGATAATTTTTTTTTTTTTTTATTATTATTATTATTATTATTATAATAGATTGGTTTTTTTTAAATTTTAATATTATGTAATTTAAATTTATTTTACTAGTGTTTATTTCTTTTTTTTTAAGTTAAGATTTCTATGATTTATAATATTATTCACAATATTTTCCGGAAAAAATCACATAAGATATATTTTTGTTTAGCATTTCGAACTAGCCAGTGTGATTCATCTTCAGGATAAGATGGGGAACATCCCGACAATGAAATACATAGATATAGAGAGCTTTTAACTAGTCATTAGCATGAAACAACTAGTTTGACTAAGGGCAGAGAAAAGATATGGAAAAAAATTAAGGTAAATAAATAATTTAAAATTTTTATTATTTTGATCAAACTATAAAAGGTAAAAGCATTAAGGAACTAAACAATTTTAAATTTTAAATTTTTTATTTATTATTTTGATGAAAATATTATAAGAAATTATAATAAAAAATTTATTTGACCCTTTATAATCCTAATAAATCTTAATTTGAATAATATTAAAATCCCCAAATTTTAATTAAATAAATTAAATTAAGAGAATCAATTAAAAATAATAAAGAAAGGATTCATTATATATATATATATATATATATATATATATATATATATATATATATATAATATTAAAAAGAAAAATTAATATTATCTAAGGGAATATGAAGGGAAAAAATCATTTTAGAAAAGAAAGCGTAGGAATCCAATGTTAAGCTTATTTGCTCAGGTTAGAGCCAAATTTATCATATTAATCTAGAATTTATCATATTAATGTAGATTTGGTTTTGTGCCATTATTAAAAAAAAATTCCTTTTGAATTAGTAATTTGTAAATGTGAGAATTTATTGAGCTAGTGATGATGATGATGATGGTTGTTAACGTCCACTGAGACCAAATAATGATCTATCGGACCTAAAAATACAAATTATTTATTTTGATTTAAGATTTTATTCCGATGCTCAAAAAGCTTGGAGAGAAGCCTCCCGAGTTCACTATAATTTTGGCATTGTAAAAGGCTAGAAAGGTCAGTATTGTAACAAAGGTTGTGAAATTGAGATCTAATGTGGTTGTATGCAGGGCACTCTAAGAGGAAGTGGTTTTCATCCTCGATGCTCTTATTCTCACAAATATGGCAGATCCTTTCCATCCATGGTGTTTTAGGAACTACCCAGCGGCCAGTCTCACTATGGAGCTCATGAGAATTCGTTCTAATCTTTGCTATATTAATTTTCTTTTTGGAGCTAGTTAGAATAGAGAGATACTTTTGATCTTCAAGGGTGGGGTTGATGACCTTCTTATAATAACTTAGTTTTCTTTTAGACGCTAAATCTTTCTCACACCACAATTTTTCTTTGAACTTAGAAGTAACAATATCTTTAATGTTATTTATGTTTTGCAAAGCATCATTCTCATTGATCTCCCAATAGTTTAACCAGGCCCTTGTGTCCTTATGCCATCCTCGGTTAAGCCTTAGGTGGTTTTGGCTGGAATTTAAAGCTAGCTTAGGAAGTCTATGATTGTCTATGTTATTGAGCTTGTGCTTGTACATCAGAAACCTGAGCATAGCTAGGCTCTCAATAGAAGAAAGACCCGCTTCTATAAGGAGAATAGGATAGGGTGTATTACTTTTAATTTTCAGGTTATAAGTTATAAAACGCTTCTGGATTTGCTCAATCTTTCTCCATGATTCTCTGGAGATGCTGCAGCCCCAAACTTCACAGCCATATAAGATAACAGGAGTGACTAATGTTTCAAAGAGGAACTTCTTTTTATCCCACATTACGAGGTTTGCTGTTTTACAGTTATTTTCAAGACCAAAATAAGCTTTCCATCCCCCATTGATCCTTTTCTCAATGCTATGGTTCCAGTTGAGCTTGTGATGGATATCAATTCCTAGGTACTTGTAAGAATACACTTCCTCCAATTTATTATTGTCATACGTAAAATTAGCGCAAGTGTCCTTTTTAGATTTGATAATCATAACTTTTGTTTTGTCTGTGTTAACAGTCATACCCATGGTAGAGCAAAAATCCTTAAGAAGCTTGAGTTGTTTATCAAGATCAGAAGGGCACCTTGCCAGAAGAACAATATCGTCAGCATAGAGAAGAAGGATAATGACTATCCCAGCTAAGATTGTGCCACCACATCCTGCTTCTTCTAAATAACCTTCGAGCTTATCGATGTAGATGCCAAATAGAGTAGGGGAAAGGGGGCAACCTTGTTTAACTCCGATGTTACACTTAATATCTTTTGACCACCCCTCATTGTTCTTTAGCTTGGCAATTACATTCTCGTATAGCCTTATAGCAGCAGCTCTTAACTCAAGAGGAACCTTTAGCTCTTCTAACCTATTCCAAAGGTTGTATCTAGGAACCGTATCGAAAGCCTTTCTAAAGTCTACAAAGCAGCAGAATAAATTGGATTTATCATTACGACATTCCTCCGCAATGATCCTTAGCGTAACAAGGTGGTCTGTTGTTGAGTGATGCCTTCTGAAACCTGCTTGGCCTTTAGCCCGCTTATCTTCACTTTCAAGCCATGTGCTTAACTTTTTTTCCAGAATACTACCATATAATTTGGCTAAGAGAGGGCTGATCATAATTGTTCGATAATTAGAGGGGTTATTTGTATCTCCACTTTTAAAAATAGGGATAATGAGGCTCTCAGTCCAAGGTTTAATAAATGAAATAGGGGTTATTTGTATCTCCACTTTTATTTATTGCTCTTTTAATTATTAGATGAAATAAATGAAAATATTATTTTTATTGAAATTTAATATGAATTATTAAATTGAAAATTAAATAAAAAAATTTATTTAAAAAAATAGCATCTAATTACTATTATAATTTTTTATTTAATATCATTGTTTTTGGAAATATAGTTTATGGTTTATAAGTAAAATTTATATATTTCTCGATATTTTGTACACAATCACATCTTGTTTGGTTTTTCTCATGAGCACAAATAGATATACAAACTAAAAGCTACCAATCAATGGGAGGCTGTCTCCATTCACGCCCATCAGTGAGACAACAATATGTGCCCCATTAACACCTCCACCTTGTCATGTAAGTAAAGAAGCAAGAAATACCAAAAGAGAATAGTCTAACGACTCAAGATTTTTGACTCCCTAGTTATCCTATTTTGAGTCTTCTTGGAACCTTTAATTTCTCCCAACACGCCACCATATATTCCATCTCTAACTCCCTTTTGCCAACTATATCACATCCGCTCCTCATCTTTGTTACACATCTCGTGCTCGATTTGGTTGGCTCCCATTTCACATCAGCTAGAGTATCGTAAACACTAATGCTGTCACCATTCACATCTACGCCTCCTTCCCTGTGGCCAAATGAAATTTTAGATCAATATTTCTTGCATTCGACACCCCTACACCTTTTCCTCCTCAGTTATTTTGAATTATCAGTCTGGTTTTGGAGCGTCAACACGCCTACAAGCTTCTCTACATAACCATCTATTCACTCGAAGCTCGGTTCTTTGTTCCATTGTTGGTCTCACATCTACCTAGAGGTTGTGAGTGGTGAGTTCTTAGCTAATTCTAAGGTAGGTAATGTAGTTCTGAGTTAATTAGATAGATACATTCAAAGACGTGGTGGTTTCCCATTCTTGTTATTTAAAGGCTTCCCATGACATTTTTCCATTAAATTCAAAACATGTTTCGTGGTATGAAAACCATAGATGAATATTCTAAGGATACCATCCATGAAAAAGACAAATACCAAAAATTCTCATGCGAGGAGGCAAGCATTATTCCTTTTCTATAACCAAACTTGGGTTCAAATTTTCAGGATAAATAGCCCACAAATTAGTATCTTCGAGATTATGAAAATGTGCAGACTCAAAATCCATTTAAAATGTTTTTATGAATTTAAATTCCTTTAGTAATTGGACACAATTTTCAACATTTAACCTTATTTTTCAAGCTATGAACTTCAAGTCTTTGATATAAAGTAATATAATTAGGAATTACTTTGAATTTGAACGTCACCCAACTTTGCAACTTCTAAATCTCCTTGACATATAACTTTTACTTCTGTGAATTTTTTTTTGTCAAATAGCTATGGCTATATTTGAAAATTTGCATACCCTTTATTCTTTCATTTATATCCTTTTCTTCTTAACTCCCGCGAAGTTCCCTCGGCCACAGCATGGCATTAGAGGCTAGTCATTAGAACTTCAGATGCTTAATGACATTCCACCAATTTTCGTTTTAAGAGGAGAGAAATAATGCCCATAAATTTGGATAAACTCTTAGTCTTGCAAAAATCCTTGATCCACATTTAACTAAAAAATTATTATTCCTTTTTGTGAACCACGAACTTATATCATGCATGCGATTAAGAAGATCCAATTCAAATTCTTTTTGTTTCCCTGTTTTTCCCTTCCCTCTTTTCTAATGCATAAAACCTAAATGAACCTTTAGTAATAAATGATGTATCAATGAATGGTTCCTATAATTTTTTTTAAACAAAAATATTATTCACGGATAATACAAAACAAGGGATTTATATCATGCCTATTGAAGAATAGACAATATTCATATATGATTTTAAAAGGAAGCGGTTACTATTACATTTAAGGAAATATAAGTACGCCTCCCGATGTGTGAAATGTAAAAATCACTTCAAATTCCAGCATTCTCAACGAGTCCTTAATATATAAGAATGTGAACTGCCAATCTCTTGCAACAAATCAAGAGATAAAGTGTAACAATAATGCCAATGTTCCTGCAGCAATACAATTATGTAAGTAGGAAACCATTTACCTAAAATTTAGAAGACCCTTGCCAATATTTTAATTCATGAATGACTTTCTTGATAGTTTTGTAACTAAAATCGTAAGCCCTATCAACTCATATGTGAATTAATTAATTAATTAATTAATATATATATATATATATATATATATATATATAATTATAATTATAATTATAATTTCTCAGATGGATGAAGCATAAACAATACCTTACTCTTTTGCTATTGATACATGGCTGGATATAAAAATAATATTCTGGTTATGAAAGCATATGTTTATTGCTTGATTCCTAAAACTAAACTTCCATCCTAGAAAAGATGAATTTGATTGGCTCACATGAAAATAATTTCATGCACAAAAACTTGAGATATTGGCATTGGTGCTAAAGTGATAGTTACTCCTCTTTGAAGGCTCTCCAATATTCACATGTCCAGCACAAGTATCCCACTTTTAAACCTAAAAGTAAGTATGGATTCTCAATCTTCTAGTTAAGAATGTGTTCTCTCATCTCCTCGGCATGTTTAACATTTTCCATAAACCTTGCACATGGTATATACTCTATCACCTTTCTCTACCCAACACACTTTTTAGAAAATTTCTGTGGTTGGAAATGTGATTAATCCCCTAAGACAAAAGCTTGCACCTGCTTATTCACCTTTGTGTAGTTGCATCCTATTTTTTCTTTCTTTCTTGTCTTTTTTGATTGTTTGCACGACTTTAACATCCTCCCACATGCCAACTAATGAATATATGTTAGCAAGTAACACATAATGTCCAACATTTTTATGATGAAACATAAAAATTTGTTTTGTTACTAATTCCCCTATTTCTATATTGTAATGGCTCCTACAAGCATTCAGTAATGAGCCCCACACAGGTCTCAGTTTTTAATGGGATTTTGTTGATAAATTGTTGTGCCTCATCAAAGATCCAAAAACGTCCAACGAGGTCAACTATGTGGCAAAAAAAAATCCATTTTACATGTAACATGAAATATTAAGTCATGAATCCAAAGTATTTCAAGCCATCATCCATAAGGTTTGCATGAAAACATGTTAACGAAACACTGAGGAGTGTGACATGGTATGTTTTGTGCCATATTATTGCATTCTTTCAAAGACTTAGATGAAATTCATGCCATACTAGTCAACCATAGATCCTATAACCATTGCAATCCAAGGGATCACATCACGTAAATGCAACTTGTGAAAAAAATTGTGTTGAAAATGCAGCAAGAAAATCTGAGTTTGACCTGGCCTTGGTAAAACTAGAGAAATCTTGGGAGTAATTAACCAAGTGGCATGGCACTTGTAACTCATTTAACTTAGTTAATTTGAGTTGGGGAAGCTTGAGTTCAATTTATTATGTTTGATTCCTAATTTGTAGCAATCTCTTTCAGTTAAATTAAGTTATGGTCAGCTAAACTAGTTCTAACTGTTGGAGAAACTAGTGGAAGGTCAAGTAGTGGAAGTGTGACTTCAACCACACTCAGTGATAAACTAGTTAACTGATCAGTCGACCTAAAATAATTGATGCATGCAGAGAATTCAAGTAACCCATTTGAGATGGACATTCCAAGGTAGTGTAATATCAGTTGTAGACTATTCCAATATGTATAGGTGGTGCATGTAGTCAGAGGTTCAACCAAAAGGAATTGTGAAATTCAATTGAGGGAATTTCATAATTAATAGGGGCCTAACTTCTTAAGAAAGAAAAAAAATAAATATGAGCTTAGGGGGCTTGAAAATTGGCCAAGTGTTGGCCAGAGTCAGTGAGTCAAGCAAAGAGATAGACTATACACTTTCAAGGTGTGCTCAGACTTGAGAAAGCATTGTAATACATCTCTATTATTTTATTAATACAATACAAATAGGTAGGGTTTTTGAGTAGTTGCATTCCCTTAGATAAATCTTTGTGTATGTGTGGTAAATATTCTTTCATGTTTATGATTTGTGATCTCAATTGTGAATTGAATTCCTAAGAGCAGTAGAGTAGATTTGAGTATTGTGTTTTAGTAAATTTCATGATCCGTTTGAATCTACAATATAATTTCTACTTGGTATCAGAGCAGCATTCACAGTAGAGCAGAAATTTCAACCTTGTTTAGCAAGAGGATTGAATTTGCAAGATCAATTCTTTAGAGCTAGAACAATGGGTTTTTATGTACTAAGACTCGAGTATGCACTTGAGGGAAGTTCAATTTTTGTTTCTTGGAAGGATCGTATGGAGGCAGTGCTAGAAGACAATGGATTGAAGGAGTTTGTTGATAATGACATCCTGAAACCAAGAAAAGTTGATGCCAAGAATTTAGTAAATTGGAAGAAGTGGGTATCCAAGGTGAGGAGAATAATATTGGAGGGAGTACGAGATCACATTGTCTCAAATATCAATGGGAATGAAAATCCTTATGAAATGTGGCAAGAACTAATGATAAATTTCAGAATATGAAGATGTAGAAGAATGATTCTATTCATCAGTATCTGAACACGTTCACACAATGTCATGATGAACTTGCAGGAATCGGTGTCACAGTCTCAAATAATGATTTAGCAAGCCTAGTCCTTCTAGGCCTTCCTAAGAGCTGCAATAGTTACCAATATTTGGTCAATGGGATGGAGAAACTAACAAATTTGGAATGCTTATGGTATGATTTGGTATGGTAGGAAATAAGAAGGAATACTAGAGATGGGACATCATCCAAAGGAGTAGATAACGAGGAATTTTCTCTAGTGATCAAAGGAGCGAAGGCCAAGGGAAAGAAGTCCAAAGTTGAGGCCATAGAAAATTTTAGGGGCAAATCTTAGCCCATGGGCGAAATTTAAGGGTTTTTGTATTTTGGACGGGTGAATTTTTTATAGTATACCCATTTTCTATTGTTAGGCAAAAAGTTATTTTAAAAATAAATAACTATTATATTTTTGCCTTTAATTTTTTTTCCAAGCTCGATTCTCGTGTTTCTGCCTATAGTTATTTTTTTCCAAACCCTCCATTTTCCCTGATTCGCCTAGTTTTAGGGTGGGATTTGATTCAATCTCCCCCTAATTTCCATGTCCTGTCACCCTCTACCATAATCCATTTCTAGAGATCAAGACTTGGTTGAATTTGACCTAGCTTTTAGGCGGTTGGTTGCTTTTTTTCCTGTATTTATAGTCTGAACTTGATCCACCCACCTTGGATTGGTTGTAAAATGATATATGCACTAAAATGGACCTTTGTAGGCTCAGCGGAACTGAAACTTCCTTTCTTAATTTAATCTATAGATAGCTAATAAAGATCCATGAAGTGGGCAGGCAAGCTTGCCTGAGCATCTAACCCTTGAAGTGGCCCATCAGTTCAATCCCTTATTGCCCATAACTAGTGTCAATATGGCTTCCTGAAATCATTCAACTACATAATGATTATGTATATTTTCTTCCTGGGAGAATCCAACACCCTGCATATGTACTTGACACTAGAGGCTTCAACCGGTGGATGTGTATGGCGAATTTTGCAATGTCAGGTGTTGCGCAAGCACCACTATGGCAACCTTTAGTGTGTCTTCATATCCATGATTACGAACCTTCATATTTCGGGGCCAATGCCCCTAAAAAACTATGTCAATTTCATGCAGAATAAGAATGTCAATGTTTATAATGTGTAATTCTTGCATCAGTGTTGAAAAGGTTATGAACAATGAATGTGATGTGCAGTCATGGACATAGGGGAACACGTTGAGAGAGCTTTGTTCTAACATTGTTCGTGAACACATTCTGAAAAGGTACATTTCATTTACGCTTCCATTTATAATCACAGTAAATGTTGTAGCATATTTCACTAAAAACTACTACACTTTAGCCGAACGTAGCATTTCATGCCTCAACCATTGCAATTGGTCCATTGTTGTCTCCTAGTTATATTAAAAGAATTGCTAGAAACAGAAGGGATGAAATTGGATGTTGGAGTGTCAGGTATTGTATTTTTACGAATTTCTTGGATTGGATTATTTTCATTGAAGACCTCGTACCCACAAAAACTATTTTTAAGAGTGAGTGAAGAAATATTTGTATGTCAATTGACTCCAGAGGGTGGAAATTTTAAATTGTATAGAAATTTTGACGATGCCAACTAGTACATCAAATAAAATCTTCTGCAAATGATGCTAGACATGTATTTCAGCCTCGTTATGGTAGGATATAAGGGTTTCACATATAGAAGAAAGCTATAGCAGCCTTGGACGTGAAGTTCAATATGTTACTAGTAATAGAGAAGGGTGGATAAACTGGAGGTTTATTGGTGACCTCGATTGGCTTGACGTGTGTAGGCTTTACATATAGACAAAATCATAAACAATTAGTTGTCTTTGAAGTAAATTTGATTATACTTCCAATAACAGAAAGCTTTGAGTAAACTGGATGATTACTAGTGACATAGACTAGCAGGATGTGGATGTCCTCGATTGTAGGCCTAACAGTTACACTGGATTTTCCTCCAAAAGCCCTTTCTTCTCTTCCACAGGCACTTTCTTCCCTTCAATGTGGAAAGATCCCTATGTTCTACCATGTCTTTTACCACAGTTTGTAAATCTCTTGTAGCCCTTCTATCCAAATTTGAAATCAAACAATGAATCTAAAATATTCCATTCCTTTGGTTGAAGAAATATGTCTTCTCTTATACATAAAATATGTCCAAAATGAAAAAATAAAATACGTAAAATATGTACAAAAACTATGAAAGAAATTGGGGCATATTTCACACTAACAAGATTAAAATAATAAAAAACATCCATTGGCGGGATGATACTTTGTGTCACTCTAGAGTCTAAATAATGTTTTCTATCCACCTCTATGGTATGTTGAAATTTGCTTAGAATTATTGGTTTCCCCCCTTTGGAAGCTAAAGTGTAAGTGTATTTTCCACAGTAATTGTAATCATGTTTCTTCCTTCGTAAGATTTAGCAGGAAAAGGTATGCTTTCAGCTCCAATCCAATGGATTGTTGCTTATCTTGTCCAACTCATTTGAATATCCTTGTATGAGACGATCTAAATTGTGCTCCAAATATTCCCGGTTTCCATGTATGTCACATGCCACTTCCCTCGCTTCATGTTCCATTCTCTCCATTTTGTTTTCTATCCCTCCCACATCTAGGTGAGTTTCTTTATTTTAAGGAGGACAATGGTGTGAAAATAGAAAATCCTTCCTTGTCCGTTTGAGTTGAGTTTTGAAAATTTGTTAAATTCTAGGGTTTGAGAAATCTTTCTTCCTGGAAAAAACTTACAAAACCAGGTCCACATTGAGAAGTTTAGGAGATAAATTCTTGGGCCAGTTGTGCTATAGATGCTTAGATAATCTCTGATCTATGGACCTTGGTTGATTTCTAGGGTGACCCTCCTTCCATATTGTTCATGGCTCACTTGATGCCCCAACAACAAGATTTTTTCACATTCCTGCACGTTTATGTGTAGCGATTCTAGTGAATCCCCATGTCAGATGTGTGGATCCATTGCACATGCCCTCTATGAGTGCCTAAGACATGTCTCACACTCAGAATCTGCATGCTCGATGTGCATGGTGAGAAAATGGATGGATTAGGCTAGAAAACACATAATATAGAGGTCTTATGGGTTCCTTTCCTACACATCATCATTTTGAAAAATCCTGAGGCTGTATGGAGAGAAGGAGAATCTTCAAACTTCAAGGATACGTTTCAGTAAATTTTGCAATTAATTTTGTCATTTTTTTATTTCTTGAACATCAAATTTCTTCCACAGGAATTATGGATCAATCATCTTATCTATCTAATATATTTGATGACATTGAATGAGAAAACTACAGTTGGTGAGAAAAAGCACTAGAAATTTTTAGGAACCCCATTTAGTGTTTCCTTTTATTTTGCAAGTCATCTCGAAAGTTTCTCTCAGATTCATTTTTTTCCCTGTCACATAAGATTTCTCATTGTTCTCATATTTTGTTATGTTACATAAATTTTCGTAGTATTCTTATTTTTTTTCCCTATCAAACATAAATTTGCAGTGCTGCTTTAAATTTCCTCCTAGGGTGATCAATAAAATTTTTGTAGCTTATCCTATCACTAAGAATGATGAATAATGGTTGCACACCCACAAAATGTATACCTCCATTTAAGGAATCATATTTAAGGAGTCAATACTAGAAGATTTGATGTTATTTCTTTTGTTGTGTGGTGATAAAGAATGAGTTAGCGCAATGCCATCTATCAATAAATGATAATTTACTCAAACGTTGTGACCCTAAGCTTGAGTATTCCCGTTTTGCAAGCGTATACTCAAGAATTTAGAAAGAGAGCATTGATTCTAGGAATCTCATTAGACTCACCAGAGACTCTTTTGAAGTACATTTGTGGTCTACACAACTACATGAGGCATACCATCCTCATGTTTAATCCCACCAGTATAGATGAGGTGTCTGTACAACCTACTCATCTAGAAGCTAGAGGAAAGAATGGAAATCCAGAAGTTGGGGGACCATCCAACCCACTGCAAGAAAGAGCAAGGAGAAATGAAAGCAGAAGTGGAAGGCAAGGAAGGTAAACACTGCACAGAAAAGCAAAGCTCTATGCACTCACTGTAAAAGGATGGGCATGATGATGAGCATTGTTGGATTCTGCATCTAGAGCTGAGACCTAAGAAGTCCTAGGGCAAGAAGAAGAATATTGCTGCAGCTATCAGAAAATATTTGGGGTTAGACTTGGGAGATGAAACAACCATTGTAGCCACAGGTATAAAAGGTAAGAATTCTGAAGCATCTACTAGTAATTCTGCTCAATCTGTTATTGATGAAGAACATGAGAGAAAAAAACATGAGCTTTTCCATATTCGAGTTGTTTCCAAATATCAAAAGATTGATACTTTGTTTGATAGTGGCTCACAAATAATTTTGATTTATGAAGCAATTGTAAAGAAATTGGGATAAATCACAACTACAAGTGACTAGATAGTGCAAACTCAAGTTTTCTTTTGGGTCAGCATTTGTAGATGAGGTTGAGTTAGACATAATTCCTTTGGATATATGTGGAATTGTTTTAGGGAGTCCTTACTTGTATGATAGAAAAGCTATTTTCTATAGAGCTGAGAACAAGTATCTACTTATTAAAGATGGAATCGAATACTTTGTAAGAGATCATAAGCTCAAGAATAGTTATACTCTCATAAACTCAGGGCAGATGAAAATAATGATAAATTCATGCAAACAATACTTATTGATGGTTGTAAAGGAAAGAAACCTGATAAAACCAATATATTTGAGGGTTGTAATGCTAAACAACAAGTTGATATAGAAAAGGTTGTTTTAGAGTATGATGTCCTGTTTCAAGAACCTAAAGGTCTGCCACCCAAAAAGGAAATAGGACATGATATTATTTTGCAGCAAGATGTTCCATTGCCTAACATTGGAATGTACAAGTTGTTTGCTTTAGAGAATGCTGAGATCAAGAAGCAGGTGCAGGAGTTGCTCGAGAAGGGGTTCATCAGGCCTAGCACCTCACCATGTGGGTCACCAATTTTTTTGGTGAGAAAGAAAGATGGCTCGTGGAGAATATGCATTGACTACTGAGCCCTGAATAAGATAACAATAAAAAATCGTTATCCCCTTCCTCGGATAGATGATCTCTTAGATCAATTGAAGGAAGCTGTTTATTTCACCAAGCTGGACTTGCACAGTGGATACCATTAGATCATAATTGCAGAATAGGATGCATGGAAGATTTCTTTCAAAACAAAGCAGCGATTGTATGAGTGGCTGGTTATGCCTTTTGGCTTAACCAATGCTCCTGCTACTTTCATGAGATTAATGAATGATGTACTCAGACCTTTTCTTGATGATTTTGTTATTGTGTATCTAAATGAGATTCTATTTTTTAGTAAAATGTGGGAGGAACACTTAAAGCATGTTAAGCAGACATTAGATGTTTTGAAAAAAGAAGAACTTTATGTTAAACTCTCAAAATGTGAATTTGGCAAAACATCTCTAAATTATTTGGGTCATATAGTAGGGGGTGGTGAATTGAAAATAGATCCCTCTAAAGTGGCAGTCATTGTAAACTGGCCTAAACCCAAGTCTACTACAGAAGTGAGAAGCTTCTTAGGAGCAGCACAATATTGGAGGAAGTTCATTTTTAATTTTCCCTCAATCGCAGCCCCCTTACATGCTTTGACAAGATTGAACAAGGTGTTTTAGTGGGAAGGAAAACATAAGAAAGCCTTCAACACGTTGAAAGAAAAGATCGATACAACCCCTGTACTAGCACTGCTTGATCTACAAAGACCATTTGAGATCCAAATAGATGCCAGTGACTATGCCATGGGAGCAGTGTTGACACAACACGGTAAACCCATATGTTCTCATTCAGAGACTTTTAATCCTGTAGTAGTCAACTATCCTACATATGATAAAGAATTGTATGCTTTAGTTCAGAGTGTGAAAAAACGGAAACATTACTTAATGGGCAAAGAGACAGTAATACATACCGATCATCAACCACTTCAATATTTACAATCCCAAACTAAGTTGTAGAAATGAAGACATGATAGGTGGATGAGTTTTCTACAACAATTTCATTTAGTCATCAGATATAAAAAGGGCATACATAACAAAGTTGCAAACATGTTATCTAGACCCATTATAAATGCATCTACTATACATAAGCATAATTTTGTGCTACATGAAAGCTACATTGAATAATATGCTCAAGATATGGACTTTAAAGATGTATATGCAACTTTGAGTTAAGGCAAAAGGGTAGAAGAATTGGATTATCATGTGAAGGACTGACTGTTATATCATTGTGGGAAACTCTGCATTCCACAAACAAAGAGAGTAAAGATAATTAGAGAGGCACACACTTCTCTGATATCAAGTCACTTTGGGGTACGTAAAATAGTTGCACAGCTGCAAAGATTTTGTTATTGGCCAAAAATGAGTGAGACAGTTTCTAGATATGTAAGAGGGTGTAGTATGTGTGCTAAAAGCAAACCCATCAATAGAAAACTAGGCTTATACACTCCATTACCAGTTCCTTCCCACCCTTCTGAAAGTGTTTCCATGGATTTTGTTGGGGGACCGCCTAAGTGTAGAAAAGGTCATGATTAGCTGTATGTGGTTGTGGATAGATTTAGCAAAATGTGTATTTTGATACCCTGTAATAAATAGATTACAACTAAACAAACTGCAAAACTATTCTTTGAACATGTATGGGTTCATTTTGGATTACCCACTTATATTGTATATGATCGAGACACCCGATTTGTGGGGAAGTTTTGGTCAAGTCTGTGGGAACTGATGGACACCCAACTGAAGAAAAACACAGCTTTTCATCCACAAAATGATGGCCAGATAGAAGTAGTTAATAGGACAGTGATCCAGTTACTCAGAGGATATTACAACAAACATCCTAAGCTTTGGGATGAACACTTGTGTTATGTGCAACATGCTTACAACAGAGCAAAAAATTCTTCTACACAAAGATATCCTTTTGAAACTTGTTTTGGTTTCACACCAAGGTCTCCTTTGGATTTTGTCCTTGGTAAAGATACCACAGTTGATGGAAACAGTGATGTGGACAAGGCAACTAGGTTCATTGAACAAATCCAGGAGATCCACCAGGTAGTACAGGAACAGTTGGAAAAGAGCCAAGCCAAATACAAGGCAAGACATGACAAGCATTGGGTGGAGCATAGTTTCCAAGTTGGTGACCAGGTCTGGCTGTATAACAACAAGGACAAGATGTAAGGTGAAGGTAAAAAGCTAAAGCCTATCAGGTATGGACCCTTCAAGATAGTTGAGAGGATTGGTGAAAATGCTTTTCGCCTCGATCTACCAGCTTACATGCACATCTACTCAGTTGTAAATGCAGATTGCTTGAGACTATTTGAACCTTCAATGATTGAGGATCCTGAAGAGCAGAGTCAATTGCCTTTTATTGATGACCTGCTACCTGAATATCTGAATGAATTGCAAGAAGACATAGTCTTAGACAGGAAGCTGAGGACAATGCGCAGAGGAGATGTTGAGTACCTCAAAATTGGGCTCAAAGGTTCAAAGCTGAGCAGTGCAAAGTGGATTGAGATTGGAAAAGGAAGACAACAGTACCCTCACTTGGTCGGTGCCTGAAAAACCAGCTTTTGGTGGTCTAAAATCTTTTCAGTGGGAAGGCCGTCATCCGAATTGGATCCATGAAGAATAATCAAAAGAGCCATGGTTGTACCAGGTCAGGACAAACTTCAAAGAATTGAGAGCAGCGATCAAAAACACCTCTAAAACAGTGGCAGTTGGTAGCCAACGTGGAACGACGAGGACCTCAGTCAAAGCGCGTTGACTGAGGCCCATGGAGACTATGCAAGAGGCGAAACTAGCCCCTAGGAAGCCCAGATCGGGAAATGCAGCCAGTTTTTGATGTGCGATTAGCGCTGGGAAAAAATTGACAAGAAGGAGAGGCATCGAGTGCTCAGTCACGTGGGAGTGGGAAAACCATGGGGAAAAAGGCTGAAGGCTAAGGTGGGTCCCGCGCTCCAAAACCTGGTGGTATTTATCAGGGGCATCCTTGGTTGGTAAGCAGATCTGGTGAGAACGGAGCGATTCCACTCAACACCCAATGCGTGGCAAGCGGAGGAGAGAGAAAACCACTGGTCATCGCATGCTGACAGTTGATCATGTCAACGACGTGAAATGAGAGGATGGCGTTGGATCTAGGGGATCCAGATCTGACTGCTGATATGACGCCCGACGAGGAGACCAGATCTAACGAGGAATTAAGCTGCAATTTAGAAGAATTTGAGGGTTGATTGACCGCCAAGGTGGCAGATGAATCATTCCACGATGTCACCGAAGAACCAGCCCGATGAAGCAAGCTGGCGCAGTTCGCAAGAGGACAAGTGGCTGCTCCCTATGCACCTGATGATGACGCCGTGATAGGGAACTCCAAGCGAAGCTGTAGCAGGCGATCCGATGGAGTTGGAAGGGGCAGCAAACAGCCATGAGATTGAATGGCTTTAAAGCCATGGACAGAGGCAGAAAGATACACACACACAGAGGTAGAACATAGAAGGTGGAGAGAAAGGAAGAACATAAAAGAGAAGATAGAGAAAGCAAAAAGCAGTAAAGAGACAGAGGGCCAAGCTTACCAAAGGCAACGTTGAGCATGAGAGGGCTTGAGAGATTTGAGCCATCCCAGAGAGGGATTTGTCAGGACCGAGCACCACATTAGGCTGCTTCCATTGTAGACCCGAGAGGTCAAAAGGTTGGTAAGGCTGAGAGTCGGTGTACTCTAGTGGCTTGGGGAATCCAAGAACCACCTTGCTAAGCTATCCTATGTCAGGAGACTCATATTGAGCTCCTTCTTTATAATTCTCTACTTTAAGACACAATAAAAGAAGGCCACCACTGAAATTTGGACTGGAGATGTAGCCGTGGAGGATAGGGTGAACTAATTATTAATTTCTTGTATTCTTATATTTGCTTACTATATTTCTTTGTGGTCTTCCATTTCAAGTGTCTATGTATTTTCAATCTGATTGATCCGTTGCTTAAATAATCTATACACACACACCAGCACATGAGTCTGTAATACCTCCATTTAATAATTCTTAACTGAGATCACTCATAGGGTGATTATCAGATCAACGTGTATATGTATTGCAATCGGGGTTGCCCTTGGCGGAGGGCTAATGTGATATCACTAATCACTATCAGTGATTGCAATGGGCCGCTTAACACGTCGTAACTCCGCTCGTGAAGTACCAATGCGATATATGTTGATAGTTGCAAATCGCAAGGTCCAATTATAGACCTTAACGCAGACCACTCACTTGTAGCGATGCAATATTATGTGCCGGACCCGATACAGCTCAACACTCCCATGTTTAAAGTTTCAAGTCCGCTTTCCGAATCCGCTAAGTGTTTAGCATGATTTCTCTATGTAAAAGGCATTTAGTGATAAACAAGTAAATAAATAGGGGTGATGCTATATGGGTTCTACGAGCCCAATAGCGTTAACACTTGTGCCTCCGATCGTGAATTTCATATACACATGGTTTTTGCTACCAATAGTGTATATGGCATATCTATATCTATATATATATATATATATATATATATATATATATATATATATATATATATATATATATATATATATATATATATTTACACTATCGGCGACATAAACATATATATATGAGTTCTGCTCCCACTAGTGTATTATGCCTGCATATACATTATAATCCTCCCCATAGCTCCCAATAGTGTATTCTGTGGCATATATGGCCCTCGATAATTGTTTAAATGCATGCATATATATATATATATGTTTGCGCTCCGATATGCTCTTTGCTGGCTCTGTTTGCTTTCTCTAATGGCTCTATCTGCTCTTTGCTCCGTTTTCTCCTCTTGTGGCTATGTCTGATCCTCTTGGCTCCTTCGATAGATCTATTTGCTCCTCGAATATTGCCATATTGACATCAATGACAACCTGTGTCCAACAATATGGGTATAAGTGCAATGCATGATTCAGTCCATGCTTAACTTGAAGTTGACATGTACCTTTAAAAAAAATTATTCTAAATAAAATAACAATGTCGTCTATGATAAAAATAAAAATCATTTTGTAGATTTGGTAAGTTTTAATTAAAAGCATTATAAAACCTCAATAATCTCATTCTCATTGTGCTCACTATGTTAGTTGTTAATATTACAATCCAATGTGAAAGAGTTGTGGTAAAAATATTTCTCTCTCCCTTTTGGAATTATATATAAACTATTTCAATACTTATTCTAAATATTATAATTCTAAATAATGTAATGTTATATCAATTTTATAGAGAAAAAATAAGAGAAAAAAAATAGTTTCTATTTCTCTTACTAATATTTAAATATAGGAATTAAATAAATTATTTGAAAATCTATAGTAACTAATATATTTTAGCATATACAAACACATAGATAAATAGAAAAAGTGTGTATCTATATATAGATACAAAAGGAAAATATGTGTGTGTATATAAATAGATGTATCTTGATGTTGAGCATAGTAAAATATTTCAATGGTCAAGAATTAATTAAAAGTAAAATAATTTAAAGTAATTCAGAAGTAAAATAACTAAAGTAATATTTTAAAGGAGCAACTAAAAGTAAAATAATTTACCTATTTCTTAATAAGAAGGAAAAGTGTAACTCATTCAATATATATAAATAGAGAGATATTTTAACCAGGGATTTATCTAGCACTAAAAGACATTAAATCTCTTGAAATGTGATTTTATTTTTTCAAGTTTTGCATTTTAAAAACAGATTTGCATATCAAAATACTTGATCTCTCTACTATTGTAGATACATGGTAAAAATAAATCTATATTGTACTAATTTTGACAATATAAAATGTATCATGAAATGTTTGGATGCTTATCAATATTTAGCGAACATCTAATTTTTATAACTACATTAATCATAGTTACACGGGTACAGCTCCCAGGCATTGGAGAGCAAGTACCCTTTGGGAGCTCGTCGAAAACTCTCCAAAACGGTCAGGAGCTTCAACGGGTACTTTGGAGAGCTGGTCGGAAACTCTCCAAAACGGTTGGGACCTTCAACAGGTACTTTGGAGCTTTTTGGGAGCTTCACTGCAACAATTTTTTGACGTCTTTGGAGCTTCAATGCAATCAATAATTGCAAACTTAGGTGTCTTAGATGTTGCAACTCATGGAACTGTGTGAAGGGAAGGGTATGTTGTTGGTTTAGATCTAGATATAGGTCTTGAACTAAAAGAAACAACTCATTTATGTAATATCATTCTATTCAAATGAAGATAGGTTTCTGGCCTATCATGATCTTTGTCATTGAAAAGATATTTATTCTCCTCATATACATGTATGATGGATAGATATAAAAGCATTTAGACAGATTCTTGGAGCTGAATCCACAAAAGATAGAATACTAAAGAAAAAAAATAGTTGAAATTATGAAATATAAATATTATTAAAAAACATTTTTTAATTCAAATTTCATATTTATTTAAGTATGAAATACATATTAACTTTGAAATTTATAATTTTATTATACAAACACACTTTAAAATGTTTTATTTTTCTTAAGTATTATATATATATTATTGGTGAGGTTACATCAAGGGCGATGAATGCCTAGTGACTTAACATATAACGTTGCATTAAATCACCTAATAATCAAGTAATAACAACTTTTTTTCCGGTTTTGTAGTTTTGCATGTTTCTTTGCTCAAAAGGAATTTGATTGACAAATTGTTGATAGATTAATATTTTGATTTCTTTTAAGTGTTTCAAAGTTCAATCTTTTACATATTTCTTTGCAAGATGGAATTTCATTGGCAAGTTTTGGATGAAAATAAATTAAATATTTTATTTTTATTTTTAATATATATTAAATTTTAATATATTATATTATTGTAGCTCCCAACTTGGCATTTCTTGTAAATTCTGACAAAACTTCTAGCTGATACTAGTTTCTGCCTATCAAAAATACGAACATACAAAAAACTTGTGAAACATACACATTAATATATAATACCTAGATTTTTTTTTTCTGTGTAAAGACTACACTATTGTATTAAAAAGATGAAAAAATATTTACAAAGAGGCTCTAGCCTTTGAGGATGCATAAAGCAGGTGCACATGGCCACCTGAATTACAAAGATAGAGTCCATAGAAGTGAGCATGGGCGAAGCAGTGGCAAGTGGCCCCCTGACTTACAAAAGAGATCCTTTCAAAAGAACAGCAGTAAGCATAATTGACTCTCCAATGATTCATTGCATGTATTTTGTGGCTTGCTGCTGGTAGCATTGTGGCATAGGAGAGTAGCGGGACTATTATTTCCAGAGTTCTGGAGACACCACGAACTGTGAAAGGTCCCCTACCCAATAACAAAAAACTGGGCGACGCGTAAGGAGATGAAACCCCACCAAAACTCCAAAACATGACCATTGAACAACAGAAGAAACTAGAATTAAGCTTTCAGAGGCTCACCTTGCACATTGTTGTCTATTTCTGGCGAGAGAGGAAGCCAGTCAGACATGGTAGCATCTTTGGTCACTTCCAGGCGAAAATCCGGTGTATGAACCAGCTGCAGATGCGAGTCCAGACCGAGAACTGGCTCCACAAGATTGACTTCGTCTAGAGGAGGCTCTTCAACATTACCAACCTCCGCCGTCTCCCGGGCATTACTAGTTTGAGCCTGCTCCCCAACGTCCTCCTCCTGGCTGGCATAATCTTCCTCTTCCTCCGTAGCAATTACAGTAATCAGGAGAGAGACAAGATAATGATTTCTTTGGCACCTGAAGGTGAAGCGGGAGGTATGGACTTGGCTCTCTAAAGGTTCCGACTCCTCTGAGGGAGAAGACGGAGGCGCAGCTATGGCCAGCGGCGGAATTTCTCTGGCTTGAGCCTCCTGCCGTCGACTTATCCCCTAAACACCTCCTCTTCTCGGGACTCCTCTTTGTCTCGGTGCCATGAGTAGGGGAAATCTCGAGCTCTTTGCATTAAAAGGCAGAGTATCAGGACGCAAAGCCTTAACCCTTCCACACATAACGACCTTAATAGAAGCCTGAACAGAATTATGGGCCCTCCCGATCCCCTTCACAATCGAGAGCCGAGAGAGCGCAGGCTGGACAGAGGTGAAGCCTCTGCAGCTCCTCACAAAGCCAGAGATCGGGCCCTTTCCACCCTTAACATCAAACAGCATAACAAAATACCGCTCATACCAAACCTGGATCAAATGCGCCATTAAATAGACCTTTGCTTGGAGCAATCTGGATACATATTGGACAATCCCCATTGAATCAGAGTACAGGACGCTTAAAGTCGCCTCGCTTGAACCCATCTCCCACCCGCAATGCCGTCTCCTCAGCATTTAAAGGTATTAATTCTTCACAGAGCCACCGAGTGTAGCCGTCCTGGCAGGCCACCTCATGACGCCTGCTACCCAACGCAACAAGCTCATGCGATTATCAAGCTGCCACCCGCATCCGGGCTATATAATACCTAGATTAATATATTATAATATTATTATTAGTTATAATAATTAAAAAAAAAATTTAATAAATAAATATATATCTTCATTATTACATATTTATATATTACATTCCAATAAATTGTACATTTACGCTTATGGCATTGAATACTGTATAGGAAATAATGCCCAGGGATATAACAACATTGGGAAAATGAGCACCATGGACATTTAAATATGAGATGAATATTATGGCCAAAGAAACAAACACAAAATATATATTAAGTACCGGTCGCTTAATTTGTAACCAAACAAAATGATTTGCCATAACTTATAATTGATTATAATGGACTCTCATTAACCTTTTCTTACACGATAAACTCGTGTGCTTTCAAAAATTCCCTTTTTTTTATTTAGGGTATAGTCATTTGCGCAAAAACTCAGGGTTATACCGAATTTTTGCGGATTTCGATTTTATTAGTGGGTGAGATTTTATTTATTTTCTTTTTTTTTTCATGGGAATTATTATTCTTTATATTAAATATGTATTTGGTCTCGACAAATATAAGGGAGAATTGCAATGTTATTCTATTCATAAATATCAGGAAGAATTACAATGCTATTCTATTCATAAATATCTAACATGTCAAATTATATCTATTACCCTCATTCGTATTATATCAAAATCTTTATATTTAAGGAGTATCTTTATTGTCCTAAAAGTATATATTTGTCAAAAAAACAAGACAAAAACAATGCACATTTAGCACTAGGCATTACATAACTTTTTAATATGTACTATCTATAGAGCAATTGAGGTTAATGCCTCGAGGAGGTTTCCCTATTGGGCTTGCTTGGCAATTGTTCTAAAGTTGAAAATCCATAAAAATGCTACGAAGAGTATCCATCTCATTCTCCAAGCATGTAGTTCTCTGTTGTTGAGCTTCAATTAATTCCAATGTGGTGCAATCATAAGCTTGTTTTTTATACAACATGACATGTGGATTATATATTTCACAGTTCATTGTTATGTGCCTTCTTTCAATGTTCACATATCGTTATGGTAGAAGAGTCTGAGTTTGATTTTGAATCCATGAATTGGACTCGCTGAGACAGAAACCAAGAGAGAAAAGAAAAATTAATTATGACTATATCATATTTAAAGTTTCTAGTTTCTTTTTCTATTCTTAAAATTATTCGACCGTATATCCCAATTTCCAATTTAGAAACTAGAAACCCAAATAGAAAGGGACAACATGGAAGGTAATATATTATGAGACTCAAGGCTCGGTATTTTCCTAGACTGTAGGTTGAGAGCGACAAAATTCTCCTGGGTATGCACAAGAACAATTAAAAAGAGAATGGACATAGTTACCTCTAAGTCAGATAGAGCAAGACACCACACTTCCCAACTTCATTGGTGCTTGAATCTTGAAAAAAGTTCACAATAATAGAGGACCCTATTCGCTGCTCAAAGCTCATCACTTAGCTTTCACATTCCCCAACTGAGTGCCACCCTTGCTATTATAACTTTCCTTCACTCAAAACTTAGAAGATGGCCAAACCGTAACCAACCCTACCCACAAAGAACAAGGGAAACAATTCCTCCCCTCCTTAATTTAACGTGTCTACCATTATATAGTCCCATACGATTTTATTAGCCCGCATCACATAACCCAAGGTCCCAAGATCAAGTAATCATCACCCAAATAACTAAGAAGACACCTTCTTTGTATGCCATGAGTGTTGCATTACGTTCATGTCTAATATTCGTGAGTATGCATAAATTGGGTATGTTGGTAGAGATGATGTTGTGATATACGAAAGAATTTTGTTGAAGGTTACAACGGGGGAGCCTAGGTGCCAATAAATGTGACACGATTTCTTGTAGGCAGTGCTCAAGGGATGCACGTTGGGATGGTACGATGATTCCCTCATAATCATTGGGGGATGAAACTTATCATATTTAAATGCCTTGCGATCATAGAAGGAGATGGAAATGAGTTCTGGGGAGACAAATTGAGGGAGTACCAATGGTTGGGAGAGGGTAAAAAGGATTTGGGCATTAGCTAAATAGATGGAACATGACACATATTGAGACTGGGATTACATAGATACTCATGGGCTCCATTATGAGATGACAACTTGAACAATGATACCATTTATTTTTTATTTCCATTCTGCCAAGAGGCAAGCCTTATTGGCTATACGATCAGTTTCACTATTGAGGGTTTGAAGAATACGGGAGGGGGAGCTAGAGAAAGAACAAAGGATATATCTGATATAATGGAAAAATAAACATAGCATATTATCTTTTGGGGGAATATTCGACCTTAGGTGTCGAATGGTTAGATAAGAGTCTCCCAAAATAGTTATATCCTTAAAACCATAATGTTGGGTATTGTTAGGCCCCAATATAGTGCATAAATCTTTGTCTGATTGTTAGTTTTCCTACCAAGTTCTGACGAAAATTTATCCACAATTATTCCTTCATGACTTAGAATAATCCCTCTACCTCCGCCACCCTTTTTTAGTTGTTTTCTAAACTAGTTTATATAATAGAAAATAAATAAATAAAATTATTTGTTTAATAATAATAATAATCCATCATAATTAAATTTTAAATTAGATGTTGTATTGGTGTATAAGATATTCTTGTTTGCAACACAAAATATTCCTATAGTATATATAGTGCACAATCTCTAAATTTTAACATATATTCTCTCATGAGACAATACATGCTCTTAACGATTAGGTTCACTCAATATGTATACTTGCAATTATGTGCTAATGGAACATAATTTTTAATATTTTATTAGCCTTGTTTGCTAAACCAAGACAAACAGAGAAGCAACATTGCCAAGGGCGAATTTGATTCCATATTTACAAATGTATTGGCATTCATATTTTTATCACACACCCAATGTGGATATTAGATATTCTTTCCTTATTCAAGGATTGATGGTTTTCTTTTTCAATGGAAATGGGCATTGAAAAAGATATTTTAGTATAAGTAAACATGAGATGACATATAAAGGGAGGCTGCAACATTAAATGCAGTGAAGCACCTTATTACTAGATCAATCTTAGTTGGTGTTTCCAATATCCCACGGATTAAATTAGGTCCATAGTCCAAATTGCACAAGAGGGTCATCATGCCAATACCTTTTAGTAACTTCTTAGATGTTGCGCCCAAGTTGATAAAATATTATGTTAAACAATATAGTACATACACAAGTTTGCTATAATTTTAGTGGAAATAACATAATTATTTTTTGGTCATCATCCAAGTTATTCAAAATAATCCATGAAGAATTTATAATCTCTAATATCACTACGTCCATATCAATTTATTTTCAAAGATAAGGAACAAATATTAAAAGGTCATTGATGTGTGTTGCAGTTTCTTTGACTATATGGATCACAGAAGTCTGAAATCAAAAACTTAAAAAATAACTTTGTTTGAAATTTTTAAAAATAGTTAGCTTATAATGAGGAGGTCAAATTCTAGTTGTTTGTTTTATAAACAAAAGCTATGTCTTTCATATTTCAAATTAGAAATCAAAATATACATTAGCATGTGAAGCTATATAACACATATTAAAAGGCCATTGATGCATATTGCAGTTGCTTAACAACTTCAAAAATGAATTTCTTTAACATTTTAAAAAATATTTAGCTTATAATGAGGGGGTAATATTCTAGTATTATATTCCAAGAACAAGAACATTTGTTGTATATTTGATATTTCAAATTAGAAATCATAATATATATTATCTTAGTCTATTTTCTACAATTTATCTAACTTCTATTTCTTGGAGGTCAAATTCTAGTAGTTTGTTTTATAAACAAAAACTATGTCTTTCATATTTCAAATTAGAAATGAAACTATACATTAGCATGTGAAGCTATATAACACATATTAAAAGGCCATTGATGCATATTGCAGTTGCTTAACAACTTCAAAAATGAATTTCTTTAACATTTTAAAAAATATTTAGCTTATAATGAGGCGGTAATGTTCTAGAATTATTTTCCAAGAACATTGTTTGTATATTTGATATTTCAAATTAGAAATCATAATATATATTATCTTAGTCTATTTTCTACAATTTATCTAACTTCTATTTCTTTTTATGCTAGTATTGTATATTTGATATTTCAAATTAGAAATCATAATATATATTATCTTAGTCTATTTTCTACAATTTATCTAACTTCTATTTCTTTTTATGCTAATATGCTATATTGATCAAAAGATCTAATATTAAAAAGAGAGCTTTTCCCCTAAATACTTGCACAACCAATGGTCCTTCTCATAAAAAGAGAGCATCCTTAGAAAGAGAGACTCTTTTTTAATAAAATTCTATAAAAATAGTAACGATTTAATTATGAAGAAATAGTCATTGTAACAACAATAAAACCCCTTTATATCTCCTACTCCTATATCAATACCCATCATATAAATGAAACGTCTCAAGGTTAGTATTCACCCCCTTCACAAAACTAAACCATAAATATTCATAATGTTGCTTCAAATCATTCTTGAAACATCATATTGCATGTTCAAAAGTATAAAATTTAGTTAATTCAATACCATTTCATTCGACTACAATCAATGATAAATTGAGTTTGTATAAAAAGATGAAGTTGATGGGAAATTTGTTACCAAGTATCTGGCAATGGCCAGGGACTATAGGAATCGAAATGTCGAAATGTTGTTTTTAGCATTAAATTAAGTTGCTTATCATCCCGAATAAGTAGCTACTATGACGAATAACCAAACTTTTTGAACAACAATCCATTTGATCGTCTTATTTAGACTCTTCCTGAGGTGGGGAGGCTAAAAACATACGGTTATATCATATTTGCACTTCACATTTAGAAATTTAAAAATTTAGCTTGCAAGTAATGCTAGCATTTAATCAAAAAATCAAATGTCAACCATAGTATATTTATTTAGTATACTAGAGCACAAGCATCTCGCTGTCTCTACATGTACAGCTGCCACGGCTTCGTCGACAACTGCTATGGCTTCGACAACTGTTATGGCTTTTTCCAAGTGTCCTGATCCATTGAATCTCTGACCTTTAGAAAACGAAGCATGCAATTGCAGGAGTGGGAGCAACGACAACTGCTATGGCTTTTTCCAAGTGTCCTGATCCATTGAAGTTCTGACCTTTAGAAAAGGAATAACTTTGATGGAGGAGTGGTAGAAATGGAGAGAGCGCTGGTTCCTATACCACGTTTTGGAGAATGAAGTTGTGCGGCTCCTTTCATCTGCACCTGCACCACAAAAGACAAGGGATACAACTTATACACCGCAGAAGACAAGGTATAAAACTTATCGGTGTCGTTGAATTTTACCAGGTTCATAGAATTAATTTTTCCCCACAGAAAATCTGGGATGAATAGAATGAGTGTGCTTTGCATCAAATTCAAAAATGATACGACTTCGTTTATCATGCTATGAAGTTACTAGAATTCGTTTATCATGCAGTCACGACATTCCTTTCATAAAAATGAAAGAGGTGGAAGAAAGGTTATTAGGAGCAAAAATGTGCTGACCTTTTCTTGGAATATTTTTAACAATCATGTGGAAATCTCAAATTATTTATAATTTTCAGCTTATTTTCTGTCTCTGTACTCATACAAAACTTAGCGCCCCTCCTAACAAACTTGTTCGATAACTCCAATTTATAGATCTGTAATTCTAAATCCAAGTTGTGAAATGCAGAAATGTGAGTTGAATTGCATAGCTCGAGTGTTTGGCGCCATAGCCGCTCAAGGTCGGACTACGCCAAACGAGCAGACAGGCTTTTCCTTCGTGCACTATAGAGTGACTGGCACAAGACCACTTTACCTGGGCCGTGCCATGTGACAATACTCGCGTATTGTCTATGCTTATTCCTACTGCAACGACATAATTGCAGGGTGGGATGACTGGGATCGAACCAGTAAAGAAGGGAGCGTATGAATTAGACAAGTATTTACATTTTTCAGTGATTACCGAGTCACATACATGATAAACGCCTAATCTAATTCGTACATCTAATGGTTTGTTTAGTTAATTCATCTGGTTATGATGATAAATTATACTGCTTGGTTTATAAATGTTTGCAGAAATTTTATTTTTTTCAAAGTTGTGAATTTATTAATATATTCAAAATATATTTTAAATAATAAAAAATTATATTGACAGATTTTCATTAAAAAATTATTTTATCTATTAGTTATATTAAGCGGCTAATAATTATTGTATTGGGTAATTGTACACCTGTGTTCTTCGGTCTGTATAATTGTTATGGCCCAGGAGCTCGAGCTGCGCATCGGATTTCATGGGCTCACGAGTTGACACCAGCGCAGGCTCAACTGTTCCTGGTCAAAAGTTTCATCAATGGCAGGCATTGGCTTGCGGATAGTGATTAGCTATGCAGGCGCACACCCTTAATTTGTTTTTTAATGCAAGCTGAAATAATTGTTTAAATAATGCCTCTTGTTTTGCACATATCACATAGTAAAAAAAAGAATATTAGGAGAAAATTGTACCTTTTGCACCTTTCTCTTCCAATTGGATTTGTAATTGCACCTTCTTGTTTTTCTTCTGTAATCCCTCGTCAATCTTAAGGTGGCCCTCATCAATGTTAAGGTGGCCTGCGGTCTGCTTGATATGGGTTTTACAAGAAAAGCCTTGCCCCCGGGGTGCTTGTCCAGGTCACCAACAACTGCAAATATTGTGATGTTGCTAACATTGTGCTCTGCTTTGCCCTTTCTTAGCCTCTACTTGCTAAGTTGAAACATTCTCAACCAGACGTTCCTCTAGTTACATGTATTATCTCAGATGGGGTTGGCTCCTTTCCACAGAAAATTGTGAGGAAGCTCGGAGTTCCGAGAGTATCCTTCTCGACTGCCAGTGTTTGCAGTTTCTGCCCTTTCTGCATTTTAGTTTTGGCAGAAAATGGAGTATATGCAATAGTTTGATACAATCCAAGTGCAGTATTCTTCTTTTTGTGCAATCCAAGTGTGGTATTCTTCCTTTGGCAGTTCTCTAAACTGTTGAGAGAATTTGAGTAGGATAACGGCAATAATTACTATGCCATATGAACGGTTAGTATGATCTCCCTCTAACTGCGAATTGTGTCGCTGTAACTAATCGAAAGGATCTTTACTCTGTTGCTTTTCCAACCACTAATGGATTTCGCTCATACAATGACCGGAGAGCACCATAAACCTTCCCAGCTTTGTGGCCTATGACCCATAGCTTTTTGTTCGCACAGCAAATGAAGACCAGCTACAGGATATGACTAATGCACTTTCGAGAAGGTTTCACCACGAATGTAAGAAAGAGTGAACTCCTATATATCCATCTTATCTGTAAACACATGACAGGGAAGGACAAGGCATAGCAGCAGGCCAAGACAGCTTTAGTCGCAGAAGTTCAGGCAGATCCAGATTCATAGTAACTGGAAGTTATACACTAGTTACGAATTTAAAAATGAACCTGCATGGACTACACATTTTATTTATGATTGCCACTTGTCTCATTGTTTTCCATCAGATGTCTGCTCGTTTGTGGTAGTGTGTTCTACCATATCGGTGCGGGTGTTCGACAGAGTGACAGATGCTGACTTTACTGGCAAGAACCTTATGGTCGTGATGATACTTTTCAATCCTGTGTCACTTGATGTGAATCTTCACGTGGTCACCGAGATTGAAAGTAGGGTTGGAAGAATTAGAAACGCGTAAGATCAAGTGAATGGCGACAATATGATTATCCTCTTGTATTGACAGATTAAAATAGCATATAGGGATGCATTTAACGTGAGGCCGGGAATATTTGGAGGTATGTTGTATATAGTGTTAGATTGAAAAAAACCCAAAATTCTGTAATTTATTGTTAGAATCGTGATTTCGAACATTCATGTAAAATTTGATGTTGCACCTTGGAGAATGTCAAAAATCATCCAATACGAAAAGGAGTGCCCCTTATCTCTCCATCCTAGATTTGGATAACTAACCAAGCACCTTCTTCATTTTGGCACATCTCCTGAAAGCTGAAAACAAGTTGGTTAAGATTTTAATATTGATATAAAAATTTAAAATGTAACTGTTCTGCCATATTCCGAGCATGACAATGTAATTGTTCTGCCAGATTCCCGGTCACACTGCATTTGGTCAGAAGAGTTGTTCCCTTACAATATATTAAGACGATCCAGAAAGAGGACATGGGAAACAGAGTCTCTGTATATGTGATAGGACCATGTGCAAATAGATTGTTACAGAGTCGCTTTTCCTTGTGGCAACACCCTTGTTGTCAGAGTTGATTTCTATAAAGTTATTGTCCGACAGAACGGAAATTTTGTTGCCTTTTGACTTCATATGCTTAAATGGGACTAGGATTTCATACTAAATAGTTTACCCTCCTCTCATTTCAGTCGAAAATGGATGATAGCTGGATCCAGTTTCAATGAATGCTAGGCATCCTTGCAAATTATCTTCACGTGCATTTTCACTTTGAAAGCACGCACACAGATTAATAAACCTGTTTCTCTGATCACATAACCTTCATAGTTGTTTTAAATAAATTTATATACACTCTTCGTAACAAGAGCTGCAGGCAGCCAGAATTCCTGTTGGACATGAAAAAAATTAATAAAACATAATGTGTAGCTTGTTCCTCTATCCACTTAGCGTTGATGATAAAATGCATACTGCAATATACCAGTATAAAAGGGCTGCATCTAAATCCTTGTTTTAAAACTTAAAAGATATGAATCTTTGTGATGCGAAAGAACATAAATCCCATGCTTATATTTCTATTACTATTAGAAGCTTTCGGAATTCCAAGACAGTCATCTTGGTTCAAGCATTTAAAAGAATCGGTCTCAATATTATTACCTGCTTTGAAAGAACACGTGACTTGCATTTCACGGTGAGTTTTACAAAGTTTAAAACAACAAAACTGCGATAAAAAGGAAGGAAATAATAATACAAAGTTTAAAATTATTAAATGCATTAATAATTTTGAATTTAAGAAATATAAAATTATTAAATACATTTTGGATATGGATTGGGTGATGACTGAAGAGGTTTTGGATATGGCGAACTAGCTTAGATGGGTTAATGCAATTGTCAGCATTGTGTTGCCTCTATTGGCGTGACTTTCTTTCAGTGCTCAATGTCACTTGAACCCCTCTACGCCTGTTCTCCACATCTTTACAATGTCCATGACTGTGAGCTGTTCATCTGCCATTAACGAATGAGCTATTTCGAAGGTATATAGATAATACTGAATGTTTTATTAAATTGCACTGTACTATTCCTTTACAGGAAACTCCAGCTGCCTCAAAAGTAACATAACGAACGAGTTATTTCCAAGGTATATAGATAATATTGAATGCTTTATTAAATTGCACTGTACTATTCCTCTACAGGAAACTCTAGCTGTCTCAAAAGTAACTTCACGAACGAGCTATTTCCAAGGTATATAGGTATATAGATAATACTGAATGTTTTACTAAATTGCACTGTACTATTCCTCTACAGGAAAATCCAGCTGCCTCAAAAGTAACTTGTAAATTCTTCCAGGTTAAGGCATTGTAAAGCCTTCTAGGTCAAGGCAGGGACTTGCTGCGATGCAGCTTCCCTTGTTTAATTCCACTAACCATGTAAGCCTTCACAACTAAGTTGTCATATGTCGCAAATAAATATAAATGGTTATAAGACATTCACATACATAAACAAAAAAAAATGATTGAAAATATTTTGTTTATTGGCTAATGATTAAGAATGAGTAACTAAATATGCCTCGTGAATAATTTAAAATCACATATTTGAGAGTGAGCATATGGCTTGATCTTAGAATCTGATGGAGATTATGAGCATATAAGTTTGAAGAAAGAGATAAAGGTTTGATTGCATTGGCAACATACATAACCATAAGTTCCTTCTCAAATCCTAAATATCCCACTTAGATTGTTTGAGCATATAGGTTTGAAGAAAGAGATAAAGGTTTGATTGCATTGGCAACTTACATAACCATGAGTTCCTTCTCAAATCCTACATATCACACTTAGATTGTTTGAGTAGATGATTAATGATTGTTCAAAGTTAATTACAATATTTTTTAAATAACATTTTCTCTCGATATACATTTACAATGTTTTGGCTGGTTGGAGGTGCTTAAGATTGTTCATTCATTCCCATAAAGGTAAGGATTCTCCACTTATTGAACATGGGCGCTTAAGTTTTTTCATCCGTTTCCATTAAGGCAAGGGGTCATCACATAATGAACCTATGACATCAAATATGTTATCAGGGATGTTAAGTAATATCATTAATTTCACCTATGACATCAAATATGTTATTATGGATGTTAAGTAATATTTTTAATTTCACTAGATACTCACAAACTTGTGAGTCCTTTGCAATTAAATCTTTGTAATTGGAAAAGAAAAAGTTTTTAGTTTCCCTAGATTTCTCTTACTTTTACTATTTACATTTTCTTTCTTTTTGACTAAAAACTTTCTATTTTAACTTTAGGTGGATGAGAGTGTGGACTTTTCTTTATTTTGTTAATTCACAGTATAGATTGACTCTCAAAAGTATATGGTCACCAAAATCAACTAATAGACGAGTGAAAAAATAGGATTCACTTAGTGTAAAGTGGTGTATGTCTCGTCGAACTCCCGCACTGCAAAAGCACAACAAAAGACGCGTAAGTTAAGGGAGCAACGACAACAACGAACAGCTTCCCTGTCGTAGCCAATACTCAGCTGGACTGGAAGGAAACGCAAGAGGCGTGAGAAATGTCACAACATTGAGCGATCCCGTGGAAAATTCCTTCGGCGTTTCTGAATGATGTGTTTCATATATATTCTGTTATTTTTCATTAAGATGATACAACTTTCTTATATATACCCAATACATATTCCCATATTTCTCATATAAATTGGCAAAGCTTTTATAAATACTTAATTTTTATATTTTTACAAAGTCAACCACAGGTATAAGCAAGCGTGCTTGGCCTCTAGCTTATTACTTAGCCGAAATGAGATTTAATATTAATATAATTTTTAATATATATATGTATGTATTTTTTTTTTCTAAATAAGACTATACTATTATTAGCTATAAAAGAGTAAAATTACATGTTAAGCATAGTGAGCCAACTAGTCAGAGAGGAAGGCCGTTTGAGACAGACATTATCCAAAACTGAGAAATTGGACGAGATTTTGTTTTGCAGTCCCATGTAGGGGATCCAGGAGAACATAAACATCGAGAAATCACAACAGAAACTAGAAATTGACCTCGACACGATAGCAGAAACAGAGTTTGAAAAATTTAACAAAAAAACCCTATCAACTGGGCCGCAAAACCTGTTAAGAAGCTACATAGCTTGATTAAACATCCGGTATCTCCTCCATGATCCTGCACCAACCTCCTTCGACCAGGTCTTGAGCTTGGGTCGCCTCATTTTTTCGCGTAACCGGAGGAACAGGCGCCATTGGATTGACGTTGACAATGTTGGCCGGCGGTTCCATCTCTCGCTACAATCCTGCAATTGACATCGGAGCACTGGGTTCGCCCTCTTCATGGGTATCCTCTGTAATTGGTATTGGAGCAATGGGATCGCCCTCTTCTTGGGCTTCCTCTAGAAAGAGGACAGAAACGTGTGCAGTGATCCGAGGGCGATTAAGGGAGAAATTGAAGGTGAAGATAATAGAGCCGAAGGAGGGGGAAGTCGAAGAGCCTGGAGAGCTGGGTTCAAGGAACTGACTGGGCCTCAGAATGCCCCCTCTTCCACTGCGTGATCGAGGTTCCTAACTCGAGGCGGAGTCACCAAAGGAAGGGCAAGAAGGAGCGCCCCGCGCTGAGCATCCTTTGGCGGAGCTGAGGCATGACAGTGGCGTGAATGTAAACAACACAAACAATAGGAGAGTTACAACGCGGACCGAGCACACAAGCCTGTGGACGGGTGCCCACAACCACAGCCGAGGACAGTGAATAAGAGCCAGAGCCCAAACACCACGAAGGCTTTGCGCTAGCAGCACTCGCAACCATCGAAAACAACATAAGAAACAAAATAGAATAGCCATGGCGGAAACTGGCTAATAAACAATTTCCTCTACCTCGAGACCCTCCCACCATAACTATGGCATTCATGAGAGCCGATGGCCGATAACAATCATCGCACACGAGGAGGGACCGTGGATTAATGCTGGCCTCAGACATTCCCTTACACTCTATTAAGCCTACCTGCGGACGATCCTTCCTCCACATGGCCTTCAGTCCTTTGTACATGGCGGGCAAGTGGCTTCTCGACTCCGTCCACTCCAGTCCCATCGTTGTAAATGTGCCTCTAATCACCGCATCCGGGGATATAATTTTTAATATTAACCATTATAGTTTAATTGTATTAGTTTTTTTGTATTATTATTATTATTATTATTATTATTTTTATATATTTATTAATAGTAAATATAAATGAAGTATTTAGTTATATTAATCATATTAATATATTTATTTAATTTATAATCTATAATTTTTCTTACATTGTATTCTCTTTATATCTATAATTGGGCAAGCCTTTGTCGTTAAGTACCTTGTCTATTGGGAGGTTACGAGATCAAATCTCTTCGATGCTTTTGGGGTTAGGTCTGATATATTAGGCCGCTTTTTATGGATCTATGTGGATTACTTCACCACCTAAGGCTCCAACGAGGTTGGTATCAAGACACTAGGGCATGGTTAAACCATTGGGAGATCGACAAGAATGTTGCATTTCAAAACATTAATAACATTAAAAATATTGTTACTTCTAAGTTCACAGAGAAATGTGGCATGAGAAATATTTAGCAGCTAAAAGAAAGTTAAGGTATTATAAGAAGGTCATCAACCCCAGCCTAGAAGATCAAAAGTATCTCTCTGTTTTAAGTAGCTCAAAGAAGAAAATTAATATAGCGAAGATTAGAACAAATTCTCATGAGCTCCATAGTGAAAGTGGTCATTGGGTAGTTCCTAAAACACCATGGATGGAAAAGATGTTCCATCTCCGTGAGAATATGAACATCGAGGATGAAAATCACTTCATCTTAGAGTGCCCCACATACAACCACATTAGATATCGGTTTCATAATCTTTGTTGCAACACTAGCCTTCCTAGCCTTTTACGATATCAAAATTATAGTGAGCTCAGGAGGCTTCTCTCTAAGTTTTTGGAACAGAGGAATTAAATCTTAAATCAAAATAAATAATTTGTTTCTTTACGTCTGATAGACCAAAATTTGGTCTCAGTGGATGTTAACCATCATCATCATCAATATAATGAGTCATATTTTCACAATTTAAAAATTCATTTATAAATAAATGTAATAAAATATTAATCAATAAAATAAAACTCCTATAAAAGGAAACTTCCATCTTCTGCAATAAAACTAGAGGTTGATTTTAGTTACATTGTAACCTTAAATTATATTTGACAATTCATATGTTTTTATTTGATAATAAAATTTTATTTAAAATAAAATTTTAAAATGATGATGATGATGGTTAACATCCACTGAGACCAAACTTTGGTCTATCGGACCTAAAGAAACGAATTATTTAGTTTAATTTAAGATTTTATTCCTATGCTTAAAAAGCTTGGAGAGAAGCCTCCCTAGCTCACTCTAATTTTGACAACATAAAAGGCTAGGAGGTCAATCTCATGAGAGTTTGCTCCAATCTTGGCTATATTAATTTTCTTATTTGAGCTAGTTAAAACAAAGCGATATTTTTGATCTTGTACTGGGGTTGATGACCTCCTTACAATATCTTAATTTTCTTTTAACTCCTAAATCATTCTCACACCACATTTTTTCTTTGAACTTAGAAGTAATAATACTTTTAATGTTATTAATATTTTGCAATGCAACATTCTCGTCGATCTCCCAATGGTTTAACCAGACTCTGGTGTCTTTATACCAACCTTGTTTAAGCCTTAGGTAGTTTTGGCTGGAATAAAATTCAGAAAATTTAAATGTGTAGAAATTAGTTCTTTTAAATTTAATACTTTATTAGTTTTAAATTTAATACTTTATTAGTGTTAACTTATAGTTAAAAAAAGAAAGACAAAACCAAAGAGATAAAAAAAGGTAAATAAGCAGATTACCATAAATTAGTAACTCAATAATAAGCACATTACGGCAAGTTGGTAAATCAATAATCTTACGAGAAAGGCGATCTTAGATTTATTTGCTATTCTTAAAAACTTAAAAACAATTTCTATCATATTAATGTAGATTTGGTTTTTTCAGTTTGCATGAATTATTAAAATTATATTTATTATTATATCTAGTTATAGATCGTCGACAATGTAAAGATTCCTTTTCAAAAGAGCTATGATTTTGAATTAGTAGTTCGTAAATGTGAGAATTTACCGTCAGTAAACTTTTTTTTTGTATTGATTTTAGTGTTTTTGAAATTAAATATTATATTTTATTTAATTTTGTAAAAATTTTAGTGTTTTTTAAGGAAATAAATGAAAAGATTATTTTTATTTTTTTATATTGATTTTAGTGTTTTTGAAATTAAATATTATATTTTATTTAATTTTGTAAAAACTTTAGTTTATTTTAAGGAAATAAATGAAAAGATTATTTTTATCTAATTTATATATGAATTGTTAAATTGGAAATTTAATTTAAAATTTAAAATTTTTTATTTTTTATTTTAAATAAAGTCCAATTACCATTTAAATTTATTATTCAATCTCATTGTTCTTGGAAACATGATTATGACTCATAATTAAAATTTATATTTTCTTTGGATATGGTATACACAATCACATTTTGTTTGTGTTAGTTTTTAAGCACAAGTAGATGTACAAACTGAAAGTTACTAATCAATTGGGGACTATCTTTATTCACACACTCTAATAACACCTCAAAGGTTGCCCCTCTAGCACCTCCAGCCTTTGACATTAGGCATGACTTGAGTTAACTTCAAATTCCCATGTAAGTAAGGAAGGAAGAAATAGAAAAAGGGAGTTGTCTAATGCCTCAATGTTTTTGACTCCCCTACAATCGTGATTTGGAGTCCTATGACAACCTCGAATTTCTCCCCGATTGCAACTATATATTCCATTTATGACTCCTTTTCAACGACTCCATTAAACCATCTCCTACTCTTCAGCTTTGTTACACCATCCCTTGGTTTGTTGGGTTGGCTCCGACTTCACATCAGCTGGAGTACTGAAAACATTAATGGATTCACCTTTCGTAGCCATGTATCCTTCCTTATGGCCAAATGGAATATGAGATCAAACTTACTCACATTTCACGCTGCTACACCTTCTCCTCAATTGTTTCGAAATGTTAGTCTAGTTTTGGAGCATCAACACACCTACGAGCTTCTCTGCAACACCATCTATTGACTTGACGCTCAATTTTTTGTTCTAGTGTTTGCATCACATCTACTTAGGGGTTGTTAGTGGTGAGTTCTTACCTAATTCTAAGCTAGGTAATGTAGTTCTTAGCTAATTATATAGAGACATTATAATATTTTACATATATTTGGTGGTTCCCCACTCATGTTCATTAAATGGTTCCTATGACATTTTTCATTCAATTCAATACATCCTTCATGATATTCAAACAGTAGATGAATATTCTAAGGCCTCCATCCATGAAGAAGACAAATCCCAAGAATTCTCATTCAAGGAGGAAAGCATAATTCTTTTTTCTATACCCAACTTGGGTTGAAAATGGTCATAATAAATAGCCTACCAATCAGTGTTTTGATTGCTATGAAAATATGTAGTCTTAAAATCTATTTAAAATGTTTTAATGAATTTGAACCTCTTTAGTAATTAGGCACAATCTTAAATGTTTAACCTTAATTTTAAAGTTTTGAACTTTAGATATTTGGTTCTAAAGCAATGCAATGATTAATTACTATGAATCTCCTACTAAGCCAACTTCACAACTTCTTACATTCCACGACATCTTTCTCTTCTATGAAATGTGTTTGCCAAATAACCAAATCTAGCTTTGTAAATTGGTATGCCCTTTATTTTTCCATTTAAATCCTTTTATGTGTGACTCTCCTGAAAGTCCTTAAGACATACCATCACACTAGATGCTAGTCGTTACACCATTATATTCCTAATGACATTCCACAAATTTTCACTTTATGAGGGGAGAAATAATTCCCAAAAAATTGATCAACATTTAGTATTTCTACTTGTAAGAATTGTTTATCCACATTAAATGAAACTTTTAATGTGTTTTTTTGGAAAGCATCAATATATATCATGCATAGACTTTAGAAGGTCCAATATATATCATGCACAAACTTTAGAAGGTCCAATTCATTTTTTTTTGGTTCCATACTTTTCCCTATCCTTTTTTCTAATTCCTAATACCTAAATTAACCTACCATAACAATTATAACATAAATCAGGTATAAAATATGAGTTCCTATCATTTCTTTTAAAAGAAAAATATTATTCAAAGATAATACAAAACATGGGGATTTTTATCATGCCCATTTGAAGGATAAATAATATTCATTGAAGATTTTCAAAGGTGGGGGTTAATATTACATTTAAGGAAGTATAAGCATCCCTCTTGATGTGTAAAATCTAAAAATAACTTGAAAATATAGTGTTCTCACTCAGTCCTTAATATATGAAAATGTGAGCCAACACGCTCTTCCAACCAATCAATAAATAGAGTCCAAAAAGCATGTCAATGTGTTTGCAACAATACAAAATTGTAAGTAGGACACCATTTATAAAAAATTTAGAATAGCCTTGTCAATATTTTGAGTCGTGAATAATTTTCTTGAAATTTTGCTAATTGAGATGCTAAGTCATGTCCACTCATCTATCTATATTTCAGTTGGCTAAAATTTAAAAATGTCTTACTCACTTGACATTGATACGTAGCAAGCAATAAAAATAATATTCTCGTTATTAGCATATATTTATGGCTTGATTCCTAAACCAAGACTTCCATTCTAGAAAATACGAATGTGATTGGCTCCAACCAAAACAATTTATGACAGAAAAATAATAGTTATTTCCTTGCTGCTAAAGTGGCAGTCACTACTCTTTGAAGAGTGGCAGTCACTACTCTTTGAAGGCTATCTATTATTTAGATGTCCACCTCAAGTAGCGTGTTAATAAACCTAAAAGTAATTATAGCTTCTCCGTGTGTTGGATAAGAATATGTTATTTCATCTCCTCTGCACCTACAACGCATTCCACAAACCTTGCACGAGGTACATACTATGTCACCTTTCTTTTCCCAACACATTTTTCCATTTTTTAAGAAATTTTTCGTTAATGTAGATGTGATGAGTCCCTTAAAACAAAAGCATGCACCTACTTCACCTGAATCTAGTTGCATCCTAGGTTTTTTTTTCACCTTCTTGTCTTTCATCATTGTTCACATAATTTTAACATCCTCCCACTTGCCAAGTGATGCACAGATATTAGCAAGAAAAACATAACATGCAACATTTTTAGGATGCAACACAAAAATGTGTTCTGATACTAATTACCCTATTTCTATATTAGAATGGATCCTACAAGAATCGAGTAATGAGCCCACACAAGCCATAAGTTTTATCGGCATTTTGTTGATAAAATTTTGGGCCTCGTCAAGGAGCCCAAAATGTTTAACCACGTCAACCATGCAACAAAAATGACCGATTATACATCTAATATGATAATATTGAGTCATGCATTCAAAGTGTTTCAAGCCATCATCCACTAGGTTTAGATGACAACATGCCAACAAAACACTAAAGAATGTGACATGGTCTAGCTTTGTGTCATATTGTTGCATTATTTCAAAGACTTAGACAACTTTCATTCCATACACATGCATCAAATATCCTATAATCGTTTTAGTCTAGGAGATCACATCTCATAAATGCAACTTCTAAAAATCTCTTCATGCATCCATTATGCTCCCATGTTTGGCATAGATGTCTATGAGGACATTTTCCATGGAAACATTAAATTGAAATCCTCATTGAATGCTTTTTTCATGGACATCTTTTTCGATGTTCAAAGATGACAAGTTGGCACAAAAATATCTTCACAACTTTGAACCCATGTTGGCCAAGTTCATTATTATGCCAGCTCGATATTATTGATTAGGTATAAACAACTTGTGCCCTAGTAGACCTAAAACTGATATGGTTATTTTTAACATCTATTATCCACTTGAGTTGTATAATTTAATTGATCAAATATCAAAACTAAGTAACTCCAAAAGTGAAATTATCTAAAACTGAAAAATAACTCCATCAGGCTACCTATTAAAGGAATTGTAGGCATAAATTATGCAACTAACAGAGAATAATCACATAATCCATAACATGATATAAATATTTATATGTCGATTTCTGATCTTTTTAATTTCATCATAGTAGAAATGTTTATTTGATAATAGGCATGAATGATGCAACTAACAGAAAATAATCACATAATCCATAACAAAATATAAATATTTATATGGCCATTTCTTATATTTTGAATTTCATCATAGCAGAAATGTCTATTTGATAATTTTATCTCTTTATTATCATAACATCAGTAGCTTGCATTTGACCGAGTACAATAACACATATACATGTGGACTAAATTGCGACACTACCAAACCTCTTAGGACGTTTTGAGGCATGGTTCCCTCACTGTTGAGATGTTTCTTGGCTTGTGAGTACCACACACATGTATTTTCTTGTGTATTTGATATTAGGCAATAGAGAGTACTAGAAAACAATGTAATCCACTATGGTATTGCTTTGGTTTTTTTTGTGCTTTATTCTTTCCAAGAGAGTATCATTGGATTAATTTTTTTCTAGCGTGTTTACACATTGTTTATATATCATTTATAGAAAATGAAAATGCAAGGAAAATTGTAGATTATCATGGGCCTTCCTATGAAAAACATGAAGCATAAGATCATATTTTCTAGTAAGGATTATTTTGGTCTAAAGTACATGGAACTAACATGGAAAAATATCTTTACATAGTGTTCTTGACTTTAATAGAGGAGATAAAGTGAACGTAGAAGCCCCATGTTCTTTCACCCAATCAAAAAATGAACACTCAAGCTCAAGGGCTAATGCTTCCTTATGATATGAGGTGTAACTATTTTACAGATGCATTGTTTCAATGTTGGTATTAATAGTTCTTTATCATTTGTCATATGTATTTACCTTTAAAAATTTATTATTCATTTATGCCTTCTCATATTGTCTCGGGAACATAAGAGGACAAAATGAAATGTAATGAAGATCCTCATTTGTGAAAAAGAAGGGTTGAAATTCCATTTCATTGTTAAATTTATGGTCCAAAGCCTTGAGATAACAATATTTACATATAACATATTTGAACATGAAGATAACCAAGGATGGTCCTACCATGGCTAGCATGACACTATGGGTGATGTCAGGTGCTTTCATAAGCCAAGGTTATCAAGGGACATGGTTTTATATGTACAAAGCTATTTTTTCTTGGACGTGTCGACTGACTCGGTCTATAAAATGAAAATTAAAAATATGTTGGCATGGTTATATTTGTTAAAGTTATAGCATGGAAGGGCTTGTTTTAACTTCTTCCTTAGCCAAAGGAGAAAATTTGAACTTAGTCTCATAGAAATTCGAGTTAGATATCAGTTAACATGTGTGATGTGGCCTATCACTATTTTATTATCAATTAATTTGAGTTAGATGGCTTTCAGTGAGCTGTAGACTAGTTGATGGCTATAATTAGCTAACTAGTTGAGTTATATTGAGTGTTTATTTGTTAACTAATATCTAGTTCTAGAATAGAGATAGTTATGAGTTTATTTGGGTAGTTTACTTTATGTTAACTCAACTTACTCTTAATTAACTAGTTTCATTTGTAAAATTAGCCCAAGTAGGTCACGCAAATTGAATTTCTTATTCAGATTGGATGAAGGAGCAATTTTAATTTATTATTATACAATGGGTTTTGTTTACAAGCTTGAGAATTGAATAGACTTATTTCTCTTGTGAATTACACAAGGAAACAAGAGAAATTCCTATTTTTTAGGGGTTGAATTGTGCAAGGAAATAGGAACATCCTTGCAAGTTTATTTGGTTATGTAATGGGCAGTTCTTGTGAGGAATTGATTAGTATTGCAGGGACTTCAGGTTTGAAGAAAATTATTTGTAATAGATTAGATTGCTCAGTTCATAATACAAGAAAGAGGGGTATTTCCTATTTGGGTTCCCCAGATAAATTTCTATGTGTGATTGTGTTTCTATTTATTGTTTTCTTTTTGCATAATTTTCATAGGGAAATCTTATGTGTTTTTCAAATCAAATTGATCTCATTAACAATTTTAAGGTTTCAAGGATTTTATACATGGTATCAAAGCTAAAAACAAGGTAGATACCTTATTCCTTGATCATATTTAGAGTGACTTTGAGAGGTTATCAATTGGTGTAGGAATTATACAGGTGCAGGAATCATGCTAGTCTATGGTTTAAGGACAATGCATGCCCTAGAAGGAGTTTCGGTTTTTTGTTCATGGAAGTACAATATAGAGGTTTTGTTAGATGATAATGTAATTATAGAATACATCAAGGTTGATATTCCTAAACTTCTTGCATTTGATGTAAAAAAGCTAACTCAATGGAGGAAGGATATTGCCAACGGTTGGAGGATGGTCCTAGAAGGAGTTATAGACCATATTGTTCCAAATTTCCATGGGAAGGAGACAAAATTATAGATGTGTAAGGCCCCTACTAATATTTTAGAAAGTAGTAGTGATGCTAGAGAATTAGACTTGAAAGATAAATTGAGGGACTTTCAAATGGAAAATAATGAGACCATTGTTGCATATCTATCTAGGTTTTCTCAAGTGAGGTATGAACTTGGAGAGATAATTCCACAATCATATCTTGTGAGCCTTTCTCTTCTAGCACTTCCAAAATCTTGGCAAAGTTTCCAGGATGTTTTTAATGGCAAAGATAAGATCCCTAATTGGGAGAGACGATGGTCAAATCTCGTGGAGGAAGAGATAAGGAGGAATATAAGAGATGAAGTCTCAGCTAGAACTAAGGAGGAGGAGAAATTTGATTTAGCTACTAATGGGAATAATTCTAGGGAAATAAGGCCCAAGGCAAGCCAGAATCAAGTTAGAATGGAGACAAGACAAACAAAGATCTTAGCAATATCAAGTGTTTCCATTGCCACTAATTTTAGCATTTCTATAAAATGTCCAAATTTAAAGAAATCCAATAAGCATGTCATAACAATAACAGGAGGAGAAGCACTCTCTTCTAAATTTGAATTTGATTTATCTCTAATAGATTGCATGGAAAGCTCAATTCGAGGTAATGTGTGGTATATTGACTGAGGTGCTTCATTCCACATGACACAGAATAAAGAGTTATTCAGAAAATTGGAGGAAAAAGACATACAATTACATATTTATCTTAGAGATGATGAAAGATATATGACCAAATGCATTGGTATAGTAAGATTTAAGATGGATTTAGGTCGCCTCTTCCAACTCAAGAATGTGATGTATGTCCTAGGATTGAAGAAAAACCTTGTCTCAATAGCATTTCTTGAAGACAAAGAGTATGATGTAGTATTAAACAAGGTGAAGGCATACCTCAAGCATTATGCTTCATGTCAGGTCAAGTAAATTGGTGTCATGATCAAAAATATCTAGAAGTTGGAGGTGGATGCATGTGCAACCTTGAGAAACAAGGCAATTTTTTTTAGGGTGAAGATGTTAGAGATATCTGGCCCCATGCATGTGACATCCACATCATGGAGATTGAAGCTACTTGAGAAGATCATCATTAGGCTAGCTCAGAGCACCCTTAAGAAACATGATGTTTGAAAGGGTTGCACTCTTGGAAAATATGTCAAATCTTTCTTACAGGGCTAAGATAACAGAGTTTGATCTATTCCAGAGAGAGTTCATACAAATTTTTGTGACCCCTTCTACATAATGTATCTTGGTAAACACAAGTTGTATGCGATCTTCATTGATGTTTTTTCTCGTAAGTGTTGAATTTATTGGTTAAGGAAGAAAGATACAGTCTATTCCAATATTGTGGAATTCAGGGACTTGGCTAAAAATGAGATAGGGAAGAAAATAAAGTCCCTAAGGAGTGATAATGGATGAGATTATATCTCAAATTCCTTTAGAGATTTATGTGCCAAGGATGGTCGTAGGATGGAGTTGATTACACCACTAAATTCTCAATACAATTGGATTGTAGAGAGGAAGAATAGGATTATTATTGGGGCCGCTAGAGCCATGTTGCATGATCAAGGGTTTACCTTATTCTTGTAGGAATATGCATGTAATAGAGTTGTGTACTTGTATAATAGGACTCATGAATTTCTTGGGATGATTACACCTTAAGAGTATTTCACTAGGACGAAGTGAGATGTCTCCCACTTTGACATTTTTGGATCCATGGTGTATTCTCATGTGTTCAAACATGAAAGGAAGATATTTTGGCCTACTGAAGAGAGGGGCTCATTTATGGGCTATATTGAGACAACACATGTTTATAGGGTGTACATTCTCTCTCTCAAAAAGACTATTTTGAAAAGGATGTGAGATTTGATGAGGCGAAACCAGTGAGGATTTCCAAAGAGTGGGAGTTGGGCATATCACTACATGAGGAGATTCTAGATCCCAAAGAGGAGGCTATGTCAAATTCACATAGTTAGTCATTACCTAAGGGAAAGAGAGAATTCTAGGAGGATGATGTGGAGCAACCGCATGATGAGGATCATAGTACATGTCGAATGGAGGCAACAACTCACACTATGACTCCTAGAGAAGGGGGGAAGAGGACTGAGTTGGTTGAAATATTGATGCATGAAGCTCAAGAGTAAATCTGACTTCCTAGTTCCTCACACAAGTAGTGCATATCACCAAATAGATACACATGATACATGACTCTCATGAGAAAGTTAATAGATTTTGAGCCATCTTCTTTTGAGGAGGTTTCTTCACAATAGGTATGGGTGGATGCAATGGTGGAGGAGTATGACTTTAGCATGAAGAATGATGCTTGGGGGTTGTGCCTATACCTAAGGGAAAATCTTTTATTGGCTCTAGGTGGTTATATAAAGTAAAAAATTTAACATATGGTAATGTTGATAAGTAAAAGGCCACGTTTCTAGCCAAGGGATTCTCACAAATTGAGGGGATTAATTATGAGGATACATTTTCCCCAGTGGCATGGTATTAATATATCAAGACCACACTTATTTTGGTTGGAAACATGGGTTGAAGATCCACCAGATGGATGTCAAGGAAACTTTACTAAATGGAGTGGTTGAGGAGGATATCTACATAGAGAAGCCATAGGGATTCAAGACCTTTAGCAGAGACACACACGTCTGTAGGTTGAAGAGGGCTCTTTATGGGCTCAAACAGAACCTCGTGCATGGTACACATACATAGATTCTTATCTAAGAGGATTGGGGTTCACTAAGAGTGAGGAAGATGCCAAATTTTACTACATTATGGTAGATTAAAGTTTTCTCATCTTAGTTCTCTATGTGGGCAATTTGATTATGATAAGAGATGAGAGTTTGATCTAATATTTCAAGGATGACCTTGCAAGAGAGTTCGAGATGAAGGATATGTGGCCAATGCACTATTTCTTTAGATTGGAGGTTTGGAAGGGTGATGGAGAGATATTTGTTGGACAGGGGAATTACACCTCTTAGATCCTTCAGAGATTCCACATTGAGGATTGCATACCCATTGATACTCCTCTATCTACTAAAAGAGTAAGGAGGATTCCTCCACGACATATGAAGTGGACAGTACAATCTACTAACAGTTGACTGGGTCCTTGACATATTTGGTGAACGCAATGCCTGATATTTGTTTTGTTGTGAACCAGTTGAGTCAGTTCATAGTGGATCCTTCCAAGGTCCACTAGAAATCGGAAAAACATCTTTTGAGATGCCTCAGAGGCATAGTAGACTATGGATTGTGGTACATATAATTTGATCGAGTGAAGGTTCAAGGCTTCACAAATGCAGATTCAGTAGGGAGTCACTTAGATATGAAGAGAAATTTAGCAGAATTCTTTAGTATTGGGTCAGCTACAATTTCTTTATACAATAGGAAGCAGAGATTAGTTGCACTCACTTTAGCAAAGAATGAGTGTATGGTTATCATTTAGTAAGCATGCAAGGATATTTGGATGAGGAAGATCCTGGTAGGAGTCTTCGGTCAGGGGATTGATCATACATTGATCAACTGTGAGAATCATAGTTGCATAAAACTCTTTGAGAATCCATTATTTTATGATAGGTCTAAGCATATAGACATTATGTTCCACCATCTCAGAGATTGTGTGCAAAGGAGGATTGTTATGCTACACTAAATTCCTATAGGGGAGCAGGATTTAGACATGTTGACCAAGGCCCTCTTAAGGGGAAAGTATGAGTTCCATAGAGGCAAGATAGGGGTTGTCTAGGATCCCTTCCTTGCTAAGAGGGAGTGCCAAAATTGTAACAAGAAAGGGCTTCATTAGAATTTTTCCTTAGTCAAGAAGAAAATTCGAATTCAGCCTCATAGAAATTCAAGCTAACTATCAGTCAACATGTTTGATGTGGCATATCACTAGTTTATTGTCAATTAATTTGAGTTAGATGACTTTCAGTGAGTTATGGACCAGTCGATGGCTAAGATTATCTAGCTAGTCGAGTTACCTCTAGTGTCTATTAGTTAATCGATCTGTAGTTCTAAAATAGATATAGTTATGAGTTTAGTTCGGTAGTCGACTTTCTGTTAACTCAACTTACTTTAAGCTAACTAGTTGTAGTTGCTAAAAATATCCCTAGTAGGTCATGTAATTTCAATTACCTATTGAAATTGGATGAAGGCACAATTGTAATTCATTATTGTACAACAAGTTTAGTGTAGAAAATTGAGAATTTAGCATGCCTATTTCTGTTAGGAATTACGCAAGGAAATATGACAAATTCCTATTTTTTAGGGCCTGAATTGTGCAAGGAAATATGAGATTCCTTACATGTTTATTTGGCTAAGCGTTGGGAAATTATTGAGAGGAGTTGATCAGTATTGCAGGGGATTCATGCTTGAAGCATATTGTTTTTAATAGAACATATTTCTTAGTTGATAATACAAGTAAGAAGGGTTTTTCCTAGTTGGGTTCCCTAGATAAATTTCTATGTGTGATTATGTTTCTACTCATTGTTTTCTTTCGACATAATTTTGGTAGAGAAATATTGTGTCTTTTTCTTATAAGTTTGGTCTCATTAACATTTTCAAGTTTTCAAGGTTTTAAAGATTTTCTACATCCTTAGCTTGAGATAGTGATTTTTGTTTGTGTAGAAAATATGTTGTTAAAATTTATAATCGCCTAATGTAAGGGAACTATCAGTTGGATAAGAAGGATGTAATTAGTGTGAACCTTTGGTATAAATAACACGAGGATTCTTTTTTCTTATATCAAAATTCCAAGTGGATGTTGGAGACCATTGTCAACCTATCCCATAATAGCTTAATAACCATGAACTCAATATTCAACATAAATAAATATGGGGTGAGTGTACTATCAATGATTTATTTAGTGCAATCATTTGATTTGTAGTGATTTACCTAAACTTGATTTCGTATGTTTTTCTAATATGGTAGTATCAATTGTGCACACTTGTGGTGTTTGATGAGAAACATAGTGGGGTTCTAGTTGCTTGGGTGGTGGCATCACATAATACATCACAGGAAATTGCACTAGGGTTGAAGCCCCACGTGCATAGATTTCAGCAACTTCATCTTGATAGGAAAGTAAATGCCTTCATTACCGATGATGCATTGGTTAAAATAATTGCTTTAAGGTAACATCAATCTTCCTATTCTACCTTGCAACTTTTATTCATTATAAAAAACTCATACTTGAAATGAATTTAATGTGGAAATACAATCACAAGGTACAAACAAAGTTATCTTGTGTTTTTGGCATGTATGTAGGGAATGACTAAAAGTGTGAATTGATTGATCAATAATCTTGAAAAAAAGACAAAGAAGATAAGTTCCGTGATCTAGGTTTGATTATGAAAGAATTTTCCAATGATGAAGTGGTCATTGAAAATAATGGATTCTTCGGAAAAAATTCTAATGAGGAGAATTTTTTTGCGAGTTTCCATAAGAATTTGGTTTCTGATGATAATATTTGTAATTTCACATAATTTCTTTTTCATTTTCATACAGATAAGATATATTGATTAGCTCTTTTTTCATCCAAGAAACATCAGTAATTTGAATTATCAATGGAAAAAGGCAAAATAAATATGCAATATCTTATCACTTGGCATCATAAAAAATTTATAACTTGCGATTTTCCATGGTCTATTCATGGTAACATTTTCAAGCATGCCATAAAAGTGTCCATTGTTTGTATTGTGGTTGTATTCCCCATTAATGGATTAAAACCCATTGTTAAATCATAATACAATGTCATCAGATTCATACAATGACCCTCCTGAGATAAATATAGAGGCATTAGATATTGATGAAGATGCCTGAACAATTTCCATGGCTATTCACAATGTTTATCTATATGTTGAAGGACTTCAATTGACTAGATAGGAGTTATTTGGCTACTTAGTGCTAATTCAACATAATCCCCTGCTACATTGAGCACAACTTAAGATTTGAATGGTTTTGTTAAAAAATTATTGGATGATCAATGCCAACAATATTCATATTATGGATTATGACTTCACCCGGGATTAGGTGATTTTGAGTCATCTTTGAAGAGGAAGAACAATATCCTTGTCCTGAAAAATAAAAAGGAAGGAAGAAAACAAAATGTAAGATTAGAAATTGAATTTAATGTACCTGCAAATGAATATGAACCATTTGACTTCCAACACCTCAACAAGCGTGTTTTCCTTCACTTCAACAATGCATCATTTTTTGGCTCAGTTGAGTCCAACAATGTATCCTATATGTCTGTAGGTGAGTTTCAAAGTGAAATGAAACCAATATGTTCACAATGATATATATAAATATCACAATTTATTAATGCAGTAGTGTGTGGATGTTTCTAGAGGTGAAACAACCCACTGTTATGCCTGAAATTCAAGGACATAGACATATGTAGTGTCATCCTAGTTTTCATATCACTCTAGGTATATATGATGACACTTTCATTTGTAGCGATCAATATTTTCATGTGTATATACTTTACATGCCAGTATGGTTTCTAATGTGAATCACATTGATATACTATAGATACTGGGGCTTCTTTTGCAAATCTTCCTCCATTCGAACATGCTTGGGTATTTAAGAACTCTATAGTTGGTGATTTTCCATTTTTGCTGTGATATTTTTGTTTTCAATTTGTTTTTATTAGTGTATTATATATTTTTAAGTATTATTTTTATGTTGAGTGTGTTCATCCTAGGTAATAATAGTACGAGGGCATCCTCTTCTACTATACAAAGATGTCCAAATGAGGGTTGCAACAACAATAACTAAATTTGCCCAAGAGAGATAGATAGGATGCAAGTGGAACATTTGGATTGGCGATAAAAATTTGTTAGTTAATAAATTGAAATATTATTCAATCAAGTGTTTGTAGAAGGTTTTGTGAAAGGTTGGAAAAAAAACCTTATTTTTCCTATATGGGTCATAGCTATGTTCATGAAGAATACAATAAAAGGAAAAATGAAATTTTTAATTTTATATGATTATAGAGCTTTCGAAATCATAGTATATTGTAGGGATAACCTTTAAAAATTGTTTTATATTTTATAATAATATTTAAATTGTAAAATATGTGAGTCTCGTAGGCTTGATTATACATTAGCTTTAATAAAATGTGCGTGTATATGGAATAAGTGGTTGTGAAGGGAGAGCATGGTTCAACAAAATGTTTTATTTTTCACCTATTTATTACAATGATGATGCTGATAACTTTGGCATAAGAAGTTTTAGGCTAACATAAATGATTAATTTGGGTATAGTCTCCATCCTATCTTACTAATAGAATCATTCCTATCAAAAAAATTTGATTTTTTCCTTACCATTAGTCATCTAGAACCAATATAATCAAAATGATGTTCATCACACTTTGGTGGGTCTAAGTTAAATACCATTTCTATCTGATTTGATTTTTATATAGTTATAATATAAAAAAAATTATTTGATTGGAAATATTTGATGTTTGACATGGAAGTTGCTTAAGAAGGTAATTTTAGATTTGGAACTCTTCTAAATAATTTTTGGAATAGTTGGGTAAATCCTCATGTTTAAGAGTTAGGAGGGGATTATAGAATATCACTAGTAGGTTGTTGGAAATAATACTGAGAGGGGGGGTGAATCAGTATTATCTAATTCTTTTAATAAATCTTCCTTATTTGTTCTTTGAATTAGATTTGCATGTCAGTACCATAAAATAATGAGCATGAACAAAGAAAATAGATAGTCACACCAAAGAACACAAGATGTAAGGTGGAAACCCAATGTGGGTGAAAACCACCTGCTGCAATATGTCTCTATCTTCTTTCAAATTAGAAACTCCTTTTACAATGGTTTTGTACTGGTGCAGTCCTTTACCAGTACGCAGGCTGCAACCTGCAGAGAGCTACAACTCTCTCTCTCATTTTCCAGTCTCTCCTGGAAGGGAGCTACAACCCCCAACTTCTTTTCTTACAAGGACCACTTTTCATAAATTTTCAAACTGGATCCATAAGCATCAAATGATCATCAAGTATAAGAGAATCACCCAGTCAACTGTAGTAACCAGATCAACAATAATAGGACCAAACCCAGAACACAACAATGATAAACAAAATCTTAAGAGAAGTAAGCACCCTGCTCAACTGCTCGCCTGCTTACGTAAGCACCCTACTCAACTACTGGCCTGCTTACTGTACTCACTCTGCTCAACTGCTTGCCTGCTTACAGTACACACCCTACTCAACTGCTAGCCTGCGTACAGTACGCACCCTGCACAACTGCTAGCTTGCGTACCCCGCACCTGAAACCCTTCTGTGCTTGCGTATCGGCGCACCTGCAACCGTTCTATGCCTGCGTACCGGCGCACCTGAACCCGTTCTGTGCCTGCGTACCGGCGCACCTGAAACCCTTCTGTGCCTGCGTACCGGCGCACCTGCAACCGTTTTGTGCATGCGTACCGGCGCACCTGAACCCGTTCTGTGCCTACGTACCGGCGCAGCTGAAACCCTTCTGTGCCTGCGTACCGGCGCACCTGAAACGCTTCGTTCCTGCGTATGTACGCACTTTTCTCTCACTGTACCTGCGTACCTTCAGGCATAGATGATTTCAAGAATTTAGAAATAACCCAGACAGTCAGATCTACAGATCTGAACATGCGCCGAAGAGATCTCGGTCCATCAGTAGATTCGCCTTCTTTAGATCTAGACCAGATCTTGCCCTCATAAGATATTCAACCAAAAACATGCTCAAGCCAAATGATCTCCTTTTCTTTATATAGGAAAGCTCTTCCTTAAAACATTGATCAATACGACGAGCCGACACCATAATAACCCAATACCGTCGGCTAAATACCAAGAGTAAAACATAAGAAAACCCCACATGTGAATTTCTTTGCCTTGAAATGTGTGCACTGGGGGTACGCACCTCCTGAACGGGATAACTGCGGGTATGTACGCACTTTATGTATCACTGACCTGCGTGTACGCACCTTATGCAAGGTGTACCTGCGTACCCCTTATTTTCTTCAATATTTGATAGCTGATCATCAATCTCTGCTGCTGACTTGAAGTACTGTGATCTATCACCTGAATGGGTTGCCATCAAGGACAACACTTTAGCCATAATGCCAACAATCTCCCCCTTTGGACTTGATGGCAACCTCAAAGCTTCAGCTTCATTAGCTTCATTCTCCCCCTTTGACATCAAGGGCAAAGGGTTATGCTCCCCCTAAGAACATGCTCCCCCTGAATATGAACTAGATCTGCAACGAAGAACCATAATCCACCATGAAAGAGATAGAGACATATTGCAGCTACTTCCAAGATCTCCTTCTGCACATCCTCCATAATGCCAACAATGCATTATATGCTCCCCCTGAACCTGTACCATCAATCAGAAGAGGTTCGGCAATAAGATGATGCATCAACAACCCCCAGCTTTCACCTGAGGTATTCGAAAGTGTCCCTGGGCAATGGTTTGGTGAGAATATCAGCAACTTGTTCCTTAGAAGGAACATACTCCAACTTGACCTTCTGTTCAAGCACTTGTTCCCGGAGAAAATGATACTTGATTGGTATGCGCTTGGTTTTTGAATGCATAACAGGATTCTTTGAGATGCTGATTGCACTTGTGTTATCACATAAGATGGGGATTGGTGGTGTACAAGTGATTTGAAAATCCTGCAAAGTTTGCATCATCCAAAGGAGTTGGGTGCAACAAGATGCAGCAGCAACATATTCTGCTTCAGCTGTAGACAAGGCAATCGAACTCTGTTTCTTGCTGAACCAAGATACCAGTCTGGAACCCATAAAGAACGCACCACCACTTGTGCTTTTCCTGTCATCCACGCTTCTGGCCCAATCTGCATCTGTATAAGCATGAAGTGTAAGATCTGTATCTCTAGGATACCATAAGCCATCATTTTGAGTCCCTTGAAGATATTTGAAAATTCTCTTTACTGCCTGAAGATGAGTCTCCTTCGGATTTGCCTGAAATCTTCCAACTATTCCAACTGCATGCATGATGTCTGGGCAGGTACCTGTCAAATAAAGTAAACTTCCAATCATAGATCTGTAGGTTGGTTAATGTACTGCTGCAGATTCATCATTTGCACTGAGGCTACATCCTGTGACCATGGGTGTACATACTGGTTTTGCATCTTCCATACAATATTTCTTCAAAATCTGTTTGAGATACTTAGTTTGAGATAAAAATATTCCTCCTTCTTTTTGTTGGATTTGCAAACCAAGGAAATATGTCAGTTCTCCTAGCAAGGACATTTCAAATTCTTTCTGCATGACCAAGGCAAAGTTTTGACTCATAGCTTCTTCATTGCTCCCAAAAATAATGTCATCTACATACACAACAAGTATTAGCAATTTGTCATTTTCGACTTTTATATAAATATTGCTATCTGTCGATCCTTTTGAAAAGCCTTGTTGATGAAGATATTTGTCCAAACGGTAGTACCAAGCCCTTGGAGCTTGTTTGAGACCATAGAGAGCCTTTTTCAATCTGCATACAAGATTTGGATCATTTCCAAGAATGAACCCATCTGGCTGTTCAATGTACACTTCTTCTTCCAAGTCTCCATTCAGAAAGGCTGATTTCACGTCCATTTGAAATACTTTGAAGTTTTGAAAACTTGAGAGAGCAAGGAACATTCGGATGGCCTCAAGTCTTACAACAGGAGCAAAGGTTTCTTCAAAGTCTATTCCTTCTTGCTGCGCATACCCTTTACAAACAAGTCTGGCTTTGTTTCTAATTACTTCTCCATTTTCATTCAATTTGTTTTTGAAGACCCATTTTGTCCCGATAACATTCTTATCTTTTGGTCTAGGAACCAGCTCCCAAGCGTTGTTCTTTTCGATCTGCTCAAGTTCTTCATCCATTGCTTTCGCCCAACATTCATCTTTGCATGCCTCTTTCACATTTTGTGGTTTAGTAGAGGAGAGTAATGCCAAATAGCTTGAAGCTTCTGCAACTGTTCTTCTTGTTTGTACACCTGCTTCTTTCTGCCCCATAATCTGAGATTCTGGATGATTCTTCTGAACATATCTGGATGGAGTCTTTTCTTCTATTCTTGTTTGCTCCTCTGGTTCTTCTTGAGGTTCTTCTTCTTCATCATTCTGTCGTTGGGGGTAGCCTTCATCTTCTTCTTCATGATGTACTTGCCTAGGAATGTATCCCTTCTCATCAACCACTACATCAATGCTGTCAACAATTCTACCAAGTCTTTTATTGTAGCATTTGTATGCTTTGCTATGTGGAGAGTAACCAAGAAGAATGCCTTCATCTGCTCTAGGTTCAAGTTTGCCAAGCTGCTCATCAGTATTCTTGATATAGCATTTGCTCCCAAAGATTTTGAAGTGCTTTACCGAAGGAGTCCTACCACTCCAGAGCTCATGAGGAGTTTGAGTGTTGTTCACCCGGACATTTGTTTTGTTAAGAATAATAACCGCAGCATGTGCAGCTTCACCCCAGAAAGTTGCGGGAGTTCTTGACTCATCAAGAATAGCACGAGCCATTTGTTGGACTGTTCTGTTCATTCTTTCCACAACTCCATTTTGCTGAGGGGTTCTTGCTGTAGAGAATTCTCTTCTTATCCCATGTTCTTCACAGAAATCGAAGAATTCATTTGAAGTAAATTCCCCACCTCTGTCGGATCTGAGGCACTTAATTTTGTGACCTGATTCATTTTCAACCAAGGCTTTGAAGGATTTGAATTTTTCGAATGCTTCATCTTTGTGCTTCATAAGTCCTAACCAGACAAACCTGGAGAAATCGTCAATGAATAATATCAAGTATTCTTCTCCTCGAGGTGTTCTTTTCCTGAAAGGACCGCATGTATCTGTATGTACTAGCTCAAGAGGCATGCTAGCTGAACCTTCTTTCTCTGGAAAGTTAGTTCTGGTTTGTTTTCCAAACTGACATGATTTGCATATGGCGTTGTCAGGAATTTTGATATCTGGAAGATCACGAACTGCCTGATATTTGCATGCTTTCCTTATTTGTGAAAAGCTTAGATGTCCCAACCTCTGATGCCATAACCAGTGCTCATCATCCTTGCTCAGATAGCATTGTTGTTGTCCTTCTTCAAATATGTACAGATTATTTGGAGTTCTTTTGCCTTTTATCATTGTTTTACCTGTATCAAGATCACAGACAAGACATCCATTTGATCTGAATATGACCTCGGTTCTTTGATCACACATCTGGCTGACACTTAGAAGATTATGCTTCAATCCATCAACATACAAAACATTTCCAGCCTTGACCTTTTCTTTTAACTGAGCAATGCCTTTTCCTTTTATAGTTGCAGGAGTATCATTTCCAAAAGAGACTTTCTTTCCTTTTTCTAGAGCAGAAAATGACTCAAGTTTTTCTTTATCACCTGTCATATGCTTCGAACATCCACTGTCAATGTACCATAGATTTTCCTGTCCCTCTGCATAAAATGCTATCCCACATCTTTATGTTTGTGGTTCCTTTACTCTCCATGTTTTGGTGCTTGAGGCTTGTTCCTTTTTCTGCTGAAACCTACTCCTGCATTCAGAGTCTTCATTACCAAAGTTATTGCAAATAGAACATTCAACTTCATTTTCAAGAACCGAAAAGTTGTTATAGGTCCCTTTTGTAATCCCGGTCATACTTCTTTGTTTTTGAGCTTCCCTAGTCATGATTGTTTTATATGCAACACATTGAGCTGCTTTGTGACCAAAGTTATGGCAAGAAAAGCATTGTCCATTGAAGAAACTTCGTGGTTATCGAATCTACCAGCCAATTGATTGTAATTTCTATTGTCATTTATTCTTGAACCAAATTGAGAAGATTTTACCTGTGGCTGGTTGTAGCTTTTGTTCACCCTTAAGATGGATTTCCCTTGATAGTTTCTGTTTGTAATTCGTCCCTGCTTTACCTGATGATTGTGCTTTTGCTCATTTCTTCTTGCTGCATCAAGATAACTTTTTGAGGTGGATGCTTGAGAAGTTTCTCCATTATAGCCCAGACCTGTCTTGTTTAGTGGAGACCGCTGCACATTGATAATCTCATCCAAAGTTTCAGATCCTTTGACAAACTTGAGATTAATAGCTTTTGTTTTCTCAATCTCTTTTCTAAGATCAACAATTTCACCTTCTAATTTTTCAAGATGTTTTTCCTTTTCATCAATTTGAAATTGTAGAGTATCAATGATCATGTTCTTTTCTTCTATACATCTCTTGAGTCTAGTAATTTCATCATAAAGGTTATCCACATCTATAGCATCCATATAATCATCATATTCAAATGCCATTAACAACTTATATTCATTACCTTGTTCATCTTCATCACTGTTTGATAGACCATCATTATCTTCATGAGTGTAGTAGCTTTTCTTATTCGCATTCTGTTTCTTGTTCCATCTATCAGGTTCCTTTCCTTTATCCTTATAAGGACATTTTGCAGCATAATGACCTACTCTTCCACAAGCAAAGCATTTAAAAGGTAACTTACCTCTGAACCTTCCAGAACCCCTTTGAAGATTTCTGACAAAATTTGATTCTTCTTCCTCTTCTTCTGGGACGTGGCTTGCTTCATAATAATCTCCTTTGCCTGATGCCTTGAAAGCAGCTTCTCTTCTGTCTGATGGACCTCCCTTTCTCATTTCATAAGCAGTTAGAATTCCATGTAGCTGAGACATAGTAAGAATTCGTAGATTTTCCTTTTCTTCTATTGCAGATACTTTAGATTCAAACTTGGGGGACAATGATCTTAGAACCTTTTCAACCACAATAGCCTCTTTTATTTCTTCACCCAAATTTTTCATACAATTAACAACCTCATCTACCCGAAGAAAATAGTTAGCCACACTTTCATCATTATACATTTTGAGAGTCTCATACTGAATTCTGAGAGTTTGAAGTTTAGCACGCTTTACCTGTTCATCTCCTTCATAGCTCGTGACAATTTTGTCCCATATCTCTTTTACGGATTTATAGTGCATTACCTTCATGAATTCTGATTGAGATATACATCCTAATAGAGTACTGACTGCTTTCGCATTTGTTTCATACTTCTTTTTCTCGGCTGCATCTGTAGGAGTAGCTGAAGGAAAAGCGTAGCCTGTCTCTACGATGTCCCAAACTTTTGTACCAAGAGATTGAAGATAGGCAGTAACTCTTACCTTCCAATAATTGAAATTTGTCCCATCAAAAACTGGTGGCCTGATTGATGCTTCTCTCTCGTAGTTGCTCATGATGAACGATCTACCTTCAAGCGATCAAGCTTCTCTGAAGGACCTGCTTTGATACCAATTGTTGGAAATAATACTGAGAGGGGGGGTGAATCAGTATTATCTAATTCTTTTAATACATCTTCCTTATTTGTTCTTTGAATTAGATTTGCATGTCAGTACCATAAAATAATGAGCATGAACAAAGAAAACAGATAGTCACACCAAAGAACACAAGATGTAAGGTGGAAACCCAATGTGGGTGAAAACCACCTGCTGCAATATGTCTCTATCTTCTTTCAAATTAGAAACTCCTTTTACAATGGTTTTGTACTGGTGCAGTCCTTTACCAGTACGCAGGCTGCAACCTGCAGAGAGCTACAACTCTCTCTCTCGTTTTCCAGTCTCTCCTGGAAGGGAGCTACAACCCCCTACTTCTTTTCTTACAAGGACCACTTTTCATAAATTTTCAAACTGGATCCATAAGAATCAAATGATCATCAAGTATAAGAGAATCACCCAATCAACTGTAGTAACCAGATCAACAATAATAGGACCAAACCCAGAACACAACAATGATAAACAAAGATCTTAAGAGAAGTAAGCACCCTGCTCAACTGCTCGCCTGCTTACGTAAGCACCCTGCTCAACTGCTGGCCTGCTTACTGTACTCACCCTGCTCAACTGCTTGCCTGCTTACAGTACGCACCCTGCTCAACTGCTAGCCTGCGTACAGTACGCACCCTGCACAACTGCTAGCCTACGTACCCCGCACCTGAAACCCTTTTGTGCCTGTGTACCGGCGCACCTGCAACCGTTCGGTGCCTGCATACCGGCGCACCTGAACCCGTTCTGTGCCTACGTACCGGCACACCTAAAACCCTTCTGTGCCTGCGTACCGGCGCACCTGCAACCGTTCTGTGCCTGCGTACCGGCGCACCTGAACTCGTTCTGTGCCTGCGTACCGGCGCACCTGAAACCCTTCTGTGTCTGCGTACGAGCGCACCTGAAACGCTTCGTTCCTGCGTATGTACGCACTTTTCTCTCACTGTACCTGCGTACCTTCGGGCATAGATGATTTCAAGAATTCAGAAATAACCCAGACAGTCAGATCTACAGATCTGAACATGCGCCGAAGAGATCTCGGTCCATCAGTAGATTCGCCTTCTTTAGATCTAGACCAGATCTTGCCCTCATAAGATATTCAACCAAAAACATGCTCAAGCCAAATGATCTCCTTTGCTTTATATAGGAAAGCTCTTCCTTAAAACATGGATCAATACCACGAACTGACACCATAATAACCCAATACCGTCGGCTAGATACCAAGAGTAAAACATAAGAAAACCCCACATGTGAATTTCTTTGCCTTGAAATGTGTGCACTGGGGGTACGCACCTCCTGAACGTGATAACTACGGGTATGTACGCACTTTATGTAACACTGACCTGCGTGTACGCACCTTATGCAAGGTGTACCTGCGTACCCCTTATTTTCTTCAATATTTGATAGTTGATCATCAATCTCTACTGCTGACTTGAAGTACTGTGATCTATCACCTGAATGGGTTGCCATCAAGGACAACACTTTAGCCATAATGCCAACATAGGTATGGGTGGAAATCCTAGCCTCATATCACCTTGTTAGTATTTCATATTTTTATGTTCCCCTAATGTACACCCTAAAGAATGAAAGAAATAATTGAAAAATGTCTTCGCATTATGGTTCTCATGATGTAAGGCTGGTTAGATTCTTATTTGATCAAAAGTAATTTAGTACACCTGTAACTTCTTCTTGCCACATAATAGTAAATCTGGATCAAGATAAAATTACATTATAAAATCTTTTTAAGGTATGAAATTTTATTTTATCTCGTCTGTTGTCACTTCTATCCCTTAGGTGACAAACACTAATTCTTGGGACTACATGTATAAAAAGGTGTAATGGTCAGTACTGTTTGTGTTCCAACTATATTCTTTGCGTGTATTTCCTCCTTATTCGGAAGGGTTGGTCCATCTTATTATGTTCTCCCTTGGATTCAGCCTTGCCACTATAGATTGAATACTAGTAGATACAACTCCTATTTTGGGTATCATTGGGGGATCTCCTAATGAAGCTTCCACTAATTTAAGTGGGAGTAAAGGAGGGGATGCTATTTGGGAGAAACTTTGGAAATGTTACATCTTTCAAGATTTTTCAAACTTTCATTTCCTTCAATTCACTTGACAATCAACCTTGCATAAATGATCACAACTTGATTTGTAATATTAGAAAAGCTAAGTCCTCCCATATTCTTACTCAAGTAATGAATCTCCCATTTGAAACTACAAATGAATTTTCTCCTTTATCTAGGTGGCCATAATAAATTTTTATATAATTTGGTCAACAGATTGCAAACCTTCTTTCAACGGGCACCAACAAGAAGAATAAAATGTATGAGTTGCTCCCAATATTTTAGAAATTCCATACACTTAATCAACCAGTAAACATGTTTTTGGTCATTTTGTCTAGAACTTCATTCCACATGTCAGTAATAGAGGTTTGAATGTTAATGTGGAAAGTCTATGTTCATGACTATTGGTGGCCATAATCCAAAGTTACAAGTTTTATGGAGTATGAGCATTGAAACATGTTTTCCTACCTCGAATCCAGGTGGAAGAAGGATCATATAATTTTTGAATCAAGTGCCACTGATAAGATATTCTTCTATTTGAGGTAGAAAGATGCCCCTGATAAGCCCAAAAGTGGTATTTTGTTCAACAAGAGATAGCAATGAATCAACAACTAGAATATACAAAACTAGGGCTAGGGGTGAAAATTGCCTAAAGACTTAAATGGACCGAGGGCTTAAATTTGGCCTTGTTGATGGTAATTTTATTTGAAGGATCAAATAATAAGGTTTGTGTTTCTCTCATAAACTTGGGGACAAACCCATTGGGCCATAATGAAGTGCCATCCCATTTAGTTATAGTATTTGTCAAAATTACTTTGTTTGAATAAAATTACATCATTAAGATTTAGCTCATCTAATAATCCAAACTTTATTACATAGTATAGAAAATTTAGAGAGTCAAAGAAGTGCACTTTCCTAGCTAGGATGTGATTTACTCTAGATAGCTTCTCTCATTTATGTTATGTGCTTTATCTTAGGTAGATTTAGGGCTACTGTTATTTACTCTAATTTAGGTGTTGTGCATGGGATTTCTTTATTTTGTAAGCCAATATTCCTCTATGAAAGATAGGAATCATGGAGATAGTTAATCATGTTATGAGTGAGTGTGTTTAGGAGTTAAGCCAATTATGTTTCTTAGCTTTTAATTAATAATAAAATGATGAAGTATTGAAATTTTAGACTTGTGTGTACTTGTTCATACTTTTTCTAGAGGGATGTTTTGTAGTTTAACATACTCAATATATAATTTTAATTGAAGTTTATACTTTTGTTTCATAGTTGCTAGGTTGATTTTCTTGAGATGAGTTAATTCCACTATATTTCCCATTTTTTAATTAATAAAACAATGATGTAGTATTGATAGTCCAAAATTGTGTGTACATTTTGTTTGTACTTAATGTATTCTTTGTTTGTGTTTTGCAACATCATATCCATGCAGATAGAAATAATGAATTTGCAAGATTTACTAGTCGAGATGGAAGGAATGGTACAAGTTTCTATCTCGCTATCATGCTAGTAAAATACATTGTTACAAAATTTTGAGGTAGAAATTTATTCCTTTTCTTGTTTCCAGCTCTTCATCATTGTTGTCCACTACTTCCTTTGGAGCATATTGAGATATGCTGGAAGTAGGAGATGGCCATGTGACTACTAGCAATTTGGTTCACATTTTAGCATATGGCATCTGATAAAGGTGACTAGATAACCATTCATATATTTACTTATAGGATCATGAGTAATGTTGTAAGACAAAACACTATTTTGTGAATGCAAAAATAAGTGCGATGATGTTTTTTGAGTTCATGGTTTCGAGCACCACTATTGATTGTAAATGATGTAACATCTATGGACAAGAATAATTATGTAATCCTAAGTATCTCTGAGGTTATTCCAATCAATAAAGGTGAGTCTCTTCCTCAAATTCTTTTGAATATTTAGAAGTAATTGTATTCCTACCTTAAATTTTCGTGTTTTATTTTTCTTAGATCAGTTGGGAGTACAAAGGAAAAAAGTAAGCAAGCAAGGGGACATTGAGGTATACATGTTTGCAACCTTTTGTTCGAAACCCATTACAATGAATTCTATATTGCCTCATATTAACACTTGAAAAAAATTGCACACAAATCCTTTTCTTATCTTAACATCAAGAGATTGATGATTCCTTGCATTTTTTTCGTCATTTTTTTTTTGTTTTCCTTCATGATTTCAAGCTAGAAAAGCTAGCTCAAATGTGATTTCCACTTACATTGTCATTTTGGTCTTGGAGGTCCATGCTACCAACTTACGAATTCTCAATCCATTTGGAAAGCAATGTTGAAAGATTATTTGCCATTACCATATCACCATATTAAAATATGGGGACTACTTAAATAAAAATAATCAAATATTGGACCTTAAATGTTAGGCATGACAAATAGGAGTTGTGTCTGATAGAATACACGGGCAACCTCAAATTGTACTTAGATTATTATACGAAATATAAGTGAACGACAAAAAAGGCAGGTCTGTAATATTCTTCTTCTATTTTATGACAACATACAACTACTCTGGCCTTGTTTTGCCTAAGCTATGCTCCCTTGTCCATTCATGTCTCAAACAATACTTAACAATGATAATAGATGCTAGAGTGAATTGAACTATAAATGAGCTACATCATCCCTTTACATTCTTGTTGTTATTTCCTCCTGAATATTTCTTAATAAATATCCAAATGAAATATATTTTAAGATAGTTTACTTATTGCTAAATTAGAAAAATATAAAAAAATTTACTTCTTCCCACATTAGGGTTTTTATTGAAACATTTTCCATTTTTGTGAGTCTTCTAAATTTGGTAAATTTAATGGGAAATTGGACCTTTCCATATTGAAACACTTTCCATTTTGGGTAGATTTAAGGATTCACAATTTAAAATTTGCTAGATTTGGTAAATTTAATGGAAAAATGGACCTTGCCATATTCTAGATTCAACCACATATCAGTATATGCAATGGTTTCAATTATGTTAGGGCTTACAAATTTCGATCATCTCATGCATAGAAGTGACAAACAAATGTTTTGCAATTATCATACTTATTTTGCATTGCTAGTTTTTTTAATTTGAACCTGGAGGAAATAACTAAAGGGATGATGAATCTCTTATCATTTCACTGTGGCAGCCATTACCCTTGCTAAGTATTTATTCATAGGCAAGTATCTATATGTTATCCCAAAACAAAAACAGAATATTGCACACTTGTTAGTTTTATCTGCATTTTATGTATATTGTAATTAATCTAACTACAATTTGAGGTTGGCCATGAAATCTAGAATTCTATCTCTATTTTATGTATACTATAATTAATTTAACTACAATTTGAGGTCAGCCATGAAATGTAGAATTCTCTCTCTATTTTATGTATATTGTGATTAATCTAACTAAAATTTGAGATTAACCATGAAATCTAGAATTTACAACTCCCATTTCTCCCCGCTAACATTTAAGGTCGAGCATTTAATTATGTTTTTTCATCTAAATAGCCTCCATATTTTTATACAAAGAGACATGATAATTGGCATTTACCTTCCACCAACTCTTTTTGAATGGATTGAAAATTCCTGATTGGGTAGCATGGACCTCCCATACCACAATGGCCACATAGGTGCCAATTACATTTGAGCCTTCAACTTTTCCATTTGAAAATCAAAGGAAGAAAAGGACCTAAAACAAATGCAAGGACATATGTATATATTGATGTTGGGAGATGACAAGGAGCTTAAAATCAAAGGAAGAAAATGACCTAAAACAAATGCAAGGACACATGTATATTGATGTTGGGAGATGACAAAGATTTGTGCGCAGCTATAAAGCTTTACTATGAAGCAACAAAAACTTCACTATAGTGAGTTGCAAACAAAAGGTTACAAACTTGTATACCCAAAGTGCATACATTTTCTCCTTGTACTCCCAAATGATCTGAAAAAACATTAAAGAAAGAATACAAGTGTTTATAATATTCAAAGGAATTTGAACAAGAGACTCACATTAAATAATTGCAATGAACTCCTTAATATTCTAAATGTTATATCACATCCAATCCAAGAAACATCATTACACTTATTTTTGTAGACACAAAAGAGTGTATCGTATTACACCATTAGTCACAATCCTATAAGTAAACATGGGATGTGCTCAAAAGAAAGCATAAGTCAACCATGATGAATAATTAGAAACAAGAAAATGAACTAAATGTCTAATTGAAAATGTTGCAATAGTGTATTTGACTGGCATGACCGAGTTATATGAGAATATTTTATATTGCTACTTACAACATATTTGGATGTGCTCCAAAGAAAGCATAAAACAACCATGATGAATAGTCGAAACAAGAAAATGAACTAAATGTCTCATTGAAAATGTTGCCATACTGTATTTGAGTGGCATGACTGAGTTATATGAGAATATTTTACAAAATTGTCAGGTTTCATGAAGTTGTGGAATATATTTTTCCAATATTTGGGGTCAACAAACATAAAAATAAATAAAGGAAGTGCCAAGTTCTCTCGCATCATTGTAACGCACATGTTAAATATGTCAAATGCCTGAAATTATTATTCTTTAGTGTTTTCTTGTGAACCAAATTTTCAAAAACGATGATATTTTTATGCTTATCATTTATGGTTTATTTATCTGTTCAGCACCACTTGATAGAATTCATATTTTTGAGCCACTTAGGATATCTTCATGTATATTAAGAATAAAATAACTTAAATTGAAAACAGATCAGGCATTATGTATGTACTATAGAACACAATACTCGACAGAGAGGGTGGATGCATGAGGTGAGGCTAACAGTAGGGTTTGTGGTTTTTTCGTGAAACCGAATCATCGAAAAAATACATGTTTTGTTGATTCACAGATAGCATGCGTAGATATAGAATATGTTAAAATACGTCGCCACAATCAATGTGTGTCCAACAGAATCATTGGTTAAAATACTCCCACACAAGTAATGCGTGTGCGACGAAATCAGGTTGGAGAGAAGCATGTTATTTCACAAAAAAAGGGAGTAGTCTATCCGGACGGAGGAATTGCCCGGATTATCTACCCGCCGGGAAAGAACCGTAAGGGCAATGGTTAGTTGGAAAATGTGTTTCGGGCAGCCCCGCCGATGTGGCTAATTAATTATGTACCTTTTCTGCAGTCCGTAGTTACTCCAAACACAAATCGTGAACCCGTGCCATTCAGTGATTTGAATTTCGCATCATTCAGTGATTTGAATTTGGAATTTGAATTGGTTGCCCCTGCCAGTTTCATTTTCATCCCCAACCATTATCCGGTGATTGGATCCCATTTGGGTTTTAATCTCCTTGCATCGATTTTTCACAGTTATCCGATGGATACGCAAAGATCCTTTTGAGTAATGGGTAATGGGCTTTGCTTGCAGGTGGAGGAAACATCACAACATCGAGTGTTGATTATGCGGGAGTTGCAGAAAATCTAATAGAAAGCATGTAATTGTTTGGAGCTTCCCTTGTTAGAAATCTGCAGTTTCTAAATCTTAATGTGACCCGATTAAAGCATTAAAGCGTTAAAAGCGTTAAAACCGTTAAAAGCATTAAAGCATTAAAGCATTAATCTTAAGCGTTGGATTGGTATATGATGGACGTACCAGATTAGAGTTAAATGATATATAAAGGATTGGGTCCTCTCTTTCCCTCACAAGAGTTGCATTCTTCTCCATCAAGAAGCACATAAAGGAAGTGAGGGCAAGAGGAGAGAAACCGAATTCTGAGAAGAAGACAGAAGACAGAAGACAGAAGATGGGTGCCATTACACCTTCCGCTGTTAGTCAAGGTATGTCATCTTAAACAACATATTAAGTTCTGAATGTGAAATATTTGGTATTGATAATCTTGGGCTGTTAATTGGAATTTTTACATTTGGTATCAGAGCCACCAATCAATAACTGAATATTTCCTATGATTGCAATTGATCTGTTCTGTGCTTTACTCATGATGTTGAGAGTGATTGCCCTTTGCTTATACTCTGTTTTCAAGATTAAATCCCTCTTGCTGGCTATATAATCATGCTTTGTTGGATTGTTTTCTACTGATCGAGATTAATCTTTTTTCAAAGAGCTCATATTTCCCATTTGGCGTCACTAACAGAGTTCTTGGAATAATGGGTATTTTTTTTAAGTGATCATTGCTTCCTGAGTTTTTGTGTACTTGGGGCAATATGAGTCGGACTTCATTCCAATATCTGAAGCATGCATCGTGGATGAGTTTTGATCCGTGGAATCATTAGACTCGCACATAACGTTGCTGATGACTCGAGTCAAATCCTGCACATGCCTCACGTTGTTGTTACGAATCTTATCTAAGGAAAAATTTTGGTTGTCGGCATGTTAACGTTGTGCTACGCGACAAAAAGCTTGCTAGACTCTGTTGCGTTTTGATGTAACCTTGTTTCCAATGTCCCCATGTCCATGTTCCTTTGCCTCATGTCTCGTTCTCATGTCTCACCTGCAAGCCTACTGGCCATGTCGCAGTGGAGGCAGTTTTTTTAAAGGACAGCTGGAAGGTATCTCCAAATTACCAGAGTCGGGGATGGGATGGAAAAATATCTCCGCTTACGAAAACGTACTAATCCCTTTAGCATGCATTGCAAAGATAATATTGTCATGATACCCGCAATTTAAATCGACGATTTTGGAATCGAGGCCGAGAATGACGACCATTTCATTGTTACTCTGCTACTTTGGCTTGGTCGGCGTGCATATCCAATCTAATGCCGTGGGGCATTAAAATGTCACCACCTCATAGTATCAGGCAGATTAATGATATTTGAATTCGGCTCTAGCAGGCAGATTAATCATATTTGATTTGTGCAGCAAGTTTCTGTTTTAACTTAAACATCCAACCATCAATTGGGCAAACGTGCACGAGTCTGTAATTGTAATTATAGAGAACAAATTCAACATGAAAATCATGGTTAAAATGACAGCCATTTTATTTCCAGTAGGAGCTTAGATTATACACGCAATCTGGAAATTCTGGTATGTGTTATAAATTATTTATGCACATGAGATTTATGATTTTGTTAATCACCAAAGTGGTCAAAATCAGAATGTTGTTTTGCATAAGGTATGTGTTATAAATTATTTATGCACATGAGATTCATGATTTTGTTAATCACCAAAGTGGTCAAAATCAGAATAATCATTTAGTGCATAAGTGACATAATGATTATTGATAGAAATTGCCAGTTATAATAATACCAATTAAAAACTGGCGTCACTAATGATAGAACCTGAGAACTTACCCAAAGGAAAGTCTTGTTCTATAACTAGTTGACATGATGAGGTTTGATAGATATTTTGATTAAATAAATATTGATCATCCAAAGATGTCAGTTCTATTTAATTGAATATATTTATTACCTACTTATGTTTTGGTATTTAATTATGTTAAGTATAAGATAGTATCTACCCAAAGGAGTGCTATATTATACTATTATGTCTACATCTGAATCGCGTTAGTTATGAGCTTATAGTTATTTCAATTTTGATTTGCAGGTTATCTATCTTTCGTATGTTTTGAATCAAATTTAGTTGAAGTTCCTATTAATACATGGTGGCTTGATACTGGTGCTACAACTCATGTTTCCAACAATATGCAGGGATTTCTTACGATCCGAACCATAAATCCAAATGAAGATCGTTTTCTCTTTATGGGAAACGGAATGAAATCTTCAATTGAAGGCATTGGGACTTATCGTCTAATTCTAGAAAGTGAATATGTATTAGACTTATACAGTACCCTTTATGTACCTTCATTATCTAGAAACCTTATTTCCGTAAGTAAGTTGGATAATTCTGGTTTTAGATGTATGTTTGGATCTGGCTGTTTTGATTTATATAAGAATACTGATAATGTTGGTTGTGGTATTCTAATTGATGGCTTATATAAATTGAAACTGAATGACACTTATGCGAATTCCTTGTTGAATGTAGTAAATAATGTTGGATGTAAACGTAGCAGGTTGAATGAAAATTCTGCTTTCTTGTGGCATAAACGACTAGGTCATATATCCAAAGAAAGAATGATGAGATTAGTAAGTAATGAAATTTTGTCAAATTTGGACTTTAGTGATCTAGAATTATGTGTGGATTGTATTAAAGGTAAACAAACCAAACATAATAAGAAAGGAGCCACTAGAAGCAGCCAGCTTCTTGAAATAATACACACTGATATTTGCGGACCTATGGACACTCCAGCCTTTAATGGAGAAAAGTATTTCATCACTTTCATTGACGATTTTTCCTGTTATGGTTATGTCTATTTGCTTCATGAAAAATCTCAATCTGTGAATGTCCTTGAGACGTTTGTAAAGGAAGTTGAGAGGCAACTAGATAAAAAGGTGAAAATCATAAGGTCTGATAGAGGTGGTGAATATTATGGTAAATATAATGAGTCAGGCCAATGTCCAGGTCCATTTGCAAAATTCCTCGAAAGTCATGGCATATGTGCGCAATACACAATGCCAGGTACACCACAGCAAAATGGTGTAGCAGAAAGGCGCAATAGGACGTTAATGGATATGATTAGGAGTATGATGTCAGATTCTACACTACCTAAGAATTTGTGGTCATATGCTCTCAAAACCGTTAATTATTTGTTGAATAGGGTTCCTAGTAAAGCTGTTCAAAAGACTCCTTTTGAGTTATGGACTAACAGGAAACCTAGCTTAAGACACCTGCATGTTTGGGGTTGTCCAGCGGAAGCGAGAATTTATAATCCACATGAAAAGAAATTAGATTCTCGAACGATCAGTGGGTATTTTTTAGGTTACCCTGAGAAATCTAAAGGGTATGTGTTTTACTGTCCTAATCATAGTCCAAGAATTATAGAAACTGGTAATGCAAGATTCATTGAGAATGGTGAAGTCAGTGGGAGTACTAGAAGTGAAATAGTAGAAATAAAGGAAACAAGGGTAAATGTTACATTGCCTAGAATAGTTCCTCCATCTACTATTACTCCAAATGTTGTTCCAGCTGTTGTAGAACGGCATGATGATAATGAACAACATATAAATGAAGAAGTACTTCCTGAAGGAAATGACTTACATAATACTGATATGCATGAACCACAACAAGTAGCATTAAGAAGACCTCAAAGAAATCGTAGGTCAGCTATTTCTGATGATTATGTGGTTTATATGCAAGAATCAGATTATGATATTGGAATCAATAAGGATCCAGTTTCGTTTTCACATGTTGTAGAACGTAAAGAGTCAAAGGAATGGATTAATGCCATGAAAGAAGAAATGAAATCCATGCAACATAATGAAGTTTGGGATCTTGTTGAGTTACCACATGGCTGTAAAAGAGTCGGATGCAAATGGGTTTTTAAAACCAAACACGAATCTAGTGGTAATATCGAATGGTATAAAGCTAGACTTGTTGCTAAGGGTTACACTCAGAAAGATGGTGTTGATTACAAGGAGACATTTTCTCCTGTTTCGAAAAAGGACTCACTAAGAATAATAATGGCATTAGTAGCTCATTATGATTTGGAGTTACATCAAATGGATGTGAAAACAGCCTTTCTGAATGGAGATCTTGATGAGGATGTTTATATGGATCAACCTGAGGGTTTTTCTGTAGAAGGTAAAGAACAATTGGTGTGTAAACTTAAGAAGTCAATATATGGGCTTAAACAAGCATCCCGGCAATGGTATATTAAGTTCAATACCATTATTACATCTTTTGGTTTTAAGGAAAATACGGTTGATCATTGTATATACCAAAATATCAGTGGGAGCAAGTTTATTTTTCTGGTCCTTTATGTTGATGACATCTTGCTTGCTGCAAATAATTTAAGTATATTGCATGAGACTAAGGAATTTCTCTCAACGAACTTTGAAATGAAATATATGGGAGAGGCATCCTATGTGATTGGAATAGAAATATTCCGTGATCGATCACAAGGAATATTGGGATTGTCTCAGAAACGATATGTCGAAAGGATTCTAGAGAGATTTGGAATGAGTAAGTGTTCACCTGGGACAGTTCCTATACAGAAAGGTGATAAATTCAGTCTCATGCAATGTCCTAAGAATGATGTTGAACGAAAGGAAATGGAATCAATTACATATGCATCTGTTGTTGGTAGCCTCATGTATGCTCAAACCTGTACTAGAACGGATATCAGCTTTGCGGTCGGTATGTTAGGGAGGTATCAAAGTAATCCAGGAAGGGAACATTGGCAAGCTGCAAAGAAAGTTTTGAGGTACTTACAAGGCACGAAAGATTACATGCTCATGTATAGAAGATCCAATGAATCAGAGGTGATTGGATATAGCGATTCAGATTTTGCTGGATGCATCGATACTAGAAAATCGACTTTTGGTTACCTGTTTATGTTTGCTCAAGGTGCCATATCATGGAAAAGTGCGAAACAGACTATCGTTGCTTCATCCACTATGGAGGTAGAATTTGTTGCATGTTTTGAAGCCACAATTCATGCATTATGGTTGCGGAACTTTATTTCAGGACTTGCGGTTGTCGACACCATTAGCAAGCCGCTGAAAATCTATTGTGATAACTCTGCAGCAATATTTTTCTCAAAGAGCGCCAAGTACTCTAAACGTGCCAAACATATAGAACTGAAGTATCTTGTTGTGAAAGATGAGGTTCAGAAACAAAGAGTGTCAATCATGCACATCAGGACAGAACTTATGATTGCAGACCCTTTGACGAAAGGGTTACAACCAAAACAATTTAAGGAACATGTTCAAAGAATGGGTCTTGGTTGTATTAATAATAATTGATGTGTGACATTCTGAGCTCTTTTATGTGTTTCTGATATACAATTATGTGTCTCTTGTTTTAATGTAGTAGTACGTATTTTATGTAATTTTAAACAGGGAAGAGTCTTATAAAGATATTATGTTTAATCATTATGATATAAGACATTATGTGGACCATTATGTTGTTTTATATAAATCATGAGTATGAATTGATGGATTTCTGGTATTGTAGTATATGGAAGGGAATGCATTGAATTAATAGTGCACAACCGCCATAACTCTCAGCAATTTATCATAGTATGATGTTCAACACTTAATATTATGAATAGTCGGGTCAAGTGGGAGAATGTTAGAAATCTGCAGTTTCTAAATCTTAATGTGACCCGATTAAAGCATTAAAGCGTTAAAAGCGTGAAAAGCGTTAAAAGCATTAAAGCATTAAAGCATTAATCTTAAGCGTTGGATTGGTATATGATGGACGTACCAGATTAGAGTTAAATGATATATAAAGGATTGGGTCCTCTCTCTCCCTCGCAAGAGTTGCATTCTTCTCCATCAAGAAGCACATAAAGGAAGTGAGGGCAAGAGGAGAGAAACCGAATTCTGAGAAGAAGACAGAAGACAGAAGACAGAAGATGGCAGCCATTACACCTTCCGCTGTTAGTCAAGGTATGTCATCTTAAACAACATATTAAGTTCTGAATGTGAAATATTTGGTATTGATAATCTTAGGCTGTTTATTGGAATTTTTACATCCCTACCATCCCATACATCAGATGTCTCTCACTGACGCTAAAGAATTAGAAACTCCATTTAAAGGAAAAAAGAAGAAGAAGGAATCATGATAATTGTATACGTAACCGAGGTGCGTTTTGACAAAGCTTCGTATTTATTTATTTAGGAGTCAATAGATCGAAACATGATTTATCAGAGGATATGTGTAATTTCAAATAGTGCATTGCCAAGGCTCTGTCATTGGAGTTGCCAAGAGCATCTCTTCATGGGCAAGATCATACCCGGGTGTTCGCAGGGCGCTGTTCTCGCCTCTGCAATTCGTTTGAAAGGGTCAGGAATCATAACAACAGGTATAAAACCTCTATTAGAAAATGCAGATGCTTTAGATAGAAAGTTGTATGATATTCTATTGGCTGAGAAGGAGCAGAAGGCCATAAAGGAACATCGAGAGGTGAAAGAGTTACTGGACGCACTGGAGAAATGTGTGGCACATTTTGATGAAGGGATTGTCACAGTGCATAATAAAATCAAGAAATTGCATAATGCTCTTATTAGAATTTTCTATATAAAGTGTATTGTGTTCTTCAAAAAATTGCAGAGATAGTATCCTCTGTCAGTTTTATAATTATAGTTGAGCCGTTGTTCACTCTTGGAATTTCTTCGGCACCAAGGGTTCAGATGTAAAAAATTACTAATATGATTGCTACCTCGTACACTGTTTTAATAATCCGTCGTTATTAGATGCGACTAAATTCCCCTCTCTAACTAATTAGAACTTTCAAGATATATACATAACGGAATAATAAATTTAAACCAAGAGATGCTTGAGGGAAAGATAAATCCAAAAAGCAAAAGCCAAATCAGTCGACAGATAAACTAAAATAGGGCTTCTGTGTTTTTATTCAATTTTGATTTATGCCTTTTTTAACTCTCAATTTATATTATTTCCAAGTGTTTTGCTGATTGTTGATCAGTTATAAAAAGAATAAGTTGGTTGTTTTTAGTGCATCAAGTATTAAAAATTGGTTGTTTTTAGTGCATTAAGTATTTTTAGGCCCTGTATCACCAACAACCACATATTATAAAAAAATATATATGCTTGTAAATTTGTATTTTATTTGGTATAAATTTAGTTATTTAAAATGTTTTTCAAAATTTTTTGTATTGATTTTAAAATTTAATATAATTTAATTGTTGTATTGATTTTAAAATTTAATATAATTTTATTTTTATATTATTTTTTTTTAAGAATAAAATTAAGAATTTATTTGAAAACACATTATGAATTGAATTAATTTTTTTATTTTTTTATATAGGATAATTTTTATTTTATTTTATGGAATTGGTTTTTTATCTACATATATTTTTATTAATTAATTTTTATTTTGTTTGTATATTAAATTTGTTTATTTTTCATATTATAATAATGGGTAAAATTGTATTAAATTGTAATATTATTTATGGTTAATTTGATAGTGTATTACTATTTTTTTTTTCTTTTTAATAATAATTTTGAAATACTACTTTCTCAATATTACATGCTTTAAGGATGGTAATATAAATCTTCTATTTTAAAAAAATCTAATTCTTTTATACTCTTTTACTCAACTATTATTAATCATATATTTCTTTGTTCTTTTTTTATATCGATAATTTATATGTATATTCTTTATAGATATTTATCATAAAATCATGTAGCTAGCATGAATCTTCTTTAAAAATGACAAATATTTACTTATTTAAAAAAAAATTAGTGTTCTAAACACTTTGTTGTAAGAATCCCTTTTTATAATGTCATGGAGTTTTTCATGTAGTTTCTTATTTATTTGTGTTTATGCCACCCAATCATTATTTAAGCGCCATGAAGCATATATATCTTTCATTGGGTCAACATGACTACGAAAAAGTGTGGGAGACCTTTTTGAAAGATCATTTTTCACATTTTCATGAATTGGTGTTAGTTTACATGCCATGCACTTAAGTTAGAACTACTATTCTCAAATCAACATAGAATAATCATAAATTAGTTTAACCACTACATATTTTATTCCTTGGCCATTGAGATTGGTTGAGTATGCATAACCATTATAGTATTTAATATTGGAGGGAGGTTGATTTGAAGATGGTATAATATGTACCTCAAATTAAGAAAAAGGTTAAGATGTGTTTAAAAGGATATATTTCTATTTAATTAGACTATTGAGAAATTCATTAAGTGTATACTAAAAGATCACTCCATGTCAATAGCATAATGATGCTTCAAAATTCATGATAAAGGACATTTATGTTTTCTAACCCAAATGTAACATGTCCTAAATATGATACATATATTACATTTTGTTGATTTCCTATGTTGATGATACCCTTCTTTTTCCATACCTAGTTTTTCAAAGGTTAATAGAATATGATAACCATTATTTTGATGCTAGTAAATATTTCATAAAAGACATAAAATTATTTAAATAGTATGGAAATATAGATGATCCATAATTTAGGATTCGAGAAACTTGACTACTACTTACAATTTGTGTTTGCATCCAATCTTAATAATTTATTAGATACATATACAATTTTTCCTTCACTATTCACTTCAAGATTAAAAAAAAATGTCTTCATTATTTTTATTTGGAATGATTGAAATGAAAGGAAGCCACCAAACATATATATTGTCGCTCCATTCACTAATAAGTCTTTCCAACTACATCCTCAAAATTATCTTTCTAAATGTAGGGAACATGAGACCATTATTTTGGGATATGAGGGGACTATTTATTGAAAATATCCAATCTATATTAATTCTAAAATTATGGTTTTATTTATTTGAGTTTATTTCAACTTTGAAATATGCACTTTTTTATATTATTTTTAGGAAATGCTATCAGTAAGATTATGTCTTGTGAAACCTTGAATAGGAAAGGTCATGTGGCTTTGACTAGGATGTGTAGAAATTTGTTTTATATGGGGCATATTAAAAGCCTATGAATTTGAATTCAAAGGACTTACATATGTAGACATAGAAGTTAGATTATAAAACTGCTTATTTGATCATTTTTAAGGATTTAATATTTGTTCTATATAAAGTATTGTAGACAACTATTTGAAAATTCATGCAAATAGAATGTAGGCGAATATTCAATAAAAAAACATGTAATTTACTATTGAAATTGGTAAAAAAAAATTGGCAATATCATCCATTTAATAATATATATGTAAAAAATAAGCGAATTTTAACAAAATTGGTGAATATTTTTTTTGAAATAAGTCCAGAACATAATTGATTTGCGAAATTTTGCCCCTAAAATTTTCCCTAGTTTCATTCATTCATTCACATAATGTCAAGAGTTTAGTCATTTGGAGGAATAATAATATTAAAAAAACTAAAAAATTTGATGTCCTAAAGAAAGTAAATATATCTCTAGAAAATACAAACGTGAAATTTAGAAAACTAATTTTCAACCTCACATAGTAAACATCAATTCCTTAAGATCTAAAATTGGAGAAAGAGATGAAGTGATTAGAAGAAAGTTAGTAATGTAAATCGGGGAAAAAAATTCAATGAATAAGTGGAAGAAAGTTATGATTACACAAGGTAATTTGTAGAATATAAATAAAACTTTATATCAAGGTTTGATCGAATGCACACACATTTGATAGATGGGACAAGTGGAGAAAAAGAAAATTACATTCTAATGGCTCTAGGAACAAGTTATGATTATTGAACATGAATGATTGTAAGGGATCTCACATGCATGAAGTGGTAGAAAATTCGGCATGAAGGATCTTGTCACTCAAACATTCGACTTGAAATTAATATAACCTATATAACCCTTGACTTGAAAATTAGTTTTTATTCATTCTCAAGAATCACTAATCAATCCATGATACTTTCCATGAAATAAGAGTTAAATTCTAATGCTTTAACCAAGGCTAAAATGAAGAGATATTCAACTCTTACAAAACATTCTTCGAAATCATTTCTCTAAACAAAGTGATTTTTTTACTACTTCAATGTATTTTGTATAGTATAAAAGAAACCCTTCCAAAATTTAATTACCTCTACATTTCAAGATGGAAAATAATACAAGCTTCCTACAAGATTAAGAATATTACATTGACACTTGGTGTATGATCTATGTAGTAATATATAATACATGTACAATGAAGACAACCTATTAGATAGGACCTCTGTGTGTATATTGGTCGCAAACCATATTATAGTTTATGTGGCATTTGGTTAATGTTGAGGATTGTCTCAGTTTTAACCTATAATAACTTGTGACTCTACATTAGAGGCTTACCAGCCTTGTGCTTTCAACAATCATGGAGGTCTTTGAAAAGCACCTTAGTGTTGTTGGATAGATCACTGCAAGTGTAATGGTGCGCCTGGGCACATGGATCTTTGAGGAGTTTTGATCTCCTCGTGGCCCTCTAGATGTCTTTTGAATCCCGTGGACTCAGGATGTTTGATGCTAGTTTAAGCTTAGGAGGGGTAGTACTAGTAAGGGCTACAAAACCATAGAAGTTGTGAAAAATTGTTGCCATATATTCTATTGATTGTAGAACCTCTGCAACCAAGCCATAACTAAATCTATGTTGAATGGCGAAGTTTGCAGAGAGAAGCACCATAGTGAAGTTAGTTAGGGACCTTAATCTTATAGTCCAATTTGATAAACTGATGTGATTGGTCTCAGGGAAGACATATCCATGAATCCATTGATTGGCTCCTGATATTATGCCTTATTATTGTTTGCGAAAAGGAGGGTGATGTGGCCCAAAGGCTGCATCCAGAAGTCTTTTGATCGACAGTGCACTAAGCGGGTGGGGAAATGTAAGATGGGCCACTATGGCAGACACATGAGCATGGCGGTCTTGTTATTAGTCGGGGTGGACCCACCTAGTCAGCCAGCCCATTGAGTCAACCCCATAGCAATCTCAAAAGCGCATGAGAAAGGGGGTGGGGTGACCAATAGTAGGATTTCATGGCATTTTTATGATGTGTAACAATTGGAAACAATGAAAGTGTCAAGATGTGACCGACCGACCCACGTGGCTCAGGGACCATATCCTAGAGAGATTGTTTTCGGCATGGCAAAGGGATAGAAAGGCTGACTGGGCATTGGGCTAGCTAGGCTTAAAAATTAGAGGTAGGGATTTCTCCCATTGGTCTAGATGGAGCCATATGACAACCCATCCCTAAGGAAAAAATCCCATGAGCTAAAGAGGGAAGCTTGTTTCAAAGGAACAAGATGACGTGGTACTAGGATGACTTGGCACAGGGTATCGTGAATCTATAACGACATGTTCCAATTAGAGGTAGGGTCCATATGGAGGCATTCCCCCCCAATCCACATAAACTCAAGGTGTTCCTCCCCATAAGTTCAAAAGGTGCATAGTATGGAAGTGCCGGGGTGTTGAGGGTGGGATGGCATGTCTTGGTGGTCCCCACCTTGGAGCGACAAGAATGTTAGCTGAGGCTACAACATACTTACCATGAAATTTTCCACATCCCAACCAACATATAATACATATCCCTATCCTTCAGTGAACAAATAAGGGCTATACACATCACATAGGGATTCCTCCCCATATCCTTTCCTCATGGAAATAATGGTCCCAAGAATATCAGATCACATCAACCAACCAATGGTGATGGTATGCCATGAGTACTCACTGCCCCATAGGAAGTTAATCAAGAATCCAAAGAAAAGACCATATCCAATGTCACAACCATTGGTTGTCCAAACCTTCAAAATGCTAGCTACCAAACACATGCATTGCCCAAGCATTTATTAAATAGCGTTTTAAACATCATTGTAGTTAGTATACACTCCAACTAAGACTTGCGAGTAGGATACCCCCAACTCACATTCAGATATTACCCATAAGGTTGAGCTCCACCCTAAGTCTAGGGATCCATGCATTAGTACCATGCTACATACTTGGATCATAAGGTGACCCTTCAATTATGCACGCCATAAATGATTTGAAACCAACTTTTAACACCTAAACATTTGTTTTATTAGTTTTATAAAAACTATTGTGAAACCCCCTTATTGAGGAACTTTCCATTACTTAGCCATGATAGAGCCCATCCAGTCCAAGTGTTGAACCTATATGTTATGATGCCACCTTCAACAATGCTCCCCACCTGCCTTAGTGGGATGGATACTACTTGATAATCCAATTACCCTTATACTATTTAGGAATGGGATTAAAATGTTTTTATCTTTTCCTCAATTCCATTTCCCATTCCGAGGATCTGAATTGGCTTAATTGAGGGTTATGGCTTCTCTCTTTTCACTTGAGCTCCAAGACTCAGAACTCCATAGCTTCATTTTATTAACTTTCCATTGGCCCTACCATATATATATATATATATATATATATATATATATATATATATATATATACCATAAATTACCTTGTCTTATCATATGATTGATTGCTCATATGTAGGGCCCTGCCTCTACGCCTCGGTGCCAATAAAATTCCACCATGTCGTTTTCTATGGTGGTCCTTGCCAATGTCTCATAAACGATGTCGAATTTTTGGGCAGATCCCCACACATTCACACTTCTATGTCATCATGCATAATTCCAACAAGATAACATGAACATAAGTTATGGGGGATTCACCCCTCAGAATGGGCGGTAAGAGGAATATCATCAATCATCTGATCAAAAACTCACATTCATTTTGACACCCTCCCTCACCGTTTTTGAAACGACAACAAGAGGTTTTAGAGAAGGAATTATTAGGTTTTCCAATTTTCTTATGGTTTTTGTTGATAGGCACATGACATCAAGAGGGCCCCCCTTTCTTTGACCACCATGTCATCCCACTTCGCCTTTTCTTGAAGCTTTCATCCACTACTTACCTTTATACCTCCATAATGGGGCCTATAGGAAATTTCTTCATGATCCTTCCCCTCCCAACAGATCAACTCGGCCTCTCTTCTTGTCCCTTGAGGGTTGGGACCACCAGGACATGTCATCCCAACCCCAACACCGCGACACTTACATAATATGCACCTTTTGAACTTCTCGAGAGGCACCCCTTAGGTTTACGTGCATCGGGGAGCCATGCCTAACTATAGTCACCATTGGTAACACCCGTAGACTAGGCATATTTTATAAAGTGAATAACATGCTATAAAATTTCATTTGACACCATTGTTTCCTGCCAATTATAATGAATATCATATTCCCTTATACAAATATTGTCAAGGTCAGAAATGTTAACATTATTTCAAGGAATAAGTCAGGAAAGAACCTACCACTCTTCAAAACATATCAACATTATCTTCATGAATAAGGAAATCAACATCTTCTTCATTACTCTCATTTGGAAAAGGACCTCAATCAACATACCACGTAGGATATCTTAGATTCTTGTAATTCTCAATGATAGTTTCACTTGAAAGCCCTATATATGAAGCAATGTCGCAAAATGGCTTGTACAAAAGTAACTGAGTCCAAAAAAATGTTTGAATCTATTCTATCTCCTCATTCAGAATAACATTAAACTGCGGCCACACACGAATAATAGCATGTGCTTCTCGCGGTCTACATTGCTCTTGTAGAAAATCATGGTGTTTTTGATAAAGCTAAAGAAAATTGTTTTTGCACGAAATTTCATCAGAATGAACCAATAGTTTTTTGGATAGTTTCTTGCTAACATTCAAGGTAAAAAAATTGTGACTACACACAACAAGAGGTAGCTTTAGTAAAATCTGACAAGATTCTTATGCTCCAATGTCATGCTCAACAAGAATTTCTGCAAGAAAATTTCTATATGCAGATAATGTGGGAGCATTAGATCAACTTCCACTTGTAACCCTTGTCAAAATCTCATGATAATTTTCAAATCTTCTGTTAGGGTCCTCTAACAATAGGATTCATAATTTTGAATTGGCTATGGTTAAGTCTTTTAATATTGTAGATATTTTTGCTTTCTGCAAAATGTTTTCCCATATTAAAATTAAAAAATGTAAAGAGGGTATGTCCTAAAAGAATAATCAAAGGACAAAAATAAAGAAAAGATCAAAAAAGTAAAACATATGAACCCCACAAAAGATATAATAAAAGATCATGAAAGTGTGCAAATTCAAATGCCACTCCTTTTACTTTACTTTGCAAAATAGTATTGTGTGTAGCTTGTCAAAAATGCCACAATCCATAATGGTTAAATACTTTAATCTTGATTCATTCATGCTTTAAATTTCATGTTGATAGATAGAGAATAAAGACTAGCCAAATTATTTAATCTTGGTAGATCAGTAGTTAGGTAGAGAATAATAATGATCTCAATAGTTTAATCTGAGCCATTGGAAGTTATAGGGTTAGAATTAGATAGTTTGCTTATCGAAAGAAAAATAAATGAAGGGTCAGCAAGCTCAAATGGACAAGGTTTCTAAGTCAAAGGCACATTCATCATGCTTAATCTTATGTTTCATGTGCAAGAGGAATTGTAAAAGAAAAATGACATTCATTAAAGCTTATTTACTAATTTCCCTTCATTTCACTAGACCCCCACATACTTACTTTACTAACTTCCCCTCATTATTCCCTTCATTCCTTCTAAAAACCCTTTCCCCTCATTTCAACCTTTTTCCCCTCGTTTCACACATTTTCCTAGACATTACCCTTCAAAAATCTTTCTCGCTTCCCAAATCCCCTTTCCCTAATGTGAAACACATTCCCATCACAAATAATACATTACCCCCTTATTAATTTCCTTTTCCCCCTTAAAAAACCACTAAACTCCTTTTATCCTAAGTTATTTACTATACCCCACTTTATACATTTAAATTCCCCCATGTCATAATTCCCTGAAACCATTTTAACTCACCAAACCTTTGTTTATAGTTAAAAAATTTGCCATATAACCCATGGTCCCACCTTTATTAACCATTTTCTTATATTAAAAATCCCGTCATTATTTGTTGAATAATTACAATTAATTTTAATTAAACCTCGGGCCCCGCCAATCACATCCCCACTTTGTCCGTGTAACTTGACCGCACGATATCCCTTTGATCTCCCACCTCCAGATCCAATGGTGCACAACCATATCACGAGGGATCATCGTCCGATAGTTAACGGCCTAAGAGCACGCGAGATTCATGGTTTTGGCTGAGCACTGTTCTGCTACATGGCGACACTAGGTTATATCACATGCTCGCAAAAAATATCACCCTCCATCCAAAAGCAATGTGATATGGCCTAAAAAAACCTCCTCGCCTAAACAAAATCTGTTCACTGTTCATTTAATAAATCTCACACCAAAATGTAATAGTTATTGGGTAAAAGGCCGAAAAAGCCCCATTTTCCTCTTTTCGCTCATTTTCGCTCCAAACCTTTGTTAACCAATTCTGACACCCTCAACCTCTGCGCGACCAAATTAACCACCTTCTACCACTCGAAGAAACAACAGACAAAAAATTGAAGCAATGAATAGCCAGCTGAAGCCTTAGTAACCTCTGCATCTACCACAGAACGCTGTCTGCGCACCAAACTGTCAAATTTCCAGGTATTCTTGATAGAAGTGGAATGACCTTGCAATTTAAGGTTATACACAGTAATTATCAAAGGTTAATTAATTACATTAATTAAAAAACCTTCCTAAACTCAGGAAAATATTACTGTGCTCCCAAACCCCTTTTTGCACACTGTTATTACCCTCCCCACTGGTCCAGACATTCTGACCTTACTCCCAAACCAAAGAAAGAGTAATTCTGAACAAACCAAATTATCGCTTCCCAAACCTCTCTGGATGTAAGACCTCTGGAAACCCCTCACCTTGATATTGAGCACCTTCCATTGGCCGATAGAGTGTTTCAAATCAAGGAAACTGCTTCCCCTGCCCACCTACTGAAACTCCATTGCTGGAGTAAAGGCAAGTTTTTTAACCAGAATGATGACATTCACCTATGGGAGTCCAATTTTCCCAAGTACACCTATTCCTAGAAATCATCAACTTCTACGAAGCTTGTTATGTTCCTAGTCAAAGAGCCATAGTCACCACTGACCAACATGTATTATTCACTATTATAGCAGAATAATAAATCAAATGCTGCAGATCTAGCCAGGCCCAAATGAGACCCCACTTTCCATTTAAGGTTTACTTGAACTCTACATAAATCTAGACCTTCCCAAGAAAGCTCAGATCTTTCAGACTTTCATCATTGAAGAGTCTCATACTCCAACATATAGTCCTCCATATCTTGCCACCATTTTTTCTGACTAAGGTAGACAGATTATAACCATGCTCTCTTGCATTCTAGGGTACACCACAGATGAACATGTGGATGAGGTTGTCCTTGCTTTCCTTTCAATATTTTTCCCACGCAAGCCTCCTGCTATAGTTTACAACTTTTCTTAGTTCATAGCAGAGAGAATGCATGAACAATTTATCAGATTACTAGATGAGAGAGTGTTCAAATACTCTTCAGTTTTGTTTCACATGTTCCTCTATTATCAGTCCGACAAATTTCCAGTCAACATCCAAAAGTTAGAAACCAAGGCCAATCCAAGATCTGTCATCTTTTGCACACCATTGATCCAAAGATATTCCACGGTTTTTTGTTATAAACAATTCATTGATTCATTTGCTCATCCTATTATAAACATGCTAACCAGTAGTTATTAAGCTAGAACTAGTGAGGAGATTAAGAGAGTTTTATAATTGGTAGAGAACAATATAGTGGGAGACTGGTATCTATATCAGGACCACAAAGAAATCAGGATATATGGATGCCAGCTTACTCCCTACAATCTGCCCAAATACCTCCCCATGAGGATATTTGCATTAGAGTATTTTAGACAAATCATAAACTCTCATGAAGTTAATTTCCTGTCAGCTAGGAAGAAGACCCAGTTCAAAATAAAAGACCAATTGGGCCATTTTATTTGTAATAATTTGGAAGTTGGACTAGAAGGAAACAAAATCTTACAACAGATGAACTTCAAGAGCAGCTTCACGTGGCAGTATGACCCTAATGGAGTGATGAATAAAGTAAGGCTCAAATTCAAATTGAGTCGGTTCATACATGATCCCATGCCAGACATTGGGAGATATGCCAACCAGTCAAAATGTTTGGAAAATAGTTTGATATATGTGGAGAGTACCTTAATTGATGTGGAAAAGCAGATTGATACTGGTTCCTTTCAGTAGGTTCCAGCCTTAGAAGAATAGATGACTATTACTCCCATTTTGTAGACTCCAGCCAATAACGACATAAATGTGAAAAGAACCGGGGAAGAAGGTTCTAGCTCAGGGATGGACTGTATAGATGACAAGTTTAAGATCAGTTATAGGAAGAGCCCAAGCTTAGTCCTGTAACTGAACAAGAAGACACCATTGAGACAGTGGAAATCACTGACACTGACAAAATGGTTGGAAGGAGTAAAGGCCCAACAATTTCAGAGGAAACTCATCAACCTTCTACTTCAAACACTTAACTTATTGAGAAACATCTCAACATTTGAGTCTCTTCATCCAACAAGCATGTGGATAAAGAGAAAGATATAAAAGAAAAACACAAGGAAATTAAGTTGAGGAATGAAGCATTGAAGGCTGAAACTTATGCCCAATACTTCAAATAAACACCTGCCAATCAGAATAGGTTAAAGTTAGCCTTTGATATTAAGACAAATAAAATGCAAATGAAATTCATGCAGCCTACAGTCCTGTAGCCCAAATCATCGGCAGACTACAAGAAGACTCAATTTGAAGATTTGGCTAGGGATGTTCACCCTATTGACCAAATTGAGTTCCACAAATAGGCAGGTGAGATGATTTATTTCACAATGACAAATAAAACAATGATTGTGCACAAATTTCAAATCTCATTGGATAACATCACTACACAGTTCGAGCTGGAAAAGGAATCCTGACATGCCAATGAAAACAGAATCAAGTCACTGGATGACTTGGTGATTGAGCTTGGATATAATTCCAATGATGTCAAGGTTGTAGAGAAATTCATAAAGAAGCGAAATAAGGATATTGCTGCTTTAAAGAAAAAATTGAAGCTGCCTCATTCATAGCATCCACAGACCAAGGAGGTCCTCGAAAGCCAAACCCAGTAGGAGGACATGATGGACCTCATTTGCCAACTAAATGATCAATGGAAAGAAATGGAGAAAGAATTTCATAGTTTGATAGAGTTAAAATGGGCCAGCCTTGAGACAGACACTACCATTGCCATTCCAACAGTCACTACAGCAGTACCATCAATCTTGGCAGCTTCATTGGCCCCCATAGCTCCACTAGCTACAACCCTTCTAGTTGCAATAACATCTACATCAGTAACACGTTCAAAAACATCAATAGCATAGCCAAGTGATGAGGCAAGTAAACTGGTCAAAGCCATGGAGGACATGTCCATTCAGACCACAGAGATAAATAGACATAAAGAACAAATGACAAGTCTGGAGGATGAGAAGAAACTAGCACATGTTATGCACAAGAATGAAGTTCAGAAGCCAACCAGGTTGACTGAGAGGATAAAGAACCTAGAGAAAGAGTTAACATTGAAGGAGCCACTTGCCCAAGCTAAAGAACAACAATGGGCCAGTATCATTGACTCTGTCAATGATATTTGGCTATCTATATAAGGCATCTTTGAACAAAATGATTTAGTCAAAGAGGCTACTGAAGCAATTCAAAAATTTAAGGCTGAACTTGGATACATTCCAGAAGAAGCCAACAGAATAATATGATTCCTTAATTCTAAAAATAAATATGAATTGCAAAAACAAGACATAGCTGATAGGATCGGCACCATACTAGAGGTGAAAAAAGTGCTTACCAAGAGGAACTTGATGATGAACCTTGAGGAAAAATGCCAAACCATGGAACTAGCTATAGATAGGTTCATGGTTAAGTTTGATGCTTTGAGGTAGAAAGGTCTGCAAATCCCTTGGTGATAAATGACATATTGATGCCACATTAAGACTACAACAAGAAAATCAGAGTGGTGGCAAGAGATCAAGCCAATAATTCTTCTATGAAGGGGATGCCTACAGGGAAGGTCTTGTACTAGACATTTGAGAACCTATTTTACCTCCAGCATGAGGTAAAACAACTTTTTGTGAACATACCCACCTTTGCAAAGTACAAAGAAGCAGATGAAATCTACATAAAAATGGTAAATACCAAATTACCGGATGCATAGACATGGGAGAAATTAAATGACTTATTATAAAAATGTAATGTAAAAGTTAAAACAGATCAGTAAAAGAAAAGCAACAGGTCAGTGAGATGAAAGAGTATCAGTTAAAAGGGAAAAGTAAAAATAACAGTCAGCATGAAGAGAAACAACAAAGGAGAAAAGGCTGCCAAAGATCTGACAGCACAACCTAATAAATAGGGACATATTGCAGTGGTTGAATATCTATCTCTATCTTCTTGCACGAAGATATTTCTTTTTCCTAGATTAATTCCCAAGATAGTTTGGGATATTTTGTAACAATATTTATATAATTAATTCATAATTCGAAGTATAGATTGTGGATTTCTAGACATTTCTATAGTTGTATTGATTTGTAACCTGAGGGTTCATTGTACCAATTTTTCAAGTTAGCAGACTGGACTGAGTAATAAAGAGATTGCATTACAGGATTCGTGTGTTGAGCTAATTCAGTGAAGTATTTTCTTTTTATCAAATTTTTATTTTATTAAGTGTTTCACAAATATGCATGTTATCTAAATTGAATGAATTAACTGGAATTATATTACAGAATTTGTTTAAGTACATGTTGTCTTGAACAGTTAATCATTTTAATGTTTTCTTCTGATATCCAAATTAGGGAATCCTTTATTTCTCGCTAATTTCGATTGACCCCTACCATTTCACTCATTATCCGGTTTAAGGAACCCTTAATTTCTCCTTGGATCCGGTTGAAAACAACTTAACCATCAAGCCTTAAGATATGAATTTAATCAACTACCTTTCCCTATAAACACTATCTTTAGAACTTGATCCAGTCCTGTTTTCTTGAGAATTGACCCCATAGCCCAATGGTAAAATACATCCCTCTATCCATCTAAGTCAGTGATTCCACCACCAAATCTAAATCAAAATTCAAGTACAATCATAACTAGCCTAAAATAAATTAACTAAACAAAGTTAAATCATAAAGAGTGAGCCCTCTCTTAGCATTAGGAAGGCTAGATCCTAATCTCCAAAGTAGGTTTGTGGTTACCTCTATCATTTCTTTCACAAGAACTCTAGAGAAATTTTGGAGAGATAACATATTGGCGACCATACTGGGGACTCGATCCTCAATGTAATAAAACTTTGAGGGAATATCAAATCTCATCTTTTTCACCTTAAGGTTATTTTAGAGTTGTTAAAAGGTTTCATAAAACAATTAAAAATTAAAATTTTGGCTCCCAAAATAACACACTATACTAAGGCAAATCCAGATCCAAACCCTGCTATAATAGTTGATGACCCTGACAAAATTTTAAGAAAATAAAAAAAGGTAGAAACTCAAGGAAGTAGTAGCTAGTTAAATTAAAGCAAATTCCCTCCCTAAAGAATTATCAAGTTTAGAGGATATTCAGTTTGATTTATCATTTGAGCTTTCTCTGTTTAGAACCAAATCAAAAAATTCAATTCATGAAATTGTAATAGACCCTAATTTTATTCAATTCATTGAGTCAAAAAGGTTTCCTATACATCTAGATTTAGATCAACATGTTTTGGATACTTTTGATAAACTAGAAGCTTTAACCCTAACCTTGATAAGACATATAGAGGAGGCCTATCTTCAACAATCAATTGAATTAGCTGCTTTAATTGCTGCTACCCATGAAATTTCTATCAAGTCTTCAAAAACAATAAATACAGATTCATTTACTACCACCTCACCTATAATATCCACTACAGTTCATTCCCCTAAATCTTTCATACCTTAGCTTCCTCTCCAACAAAACATCTCAAGTTCATCTAGTTCAGCTACAACCATCTCAAGTCCTTCTTCAAGCACCACTACTTTGCCCCCCAGTCAAACCAAAATCTCAGCCATGGTAGACAGATATGAACCTTTGCTCTTACTAGCTCAACTACATGCCATGCCCCAAGACTATCAAAGTAAAATCCTTTTGTTTGATGCTACTAGTCAGTATACTACCCAACAACATGTCAATAAAATTACTGACTACTTTGAATTACACAAGATTAATGAGTATGATGTACGATTGAGGTTATTTGCCCAAACACTAACAGGGGATGTTTAAAAATGGTTCAAAGGTTTACCTACTAATCATATTGCTGATTTAGTTGCTTTCCATAAATTGTTTATGGATAGATGGGAAAGAAAGGAAAACCCTTTACAAATATTGTCTGAATATGATAACATTATAAGAGCTCCTAATGAATCTGTTCAGGATTATTGTACTAGGTTCAACGGTATCTATAATGAAATCCTTACAAATATTAAACATCCACCAGACTTAGCACTAATCGAATTTCCTAATGGGTTTGACACTGATATGTCTTACCAATTGAGAGAAAGAATCCCTGAAACATTGGAACAGATGCAAAGTAATGATGTTAGTGTAGAAGCAAATTTATTAGCTAAGAAATCTAGGATGAGAATTAACAAAAGAGTTACCATTAAATAGGAACCAGCCACTTTAGATGGTAAAATAGATAGTTTAGAAAAAAGTGTAGAAAGGATAATGGATAGATTAGAAAATATGGAAAGAAAATCTCAATGGGAAAATCAACAATCACCCCCAACTAGAAACCCCAATTTTAGGAAAAATCTTAATACTGGAAAAAGAAGAGATGCAATACCAGACCAATAGATTAGACCACCTTTCCAGGAAAATTATGCAAAAGGTTCACAAAATCATGAAGAAGAGGAGGAGAGCCAAATAAACCTATTAGGGATTAAAGATGAAGATGTTATTTTTCTTACTCAGGAATAACACGAGTTGTAAATGTTACAACAATTGCAATTAGAATCTGGAGAGTCCTTTGTCTACAATCAAGGCTATGAATCTACTATTTATGAAGTTCACAAACAATATAGCCTCAGAAGCAAAAAGAATACTGAAATTCCCACTAAGAAATCTATCCAAACCTAAACTAAAAAAATAACGGAACTCCTATGACCAAAGTTCCTAGAGGAACTTAGGAGACTTCCAGCCCAAAGATTGTAGATATAACTTCAACTGAAACTAAAACTAAAACTGTTACTCAAGCCATTTCAAATAAGAAAATAAAAAAAAAACTGCTGGTACACAAACTGAATTACCAAGTGCTGATAAAGAAGATAAAAATACTCAGACCACATTTGCTAATGAAGATCTCATCCAATCAAGAAAAACTCAATTTCCATTTAACATTAATACTTAGATAGCCAAGTTGAAAATATCAGTTCCCTTGACAGAGCTAGTGGAAATTGAATTATACAAAGCACAAATCACTGAAACACTAAATATAGGTGAAGGAGAAGATGTTGTAAACCTTAATGATGATAAACCTAAGTTATTATTTGGTCTAGAAGTAAATGGAAAACATCAACAAGGGGGTATCCCTCCATTCTACATTAGCTTAAATGTTCATGATAAAATCTTACATAATTTTATGCGAGATTTAGGGGCATCCCATAACCTAATGCCTAAAGAAATCATGGAGAGATTAAACTTAGATATCACCAGACCATACAAGGACATGTTCTCCTTTGATTCTAGCCAAGTCAAATGCCTTGGCCTGATCAAATATTTGTGTGTGACTTCAGTCCGGTGCCCAAATATGTTATGGACATAGTAGTTGCTGATATCCCACCCAAGTATGGAATGATATTATCTTGTTCATGGGGAGAAAAATTGCAGGGATCTCTACAGTTAGACATGTCATATTCCAGCATCTCTCTTTTTTCTCAACAAAGAAAACTTTACAGAGAAACCTTGATGAAATACATGGTAAGTAGTTCAGAAAACCACAAAATTATCCTATATACTTCGTGCATTCTAATATGGACTCATTTATCTTGTACAATTTAGACAATGACAAAAATGAGATCACAACTGCAGAAGAGAAATACAAAGCACCTAATAGTGAAAACATATTTCATGAGTCTCTATGGCATTTAGATTTTGATGGATCTGTAAATAGATTAGGAGCAGGATTAGGAGTTTGGATTCACAACATGGAAAATAATCATTCTGAAGGTCATGCCTTTATATTAAACTTTAAATGCACAAACGACATGGCAAACTATGAAGCTTTAATCTTAGGACTCCAAATTGTAAGAAAACATGGAGCCAAGAGAGTTTGTATCATGGGAGACTTAGAATTGGTTATAAAACTAATTAAAGGAGAATACTCTGTGAATAATCCCAGACTTAGCCAATACAAAGAGATTGTCCTAGATCTGATTAAGGAACTTCTTGAAACTAATTTTGCTGCTATCCCTAGGAAATAGAACATGCAAGCTCACAGTTTGGCTACTTTTGCTAGCACTTGCAAATTACCTTTTTAGCCCAACCACAAGTACACTGCATAAGTAAGGCACAAACCTGTTATACCTGAAAATTTGAAATATTGGCATATTTTGTCACAAAATTCTCAAATCTATGATTTCATGAATGCCGAAGGAGAGTTTTAAAACTATAGCATAGATACGGACTATACATTACATAACATCATACACATTGAAATATATATAAATGCCTTATATGTAGATAAAGCCACTAAATTTGCTAAAGTAGAAATAGACAATTTAGAAAAATTAGAAATAGAAGAAATAATCAAATGATGATTCTGAGATTTTAAACCTTAAAAATAACTTTTTGCCTAAAGGATTAGTCCCATTAGAAGATTTTTTTGATTCCAATGATATAGCTAGGAAACAAAAAATGGAGCCTTTAAGAGTAGACATAGAAGAATGTAACATAGGAACAAAATAAAAACCCAAGCTTATCAAAATATCCAAAGCATTACCTCCAGATGAAAATATGAAATACATAAATCTGTTCAAAGAGATTCAAGATGTCTTTTCTTGGAGTTATGAAGACCTTAAGTCTTATGATACTAGCATTATTCAACATAAGATACCCATCAAAGAAGATCATAAACCCTTTAAACAGAAGCTTAGGAGAATTAATCGAGTTCTTATGCCATTAATTGAAATAGAATTAGAAATGATGTATAATGCACAAATAATAGCACCAATTAGATATTCAGATTGGGTCTCCAATTTAGTCACTACTAGAAAGAAAATAGGATAAATTAGACTCTGTGTTGATTTCAGGAACTTGAACAAAGTGTCATTAAAATATAACTACCCTCTCCCTAAAATGGACAATATTCTCGAGAGGGTAGTAGGCTCATCCAAAATTTCATTGCTTGATGGATTCTCTGGATACAACCAAATCTTAGTTCAACTAGAGGCTCAAGCAAAGAGTGCATTTACCACTCCCTGGGGTACTTTGATGTACTTGAAATTGCCCTTTGGATTGATGAATGCTGGAGCTACATTCTAAAGAGAAATGGACATGGCTTTTGAAAAATAAATCCATGACCTTCTAGTTGTTTACCAAAATGACATCATAGTGTTTTCCAAATCAGATAATGAACATCTAGATCCCCTAAGAAGAGTTTTTATTAAATTTATCTGGCATTTCCTTAAATCCCAAAAAGACAACCTTTGGTCTAGAAGAGGGAAAATTGTTGGGACACGTAATATCAAAAGATGAAATTATAATAGATCTAGCTAGAATAGAGGCAATCCTAAACATCACTCATCCTAGAAACATCAAGGAATTACAATCATTATTAGGCAAAATAAATTTTCTTAGGAGATTCATTTCAAACTTACCAGAATTAATCATAGAACTAAATAACAAGTTAAATAAAGATTCAACACTTAAGTGGATAATAGAGGCTAAACAATTTGTTGAGGTAATCAAAGAAGCCCTTACCAAAACACCAGTCCTCATAAGTCCTGATTTCAAAAAATAATTTATAATTTTTTCTTTTGCTTCAAAACATACTCTTGTTGCAATCTTGTTGCAGAAGAATGATCAAGGTTATGAGAAACCTATTGCATTTTTCAGCAAATCTTTGAGATATGCTACACTAAAGAACAACATAATGGAAAAACAAGCACTTGCTTTAGTAAAATCTATTAAAGATTTTAGAGTGTACATCTTGTATTCACACATCATTGCTTATGTTCCAAATTCAGTAGTAAAGTACATTCTAACACAGAATGGGCCTAAAGGAAAGAGAGGAAAATTGATTGCCACTATTTTGGAATATGACATAGAAATAAAGCCTACAAAACTTATCAAAGGCCAAGGTTTAGCTAAACTCATGGCTGAATCGAAATGTTAGGCCTTAGATATAAATTTCATTGGAGCCTTAGATGATCAGGAAGAGATGGCGACTCCACAGATCAGTAAAGCTTTCATAGATTCACCTTGGTATGCAGATATCATATTTGTTTTACTAAACCTACAAGATCCTCCTAGTTTATCTAGAACTAAAAGTAGATTTTTGAAAATGAAATAAATGAAATATTGTGTCATAGACAATGCTTTATTTTGGAAAGATAATGGTGGCATTTTATTTAATTATTTATTAAAAGATGAAGTTGACAAAGTTATGCAAGAATTTCATGAAAGAGATTGTGGAGGACACCTATATTGGAAAAAAGCTGTTGATAAGATTCTAAAGGAAGGTTTATACTGGCCCACCCATTTTTGCATATGTCAAGATATTTGACCTCCTGTCACAAGTGAAAAATATTTAGGGCAAAAGGAAGCTCTTACCATTACCTCTAAAACCCATCTCCACATAAATGCCTTTTCAACAATGGGGTTTAGATTTCATTGGAGAAATTCACCCATCCTCCTCAGCCCAACATAAGTGGATTTTGATAGCCACTGATTACTTTACTAAATGGATAGAAGCCATCCCTTCTATAGAAGCCACAGACTTTGTCATCATTTCATTCCTTGAGAACAACATCCTTTCTAGGTTTGGATGCCCACAAAAGCTCATTACTGATAATGCAGCTACTTTCAAATCTAAGAAAATGGTAGACATTTGGAACAGATATCACATTATGCTTGGCCATTCCACTGCCTATTACCCTCAAGGTAATGGACTTGCAGAATCCTAAAAGAAAATCCTTGTTAATATTTTCAAGACACTGTTAGAAGACAACAAGAAGACCTGGAACAAAACGTTGGTTAATGCCTTATGGGGAAACATACTAACTAACAAAAAATCCATTGGTACATCTCCTTACCAGCTAGTATATGGAATGGATGTTGTTTTTCCATACTCTTTAGGGGTGCCAGTGATGAAAATGATTCAAGAGTTGTAGGTAGAACCAAGTGATATCCAAAGAAGGATAAATCGGACAATACACTTGCAGAAAAATAGAGAAGAAGTCTATGTGAAATCACAAGTGATCCACGATAAAATCAAAAAGATTTTTGAAAAGAAGACCAAAGATGATGATTTTTACAGAGGTGACAAAGTACTCAAATGGGATTCTAGTAGAGAAGAAAAGGGTAAACGTGGTAAATTTTATTTCCTATGGAAAGGCCCTTATATCATTTATGGTTACAAAGGTAACACTACATTTTTCTTGAGACAACTAAGTGGAACAGATCTACCAGGAGGACCAGTCAATGTTAGAATGTTGAAGAACTACTTATGCACATATTAACATTAGTTCATCTGTTTACTTTTCTCATTGTATATAACATTGAAAAGTTTGGATTGGATTGGATGATAATCTTTTGAGGTTAAAGCCCGAAGAGAAGGCCCTAAGATTTGAAAGGTATACCATCTTATGTATGAATAATGCAGATCATAGAGGAGCAATTGCAAGGAAACCACAGTCAAAATTTCAAAGGCTATTGATCTTAAAGTTCTTGACATTTCACCAGGAAATGCCATCCCCATGTGGAGCCACTATTAGGGTCCTATAATAATAGGATTCATAATTTTGAATTGGCTATGGTTAAGTCTTGTAACATTGTACATACCTTTGCTTTCTGCAAAATGTTTTCCCATATTAAAATTAAAAAATGTAAAGAGGCTATGTCCTAAAAGAATAATCAAAGGACAAAAGAAACAAAATATCAAAAAAGTAAAACATATGAACCCCATAAAAGAGATAAAAATAGATCATGAAAATGTGCAAATTGAAATGCCACTCCTTTTACTTTACTTTGCAAAATAATATTGTGTGCGACTTGTCAAAAATGTCATAATCCATGATGGTCAAACAATTTAATCTTGATTAATTAATGCTTTAAATTTCATGTTGATAGATTGAGAATAAAGATCTAGCCAAACTGTTTAATCTTGGTAGATCAGTAGTTAGGTAGAGAATAATAATGAGGTCATCAGTTTAATCTAAGCCATTGGAAGTTATAAGGTTAGAATTAGATAATTTTCTTATCAAAAGAAAAAGAAATGAAGGGTCAGCAAGCTCAAATGCACCCAATTAAATGAAGAGAAAATGCTAGGGTAAATAAAGGGTAGGTAGAAGAAGTTTTGCAAATGCACAAGGTTGCTAAGTCAAAGGCACATTTATCATGCTTAATCCTATGTTTTAGGTGCAGGAGGAATTGTGAAAGAAAAATGACATTCACTAAAGCTTATTTACTAATTTCCCTTCATTTCACTAGACCCCCACATACTTACTTTACTAACTTCCCCTCATTATTCCCTTCATTCCTTCTAAAAACCCTTTCCCCTCATTTCAACCTTTTCCCCTAGTTTCACACATTTTCCTAGACATTACCCTTTAAAAATAATTCCCCCTTCCCAAAACGCCTTTCCCTAGTGTGAAACACATTCCCATCACAAATAATACATTCCCCCCTTATTAATTTCTTTTTTCCCCTTAAAAAACCACTAAACCCCTTTTATCCTAAGTTATTTACTATACCACGCTTTATACATTTAAAGTCCCCCATGTCATAATTCCCCGACACCCTTTTAACTCACCAAACCTTCGTGTATAGTTAAAAACTCCACCATATAACCCATGGTCCACCTTTATTAACCATTTTATTATATTAAAAACCCCGTCCTTATTTGTTGAATAATTACAATTCATTGTAATTAAACCCCGGGCCCCACCAATCACATCCCAACTCCGTTTATGCAACTTCACCACACGATATCCCTTTGATCTCCCACATCCAGATCCAACGGCGCATAGCCATATCGCGCGGGTTTATCATCCAACAGTTAATGGCCCGAGACCACACGAGATTTGCGGTTTTGGTCGGAATTGTTCTGCTACGTGGCGGAACTAGGTTATATCACGTGCTCGCGAAAAATACCGCCCTCCATCCAAAAGTGGTGCAATATGGTCTAAAACCACCTCCCTGCCAAAACCAAAACTGCCCACTGTTCATTCAATAAATCTCATGCCAAAATGTAACCGTTATTGGTTAAAATGCCGAAAAGCCCCATTTTACTCTTTTCGCTCATTTTCGCTCTAAACCTCTGTTAACCAATTCTGACACCCTCAACCTCTGTGTCACCAAATTAACCACATTTTTCCACCGGAAGATGCTGCAGACACCAAATTTAAGCAACGAATAGCTAGCTGAAGCCTCAGTAACCTCTGCATCTACCATAGAACCCAGTCTATGCATAAAACCGTCAAATTTCCAGGTATTCTTGATAGAACCGGAATGGCCTTGCAATTTAAAACTATACACAATAATTATCAAAGGTTAATTAATTAAATTAATTAAAAAACCTTCCTAAACTCAAGAAAATCTTACTGTGCTCCCAAACCCCTTTTTGTAGACAGTTATTACCCTCCCCATTGTTCCAGACCTTCTGACCTTACTCCCAGAGCCACAGAAAGAGTAATTCCATTGAACAAACCAAATTATGGCTTCCCAAACCTCTCTAGATGTAAGACCTTTGCAAACCCCTCACGTGGATATTGACCACATTCCATTGGCTGATAGAGAATTTCAAATCAAGGGCAATGCTTCCCCTTCCCACCTACTGAAACTCCACTGCTAGAGTAAAGATAAGTTTTTTAACCAGAATGATGACATTCACTTATGGGAGTCTAATTTACCCAAGTACTTGTTCCCAGAAGTACACCCATTCCTAGAAATCATCGACTTCTGCCAAGCTTGTTATCTTCCCAGTCAAAGAGCCATAGTCACCCCTGACCAATAGGTTTTATTCACTATTATAGTAGAATCAATGAATCAAATGCTGCAGATCCATCGAGGCCCAAATCAAGCCCCACTTTCCATTGAAGGTTTGCTTGAACTCTACATAAAGCTAGACCTTCCCAAGAAAGATTAAATCTTTCAGACTTTCATCATTGAAGAGCCTCATACTCCAACAAATAGTCCTCCATATGCTGCCACCATTTTTCCTGAAAAATGTAGACAAATTATAACCATGCTCTCTTGCTTTCTAGGGTACACCACAAATGAACATGTGGATGAGATTTTCCTTGCTTTCCTTTCTATGTTTTTCCCAGGGAAGCCTCCTGCTACAGTTTACAACTTTTCTCAGTTCATAGAAGACAAAATCCATAAACAATTTATCAGATTACCAAATGAGAGAGTGTTCAAATACTCTTTGGTTTTGTTTCACATGTTCCTATATTATCAATCCGACAAATTTCCAGTCAACATCCAAAAGTTAGACACCAACGACAATCCAAGATCTATCATATTTTGTACACCATTGATTGAACGATGTTCCACTATTTTTGGTTATAAAGAATTCATTGATTCATTTGTTCATCGTGTTATAAACAAGCTAACCAATAGCTATCAACCTAGAATCAGTGAGGATATTAAGGGAGTTTTACAATTGGCAAAGAATAATAGAGTGGGAGACTGGTATCTATACCAGGACCACACAAAAATTAGGATATATGGATGCAAATGTGCTCCCTACAAACTGCCCAAATACCTACCCATGAGGATATTTACATTATAGTGTTTCAGACAAATCATAAACTCTAATGAAGTTAATTTCATGTCACCTAGGAAGAAGACTCATTTTAAAATAAAAAACCAATTGGGCCCTTTTAATTGTAATAATAGGAGAGTTTGACCAGAAGTAGACAAAATATTACAACAGATGAACTTCAAGAGAAATTTCACATGGCAGTATGACCCTAATGGAGTGATAAACAAACTAAGGCTCAAATTCAAATTGAGTCCTTTCATACATAATCCTAGGCCAAACATTGAGAGATATGCCAACCAGTCAAAATGGTTGGAAAACACTTTGATAGATGTGGAGAGTACCTTAATTGATGTGGAAAAGAAAATTGACACTAGTTCCTTTCTGCAGGTTCTAGCCCTAGAAGAACACATGACTATTACTCCCATTTTGCAGACTCCAAACAATGAGGACATAAATGTGAAACGAACTAGAGAAGAAGGTTCTAGCTTAGGGATGGACACTACATATGATAGGTTTGAGATTAGTTACAGGAAGAGGCCCAAGCTTAATCTTGTAACTAAACAAGAAGACACCCTTGAGACAGTGGAAACCACTGACACTAACACAATGGTTGGAAGGAGTAAAGGACCAGTAGTTTCAGAGGAGACCCACCAATCTTCTACTTCAAAAACTCAACTTATTTAGAAACAACTCAACATTGAAGTCTCTTCATCGAGAAAGCCTATGGATAAAGAGAATGATATAAAATAAAAATACAAGGAAATTAAGTTGAAGAATGAGGCATTAAAGGCTGAAACTTATGCCCAGTACTTTAAACAAACAACTGCTAATCAGAATAGGTTAATGTTATCCTTTGACATTAAGACAGGTAAAATGCAAATGACATTCAAGTATCCTATAGTCCAACAACCAAAAGAATCAACAAAGTACTGAATTTGAAGTTTTGACCAGGGATGTTCACCCTATTGACCAAATTGAGTTCAATAAATAGGCAAATGAGATGATTTATTCCATATGAAAAATAAAGAAATGACTCTGCACAAACTTCAAAGCCCACTGGATAACATCACTACACTGTTCAAGCTGGAATAGGCATCCTCACAGGGCAAGGACAACATAATCAAGTCACTAGAAGACTCGGTGATTGAGCTTTGATATAATCCTAATGATGTCAAGCCTACAGAGAAATTTATAAAGAAGAAAAGTGAGGATATTGTTGCTTTAAAGAAACAATTGAAGTTGCCTCATTTAGAGCATCCACAGACCAAGGAGGTCCTAGAAATCGAAGCCCAACAGGAGGAGATGTTGGACCTCATTCTCCAACTAAATGATCAGTTGAAGGAAATGGAGAAAGAATTGGACAGTTTGATATAGTTAAAACAACCTAGCCTTGATACAACCACTACCACTTCCATTCCAGAAGTTAGTACATCAGTACCATCAACCTTGGTAGCTTCATTGGCCCCCATAGCTCCATTGGCTACAACACTTCTAGCTGCAACAACATCTACATCAACAACAGGTTCAACAATAGCAACAACTCAACCAAGTGATGAGGCAAGCAAATAGGTCAAAACTATGGCAGACATGTCCATCCAAACCACAAAGATAAATATACTTGAAGAAAAAATGAAAAGTTTGGAGTATGAGAAGAAAGTGGCACAAATTATGCACAAGAATGAAGTTCAGAAGTCAACCAGGTTGACTGAGAGGATAAATAACCTAGAGAAAGAGTTAACATTGAAGGAGCCACTTGCCCAAGGTAAACAATAGCTATGGGCCAATATCATTGACTCTGTCAATGATATTTGGCCATCTATACAAGGAATCTTTGAACAAAATAATTTAGTCAAAGAGGCTACTGAAGCAATTGAAATAGTTGAGGCTAAACTTGGAGACATGCCAAAGGAATCCACCAGAATAATCCAATTCCTTAATTCTAAAAATAGATATGAATTGTGGGGACTAGACACAACTGATAGCACTGACACCATACTAGAGGTGAAAAAAGTGCTCACCAAGAGGAACTTAATGATGAACCTTGAGGAAAAATGCCAAACCATGGAACTAGCTATAGACAGGTTCATGCTTAAGTTTGATGCTTTGAGGAAGAAAGGTATGCCAAATCCCTTGGTGATAAATGATAGATTGATGCCACATGAAGACTACAACAAGAAAATCATATTGGTGGAAAGAGATCAAGCCAATAATTCTTCTATGAAGGGGATACCTACAAGAAATGTTCTGTACCAGACATTTGAGAAACTATTTTACCTCCATCATGAGGTAAACCACCTTTTTGTGAATAGACCGACCTTTGCAAAGTAGACCAAAAAAGATGAAATCTATAGAAAAATGGTAAATATCAAATTACCAGATGCAGAGACATGGGAGAAATTAAATGACTTATTGTAAAAATGTAAGGTAAAAGTGAAAATAGAGGAGTAAAATAAAAGCAAAAGGTCTGTTAGATGAAAGCGTATCAGTTAAAAGGGCAAATTAAAAGGAACAGTGAGCGTGAAGAAAAACAACAAAGGAGAAAAGGCTACAAAAGATCTGACAGCATAGCCTAATAAATAGGGACAGACTGCAACTATTGAATATTTGTCTCTATCTTCTTGCATGAAGATATTCTTTCTTCCTAGATTAATTCCCAAGATAGTTTGGGATATTTTGTAACTATTTTTAGATAAATACTTCATAATTCGAAGTATAGAGTGTGGATTGCTAGACATTTCTATAGTTGTATTGATCTTTAACCTGAGGGTTCATTGTACCCATTTTTCAAGTTAGTAGACTGGATTGAGTAATAAAAAGATTGCATTACAGGATTCATGTGTTGAGCTACTTCAGTGAAGTATTTTATTTTCATCAAATTGTTATTTTCTTAAGTGTTTCACAAACATGCATGTTATCTAAATTGAATGAATTAACTTGAATTATATTACAAAATTATTTAAGTACACTTTGTCTTGAACAGTTAATCATTTTAATGTTTTCTTCTGATATCCAGATTAGGGAATCCTTTACTGGTCACTAGTTTCAATTGACCCCTACCATTTCACTCATTATCTGGTTTAAGGAACCCTTAATTGCTCCTTGGATTCAATTGAAAACAACTTCACCATCCATCCTTAAGATCTGAATTTACTCAGCTACCTTGCCCTATAAACACTATCTTTAGAACTTGATCCAGTCTTGTTTTTTTGACACTTGACCCCATAGCCAAATGGTAAGATACATCCCTCTATCCATCTAAGTCAGTGATTCCACCACCAAATCTAAATCAAAACCCAAGTATAATCATAACTGGCCTAAAATCAATTAACTAAACAAAGTCAAATCATAAAGAGAGAACCCTCTCTCAGCATTAGGAAGGTGTTGATGCCTCGAAAATCACTACAACAACATTGGGGGATAACCACCCGGTCCAGACCTTAAAGCAGCTCCTTTTTCATTTGGTGTGGTGGCTCTGACTAGTTTAACTAGGTCCAGTTACCTTCTCCCTATTGCTATTGGTTTATGATGTATCTTTACATACCAATAGACAGGGATATCAGATCACTTCTTCTTGTTGATCAGGCAAGAGAATGACCCTTAAGATGATTTGGGTTCAACCAAGCCACAACTAAATTTTTGCCTCTTTGAGGAGAGGACTTAAAAGAATGTAGAATTTACTCTAAATTCAAGCTTATTCTATGATTCAAGAAAAAGAAACTAATCTAAATCCTATCTTAATTAGGCAGATATAGATCTAACCCAACTAAGAGCAAGATAATTAAAGTATTGAGATTTAAATATGTCTTGTTTATAATGAATATCAAGTTAATGAAGTAGTTCATTAACTGATATTATAGTTACCAGAACCCATCCCATTGAGACCTCTTAACTGAAATAATAAACCAACAACATTCAAGAAGTAGTTCATAAAAATGATATTAATTATCAAATCAGTAAATCCAATAATTGAATAATGATATGTGGAAATAGTTCACAACACATTACCATTCAATAAATCAGTTTTATAAGACAGATTTCAGAGTAAATAGTTACTCAGAAATCATATTTTAATTCATAAGAACAGAGATACCTAATAACAAGATTGAGACAATTACCCATATTGACAATAGTGCACAAACATGAATAAAATGAGACATTCCTGTTACCATAAAAATGAAACTGATATTTGAAACAGTAGTATTAAAAATACCAATTCATTGCATCCATTTCTTTGATCTTGGTCTCCAACAGTCCTTTACATTGCTTGAACTTCTGCCTTCAAAGCTAAAGCCACAATAGTGAAAACTCTGCCCCTCATACATAATTCAAGATACAAAGGAAAAAACCTCAATAATCCGCAAACTGAGATTTTCTCTCCTCTCTCCCACAATTCTAAATTCCTATTACAGTAGTGCTTTTTTAGAAGTCTACCATTGCAGAGGAGAGCAGCCCTTTATTACATTCTGCAATCTATTACTTATACTATCTGTGAAGGAATTCTTGAGAGGAAAGTTTGGTGAAGAGAAATCTGCTAAATCCAATTGCTGGAGCATTCTCATTGATTGAGATCCTTTTCTCCATATTTCTTCCACTGTCTTCCTGCAAAAAGAAATCAAAATAAATTAAAATGCAACAATAAAATCAACATGGAATTGTTGTCATTTAAATCAAATACAATCAAATTCTATAAAATATAAATTCTCTATTGATGCCTGGGATGATTTAATTGGCCAAGAATATCATTGACGAGTGAATCTGCAATTAGAAGAGGCCTGGACCAATGAAAATAAAACTCAGAAAAATGATTTTGTTTTCAAAATTCGTAGCTTGACCTTCTGCCTGATTTTTGACCCAATAAATGACCAAATATGTCAATGAAATCTCCTTAGAAATATTCTCCTTGATTTTATCTTTCCAATGAGCCGTCCTGAGCCTCATTTGGCCAAGTATAACTCATTCTCTGAGCTTCCAAAGTTGATGAGTCAAATCTAGCATGAATCTAGAAATTCTGTTGCTGGGCTAAAAATCGTAATTAAAAACCAATCCTAAATTAGTCTCTAATTAATTCTAATTTAATTGCTAATTATAAACTAAACTTATTATTAGTAAACTATTTATTAATTAATATCTAACTAACAATTATAATTGACTAATATAATTAACAAATTAATCTAATTTAATTAATATAATTAATTATTTATAAACTAATTAATCTAATCAATAATTAATTATATTTTAATTAAGTTAATTCTATTCTACATATTAAATAATTTAATTATTTTAAATATTAAATTAAATATAAAATTAAAACTAACCTTCCTACCTTACCTGTTTCACTCATACGTATGAGTGATGACTTAAAACTTTAAAGGCAAATCAATCATATTACATGGGTTTTAATTTTAAAATTTATGCCTTATGCCCATTCCATATTACTTAGCCCATGTTGCTCATATGTATGAGTATATTTTGTAAATTATATTAAACCAAAACAAGTTAATGCCTTAATACCCCTTTGCTTAATGCAACACGGTTTGACTTATCGGATCGGGGAGTGAGGGGATATCAATGTTTTAAACTTGCGACATATAAAAACTTCCCGATGCGATATTCAACTTTTGCATAATGCTTAACGAGCCATCGTACATCGGCAATCGGAGGTATAGAGTGTCGGGGATCGGCCATCGGGCTTTTAAAATGTGTCAAGTCAAATTCCCCGATCCGATATCGCATCGGGCCATCGGGGCATGGTATGTATCGGGGGTTTTTAAATATATCCCATAAAACTTCCGATCCGATATATATATATATATATATATATATATATATATATATATATATATATATATATATATTAAATTTTAGTTTAATTAAATTAATTATATTTTAAATAATAATTAATTTAATTAATCTGAGATTTAATATTAAAAATCAATTTTGATTTTGATTTTATTTTATGAGGGTTATTTTATAAATTACAGCCACTCCGAAAATTTTGGGTTTTCGAGATTAATAATTGATTTAGAAATTGGAGTAAACTTCTTAAATCTCGATACTTAATGATTTGGCCGAAAAATGAAAAATGTTAGTAAAACTCTCTATGAGTTAATATTTAAACTGAATGCATTATTGAACTAATTTATTTACAAAATGCGATATTGTACATTTTATGCATTTTTTAACCCAGGCTACATAAATAATCAGACTTTCAAAGGAGTGCCATTTTCAAACCAGTTGACCAAATGAGGCAAAACAAGCGTCAATGGGAAGCTTATAAAAAATCGATTCTAACAAAGCAATCAAAACAAGAATCCAAAGAAAATGTAAAATTAACAAAAGCGTAGGGCAATCAACTAAATAAAAATCCAAAGAGGTGTTTAGCCATAATTTTTATAGAAAGGGTCCCCATTATTTGAAGTGAACAAGTCAAAAATGGGGGGGGTTGTGTTTTTACCACAACAGAAGGCTAGATCCTAATCTCCAAAGTAGGTTTGTGGTTACCACTATCATTTCTTTCACAACAACTCTAGAGAAATTTTGGAGAGATAACACCTTTGAAGCATATTTTGTAATATATTTCTAAACTCTATGTCAAGACACTATTGGTTGACAATCGACATTTTCTTTCCATATTGTGAGAAGATCAACATTGTGAATATTTAAACAACCATCATTCTATGCTTCTTTATATTTATTTTTCCCTTTTTTATTTATGAGAATTATACGCTCATCATGAACCTTCCAGGGAGCTTCATAATGACATGAAAAGATAGACCCATTTCCCCATAGACAAGAATCAACACTGCATTTTGTGTGTCTTTATACTTTGTTGACTAAATGGTCATAATATTCGTGAGGTTTGCATCAAGAAAAATGTGAGGTCTTCAAAAGGCAGGGGTCATCATTAACACTTCAAGGAACCATGACATTTTGACTGTTGATGTCACGTGGGCTCCAGGCTGTAAATATTTGTCGAGGTAGCACTTTGTTGCATGAACATCCAATTGGTTGGACTGGTCCAGTGTTTCCATATTTTGAGCTCCTGGCAACCATAGGAAATCATTGATGTGTGTTGAACCTCTATGCTACCCCTCATACATGAGGAAAAATGTAGTTAAGATATATAAACAAACCAAAAGAAAAAACACATTGTTCCAAAACCATAAACAAAACATCAAAAGTAAAAGAGAATGAACCTATACCAAAATTCTTTAGCTCCAAGATATTTCTGAAGAACCAATTCATGACAAATATTTAATCTTTGAAGCATATACATAGAAATTATATGTGGGTCCTTAATAATATTTTCAATTTTTTTTGTATGCTCATTTTGTGGATGACAATGTGTGTTTGAAGGCATACAAAAATGTAAGTTAGGCCACTATGTTTTAGCTACACTTCACATAAAAAACAAAAAGTTGGGAAATACAAATGCTCGATCATGTCAGTCAGTTCAAAAGGACCCTTTGTCCAAAATGCCCTTGTACCCCTAAAACAAAATACATTAAATTTCCAACCAATTTATTATGAGGCAAATCCCCTAGTTGTTGATGCAAATATTGAACAGTTGCGGGTGCATTCTCATGGACATTATTCTTCAAGAAGAAAGAATATGTTCGCTGATTATGATGTCACATAATCATATTCAATAGGAAACATTGAAACTGAGGATGACATCGAAATCTTTGATAATAATATCTAAGTAGATGAAAAGCATATTCAGGCATTTCAACATTACAAATACGTGGATGCAACTAGTAAACATCACCACTAGGGAATAAAGTAAGGAATTACATGTCTAAAAACCCTTTAATATTATATCCGTTAATGGGAGATGTACTAATGTCAGGCGAGTCCACTGGTTCATCAGCTATAGAATTTGTGTTTCCAAGGAATCTTCTTATATGATCCACTATCCTACATTCATTAGGTATGCAAGAAAGAAAGGATAATGGATGATAGTTCAAAATATCCACCCCTCCCCTCCCTGTAATTTTTCAATGTCCTCATGAACTCTCCCTGTTCCATGCAGATCACTAGCTAAATATTGTAGCCTTCTACACACATGAATAGGTATTTTTGGTAGAGTAGTAATATAATCCATATCAATTACAACATCTTTGTAATATTTATCCATATGAATTTTTTAAATTAATGCATCCATCATAGACTATCTCTTCATATAGCATTCATAATATTTGGATTCAACACCATGTCTTCTGACAATAAAAAAATCAAGTTATTATACTTGTCGTGGAAGTTTCTTCACAATCAAATATATTTCCTACGGAAAACTAATTGTATTCCCATTATATTTATACTACCGACCACGAGCATGTTTCACTTACAATATTGGATTTACTCATTCTATTAGCATTTCTTCAACTTGTGTTAAAAATCAAAGAACCTCAGGTTGTTTATTATGGTCCATATTATTAAAGTGATATAAAAGGTGCGAACCTTTCTCACTCTTCCATATTTTACAGATGGACCCATCATTCCATATCACAACATGTATACCAGGACAACATTCATTATACACTTGGCACATTCGCGCAACAGAAAATTGATTAAACTTTCACCAAAAGTTTTTATGCACCTTAATCATTTATCTGCTAAAATGGTGGCAAACAGTTCCATTTTCTCTACCAAATAGCAATCTAGATTAAGGATGATGTTAAACAACTTGCCCAATTAGAGCATTGATTTGAACATTTGTTTGCATAAAATGATGGGAATCCATTCTTCTATATTGCTTGCAGTTGGGCTCATTCTAGTTAGATAAATAATAAATCATAATGTTAAAATGACATATTAAAAATGGCAAGTTAAATTTTTGAAGCGAATAGTAAGTTGAAAAAATAAAACATATACATTTTATTGCTAATTCCACCCTTCGAGCTAATGTTATCGAACCGAAAAATGTTTCCTTAGTTGTGAATTTATTTCTCCATCATTACTCACTCAAATATTGTTCTAGAAAAAAACATAAAATAAAATATGCATTAAGAAATTACAAAATATATATTGAAATGTACAAAATCTCTGAAAATAAATCCATTTGGAGCACTTGTCTTGTCTGAATAGTTTGAGTATGCATATACTCTCTAGAAATAGCAATATTGTCTACAAAGTTTGGTCATGAAATTCTTGCTACCACATTCAAAATAGAATGTCACAAATTATCAACCATCCAAGGAAGCATACTATTATCAGTAAAACCATCTAATGTTGCAAATTGTTGAATGGCATCATTATGATTATTTTTCATTATTACATATCTTCCATCATTTCTATAACACTAATATTTTCCACTTCTATGAAGGCTCTCTATGAAAGCACAAAGTTCCTAAATAGGATTAATATCACCAATATTTACAGTACATAAAAAATTAGGAGATACACAACATCGATGAAAATAAACGTTTCAACGAAATATTCTTTCAGCAAAACAACCAACTTTTCATACTTACAGTTAAAGAGTTCATTTCTTTGAGTTCAAAAAGATCTCGAAGAGTTGAGAATATTCACTATATAGTTGCAGCAAGGAATTCCCCACCCCATATTTCCAGCTGGATGTTCTAAATTCTCAGCCATGTCAGCAAACATATTACTATCACCAAATAAACCAGATGTTGCAAATTGTTCATTGGTATCATCGTGCCATCTTCCAATATTCCATTTCTTACGTTGTTTGTAGAGGAACCTTGGTTCTCACTTGTATGAACAGTCTCTTTGTAAAACAATGCTCCAAACTAAGCTTATTTTTTAGAAAATTTTGGTGCTATGGAAAAATTTAAACATCTTCAACATCCACGAAAATGAACATTTGAATAAAATGTTCTTCACATGAAACTACTCATGTTCCCATACTTACAATTAATGGCTTTTTCATGTTGATGATTTCTTAAAGTTATTTTATTTTGCTGATACACAACTATTCTACGCACATTTATCACAACCTTATCTCATTCCATTGTTGGTGATATTTATTTTCTCTTTGATATCTACTAGTAGACCGAGGTATTTCAAAGTACACTTGCTTGTTCCTTTACGTATCATTTCTACAAAAAAAAATATTCTTTTGTAATTCAAATTTTCAATCCTACATCTTATCTTACATCTTAAAGAATTTCAAATATTCATGTTTAGTAAGTTTAAAAATCAACTAAATTTCAATAATAAATAAGTTTAAATTCTAACAACAAGCCTTTCAAATCACAAAGATATACATAAATAGACAATATTTCAAATATTGCAATACATAAAGAACCATCAATTACATGATTTCATATAGGAAATAACAAAAGATTGTATACATCCACTAATAGATAACAAAAGTTGACACAAAACGGTGCATTTTTCAATCTACAAAATAACACATCAACACAAGTAATCTCAGTAAACAATCCAAATTTGTATTACGATGATCATCAAAATATGTCTCGAAAGATTAAACAAACATGACATCTACAACAATATATAGAAAACAACATGTTGAAGCCTCAAAGGCTATATCATGATATCCACCGGCAATAGTGCTATATTAACAATAGAATCTGTGTTTATATAAATAGAGAAAACATTTACATTTTCAATAAGATCATTGAAACCTTCAACCAATTTCACATGGAAACCAAATCTTTCTAAGAGGGAGACACCATCGAAAAACAAATTTGTACATAATCCAATATGTAAATCATATAGATTTAATTGCACTTCCATGCAACCCAACATAATAAATTTTCATTCATCTACATGAAAGCATAGGTAGCTTGGCTATTTACTATTTATATCTATTGTGATAGTATCAAGAAATCTCCATCTGAACCCCTAGTCATCTTCAAAATATTACAAGCTTCATTCATTCGAAGCTTGGCCAAATTCAAAATTTTCTATCTCTTAAAGTGACCAAACAAATGTAGAACCATTGCTTAAAAAACAAAGCATCTAGTTCCCATAAAATCCCGATGAGATACACTATATGTTAGTGGTAGGATTAAATGAAAAATCCCATACGTTTCTTATAAGATCCAAACAATAGATAGTGTAACCATAAGAAGGGTAATCATCATAATATTTTTCTAAATAAAGCCAAAAAACATTTCTTTTATGAAAGATAACCTTCCTTGGGGGAATTACACCAACAAAAGGAGGTTTTGTGCTTCTCCAAACCATGTCTACACTAGTGTAGATAAAAAAATGTGATTCCATATTTTTTCACACATGTTTCAGCATAACCCAATCATATTTACTTGGACTAAATTTCTCCAACAAAAAAGAAGAATCCCCACTCTCCAAGATTAATACCTCTAGGATTTCTAAAGGTCTTTGTAAAAGGGGTTACTATGAAATAATTCTTAGAATATAAAGAACTTTTAGGTGCACTACACAAAATCATCAATCCAACAGTACATTAAATTTTTTATACATAATGAAGAAAAGGAAAAAGCAATTGAGATATTCTCAATAGAGATTGGCAAAGAAATAAATCCAAATTCTCTTTTGTCCCATCAATTGCAAGCAACAAGGAAATCGAGTTTTCCAATAGAGAACTCCATTCTTTATAAACTAGCCAAAATTTTGTCAGCACTAATAAAGGAAGCCAATGTAATATAAGCTCTAGAATTTCAAATGGTAGAAAATTTCAAACACTTGGGTCCATGACAAAATCAATGACTTTACAAAAAGAGAAGTAATAATTGTATGTTACATTGTAATGGATAAGATTTTCAAAAATACTTATCTTTTCAAACATGAAAATTATGATGTTAAACATGATAAAAATATGCTTCGTGAACACTTGTAAAAAAATGAAATATATTTTAAAAAATTAACATTATTCAAAAAATGAACATTATTTAAAAGAAATTAACGTTGCAAAATTTATAATATTTCAATATTTTTTGCATTACTAAACAAAAAAATACAAACAAACAAAAAATCAAAAACAAAACAAAACAAAACAAAAAAACAAAACAAAACAAAAAACAAAATGTTTATTCTTAAAAAACATTATTTCAACTAACATTGCTTGAAGAATAACATTACCAAGAAAAAAAACATTTTTTCTAAAATTACCTTTCTATGACAAATGTGAAATGTTAAATGAAAAATGTTAGATGCTAAATTTCAATTTCAATCGAATTTCCATTATTTTTTTCTACTTCTCCCAATTATTGAATCCGCATTAATTTTTTTTATCAATTCATCGTGGCATTAGATCTGACAATCTCCTAAATCCTCACCCTAGTTTTTTCTTGCTTGCCACTAGGGTAACCACCTTAGATTGATTTGTTTTCAACTATTTTTCTCGTAGATCCAAGCTAGGTTTGTGACTTGTGGCATGGTTTCATTCTTCCCCACTTCTCCATAACCAGATTAACAATGACGCTACTGAAATTGTATTCATGTCTCTACCATGTGTCTGATAATTGCAAAGGCAAGGAAACCCTCTACCTAACTCTAACTTTCATTCTTGTCTTACATTTCTTTTAGATTCACTATGCTTGTCACTAAATTATGACAGTCTTGTCGAATTGTTCACTCATTCATCATCATCTCTTTTTCTTATGGAGACGAGCTCGGTTTCCGACGTACAACAAGATTTGTTTCTTCCCCTCTGCTTCACAACCACATTAAAAAAAACACTTCTTGAACCATGTGTGTTTCTCTAGTCTCTGTATTACAATAGAAAAGTCAAGGAAACCCTCTTCCAAACTCTAACTTTCATTCCTATCTTACATACTTTTTAGATTCACTATGCTTGGTACTTAATTATGGTTTTCTTTCAGTATTGTTACCGCCACTGTGACCATTTTGCAGGGAAATCCTTCTTCAGGTGAAATATAATATATGAAGACTATGGAAATATCTATGCTATTACTTATTAAAAGGGGCTTCCATTATGCTCTAAGGTTTTCATTTGTTTTTATTTTATGTATTCGTTGGAGTTTTTAGGGTTTCATCGGAGCTCTGTTTCTGACCTCCACTACAATTTTCCTTTTCCACATTTCTCAAGAACCAGATTAATAACTAAACTATATTGGTTTTGCTAGAAATTTGTCAACCAAGGGGTCTCCCAAATGTGAGGTCCCAACGAGACCTCACACTATTTGGAGTAGGAGCCCCATGTGGAATATCAACCCAGTGGACATGTATTCATATAGATATGTTGTGGCTCTTACTATAAAAAAAAGAGAGTAGTACACATGTGCCTTCGAAATCAATGGGGTTTTCCTGGTGAGTGTTTGATCATATGTGTATTAGAGTTATTTCACAAAAAATGGGAGGAGAAATGATCCTCTAAGAGAGAGGTAGTAGTACTACCTTAGCAGAGACACACATGAACAAGAAGGGTTCATTCAAAATCAAGCAGAATAGTCCATAGAGATGTGAAGGTCATTGAAACCAATATGATGAGGAATATTTGTCTAATATCCAGTGGAATAGTCCATGAAGATGTGACAATAATAATACAAATTACATCACATTGTCAATATGATAAGTACCAAAATAACTGAAATAGTTCAACTACTTTAGCACAGATGAAAGAAAACATGAATTACAAACATTCAAAGAATACTCTTACAAATATGCATAATCCATGCATGAAGAACTTGTTGGCCTTGGAGGCTTCTGTTATTAAGTAAAATTTCCAAGACACATGTATGTAATGAATATCACTAGGTCCAATAGTGGAGCATTAGAGCCACTCCTTTCTTCTAAACTTAATTGATCTATCTCTCTAGTGGCTTGAGGTAGGATCCATGGTGAAAAGTCCTTTGCTCATACACGAGGTTGTATATATATCCAAGGGGTGATGCTTCACCCTCCTTATGACTCTTTGACTACCCTCATGACTTTTTGACTTCTTATGACCTTTCAACTTACATGATTCTTAATATTCCATGTTGGTCCCTTGGAATTCCACTTTACAATACATTTTGAATATACATGATCCACAAAGATGATGTGGCCTATGACAACTCATGACATGACATTACTGGCATGGAATTATTGATGACGTAGGAGTGTCACACTACTATTTTTGTTGTGTCTATGATATATACTTGAGAATGCTTTTGTCTTCCTCCTCATGAATTGGTGATAAGGAGTCTTTAGTGATCTTCAATCTTGGGTTGTGGTCACAAATTGGTGTCCCTTTGCTTTTCCATGATTGATCAGCTTTCATGTCTAGCTAAAAATATTTCTTTTAGCATGCTTCCATTTTTCACCTCCTTCTTTATCATCCTATCATGGTGTGAGAGAGTACCTGCATTTGTAATTCACTTATGGGGAGATGACATCAACCTAAAAAGCGCCTTGTCTAAGATAGTGGATTTTGAACCATTAAATGAGCCGGGACCAAGTGACAGGTCAAGAGAGAGGGTTCAATGACTCTGAACCTAAAAAGCGCCTTGTCTAAGATAATGGATTTTGAACCATTAAATGAGCCGAGACCAAGTGACAGGTCAGGAGAGAGGGTTTAATGACTTTGAAATTTCACATTTCAAGTAGCCAATAGTGAGGCTTCATCACTAAGTCTGTGCAGTGGGTAGTTCAGGCCAGACTAAGGGAAAAAACTGCACAGTCCAAGGTGACAGTGAGGGAGGCTGAGGGGATGGACACGAGGAGGACATACATTGTTGTTTTAGGAGGAAATAGAGATTGGACTACTACAAAAATTCATGGTTCGGAGAAATAGGGAAAGCACTTGATTCTTGTGCTTGTGGGGTGCGTATTTAGGACCATGATGGGAGGAATGATTTCACAATCGTGGAGGTTAAGGTTGGGCCTTAGGCATAGAAACTATGCAGTGCAACAGTCCTGGGAGGCAAGAATTGTGAATTGCGTAGTGCCAAGGGTCAAGGTCACACCTTGAGGTCTAGAAATGTGTAGTGCACAATCTAGGCAAGATAGGTGGATCCAGGTTGCTTGGTCGGGAAGCTTCTTCAGAAATGATTAAGTGTGAGACCAGTGAGAATGATGTGTATAGTGATAAAGCTTCAACTGCGATCTCACACTCAAAGTACTTGAAGATGTAACAACATAGATCACCCATGACACATGAAAAACAAATTTCCCTCTGTGTGACCAATTTATTACCAGTTACAAAAAATGTGACACTTAAGATACACTTTGTGATGACTGTGACGATACTTGTGCAACAATGCTCAAAACTTTGTGAATGAGTGCGACCAACATTTACATGGTTAGAAAAACTCATATAACAAAAAGTATAACCCTAAAACCATAATAATAGGCCTTTAGATGTTGTGCGATAATCAATATGAGAAAAGATGACGCTTTTCCTACATTGTAAATGGGACAAAAACACCTAATGAAAATACATGAAATGAGTTTCAATTTTTGCGACAATACATGACATTGAAGACATAATGGTGTGGCAATGATAAGGTTTCCTTCTTCAACTTAATAAGAGGTGTTCTTTGTTTTTCATATTTATCCTCCAAAAGGCTGTAAACCACATGGAGCCTTGATGCAGTCTTGAAAATATTCCACTGTTCCTTCATCTTCTTACCTGATGATAATCATTTTTCCTCAGCTCCTTAGGTGTCATCTAACATGTCTTCCTTCACCGTCTCCTTATTTATCATATTTACATAACATGGTAGAGTTCATGTGTCTATAATAAACTCATGACAAGACAACATCATTTTGATAAACCCCTATCTAAGATGCTGCATGATGATCCGTTGACTGAGATGAAACCATTGGTGGGCCAAGAGAAAGGCCTAGTGACTATGGATTTTTGTAGTTCAGGCATTCAAGGGTAGAGCTTGGGCTCTGAGATTAGATAATTCATACTTCAGTCGAGGTTGAGGAAGCATATTGTGCAATTTGGGAGCTTATCAAGCTAAGCTGAGGGGTTGGGTAGTAGTTCAAAGAATTGTGTAGTTCTAAAAGATAGAGGGGACTAGGTGATAGTTCAGTTATAGGAGTCAGGGCATGGGCTTAAGCACTTAGGTTGAAAAATGCATAGTTCTAGGAGTCAGAGACTGCACATTACACAACCCAAATAGACAAGATTTCTACATAAGGGGTGAGACTGCACAATGCACAATTCAAGAGGACTGGATGAGGCTAGGTTGTTGTGGGATCAGTGAAACTGATATGAAAATTGGTAGAAATTGACTCTGATCACACATTTAGACACTAGGAAACACATCTTAGATCATATATAACAAATGAACACATACTCCCCTTAGTGTGACAACCTTTGCGACAACTTATGACAAGTGCAACACTAAAGATATATTGTGCAATGATAACAAAGACACTTTTGTGATAGTACATGAATCTTTGTAAATGAGTGTAAAACATGCCAAATTAATGAGAAAAAAACATTATCACAAATATTTCCCCTTAAACAAAACCAAAACTCCACATTGCATGATAAGTGGAAATTTCCATGCCAGAAGAGGACATTTTCTATATGAAGATAAAAATGGGAACGACCCTTGAGATAGATGAAAAAAGTGAAAACAACACATTCCAAAGAGAAGATAACATGAAAAAAGACTAGTTAGAGTACAAGAAATTGAAAGTGACAACTGAAAATATGTAAGTGACACACGTGAAAACAAAGGTGCATTGGAGCTACAGTTTGCAAAAATCACAGAAATAGAAGTAAAAACGCATATATAATGTGATAAAATATCATTGAGTATGAATTGACTATAGAAATTGATTAGACATCACACATGCATAGTCCTGATAGGAAAGTGTTATGCTTTTCCATTCTTGCGTAAAAGATGCACTCATGCACTTATTACAGACTGAGCAGGTGTGAGGAAGTGAATTCAAGACTTCCAATCCAGGAAGGAAGCTTAGAGGCATCAGCTGACTAAGAGGTTACTATGGAATGACCTTTTAATATCCAGAGAAGGCTTCAAAATTTGGGCGTAGACAAAATTTTGGAGGGTTTTTTCGTAACGACAACACTTGGTGACACACTCGTAGAACTACATCTTCTCTACCATGGTCAATTATTTTCGTAAAGGGTATAGTTCTTTAGGAAGTATTGATTCATTGTTTAGATTACCATAGATTCCACACTTACCTTGTGCATAAACATAGTCACTTTCTGTTGGGTCCCTATAATACTAGTGATTACCCCATTACTATTGTAGTTATACCCCTTATTTATATTGATGTACCCATGTAGTGCCCATATTGTTACTATTGTGCCACATAGAAGCCCACTATTGTTATTGTTGTGCCCTACAATATTATTGTTATGTAGGCTTTGATTGTATTGGGACCACTTAGACTCCTATATATAGAAAGGAGGTATTTTCATTTGTATCATCCAAGAATTGTTCATTTATGTAATGTAAAGGAGGTTGCCCCCTCGAAGAGGCTGAATTCTAAGGCGTGGATCTCTCTTTTCTATCTTTTTGTGAGCTGGTTTCATAACATTTGGTATCAGAGCTTTGGATTCTAGGGTTTCGCTGCTCCAAACAGGTCATCGTGGCATTTTCGCTATAACTTTTTTTCTGTGACGTTTCAGAAGTCGCAAAAAAAAACCCATTTGAGAAGACATCGCGCTGAACCTTGGGTCCAAATTTCAGAGATTTTCGCGCGATATTTTCGGAGATATGATCTCAGGAAGTTGGTCTTTTTGATGACTCCTGAATTACACTCAAAACAGGTGACCTGGGGAAAATCGTCATAACTTTCTTTCTAAGCATCGGATTGAAGTTTCGTAAGAAGGTACAGAAAGAGGACGGACTGTAGTTTCTTGTGGGTGTTTTTCAGATCCAAAGGTCGAAACAGTGACTCGTGGCACGTCGTACAACTTCGCTCTACTGAACCAGTCTAAAAGCAAGTCACCGTGGGAGATTTCACATAACTCTTCCTTGGAGAATCCAATTTGGCTGAGACTTGTGGCATTGGAAAGAGGACGCAGAAGGCTACTACAGGTAGCAATTTCAGAATTGGATGATCCAAAATTATAGAGATACATCAGATTCAATATCAGGCTTCTATAAAGTGAAAAAAGGTGTGTAGTTTTTTTTTTAATTTTTATGTAAGCTTGGTTTAACGGAATTCAAAGGGCATAGTAAAGCATTATTATAGGTAACTGATGCCCCGAGGAAAGAAAATGCAAACACTTAGTAAGGAACCTGAAAGCTCTAGCATGACTCATGAAGAAGAGGAAGAAATGCTACATGATATATCAAAATTACAAGAACAAGTGCAACAAATGTCACGCTCACAAAAGCTAACAGAAGCTAAGATAAGTGGCGTAGAATCTAAGGTAAATGGCGTGGAATCTAAGATAAAGGGCATGGAAGCTAAGATGGAGGATTCGATGGCAAATTTGAAGATAGATTTGAATACAAACATGGAAGAATTGAAGAAGTTGCTACAAGAAAGGGTCACTAATGGTGAAAAGGTAGTAAAGGAAACTCATGATGAGAACAAAAGAAATGTTAATCATGATTCCATAGACTCTAATGTTGGATCAAAGACTCACCATGTTCCAAAAATCGATATGAGGAAGTTTGATGGCAAGGATCCCGCCACATGGATATTACAGATGGAGCAATTCTTCGATCTCAATAATGTGCAAAACACACAAAAGGTACGTATGGCAACTTTATATTTGGAACCAAATCAGTTTGTATGGTATCAATGGCTTTGTTCTCGTAAACCATTTATCACTTGGGCCATTTTTACGGAAGAATTAATAGCACATTATGAGGATACAAAAAGCAACACCTTTTTTAGCCAATTGATAAGTCTCAAACAAAAGGGTTCAATAATGGAGCACATTGAGGAGTTCCAAAAATTGAACATAAGGGTAAAAGATATTCCAGAAGATCATAGGATTGATGTGTTCATAGGGTCTTTAAAGGATAATATCCAACATGATGTGCGCCTTTGGGAACCTGATTCATTAGAGAAGGCATTCAGGTTAGCAAGAAAAATGGAAAGCAAAATTATGGCAACTAGGAAGCATACCATTCACAACTATAAAGAAGGAAGTGTTGTTGCCCATAGTCTTCCACAACCTACAAGGTTGACACCACAAAAATTGGAAGAAAAAAGAGCAAAAGGGCTTTGTTACAATTGTGATAGCAAATACACAAAAGGTCATAAATGTGCTGAGAAGAAATTATTCTACATAGATTGTGAAGAGGAAGAAGAAAAGGAGCAAGAAAGGTCAAAAGAAGAGGATATATTCCAGGAACAAAGCCTAGATGAAGAACAAATAAATCCAACCATATCTTGTAATGCATTGGCGGGAATTACCACTCCTCAAACCATCAAGATAGAAGGACAAATCAAGAAGAAAAAGGTAATAGTGTTGATTGATTCAGGAAGCACCCACAATTTTATTCATTGTAGGGTAGCAAAAGAATTGAATTGCTTCCTATATCCAGCTCCAGAGTGTCAAGTGATGATTGCAAATGGAGGAACAATAAATTGTTCTGGAAAGTGCCATAATATCAAGCTATCCATGGGAGAATATGTATTGACTAGCCCAATGCTTTCCATTCCAATGGGAGGTGCTGATGTTGTACTAGGAGTCCAATGGCTACAATCCTTGGGTACAATAGCTTTTAATTTTCAAGAACTTTTCATGAAATTTTCTGTGGAAGGAAAGGAAGTTGAATTAAGGGGTATTGCAGGGAAACCAGGAAAGATAATCAGCTCTAATGGAATGACAAAGCTTCTAAAAAAGGAGCAAAGAGGTGTAATTGCACAATTATGTTCACTAGATGTTTCCACATTGGAATCATCTATTTCTCCAGATCTCCAAAAAGTCCTGGACAATCATTCCAAGGTATTTGATACTCCCAAAGGTCTCCCACCTATGCGTGATCATGATCATGCTATTCATCTAATTCCAGGAAGTGTTCCTCCAAACATCAGGCCGTACAGATATCCATATGTCCAAAAAAGTGAAATTGAACGTATGGTTGCAGAAATGTTAGAGGCTGGTATAATTCAACCGAGTCAAAGTTCTTTCTCAGCTCCAGTAGTATTGGTGCACAAGAAGGATGGATCATGGCGCATGTGTCTAGATTATAGGGAGCTCAACAAGCTCACTATTAAAGATAAGTTCCCCATTCCTGTTATTGATGAATTACTGGATGAATTGCATGGATCAATTTACTTCACCAAGTTGGATCTTCGTTCGGGATATCATCAAATTAGAATGAAGGTCGAAGACATTCCGAAAACAGCATTTAGAACTCATGAGGGTCATTATGAATTTTTGGTCATGCCTTTTGGCCTTACCAATGCACCTTCAACATTTCAAGGTTTGATGAATTCAATTTTCAAACCATTCCTTAGAAAATTTGTGTTAGTATTTTTTGATGATATACTAATCTACAGCAAGTCTTGGAAGGATCATGTTGAACATGTTGACAGGGTGTTACAACTATTGGAGGAGAAACAATTATATGCAAAAAGATCCAAATGTTTCTTTGGAGTCCAGGAGGTGGAATATTTGGGTCATATTGTATCTCATGAAGGAGTTAAGGTAGACCCTAGCAAAATTAAAGCCATTAAGGAATGGAAAATCCCCACATCCATAAAGCATCTGCGAGGATTTCTTGGGTTGACAGGGTATTATCGCAAGTTTGTTAAGAATTATGGGAGAATAGCGGCACCTCTAACAACATTATTGAAGAAAGATTCATTTTCATGGAATTCAGAAGCAACAAAGGCCTTTGAACATCTTAAAGAGGCAATGTGCCAAGCACCGGTCTTAGCTACGCCGGACTTCACAAAAACCTTTATTGTGGAATGTGATGCTTCAGGAAATGGAATTGGTGCTGTTCTAATGCAAGATGAAAGACCCATTGCTTTTGAAAGTCGTCCAATCAAGGGAAAGTTTTTAAGAAAAGCTATTTATGAGAAGGAAATGTTGGCAATACTCCATGCACTTAAGAAATGGCGACCCTACCTAATGGGAAGACACTTCAAGGTAAAAACGGATCATGATAGCCTTAAATACTTTTTAGAACAAAGATTATCCTCTGAAGAGCAACAAAAGTGGGTCACAAAGATGTTGGGTTATGACTTTGAAATCATCTACAAAAAAGGGAAGCAAAATGTGGTGGCAGATGCACTCTCAAGAAAGGATGAGGATGTGGAAGCATTGTTGTGTGCCCTTTCTATTATCCAACCAGATTGGATAAACGAAGCAAGGGAGGAATGGAAGAATGACGAAGAAGTGTGGGCACTTATTCAAAAGCTACAACAAGATTCCAGTACTTCTGATACATTTAGCTGGAAAAATGATTCGTTATGGTACAAAGATCGCTTATACCTCTGTAAGAATTCCCAGCTAAAACAAAAGATTCTTATGGAATTGCACACTTCTCCCTTAGGAGGGCACTCAGGATTTTTAAAAACTTACCACAGGGTTAAGAAGGAATTTTTTTGGGATGGCCTTAAATCAGATATTCAAAAGTTTGTGGCGGAATGTTTGGTTTGCCAGCAAAATAAAGTTGAAACAATTAAGACACCGGGTCTATTACAACCTTTATCCATTCCAAGCCAACGTTGGGAGGAAGTTTCAATGGATTTTATCACAGGTTTACCCAAGTCTGAGGGAAAGAGTGTCATCATGGTGGTAGTTGACAGACTTACGAAGTATGCACACTTTTGTGCATTATCACATCCATTTAAAGCCAGTACAGTTTCTACTGCATTTATGGAAACAGTTCAAAAGCTACATGGAAACCCAAAGATTATTGTAAGTGACAGAGATCCCATTTTCACTGGAAATTTTTGGACAGAATTATTTTCTTGTCTTGGTACTCAGTTAGCTCATAGCTCATCTTATCATCCTCAATCTGATGGGCAAACTGAGATAGTAAACAAATGTTTGGAAGGATACCTTCGTTGCTTTGTATCTGATAAACAGACACAATGGGTCAAATGGTTGCCTCTGGCTGAATGGTGGTATAACACTTCCTTTCATACAGCAACAAAAATGACCCCATTTATGGCACTTTATGGGTATCAACCACCATCCATCACATCATATTTAAGAGAAAATTCTAAGGTTCAGGCAGTGGAACATCACATCGAACATCAACAACAAGTCCTCCAACTCTTAAAGGATAACCTTGTGTTGGCACAGAATAGAATGAAACAACAGGCAGATCAGCATCGCAGTGAAAGAAGTTTTGATGTAGGTGATTGGGTATTCCTACGGCTACAACCATATAAGCAAATGTCCCTCAAGCAAGCTAAGAAGGATAATAAATTATCACCAAAGTATTATGGTCCGTACAAGGTGTTGCAAAAGATTGGTACTATGGCATACAAATTGGAGCTTCCTGCAGCTTCTCGATTGCACCCAGTTTTCCATGTTTCATGCTTAAAGAAGGTTATAGGCGACAAGCTCCCAGTTCAAACAATATTGCCAGAACTTGACGAAGAAGGAAAAATTATATTGGAACCGGAAGCAGTTATAGAAACAAGAACTCGACAGCTACGAAATCGATCAATTTCAGAGTACCTTATCAAGTGGAAGAACTTATCCGCTGAAGATTCCACATGGGAGGACGAGAATTTTATGCAGAAGTATCCTGAACTACTCAAGTGTTGAGGACAACACTTTTTTGAAGGAGAGGGGCATGTTGGGTCCCTATAATACTAGTGATTACCCCATTACTATTGTAGTTATACCCCTTATTTATATTGATGTACCCATGTAGTGCCCATATTGTTACTATTGTGCCACATAGAAGCCCACTATTGTTATTGTTGTGCCCTACAATATTATTGTTATGTAGGCTTTGATTGTATTGGGACCACTTAGACTCCTATATATAGAAAGGAGGTATTTTCATTTGTATCATCCAAGAATTGTTCATTTATGTAATGTAAAGGAGGTTGCCCCCTCGAAGAGGCTGAATTCTAAGGCGTGGATCTCTCTTTTCTATCTTTTTGTGAGCTGGTTTCATAACACTTTCATTCCTTTAATTGATTGAACACAAACATGAGATCAACAATCACACAATATTTCGAATCAGGATAGGGTAATGAAGTTTGTGAGTTTTCGATTTTTAGAGTATAGTTTCTCATCTATGGTGTTTGTCCACTGCTAGTAGGCTTAGACAATACCTCAAAAAATACATTTCAAGAACACAAACATTGATCTGCTGCCAACGACCTTGGACAACACCCCTATGAAGTTTCTTGCTTCACCTTTCTACGCAGGAAGCCTTTCTCTTCTTTCACCATTATTCATTTATTTAAAGATTTTTATGCACCGACAATTTATTATTTATGGGAGGAAGAGGGATCCCGACTTATTGAGAGAAGGAGAGGTTGTGCCTTCAGAGAAGCATATTGTTAGGTTCCCATTTTGTCTATTTTTGACTGTATATTTTGCCATTGTATTACCCTCTTCAACCCTTAAGTGAAAGCCTTTACTAAGTGTTTTGGCTTAATCACTCCAAGAGGTACAGAATAACTTTCCTCATTACTACATGTTTAATTATTTAACACGTAATCATGGTATCTTTATAATTATTCTCTGAAGTTGATTAAAGTGTTGACTAATTGCTGAAACTGCCTAACTAGCAGGATCACATTTTGTCGTTGCTAAAACAACGGAAACAATGCAAACTGTGAAGCTGAAACAGCAAGAACACGATGAACCTCGATGCTGAAACACCACGAACAACATGCACACTTGGAGGAACAGTTGGGATTTGCGTAACAAATCTGCATCGGCAAAAGAGTCTGACCGATTATTATATTGGTCGTAATGATCACGATCCTCATGGTTGTAACAATATTTTGTTATCAAGAATTGAATTTCTTATTTTTGGTACAAAAGGGTTGAAACCGAATGTATGAAAATATGTTGTAATAGATGTCTCCTCTATAAAGAGGAGACATCTACAATAGAGAAGGGGGGTAACAACTTGTAATAGAGAACTTGTAGTGAAGTGATGAGACTGAATCTCTTTCTGTAATATGGTTTATTGGGAGATGAATACAATTCTGTTATGAGTATTTCATTTTAATTCCTCTGTTCTGGGGAATCTTGTGAGAAGGACAGGGCCCACCTTCATCACAAGATTCACCCATCTTCTTTCTGTTGTGTGGTGTGTGTGTGTGATTTCTATTTAATTTACAATTACTGCTTCTAATGATATTTACTTTTGCTAAAACTTTGTTTTCCTTTTAGCTGATTGATGTTGCATATGAGTACCTCACCGGTGATTAGGATTCACAGAGTGTATGTGTGAACTGGACAACAGAGGTAGGTGCTGAAAGTCCTTACTCTGAGGATGGGGTCCTGATCCTTTGTTGCAGGACAACCATCACTTCCTTTTGCAGACTTGTTTCTTTTAAGTTATTTGTTCTTACTTCATTTTCTGCAATAGCATGTAACTACTGTAACTGTTGTAACACAGAGTAGGGATTTCATAAGATAGTAGACTGTTTATACTACAACTTTTAATACCATTAAGATTGAGTACATAGAGTACGTAGTCACCTTTGGAATAATCAGACTTTCCCGGGTTGATAATTAATGTGGCACTCGACTGTTTTATCATTAAACAATTAAAGTGACCATCATTTTGGCGCCGTTGCCGGGGAAGGCGACTGAAGATTTTATGGGTATTAACATTTCTCTTTAGAAATGCAGGATGCATGAGAGGACACAAGAAGGTTAACCATTCAGGTGGCAAAGGCAAGGGAGGAGGAAGAAAAACTTTTATTGACGATATTATTTCAAAAGCTGAGACATCCCAAAGGTTAAGCTCTCGGAGGCCACAGATCCAACACTCTTCCCAGACAGATTTTCAGACAGAGGAAGTAGTAGGGCCAGTGAGGATTATAAAATCATCAGAATATACTGAGGAACTGGTGGAAGAAGACGAAAGATCAGTGGAAGAACCAATAGAGGAATTTAAGGTGGAGGAACAGTGTAGGACATTGAAATTCCAACAGAAAATTCTAAAGACCGGGCAAGCGCATTAGGAAAACAACCAATGGAGGATAACAATGAAGGAATTTTCGGTGGAGTTCACAGAATAGAGGGAAGGGGAGAAAATTATCTCTCCACCCTGGAATTCCCCATTGGAGATCTCCCCAGAGGAGCAACTCCTATGAAGAATATCCCACTTTCGGCATTACCCAATTTCCATGGGTTATCCACATAAGATCCTGATGAATTTCTTTTTGAATTTGATATACTGTGTAGAAGCTATGACTATGGTAATTCTTCTCAGAAATTAAAATTGTTTCCTGCCACATTAAAAGGTAATGCATTAAGATGGTTCATGAGCCTGGGAGCTCATGTAATTACAACATGGGACCAGATGAAGGAGAAATTTTTGGTTAAATACCAAGATTATTGTCGAACAAGGGAAAGGAAGGAGGAATTATTCAAGCTGACTCAGAAGGAGGATGAAATTCTAGAAGACTTCTTGGAAAGGCTACAATATAACTTATAGTGATCTGATCATCCTGATATGAGTAAGTATATTCTCAAGTCAATACTGCTAAGAGGGGTACGAGATGATTGTTTAGATATGCTAAATATGCTTGGAAAAGGAGACATATCTAAGGAATCCTATGATGAGATTATCAATCTGTGTAAAAGATGTTCAAGAGGAGCAGCAAGCAGACCAAAGAGCAAAGACAATACATACTCAAGAGTCCAGAAATCAGCAAGTGGAGGAGCAACACGGGCCGAAATAGGTAACTTACTTGAAGAATTTAAAAGTGAAATGTTAAGCTCTTTTGCTTCACAAATTGATACCTTGCAGGTTAAAAAGAAGCAAGCAGAAGCAGAAGCTGCTCTGGCTATTTTCTGCTCTAAATGCAGGGAAAAACACCCACTAAGGGAATGCCCCCTGGACAAGGTACCAATCTGCACTATCTGTCAAAAGGACCATGAGACTCAACAATGCCCTTCTTTACCAGGAATAAAGGCAGCACTGCAGTCAACTGAAGAAGAAGCTGAAGCAGTGTACCTCCTCACACAGAAAAGATAATGGCAACCACGAGGACCAGGTACGAATTCTAACATGTCGTTTAATCGTTGGAATAATCATCCTCCTTTTCGAACAAATTACCCGCCCTTCAACCAAATGCAGTACCCACACCTTAATCAAATGAATTTTCCACCCATGCAGCAACCAAGCCCTCCTTTTGTTGATCCTACGATGTGGAATCCCTGGGATTTACAGCAAACCTATTTTAATCAATGGAACCCGAATTGGACAGCTCCACAGATCCCATTTCCAAACCAATTACCTCAGTATCAGCAATCTCTCTCCTTACCATCAAATGCCCCACCTAATAATCAGACAACAAGACCTCAGGTGCCTGTACAACCTAACCCCAACCCGAATAATAATAAAGCTCTGCAAGTAATTGATGTTCAAAACCAACTAGTTTCCCCTATGAAATGCAATGACATTCATTTACGCTCTGGAAGAATACTTGAACCCATTATTTATGACATCACTTCTGATTCTGATAAAGAAGAAATCGGAAAAGAAAAGTCATCTAATGCTGAAACAGTTGGATCATCCTCTAATAACAATGATAAAACAGTTGAAACATCCTCTAAAAAGATTGCTAAAGCAGCAGAGCCACCATTCCCTAAACGTTTGGCTCTTACCAAAACACTTGATCCACCTGCTTTTAATCTGTTAGGAGAGCTGCAGAATTTATATGTTAAAATTCCACTCTTACAAGCACAAAGAGATGTACCGATTTATGACAGAATTGTTAGAGATATTTGTATTAAGAAACCTGGGAGAAAAGCTAAAGACCCCCTCACAATTCATGTGATGGGTGATCTAGCTGCGCTAATGTCAGAAAAAATCCCCCTGTGAAATGTGGTGACCCTGGTCACCCTACAGTCACAGTTCAGGTTGGTAAAACCTTTGTTTCTAGAGTTCTGGTAGATCTAGGTGCTGCAATAAACATCATGACACTTGAAACAACACAGTTACTGCAGTTAAAATTTTTTATTAAGGAAACCCCAACCATTCTAGAGCTGGCTGACCGCTCCACAATCAAACCTGAAGGAGTCATTGAAGACCTGATAATTTCAGTCGAATCTTAGAACTACCCAGCTGATTTTGTGGTGTTACAAACCAAAAATAAGTTGGGGGGTCATCCATTGATTTTAGGGAGACCTTGGCTAGCTACAGAAAATGCCTTCATTAGCTGTAGGTCAGGTTCAATGACAATTTCTAATGGATGTGAAACCAAACAGCTTACTCTGTACCCTCATGCCACACCTATGATTAACAATGATAATTCAATTTGGTTATATTATGAGGATGATGAGACTCAACCCATTTTGACTGTCGGACAAGCCCTAACTTTTAAAGACTCAACCGAAGATGAATAAATTAGTAGTTTTATTTCTAAACCTTCTTCGGTTAACTCTGAAATACATGATCACTTGAATTCAATCTTGGAATCTGAATCATAGCAGAATCTTAAAACTGAAGACTTATCTCAGACATCAGCTGACACCCCCTCCAAAAGTATAGCAGTCGAAATCAAGCCTTGAAAAACATTAAATATAAACCCTAACTTAACAGATGCCGAAACACAACAATTAATGAAGTTACTCCATGAGAATAAACAAGAATTCACATGGGATACATAGATATGAAGGGAATTTCTTCTAAATTATGTACTCACCGAATTTATATTAAAGAAGGATCCCGCCCAGTCTGCCAACCCCAACGACGAATGAATCCTAATTTAAGGGAAATTGTGAAAGAAGAACTTCAAAAACTGTTGAATGCAGGATTCATATATCCTATACCTGATAGTGAATGGGTTTCACCATTAGTAATAGTACCTAAGAAAAATGGAAAATGGAGAGTGTGTGTGGATTATAGAGCTATGAATAAGGCTACTCAGAAATATCATTTCCCCTTAACATTTATTGATCAGGTGCTAGATAATTTGGCAGGTAAGAGATTCTTTTCCTTTTTGGATGGATTTAGTGGTTATAATCAGATCAAGATTGCACCCCAAGATCAAGACAAGACCACTTTTACTAGTCCATGGGGGACTTTTGCCTATAAAGTTCTTCCATTTGGACTATGTAATGCCCCAGCAACATTTCAAAGGGCGGTGATAGGAATTTTTTCTGATATGCTTAATGATTCCTTAGAAATATTTATGGATGACATTACTCCTTATGGTGTGACTTTTGAAGATGCTTTACAAAATCTTGAAAAAGTACTTAAACGGTGTATAGAAGCACATCTTGCCTTAAGTACTGAAAAATGTCATATGATGATGAATCAAGGTATTGTTTTGGTACACTTCATTTCATTCCTAGGAATTCAAGTTGATCCAGCTAAGGTACAAGTAATTCAAACTCTGCCTATCCCGAAAACACAAACTGATGTAAGAAGTTTTTTAGGACATGCTAGATATTATAGAAGATTTATCAAGGATTTTTCTAAAATAGCTTCTCCTTTGTTTGTGTTACTTATGAAAAATGTTGAATTTAAGTGGACTGATGGTTGTCAAAAAACATTTGATGAACTTAAACATCAATTGTCTACAGCTCCCATTTTAAGAGGGCCTAGTTGGGCACTCCCCTTTCATATATCCTCTGATGCTTCAGAGACTGCAATAGGAGCTCTCTTGGGTCAAGAAGAAAACAATATTCCCTATGCTATCTATTTTATTAGTAAAAATATGACCCCTGCTAAACTTAATTATACAGTCACCGAGAAAGAATTCTTAGCAGTTATTTATGATATTAACAAGTTTCGACATTATATTACTGGTTACACTACGTTTGTGCATACTGATCACTCGGCCATTAAATATTTAATGAAAAAATCAGTTACAAATGCTCGAGTTACCAGATGGTTATTATTATTACAAGAATTTGATATCACAATTGTAGATCGACCAGGTAAAGAAAATGTAGTTGCTGATTTTCTTTCTCGGTTAAATACTGATGAAAATATTCTAGTAGATGATTCTTTTCCTGATGAATATTTATTTGCAGTATCTGCTCACTCACCTTGGTATGTAGACATTGCCAATTACTTAGTTGCAGGGAAACTACCATCACACCTATCGCACAGAGAGAAAAGAAAGATCGTTCAACAAAGTGCTAGGTACAACTGGATAAGTGGGTGTCTCTTTCACACAGGACTCGATTAGGAAATTCAAAGATGCATCAGAGAAGATGAAGTTTATGATATATTGAAGGCTTGCCACGATGGCCCTTGTGGAGGGCATTTTGCAGATAAAAGAACAGCACACAAAGTTCTCAGAATGGGTTACTATTGGCCCTCACTTTTTAAGGATGCAAAGAAATATGTTAGGACCTATGATAGCTGTCAGAGAATGGGCCAGCCTCATCACAGGGATGAAATGCCACTTAACCCCCAGGTAATACTTGAACCTTTTGAAAGATGGGCACTAGATTTTATAGGTCCCATCAATCCTCCATCCAATCAAAGAGTTTATATACTGGTTTGCACAGATTATATGACTAAGTGGGTAGAAGCTAAGGCACTCATCAAAGCTAATGAAGAATCAGTGTTAACTTTTCTATTTGAAGAAATCTTTGTTAGGTTTGGTTTGCCTAGAGAACTAGTCACAGATGGAGGACCTCCTTTTAATTCTCATGGCTTTAAAGATATACTCCAGAAATATCACATTAAGCATAAGATGACTACGCCTTATCACCCCCAAGAAAATGGGCAAGTGGAAAGTACAAATAAAGTCATAGAAGCCATTTTAACAAAGACAGTGAGGGAGAATAGAAGCGACTGGTTTCAAAGGTTGCCTGAAGCATTATGGCTTACAGAACTACTTGGAGGAACACTACGGGTTTTTCACCTTATGAATTAGTCTATGGTAAAAATGTTGTTTTTCCTGTGGAATTTGAGATCAAAACCTTAAGGACTGCTTTAGCTGTTAACCTTGATTTGACTGATGCACAGACAGCTAGGTTGCAGCAGCTGCAGGAATTGGATGAAAAAAGGTTGGATGCCATCCATCAAACAACCATGATACAACAGCAAAGAACCAGGTGGCATGAAAAAACTATTAAGCACAAGCAGTTCCAAAAAGGTAATTGGGCCTTACTGTATGACTCTCGTTTTGAAAATTTTTAGGGGAAATTAAGAACAAGGTGGCTAGGACCTTATGAAGTAGATGTTGTTTTTCCAAATGGAACAGTCAGACTCCTAACGATTGATGATAGCAGAACACCATTATTAGTGAATGGGTATCGACTCCATTTGTATCAACGGCCTATTTCTAAAGAGGATTTCAAAGCTACTTGCATGATAGACATATACTGTACCTTTTTGGGGGAATCTGCTATCCCTCAATGCACTTAATTTCCTGTTTATGTATTTATTTTTAGATTAGATTTCTTAACTAATAATCCTTGTCAATGGTTGCCATGTTACAATTAATTATTTTTCAGATCCTAGCTTTGGATGGTGGCTGAAAAAGAAAGATTCCAGTATAGGAGGAATTAATCTGCAGATTGGAAAAGCATTTTCATTCCAGATCATAATCCATTTTCCTGTTACTGATACATCATTTCTCGTTTCTGATACACCATTTTCCGTTGTTGATACACAATTTTTCTGTTACTGATACACCATTTCCCGTTGCTGATACGCCATTTTCCTGTTACTGATACATCATTTTCCGTTGCTGATACAACAAATCCCACTGCTTAAACACCAATCTTTTCTATTTTCCCTAAATATCGCCATTCTTACTCCCGAGAATGAACTATTATCTCAAAAAGAAATATATCATTCTTTATTCAAAGGAATTAGCCATTTATCCTGTTAATAATACCCCTTCACTACTGCTTCTCATGAATAATAAAAACCTTGTGGATAAAAACCCTCACACCTTACAAATCCTTTTGATCATTAACCTATTAAGGACGAGGTAACACTTTTCGGCGCAACAACCAAAGGTAATTGTAAAGGTATGCATGTTATGTGTGAATATTAAATTGTAGATAATGAGGAGATAGTTGACACGACCGCTAAAAGCGTCGTACTGCCAACCATATCATTCAGCCGCAGTTGGGGGGGATTACTGAAATATTGTAATCATTATAGGACACGCCTATCACCGCCATACCTATTCCTCCCAGTTGTGTCTAATCCACCTCGCTTATGCTTGACCACGTCATAATTTTATTTTGCAACGTTCTGCTCTGTTTCGACTTCGGCAACTCAGCTCTGCACTCTATATTCTGCCTAAAACAGTAACCATGGGTAGAGATGCTATTAGACATGAACTAGGCTCGACGACATTACTGGAACTTTACCCAGATGCATATCAAATCTTCCTTCAGGCAGGATGGGTGGACTATTTTAGAAGACTTCCAGAATTTGATTTGCAGTAAGTTCTCGAATTTGCATGCAACTTGAGGGAGGGGTATGCTACTGTCCAAGGGGTTAGAATCTCAGTAACAGAAGAAGACATAGCACAATTTTCAGCGCTTCCAACCAATGACATTCGCTTGTTCCGCAGGAAGCATCCTATCCTCAATGTGCAACAAGATTTCCTGCTACCTAGGGAGCAGGTGGAAGCAAAAAGTAGGGGTGTTGCGCTTCGGTCATTACCACCGCCTTGGCCAAAAGTTGAAGAATTCATCAAGCACTACTTCAATTTTGAGGGCCGCTACCAGGTAGTCTACCAACGTGACTTTGTCTTATTAAATCATTTGCGGCATGGTTTTCTAGTAAATATGCCTTATTATCTCCTTGGATGTCTAAAAAATATGGCACATTACACTGCGAATGCTAGGCATCAACTCCTCTGTCTCACACACCATCATTTGGTCCAACTCCTGATAAATAGAGGCTTCGCTCTGCATAACCCGCCTCCCCCCATCAACCCTCCCCAGCAAGCTGAGGAAGATCCTCAGCAAAATGAAGAAAATTCCCAGCAAGAAGCTGAAACTCAGCAACCAGCAGCAGGAACACCCCAATTAAGCACTGAAAATCCACTGCACTCCTCATCCCATGATGAAGCCGAACCATCCACTCCCATAGTTCACATCCCTACCGATGATTCAGACGAGGATACCCTCATCACTTTCCTAAAAAGGAAAAAGCAACAGAAAACTACAACCCCGTCAAAAAGAAGAACCAGGGCCTCAGTAAAGGCAGCCACTATTCCTGATGATTCCCTGAGTAAAAGTCCTCGCAAGAGGAAAACTACTGCCTCTCCTAGTTCCCTACCCCGGCAACAAACAAGGTTGTTTGCAGCAACCGAGGTCGTTCCTCCTATTATTTTAAAACCCCGTATTTCCCATAGCCCTGAACCTTCACCTCCTTCACACTCAGATGCTCAAATTCAAAGTGTTCACGATTTTGTAACATCATTTTTCTCAACAGAGGCAGCTGCTCCACAAGAACCAGCTGCCGACAAATTCAAACTATACATCCAAGCTAATATAGGACATGTGGCTGTTACACAAGAACCAGCCACAGACCCAATAGGTGAAACACAAGAACCACCTATTGGGGAGCAAAAAGAAGACGACCTGTATGTGGCTGTTACATAAGAACCAGCCACAGACCCAATAGGTGAAACACAAGAACCACCTATTGGGGAGCAAAAAGAAGACGACCTGCATGTGGCTGTTATACAAGAACCAGCCACAAACCCAATAGTGAAACACAAGAATCACCTATTGGGGAGCAAAAAGAAGACGACCTGCATGTGGCTGTTACACAAGAACTAGCCACAGACCCAATAGGTGAAACACAAGAACCACCTATTGGGGAGCAAAAAGAAGACGACCTGCATGTGGCTATTACACAAGACCCAGCCACAGACCCAATAGGTGAAACACAAGAACCACCTATTGGGGAGCAAGAAGAAGATGCCCTAGGTGAAACTGATACACAAACAGACCCAATAGGTGAAACACAAGAACCACCTATTGGGGACGCACATGAGGAAGATAATGCTGAACAACAATTTTCTTTTCCTTTGGAATCTGTAACTGTAGAAGCCCTAGTCACTCTAGCCTCCCTACAAGAAGAAAATGAGTTCTTAAAATCAGAAATTAAGGCCTATCAGAAAGAATTAGCAATGGCTAGGGAAGCCTATAAAGAAGAACTCAACCTGTACATGTTAGGTCAAGTGGCATCTCAAGCTGAAAAGAGTGCAGAGAAAGAACAATACAGTGAATACATGTGAAGTGAATGTGGGGATATCTACACTCAGGTAGGATATAAAACAATTGCAGTCCCATTGACTGGAGCCAGCCCTATTATATTTAAAAAGGAACACCCTACTCTTCCACAAGAACCAATAGGGTATTCAAGGATTTCAGAGGATGAAGTGGAACCACCCCGGCCTACCCAAATTATTGATGAGCAGAAATCTGAAGAGGAAGTAGAACCACTCTGGCCTACCCAAATTATTGATGAGCAGAAATATGAAGAGGAAGCAGAACCACTCCGGCCTACCCAAGTTAGTGATGAGCAGAAATCTCAAGAAGAAACAGAACCACTCCGGCCTACCCAAATTATTGATGACCAGAAATCTGAAGAGGAAGCAGAACCACTCCGGCCTACCCAAGTTATTGATGAGCAGGAATCAGAGGAAGAAATGGAACCACCCCGGCCTACCCAAGTTTTTGATGAGCAGGAACCAGAATCAAAATCTTTTACAACTATGCATATACAAACTAAACCTCACTGTGTTAGTGATGCTCATGCACAAACTTCTACTTTTCAAGAATTAAGCTACAAATGGAAAGCAGAATATGAGCTTTCCCAAGGAAAGGCATCTCAACATCAGAAATCATTATGGTTTAACTATGCCAATAGGAACTGGGAAGCAATGGAACATTCTCTTGCACAACACAAAGAAAATAAGCAATTAAAAGCCTGACTGTCCCTTATCCTTGATTTGGTCCAGCGCTTACTGGCTTCAAGAAAGTCTTATTTTAATTACTCTATATTCTTGAGAGAACGCTTGGCGTTCCTCCAATTGAAAGCAATAAAGGATTGCAGACCACACCAGGTCTCTACACCACAGCAATTCATTGAAACTTTTGTAGAAGCACCAGACAATGATCAGAATTTGTTGTGCGAACTCTATCTTCATAACAAGGCTATGCCTGAAGATAGAAAGATTAATTTACTTCCTATTTGTGGTGATATTCAAATAAGAGCTTTTATTTCCTTTTTGGCCAACCAATTCACTTAGCAGAATGCTTTCATGTCTGCACAACACAATGAGGATAACTGTCTTCTCTGGATTCGCCCGGAACCACAAAATGCAGCCATCTTCCTCATGGAACATCAACGGAATCTACGAGAGACAGGCATGACCGATCACATTAGGAATCTGCAAGCAGCAGTCTTGGAAAACTGCCAGAATTATGTCAAAGCTAAAAGACCTTTGGCCATAAAAGCAAATGATTTTTTTTGGGAACAGTGTCCCAAGGAAGGAAGGGAATACCATCCCTACAATCCCCTCAATCTACAGGCAGCAATCTCAAGGATACCTGCTTATGTAAAATGCATGAGACAATGTGATGAACGGTGGATTGGGTACCGTTTTCATTTCCCTCTCTTATGGCTTCCTGGAGAATAGTACAAGGCTCAATTTTTATTGACTAAAAAGGAAGAATTGGCAGCATGGAAAAGCATTCAGAATGCCCAAGGGTTCAGAGACATGGCTTCCAGCACTTTCTACACTTACTGTATAAGAAATCTACATTGTTCAGCCCAGTATTCTGATTTCGATTTAGATTAGGCATTGCATGCGGACATGTAACATTTTCAGTTGGGGGGGATGTTAGGTTCCCATTTTGTCTATTTTTGACTGTATATTTTGCCATTGTGTTACCCTCTTCAACCCTTAAGTGAAAGCCTTTGCTAAGTGTTTTGGCTTAATCACTCCAAAAGGTACAGAATAACTTTCCTCATTACTACATGTTTAATTATTTAACACGTAATCATGTTATCTTTATAATTTTTCCTTGAAGTTGATTAAAGTGTTGACTAATTGTTGAAAACTGCCTAACTAGCAGGATCACATTTTGTCGTTGCTGAAACAATGGAAACAACGCAAACTGTGAAACTGAAACAGCAAGAACAGGATGAACCTCGATGCTGAAACACCATGAACAGCATGCACACTTGGAGGAACAGTTGGGATTTGCATAACAAATCTGCATCGGCAAAAGAGTCTGACCGATTACTATATTGGTCGTAATGATCATGATCCTCATGGCTGTAACAATATTTTGTTATCAGGAACTGACTTTCTTATTTTTGGTACAAAATGGTTGAAACCGAATGTACAAAAATCTGTTGTAATAGATGTCTCCTCTATAAAGAGGAGACATCTACATTAGAGAAGGGGGGTAACAACTTGTAACAGAGAACTTGAAGTGAAGTGATGAGACTAAATCTCTTTCTGTAATATGGTTTATTGGCAGATGAATACATTTATGTTCTGAGTATTTCATTTTAATTCCTGTGTTCTGGGGAATCTTGTGAGAAGGACAGGGTCCACCTTCATCACAAGATTCACCCATATTCTTTCTGTTGTGTGGTGTGTGTGTGTGATTTCTATTTAATTTACAGTTACTGCTTCTAATGATATTTACTTTTGCTAAAACTTTGTTTTCCTTTTAGCTGATTGATGTTGCATATGAGTACCTCACCGGTGATTAGGATTCACAGAGTGTATGTGTGAACTAGACAACAGAGGCAGGTGTTGAAAGTCCTTACTCTGAGGATAGGGTCCTGATCCTTTGTTGCAGGACAGCCATCACTTCCTTTTGCAGACTTGTTTCTTTTAAGTTATTTTTTCTTACTTCATTTTCTGCAATAGGCTGTAACTACTGTAACACAAAGTAGGGATTTCATAATATAGTAGATTGTTTATACTACAGCTTTTAATACCATTAAGATTGAGTACATACAGTACGTAGTCACCTTTGGAATAATCAGACTTTCCCGGGTTGATAATTAATGTGGCACTCAATTGTTTTATCATTAAACAATTAAAGTGACCAACACATATATAAGACCTCTGATATTGGTTTTCTAATTTATATTCCCCCCTTTCCCTTCTCTACTTGATTGGATCAACTTGAAAATACTGAAACATAAAAACTCGAGTGTATCAATAAGGTTTCCATAATAGACATGGATGTCATGGTTCAACAAAAGGATTTCTTAACTCAAGGATTGTATTTTCCGTTGGAACATAATAGACCAAAATACATAACCCCGACAAGGAAGTAGGACAGAGAGTTAGCCAAATGTTTTAGTTTCACGAATTCCTTTTCTATTTTGCCACATTCCCTTCTCAACGATAAAAGCATATTCATGCAAGGTCTTATTAATGAACAAAAGGAAAATACATGACACAACAAGAAAGAAAAACCGAAGCACAAAAAAAAGAAGTTAAACCAAATCATAATGCAAGATAAAAGTAAAGATAAGAGAGACTAAAGAGATTAAGCACGGGATGAGTGGAAGAAAGGGGAAAAATAAGATGTAGGTAATCCTACTCCTAACCTAATAGCCAATAGGTGAGGTCATATATAATGAAATTACTAATGTAGCCATCTTAATCGTTCCTGACCTGCAATCACAAAGATACGATCGATTAAAAAGATATAAACTAGTGTGCAAGAGAAAATTTGAGAGCTTGAATAACTTGCACATCAAAAGAAAGGTCTTACCTATGGGCAGAAAGATGTGTCATAACTGTTAGTTTCATAAAATTCACATTCTTACCTTTTAGATGGAAACCATACACAGACAAATATCGAAGACTTCTTATGAATTCTTGTTCTTCTGTGTCATCCTTCTTAGCAAGAATGATAAAATGATGGAAATTGTTATTGCAATGGAGATTGCTAAGTAATATTTCTCCAACCATTCTATGATTAGATCATAAAATGTAAGATTATCCTCTTGAAAGCCCCAAAATATTAAAAAAATGGATTTTCAATTAGGGGCACAAAATTATAATGAGAATATTTTGGGATGAAATAGATTTGATCATATTCAACAATCATGTCGAGACAGTGGCGACCTAGCATAACCATCATCGAAGGGTGATGTACGTGAACTACTCAAAAAAAATCTGAATAGTAAGATGTTGAATGATGAAGATAGAAGGATGTAAAACAACTATCATTGGATGTACTATTGAGAAAATGATAAAACGAACAACAATTATGAGAGATAGAATAATGATCAGATAGTTGTTTAACTCATCATATTTCAAGCTTGTAATTAACAAAGTTCAATCAATTGGAACAATTTCATAAATGCTCTACATAGTAAAATCGTCTTCCTCACATGATGAGTGTAACAAACCATTTTATTGTGAATAGTTACACATTGTACTAGCATCATAATCATCAAGAGAAGTGAAAAATAATTCTAGTTTAACAAACACATGAAACCAATTAGGGTAAAACAAGTGAAGAAGAATTTGATTCATCAAATAATCCATGCATTCACTGACACTCAAGAGGATTCCACGTGTGATGAAGAACATGATTGTTTTCAAAATATTGTGACAAGTACAACCCCTTTGGCCAAAGATAATATATAGGATCATAAACTTCGTAATTCAATGATTCTACGAGAGATGCGCAATCCAAACATGAGTTTTCTATAGGATACTTTCATGATGTTAAAATATCTTGAATTTGATCAGAAATCAAATCTTGAAAATTCAAGAGATCATATCTACAATGCCAAATATATTTCAAGATATAATTTGCATCGAGTGGAACCATGTAGAAAGAAGAGTTTTGTGAAGAAGACCATATCTGACCTAAGTTGGGGGTCTTACCAGAGTTACAAGATCCTAACATAACCATCAACGGAAATTGAAGTTCCCTGACTCCCTCAAAAGTCCCAAAATTTTCCAAAATTGTAAAATCACATCCTTAAGATTGAACTATATTGTATATGGTGTACATATAGATGCTTTCGTTGATATTTATGAGATCACTATTAAGCGGGTGGAAACCATATATGTCCCCAATTTTATGATATTTTCAACTTCGACAACCAGATTACTCAAGTTAAAAGATTTATATGATTGCAAATTTGAAGATGTATGAAACGGGAGAATTTCATGAGCAATATGGCTTGGAGAGTTGTCTTCATGCAAGAGAAAATATGATGAGGGATGGAAACATTACTCAATGATTTGATTTTTTTCATTTTCATCATGGATAATATCACCACCTTGTCTCAATTGAGAAGTTAACTCATCGGATGAAGAACTTGAAGAGCATGGAATATCTTTGTTGCAAGTATGTGCATCACAAATGATAGAGCACAAGGGATTCTGGGATGAAGAGGAAGTTTCGATACTGACATTTTCTTTGGGTGGATCAGATTCCAGAAATAATTTTGTCAGATCAACAAGTTTTAGAGGATCCGAAAAATCAAATAATGTACCTAGGAGTTTATGATCTCATACATGGGTAGAGTCATCTTATAGGAAATATTGTTGCCCAAGGCTACAGATTGATCGAAATAGTTTACCTCATTTGATTCACTATTGATATTAGTAGATTGAAAATCATCCAAGAATGGAAGTGGATCATGTTGACATGGAGGATCTCGAAAAAAAAAAAGATTGAAAGCATATTCACGTTCCTACTCCTCTACCTATGTAAAGGGACTACCTTGTACATGACCTCAATTTGAACCTGAAACACAAAAATGAAGAATGTAGAAGATGATATGGTGGAGCATATTTATTGGGTGGGTCACCATAAAAAGGGTCATGGCATGTAGATGATATAGGATCACAAAAATCTACATCAGATTGGAGGCTAGAGTTATGAATGATAACATCATGTTGCAGAATGGGGAAGTTATTTTTCCCCATTGGCTTCATGAGCCATTATTGGATTTCCTCCATTAAATATGAGTCATGAGAAATAGAGCAAGAATGAGAAGATGGATGAGGAATTTGATTTGCAGATTTTTAAACTTTATTGCAATTACAAAGAGGCACCTTCATCAAAATTGGAAAAGGATGAGGACAAAGAACAAAAGGATTAATAAATTTATCCTTTGAAATTAGAGGTGTCTCATGATTCACAAGAGTTGGGGAAGTAGGAAAATAAAGGGGTTCAAGTTCGTCGTGTAAAGAGATAAGAACCAGGCACTCAAACTCTTGTTTCAAGAAATCTTGATTGATGTCTTGTTATAAAATTTCACAACAAATGTGAAGGAATCAATCAGAAAAATCCTCAACTAATTCATTAGGCTTCATTCTTAAGAGATTGATTCTTTTACAAACATCTCGATAATTATACCTGTCAAAAGCTTGATGAAGATCCTTGAGGAAATGATGAAGGGAATGGATGGAAGAAGGTGGAAAAGTATGTCACCATCGCTTAGGAAAACCTTCAAGGGTGAGGAGGAAAACAACACAAGCAAACTCTTCATCATTTATTTCGTAAGATCCATAAAATTTAAGAAAATAAGAAATGTGCTTGGTTATGGATGTTCCATCCGCACCATCGGAGTAAGATTTGAGTATGATCTATTTTAGATAAGAGATTCAAACCAGATTCAATGGGCTGAGATTTTCATATGGCCCTCCTTTTAACACTACTATTGATGGTCCCTTAAATCCATCAACCAAGGTTTCTCCCTGATGTGAAGTCCCAATTAGACCTCATACCATTTGGAATAGGAGCCCCATTTGGAATATCGACCTGGTTTCAATGTATTCTTATATACATGCCTTGGATATTACTGTCAACAAGCGAGAGGAGTGCACATACTCCTTTGAAGAAAATGGGGTGTGCCTAGTGAGTGTTTAATCATATGTGTGTCAGAGTTATTTCATTTCGGAGGCGAGGAGAAGTGAGGCTCTAAGAGAGAGGTAGTAGTACCACCCCAGTAAATACACACATGAATAAGAAGAGTACATGAAACATCAAGAAGGATAGTCCACATAGATTAGAAGGTCATTGAAACCAATATGAAAAGGAAGTTTTATATGATATCCAACGGAATAGTCCGCGGTGATGTGACAACAATAATAACAATTACAACACATTCTGAATATGATAAGTACCAAAATAACTAAAATAGTTCAACTACTTTAGCATAGATGAAAGAAAATGTGAATTACAAACATTCACAAAATAGTCTTACAAATATCCATAATGCATGCATGAAGAACATGTTGGCCTTGAATGCTTATATTATTAAGTAAAATTTCCAAGACATATGTATACAATGAACATCACTAGCTCCAATAGTGGAGCATTAGAGCCACTCCATGCTCCTCAAAAGAATCGATCTGTCTATCTGGTGCCTTGCTCGAGGAGCCAAGGTGAATAGTCCTTTGCTCATATAGTGAGGGTGTATATATAACCAAGGGGTGATGCTTCACCCTCCTTGTGACCCTTTGACTACCCTCATGACTGTTTGACATCCTATGACCTTTCAACTTACATGATTATTCATATTCCATGTCGATCTCTTGGACTTCCACTTTAAAATACATTTTGAATATATGTGATCCCAAATGATGATGTGGCTTATGATAACTCATGACTTAACATGACATGATACTATTGGAATGGAATGCTTGATACATGGAAGTGTCATGCCACTATTGTTGTGTCATCTCTAATATCTTATTGAGAATTCTTTTTTCTTCCACCTCCTCATGGCTTGTGATAAGGAATCTTCAATGATCCCATGTCTTGGGTTGTGATCACAAATTGGTTTCCCTTTACTTCGCCTCGATTGACCAGCTTGCAGGTCCAAAAAAAAATATTTCTTTCATCATGGTTCCCTTCTGTATCTCCTCCTTCATCATCTTATGATGGTGTGAGAGAGTACCTACAACTATAATTGACTCATGGTGAGACGAGATTAGTATGAAACCCCGTAGTCTAAGATAGTGCATTTGGATCCATTAACTGAGCTGAGACTAGGTGACAGGTCAGGAGATAAGGCTCAGTGATTATGAAATTATGTAGTTCAAGTAGCCATGGGTGAGGCTTAATTACTCAGACTACGTAGTGTGAAATTCAGGCTAGACGGAGGGAAAAAACTGTGCAGTCCTAGGTGATAGTGAGGCATGCTAAGGGGATCGACACTGAGAGGACATACTACATAGTTTTAGGAGGAAAGGGAGACTAATATACTATGAAAATGTGTATCACAAAGGCTCATGGAAAGCCATTGAAGCTTGTTCTTACAGAGCGTGCAGTTAGGATGAGGCTGGGAGGAATCATTATGCACTCCTAAAGGTTAAGGTTGGGCCTTAGGCACAAACAATTTGTAGTGTATTAGTCCTGGGAGGTAGGAACTATGCGTTATGTAGTTCCAAAGGGTAAGGTCATAACTTGAGGTTTGGAGCTACGCAGTACGTAGTCTAGGAAAGTCAGGTGGAGCCAAGTAGCTTGGTTGGGAAACTTCTTCTGAAATGATTGAGTGTGAGACCGGTGACACTGATGTGTAAAGTGATAAGACTTCAACTATGATCTCATAATTAGATTAATTGATGAGGAAACAACATATATCACCTACGACACATGAAAAACATATTTCCCTCTGTGTGACCACTTTATGATGAGTTATGGCAAGTGAAACGCTTAATTTACACTTTGTGACGACCGTGACGACACTTGTGCAACAATGCTAAAAAATTTGTGAATGACTACGACTGGTGTTTACATGGTGAGGAGAACTCATATAAACAAACTTAGACCCTTGAAACCATTAGAATAGGCTCTTACATGCTATGATATAGAAAATATGTGAAAATACGACACTTTGCCTAGTTGCAAATGGGACAAAAACACTGAAAAAAAATACATTAAATGAGTTCCAATGTTTGCGATAATACATGACATTGAATACATAATGATGCAGAAATGATAAGCTATCCTTCTTACTTCAAATTCATGGGAGGTGTGCTTTTTTTTCAAATATATCCTCCAAAATGTTGTAAATCAGATGGAGTCTTCATGTGGTCCTGATCATATTCTATTATTCCTTCGTCTTCTTGTATAATAATGATCATCATTTGTTGTCAACTCCTTAGGTGTCGCCTAACATGTCTTACTTCCCCATCTCCTTATTTATCATCTTGTCGTAACATGGTGGAGTTTTTGTGTCTGCAATGAACTCATGATGAGACGACATCATTCTAGTAAACCCCTATAAAAGATGTTGCATGATGATCTAATGAGTGAGCTGGAACTAGTGGTGGGAAAAGGGAAAGGGCCAGAGGCTGTGTGGTTTTGTAGGTTAGGAAGTCAAGGCCAAAATTTAAGCTCTAAGACTACACAATGCACAGTTTAGTTTTGGCTAATGAAGAATATTGTGCAGTTTGGGACCTGAATGAGTTAGGCTAAGGGGTTGGGCACTTGTTCTACCAACTACACTGTTCTGGAAGATAGAGGCGATTCAGTGATTACGTAGTTCTAGGAGTCAGGGCTTGGGCATGAGAATTTAGGTTGTGAAATGTGCAATTCTAGGAGGTAAAGAAGACACATTGCCTAGTTCCAAGAGACAATATTTCTACTTAAAGGGTGAGACTACACAATGCATAGTTTAGGAGGACTGGATGAAGTTCGGTAGTTAGGAACTTTCCGAATTTTGGCTAAGTTTGGGATCAGTGAAAGTGATGTAAACAATGATGAATTTGATTGTCATCACACACTTAGACACTTGGAAACTCAATGTAGATCATCTAGAACATATGAACACATACTCCCCTTAGTGTGACAACCTTTGTGGAAACTTATGACAAGTGTGACACTAAAGATATACTTTGCGATGATAATGACAAAACGTGTGTGAGACTGCACGAATATTTGGAAGTGAGTTTGAAACATGCCTAGATGATGAGAACAACTCATTGTCAAAAATATTTCCCCTCCAAACAAATCAAAACTCCACTTTGCATGATAGCCAAAAATTCCCATGCCAGAAGATGACATTTTCTATATGAAGATAAAAATGTGAACGATACTTGTGATATATGAATGACAATGGAAACAACACATTCTGAAGGAAATATAACATAAAAAATGACACTAGTTAGAGTACAAGAAAGTGAAATCGACAACAAAAAACGTGAATGCGACACTCACAAAAAAAAGGTGTACAGAAGCGACTATTTGCAAAAATCACAAAAAAAAAGTACAAACACAACTATAATATGAGAAAATGTCATTGTTAATGTGCATTGACTGTTGACATGGATTGGACATCGCACATGCATAGTCTTGATAGGAAAGTGCTATGGTTTTCCAAACCTGTGTAAAAGGATATGTCCATGCACTTGTTACATACTAAGCATGTGTGAGCAAGTGACTTCAACATTTTCAATCTAAGAAGAGAGATGAAAAGAATCAGCTGACCAAGAAGTGACTGTGGAATACCCAATCGTAAGATCCATAGAAGGCTCCAAAATTCGATTGTGCTTAAAATTTTGGAGGGTGTTTATTGTAGTGACAACACACTTCTACAATTTTGTTGATTTCTCTACTCTCTCTCTGGAAATAGATGATGCAAAGTGACCATTTGCCTATCTCTAACTTTCATTCCTCTCTTTAATTTCTCTCACATTTCTTGCAGTCCCCAAAAAATTAGGTGTGTCTTTCTGGATTATTTTCGGTTCCCTCATTGTTAGGGAGAAAAATTTTCTGGCATGTCAACAATATCACTTTAATGCCCCACTAATGTCTTTTAGAATCATGATAGGTAAAAACGTTGGATGCTTCTTCGAGCCCAATTTATGTTTTTTCTATCGGTTACCATCGTGTTGTAAGGTTGATATTTCTTTTGTTTTTTTTGAAATGGTTTTCATTATGCCACAATCCTATCATTTTTCTTATACATTCATTAGGGTCATAGGCTCTCAATGAAGCTTTATTCCTGACCTTCTCAATCATTTCATTATTTCCTTCCCCTCTAAAAAAAATAATTCTTTTACAATCGACGTTCGGACTCCCAACTCCGTTGACACCCAACCTTCTAACTCCCCACATCTATTTTACCCTTAATACATTGGATTTCAGAGTTGAGGCCACCCCTCCAAAAATTTTCTATTTAACATCATTCCGACTTCTAACCACCTAACTATCTTCAGCTCTATCTATGGAAAAAACATTATTTCTATCAATTTCCGTGCCAAGCATTATTTTATTTTACTCTTATTTTAATTTATTTTTTTAAATAGGTCACAAATTGGATGGAGTAATAGTTTAATGAAACGTACCCCAACCTTGCCTTCATTTTCAAACAAAAACAGTTCAAACATCTGCTCACTTTTATAAAAAAATTATATGAATCATGTTGATATATTATTGCTAGTCGGAGTCCAAGGGGTCTTCTTCGTTTCCTTTTTACACGTTTTGAAACTTCTTTGTGATTACAACGAAAGAACTTTAATTTCACTCTAATTCTTTGAATACAAGGTAAACATGAAATGTACTAAAGAATTTGGTTACTGAATTTATTTCTCGTTTAACAAATATTTTTTAGTTTTAATGGTTTTTTCAGGACATAAGATGATAAACAAAGCTAAATCTACTACATGAAAGAAACTTGTTTGATAGATTAAGGAAATTCCTAAACCGATTACAAAATCTGGAACTAGAAGCTTATTTCGATCAAGAAGCAAATGAAGAATTGATTGTTCAATTCTTATTGTTACAAAATAATTCACAACAAATTCAATATCAAAACATACAATTATGTATTCTCTTACTTAGTATGAAATAGATCACCCCCAGCCAATGTCTTCAAATGAAAGAAAAGGAAACAAAAACCTCTCTAAGCTGATGCCAACAACAAACTCCAACAATTGAGAAATTTTACAGCGAAACAAACCTGGAATAAGCCTAAAAAAACCATAGATGTATAGTATTCAATACCATCATGCTCAGACCTTTTCAATACACTGATACAACGACGTTTCAGGAACCAGTAATGATCATGCACCCTTAATTATTTCCATTTCCTTTTCCATTACCTCAATTTCCATGTTACGATTGTCGAGAAGCATTGACCAACCTCCACTACCACATTGTGATGTTTCTTTGCACTCCCTCCCATCATAGGTGTTCATTAAGTTATTAGACATAGAATATTCAAAGAACCTTCCTTCCTGAACCCTGATTAAAAAGAATGAAATTTCGCAAGTCCCCATCCACCCGAAGTTGAAATATGCCCATCGATGAACCCAACAAAATCATAAACGTCATGTTTTCAACACAATCATGCTTAGACAAATTCAATACCCTGCTAAAGCCACATTTCAGACAACATGAACGATCATGCACCCTTAATTGTTTCCTTTTACTTTTCCAAACCTCATCTACCATGTTACAATTGCCGAGAAACATCAACCAACTACCACCGCCATGTTGTCATGCATCTTTTCACTCCCTCCCATCACAACCATTGATTAAGTTATTAGACAAATAATATTCAGAGAACAATCAATCCTGACCATTAATAATAATAATAATAATAATAATAAAATGAAATTTCGGAAGTGACCATCCACCCGAAGTTGAAATATATATTCCTGTCAATGAATTAATAGAATTTGTAATTGCATTTATGAATCAAAATTATTATTTTTTTGGTTGTTTACTTTATTTTCATTTTTTTTAATTTTAATTTAATTATCAATAATTAGAAGGTAGATGGTAGGATTTAACCTCCACATACTATTTTAGAATATTTTTGGTAATATTCACAAATAAAAAGTTGATATTTATCTAAAAAGTAATTATGCACTTTCTACATTTTCTATATATTAATTAATTAAAAAAGCACCATATTAACAAGTTTGATATGAAATGACTTGTGGTATTTTAGGCATGTTTTGTTGGTAAAGCCATCGTATTGGCCCATTACATTGTCACAAAGATTATTTAGAGGTTAAGAATCTTCGTGATTAAGTGTAATAAAATCTCCATAATTAAGAATCTTGTTAAATGTTTTACATGATACATCTCACATTACCAAAATTAAAGAAGAAAACCAATAAAACGTTAAACTAAATTGTACCTCTATTTTAAATTATTATTATTGTTATAAAAAAATAAATAAAAAGCCTAATTTCTATCTTTATATCTCTATAGCTTTATATATGAGTTAGAAACACATATATCAATCTAGATATTAATTGTTTTTTTAATTAATAATAATAGTTTAACATAAATTTATAGTTTAATTTAAGTTTTTATGGGTTTCTTTTTCCAGGAGGTACAATTTATAGCTCACTATAATGACAATGTATGATTTTGCCCCTGCTCAACCTGGAGTTGACACATGTCCTTTAAAAAAATACTCTAAATAAAAAAATTGTTGATTATAATAAAATATGAAACAAGTATACATATTTTCTTACTTTTAAATTAAAAGCATTATAAAAAATTAATAATCCCATTCTTATTGTCACTTGGTTAGTTGTTAATATTGTTAATATTACAATCTAATATGAAAGAGATGTGGTAAAAATATTTCAATTTCCCTTTTCGAATTATAAATAAAATATTTCGAGAGAAGAAGTAATTAAAAGTAAAATAATTTATTTAGTCCTTGATAAAATGGAAATGTGCAATTCATTCAATTATATATATATATATGGCGAGATGGAAAGAGAGAGAAAGAAAGAACTATGTCAATCATTGATTTATCAAGCACTAAAAGGGATCTCTTAAAATATAAACATATTTTCAAGTTTTGCATTGTAAAAGTACATTTCCATATCAATATATTTGATCCATCTTAGCACTTGGTAGGTTAGTGGTTAGATGGATCTATACTAGATTAATTTTGACAATATGAGATATATCATGATTTTTTTTTATCCTTATAAACATTTACTAGACATTTGAATTATATCACTACACTGATATATAATAGTGTTGTTACTGGCTATAAATGATGAATAATGAAAAAAGTTAAGTCCATAGAAAATTGATATTTTTATTGTGCCGAGAGGCACTCTCTAGTATAGTGTGGAAGAGATGTTGTAATTTCCAGCCTTGTTCTATGTTATCATGTTATGTAAACATTAGTGTCTTAAAAAATTTAGTTTCGACAATCCATGTTTTTTCGATGCTATCTTAACCCATTGTATTCTTCTCTATTATATCCAATTTAAAGACATAAAATTCCAATGAATTTTTCTTTTCTAGAAAGAAACGTTTTTAGTTGAGTAGTAGCAAGCCTAAATAGGGGGTTGCGATCAAGTTGAGAAACATTATCATGTCATAAGAGACGTGTCATGAAATGTTTTGATGTTGACCAACATTTACCAATAATCTAATTTATATGATTACACTAATATATAATAGTTTTGTTATTGTTTGCAAAAGATCGATAAACAAAAAAGTTAATTTCATATAAAACCAATAATTTTATTGTGCCAAGAGGTACTATTTATCCTAGTATGGAAGAGATGTTGTAATGTCATGTCTTGTCCCGTCCTATCCTGTTATGTAAACATTAGTATTTTCAGAATCTAAGTTTTGACCATCGATGCTTTTTCCATAATATTCTTAACCCTTTATATTTTTCTCTAATGTATCCAATTTAAAGACAATATTTTCTAATGAATTTTGTTTTTTACAAAGAAAAAGATTTAGTTGAGTAGTAGTAAGCCCAAGTAGGGATCTATTATCAATTTGAGAGACACCATCGCCTTGGAGTGATTTTGATCTTCCTTCTACTATGACTTTAGCAGAAGAATGAATATTGTTGCTAACATGTGGTCTTGGCTAAGTAGGATTTTGGTAGGGTTGAGGCCCCAAATAAATAGTAATAGCAAGGAAGGAATCTTCCTAAAACATATTAACTAATTCATTTTGGTCTTTGAAATCACAAACACACACATACTTGAAGCTATCGTGAAAAGAGAAAAAAGTATCAAATCCATACACATGTATCTTCTCTATCAGGAAAATGCATATGTGGCTACTTTGGGTTTGGCATTTCTTCCAAATAAATATATATATGAAATTGATAATTTTATCTAGAGATTCTCGTTTCTGTGACACATAACCAAAATATTCACTTTATATATTCTAGTAAATATTTTATGTGGGCGACAAAAGATGTTCAGATATGTTGTGCTAAAACGACTGACAAATAATTTCAGTGATGAAGTGGGAAGAAGAGGATTCAGGACGGTGTACGAAGGTGTTCTACCTAATGAAAGAGATATTGTAGTGAAGAATTTAAAGGGAGTATCCCAAGCTAAAGGACAATTCTTGGAAGAGGTGACAATTATAGGGAGAGTCCATCACCATAACCTTGTTCATATGTGGGGTCTCTGCACAAATCGTGAACACATATTGTTTTTGTATGAGTACATCCCAATGGGTCATTAAACTAATTTGTTTGATAACTAGGGTGGATTTAGCTCAGTTGTGTTGGAGTCTATAAGAAGATATGGGATGGCACTAGAGGTAGAAAGTGTTATATCCTACCTACATGAAGAGTGCTTGGAGTGGGCTCTCCATTGATATATCAAGGTAGAGAATATACTACTAGATGAGGCATTTTGTCCCCCAAATATTTGATTTTTTCCTAGTAAAGCTAATTAAGAGGGTCTCCTAGATACGTGGCACTCGAATACTAGATACAAGAAGGCAAACATTTTACTGCAATATTAGATGTATAAAATTTTCGGGTTGGGATTTCTCTACTTGTAATAAGAATGAAGAATCTATGCTTTATTCAATTTTTTGAGGAGGACAAGGAATGTTCCTTTCGAAATAAGGCTATTGAGTTGGTGATTATACAAAGGAATGTGGAGAAGGTCATGGACAAATTTTTTTTGAGTGGAGCATGATATGATCACTTTGAGTTGGAGGTGATTGAGAGAATGGTGATGACATTGTTAAAGAGTATTCAAGCCTAACCGAATAACAAGACATCCATGGGAAATGTTACTAAAATGATGTAAAATACCCTCAATGTTACTTGACCACCTTAGCCAAATTTCTTCCTCAACTTATTGAATTCCAATAGTAATTGATATTGAGATCTGATATATGAATAGTCTTGTTTATCTGTCTCTACATAAGATGTTTAAATTATGGGTTTCTTAACATTTTGATTGATTGATTGAACAACCTAAGGGGCCCTAATAATGATATACCTAACTCATATTCAAACTCCTTTTGATGTTAGATATTCTGCTATGGATCTTGAGTAGAGGGATAACAATTTAGTTGATCTTATCATCATCATGTTGGGTGTGGAGCCTGATTATCTTATGTATTCAAAGGTTTCAGCCAGATGTATACCCCAGGAAGACTGTACACCCCTCCACGTGGGGGGTTCCTTGTAAAAGTATAGTAATTTCTAGTCAATCTGGGCCTTTCATTAGGCAGATGATCTGACGGTAGAAGTTATGTTTAATTTAGGGTTTTTTTCCCTAGAAGGCAACCCCTAACTATATATGAGGGAATTGAATTACGTCAATACATATCTGTATTTTGAGTGAGGAAGAGAGAGGAGATTGAGAGAGAAGAGGGTGTTACAACAGATCTGTTGTAGGTTGTATCTCTTTAGTTTGCTAGATAATATAAAAGGAAGGATTGGTTGTTTCTCCGTGGACATAGCCCAAACTGGGTGAACCACGTATATCTGTGTCTCTCTTATTTTATGCGTTTTCTGTGTTTATATTTTCTGCAATATTTTATGTGTTCCATTGCTTTGTAATATATAATTTTCTAACAACTGGTATCAGAGCCGAAGGTCTATTTGGCTGATAAACTCGGAGGAGAGAAGGTTTCTTGGTTCGGGTGGGAGCAATGGTGGAAGATGGTAGGTTTAGGGCCGAAAAATTCAATGGCCAAAACCATCAGCTATGGAAGACAAAGAAGCTAACCAGTATGACAGACACAGAATGGGATATTCTCAACAGAAAGTCACTTGGAACAATACAACTGTGCCTAGCAGAATCGGTACCATTTAATATTTCAAAGGAAATGACAACAGAGTGTTTAAGGTTGGCACTGGACAAACTATATGAAAAACCCTTGGCCTCAAATAAGGTATTTCTTATGAAGAATTTATTTAATATGAAGATGTCAGAAGGTGGATTTGTATTGCAAATGATTTTAATACAGTTACAAGTCAGTTAAGTTCTGTAGGGGTAAATTTTGATGATGAAGTTAGGGCTTTGTTATTTTTGTGCTCATTGCCAGAAAGTTGGAATGGTTTAGTTATGGCCATTAGTAACTCTGTCTCTAGATCTAGTACTTTAAAGTTTGATGATGTTGTCGGTGCAATCCTTAGCGAGGAAATGTGACGGAAAAGCTCCTGTGAGAAATCACGTAATGCTTTGAATACAGAGACTAGGGGAACAAAAATGGAAAGAGGAAAGAACCGAGGATATCATAGTATGTCAAGAAAAGGCATATCGAAGTCCAGATCAGGGATAGTGTGCTCGAAATGTGGGAAGAAAGGACACCCGAAGAAATATTGCAAGTCTCGGAAGGGAAAAGAAGGAGACGCGCAACAATAAACTAATCATGAAGCGAATGTAACAAGTGATGTGTTGCAAGATGCTTTGATTCTTTCATTAGAGAATATTATTGGTGCCTAAGTGGTAGATTCAGGGGCCTCCTTCCATGCCACACCTGATAAGAAACATTTTCATGATTATGTTCAAGAAGATTTTGGACAAGATCGATTGGGTGATGATAAACCGTGTAAAATCATTGGAATGGGTACAATTTTTATAAAACAACAAAATGGAAATCAATGTCTATTGAAGGAGGTAAGGCATGTTCCAGTTTTGAAGAGAAACCTAATTTCAATAGGGTAGTTGGGAGGTGAAGGTTGCGTAACTACTTTCACAGATAAAACCTTGAAGGTCATTAAAGGATCCCTATTAATAGCGAAAGGAGGAAAGGTTGGTACATTGTATTTATGCAATGGTATTTCTAATTATGTTAATGCTTTAACCTCTATAGGAGAAGATATGACATTGTGGCATCATAGGCTCGGGCACATGAGTGAGAAGGGGATGCAAATTCTTCACTCAAGAAATTTGATTCCAGGTTTGAAGCATGTTGATTTAAAATTCTGTGAGAATTGTGTTTATGGAAAACAAAAGAGAGTCAGATTCCTTAGAGTTGGGAAAGAAAAGAAGAGCGAAAAATTAGAGCGTGTGCATACAGATGTATGGGGACCTCCTCAGGTATCATCTCTTGGTGGCTCTCATTATTATGTTACTTTTATTGATAATGCAACTAGAAAAACCTGGATTTATTGTATTCGAAATAAATCCGATGTATTTGATACTTTTAAGAAATGGAAAGCTTTGGTTGAAAATGAGACAAGAAAAAGGTTGAAGTGTCTCAGATCAGATAATGGAGGTGAATATTATAGCAAAGAGTTTGATAGGTACTCTTCAGAGAATGGAATTTGTAGAGAGAAGACAGTTCCAAGAACACCACAAGAAAATGGTGTGTCAGAAAGGATGAACAGGACAATCATGGAGCATGCAAGGTTCATGATATTGCATGCAGGATTGCCTTTACAATTTTGGGCATATGCTATAGATATTGTTGTTTATCTAATAAATAGAGGGCCTTCAAGTTCCTTGGATGGTGGTATTCAAGAGGAGGCATGGACAGGTTAAAAGGTAAACTACTCTTTTTTAAAGACTTTTGGTTGTGAAGCCTTTGTCCACATTAACAAAGAAAATAAAACAAAACTTGAGACAAAATCAAAGAAATGTACCTTTATTTGATATGGTGTTAATGATTTTGGTTATCGCTTTTATGATTATGAAAAACAAAAAATCATTAGGAGCAGAGATGTCATATTCAATGAAAAGGTTTTGTATAAGGATCAGCTGTAGGAAAAGAAACAGGAAAAAGAAAACAAAGAATACACAGTGCTTGATGAGATCACAGAAAAAGTGATGGTGCCTGAAAATCATAATGATCAATAGCCAGAACAACAACCACAACAGAAAAAAGAACTTAAAACACCTAAAAGTGGTGTTAGAAGATCTACCAGGATAAGTAGACCCCCTAAACAATACTCTCATTCATTATATTATGTAATGTTGACTGATTCTGGTGAACCAACATGTTATGAAGAAGCAGTGTAGGTAGAAACCAAGAAGAAGTGGGAGAAAGCCATGAAAGAAGAGATGGACTCCTTAGCACATAACCAGACTTGGGACTTAGTCACGTTGCCTGCAGGTAAAACAACATTGCAGAATAAATGGGTTTACAAGTTGAAGGAAGAAGATGGATGGAGAAAAAAGTATAAAGCTAGACTTGTGGTGAAATGATTTGCACATAAAAAGGGTATAGACTTTGATGAGGTATTTTCTCCTGTTGTGAAAATGACTTCAATCAGAACTATTCTAAGTCAAGTAGCAGCTGGAGATTTCCATCTTGAGCAGTTAGATGTAAAGACAACCTTTCTCCACGGGGATTTGGAGGAAGAGATATATATGCAGCAGCCACAAGGATATGAGGTAAAAGGGAAGGAGAAACTAATGTGTAGGTTAAAGAAGAACTTGTATGGCTTAAAACTGGCTTCAAGGCATTGGTATATAAAATTTGACAGGTTTATGTCTGAACAAGGTTATACTAGATGTCACTCTGACCATTGTGTTTATCTCAAAAGGGAAAATCATGACAGCTATATTATATTGTTATTGTATGTAGATGACATGCTTGTTGCAAGTTCTAACATGGAGGAAATAAATGTGCTCAAAAGGAGATTGGCAAACGCATTTGCAATGAAGGATTTGGGTGCTGCAAAACAAATCCTTGGTATGAGAATAAATAGAGACATGAAGAATCGCAAATTAACATTGTCTCAAAGTGAGTACATAGAAAAGGCATTGAAAATGTTTAATATGCAGAATGCAAAACCAGTTAGTATACCTTTGGCTAGCCATTTCAAATTAAGTAATGAGGCGTGTCCCAAGACTCAGGAAGAAATGGATCATATATCTAAAGTTCCATATGCATCAGCAGTTGGAAGCTTAATGAATGCAATGGTCTGCACAAGGCCTGATGTTGCACATGCAGTGGGAGTTGTAAGCACATGAACAATCCAGGAAAAGAACATTGGATGGCAGTGAAGTGGATTCTCAGGTATTTGAGAGGTACCACAAATCAAGAATTATGCTTTGGTGGTTCAAACATTACTCTACAGGGATATGTTGATGTAGATATGGTACATGACAGAGATAACATGAGGAGCACTACAAGATATGTATTTACTGTAGGTGGAACAACTGTCAGTTGGGTTTCAAAAATCCAAGTGTTGCTTCACTTTCAACAACAAAAGCAGAGTATCTTACTGCTATAGAGGCTAGTAAAGAAATGATTTGGTTACAAAGGTTTCTGGATGAATTGGGTAAAAATATGGAGTTGGGCAGGTTATATAGTGACAATCAGAGTGCCATACATCTTACAAATAACTCTGCATTTCATTCCAAGACTAAACATATACAACTCAAGTACCATTTCATACGGTCGGCATTAGAAGATTGACAGTTGAAGCTGGAAAAGATACACACTAGCCAGAATCCTGCAGATATGTTAACAAAAGTTGTAACCAAGAAGAAACTGAGAATCTTATCAGTTTCAATTGGTCTTCAAGTATGATGAAGAAGATGAGAAGCAACCAGGTCCAAAGTGGAGTCATTCTCTAGAAAATGAAGCAGCGTTGGAGTTGCTATAATCAGTCTCCAAGTGGGAGATTGTTGGGTGTGGAGCCTGGTTATCTTCTATATTCAAAGGTTTCAGCCGGATGTATACCCCAGGAAGACTGTACACCCATCCATGCCGGGGGGGTGCCTTGTAAAAGTATAGTAATTTATAGTCAATCTGGGTCATTCATTAGGTGGACGATCTGACGGTAGAAGTTATGTTTACTTTAGGGTTTTTTCCCTAGAAGGAAACCCCTCACTATATATGAGGGAATTGTATTACATCTATACATATCTGTATTCTAAGTGAGGAAGAGAGAGGAGATTGGGAGTGAAGAGGGTGTTACAGTGGATTTGTTGTAGGTTGTATCTCTTCAGTTTGCTGGATAATATAATAGGACAGATTGGTTGTTTCTTCATGGACGTAGCCCAAACTAGGTGAACCACGTATATCTGTGTCTCTCTTGTTTTATGTGTTTTCTATGTTTATATTTCTGCAATATTTTATGTGTTCCATTGCTCTGTAATATATAATTTTCTAACACATCAAACAAATGGTGAATGTTGTTGACCTCTAAGTATTTTCACATTGAACCTAGATATTCTAACAGGTTACACATTCCATAAAAAATTCACATCCCATATCCACCAAGAGAATTGAATGCCAATAGTAGTGACTATGAAGATCACATAAAAGAATTGCTTCCTATTTTTGTATCTTTGTATGAGACCTATAAGCACATATAATGAGTCTAAATTGGTAGAATTCATTGGTACGACACTTATATGGATAAAATTTATTTGATATTATATAAATTAAATATTTGGTAAACATACATATACCATGAAAATATATGCTTTAACATACATTTCACATTATGGAAATCATAAAAAATAATTAAATTGTAATTATTTTTATATATAATGGTATTTTCAACTCCGCTCTTATTCCTACCACAACCATTATATGGCCTACTTGAACCGCCTAATAAATAACTATAAACTTGAACATAAGAACTTATTTTCACATTTAGTTCACATTTTCAAGCCTTTGCAAGTGACGTTCATGGAGAATTATTATTATTATTATTATTATTATTATTATTATTATTAAACATACTAAGAAAAAAATGCAACTATATTTTTAATCATAGATATTTACCTTTACTTTTGAGATAAATTTTATCCTTTGATATGTCATTATTATTAAGAATATTCATAAAAAAAATGAGGTTAAATACCCGTTATTCACTAAATAATTATTGATAATTAATTTAAAATCCTAAAAGCCCTATTTTAAAATAGACATGAAAATAGACATAATTAGTAATATAATCCCACCTAATTCACATAATTAAATGAATGGATTGTTATATGATAATGTTTTATAATTAGAAATGCCAGAGATACCCATTTATAAACATTAGGCTTTAGATTACAGGTGTCATCTACCCATTAACATCATGCTTTTTATAATTGAACTAGCTTAGATCTATTGAGGCCAAATATACCAAGCTTTGAGAGGGATCAAATCTCTTTTCACTCTAAAAGAGGTTTTCTTCTCAAGATATTTGATTCCTATGGATTCTTCTAAGAACTTGATAGATCCAAATTTTAAAGTTGAATCCATATTATATTATATAAATTACACATCTAAATGTATTTTCATTTTTATTTTTATTAAAATTTTGATTTAATTTCTATGGAATATCCACTAAATATTTTTTGTGGTAGTCAATATAGAGGGTTTAGATATATTTGGAAAGTAATTATGACATTTTTTCTTTTATATTTAATTAAAAAAAATAAATAACGTAAATATTTATAAAATATTTTGATTGTGAAATGAGTTGCTCTTTTTTGGAATTTGGTATTGATAAGTCATAGTATTGACTTAGGATATTGTAACAAAAGCTATTTATAAGTTAGCAATACTCATGGCAAATTGGCGTGTATATTAATGATTGAAACTGTTGTTATATTGTAAGCATTAAGTTTATATGTGTTTGTTAATTAAATTTAAATATGTTTGCATAATCATTATTTTAATTTATATGATAGAATGAATCTTAATTTATAGTTATATATTTTAATGTGATATATATATTATTTTGGTCATAATTTTATTTAAAAAACAAAATCACCATATAAAAAATTAAAATTTACTATTTATTTTACTTTTAACGGTTTATTATTAATTACCTCAACATTTGTTTTACATATATGTTTTCCCACATTTGAAAAACTTTAATTACTTTCTTCTAATAAGCATACTGGAAAAAAAAAATATGGTAGTAAAATTTGTACTTAAAGAGAGAAGAGATTTTTAGATTCATAAATTAAGAAGTAATATGATTGGAATGAAAAAATTAAATGTCATCAAAATTTTTTATTGATAGAAAAAATAAATTTGAAATTGCAAATGGTCTGAGCCCTAATGTCAGCAACTTAAAAATAAAAAATTAGAAATATAAATAATGTTTATGTGAGTCTCTCCAATAAATAATAATAATAATCAAAATAGAGAAAATTAATGTTGGTAGGAAACAAAAATGAAAATAACCATATAGATTAAAAAACTACAATACCAAAAAATCAGACACATTTATCTCATGCATTTAATACTTCTTTTATCATATAAGTTGAATTTGAATTGATCATAAATTTACTTTCAATAAAAAAAAAATTAACACATTGAAATTCCAAATTAGGTAAAAATCTAAACATCTTTACTCTTTACTAAAGTTGCTACCATATCTTAAATCAAAGTAAAAAGGTTTATTCAACACAAAGAATCCAAAATCTTGTAGTAAAATCATTTAATATTTCTTTTAATTAATTATTTGTAAAATGAATCTTGAAAAGGAAAACCATATTCTATGGATATATTAAAATTTATATACACATAAATATTTCCATGTCAAAGTTGTAATATTCGAAAATATTCATTTGATGTAGTTTTATTATAATTTTTGTTATCATGCAACGTAAAAAAACATAAAATATAATATTAATATTAATATATTATAATATTAATATTATTCAACTTAATAACTTTTATTTAATACAATATTAAATTTAATATAATATTAATTTTTCTTATATTATAATGATATTTATTAACTCAACATATATGAGAGGGTGAGAGGGAAGAACAAAGACAATGAGTGATAGAGGTGAAGATATAGATGGAGTGAGAGAAACGAGAAGAGAGGGAGGGATAGACATATGGAGTTCGAAGGAGAGAAAGGGAGGGAAGAAGAAAGACATAGAGAGAGAAAAGTGGAGAGAGAGAGAGAGAGGGAGCCACAAGGAAGAGATGGGGAGAAAATGGGGAGAGAATGACAGAGAATGGGAGAGGGAAGGAGATAGTGATAGATTTGAGAGAGAGAGAGAGAGAGAGAGAGAGGAAGGTGGGAGAGAAAGACAGAGAGAAGAAGGAAGAGAGCAAGGACGTGAGAGAGGAGAGAAGAAGGGAGAGAGAGACGAAGGTAAGAAGAAATACACATAGAGGGGAAGATGGAGAGAGTGATAGGGAGTGATAATGGAGATGGAGAGAGAAGGAAAGACGAGAGTAGCAGGGATGAGATATAGAAGGGGAGAAAGAGGGAGAGAAAGGAAAGAGAGAGAGTGAGGAGAGGAAGAGGAAGGGAGAGATAGATATATATGGAGAAATAGTTTCTATGTTTTAGGGCTGATATATAAATACAAGAGAGAATGAGGGATATAAAGATATAGATGGAAAGTGAAGAGAGGGAAGAAGAGACAGAAATAGAGACAGTGAGATAGATAAATGTGGACAGAGTGAGAGCATGTGCATTTTGGGGATGATGTAGAGAGATAAAAAAGGAGAGATGGAGGGAGATATGGATATAGATGGAAGGGGGAGAGAGGGAAGAATATTTCTTGCACTAGATGCATTTATTTCAGTGTAGATGGTGATTTCTAATCCTATTTTATTGCTTACATTGAAGGAGATAAACTAAATTAAAGGGGAGATGAGGAATGAAAACAGAGAGGAGATGAGTGAGAGTGGGAGAGAAGGCTAAGAGAGAGAGAGAGAGAGGGAGACATAAAGATGGAGAGGGAGAGAGGATGAGAGAGAGAAGAAGGGAGGGAGGCATAAAGTGATAAGGGTAGAGGGCACAAAGAGAGAGAGAGAGAAATATGGAGTGGGAGAGAGGATGGGGATAATGAGAGAGTGAGGGATAAAGTGACAGTGTTAGAGGGAAAAGAAAGAGAGAGAGTGATGCGGGGAGAGAAGTGGATAGAGAGGAAGGAAAAGAGAGAGGATGAGAGAGGGAGGGAGAGAGAGGAGGAGAGAGGGAGGGACAAAGAGATGGAGTTAAAAGGGGAGAGAGGGAGGGAATAAGAGGTGGAGTTGGAAGGGGAGAGAGGGAGGGAAGAAGAAAGACATAGAGAGAGAGAGTTTGTGTGTGTGTATGTTTGGGTCTGAGATAGAGATACAAAGAAGGAGGGATGGAGGGAGATATAGATATGGATGGAAGGTGGGGAGAGGGAAGAATATTTCTTACACCTGATTTATTGATTCTAAGATACATGATGATTTCTAATACTATTTGATTGCTTGCACTATATGCATTGATTTCAATGTAGATGTTGATTTTTAATGATATTTGATTTCTTGCACTATATGCATTGGTTTTAGTGTAGATGTTGATTTCTAATCCTATTTGATTTCCTGCACTAGATGGATTGATTTCAGTGCAGATATTTTCTAATTCTATTTGATTGCTTGCACTAGATGCATTGATTTCATTGTACATGGTGATTAATAATCCTATTTGATTTATTGCACTAGATGCACTAATTTCAATGTAGATGTTGATTTCCATTGATATTTTATTGTTTGCACTAGATGCATTGATCTAAATGTAAATGTGATTTCTAATCCTATTTGATTGACTACACTAGATGCATTGATTTTAGTGTAGATGTTTTCTAATTCTATTTGATTACTTGCATTTGATGCATTGATTTTAGTGTAGATGTTGATTTATAATTATATTTGATTGCTTGCATTAGATGCATTGAACTAAGTGTATATGTTGATTTTTTATTTGATGTAACACGATGTTTGATGGCACATTAATTTGAAAGTGGTTAGATTAACAATGTGATTGGTTTTAGTGTAAGCACAATTTTTTTTGAAAATGTGCATTGATTTTTTTGTTATAGTTCAACCTATTAATATTGGAGAGCAAGAGAGAAAAGGTAAGATGTTTACTACAATAGCATGAATTAAATATTTGAATGGTTTACTATTCAACTGCATTTTTCATATAATTGATATGAAAATATGGAAAAACTAACACGACCAACAATAAGAATCGTAAAGGAAAATAGTTGAGATTGATCAAGGCAAGCAACATAGACTAAACTAAAGAACATAATTATATGGTCATTTCAGGCAAAGAAAACATAATGTAAATTTCAAAATATGAAATTTATCTCAAACATATACATAATAATGATAATATAAAAATGTGACATTGTTTCCCTTAGTTAGATCCATCTAACCCCATATCTATCATGGGTGGACACGGATCGAATCCCTTGAGGTGCAAACCTTTCCTCAAATTCCACACTCCAAATAGAAAGTTTGCACCTCAAGGGATTTGATCACTCTCAACCCATGATAGATCCAGTGTTATGGATCTAGGCTGGTAAATAAGGAAAAGCTAAACTAACTTCAAATTCCCAAGTAAATCAGGAAACAAATAACAAAAAAACTAAAATATATGTAACAATCTGGAAGCTTAACCATGATTATTCGTCCACCTTCCTATTGAAATATTAACCATGATGATGATTAGAATATTGACACATCAGCCATGAGCTAAGCTAACTTCAAATTCCCAATTGCGAAGAAAACAACAAAAAGCGAAGTTACATGTAACAATGAAGCCAAATAGGTAACATGGACTATTCATCCACCTTTCCATTAGAATTATTACAGGGAACACATGCAACATATGTGCCAATGACATCTCTATTATCTTATTTAGGTCAAAACAAGAAGGAGAATGACATTAAAACTAGCTATAATCTTATTAGCGGTGTTTGGATTACAACTTTTGGCATCGGTGATCTAGTTACTCAAGCTTATTAATTACTCAAGCTTATTACTTGCAGTAAACAAAGAAAAATAATAATAAGAATATTTAGGATTTACAAAATCAATTGTGTAAAAAATCGAAATTGAGCAGTTGGAGACTCTTCTCCCCTCATATTTTTCATGATTTCCAGGTTTTCACTGTAAATTTGAGATTTTTTTGCCAACTATTTTTATTTTTTATGATAATTTGTGGAGATAAATAAACAGTAAGGTTGTTGAGCTACGAGAATGGAAATGGTATTTGTTTATGAATACATGCCGAACAACCTTCGCAAGATAATCTTTGGTAAGTTTTTGATCTATATGTGATCCTTATAGATTTTTCTAGTTTGATTAAAACATTTGTTTGCTTGATCGGACCCAGAAGATGTAGAATCTTTAATTGGAAAAAATGATATAACATCAGCCATGATGTTATATCATGATAGACAAATTATAAGTCATGATAACCATGAACTCAAAAGCTTACATGACACTTTCTTTGACTAAAATTTATGTAGTTGAACAGAGTCATTTCCTCTAAAAACGATTTTAGAATGCTAGGAAACAAAAACATTGTTAGACACTTCCATGAACCTACATGTAGTTGAACATGAGAATATTTTAGAAAATTGCCCATGCTCATCTAGTGACTAGAATATATTTTTGGAATATTTAGTGTGAACAAAATACGCAAATTCCTCTTACGAATTAATGTGAAAATAAAGGAAATGCCAAAGTCTGTCAAACGAAGTATGCGTTTTTCTTTAATGTTTTCTTGTGATCCATTTGTTCAACCACTGCCTTTATAATAATGTTACGATGATATTTTATGCCAAGTGGTTTATCTATCGTTTATGGTATATTTATCTGTTCAGCACCGCTTGAGCGAATTTTCGTTTGAGCCGCTGGCAATATCTTCACGTATATTGAGAATAAACTAAATTGAGTTGAAAAGATATCGTGGCATTATGTATTATACAATGCAATACTTGACCGAGAGGTTAGACTGCATGTGTGAGGTGAGGCTAATTTAGGGCTTCTGGTTTCTAAGTGTAACATAATCATAAAAAAAGATACTAGTCAAAAATATTACCACGCAAGTAATGCGTGTCCAACAGAATCATTCCCTAAATAGAAGCTTGTTATTTCACAAGAAGAGTGCGTGACCAATAACTAACTCTAAATAAACAATACACGCAAATACTATGAGAATCATTTAACAATACAAGTTCACAGGTAACGCGTGACCAAAAGAACCATTCACAAATAATTTTGTCGTTTCACAGCGTTACCAAAAATTCCGTAAATAGGATATATGTGTGTTTGTTGGTGGCAGAGTCTCTCGAGATAGAATTCAGTGAGTTAACTTCTTCACCAGTTTCGTTTTTGTCTTCCTGTATGGTTTACGCAAAAGTCCACTAGATTAGATATTATGGTGGAATTGTTGCAGAGGAAATGAAACACACTAATGGATTATTAAGGCTAAATTGGTAGTGGTACTCGCTCTGAAAGTAATTACTTCGTGGCCCTGCAATTTCCCAACTGATCGAAAGGTCTATACAACTCAACTCTCCTACCGTTTGAGGTCGACGATCGAGGAAAGGTAAGAAACAAATACTTGTAGCATTAAAAGAAAAAATCACTATTTTTTCATTTTAAAGTTGGCTACTAATCGTTAGGCCGTCGTTCATTTATTGGAGTAAAACCACAACACCTATGTGCGCTTACCCTTTCCTTCTAAGATTTTATTTTATTTGTTTTTTAGTTGCGTGTAATCGAGATCGTTATGTGTGAACAGTATTGGTTAGAATACAGAAGTGCTTAGACTTATTTTAATTTTCTCAGAGTAATTTTAGAATTTTTTTTATAATATTCAGAGAAGGAAAGTTGACATTTATCTAAAAAATAGTTATTTTTATTTTATCTTTCTAATTAAATCAATTAATTAAAAAAGTCATGTTAAGTGTATTTTGGCCATGTGGTTAAACACACATATAAAACTAGAATTTTTTTTTTTATAATTATTAATAATAATTTAAAATAAAGTTAGAATTTATTTTAATTTTTTATGGTATTATGAGTCCAGAGGCACATTCTAGAGCTCCCTATAAGGGCAATGAGTGGTTTTATCTATGCTTAAATTGCAGATGACATGTACCTTTAAAAAATACTACTCTAAATAAAAAAAACAATGTCATCTATGATAAAACGAAATGATTATACATACAATGTCATCTATGATAAAAGGAAATGATTATACATACAATGTCATCTATGATAAAAGGAAATGATTATACATAATTGCTTAGTTTTAATTAAAAGCATTACAAAACCTCAATAATCCCATTTTCATCATGCTTACTAGGTTCATTGTTAGTATTACAATCCAATGTGAAAGTGTTTTGGTAAAAATATTTCAATTTCCCTTTTGGAATTACAAGTAAGTAAATTATTTCAATGCATATGCTAAATAATATATTTTTATATCAATTTTATAAAGATAAAATAATTAAAGGTAAAAAAAATAGTTTCTATTTCTCTTATTAATATTTCAATATAGAAATTAAAAAAACTATTCCAAAATCTATAGTAACTAATATATTTTAATATATACACATAGATAGATACATAGAGAAAGTGTGTATGTATATATAGATACAATAGGAAAGTATGTTTGTGTATATCAATATATGTGTGTTGATGTTTAACATAGTAAAATATTTCAATACTCAAGAAATAGCAATTAAAAGTAAAATAATTTACCTATTTCTTAATAAGAATGACAAGTGTAATTCATTCAAATTATATATAGAGAGGTGGGCGGAGAGGGAGAGAGATCCATCTTAACCATGGATTTATCTAGCACTAAAAAGGATTAAATCTCTTTACATCTAAACTTTTTTTCAAGTTTTTGCATTCTAAAAAGAGGTTTTCATATGAGGAGATTTGATCTCTCTGCTCTTGTAGATCCATGGAAAAAATGGATTTATATTGTTTTAATTTTGGCAATATGAAATGTATCATGAAATGTTTTGATGCTTATCATGTATTGATACTTGTCAATATTTACCAACCATCTAGATTTTATAACTAGATAATTGGGTGGTTTAATTGTTGGTCCTCTTAATATGAAGTATCATGTAAACTATGAGATTCAAGGTTCAAAACCTTCAATTAGCTTATATAGAACTTGAGTTGTCCTAATGGTTAAGACCATGTATTTCCCCCTAAGAGGTCACATGTTCAAAAACAAAGATGGGTAGAGTATGTATGCATCTATTCGTAGACTTAGCAATCAAGTTCAAAAGCAGAGGGGGGTAGAGTATGTATGCCTTCCTAGACTTAGTAGTGAGGTTCAAAACTAGAGGGGGTAGAGTATGTATGACTTCATACACTTAGCAGTCAAATCACTACATGGAGGCACAGGGGCTTCACTTGGGGAGAAATACCATACCACCTGGGTTCATATTGGGGGATATTTATTGAGAAAAAAATGACATAATATATTGGGGGATATATAGAGGGGAGAGGGTTTTTAGATTAGCAGGTATAAAAAATGGAGTCCAAAGTTAATCAAAAAATATAAAGGGGTATAAAAAACGTCAATGAAAAAAATGGATACCTGCAATATCTAGAGAAAGTAGGGGTTTTTAAATTGGGAAGGTGTATTGGGATTGTATTGGTAGGGGGTTAAATAGTGTGATATTTAGAAGTATTTTCCAATATGTAGTCAAATTAAAGGTATTGTTTAATATGCCACTAATGCACGTGATATGTTAGAGGTTCATTGAGTGAAGCTCCCATACGCAAAGGTAAGTCCCTTGTCCCGCAATATTTATCATCATAAACATTACATTCCAAAATTTAATTGTACATTCTTGTTTTTATTATTGCATTGGATACTATATAAAAAATAATTGCATTAGGTAAAAAGAGAACAATGGACATATAAATATGAGATGAATAAAAAACTCAAGAGATATATATATATATATATATATAACAATTCCCTTAATTTCAACCAAATAAAATGATTTGCTACATCTTATAAATGATTTCCATTGACTCTGCATTGATCTCTTTTTACATGATAAACTCATGGGCTATCAAATTCATTTGAATATGAGATAAATAGAAAACTCAGTGTATATATATATATATATATATATATATATATATATATATATTACAATTCCGAACAAAGAAAATAATTTTCTATATTTTATAATTAATTTTCATTGACACTTCATTGTATATTACAATTCCGAACAAAGAAAATAATTTTCTATATTTTATAATTAATTTTCATTGACACTTCATTGCCTCTTCTTATTTTTTAATGTTTTTAATTAGGGTATATTCATTTGCACAAAAAAATGGGGCTTATACCAAATTTTTGCAGATTTTGAATTTATTAAAATATTCGTTTTTTCACGGAAATAGGTACTCTTTGGATTAAATCTACACCCGATCGCAACAAATAGCCAAGATAATTACAATGTTATTACGTTCATGGACATTTGGGATGTCAAATTTCATCTATCTACCCTCACCCAGATTACATCAAAATCCCCATATTTAGCTAAATCCCCATATTTAGCAAGTATCCTTATTAAAATAAAAGAATATATTTGATAGATAGAAACCATGCACATTTAACACTAGTCTTTACATAGCTTCTTAATCAGTACTATCTACAGGGTGATTGATATCAATGCCTCGAGGAGGTTCCCCTGCTGGGCTTGCTCGTTGATTGTTCTGAAGTTGCAAATCGATAATAATGTTGTAAAAAGAATCAGTCTCGTCCTCCACTGTACAATTCACTAATATTGAGCCTCAATTAATTCCAATGTGGTGTAACCAGAGGCCTGTTTTTTCTACAACATGACATGCATATTGTTATTTCAGAGTTCATTGTTGCATGTGCCTTTCTGCAGAGTTCACGTATGGTTGAGGCGGAAGAGTCTATGTCTGAGATTGAATCCATGAGTGGGACCCGCGGAGACCGAAAACAAAAGAGAAAAGGAGGACCAACTGCGACTATACTAGATTTAAAACTTCTAGTTTCCTTTTATAGGCTCAGAGGTATTCGTCCATATAGCCCAATTTCCAATTTAGAAACGGGAAAGCCAAATACAAAGGGAAAACGGAAAAGGAAGTATGTTCTAAGATGAAAGGCTCTATATTTTTCTAGACTATAGGCTGAGACCTTTAAGAAAACATAATTTTTCCGAGTACGCATAAAAATAATTAAGAAGAGAATGTAAATAGTTACCTCTTAACCTGACAGAGCCAGATGCCACACTTCCAAACTACAGTGGTGCTTTAATCCTGAGTGAAGTTCACAATTATAGACGGCATGGGTAGTTTCCCAAAGCTCATCACTGAGCTTCCACTTGCCTTAAATGAGCGCCACCCTTTCTATCATAACTTCCCTTCACATAAAACTTTAGAGGATGATCAAACCATAACCAACCCTGCTCACAAAGAACAAACAGAATAGTGCCTCCCCTCCTTAATTTAACCTCTCTACTATTAGATAGTCACATGCAATTTTGCGAGTTCATATCACGTAATCGAGGGTCCCGAGATAGAGTTATCATCACCCAACTAACTGAGAAGACACCTTCCTCACATGCCATGAGAGTTGTGTTATATTCCCATCTAATCTTCCTTAGTACGCATAAATGGGGCATGTTGGTAGAGATGATGTTGTGAGATACCAAAGGGGTTTTCTAAAGGTTACAAGGGGGCAGCGTAGCTGTTGATGAATCTGGCATGATTGCATGCAGTGAATGCTCCAGGGATGCCACGTTGGGCTAGAACAAGGCTTCCCTCATAATCATTGCAAGATAAGCCTTATCATATATATGCGTAGCAATCATAGAAGGAGATGGAAATGAATGGGAGGGGAGACCAATTGAGGGAGTACCAATGATTGGGGGAGGGTAAAAAGGATTTGGAGATTAGATTTGTACATGGAAAGGGACACATATTGATATTGGGATTACATAGATCAATCGTGGGCTCCATTAGGGGATGAAAACTCGACCAACTATACCATTGTTTTTTTATTACCCTTCTACCAAGAGGCATACTTTATTGGGTAGAAGATTTTCTTCAGTATTGAGGATTCGAAGATATGGAAGGAGGGGGAGCTAGAGAAAGAACAAAGGATATCTTTGATACGATGGATTAAGAAACTGAACATATTATCTTTTGTGGGAGTATTGGGTCTTAGGTGTTGAATGGTTAGATAGGAGTCACCCAAAATAGTTATATCCTTAACACAACCATGTTCAGCTATTATCGGCCCAAGTATAGTCCATACATCTTTGCCTGATTATTAGTTTTCTTGCCAAGTACCTACACAAATTTATCCACAATTATTGCTTCAGGATTGAGAAGAATCCCCCCTTCCTACCACCCTTTTTTATTTATTCTCTTAACTAGGTTTTATAACAAATATATTTAAAAAAATTATTTAATAATAATAATCTATTATAATTAAATTAGGCATTGAATTGGTGTATAATATATTCTTGTTTGCAAGACAAAAAATTGCTATATTATATATAGTATACACCTCTCTAAATTTGAGCATAATCTCCAATGAGAAAACACATGCTCTTAACAATTAGACTCACTCAAGATGTGTACATGGAGTAAATTGACCAAGTGAGAATTTGACTCTATATTTTCAAATGTACTAGCACACATATTCTTTTCACACACCCAAAGTGGATATTAGATATTATTTTCTTGTTCAAGGATTGAGAAATTTTCTTTTGGATGGAAATGGGCATTCAAAAAGATATTTTAGTAGAAGTAAACCTGAGATGGAGTATAAAGGGAGTATGTGACCTTGAAATTAGTGAAACACCTCATTACTAAATCAATCTCAATTTTTTCCAATATCCCAAGGATTAAATTAGATCCATAGTGTAAAGTGCATAAGAGTACATAGTCTAAAGTGCATAATAGGGTCATCGTGCCAATTTATTTTAGTAATTTCTTATATATCACTCCCAAGCTGCTAAAATAGTATGTGAGACAATATAGGACAAACACAACCTTATTATAACTCTAGTGGAAATGATATAATGATTTTTTGGGCATCATCCAAGCTATTAAAAAAAGTCATAATGGACAGAAAATTTATAATCTCTAATATCACTACACCCATATCAATTTCTTTTCAAAGATAAAGAACAAATATTAAAAGTTCATTGATCTGTGTTGTAGCTTCCTTACAACTTAAAAGTTAACTTTCTTTGCCAATTTAAAAAATACTTGGCTTCTAATGAGGGGGTCAAATTCTATCTTTTTCTTGAAGAACAACAACTTCGTATTTGATATTTCACATTACAAATCAAATTATACATGAGAATTTAAATATAGATAGAACATATTAAAAAGTAATGGGGGTATATTTCAATTTCTTTAACAACTTAAAAATTGAATTTCTTTAACATTTTCAAAAAATATTTAGCTTATAATGAGGGGGTAATATCCTAGTATTCTTTTCTAATAAACTTTTTATATTTGTTATTTCAAATTATAAATCATAATACATATTATATTAGCCTCTCTTCTACTATATATATATATATATATATATATATATATATATATATATATATATATATATATAACTTTTATTTATTTTGAGCTAGCATCATATACTAGATTAATATTAAAAAGAGAGTTTTGCCTCTAAATACTTGCACGAGTGGTCTTTCTCACAAAGAGAGAGAAACCTTAGATAGAGAGGTTATTTTTTAGTAGAATTTTGTAAAAATGATTATGATTTAGGTATGAAGAGATGATCATTATAAAAACAATATAACCTTTTTATATTTCCTATTCCCATGTCACCACCCCATCATATAAAGGAAACATCTCAACATCATTCAACTCGCTTGACAAAACAAAACTATAAATATCTCATAATCCAACTTCGAATCGCTCTTGGAACATCAATTTGTTGTTCAAAACTATAAAATTTAGTTAACCTAAATGTCATTGCATTCAACTACAATTAATGATAAATTGATTTTATAAAAAAATATAAAGTCGATGGGAAAATTGTTTCCATGTATCTATTCGTTAATTTCACCAATCATCTAAGCTTTCACTATAAAATTGTCATATATTGCAAACGAATGTAAGTCCTTATAAGGCAATCAATTACGTTGCAAACGAATGTAAGTCCTTATAAGGCAATCAATTACGTAGATGAAAGAAAGAATGATTGAAAATATTTTGTTTATTGACTAATGATTTAGAATGACTACCTAAATATGCCTCTGGAATAATTTAAAATCACATATTTATACGTATTAACATTTCAGAGAGTAAGCATATGGCTTGATCTTTGAATGTCAAAGAAATTATGAGCACATAGGTTTGATGAAAAAGATTGAAGTTTAATTACATTTGAGACTTACATAACCATAGGTTCCTTCTCAAATCCTACATATCCACTTAAATTGTGTGAGTAGATGATTAATTCTCGTTCAAAGTTAATTATAATATTCGTCAAAAAGATGTTTCCCATCCATATACATTTTCAATGTTCTAACTAGCTAGAGACGATTAAGTTTATTCATCTCTTCCCATAAAGGGAAGGGTCTCCACTTAGTAGACTTGGGGTGCTTTAACGTTTTTCATTTCTTCCCATAAAATGACATTAAATATCTTATAGTGAATATTAAGTGATATGGCTAATTTCAGTAGATATTCAAAAATGCTTGCTAAAATCTTTTTGTTAAATTCCTTGCAATTAAATATTTGTAATTGAAAAAAAAACATCTTAATTTTATTAGATATCTCCTACTTTTTACTATTTACCGGTTTTTATTTTCTTCGGTCTATAAAGTTTTCTACATTATATTCTCCCAATACCTATAATATATTGAGTCATATTTTTAAAATTTTAAAAACTTGTTTATAAAACAATGGGGAGACATAAACCCATATACAAAAAATATATTGAGTAATATTTTCACAGTTTTAAAAATTTATTATAAAACAATTCACAATTTTAAAAACTTATTTATAAAACAATGTGGAAATATATTAACCAACAACCTGAAACCCATATACATAAAATATATTGAGTCATATTTTCACAGTTTTAAAAACTTATTTATAAAACAATTCACAATTTTAAAAACTTATTTATAAAACAATGTGGAAAGCTATTAACGAACAACATGAAACCCATATATATAAAGATTAAAGGTGACTAAAACTTCCATATTCTATAATAAAATAGAATGTTGATATTAATTACATTGTAATCTTAAAAGCTATGTTTGATAATTCACATGTTTTTATTTTATAATAAAATTATATTATATTATATTTTAAGAGGATAAATAGAATATATATATATATATATATATATATATATATACACACGTGCAGATATTAGTTTTTTTTAATTTTCAATATTTTCTTATTTAATATTTTATTAGTTTTTATTTATATTCCGATTTAATATTTATTAGCCCTTATTTATAGTACGAAAAAAAAACCTTAAAAAAAAAAAAACAAAAAACTACCATAAATTAGTAACTCAATAATAAAAATTAGTAACTCAATAATAAGCACATTACGGTAAATTGGTAAATCAATAATATTACAAGAAAAGCGAGGTTAAATTTATTTGCTATTCTTAGAAACAATTTATATCATATTAATGTAGATTAAGTTTTTTCAGTTTTCATTAATTATTGAGATTATATTTATTATTTGTTTTTTCAGTTTTCATTAATTATTGAAATTATATTTATTATTATATATGTCTATAGATAAGTAATAATGTGAAGATTCTTTTCAAAAGAGTTTTGATTTTGAATTAGTAAGATGTAAATGTGAGAATATATAGAGTGAGTATTATTTTTTACTAATTTTATTTTATTTTTAAATTGTTTTTTTTTATATAAAAAATATTAAATTTTTATTCTATATAGAAAAAATATTTGTATCCAATTTTAATATTAATGATTGAATTAGAAATTTAATTTAAAAATTATTAAAATAATTTTTTTTAAATGACATCTAATCATTATTTTAATTTATTATTTAATGTTATTGTTTTTGGAAACCAAAATTATAATATATAATTTAAATTTAATTTTTCTTTCAATATTGTCAATTGAAAACTATCTACATTCACTCTCACCATTCAAACCACAAAAATTGTCCCTCTAGCACCTCCATCCTTTCACATCACATCAAAAGTGAGTGGAGTGAATTTCAATTACCATGTAAGGAAGCAAGAAATACCAAAAGGGAAAGTCTAATTACTCAACATTTTTTACTCCCCGTGATCATGATGTGGAGTCCTCTCACAACCTCGAATATCTCCGCTTTGGCCGCCATATATTCCATATTTGACTCCTTTTCACTGACTAGATTAAATTGTCTCCTGTTTTTAATCTCTATTACACAATCCCTTGCTTCGTTGGATTGGCTCCCATTTCAGATCACATCGAGTACCACAAACATTAATGCCTTCACCTTCCTTAACCACATATCCTTCCTTATGGACAAATGAAATTTGAGATCGAACGTTCCCACTTTTCACACCGGTGCACCATCTCATCAATTGTTTTCAAATATCAGTCTAGTTTTGGAGTGTCAACACACTTATGAGCTTCTCTGTGAAACCATAAATTATGAGCTTCTCTGTGAAACCATAAATTCACTTACGCTTAATTCTTTGTTCCAGTGTTGGCATCACATCTACTTCGAGGTTGTTAGTGGTGACTTTTTAGCTAATTCTAAGCGGCATAATGTAGTTCTTAGCTAATTATATAGAGAAATTACGATGTTTAACATATATTTTGGTGGTCCCTATCTTCATTAAATGGTTGCCATAACATTTTTCATTGAATTTAATATATGTTTGATGATATGCAAGCTATAGATGAATATTTTAATTCCTCCATCCATAAATAAAAATAATTCCAAAAAATCTCATTCAAGAAGGAAATAATTATTCCTTTTTCTATACCCAATCTAGATTGAAAATTGTCAACATAAATAGCCTACCAATCAGTATTTTGGCTATTATGAAAATATGTAATCTCAAAATCCATTTAAATGTTTTTATGAATTCAAATCTCTTCGGTAATTAGACACATTCTTTAACTTTTAACCTTATTTTTCAATTTAAGAACTTCAAGTCTTTGTATAAAGCGTGTAATCAGGAATTATTATGAATTTGCTCCTAACCCAACTTCACAGCTTCTAAAACTCTTCCCCATATAAATTTCCCTTTTCATAAATTTGTATTTCAAATAATCAAGTCTATTTGTGTAAATTGATATACGATTTATTATTTCATTTAGATACTTTTATACTTGACTCTCCTAAAGTGCCCTTAGCCATACCATAACACTAGATCCTATTTGTTACATCTTTAGATGCTTAACGACATTCCACCACTTTTCACTTTAGGAGGGTAGAAATAATGCCTCAAAAATTAGATAAACTTTTAGTTTTTCTACTTGCAAGAATTGTTGATCCACAACAATTGGAAATTTCAATATGTTGTTTTACAGACCATCCATTTATATCATGCACGACTTTATAAGGTCCAATTCAAATTCTTTTTGATTCTGTGCTTTTCCCTTGCCTCTTTTCTAAGACAGAATACCTAAATGAACCTACAATAACTAATATACCATAAATTATGTATACAATATGGGCTCCTATCTTTTTTTGAAAAGAGAAAAATTATTTACAGATAATATAAAACATGGGATTTATATCATACCTATATTGAAGGATAAATAATATTTATAGATAATTTTTAAAGATGAGGGGTTACTATTACATTTAAGGAAATATAAGAATCTCTCCTCGTGTGTAAAATCTAAAAATCACCCGGAAATCCAACGTTCTTAATGAGTCTTTAATATATGAAAATGCGAACCATTAAGGTATTGTAACAAATAAACAAACAAATAAGGTGCAATAAGAATGTCAATGTGTAAGTAGGACACCATTTACCAAAAATTTAGAAGACCCTTGCCGATATTTTGAGTCGTGAATAATTTTCTTGAAAGTTGTCTTACTAAAATCAAAAGTTGTCTTACTAAGATCGTAAGTCCTGTCAACTCATCCATGATATATATATATATATATTACAAATGTTGGAATTGGCTAAAAATAAACAATACTCTCTTGCTATTGATACATTGTTAGCAATACAAATAATATTATCCTTATACAATCATATATTTATTGCTTGATTCCTAAACTAAAACTTCCACCCTAGAAAAGGTAATTCTGATTGCGTGACATCAAAGAAAAATTCTTACCCAAAAATAATAGTTGCTACCTTGGGGCTAAACTGATAGTCATTACTCTTTGAAGGCTCTCCAATATGGAAATTTCCACCTCAAATATGTCGTTAATAAACCTAAAAGTAGCCATAGCTACTTAAAGTAGCCATAGCTACTTAGTGTGTTGGACGGTAATATGTTCTTTCCAAGTCAATTCGAAACATCAAAACTCCATAGGCCAGATTCCACAAACCTTTTACAAAGTACATATTATGTCACCTTTCTTTACCAGCACACTTTTCCATTTTTTTTAATTTTTGTATTTTTGTGTTGATGTACATGTGGTGAGTCCCCTAAAAGAAAAGCATGAACTTGGTTATTCACTGGAATCTAGTTGCATCCTGGGTTTTTTTCACCATCTTCTCTTTCATCATTGTTCGCGCCATTTTAACATCCTCCCACTTCCCAACTAATTTATAGATCTTAGCAAGAAACACATAACATGCAACATTTTTAGGATGAAACACATAATGGTGTTGTCATACTACTTCCACTATTTCTATATTGGAATGAATCCTATAGGCCCCGAGTAATGACCCCCACACAAGTCTCATTTTTTATTGGCATTTTGTTCATAAACATTTGTCCCACACCAAAGGGCCCAAAACGTCCAACGACGTCAACCATGTAGCGAAAATGATCCTTTGTACATGTAATATGATAATATTGAGTCACGCATTCAAAGTGTTTCAAGTTGTGATCCACTGGGTTTGCATGATAACATCCCAACAAAACACCGAGGAATGTGACATGGTCAGGATTTGTGCCATATTGTTGCATTATTTTAAAGAATTAGATGACCTTCATTCCATACACATGCATCACATATCCTATAATAATTTTCGTCAAGGATTTCACATCTGGTAAATGAAACTTGTGAAAATATCTACATGCATCCCTTATGCTCCCACATTTTTATAAATGTCTATGAGGACTTTTCCAATGAAACATTAAATTGAAATTCTCATGGAATAATGATCTCATGGACTTCCTTTTCATGTTCAAATATGACAAGTTGGCACAAAATGTTCTTAATAATTTTCAACCCAATTTGGCCATGTTCTTCATTATGTAGTTTGATTTTACTCATTGGGTATCAAAACCTTGTGCCCTAGTAGACCTAAAACTGATATGGTTATTTTTAACATCTATTATCCCCTTTAGTTTTATAATTTAATTAATCAAATATCAAAACTCAGTAAATCTAAAAGGGAAATTGCCTAAAACTAAAAAATAGCTCCATAAGGCTACATATTTAACGATTTGTAGGCATGAATTATCCAACTAACAAAAAATTAACGAATACAAATATTTATATGGCCATTCCTTCTCTTTTAAATTTCATCATAGTAGAAACATTTATTTGAGAAATTTAACTCTTTATTGTCATAGCATTAGTAGCTTACATTTGACCAAGTACAGTAATGCATATACATGTAGACTAAGCTGTAACAATATCAGGCCTCTTAGGATGGTTTGGGGCACGGTGCCCTCACTCTTTAGATTTTTTTTGGCTTATGAGGACAACAAACATGTATTTACTTGCTTATTTTACAATAGGGAATAGAGATACTATCCAACAATGTAATCTAATATGGAAGACATTGAATATAAGATCATATTTTCTAGTAAGGATTTAGTTTGGTCTAAAGTACATGGAACTAACATGGATATCAATTGGATTGCAAAAATATCTTTACATAGTGTTCTTGACTTTAATATAGGAGAGGAAATGAACACAAAATATCCATGTTATTTCACCCAATGGAAAACAAATGCTCAAGATCAAGGGCTAGTGCTTCCTCATGATATGACATGTAACTATTTTACAGATGCATTGTTTTGATGCTGGTATTAATAGCGCTTCATTATTTGTCATATGTATTGAAATGTCAAAGTTTATTATGCATTTATTCTTGCTCATATGGCCCATAGAGAATAAGAGGACAACATGAAATAAAATGTAGATCCTCATTTGTGGAAAAGAGGGGCTGAAACATCATTGCATTGTTAAAGTTATGGTCCAAAGCCTCGAGATAGCAATATTAACACACATACATGGACATGAATATAGCCAAGTATTTCCCTGTTATGGCTATCATGACACTTTTGGTGACGCCAAGTTCTTTCATAAGCCAAGGTTATCAAGGGATATGGTTTTCTATGTAGAAAGTTGTTTTTTCTTGGATGTCTTGATTGAATCGGTCTATAAAATGCACATTACAAAATATATTGACGGGGATGCCTTAGCTTGAGATAGTGAATTTCTTTTTGTGTAGGAAATATGTTGTTAAAATATATAATCGTCTAGTGAAAGGGAACTATCAATTCGATAAGGATGGAATGAATGTGAACCTATGGTATAAATAACACCAGGATGATTTTCTCTTCTATTAAAATCCCAATAGTTGTGAGATCTATTTTAGAGTTGAAATTCAAATAAAGTGGTTGTTGGAGACCATGGTCAACCTATCACATAATGGATTAATAACCAAGGACTCAACATTCAATATAAATAAATATGGGGTGAATGAATTATTAATGATTTATTTACTACAATCATTTGATTCATAATGATTGAACATTATTAATGACCTGAACTTGATTTATTATGTTTTTTGAATATTGAAGTATCAGTTGTAGACATTCGTGGTGTTTGATGAGCAACCGAGTGGGGTTCCAGTTGTTTGGGTGGTGGAATCATGTAATACATCATAATACATTATACTATGGTTGGAGCACCTCGTGCATAGTTCAATGATGCATTAGATGCAATTGTTGCTTTAAGGTAACATCAATATTCCTATTTTACATTAAATCTTGTATTCATTATAAAAAACTCACACTTGAATTAAATTAACATGGCAAGAGAATCACAAGGTACAAAGTTATATTGTGTGTTTGGCACATATATAGGGAATTGCTAAAAAGGGTGAATTCATTGCCCAGTAATCCTAAAAAAAATAAAGAAGATAAGTTCAGTGATCTAGGTTTGATTATGATATATATTTCCAATGATGAAGTGGTCGTTGCAAATAAAGGATTCTTCAAAAAAAAAATCTAATGAGGAGAAGCATTTTCCCTATTTCCATAAGAATTTGGTTTCCAATGATAAAATTTGTAATTTTACATACTCTTTGATGCATTTCTCCTTTTATTTTCATACAGATGAGATATCTTCATTAGCTCAATGTTTTTGCACTTAGGGATGTGGTAAAATTTTGTCAAATTTTTCCCCATATGAATCATGAGACAGATAATTTCATGGAGTTGTATCATGATTACCTGAAGAAATTAGTTTAAGGAAATTTTGAAAAAAGAAGGATATTTGAACAACTACTAGAAATAGGAGCAATTTTAATTATCAATGGAAAACAAAAAGATAAATATGAAATATCTTATCACTTAGCATAAAACAAACTTTATAACGTGTTATTTCCCATGGTCTATTCTTGGCAACATTTGCAATCATGCCATAAAATCTTATTAGTGATATTCCCCCTTGATGGATTCAAATCCATTATTAAATCATGGGACACTATGGGTAGATTCATACAACGAACCTCCTAAGATAAATATAGAGGTAGTATATCTTGATGAAAATTCTAGAACAATTGGCATGGCTAGTCACAATGTTTATCTACATGTTAAGGGAATTCAATTGACTACAGAGGAGTTATTTGGAGACTTATAACTACTTCAAAATCATCCTCTGCTACATTTAGCATGACTAAACAGTTGATCATTTTGGTTAAAATTATTGGATGATTAAAACAATATTCATATTATGCATCATGACTTCATGTGTGGGATGAGTGATTTTGAGTGGTCTTTGAAGAGGAAGAAGAGTTTCTTCAACCCAAAAAAGAAAAAAGAAAAAGAAAAAGTAAATGACATATTATAAATTGAATGTCCCTACAAATGAATATGAACCATTTCAGCTTCAACACCTCAACAAGTGAGTTTTCCCTGGCTTCAACAATGCGTCACTTATTTTCTCAGTTGAGTCCAACAATGTATCCTTTATGCCCATGGGTGACTTTCATAGTGAAATGAAACCAATATGTATTGATTGGTACATATAGACATCACAATTTATTAGTGGAGTAGTGTTTGGATGTTTATATAGGTGCAACAACTCACTCTAGTTTTCATACCATTCTAGGTATATATGATGGAACTTTCGGTTGTAGAGATCCATATTTTCATGCGTATATTATTTCACATGCCAATATGGGTTCTAATGTGATTTGAATTGATATACTATAGATATGGGGAATTATTTTATAGATCTTCCTCCTTCAGAACATGCTTAGGTATTTAACAACTCTATATTTAGTGGTTTTCCATGTTTTCTATGATATTTTTGTTTCCAATTTAATTTGATTAGTGTATTAAATGTTTTTAATGTGTTATTTTTATGTTGACCATGTTCATGCTATGTAATCATAGTACAATGGAATCCTTTTATATTGTACAATGATGCCCATATGAGGGTTGCAACTACAATAACTAAAGATGCCCAAGAGACATAGATAGGATAGAAGTGGAACATTTGGATTGGTGATAGAAATTTATTAGTTAATAAATTGAAATATTATTCAATCAAATGGATTTACAAGGTTTTATTCAAGGTTGGAAAAAAAAAAAACCTTATTTTTCCTATATTGGTTACAACTGTATTCATGAAGGATATATTTGAAGGATAGTTGTAATTTCCAATTTTCTATGATTACAAGGATTTTGAAATCATAGTATGTTGTAAGGATAACCTTTCAAGATTGTTTTATATTTTCCAATAACATTTAAAATGTAGAATATGTGAGTTTCCTAGGCTTGATTGTACATTACTTTGAATAAAATGTGTGCATATTTTTAATAAGTGGTTGTGAAAGGAGAGCATGGTTTGATGATATGTTTTATTTTTCATCTGTTTATTCCAATTATGATGTTGATATATTGGCATAAGAATTTGCAAGATAAGTTAAATGATTTGTGTGGGTATCATCTCCATCCTATATTACTACTATAATCATTCCTATCAAAACATTTTGATTGTCTCCTTACCATTTCTAATCTGGAACAAATAAAATGAATGCAACCTTAATCACACTTTAGTGGGTCTAAGTTAAATACCATTTCCATTTGAGTCGATTTTCTAAAGTTATAATATGTATATATATATATAAGTCATTTGGTTGGAAATATTTGATGTTTGACATGGAAATTGCTTAAGAACGTAATTTTAGATTTAGAACTCTTCTAAATAATTTTTGAAATAGTTTTGTAAATCCTCATGTTTCAGAGTTAGGTGGGGATTAGATAATACCACTAGTAGGTATGGGCGTAAATGTTACCCTCATATCACCTCATTAGTAATTCATATTTTTATGTTCCCCTCGTGTACATCCCAAAGAATGAAAGTATTAATTGAAAAATGTCTTTGGTTTGTAGTGCTCATGATGTAAGGCTAACTAGATGCTTATTTTATCAAATGTAATTTAGTACACCTAAAATCTCTTCTTTCCACATAATATTAAATTTCGATCAAGATAAAATTATATTAAAAACTCTTGTTAGGATATGAACTTGTATTTTATCTAGTATATTCTCACAACTAGCCCTTAGGTAACAAAATTTGATTCCAGGGACTGCAGATATGAAAAGGTGTAATGGACAATAATGATTGTGTCCCAAATAGATTCTTTTCCTACATTTCCTCCTTATTCAGAAGAGTTGGTCCATCCTATTATGTCCTCCATTGGCTCTCCCTTTGCCAATATGGATTGTTTACTAGCAGACACAACTCATATTTGACTTATCCTTGGGGGATCTCCCAATCAAGTTGTCACCAATTTAATTTGGACTAAAGGAGGAGATTCCACAATTGGGAGAAACTTTGGAAAAATTATATCTTACAAGTTTTTTCCAACTTTCATTTCCTTGAAATCCCCTGACAATCAACCTTTCATAAACGATCACGCCTTGCTTTGTAGTACTATTCAAGCTAAGACCTCCCATATTCTTCCTCAAGTAATGAATCTCCCATTTAACTCCAAAAATGTCTTTTCTCCCTTCTGTAGGTGGCCATCAAAAATTTTTATATAAGTTGGTCAACAAGTTGGAAACCTTCTTTGAAGTGGCACCGACAAGAAGAATAAAATGCATGAGCTCCTACTAATATTTTAGAACATTTATACATTTAATCAACCAATAAACCATGTGTCTATTCATTTTGGTTAGAAATTCATTCCACATGTTTTTAATAGAGGCTTGAAATTTAATGGGGAAAGTCTTTAATCATGAGTCTTGGTGGCCAAAATCCATAGTTACAAGGTTTATCGAGTATGAGCATTGCTACATGTTCTCTTACCTCAAATTTGGGTTGCAGAAGGATTGTAAATTTTTTGAATTGTACCCATGACAATTTACTGATATATTTGGGTTAGAAAGATGCCCCTGATGAGCCTAAGATTGGCCTTATGTTCAACAAGAGATAGCAATGCATCAACAACCAACATATAAAAAACTACGGCTAGGGATCAACCTTTCCTAATGAATTACATGGACCAGAGGACTTAGAATTGGGCTTGTTGATGGTAATTTTTTTGAAGCATCCGAGAATAAGGTTGGTGTTTCTCTCATAGACTTGGGAACAAACTCATTGAGCCATAATGAAGTTCCATCCCACTTAGTTAGAGGATTTCTCAAAATTATTTTTCTGGAATAAAATTACCTTGTCAAGCTTTAGTTCATCCAATAGTCCAAGCTTTATTGCATAGTATAGACAATTTCAAGAAGTAAAGCAGAGTGCACTTTTGTAGGTAGGATTTTCTTTATTCTAGATAAGTTCTCTCATGTAATTTAGGCACTTTATCCTAGGTATATTTAGGGCTAGGTTTATGTAATCTAATTAGGCATTGTGCTTAATATGTCTTTATTTTGTAAATCTCAACGGATATGCCTCTATAAAATAAGGGAAGTAAAGAGATAATTAATCATTTTTTTAGTGAGTGTGTTTAGGAGTTAAGATAATTGTGTTTCTTAGGTTTTAATTAATAATAAAATGATGAAGTATTGAAATTTTAGAATTGTGTGTAGTTATTCATAATTTTTTGTAAAGGGATGTTTTGTAGTTTAATAATTTAATTTAAAGTTTCATTTAAAGTTTAACATTTTTGTTTCATAGTTGCTAGCTAAATGTTATTGAGATGAGCTAATTCCATTGTATTTCCTATTTTTTAATTAATAAAATATTAATGTATTCTTAACAGTTCAAACCTATGTGTAATTATTGTTTGTACTTATTCTATGTTTTGTTTTTGTTTTGCAGCATCATGTTTCGTGAGATAAAAGAAATGAATTTACAAGCCTTTTGGGTCAAGGTGGAAGGAATGGTAAAATTTTCTATCTCCCCATCACGGAAATCAAATACACTGTTGCAACATTTTCAGGTAAACATTTAGTTCCTTTTTCTTGTTTCCAACTCTTCATCATTATTGTCCACTTCTTTCTTTGGAGCACATCCAAATATGTTGGAAGTAGGATATGACCACATGACTACTAGAAATATGGTTCACATTTTAGCATATGGGCTTTGATGAAGGTGACTAAGCAACCATTCTCATGTTTACGTATAAGATCATGAGTAATGCTGCAAGACAAAACATTGTTTTGTGCATGCAAAAATAAATGTAATGATGTTTCTTTAAATTCATGGTTTTAGGAACCACTATTGATTGGATATGAGGTAACATCTATGGAAAATAAGACTTATGGAATCCTAACTAAATTTGAGGTCATTGCAATCAATCAAGGCGAATGTCTTCCTCAAATTCTTTTGAATATTTAGAAACAATTGTATTCCTTCCTTAAACTTTTGCATTTCATTTTTTTGAGATCCATTGGGAGTACAAGGGAAAAACTTAAGAAAGCAAGGGCACCTTAAGGTATACAAGTTTGTAACCTTTTATTTGAACTCATTACAATGAAGTCTCTATTGCTTCATTTTAACACTTGAAAATAATGGTGCACAAATCCTTGTCTTCTCCCAAAATCAAGAGATAGATGACTCGCATTTCTTTTTGGTCTTTTAGTTTTTTTCCTTCATGATTTCAAGATTGAAAAGTTGAAGAATCAAATGTAATTGAAACCTATATGGCCAATGAGATCTTGGAGGTCCATGTTGCACACTTATGAATTCCCAATCATTTCAGAAAGCATTGTTGAAAGATTAATTCCCATTACCATGTCTCTATGTATCCGTATAAAAATATGCAGACTATTTAGATGAGAAAATTAATCAAATCCTGGAACTTAAATGTTAGGCATCAGAAATAAGAGTTTTTTATGATAGAATTCATGTCCAACCTCAAATTTTACTTAGGTTGATTATAAGAAACATAAATGCAGGATAGAACCAACACGTGTGCAATATTCTCCTTCTATTAGAATACAAATATTGGGCCCTTGTTTTACCCAAGCCTATCATTCCATTGGCTATTCATGTTAGGTAATAGTTGTTAGAGTGAATTGAGCTACAGATATTTGTTTTAGAGCTACATCATCCCTTTACATCCCTATAGTTATTTCCTCTTAAACCTTTCTTCATAAATATCTAAATGGACTATATTTTAAGCTAGTTTAATTATTGCTAAAATTATCAAAAGGTCAAAAAATTTAACGCTTCACATATTGGGTGTTTTTATTGAAACATTTTCAATTTTGGTGAGTTTTAAGGACTCAAAATTTAAAATTTTCTAGATTTGATAAATTTAATGGCAAATTGGACCTTGCCATATACTAGATTCAACCAAAAATTAGTAAATGCCACGGTTTCAATTATGTTAGGGCTCATTAATTTGGATCATATCATGCATAGAGGATACAAACAAACATTTTCCAAAGTCGAAGCAGTGAAAACTTAATGGTGAATTTTATCATAATTATTTCACATTGCCAGTTATTTTCCAAATTTTATTATTGCCGAATTTTAACCTGGACATGAACCACATGAAAGAGAGGAAATACAAATTTCAAATTTTAGCTAAATGGTTTGTTGACATAATGCATTATCCAGCATCATGTTACACATTTCAATGAATCTACTTAATAGTGAATCTAAGAAAATCTAAATGAATCTAATTGAATATTTAAATGCGTAACATGCTCTTGGATGTTTCATTATGTCAATATTCCCTCTCACTAAAATTTGAAAACTTTCCTCACTCTTTCACCTAGTTCTCTTTCAGTTTCAAACTCAAAAAAATAGAAATGCAAAATAATTATGATAAAATTCACTATTAAACTTGCCCTCCTTCAATTTTGTAAAATGTTTATTTGTCACTTCTGTTTAGGGGATGATTCATATTTAAGCCTTGGAAAAATCCAAATCATTCCATATATTGATTTGTCATTGAATCTTGACTATGGGAAGGGATAATTTACCATTAAATTTACAGATCTTGCAAATTTTGAATTTCTATTCCTTAAAACTCACCAATATGAAAAATGTTCCATTAAAAGCACCTAACATGGGAAGCTTTAACAACTTTGACATTTTGATGATTTTAGCAATAATCAAACTATCTTAAAATATAATTCATTTGGATATTTATTAAGAAAATTCTAGAGAAAACAACTAAAAGGATGTAAAGGGATGACACATCTTTGGTCATTTCACTGTAGGAGCTATTACCCTTGTTATGTATTTTTTGAGACATGAATGGTCAATGGAAGCGAAAGCTCAGGGAAAGGGAACAAGTATCTATATGTTATCCCAAAATAAAAGGAGAAAATTGCACACTTGTTTCTACTATCTTTCTTTTATGTTTATTGTAATTAATCTAACTACAGTTTGAGGTTGGGCATGAAATCTAGTAGACACAACTCCCATTTCTCCTAGGTGACGTTTAACGCCCAACATTTGATTAACTTTTTTCATCTAAATAGTCCACATATTTCTATATAGAGAGACATGATAATTGACATTTACCTTTTAACAACTCTTTTTGAATGGATTGAAAAATCTTAAGTGGGCACCGTGGACCTTCCACAGCACAATGACTATGTAGGTGCCAATTACATTTGAGCCTTGAACCTTTTTAGCTTAAAATCATGAAAGGGAGAAAATTACCTAAATCAAATGCAAGGAGACGTGTATATATTGATGTTGGGCGAGGACAATGATATGTGCATCGCTTTCAAGCATTGGTATGAAGCAAAAAACTTCACTGTAATGAGTTTCAAACAAAAGATTACAAAATTGAATACCTCAAGGTTCCTCAACTTCTTACTATTTTACCTTGTATTCCCAAAGGATATAAAAAATATAAAACATATAAATTTAAGGAAAGCATACATGTGTTTCAAAATGTTCAAAGGAATTTGAGCAAGCGACTCACCTTGAATAACTTCAATAACTTTTGAGTTACTTGAGATTCCATAAGTATTATTATCCATATATGTTATATCATATCAATCAATTATGTTTCTTGAAGCCATGTATTCAAAGGAATATCATTACACTTATTTTTACATGCCAAAAGGAGTGTTTTGTCTTACACCATTACTCACGATCCTATAACTAAACATGCAAATCACTATCTAGTCACCTTCATCAGAGTACATATGCTGAAACTTGAACCATATTCCTCAATAGTCATGTGAAAATTTTCTACTTCCAACATATCTGGATCTGCTCCAAAGAAAGCATAAGACAACAGTGATGAAGAGTTGGAAATAAGAAAATGAACTACATGTCTAATTGAAAATGTTGTAATAGTGTATTCAACTCGCATGACAGGGTTATGTGAGAATAATTTACAAAATTATGGGGTTCCATTAAGTGTGTGGAATATACTTTTTGAATATTTTCCATCAAAAAACATCCAAAAAAATGAAGGAAATGCTGAGGTTTATCGCATCATTGTAACACAAATTTTAAATATGTGAAATAACTTAAAAGTATTTTCTTTAGTGATTGCTTGTGATCCAAATTTTTAAAAACTATATTTATAACAATGTTGCAATGATATTTTTATGTGAAGTGGATTTTATATCATTTATGGTTGATTTACTTGTTCAGCACCACTTGATATAATTCTTGTTTTCAGCAACAGGTGATATCTTTATGTATATTGAGAAAAAAATAGCTTTATTTGAAACATGATGGTTTTAACAAGCTGAAAAAAATAAGATCAAAATGGACTTATACACGGCTGTTTGTTAAAAGTATGGACTTCAACAAATCATTTTTACCACTCATGCACTCAGAAAAACATAGTTTATAAATCATCTCGAAACTCCTCAAGAAAGGATTTTATTGGAAAATTGCACGAGTCACCAAATAGACCATGCTTTGCACAAAAACTAGATTGAGAAATTTTTAATTTCTTCTTGCTTTGACCTGACATGAACTATAATTTTGATGATAGTTTTGCTCCAACAAAATTCCCTTCTCCTGGCTTGATACAGAGTGCTCTGTATTCTTAAACCTGTAATGTAAATGACTCTTTCCAATACATAAGATTTGACACAAAAGCACTATCATTAAAATATTAATTGTAATATGGTTCTCTAGGTCCATATTTTAGTAACTTTCAAATGTAAAGAACAAAGAGAATAAAGTCCACATCAATTTCAATTTCGAGATATTAATATGACTATTAACAAACCTCACAAATTCACATACAATTAACTATCTCATACACACTTACAAATTCGACTTGATGATTAATAACACTTGTCCAAGGGTGTTGTTTAGCTAACTGTTAATTCCACATACCACATCCAGTTCACCTAGATTGAGGATCAATAATCACATATTGATCTCACAGATGTATTAATTTTTTTATCTATTAACTTCAGTCCCACATAGAGAACAAAATAGTGCACCCTTCTCACAAACAAAAGCTTAAAGAAGAATGTTCATTTTTCCCCCAAAAGTAAAAAATTTTCTAATAAATGACTTCCCTGATGTGGACCAATTTCCTCACTCCTCAATATCAGGAAGCAAGACCTATTTTTAATCTAATAAACTATAACACCCTACGAACTATCAAATCCTATCCTTAACTATTTAAAATCTCTTTTAACTAGATGCTCCTAACTACTCTTAACTAAATATACATAAATTTTCACAATTAAACTTTAAAATGTTCTAGCCTTGGCAAGTGATCAACCCATCACATTGCTAGGCTCTTGGTCTGACTTCAATAACTTATCTTGTTTATGTGCACAACCTAACTCACCTACATGAGACTCCCTAAGAAAGAAAAATTTATGAACTCCTGCTCATAAGGTCTTCTACAGAATGACCTTCTTTCTATAGTGTTGCTTCATCCACCCAAGTAGAATCTGGCATCAAATGGCCTTTCCTCTTCACGAGATACTCCATGTATTATTTCCCCTAGTCTTCTTACAACACATGTATCCAAAATCTATTCAGCGTTTAAATTCTTTGCCACAATCGTTTGTTTCAACCATTGTTGTTCCTTTCCTTCATATTGGTCAATAATCCTAGAAGTTTGATTTGCATCACGAGCTGTGTAGGAATACAAATCTTCTACATTAAAAATGGGTGAAATTACAATGCCTAGAGGTAACTCCAACTCATAAGAATTTTCTAAAAACTTGTAGAGGATATTACAAGGTCCTATCTTCTTCATTTTAAATTTATTGTATTCTCCCCTTGGAAACCTCTCCTTTCTTATGTGGGCTAGGACCATGTCTCCCACTTCAAAGTTTACCTATTTCCTGTGTAAATCTACTCGTTGCTTTTAGTTGTAGATTTTTTCTTGTAATTTATATTCTACTTACTCATGAAACTCACTTATGGTTGTTGAAAATTCCTTTCCATCAGCACTTCTATGCTCAAGCTTCCCCAAGTCACTTAGCTCACAAATTCCTCTCAGATATATGCTCTACAAGATACAAAATGGACTCTTTCCTGTGCTCCTATTTGGTGAGTCATTATAGGCAAACTTAGCCTGGGCTAGCACATGATCCCATTGCTTGGGTCGTTCACATAATAAGGTCTCAACAAGTTCCCCAAACTCATGTTCACAAACTCTTTTTTCCCATCAGACTATGGGTGATAGGCCAAGCTAAAATTTAGCTTAGTGCCAAGTTTCTTCCACGAGGTCCTCCAAAAATGTCGTGTGAATATTTTGTCCCTATCAGAAATTATACTCTTTGGCAAACAATGCAACCAAATAATCTCATAAAAAAACAAATTAGTCACATGGGTAGCATCACTAGTTTTGGAACACATAATGGAATAAGCCATATTAGTAAATATATCCACAAATACAATGATTAAATAATTACCTTGTTGACTTCTTGGTAAACCGAGAACAAAGTCCATACTCACCAAATCCCAAGGTCTGTTGGGAATGGGTAAAGGCATGTACAGTCCAGCATGCTCACTACTCCCTTTTTCATGTTGACATATACTACACTTATTCACATACCTTTATACATCTACCTTCATCTCAGGCCAAAAATATAAGAGACTCAATTTCCCAAGTGTTTCCTCAACACCAATGTCTCCGACTAACCCACCATTATGCTTTTCTTGGACCAAGTTTTCTCTCATTGAGCAATTGGTAATACATAGCTGATCTTGAACAATAGTCTATCCTGCAACATAAACTCTTTCCATGGACTTATGTCTATATTGACTAGATTCTTACATGCTACAAAATATTCTTTGAAATCAACATCAATGTCATATAAGTCCTTCAAATAATCAATGATTAAACATCTCCTACTCAAGGCATCTGCAACCTTATTTTCCTTCCCACTAATTTTCTTCAAACAAAAAATGAAATTTTGAAGGATGTCCACCCACTTTGTATGTTTATGATTGAACTTATGTTGCCACATAATGTATTGTAAGGAAAACTTATCCATGTACATAACATAAAGTCCTTAGGCATCAAGTATTTCCCCAATGCTTCAAAGCTTGAACTATTGCATAAAATTCTTTGTCATAGGAAGATTATTTCTATTTTGAATCATTTAAGTTCTCGTTCAAATACTCAATGGGCTTATCTTCATTGATTAGTACAACTCCAATGGCTGTCCCACAAGCATCACATATTATTTGAAAGGGATGATTTAAGTATAGAAACTTCAACACCGGCTTCTCAGTGATCTTCTTCTTCAATAATTGAATCTATTTTTTTGTTGTTGTCCAATAAAATGGATTCTTATCCTTATTGATGGTGTCAATGATAGGTGCACAAACACCACTGAAATTCTTGATAAACTTCCTTTAGAAGATGGCTAAACCATGAAAACTTCTCACCAAAAAATTGGTTTTAGGTGAGGGCCAGTTTATAATGGCCTATATCTTCTCCAGATAAATTTTGAAGCCATCCTTAGAAATGAAAAAACCTAGGTACATAAGCCCACTCTTCATAAAAGAACACTTCTTCATGTTAATCAATAACTTTTCTTGTTACAATCTTTCTACAACATACTTCAAATGTTTCAAGCTCTCTTATTTAGTTTGACTAAAAGTTAAAATGTCATCCAAATAAACAATGATGAACTTACCAATGAACTCCTTCAAGACTTCATTCATCAACCACATAAAATTACTGAGTTTATTTGACATGCCAAAAGGCATGACCATCCACTAATACAAACTATCATTGGTCTTGAAAGTTGTCTTCCACTCGTCTCCTTCTCTGATTGGAATTTGGTGATAACCAATTTTCTAGTCAATCTTTGAGAAGTAAGTTTCCACACACAAGTGGTCCATCATATCATCCATCCGTAGCAATAGAAACTTGTAATGAATGGTGATCTTATTGATTTGTCTAGAGTTAATGCACATTCTCCTTTCTCAATCCTCCTTTGGACTTAGTACCATAGGTATGACACACAAAATCAAACTTTCTTTTATTAGTCCTTTGTCCAACAATTCTTGGACTTGCTTCCTCACTTCCTCATTCTCCTTAGCTGTCATGCAATATGAAACCTTGTTTGGAAGACTTTCTCCCTGCACCAAGTCTATGTGATGACTGGTGCTTCTTTTGGGTGGAAAATCACTTAGAAATTAATCAAATACAATATCATGAAACTCATGCAATAACTCCCTAAACTCAATAGGTGAATCTACAATTTGAGTGTGCAAAGGTAATACCTTTGGCTTGCAAACCACTGCATAGCTTACCTCTTCTTATTCCATCTATTGTACAAATTACTTTCCACAAAGAAGTGGTTCTTTTGGGTTGCTTGTTTAAATCGTACCTTCCTCTTTCAATGGTACAATAGTATGCATGATGCCATCCTTTTTGAACATATAAAAATTTCTCTCTCCATCATGTGTCTCCTTACCATCAACCTACCATGGGTGACCCAAAATAATGTGACAAGCATCCATTGGCATTATGTCATAGAGCACCTTGTCCTTGTACCTACCTATCTAAAACTCAACTTCACTTTCCTCATGCACCAACAATTGGTATCCTTTTTGCAACCATGATACCTTATAAGGTGTGGGACCATTAATATTTTTCAAACCAAAATTTTCCACCATTTCATGGAGACTAGATTGTCCATACTTCTGTTGTCAATCACCAATTTTCCGCATTTTGCTTTTTCCTTACACGTTGTCTTGAACAAGGATTTTCTTTGACCTGGTTTAACAACCTCCTTTGATGGCTTTAATAGGATTTTATGCCTCATCAACACCTCTACAGTCTCTGGAACATTCTCTACCTCTACTATTGGTGCCTCTGATGCTTAAGTTTGAGCTATGTATGCACCTCGTTGTCTTCCATTTTCATTCTCAACACATTCAAAATATCAGTGACCCAAATTGTTACATATGTAACACTGGTAAACAGTATTTTTTCCTCTTCCTCTACATATAAATCTATAATAAGGTCTTCCTCCTCTATTTCCACCTTCTTTTTATGACTGCCCTTGCAGATTTGGGTTTCCTTCATCATTACTTTGCACTGGAAGCTTCCTTCTTCCAGTTGACTGTCCTTTCCCTCTGGAAAAACCACGTTCTTTGCTAGAGCTTTGCTTCCTAGCTATCTTTTCTTCTTCCTTCAAGGCACACTGGTATGCTTCCTCTACTGTCCTTGGAGAAAGTATGTTGATTTCATATTGGATATCCAACCTCAAAGAATTGATATACCTTTTTTCTTCTCTTAGCTATCTTTTACATAGCTTGCTCTCAAGTTTACCTTGTAAAGCTCTTTGATATAATCCCTCACTATCATCATATTTTGCTTAATACTTTTCATCTGTCTATAGAGAGCTAGCTGGTAATACTTTGGCAAGAACTTACTCTTCATCTTTGCCACCATTCTTTCTCAGCTCTTGATCAATGGTTTTTCCTTCTTCCTTATTTCAGCCTGTACATTATCCCACCATAGTGCAGGATTACCTTTCAACCTTGTCACTACAAACTTCGCTCCCTTGTCCTCCCTAATTTCTTCGTACTCAAAATACTTTTCCACCGCATTGATTCTGTCTATTAGATTCTCAGCTTTCAAACTGCCATCGTAAATGGAGATTTCAGGCTTTAGCCTTGAACTTGATCCCAATACTACTCTCAACAACATAACCTTAGCAGCTTCAACAGGCGTTTCCCCTTCTTCTTCAAGTTCCTCTTCGGCCTCACTAACATCTCCACCTTCAAGATCCCGTTGTCTCCCCACTTCCACTACTTCTAACCGAACTTGCACTCTCCTTATCTCTTCTCAGAGTTCTACATTACCTCCAGGTCAGCCTCCTCAACCACGTCCCCTTTTGGCTCGCCTATTAATCTCTCTATATTGTAGAGAACAACATCTTTAAATATATGATACCACAAATTCATGGTTTTAATAGGTTGAAAAAAATAGGAACCAAGTGGACTTATACATAGGCATTGGTTAAAGGTATGGGCTTCAAAAAATCATTTATACGTGTCACACACTCAGAAAAAATAGCTTAGAAATCAGCTTGAAACTCCTCAATCAAGGATTTTCTTGGAAAAGAGATCATGAATCACCAAATAGACCATGCTCTGCATAAAACCTACATAGTAGAATTTTGAACTTCATCTTCCTTTGACTATAAATTGAATAGTAAGTTCGATGATGGTTTTCCTCCTGCGAAATTCCCTTCTCTTGGCTTCATACAAAATTCTCTATATTCTCAAACCTATAACATAAATGACCCTTGCTTGTCATCCAAATCTAAAGAATGAAGATAATACATTTCATATCAATTTCAATCTCTAGATATTAATATGATTGTTAACAAACCTCATAAATGCACATACAATTAACTATCTCATACACACTTACAAATTCAACTTTCTGATTAATATAACTTTTCCGAGAGTGTTGTTCAATTAACTATTAACTCCACATACCACATCGAGTTCACACAGATTGAGGATCAATTAACACATATTGATCTCACATATGTATTAATTTGTTTATCAATTAACTTCTGTCTCACACAGAGAACAAAACATCGCACCCTTATCCCACATAAAAGCTTGAAGAAAAATGTCCATTGTTCCCCAAAAGCTAAAAAATTGTCCAAGAAATGAGGTCCCAGATGTGAACCAATTTCCTCACTCCACGAAATGAGGAAACAAGATTTGTTTTTAGTCTAATTAGCTTAACTCTTTACGATCTATCAAATCCTATCCTTAACTATTTATAATTCCTTTTAACTAGATGCACCTAACTACACTTGACTAAATATCCAAAATTTTCACAAATAAACTATAAAATGTTCTAGCCTTGGCATGTGATGAACCCAACACATTGTTAGGCTCTTGGTCTAACAGCCTAATGCACCTGCATCAAAACACATCATGGAATCTTGTAATATACAATGCAATACTCGATAGTTGTTGGATGTGTGAGGTAAGGTTAATTGTAGGATTTGTGGTTTCTACGTGAAACATAATCATCAAAAAATACATGTTTTGTTGCTTCAGGTAGCATGCGTACATATAGAATCAGTAAAAATACCTCCCCACAATCAATGTGTGTGCAACATAATTATTTCTTAGATATAGAATGGGTAAAAACTACTTCCACACAAGCATTGTGTGTGTGACATAATCATTGCTCAGAGAGAAACTTGTTATTTCACAAAAAGATTGTGGGACCAAGAATAAATCATTACTCAGAGAGAAGATTGTTATTTCACAAAAACAATGTGTGACAAATAAATAAATATAAATAAACAATATACACATATACTTTGATAATCACTAAAAAATACAAATTCACATGAAATGCATGACCAATATAACCATTCACAAATATTTTTTTCATTTGACAAAATTAGCAAAAATTCAGTAAATAAGACACAAATAGAGATAGAATTTGGTGAGTTAACTTCTTCACCAGTTTTGTTATTATCTACCTGTGTGGTTTACACAAATTTGTATACTTTATTCAAATATCGTGGAATTATTTCAAAGGAAAATTGTAACATTTATCCATGCAAATGTTGTCAAAATAATAAAGTAAAAAAAAAAAAAAAAAACTTTATTATTTACTATTCAAATCTTGGTTTAAAACACATGGCTTGATCTTTTAAGACATAGAAAATGCCACGCATTTTGGGGTGGTAGAAAATATTTTGTTTTATTTTTTTTTATAAAGACCACCTCCCTAATCTTACCAACTATTAACACTAGGGTTTTGGGAAAACCTAAGGTTATCTTGTAACACGAAATTTTATAATGTGCCGAGGGTACACCATATTATTTTCCTATGGTTTTTATTATGTCCGGATCACCATAAGGTTATATACAATGTTCAACATATGGAATTTTTGAGACACCTATCAATCGAACCTTCGTGACACTTAATGATTGACATCGAGACTAATATTGAGTGTAGATTCATTAGGGTTTGGATATAACCTTCCAACCCTCTTCAATGGGGTTTTTCTAACTACGTAGTTCTTCCAAATCTTATGCTCGTCATTTTTCCACCGCCACCTTTTGTGGGATCTTTGCACTAGTTCCATGTAGAAGAAGGTTTTTTGTCAACTTTCACAGGTATCCTCCACTTGGATTACATGCAACTTGGTTGGTTTAACCCTGCCTTCCTTTCTTTACTATTTTCTAAGTTTTTTGACCGATACACTCATAGTTCCAATGGAAGGGGATGTATGCTTGCAGAACTATGACCATATCTCGAGGGATTTAGGCATCATGTACAATTAGAAATTTTTTCCCATCTATGTTAACAGTTTTGGTAAGATTTTATAGTAAAATGTGCTTACATATTTTACTTCTTTTATGTTTATCTTGAAGGCTAAAGCCCTGACATATTTCATTTCCAGGCATCAAGTAAAGATTCAACACCATTGTTTCCCCTATATTTTCTTTTCTGGCTTCTGAATAAGAGAATAATTTTGGTTTCCTTTTGTTCCCAAGTTGGATGCTATAGGTTAGCTATCACAATTGAGCAACCCTTCTCTGGGTCGAATGTTGACAACCAAATTGTAGAAATTTCATGATGATGGCTCGAAATTATCACATAATTTGAGGGTCTTATTTTCAAGTTCTATCAAATGCTTCCTCTAGTTTTTTGAAGTTCATTTTTAGTGTCTTGTTGGTCAATGAATTTGTTTTATAAGTTGAGGGTTATAGAGTTTCTTTAAGACTTTCATCTTCGTTTATTTTAGGACTTGTAAAAGGTGACTTGGATGTGGGTAAATAGGTCCATGTAAACACTATTTAAGTTGTGGGTATTTTATTTACACTCTTTCTTTCTACGTAATATATTGCGAAAATATGGGTCAATTTTTCTTGTCGTTCCCTATTATGAGTTTTTGTCTATACTATTCTATATCAGTAACACCTTTGTATATTTATATAATATTTCTATTCCAATTAATTATATTTATTTATCTACAAAGTGTTATTTCTTTTTCCATGTGATTTATATTGTAACGTTGTTATGTTATTATGTTTGGATATTTGTTCATTTATATTAGATTGGTTATGACAGAACCTTGCATGTAGTTGCATTTAATCCTTTACAAGGGTTGGAACCAGAACGGACCTCAATTTTTTCCTTAGTCTGGTTGAGCCTAGGAGTAAAAAGGCTCCCTTCCCAACACTACTTTCTAAAACCCCCTTACCAATAGTCAATATTTCTCAAGTTTCTTTTTTCAGTGTTGGGTAATCACTAACAGTTATGTTGCTTAGTTTATTCATAAAGTTCCAGTTCAACTCCTGGGTTAACTTTTTTCCTTGAGCCAGTGTGCATGTTTTTCTTTGTTATTAGCCTTTTATAGCATTGCAATGTGTGGCTTAGTTCATCTATAGTTGGCTATCTACTTTTGGCTATAGTTATATATTACATTCTTGGTTGGAAGAGGTAGGCAAGACCCTTCCATCAATGGTCAGAGTCATCATTTTGTATAACAATGTGTGTAATCTTGTCATCAAGTCTAAACTAATTTGTTGTGACATATAACACTGGCAGGTTGCAATCAATCTATGTTTCTTTTGTCTATACCTTCAAGATTATTCTTTGCGTGTTTTAAAAATTCCTTTCTTTCTTTATTCAGAAGAAAAACACAAAACATTTGTTTCCTTAGTTATCAAAAAACATCAGCACATCTATTCTCACCGGACCAAAAAACACAGATGAATTCTATATTTTCATTCAACTGTTCAAGAAAAAAATTTCAGTTTACAAGGAGAGTCTCTTCTACAATTTAAAGAACTTCAATATACTTATCTTGCTAAATGCAGAAAACCAAGGAATTCAACTGAGAGACCTCTCCTCCTAGCCATGACAATGGAAATTACAACTAATTACCCCCCAAGATTGCAGTCTCCCAAATAATAGATAAACAGTGGCCCCTAGGACATGTTCTTTGGCATCAAGACCTTCAATCCAGCCAAGAAATTTCAATTAGCTTAAGCTCTCCATTGGTTCACATCTCAACTTAAGAGCAACTTATCGACAACTCTTGCTAGTTTTAACTTCCCTCTCTTTCTACATATCCCTCGAGCTTTTCCCCCATGCCTTCCTTGCAATCCTTTAGCCACTAATATTTTTTATCTTGAGGGACAGAGTAAATAACTATATCTAGTTGTCTGGTATCTGAAAATATCATTTTTGGGTCTCTTCCTATGAATTCTTAGACTTTTCATTTTTAAATGAAAATGAAATAATAAAAATTTTAAAAGAAACAAATTCGTGGTTTCACTAGTCTTTTCCACTAAGGCCATTATCTACCAAGACTTCATATTAAAATTAAATTATGAATATTTATAATAAGTAGGGGTGCTACATTATCACCCCCTTAGAGCTAAATGTTATGAAACCAGCTCAAGGAAAGACAGAAAATAGAGATCAACGCCTTAGAATTCAGCCTCTTCGAGGGGGCAACCTCCTTTACATTACATAAATGAACAATTATTCGATGATACAAATGAAAAGACCTCCTTTCTATATATAGGAGTCTAAGGGGTCATAACATAATCAGAGCCGACATATCAATAATAATGTAAGGGCATAATAATAACAATAGTGGGCTTTTATGGGGCATAATAGTAACAATATGGGCACTACATGGGTACATCAATATAATAAATGGGTTGTACAAATAACAATAAGGGTTTAAACTAGTAGTATAGGCGCCTAACATGACCCTCTCCTTCAAAAAGCATTGTCCTCAACGCTTGAGTAGTTCTTGATGCTTCTGTATAAAATTATTGTCCTCCCATGTGGAATGTTTAGTGGGTAAGTTCTTCCATTTGATGAGATACTCTGAAATTGATCGATGTCGTAGCTGTCAGGTTCTTGTTTCTGTGACTACTCCAGGTTCCAATATGATTTTTCCTTCCTCTTCAATTTCTGGCAATATTGTTTGAATTGGGATCTTTTGCAAATTTTGAATAAGTGGCCATACTTCTTCGTCCTTCTTCCATTCATCCCTTGCTTCATTTATCCAATCTGATTGGGTAATAGAAAGAGCACAAAACAATGCTTCCACATCCTCATCCTTGAAGAGTCTTCCCATTCAGTAAGGTCGCCATTTTTTAAGTGCATGTAGTATTGCCAACGTTTCATTCTCATAAATAGCTTGCTTGAGATGTAGCAGTAAAAATACCCAATCACCTACATCAAAACATTTTTCACTACGATATGGATCTACCTGTTGTTTCATTTGATTTTTCACCGAAGTGGCGTTATCCTTTAAAATTTGGAGAACTTGTTGTTGATGCTCAATGTGATCTTTCACTGCTTGAACCTTTTTCTTCTTGATATGTCCTTCTATCTCTAGAGTTTGAGGAGTGGTAATTTCTTCCAATCCTTTACAAGATATGGTCGGATTCGTTTCTTGATGCTCGATGTGATATTTCACTTCTTGAACATTTTTCTTCTTGATATGTCCTTCTATCTTGATAGTTTGAGGAGTGGTAATTTCAACCAATGAATTACAAGATATGGTTGGATTCATTTCTTCTTTCTCGATGTGATCTTTCACTTCTTGCACCTTTTTCTTCTTGATATGTCCTTCCATCTTGAGAGCTTGAGGAGTGGTAATTCTTGCCAATGCTTTACAAGATATGCTCTGATTCATTTCTTCTTTCTTTGGGGTGGTGTCCTGGCGTATATCTTCTTTTTTTGATGTTTCATGATCCTTTTCTTCCTCCTCTTCATATTCTATGTAAAATAATTTCTTCTCAACACACTTATGACCTTTAGTGCATTTGCTATCACAATTGTAACAAAGCCCTTTTTCTCTTTTTAATTCCAATTGTTGTGGTGTTTCCCTTGTAGGTTGTGGAAGTCTAGGAGAAACAACACTTCCATATTTATAGTTGTGAGGGGCATGCTTCTTGGTTTCCATAATTTTTCTTTCCATTATGTCACAAAGCCCTTTTACTCTTTCCAATTGTTGTGGTGTTGCTCTAAAGAAGGTGTTGCTCTTTGTATCCTCATAATGTGCTATCATTTCCTCCGTGAAATTAACCATGTAACAAGTTGTTTACGAGAACAAAGCCCTTCATACCATAGAAATTGATCTGGTTCTAAATATGAAGATGCAATACATACCTTTTGTAACAGTGGTACACCATGTAGATCAAAATATTACTCCATTTGAAGTATCCAATTTACCGGATCCTTGCCATCAAACTTCCTCATCTTGCTTTTTCTTGATTTTAGGAGTTTGATCTTGAAATGAATGTAACTTTGTATTTGCGGATCTTCAAGTTCTTAAATTGTGACCTGCAGTAGCCCTCTGTGTCCTCTTTCCAATGCCACTAGTCTGATCCAAATTAGATTCTCCAAGAAAGAGCTATGCACAATCTCCCAAGGTGACCTAATTATAGACCTTTCCAGAAGAGGGAACTTGTATGAAGTGCCACGTGTCACTGTTTTGACCCTTGGCTCTGAAAAATATCTACAAGAAACTAAAGTTCGTACTCTTTATGTACCTTCTTACGAAATTTCAATCTGATGCTCAGAGAGAAAGTTATGACGATTTTCCCGAGGTCACCTGTTTGGAATGTAATTCAGGAGTCTGCAAAAAGACCGACTTCCTCAGATCATATCTCCACAAATATAGTGTGAACAGCTCTTAAATTCGGACCCGAGGTTAGCGCGATTTCTTCTCAAATGGGTTTTTTTTGCAACTTATGAAACGTCGCAGAAAAAAGTTATAGCAAAAATGCCACGATGACCTGTTGGGATTAGCGAAACCCTAGAATCCAAGGCTCTGATACCAAATGTTATGAAACCAACTCAAGAAAAGACAGAAAATATAGATCAACGCTTTAGAATTCAGCCTCTTCGAGGGGGCAACCTCCTTTACATTACATAAATTAACAATTCTTCGATGATACAAATGAAAAGACCTCCTTTCTATATATAGGAGTCTAAGGGGTCATAACATAATTAGAGCCGACATAACTATAATAATGTAAGGGCACAATAATAACAATAGTGGGCTTCTATGGGGCACAATAGTAGCAATATGGGCACTACATGGGTACATCAATATAAAAAGTGGGTTGTACAAATAACAATAAGGGATTACACTAGTAGTATAGGGGCCTAACACTGAACACCATGCCCAATGTTCATTCCTATTCTTGGAATAGGTCACGCTTTTTTGCATACGGTTGGAATCTTCCCAAGTGGCCTCCTCTAGGCTAAAATTCCTCCATTTCACCTTAACTTGGGTGATAAATTGCCTTTGTAACATTATTTCTCTCTTCTCAAGAACACACAGAGGTTCTACTAGAAATTCTTTGTTTTGTTGGACCTGCACCTATTTCTAGTTAATAATATGTTTGGGGTCATATACATACATCTTAATTAATGAGACTTGAAATACATTATGAACTCATATGTGATTAGGTAGTGCGATCTAGTATGTTATAGGTCCAATTCTTTCCAATATTTTGAAAGGGCCACAATAATGAGGTTCTAACGTTTCACAACCATCCCATATCAATGTAGTTTTATAGGGTTTAACTCGCACATAGACATGGTCCCTAACTCAAAAGTCTAGAAAGTTATTTTTTTTTTATCACCATAATCTTTCTGTCTATATTGGGAAGCCCTTAAGTTTTGACTTAACTTATTTACATTTTACTCCATATCTACTAACATATCAAGCCCTAGGATTAGTTTGTCTTCAAGATTGATCCAATTAGTAGGGGATTTGCACTTCCTTCCATATAGTACATCAAAAGGACTCATCTTCAATGATTCATGATAGTTTTTTTAATACGAAAATTCAAGTAGGTGAAGGTATTTTTCCCATTAGGTTGGTTGTTGCATAACATACATTCTTAACATGACTTCTAGCACCTGGTTCACTCTTTTAGTCTTCCCATCTCTTTGATGATATTAGGAGGTATTGAATTGAACTTAGGTGCTTAACCTGACAAAAGTAGCCTTCGGGAATGTTGAGGTGAACTTCACACCTTTATATGAGATCAACACCTTAGGTATGTCATGCAACCAAAATATATCCCTCATAAAGATGTGAGAAATTTGAGCAATCTTATATGTGGCTTGTACCACAATAAAATGGGTTGTTTTACTTATCTGGTCTATCACTACCATGATAGTTATTGTGCCCTTCAGATCTAGGTAATCATGTTACAAAATCCAACGTGATAACATCCCATTTCAATTCTTCGATAGGTAAGGGATGCAGCAATCCTGCAGGGTGTTGGTGTTCAACTTTAACTTGCTTACATTCCAAACACTTTGCCAAGTAATCTACAATGCTTCTTCTCATTCTAGGCCAAAGATATTTTTTCTTCATCACAGAAAGTAATTTATGATATCTAGGTTGGGAAACATAATGACTCATATGAAATTCACCTAAAATTAATTGTTTAATACCCAACTAGTTAGGAAAATACACTCTTCCTTTAAAAGTTGGTAGATTCTCTTTATTTATACCATATTCAGATTGATTTCCATGTTTCTTTGCAAACTTAACTTTCTACCATAAAAATTCATACTTTGGATCCTTTAAAGCAACCTCCTTAATCTGGTTAGAGAAACTAATTCCAGCTTGACTATAAGATACTTCATACACACAATGTAATTTCCTACTTAAAGCATCAACCACTATATTTTCTTTCCCTTTTAGATGCTTTACATCAAAGTCAAACTCACTCAGAAAGGCGTTCCATCTAGCTTGACATGCATTAAGATTACGCTGTTGAAGAAACTAGTTAGGACGTTGTGATCACTCATTAAAATAAAATTCTTACCTAGGAGGTAGTGTCGCCACAATTTTAAGGCATGTACTACAATAGTCAATTCTAGATCATAGGTAGAATACCTCTACTCATGATATTTCAACTTTCGTCACTCATAAGCTATCAGTCTGCCTTCTTGCATCAAACTCCACCTAATCCTTCTCGACAAGCATCTGTACATACTACAAATTCTTTTGCAGGGTATGTAATTTTTAATATAGGGGTTGTGGCCAGTAAATTTTTTAATTCATCAAATCAATGTTCATAGTTTTTTTTTCCATTTAAAATCTTTTCCCTTCTTCTAAAAATAAGTTATAGGGTAAGTTATTCTAAAAAAATTCTTCGATAAAACAACGATAATACCCTGCCAAACCCATAAAGGAGTCAATATCCGCCAGATTTTTAGGAATGGGCCATTCCATGATGGTCTTGATTTTCTCAGGATCTACAACTATTCCTTCATATGAAATTATATGTCCTACGTATTTTATTTTGTCCTTATTAAAATCGCATTCGTTGTACTTATCATATAGATGATGTTCCCGCAGAGTTTGCATCTCTACCTGAAGGTGTTTCTTATGCTCTTATAATTCCTCTCAAAAAATTTAAATATTGTCAATAAAAACTACAACAAATTTATCAAGGTAAGGATGGAAAATACCTTTCATTAGACACATAAATGTTGTTCAGGCAATGGTAAGCCAAAATGATAGTAGCACAAATTGATAGTTCCCATATCAAGTCCTAAATGTTTTCTTCTAAATGTCTTCCTCCTTGATTCTTATCTGATGGTAGTCTAATCGTAAATCAATCTTAGAGAATACGGTGACACCTTTAACTTTATTAAAAAATCATCGATTCTCAGCAATGGGTATTTATTTTTTATAATTAATTTATTTAGTTTCCTCTATTCAATGCACAATCGTAGGGTGTCATCCTTCTTTCTTACTAGAAACATAGGAGCCCCCCATGGTGACACACTCGAGTGGATGTAACCTTTATCAAATAACTCTTGCAATTGCATTTTAAGTTATGTTATCTTAGGTATGTCATATGATAAGGGGTTTTGGGAGCTAGTGTTTCTCCCAGGATGAGTGCTATTATGAAGTCAATATTCCATTTTGGTGGCAACCCATGAATTTCTTCTGGGAATACATCAACAAAATATTGAACGACTAGTATGTTTTCTAAAGTGCTTTTTTATCTTCAACATTAGAGTATCCAACTTGCACAACATAAATCTGGAAACCTTTTCTCGGGCATTTACTTAGTTGGGTAGTTATAATAGTCTGTAACTTAATAGGCCTTTTAATGCCTTGATGTTGTTTCCTATAACCCTTTCTGTGAGGAAACTTATGGTATTCTCTTGACAGTTCTATAAGGAACAATTTCCTTCTAACCAGTCCATCTGATTGACACATCATAGGATCCTAAAGGAAACACATTCAAATTCACCCTAATTGGTTGTCTAACTACTACGATGAAACAATTTTCTTCCTTAGCAGTCACCCTTCTATTAGCCTAACTGTCCAGCTGTACTAACAAGGTATTTGTGAATTTTTTGGCTTGTAATCGGCATGATTAGACTTGTTTTGGGTTGATATAGGTTAGGCTTTCCGCTAGATCTATCAAACTGAAATAATACAATTAGCTAGTTTACCTTCCAGTTTTATCATTGTAGGTTGGTACTCAGCTGGATAGTCCTCCATTGCGGCATTAATCCTTGGTATATTTATTGAAACCTATCCAATCGCAGAGGCATCTTGAATGTTCATGGCTGGTTATATTTTGGCGTGACATAGACAATTCTTGTAATAATGGGGTTCTCCACAACCCCAACACAGTAAGGGAGGATTTTGCATCAGACATGACTCTGGTTTACTGGAAACATCAGCTTTCTTAGATTCATTTTGTAGTCTGAACTTCTGGTGATTTTACCCAGGTTGTTTATTTTGCTAGGATTTGTGCCCATTCCTAGTGATGGCAGTTTTTGCATTTCTAATATTCTCGGTATTCTTTTGTCCTTTCTTATTTGATCATCTTTTTCCACTATTTTTTTTTTACTTCATCTGTTGATAGAAAATCCAAGCCTTATGGATTTCCTCATCCATTATCTTTAGTTTATCAAATACCAATTCCTCTTTCATCAATAGTGGTAAGCTATTGATGAAACGTTGTACCTTAGCTTTCTCTTCCCAGATGTAGTGACATATTGCAGCAAGGAGGTGAACTTAGTTACAATTCATCCATGGAAAACCGCCCTAACTGCAAATCATGAAACTCTTTATATTTTTTATTATATAATAGATCCATCAGATATTTATCTTTAAAATGTTTTTGAAAGTTATCCCATGTTACCTCTTGCACATCGATTCCTCGATCAGTATTAATCTATTCCCACCATAGATTAGGCTCGCCTTGTAATTAGTAAATCACCAAAATTACTTTTAAATTGTCACCATACTCTTAAATTTGGAAGTATTTATTCATATTAATTAGCGAAGCTTCTAATGTTTCCTCCATTTATCCATCAAATGTTGGGGGCCTAATTTTTTTAAATTCCTCTTGGAGTTGAATTTTTTGCCTTTTGATCGCCTTTTTGGTAGAAATATTATCATATCCCTCTTAATTGTTCTTTTATTCCCCCTCAGATTCGATATGATATTCTCTTTGTTGATGCATTTTTTCTATTTTCATTATCAGGGACATGATCTGGGTTCCTTTGATTCTGTCTATCTGAGAGACTTTTCATAATTCTCTTATGTTCCAACCTCAACCTCTCATTATCATCTCTTAAGTTTTCCATCTCAACTCGTAGTTGTTGCAAAGTTTCTAACATCATCTCATTGGTATTTCAAGATTCCTCCCCCAATTGAAAGCACGTTTCTAGGTTAAGTTGAGCCAAAGAAACATGTCCCATTCCCACAGTCAATCATGTAAATCCCTCTCCTCTTCTCATATTCTATACCCTCTTTGCATCATTAGATATATTTGTTATTTATATTTCACCCAAACAGGCCACAATGTTGAATTTGTGGTGCTTTAACCACTTGTAACATCTATCCATGCAAACATTGTTAAAAAAAGAATAATACTAATAATATTTATTATTATTACTATTCAAATATCGGTTTGAAAGCACATGGATTGATCTTCTAGGACTTAGAAAAGTCCACACGTCTCGGAGTGGTAGATTGTATTTTGTTTTAAATTTTTTATAAACCCAACATCCCAAATCTTACCAACTCATAACATTAGGGTTTCGGGAAAACTTAAGGTTATCCCTACATGACATTTTATAGTTTTCTAAGGGTACACCATATTATTTTCTTATGGTTTCCATTATGCCCGGATCACCATAAGATCATGCAAAATATTCAACATATGGAATTGGTATGGCACATGTCCATCAAACCTTCTCGACGCTTAGTGATTGAAAACATAACTAATCCTAAGCATAGATTCATTAGGGTTTGGATCTAATGGTCCAACCTTATTTTATGGAGTTTTGGAGTCCAACCCTCATGTTTGTCATTTTCTTTCCTTTGCATGTTGTGGGAGCTCTGCACTAGTTTCAGAAGGCGCTTTGTCAACTTTCAGAGGTATGCTTTGGTTGGCTTACATGTAGCTTTGTTTGTTTAAGTCTCCCTACCTTTCTTTACTTTTTTCTAATTTTTTTGACCCATATTCTCACAAGTATGATGGAAAGCGACATATGATTGTGGAACTACGACCATATATCAAGAGATTTATGCATTAGGTATGGTTATAATTTTCTGCTCCTCTCTGTTAGCTCTTTTTCAAAGATTTTTAGTAAATTATGCCTACATATTTGACTTATTTTATGTTTAGCTCGAAGACTACAACCCTGACATATTTCCTTTTCAAGTATCAATTAAAGATCCAACACAATTGTTTCCACTATAATTTTCCTGTCCAGCTTCTCAATTTGAGAACATTTGTGTTTTTTTTTTGTTCCTTGGTTGGTTCTTGCACATTAGCTCTCACATATGAGCGTTCCTTCTCTAGGTGGGAGGTCGACTAACTAATTGTGGAAATTTCATGTTGTTGGCTCGACAACCTAACGTAACTTGAGGTTCTTATTTCTAGGTTTTGTCGAATGCTTCCTCCAATTTTTCAAATGTCATATTTCGTGTCCTTTTTGTCAATGAATTTGTTTGTCAATTTGATGGTTACAAATGTGCTCTGAGACTTTCATCTCTGGTTATTTTAGGACCTGTAAAATATCTCTTGGATGTGGGTAAATAGGTCGATGTAAACCCTAATTAAGATGTTGAGAATTTATTTACACTCTGTATGTTTATGTAATATATTGTGAATAGATGGGTCGGTTGTTCGCATCATTCCCTGTTATGGGTTATTGTCTATACGATTGTATATCAGCAAGACCTATGGATCTTTATATAAGATTTCTATTCCAACGAATTATATTCATATATGTACAGAGTGTTATTTCTTTTTTTGTGTGTTTTAGATGGTAGTGTTGTTATGTTATTATGTTTGGATATTTGTTCATTTGGATTACATTGCTTATGACAAATCCTTGCATGCGGTTGCATTTAATCTTTTTGCAAGGGTTACGAACCAGAACGGACACCTAGTCTCGCTTGGTCTAGAACTAAACTAGTTTCTTTCCCAACATTGGCTTATGAGACCCCCTTACCACCAGCGAATATTCATCAAGTTTCTTTTTTCAGTGTTGGGTAACAACTACAAAGTTATGTTGCTTCATATGTTCATAAAGCTCCAGTGCCACTCCTATGTTAACTTTTTGCCTCAAGCCTATCTGCATATTGTTCTATGCTATTAGCCTTTTCTCACATTGCAACGTGTGGCTTATTTCATCTATAGTTGACTATCTATTTTTGGATATAGTTATGTCTTACTTTCTTGGCTGACTGAGGTTAGTAAGACCCTCCATCAAGGGCCAAAATCAACATTATGTATAACGGTGTGTGAAATCGTGAGATCAATATTCCTGTTTTATATTGGTTAGAACACATAATGGTGAGGCGTGGTATTAAGTATTTAACTTTTTTTTGTTTATTTATTTATGTTTATTTACTTATTATTTATATATTTAGGTTGGAAGATGAAAAAATTACATATTGTTTATAATTTAATATTGCAATTAAATTTTATTATTTTTAATATTATTTTAGTTTATTTGTTTTAATTTTGATGAGTTATTTTTTTTTCTTAAATTAAATATTAAAACACATCATAGTGAGAAATAGTATTAAGCTTTTTTTTTTGTTTATTTAGCTATATTTATATTTGATGAAGAAAAAAATATATATTATTTCTAATTTAATATTACAAATTAAATTTTATTACTTTTAAATATTATTTTCATTTACTTATTTTAGCTTGATAAACTATTTTTTTCTACCTTATGTAATTCTCTGTAATTTAATATTACAAATTAAATTTTATTATTTTTAATATTATTTTATCTATATTATTTTAATTTTGATTAACTACTCTCTTCTTAGGTAATCATTACATGTCACATTTAGAGTTGGCAAAAGAGTTCGAGTAATGCCTACCTAATCCTTTGCACAGGGAAAAAAGACGACCAAGATTGACCACCAAATCTACTTCCAAGTTCGCTCCGTGTTTGCAGTAGTGATTCAGTAAATGAATTACTTTAATTTTCTAATTTATCTATGGGCAAGCTTGAATGGTTGAAAGTGTACCAAATGCAGTCTTCTTTTATTTTATTTTAGGTTAGTGCGAAATAGTTTTATTATCATATTAATATTATCCATTTAAATTTACGTCAAAATGGTAAAGGAAAACCAATTTACTTGTCGTGTGAGATCCAGAAGGTTGATTTAATTAATTAATTTTAAATTATTTAAATAGTATTATTCAGAGTAATTTAATACAAATTAGTTTAATACATTTGAAAAAGCTATTTAATATAAAATAAAGTATAAAACTTTGGATTTAATTGAAATTTCAATATAATCATATCTTATTCATCCAATTGAGAATTTTGATTTGACTTAAATCTCATTAACACAACTAAATCTCAGTCAACTTTCATGTTTCATGTAACAAATGTTCATTTAATAAAATGTCAGCAACATAAATTCGATTTAAATTCACTACCACGATTACACCAACGGCTTGGTCGCTGAGCGCGGTAGTTGAGGAGCGGAAATCCCAGATCACGCCGGCCGTTGGCTTTCAGATGATTGACGCCGTGGCAGTTGAGCAACGGTCTTCTTCCTCTTCCTACGATACATATATCTGTTTGCTTTTGCAATTATGACCTTGTTTTTGGTTATTGATTATTATTGGTATTTTATTATTTTTAATTAAGTATATTTTAGTAAATCAAATATTTGAATGATATATTTTTTAAATCAATATTTATACGAGGTGTCGCACCTACCGAGCATAAGGTTTTTGCTTCGTGTTTGGAGGTTCAGGGTTTTTGAATATGTGTTTGGAGCTTCAGGGTTTTTGAATACGAGATCTGTCATGTGCGATCACGTCTTTCTAGCCATCGTCATCATCTTTCACTTGCAAACATCCTCCAACCTCCCCGATGATTTCAATCTCATCCTCCGATTGATAAACAAGGTCTCCCGTCTTGACGAAGCTCTGCGGTAAGGGAATACGGGGCTTAGAACGTTTCTCTCACCGAACGTTCCCTCGGGGCTGCGTCGGAGTTTCTTTTGATCTCAAAGTTGGCTGAATAATTGTTGAGGAGACGTCATTGCCCACTATTGCTCTCAAAATCCACTGAATAATGGTCGAGGAGGGTCTTCTCCAGCTACCTAATCTTACTTGGTCAAAGTACTAACATTTGGTGGATTCAAATATGTAAGCTTATGTATACAAATTGTCATTATTATATTTTTTTTCAAACTTTATTTCCTCTTCTGAATATTTATGTTTTAGGCTTCTAAGAAGAAATTGTTGCGTTATCAAAAAAAATTGTGTATTTCTTTTTAGGGCTTTTCTCTCGATCATAGTCGATAGACGATGCCAAGTAGTGGATGTCTTCTTGGATATCTATTATGGAGCTGATAATGACCACTCGAGATATCATTGTGACAGCGGGAGTAACTACAGGCATTGAAACCCATGCACAAACCCTTCTTTTAAATAAATTTATTACAACTGGTGCATAAACCCTTATTTTAAATTAATTTAGTCAAATCGGGATGTTGTGGCTTTGCTCGATGAATTTTTAGGGAGATCTCCTGTCATGGGTGGTTGCAGTTTGTTCATATAATTTGTTGGCATTGGATTTTTGGGTTGTAATTAGTTGGAGAAATATTTGGGGAATTTATGTGGGGTTTACTAGTTTCTGTTGCACTTCTTCATAAGAAGGCCAATGTCACTTGTAAAATAGGCTTACAGTCCATTCCCTGGCCACAAGCATAGTCCAAACTTTTTTTTAAAGATTTTTCATCAACTACGAGCTTGAAAATGCTCCAAACTTTCCTTGTAGGAAGAGTTACAATAGGACGACCAACAATGTGTGAAGCAGCAAGAGATGGACCTGCACTGTGCCTCATATATAGTTTCCATTAGTAATAACGGCTACACACTAAATGAAATTAATAACTATGTCACACAACCTACCCTTCATAGAAAACCACAATAAGGACCAACACAGTAAGGCCACAGTAAGGCCTTTCTGTACAAACTTTGAAAAGGGTTGAACTCTAAGTCAAGACCAAGCAAAAAATTGAGAATTCCCTTACTTGAGATCACAACAAGCCCACATCATAAGGCATTGTCATAACCATTTTGAAGAGCCCAAAATTGTGCTCCAACAGATGTAGAAAATATGGCCATAGAGTGAGGTGTAGACACCCTAATTTGTTGATCAAGTGAAACCTCAACAAGGGTAGTGTGTAAGTTTAATGCAGGGAGCTGAGAAAGCATAACTCTGTCTCCACGGAACATAACCTCGTTCCCCACTGAGATCCCAATGATATCAGCGGCAAGAACAAAAGGAACAATTTTTTTCTTAACCCAATTTTGTGATATAGCGAGCTGGTTCAAAGATTGGATTTGGTCATTACTAATACATACAAGTAACCCAAATCCTATGTTAGCAAAGGCTTCAAGAATTGCAGGATGAGTATATATATCATCTTGATCATATTGATTGTGGTTGCTTATATGCAGGTCTCTCTGTGGTGGCTCCCAACATTACTGCCATTTTACAAATGCATTTCAGAGTTCCAATGGTAAGGGTAGTTTTTCAACAAAATCAACACTCTTTTATATGCTCGAACTATGTATTTTCAATTCAATCACTGTCACCCCAAGATTGTGTCTGGACTAAAATACTAAAATGTTGCCATACAAAGCACATAAGTGGGAAAATATGGATATGGTAAGCAGGCTCTGAGCATAGGACACAACTTTTTAGCAAACTGATTGGACTGAGCTAATATAGATTTATAGATTCACCTTGATGTATGAAAAAAATTGCAATTGTCTTGTTCCCATAAGATGCCTCTTTGCAAACATCATCCAACATGTAGACACAAATATCTCTTGGGAAAAGATCATTCAAGATATGGATCATTTATGGTTACTTTTTCTTCCATTTAAAATAGGGTACTGAAGTGTGTATATTTTCCCTATATCCATGCTTGTCCACTAACATAAATAATGTAGCCTCTCTCCATAGTGTTTTATTTGCATAAATGGTTATTGTTATTACCTTGTCAATCTCATCATTTTCTTTAATCATAATGCATTATCATAATAATCTAATTATGTTGATTAATTGTTTTGGTCATTATGATTATCATGTTATGTTTATTTTATTTTGGAGATCAAAACAAGACCACATCATAAGCCATTGTCATGTCAGTTTTAAAGAGCCCAAAATTGTTCTCTAGCAGATGTCAAGTATGGCCATAGAGTGAGGTGTAGACACATTAATTTGTTGATCAAGTGAAACCTCAACAAGGTCATTGTGTAAGTTCTGCAATGCAGGAAGTCGCTGGGAAATCATAGCCCTATCTCCACTGAACAAAACCTTGTTCCCCACTCGGATCCCAATGATATTAGTGCTAAGAACAAAAGAACAATGTTGTTCTTAACTCAATTTTGTGCTACAACCAATTGGTTCAGATATGGGATTTTCTCATTACTAACACCTGCAAGTAACCCAATTCCTATGTTAGCAAAGGCTTGAAGGATCTTCTCGATATATTCTTAGCTTTGAAATAATTATACTCTAAAAAAACTTTTAAAAAATTGTACTGCACTGGATGAAGTGCATAGGGTGGGTGTTCTATTAACGCCTTCAATATTTGGGTCATTGTAATATATCAGGGTGTGAAATCTATCAACTCTGTGTATGTTTATCATTGTGAATTATATGTTTTTTTATATATACATACAAGAAGATTGAGCATAATTCCACTGCAAAAAGTGTGAGGGTGGGTAATGTAACAAGCCTTTGTATATGTGTCTTTCATTGTGAATTATGTGCTCTGCTACATACATAGATTTTTTTTCTATCATATTCATATATTGATGCCAATGTAATACATCAAGGTGAGAATTATATCAACTCTTTGTATATCTGTGTGTCATTGTGAGTTATGTGCTTTATTATGTGCGTACAAACAAGATTCCCAAGGGAGGATAACTGCACATTATGTGCTTTATTATATGCATACAAACAAGATTCCCAAGGGAGGATAACTGCACTCCAAGAAGTGCAGAAGGTAGGTAATTATCAACTTCGTGTGTCATTCTATGGATGTACTATACAGAGGGTATGCATTTATCAACACTTTGTATGCTTGTATAATTTTAATGATGTACTAAATTTAGATAGTTAGTTGGACTTGTTGAATATAAATGCTAACAAAAATCCATTTAAATCATCATATGAATTTGAAACATTGAGACGTGGGATATGCAACCTCTAGGTGTATATTGTACTAAATTCACATGGGTTTTGTATTGTAGTAGTGTTGAATAGGAGGTTTTTTTTCCATTATGAGATTAATGGTTAAGAACATAATGGTTAAGCATATGTTCTTCTTTGTAAAAGGTCACAGGTTCTAAGAACATAATGGTTAAGCATATGTTCTTCTTTGTAAAAGGTCACAGGTTCAAAACCAAAGGAGCAGAAACAATATTTACTCCTTTGTGGACTTTAGAAATAACTTAATTAAAGGATGATTCTATATACAGATGAAACATGCCCTTTTGGGCATCAATATCTAGAAAATTTGTTTTAGAATATGGCTAAATGTACTAGACAGTGTACCATTTCTCCCTGTATTTTGGAATGAATTTGCATTGGACAAAAAATGCATGCACCTCTTTATGATACAAATATCTCGTCTTAATACTTGAAATTTTAACCAAAAGTTATTATTCATTTTCTCTTGATCCACATCCATATAAATATATTTAATAAAGGAAAATATTCATGGTACTTTCTCTTTCTAGCAAGCTCAAACAACTTGCACCTTCCAAGTTAATATAGTCTGCCATGGGGGCTCTTGGCTCAAACACGGCTCAAAAGATATACTATGAATGGGTACGATATGTCAACTCATTTATTTCTCCATTTCATTATACTTCTCTTTGATGGTTTTTTTGATAAGCATGTCTCAGTATTTTTTATGATGTAAATCCATACGCCCAACTGTTGGTAAGGATTTTCCCCAATGGAACATATGTGATGTTCTTGTATCGAAGTTCTATCAATTGGAGTTGTTTGCTAACAGTTTTTGCACAAAATTGAGAGAGGCCCATCTATAGAATTATTGGAGAGAATACTACACCATTGGAAAATGAAGATCACCGAATGTTCAAGTTTGATCTTTCAATAATGTAACATTGAAGGTATTGCAGAGAAAATATTAATACACTTACACTGTCTCAAGTTGCGGTGAGCTAAAAACTTCAGAAGGAAGCTGCCCATTCAAATTACTGTTTTCTATCACACTATAGAACAAGGCAAAGGGAAAGGAAAAACCAATTAGTTTGAAAGATAGTAAAGCTTAATTTATGTTGTATTTCAAGCCACTTGAACTTACATGGTGGTCAAGGATGTGAGAGTAGATAGCTAGTTGGGCACATCGGAGATCTCTAATGAATTGTTACAAGTCCATAGAAAAGAAAATGTCGTACACAAAAATATTGAATGTCCTAAATTGATAAAATCAATTCGAGATCTTTTGAGCAGAGTTTGAACCTTCTACTTACAAGTACTGAAGATCTTTCATCAAAGATAAGTCAGGTATATAACCGTTGAGCTGATTATTTGATAGATGCCTGAAAATGCAAAGAGCCAGTGAGTTATTTTGGTCAATACTAGTCCATCGTATTCCATCTTAACAGGCTTAATCCATTGCTGATCTTACAATTCATCAATATTTTACAGTCGTGTGATGTTGGATGGAATTGGGCCTTCCAACAAGTTTCAATCATGCCTCCTGTTAATTATAAAGCAAGATTTAATAGATGGTCTGTCAAGATATTGAGAACTAGGCAGACAAAGTATTGCAGCATAATTTTACTGTCAAAGTAGGAGAACATTGTCACATTGGACAACCCTGTGTCTGAATAGTCTCTGCATCTTACATTCCATACTTATGAATAATCTTGATATTCTAGATTCCATAGGAAAGATATGGATGCTTGTCCCATTACCCGTAGGCAAATTTCATTTTAAGGTCAGAATATATTAATTAAAATGGTAGTCATTATATTTTCTAAACCTCACACATATCTAACCCTTCCAACCTCTCTACCCAAATCATGTGAAATTATATTTCACTTGCAGTTCTAAACTCCTAAATATGATACCATATTAAGAAATAAGCAACATAACTGTAATCAAGTTGCAATGATTTGGGTGAGGATTAAGACCAAACTCAATTGTTTTTTCTATAATACAAGGAAGCCACATATATCTGGAATTTATGACTAAGCAAGAACATAGACTCCATGAGGGCAGGGGAAGATGCCTTATCACAAGCGGCCAAAAATGCCCCCCACGAAATTTGAAAATGGGTAGAGGAGATAACAACTCATTGTACCAACCACTCATTAATGGAATACTAAACTTTATTTCCAGCATGATCACATAAATATTAGTTGGTAAGAAGTCAAGGGATTTTTGTACCTAGAAATCCAATGGAAATAGGAGACTAACACAATAGTCAAGGATGATACATTTCCAATAGTTAAGGCGATCTTTCTTGTGAACGAATTTTCATCAAATAACCTGCAAACAATGGACAATGGCTTTATGTTGAGAATATAATTTGATCAAAATATTTTAGTATGAATTGAATGAAGGATTAAATCCTTGTGGTTTAGAGTATAATGAATATGGTACTTACACGTGTTTTATGCTCATAGTCTCGTGGAAAACCCCCAGTGGAATCGATTCTCTCAAGTTATTTTTATTGAAATGGATTGAATCATTAACAAAATAACCACAAGTTTAAGATAACAAGGTATAAAATGCATATTCGTGTACGCAAGTAAAATTTATCCCAAATAAAAATGTAATACTTACAAGTGGCTGCAATTAACAATCCCCTCCAGCTCGATAAGAAATTCTCCATGGTATTGTTGGACAAATCAAATAAGTAAAGACTCGTAAGATTACTCAAAGATGGAGGAATAATTACCGATAAATCATTTGAATTCATGTCCCTAAAAAAATCAACAACGATTCATGATGTCACAAAGTGTACTTGTTCATAAAAACAAGGGCATTTTTGGACTATTTTTTTACCGAGTAACCAATCTCTGCAATTTGCCCAGCTCCTTCGGAATGTGCCCAGAAAACCTATAGCTTGTCAATATTCTAAGACAAGCTAAAAATTAGTCCATTGTAAAGTATTTGAGCAAACACACCAACTATTGAATTATCGGATTCAAAATGCTTACAACGTGTGAGGGAATTACAAATCTCCCAAAGTAATTAGAATCAATCTTGTCAGGCATGAATTGTTATGCAGGGAAAACCTATGTATACCCACAGTATGCATATAAAATGCATAATCTCATCTATCTCAAGAAGTTCAATGACCTTCCTAGTCAAGCGTTCATAAATTAAGGTTGAGGCCCCTTAAGTAAATCTCATGCGAAACAATTCAACAACAAACCCCAGTCTGATCCTTAGTTAATCCTTTGGTGTGGAACCTTATATCTCAACCCTTCATCCTTTATAGTAATTGTGGTTAATTCTTTAACCATGCATATTAACCAAACCCCGCTCAATAAGCCAACTCGTCCTTTATTACAATCGCGGAGTTCAAAGGACTCAATAGAATGTGTGTTTAGAACTCCCATCTTGTGATATGCAATTACAATTTCCACGATTGATTTTGTCCACTAGACCCATGGTTGTCGCAATCTCACATCACACCAACATGTGACTTCATCGCCTCTCTCTCCTCTCACATGTGATATGCAATAACACACCCAGACTTCAAATGAAATAAAACCGCACCTATAACCTTTTCGGGTCCGCTCTGCCCAAGCCTTATCACTCAATCTCCACCATCGATATTACCTTTAATTTGACGGTTGGTGTTTTCCTCGATCAATAGAGTTGGTTGGTGATCTTGTGCCATAGATCAAAAACCATTTGATCTGACGGTCCAAATGATATCGCACGGACCACTTGCATGACGATTATCCACCCTCATAGAGACGATAAGAATTATCAGTCCTTGATCTATAAATGTTCGGTCTAGGTTTAAGACTATCATCCGATCAACTTAAAACCTGATATCCATTGGATAACAGAAGCCATCCAATCCTCCAATATGCGGCCCTTCAACTAGAACGCAGCTTACCAAACACTCAAACCCCGTAGTTTACTTTGACATAAGAATTTGAAAAGGAAATTGATAGTTTTGATTGAGTGCGGGACTTCGACCATGATCAAGGCATCCCGTACTCTCTACCCCCACTACAATTACTAATCACTGTCAATCTACCATGTCGATTGATGATCTAGATTGATTCTCACCTTTAACCTTCTGCAAGTACTTGGAATTAAACTCTGTCATTCATTTCTTTTACTTATGTCATTTCTTCAATGTTCCTATGTGGTTTTGACTTTCTTCAAGGTTCCGGTCCTTCGCTATTCTGCCACACAACTTCCTCCTTAATTCTGCTTATGCCTTTATGCTCCTCCACCTTCACTGTAACACTAAAGGCTTCCTCCTGTACTACCAATGTGTACAAGCTGTAACACCTCTCTAAATTTACTCTTCTATATATTTCGCCTCCTTTCTGGATTTGCACCTATAGCCTATGTTACACAGAATAACTCAAGATCATATACAATATACATCTCAATTACTCAATACACACACATGAACTCAAAATCGAGTTGTTTATTTAATAAACATGTATTTACACATGAACTCTTTCCTTGACCTAATCTTCTGTATCAGTGGCCTTTGTTCCTACTCATAGGCTTACAATCTTATTGATTGACTTCTCTAACTACTCTCTAACTACTGACTCTCTATGCCTTTTAAGCTTACATTTACACAAAAGGTTCTGTTGAACTAATTTTGGTTCAGATCCTTAATCTGTTGAACTAATTCTGGTTCAGATCCTTAATCTGTTGAACTAAATCCTGAATATCCTATAAGTCCACTTTTAACTCCAGTTAATCCTTGAGAATCCTCTCTTGTTCCTCGGATCATGAGACCAATAAGAGTTACAATTGATTTCCAACTCTCTCAATTCCCACTAATCACTCATGTTCTCCTACATTTGAGAGAATTTACAAATATCCTCACAATATCTAATTAATTCATATTATAATCACTCAAAACATTAAATGATTACATACATAGGAATCCAACTTCCTTGAAAACACAAGACTCCCTAAGTAAATTAAAACATAATGAAACTGCTGAGTTGTATGCTCCTGCATCAGACTCCCAAGGTTAAAATAATCATGATCTCCTGATCATGTGCTTTTTTCCTTTGTCTCCCTGGATCCCATACTTTTTTCTATAATTTTCCTTTGGTTGTTGATGTCATTTTTTGTTGTTCTCCAAGTTTCCACGCTTTATGTTGCTTTTCTCCACTAGCTCTGCTTTCACAGTCTGTTGTTGTCTTTCTATTTTTGCTAGTCCTTGGTCTTCTTACTGATTTTTTATTCTGAGGCACCTTCATCATAAAACTTATTATTATTTTAATCTCTATGTCCAATTTATCCTTTGACTGATAAATATTTTTCCAATTGTTGTTGTACTTTGTCCACTCATCTTCAAACTGTTGTTTACTATCTTCTCTTTGAAGTTGTTGGATCCTTACTACTACCCTTTCATCCTTACCCTCTTGTTGTTGTTTAGACAACCTCTATTCAATATCTATAAATTTACTTTCAAAAAGTAAGTTGTCCTCCAATTTCTTTTGTACTTGATTCCCCTCAAATACATCACTATGTTGTTCATCAGTTACAACATATTTTCCTTCTTCTTCCTTGACAACCGTCAGTAATTGTCCTTCACTTTCTTGACTGATTCTAACAATCAATTTAACTTCTTCAAGCATAGTATCTTCATGCTTTTCTTTTTCCTCATCAGCATGTTTGTCCTGGCAGCTTCTAGTCTTCTTCAGTTCTAAAATGACTCCTCAATTTGAAACCTGTTTGTATAATTTTCAACAAATCCTATAATCATAAAACAATTATCATAATTAAAAATATAAGGCCTCATTACCTTTTCCTTCTCTAGCAACATCTCAGTATGCTACTATGAGTTTTCCTTCAATTCCTTCGTCAACACATCAGTATGTTGATTTAAACTATCCTTTGTATCATCTGTTTCAATGATATCTCTATGTTTTGGTTCACAATAATGAACTCCTCCTTCTGTAATGTCAATTTTTTGAACTTTCATTACCATCTCCTTTTCGTTATGAGTGTCATTCATGAAATTTCTTTGTCTTCCTTTTTCAACAATCTATCATGAGTATATATCCTCTGCTTTTCCAACTCCCTTCTTTGAAAGTCTAACTTTCCATATAACTCAATAATTTCAATCGGAGTAGAATTTGGAAATTTCACACAATTTCCCATACCTTCCTTTGTTATTGACAAATCATCAGATGCCCTTTCTGCCTTTGCTAAATCTTTTGCATAGACTTCTTCTTTCTTAACATGTTTCAGTAGATGTCCTTCTTCTTCAATACATTTTTCCTGGTTGTCCCTCTGTAACCCTTCTTCCAGAGCTATCTTTGTCTCATCATCTGCATTAATATTCTCCTGCATTTATTCTTCATCAATAACATTAATCCAATTCATTAGATTACCTATCTGAGAAAATATTCCTTCATTCTTCATCAAAATAAGATTCTGATCTTCCATCTCTATGACAGCTTTAAATGACTGTCTTCTCTCATTGAGTCACTCATCCATAGACTCTTCCTATTGTATCCAGTCAAATTCCTCCTCTTCTGAGAGATTTTCTTTGTCACCTTTTATTTCTAGATCTTCATCTATTTTGAAGACATCTTCAAAAGCTTGTTTTCCTCCTGCAATACCTACAATCATACACAAACTATTAGTTTTAAGAACATAAGACCTTGTGGTCTCACTTGATTCTTCAGTCATCATATCTCCTTATTTTTCTGAATCCTTCATATGATTCATAAGATCTTCCATAGATCTCTAGTCTTCATCTTCACCCAGAACTTCACCCTATTCATTTTCAAAAATGGAGACTTCCATTCTAACTCATCTTCTCTGAGTTCTTCCACTAGCCTCTTCACTTCCCTCTGATGTATCCTTTTCTATAACTTAGACCATTTCACTGCCTTTTTCCTCAAGACCCAACCTTTTCTTTGGTTTTCCTCTAGTATCATCCTTAATACATCGAGTTTTTCTTTTAACTCTACAATCTCCTTGTCATGTTCCTCTTGAGTCATTCTCTTGCCATTTGCTTTGGCATTCTCCTTCTTCACTTTTCTTCTATTGCAGTCTTCCTTAAAACCTCTGTTACCTCTGTTATGACTATTAGTTGTCATCTTCTTTTCTATATTCATGAGTTACTCACTCACTTACTATGAGCTGCATTAAATCCTCTACACCAGTAAGTCCTCCCTATTGCAACTTACCTCACCAAGCTTTCCTCTGTACTTGGTCTTTTCGAAAGCACTTGGTTCTCTATTCTCTGGAACCTCTTTGAGCACTTCTCTCTGCTCCTTCTAGGCTTCAACTCATCTACACCTTTGAGAACACAATTGTCCTCTTGTACTTCAATCACAAATGAAATACTAAGTTCTGACCACCTCTTCTTTCTCTCAAAAACTCTTACCAACTTTCTTCATCCCTTAGCAATTCTACCCACATCCTTTGTGGAATTGCCTTTGTGAGCTGCAATAATACCTCTACAATAACAAGTCTCCTTCTTGCTACATATGCCTCACTAAGCTTCTCTCCTCTGAGCTCTTTTTTTAGCATTTCTCTGGTTCTTTCCTCTGGAACCAATTGAGCACTCCTTGCTCTACGTTGTTGCAATCTTCTCACCTTCTTATTTTGCTACCTTCAAGACTTTTGCACGATCTTTCTCTACCATTCATTTTCACCTTGAATGGATTGTTCTCTGCTTCTTTGCATCTAAAAATTCTCCCAATATCCTGCTATACTTTATCTCTATGTGCTTACTATTTGTCAAATTAGAATCTGATCTCCTCTTTCCTACTTTTATCACCATTCGCGTGTATACACACCTTCAAAACATAAGTCTGTTCTAAATTCTTTTCAAAGAAATTTTCACACAGAATTTCTTTGTGCTTTAATATCAAATGTTTCAGTCACAATTATGCTCTGATACCGCATGATGCAGGGAAAACCTGTGTATACCCATAGTATGCATATAAAATGCATAATCTCATCTATCCCGGGAATTTCAATTACTTTCCTCGTCAAGGATTCATAAATTAAGGCTTAGGCCCCTTAACTAAATCTCATGCAAAACGATTCAACAAATAACCCCAATCTGATCTCTAGTTAATCCTTTGGTATGGAACCTTATATCTCAACCCTTCATCCTTTATAGCAACTATGGTTAATTATTTAACCGTGCATATTCACCAAACCCTGCTCAATAAGCCAACTCATCCTTTATCGCAATCTCTTAGTTCAAAGGACTCAATAGAATATGTGTTTAGAACTCCCATCTTGTGGTATGCAATTACCCTTTCCACCATTGATTTCATCCACTAGATCAATGGTTGTCGCATTCTCTCATCACACCAACATGTGAGTTCATCACCTCTCTCTCCTCTCCCATGCTATATGTGATAACACGATCAGACTTCAAATGAAATAAAACCACGCCTATAACCTTTTCGGGTCGACTCTACCCAAGCCTTATCGCTCAATCTCCATCGTCGATCTTACCTTTAATTCGATGGTTAGTGTCTTCCTCAATCAAAAAAGTTGCTCGGTGATCTTGCACCGTAGATCAAAAACCATTTGATCCGACGGTCCAAATGATATCACACAGACCACTTGCACAACGAATATCTGCCCTCACAGAGCTGATGAGAATTATCAGTCCTCAATCTATAAATGTTCAGGTCTGGGTTTAAGACTATCGTCTGATCAACTTAAAACCTTATATCCATTGGATAACAAAAACCATCCAATCCTCCGGTCTGCAACCCTTCAACTAGCATGTGGCTTACCAAACACTCAATCGTCATAGTTGACTTCGACATAAGCATTTGAAAAGGAAATCATTGGTTTTGATTGAGTGTGGGCCTTTGACCATGATCAAGGCATCCCGTACTCTCTATCCCCCCTGTGGCTGCTAATCACCGTTGATCTACCATGTTGATCTAACGGTCCAGATCGATTCTCACCTTTCACCTTCTGTAGGTAGTTGGAATTAAATTCCGCCGTTCATTTCTTTTACTTGTACCATTTCTTCAATGTTCCTCTGTGGTTTTGGCTTTCTTCAAGGTTCTATCCCTTTGTTGTTCTGCCACACAACTTCCTCCTTAATTCCGCTCACGCCTTTATGCTCCTCCACCTTCACTGTAACACTAAAGGCTTCCTCTTGTACTGTCGATGTGTACAACCCATAACACCTCTCTGTTACTCTTCTCTGTATTTCGCCTCCCTTCTAGATTTGCACCTGCAACCTATTTTACACAGAATAACTCAAGATCATATACAATATACATCTCAATTACTCAATACACACACATGAACTCAGAAGTGAGTTGTCTATTTAATAAACATGTATTTACATAGGAACTCTTTCCTTACCCTGATATTCTGTATCAGTGGCCTTTGTTCCTGCCCGTAGGCTTACAATCTGATTGATTGACTTCTCTAACTACTCTCTAACTGTTGATTCTCTATGAATTTTAAGCTTAAATTTATAAAAAAGGTTCTTTTGAACTAATTCTTGTTCAGATCCTTAATCTGCTGAACTAAATCCTAAATATCCTCTAAGTCCACTTTTAACTCCAGTTAATCCCTGAGAATACTCTCTTGTTCCTTGAATCATGAGACCAATAAGAGTTACAATTGATTTCCAACTCTCTCAATTCCCACTAAACACTCATGTTCTCCTACATTCGAGAGCATTTACAAATATCCTCACAATATCTAAATAATTCATATTCTAATCACTCGAAACATTAAATGATTACATACATAGGAATCCAACTTCCTTGAAAACACAAGACTCCCTAAGTCAACTAAAACATAATGAAATTGCGGAGTTGTATGCTCATGCATCAGATTGTATGACAAATCCCTACAATGATGACTTTGTTCAGTCAATCTAGTTATTATACCCTCTGATTTACCATGCCAACCCAAGAGGTTTTTGCTAATATTATTCTAATTACATCTAAAGAAGGAAGATGCTATGTATAGAGGGTAGCACTGGAAGATCGATCCCCACTACACTGTGTTTTCAAATGTTAGATAAAATTTACACGGTGCATTGACTGCATTAAAAATAAATATCATTACACCCAAGTAAACAAATTTTTGATATACATATGGCAGAATTCAGACAAATGAACTCTACTTCACAACCTCAATATTCATTGGAGAAATGGGTTTGGATGGTATCAACTCTGTCATTCCCTTGCTATTACTTCATCAATCAACTTACAAAACTTGTACTGCTGAAAGCCGCCCAATTTGAATCAGAAGTTGTATATTGAGATTCATTGAAGATAGAGTCCTGTAAAATTGTATTCATGGAAATATTCAATTAGAAGAAACTCTCAACGTTTTCTATAGAGCTCAAGCAATTTCCATGAATGACATAGATATTCATCTAGAAGATGAGATGTTGTCATGATTGGATAGCTAGAAGCAGAAAATACTTATAAATAAGTTATTTGGTTACTCCATCCCATTCTAAACCAAACGGATCTCAGCCTTTGCATGTGTATAGTGTATCTCCTAATTTATTTTGTATCGACAACAATGTGTCCACTGAACACATTGAAATGCCTAATTTCCCACTAACATCAACATTAACACTGCTAAATTTCTTCATAAATAAACGTACTTATTACGTTCTCATTCACCAATATGGATAGATCTCACCGTCGTTGGTGTGTGTAAATCCTGCAGTAAACACAAAAGAAGAAAGAAAAGGCATGAGACAGAGTATAAAAACAGATGCAGAGAGATGAGACATGGTTGATGCAGATACTAGTGAAACAAAAACAGGAAACATAAATGTATCAGATGTCATCTATATGTTTTCAGCTTTATGTCATGTGAAATTAATTTTGGGTTAATTTCCACATCTTTCCAATCAACATCAATTTTCATTATATGGGAAATATGATGGTGGGATGGTATATCGTGATGATGGCTCCCTCTCAGAATAGTTGATTATTGTAAAGTCTTGATTAGACTCCTTAATGGTAGACACGTCATTTTTTCTCACTACAAGTTGAGGAACAAATTGTGCCACTTATCATTGACTTCTTAAATGATATTCTTACGAACAAGGATTATGATGCCAATATAATCATGGTCAAATAACAATTAGAATGGGGAATTTCATAAGTGGCCAGAAATATTCAAGATTTAGATGACATCATCACATAGTAAGAGAAATACAATTTCCAATATACACTCCTTTCTACAGAGTGAAATATATTGGTTTACCACGAACATTTATTAAACCAAATTTATGAAATGAATTTGAATACATTGAGTCACTATGGAAAGAGAATGGTGGACACCTAATTGATGTTATGGAAATGATTTAGTTAGATAAAATACAATGGTCCAAAGAGACAACAAATAATACCATTCTTTAATAGTTTGGACATTTTACAAGGGTGAAATAAGGATAATAAGCAACAAGTAAGTAAATTAACAACATCATATAACAAACGATGAGGGAGTTTACTAATGTTCCCCTTACTACTAAAGTCTTTCTATTAAGCTTTCCTCATAAAATTAGACCAATTTCTAATGAACAAAAACTATTATACATTGCATTGTGAATTAAGGTGATATGAGATTGCTTTGTTATGAGAAGTTTGATTTAAATCATTTACTCATAAAGGTTCCATAATCTTAATGAAGAGCTTTTTCATAAATCCTTTGGAGTGAAGTGTTGCGCATTACCTTCACTTTGAAGATATCGTGGTGGGAATCTCCCAAAACATAACATATGTAAAAAAAGAAACACGAATAAAGAAACAAAATTGCATAAAATTTAGATTTCTTTCTTCTATGCTATTGTTTCTTATGCCATTTGTAAGGCGTTTCCTTTCTAACATGTAGTGCCAATGCTAGTAATTAACATCGTGATTATAAAAATTTTGGAGAACATTATAATAAGTTAGAGAAAATCTAATATGCTTTTAAAAATTAAGGATTGGATTCTCCACAACCACAATGCATAATTACAAATAACAAAATATGTCAATTTACCAATGAGTAAAACTTAAATTCACTCGATTCTAAATTTTAAGAGTAACTTGAATTTACTATTTTACTTTAATTTAGCTATATTTATAATAGCTACTATGTAGCACTTGTTTGTATATATAAGTGCTAGAAAGACACATTTCATAATTGCATTTATGAATCATAAATGTTATGTTTTCTTATGTGTTTTATCTTATTCTTTATTTTGAAGTACAATTTTCAAAATTTCAATTTAATTATCATTAAATAACAGGTGGATGGTAAGATTAACTTCCACATAGTATTGAATTTTTTGATAATATTGGTTCATGGAAGATTGGGATTTATCTAAAAAGTAGTTATGCCCTTTTCTACCTCTTTAATTCAATTAATTAATTGAAAAAGTCATATTAATAAGTGTCATATAAAATGACTTATGGTATTCTAGCCATGTAGTTAAACACACATATAAAGCCAAATTTTACATTTTTTATAACTATTAATAATAATTTAAAATAAAGCTAGAATTTAGTTTAACTTTTTATGGTATCTTGCATGTGGAGGCACATTCTATAAAAATAAAAATGATTGTACATATTTGGTTAGTTTTTAAATAAAATCATTGTAAAAGATCAATAATAGTAATGTGTGATTTTGTCCCAACAATGTGAGCTAGGATAAAATCAGAAATTATTATACATATTTGGTAAGCATTATAAAAGATCAATAATCTAATTCTCATTTTGCTCACTTAGTTCATAGTTAATACTACAATCCTATGTGAAACAGTTGTGGTAAAAATATTTCACTTTCTGTTTTAGAGTTATAATCCAAATATTTTAATATTTATGTTAAATAAAGTAGTTTTATATCAATTCTATAAAAATAAGTTAATGAAAAGTAAAACTAAAATAATATGTCTTTCTCTTGTTAATACTTAATATAAAAATTAAATACATAGTTTGAATATCTATATTCACTAATATCTTTATATCTATAAATACACATACATATATACATATATAGAGGAAGTGTCTATATATATAGATACAAGAGAAAGTATATTTGTATACAAATATATGTATCTTAACTTTGAGATTAGTAAAATATTTCAATACCCAAGATTTATCTTAACCACATATTTATTTAGCACTAAAAGGGATTAAATCTATTGACATGGAATTTTTTTTCAACTCTGTATTCTAAAAAAAATTGTGTATCAAAAGATTTAATCTCTTCGTCATCAGTAGATCCATAGGAAAAATAGATCTATATTATTTTAATTTTAATAATGTAAAATACATCATAAAATATTTTTATTTTAATTTTAATAATAAAAAATGGTTATCAATACTTATCAAAATTTACCACCCTTTTAATTTATATAACAACATTAATATATAACAACGTTATCATTAAATATAATTAATTAAAAAAAAAAAAAAAAAATACTAAGATATTTATTATCAAAAATGGGTTGTACGTTCATGTTTTTATTACATTGAGTACTATATACAAAATATCTACATGAAATAATTGCCAACGAATATGACAGCATGTTAGAATAAAAAAAAACCATGGATATCTAAATATGGGATGAACACAAATCTCAAAAAATTCAAATAACAAAATATATATGAAGTACAATTCCATTAATTTCTAACCAAACAAGAACAGCTGCAAAGCAGCAAGTCCTTGTCGGCGGTTAAAACAGAACTCTATTTATCTTGATTTAGGAAGAAAGGGCCAGCCACTTGCGCTTCTGCATGAATGGCAGGTGTCTTCTGCATTGCAGGTGTCAAGCAGTGAAGGTATTTTGGGCTGCTTTCGTTTCGTTTCGTCCAGATCGAACCTCAATTCGCTTCACTTTGTTCAATTTTGTACTTTAATGTGGCCCAACCATTGACTGGAATGACTAGAAAACTTTCGATATTCTATTCAAATCTCGTTGAAGCAAGGACTACATCTGAGTTTTGCAGATTGAGTTTTCTCTGGGACAACATTTCACTCATGGCGATTTGAAAAGCTTCCCTGGTTTTAGAAATATGAGAATTTGAGTTTCTGTGTTATGGGAAGTCAGAAAGCATGTGCAAGCTCAAACTCCACATGGTCGAACAGCCGAAGCGCTTGAGATCATCACAAATAAAGGGCCCCAGGATGAGCACGGACGGCAGCGGTGGCTCCAGCGTCTTCTCCACCAGCACTGCCAATTCGCTCGCCAGTCTCAGGGACTTCCTCCCCGAAAACCCCATTCTCTACACACACAAAGAAAGCGCAGATGCCACCACGCAATTCGCCTATGGAAGAATAGGGAAATCGTCTGTCTGGAAGTGCGTTTTCAGGGGGAAGACGATGGCGGTCACTGTGAGAAAGCAAAAGGGAAAAATCGGAGATATCCGGACAGGGCTCACACAAATTTACCTTGCCCACCACGCTAGCATAGTCAAGCTCTTGGGAGGATGCGTCGAGGGACAGATCGTATGTCTCGCCTACGAATACGTCAAGGGATCGAGCCTTGCGGACTGCCTGAGGGGCAGCAAGGTGCCTGGATTCACGATCCTCGGTTCCTGGATTTCTCGGATGCAGATCATCGTAGACGTGGCGCAGGGGCTCTAATACATGCACCACGAGGACAACATAAATTACATCCATAATTACATAAAGTCTAGCAGCATTCTCGTGAGCCTGGTTACAGAGGGCGGCTCTGCTATCTGGGCGCCTCTTATCTTGCTGAGGAATACAATGCCAGCGGCATTTTTGATACACAAAGTGATTCGAATGCGAATTTCCAGGCCAGAGCTTTGCATAAACATTCCAGCATGAAAATTACGGGCACACAGGGGTAACGTGTATGGCTACATGTACGGCTAGGGTAGCGTGCCAAATTCACTTTAACTCCGTCATTCACAGAAACAATCTCAAAGGTACCATACCTCTGCTACACCACCACAGTTCCATCAAATGCTGGAGGGAAGTACCACTAGGTGGGAAGGGAGCAGAGGAGCGCCTCTGGGATATGGTGGACATGCAATGTCAAGTGTTATTCTGAGAAAGCACTCAGAATAGCTCTAAGATGCAGGACCATTTTGAAGCAATGAAACCAGAAGCATCTTGGGTTTTATAAAGGGGCTCTCCATGCAAGGACATACCAACAACACCAGCACTAGCGCCGACAGCAGCCATGTTGACTACAGGAGTGGAATTAACAACAGCTCGTGTTACAAGACTAGATCCTTTTGTTAGAAGCACCCAGAGGGGCGGGCCAGGTGGTTGGTTGCTTTAGATCGAACAGAAGGCACAGAGGGGGTATAAGCAGGCAGGTCAAGAAGCAGCCTACCAACCAGCTAATGAACTCCTTCATATCAAAGCAAAATGTGCCTTCTCCACAGGGACTCAGTCTTGCTTCCATCGCCTTAGCCTGGGAAGGACGATCTAGTTCACTGGTAAACCAGATGAATCCTTTATAGCCAATATCTGTTAGATCTGGGAATTGAATGCTGGATGGGAACAGGGGCCTCAATTCAGGACTTAGCATTGTCATGATTCCTCGCCTTTTAGAAAGTACTATGAAATACATCCTCAAGGGACATAGATAGATGAATGATTGAAGCCAAAAAACGTGATCTATGATATGACTCATTTTTCTTTCTCTGATTGAGGCCAAGAAATGTAATCGGTGACATGCTTATTTTGTCTCTTTATGATTGAAGCCAGGAATTGAGGTCTTTGACGTGATTAGAAAGTACTATGAAATACATCCTCAAGGGTATAGATAGATGAATGATTGAAGCCAAAAAACGTGATCTATGACACGACTTATTTTTCTTTCTCTGATTGAGGCCAAGAAATGTAATAGGTGACATGCTTATTTTGTCTCTTTCTGATTGAAGCCAGGAATTGAGATCTGTGACGTGATTAATTTGTTTTTTTCCAATGCAGCGTTTGTGCCAAAGATAAAACCAAGACAATCTTTTGCCTTTGAAGCACTGTGTAGCTTCCAAGAAGCTATGCAGGCTGAACAGGTATGATCTCTCTCAGATTCTCCATCAGTTTCTATCTGCTAAGTAATTTACTTTCAATTATTTGTTCAAAGGTTCTTACATTTATATTTTGTACAGTTGGTTGCTGCTAGCTTACCACCTGAATATTCCAAGGAGAATGGATGCACAGTTCTGGCAGCATAACAGGGCTACACCAAACTCTCATTTAGCAAGTGCATAAATGCAGTCCCATAATCCCCACCAGAAGAAAATGAACATAGAAAAACAGGGGCATCGCAAGTTTCATCCTCCATGTTTCTATCACTCTGCAGATCCTCCTGATAAAGCTTCGGTAGGTAATTTCTTTCCTCTCTCTTTTTAAGCGAGTTAAGCTTGCTTTCTGGAGAATCAGTTTTATCTAAGCTTTAGCAACGAAAAAGCATTTCTATGTACCTGCCGAAATAGATGAGTTATTCAAGGCGCCCTCCATGTTTCTATCTGTCTGCATATTCTCTTGATAAAGCTTCGGTAGGTACTGTGTTATGTTGTGAGCACGTCTCTGTATTTTTTTCAATAGGATTTAGGTTACTTGGGATTATCAAAAAATTATTGTAACAAATTTCCACAGAAAACCAAATAGGTTGAGACTCTACCTTAGCAAGCGAGCGAGCTAGTACGCCGTAGCTTCAATCATTAATCTGTTGTGCTCTTTGTGTGTCTTGGATGGTGTAAGACCCAGAACCTTAACGGAATCGATTCTCAAACGGGCACAACAGAAATCAGGTTTTTCCCTGATCCCTTGGGCCTGCGAGTCATGTGGACCCTGCAATCTCCACTTTCTGGCGGGAGGCATCGAGTTTGGCCTTGCATAGTTTATACAAAAATCGTAAGTAACAGTAACGATATTTCTGTAAATCGTATTATGAAGTCATAATTAGAATTTTTTCATATATAAATCAACTTCTGAAACAAAGAATATCATTTTGAAATAAAGAATATCATTTCAAATAGAGGCTTATTATTTGTAAAGCTAGCTTATTGTGATGCAGGTCTGTTCAGCCTATAGTGTTGTGTAGTTCAATAGTTCTGAACGGGACGCTCCTCTAGGATTTCAGAAACAAGATACTTCAGGATTTCAGAAAGAAGAAATAGTTCAGGCATGGCGGATGCAGTGAAAGGAAAATAGACAGAAAGGAAAATACACAGAAAATCAACTTCCACTTCCAGGCATGGCGGAAGAGGCCAACCATCAAGTATGAAGCGGTCTTGTTATTGAATTGTCGAATTTCCCCTGCATGCATGACCGGTCTTGTTTTCGAATTGTCAAAGCCAGCAGCGCAAAAGCTGGCAGCTGTTGCACCACCTGGCAAGTTCAATGCACAAGACCAGTTAGAACATGGGAACTTGGTTAGGATTTAATATCCGTTAAACTATGAAAGTAAGTAATGCTAGCATTAGTTAGCATTATATTTTCATTACTTTCAAATTTTGCAAATATGTACACATAACATATGGTTTTGGCCTCTCCGCCTCGGGAAGAGGCCAAATAAGATGACAAAACTTACATGCCTCTCAAAACTTTGTTTTACATAACATAGTAAAACCATATGCCTCTGAAAACTTTGGTTTATAAGTAGCAGCGACTAATAGCAAACAGGTAAATTAATGTTATAACATCGCAAACCGATTACTATAGTCTCTGGTCATTGCCAGATGGCAAGAACTAATAAAATGACTTTCTGCGTCTAATAATTGATTGAATGAGACTCTTTGCATTAAATTATTCATATTAACTTCTTCATGCATGATTAACTTGTCTTTTATTAAAAAAAAAAATTATTTATTAGATTTTTGGCTGGTGTATTCAGTTTTTCATTAATTTTCTATTAGTTTTTCTTTGACTAAAAATAATAAAATTTATCCAAAATTTAACATTATAAAAGTAAATTTATTATTTTTAAACAAAATTTATTTCTATTTATCTCAAATATGATTGGTTGAAATGTCTTCCCTCTTATTATGTAACGATAGAAAAAATTGACTTTTGTGTACTCTAATATTAATTACTATGTACTATATCAATAATTACTATGTACAATAAACATAAATAATTTGAAAAATAAATTATATATTAATTACTATGTACCATAAACACAAATGGCTTGTAATTAAATTCAACAATTTCATTTTCTTATTGGTGTAAAGTATTGAATAGACAATTTTTATGGGTTTTATTTTTTAATTTACAAAAAAATAATTTAAAAAATATGAGTTTGAAAAAAATATGTAAAAATAACATGTGTACAATTTGTACAACTCTCATTATATCAATCTATACTCTAACGACATGAAATGTGTACTATAATATGAGTATCATGTAAAAAATTGTCATCATTCAATATTAAATAAATAATTATTAATATGTTATCATTGTCTTCAATGTGATATATATATATATATATATATATATATATATATATATATATATATATATATACAACTTTATCCACCAAAAAATGTTTAATTATATTAAAAAAATTAATTAAAAAAACGTTAAACAAATATTCATATAACTCATTTTACAATTTTATTATTGTTTGGAGTACATACAACATATCATGACATTAAAATACTTTATTAAACTAAGTGGCAGGGAGCACAAGCTATGTGGCCTTGTTTATTTAGGGTATAAGTTTCTATGCAAAAATTGCAAAAATTAAGGTTTACACCGAATGTTTGGAGATTTCGATTTTATAGATCAGAATTATTTAGTTTTTAAAATAATTTATATATTAAATAAATAAATAAAAAGTTAACTTTAAGATCATAATTAAATTAAACATTAAATTGGTGTATAAGATATTCTTTCTTATAAAACAAGAAATTGTTAATGTTTATAAAACCATAAATATTCTACTCACTTTTAAATTTGAACATATAGTCTTTTATGAGAAGAAACATTCTCTTAATAATTAAGATCACTTAACATCACTTAAAAAACATTCTCTTAACAATTAACATCACTTAGGGTGTATACATGGAATTATCTACTAATAAAACATAATGTTTAGTATTTTATTAGTCTAATTTGCTAAATCAATACAAAGGGAAAAACAAAGTTAACCAAGTGAGAATTTGACTCCATGTTTGTAAATGTATTAGCATCCATATTCATATTACTCACCCAAATTGGATATTAGAGAGTATTTCCTTATTAGGGATTGATTTATTTTTTTGGGATGAAAATGACAATTGAAAAAGATTTTTGAATAGAAGTAAAAATGAGATGACATATTGAAAGAGGATTTGAGGTTGAAAGTAGTCAAGCACCTCCTCATTAAATGAACCTCATTGGTGTTTCCAATATCCAGAGCATTAAATTAAATCTCTATTTAAAGAACAAAAGAGGGTTATCACCCCCCTAATTTTTTAGTCATTTATGAGATATCAGTTCCAAGTTGATAAAATAATATATGTAAACAATATAGGACATACACAGGGTTGTTTTAAGTATGGTGGAAACAAATTAATAATCTGATTATCCCAACCCATCTTACATGTAACAACTAGTATGGTGGTGGAAACAATCTAATGATTATCGAAACCCACTTTACACGTACCTTACACGTAAGAACTGGTATGGTGGAAACAATATAATGATTATCCCAACCCACTTTACACGTAACAAATAGTAATGGTGGAAACAATATAATGATTATCGCAACCCACTTTATATGTACCTTACACGTAAGAATTAGTAGGGTGGAAACAATATAATGATTATCCCAACCCATTTTATACGTAACGAATAGTAAATTTATGGGGCTTATTTTCCTCTTCGTGGATTGGATCGTAAATAAAGGGGATTTGAATCTTTGATCTTTCAGTTTTCACAGATTTCACATTACTTCGATCATCAATTGAAAATTAAGTTGCCCCCACCACATCTCAATTTATTTTTAAATCTAAGGAATAAATATTAAAATTTCATTGATTGATGTTGTAGCTTCTTTACAACTTCTAGTATTCTTTTTTGAAAAAAAAAAATATATTTTTATATTTGATATTTTAAATCATAATATAGATTATATTATCCTCTCTTCTACCATCTATCTAACTTCTATTGCTTGTGAGCTAGAATCTGAGTCTAGATCAAAATTTTAGATATTAAAAAGAGAATTTTTCCCCTAAATGCTTGAACAACCAATGGTACTTCTCATAAAGAGAAAGAGCATCCTTATAGAGAGCATCCTTATAAAAAGCCTCGTTTTTAAAGATTTTTTTTTAATTAAATTCCATAAAAATGGTAATGATCTAGAGATGATCATTATAACAACAATAAAACCCTTTTATATCTCCTCCCATGTAGCGAAGCCATCATATAAAATAGACATATCAAGATTAGTAGTCACCACCCAAAACTAAACTATAAATATCTCATAATCCCGCTTCAAAACACTCTCAAAACTTATCAGATTTTCCAAAACTATAAACTTTAGTTAATTCAATACCAATGCAGGGCACTACAATCAATCATAAGTTTTCTCTATAGAAGAGACATCTCAAAGTTAGTAGTCACCACCTAAACCTAAACTATAAAAATCTCATAATCCCACTTCAAAACACTCACTCTCAAAAGTTATCAGATTGTTTAAAACTAAAGACTTTAGTTAATCCAATACCAATGCATTGCACTGCAATCAATCATAAATTTTCTGTATGTAAATTTTCTTTATGTAAACATCTGAAATTGATGGGAAAATTGTTTCCGTGTATCTATTTATTTAATTTCACCATCGATGTAAGCTTTCAATATTCCATGAATATGAGTGCTTATAATACAGTCAATTACACAGATGAAAGAAAGAATGATTTACCATATTTTGTTTATTCGCTAATGATTTTGAATGAGTACCTAAATATACCTCTTGAATAATGTAATTAACCACATATTTATACCTTTTAACATTGTCAAAGAGTGAGAATGTAGTTTGATTTTTGAATCTCGGAGAGGTGAGAATATAATTTGATCTTTGAATCTCGGAGAGATTATAAGCATAGAGGTTTGAAGAAGGAGATAGAGGTTTAAATGCATTGATAACTTACATAACCATGGCTTTCTTTTAAATCCCACATATACACTTAAAGTGTGTGAGTAGCTCGTTAAATATGGTTCAAATTTAGTTCTATTTGTCAGAAAAGTTTTTCCCCAAAATACATTTTGAATGTTCGTTCTAGCTAGTTCTAGCTAGTGGTGATTAAGGTTCAAAAAACCGAAATGGGTTTTCATTTAATGAGCCTGTAACATTCCCTAACTTATTATGGAATATTAAGTGATATCACTAATTTTACTAGATATTAATAAACACTTCCGAAAATCTTTTGTTGAATCCTTTATAATTAAATTTTTGTAATAGTAAAATAAAAATTACTTAATTTTACTAAATATTCTTTATTTTTACTCTTTATTTTTCTTTATTCTCTCCAATCTGAAAACTTTTACTTTGTATTCTCTCGATATGTATAATATATTAAATCATATTTTCACAATTTTAAAAACTGATTTATAAATAAATATAATAAAATATTAATCAAGAAATGAAACCCTCTATTTCAAAATTAAAACTCACTAAAATTTCTATTCCATACTAAAATATCAAGTTGATTTCCTTCCTAATGACTCTAATAAAATACAAAGTTGATTTCCTTCCTCATGACGCTGTAATTTTAAAAATTACGTCCAAAATTATTAACCCGCCTGTTTTATTAGATAATAAAAACCCTCTATTTCAAAATTAAAACTCACTAAAATTTCTATTCCATACTAAAATATAAAGTTGATTTCCTTCTTAATGACACTAATAAAATACAAAGTTGATTTCCTTCCTAATGACGCTGTAATTTTAAAAATTACGTCCAAAATTATTAACCCGCCTGTTTTATTAGATAATAAAATTATAATATATTTGAAAGAAAAATGTTTTGAGATATAAATTTTATAAAATTATTATTATGTAAGCATTTCCACTTTATGTATGTGCAGAGGTTGGCTTTTTTAAAATTTTAATATTATGTAATTTAAATTTATTTTATTAATGTTTATTTTTTTATGTTTTTTTAAGTTAAGATTTTTATGATTTATAATATTATTAAGAATATTTTTCGGAAAAAATCACATAAGATATATTTTTATTTAGTATTTTGAACCAGTCATTTTGAGGAAAAGAGGGGAACCAAATCCCGACAATGAAATACATAGATATAGAGAATTGTTAACTAGCCATTAGCGAGAAACAACTAGTTTGACTAAGGGCAGAGAAAAGATATGGAAAAAAAAAAATTAAAATAAATAAATAATTTAAAATTTTTATTATTTTGATCAAAATATAAAAAATAAAAACGTTAAGGAAATAACTAATTTTAAATTTTAAATTTTTTATTATTTTGATGAAAATATTATAAGAAGTTATAATAATAAATTTATTTAACCCTTTATAATCCTAATAAATTTTAATTTGAATAATATTAAAATCTTATTTCAATCCCCAGATTTTAATTAATAAAATTAAATTAAAAGAATCAATTAAAAATAATAGAGGAAGGATTAATATATATATATATATATATATATATATATATATATAAGAAAAAATAATATTATTTGAGGGAATATAAAAAAAAAATCAATTTAGAAAGAAAGCGCAAGAATCCAATGTTAAATTTATTTGCTCATCTTAGAACCAAATTTATCATATTAATCTAGAATTTATGATATTAATGTAGATTTGGTTTTGTGCCATTATTATACCCGCCGAAGCAGGCATATAGCGATCAATATCGCTTTGACTACGAATTAGTTTCATGTGACTTTTTAAATATCAACCGATATTCAATACTTTAACCAAAGTTTTACCCAAAAAGTGAATTTTTAAAATCATTTAAATATTTTTCGATAGTTTTCATTGGCCATTCAACTTTGGGGTCTTATTGCCGACGTCAAACTTGCTTTTAAGCAAAGTTTGGCCTTTATCCAAAGTTTTTGGAGTATCATATTAATTTGGGTGGACTGATCTATTTACCCAATGTTTTTATTTTAAAAAACATTTGGTCAAACAAAAATTTTATCCAAAGTTTTGTTACGGAGGTCTTATTGCAGGGTTTCGTTTTCATATGTAATCGTCCCTTTTAACATATGCTAAGTTGCTAAGTTGCAGGTTTTTTTTTTCATCTTGGGAATCTTCAATGAAAACTATACGAGGGTTTTGTTTTTATCTTGGGAATCTTCAATGAAAACTATACGATGATGAAAACTATACGACAATCCTAGCCTTACATTTGGAGAACCCTAAATCTAACACCTGTCACTCATTAGGGTTGGCTTCGTAACTCATTTCACAGAATAGGCTCCAGATGGCTAACAATGGCTAACATGCTCCGTCTCGTACGTAGGTGAAAACTTCACATAAGCTTGAGCTTTCCACTGGTAAACTTCACCCTCTTCCAGAAAACTTCAAGGAAGGGTGAACATGGAACTGGAAAATAGGCAAACAGATTCCTGCAACAAAGCCATACGTTACATTTCAAGGTGCAGGGAAGGAATTCAAGATAATTGAATGGCACAACAGAGCCAGTGACCTGGACCCAACGGGGCAGCAGCTGCGTACATACCACCACAGCGCTTCTGTCACAGTGCTGGCTAACAATTTTTCTGCCAGGAATATCAGTTTCAAGGTGCAGAAATGGTTAATGGTGAATTCTAATAATTCTTATAACAACTTAATTTGATTGTAGATTTCATATAAAAATAATGCTTAAATGGTGCTGTCAATGTCAATGCAGAACACAGCATGTACTCTGTTACTATGAATTTCTGAGATAAGAATTCCCATCATCTGAGTGGTGTACTCTATTTTTTTTTCTCATATCATATCAATGCATAATCGTTATTTTTTGTTGGCTGCAGATAATGAGGCATGATTAGTTACATCCCATTTGGATGAATCAATAATTATTTTCCATGATTTCAAATGGGCAATTTAGTTTCAAAAGAGTGTTTAGAGGATGCAGGACATGTATTTCCTGATTTCATGTGCAATTTCGTTTCAGGAATTTCGGTTAGCCATATTCGTTATTTCGGTTAGCCATATTCGTTATTTAGGAATAGTTCGGTTAGCGTTTGTTTGTTCTTATCATTTATCCATAATAATATTGGCATTTCATCTCTTCCACTATGATTAGACATTAGAATTCATACATATCTGTAAATACAAATGCGGGCAGAACTGTGTATATGTTGTTATAAATAACTATTTAGTGTACGTCCTTTTTAGGTTCATACTTCATTTGATCTTTTAATTAGAATGGGTTTTCTCATTTACAGGTGATCCACCCAGAGGAAGTGGAAAAACTGGAGCTAATGTATTGAAAAGAATGGAATAGACTTTTTGTGTTCAAGTAAAAATTGCCACGTGGATAGACTAAATGACAACGGACGAGAGATGATGTTGAAGGCATTGAGGCGAGCTGGCTTGGGAATACAGAAGGCGGAGTCGACATCGTTGAGGAGGCTGGCATGGACATCATTGTTGGTTTTTGGGTGCTTGAAGCCCCGGCAGTACCAGGGGACCTCCATCAGCTGCACGATGATGATCCTCGTCCGAGCTTCTGGGTTAGTACTGGGAAATTTTCTGGAACATTTCAGAGCTAGACAAGTCACATGTTCAAATCTTAGTCAAACAGAAATATTAGTCAAGCATGTTAATGTGTCATTGAATGCGTGAATTTGATCAGAGCGAATGCAGTGGTTTTAAATTCACTCTGCACATATATATTTTATGAACTGGTACATGTCCCGGTCCACATCTTCTCAGCTTAACAATAACAAGAAGCATAAGTAACCTTATTCTGTTGTACAGGTAACTAACTAGTTATGTGCCTATATGCCCTAGTTGAACAGTTATTTATATTAGGGCCAACATTATGGAAACATTGCTCATATTTATCATACTTATCTATGGTGTGTTCCATTTTTTCACTATTTCACTAAACTAAATTGAATTGGTCCTTTTCATTTTTTCATGGCAACTGAACTAAATGAGAAAAATATTTATCGTACCTCGTAACGAACCTTGTGTGAAGATGAACCAACCATCCATCCTTTCTACTATCTCGCCCCACTCCTCTCTCTCAATCTACGGCAACGTTGTGGTAGAATGATTCATCAAATCATGATCATGACCTTGTTCTGATAACTCTACTTGCCATCCTCCAGGAAAACACTAGTTCAATGGTACTAATAACCCAGCTTCTAGCCCATCTTACTGGAATTATGTTTAGGACGTTTGGTGAGAGGCCCTACCATCGGTAAAGACAATTTGAAGGCAGCCTCCTTATCCTCTGTATGACCAGAGGATGACCAAATTATAGAGCAATTCAATGGAAGCCAATTCACCCCACTAAAGAATTAGTGAAGCTAGCCCATTAGCGTAGATTGGATACGTGGTGCTCAGAGATCTGGACCATGGATGGTCTATCTACTCTCTATGTTGCCCTTTCGCCTTTGGAAACACTTCTGGCCGTGAATGAAGTAGGGGATAGAGCCCTACTTGCATGCAGTTTGTTGATAAATTACTCTTGAATCGTGAGATAGCTATGACTTGGAATTGACATTCTTCTGTAGCACTACAGATCTTAGGTGGATCTACAACATCACATTTTCACACTCCGTGTTTCGGGGAAACCACCGAACACTCGGGATCTCAGACAGTGATACAGCGACACAATGGAGGCCTAAGGAAACACTGCAGCTGCATCGTTCAGTGTTCCATCGATGAATGAAATCAAGGCCAAAATAAGGGCGTTGGGTGCCATTCTCGCTCTGGTCAATGTCCTTAATGACAGTAATCCCAAGGCCCTACTTTCAAATGCTTGCATGTGAAACAATCTACATATGTCAAATATGGGACATGTGGAAAGTGGCTTTGGACATGTAGTGTCTTTGCATGGAGCACCTGGAAAGTCTGTAGTCCATGTTCTTTATGTAGGATGATGATATGTGTGCCATATACGAATTGCTTAATGTGTGTGCTATCCATGAATCGTGTTAGGGGTTAGATTATTTGAGTTTTAATGGTTGGACTACATAAATTACACAGTCCAGGAAACTTCCTTGTTCCCTGAAATTGTCTAGTTTTCAAAAAAATTGGTCTGTTTAGTTTTAAAATGATAAAACCCAAAGTAGTAACGAAGCCATTAGTCTGCAGCCGAACAAGTTCGTCAATCCAATGTCTAGTATCCTCGCCTAGAAAAATCAATTTAGTGCATAATAGCTCCGTTAAAGAAATTAACGACTTACATCATAGCTGAATAAGATGAAACGAAAAATGAATAGAGCTGCCAAGCCAGACACTTTTCCCGTTGGAAAGTTAAAGGGAAAGCTATCCAATATATAGAACCGCCCCCTCGATCTGGTCCATAGCATGCATTTTCAACTCGTCTGATTATGCCATGGTGAACATGCCTATGCCTAGCGCCACACCGAGAATTAATCTGGTTGTTTCTTTTAGAAATACAAAAGCCTTCATGTGCATGGATTACATTTTGCAACAAGATGCATTCGATGAATTATTGTTTTCTGTCTATTACACAATGTGGTTGATATAGTTCGAAAGAAAACAAAATGTCAGAGAAAATATTGTTCCGATTGTATTTAAATTTTGCATGCCATATATGTTTGTTAAAAATGGAAATGGTACAGATTAAATATTGTTCCAATCGTTGTTGTATTTTACACGATATATAAATTTGTTCAGCTTTATCCGAAAAAAAAGGTTAACTAAAAATTGAAATAGTTGGATTTAACACAATATATAGATTTGTTAAGCTTTAACTGATAATGAAGACCTTTATTAATGTCTTGTGCGAACAGGTGGGCAGACGGGCACATGTAGTGGTTGTGTGTTTTGCATGTTGTTGGATGTCTGGGTGTCTCGCAATGGCGGACTGAATGCTTGTCCCTAGCTGTTATAGAGCGTCAGTTCATAGAGAGAGCCCTGTTGTGGAAGCAATTTCACCTCTTGACTAGGTAGATACATTTATTGACTGGACTAATGAAGTTCCAGTCTAACAAGCAGCCGAAGACTAGCAATGTATGGTCAAACTGGAATCTAATACTTGGTTATTCATGTGTTCTACGCTTCTTTTGAACTGGGTCAATCGACTTCACTTATTATTTCAATCCAAGTTAATATACAAGCTATTTTCGGCAGGTATGTCGTGTGCAACGCGAACTTGTTAAAAAATTTTTTGTTTTGAATTAGTAATTTGTAAATGTGAGAATTTATTGAGTTAGTATATTTTATTTATTGCTTTTTTTAATTATTAAATGAAATAAATGAAAATATTATTTTTATTGAAATTTAATATGAATTATTAAATTGAAAATTAAATAAAAAGTTTATTTAAAAAAATAACATCTAATTATCATTATAATTTTTTATTTAATACCATTGTTTTTGGAAATATAGTTTATGATTTATAATTAAAATTTATATCTTTTTCTCGATAATTTTTACACAATCACATCTTGTTTGGAGGCTATCTTCATTCACGCGCATCAGTCAGACCCCAAAAGGTGCCCCATTAACACCTCCACCTTGCCATGTAAGTAAAGAAGCAAGAAATGCCAAAAGGGAATAGTCTAACGACTCAACATTTTTGACTCCCTAGTTATCCTATTTTGAGTCTTCTTGCAACCTTTAATTTTTCCCAACTCGCCACCATATATTCCATCTCTAACTCCCTTTTGACAAATGTATCACATCGTCTCCCGCTCCTCATCTTTGTTACACATCTCGTGCTTGATTTGGTTGGCTCCCATTTCACATCAACTAGAGCATCGCAAACATTAATGCTGTCACCATTCACAGCTACGCCTCCTTACCTGTGGCCAAATGAAATTTGAGATCAATATTTCTTGCATTCGACACCCCTACACCTTTTCCTCCTCAATTATTTTGAATTATCAGTCTGTTTTTGGAGCGTCAACATGCCTACAAGCTTCTCTACAGAACCATCTATTCACTTGATGCTTGGTCTTTCTTCCATTGTTGGTATCACATCTACCTAAGGTTGTGAGTGGTGAGTTCTTAGCTAATTCTAAGGTCCAATCCCCTGAGGTGGAGGTTTTCACATCTTTGCCAAGGTGAAAATGAAAAACTATAAGGGACGTAGTCGCTTGTCTGCATTGGGCAAGGTCCGGCAGGGTGAGGTACGTTAGTGACTCGACCTATGGGAGAGGTACATTAGTGACTCCACTGACAAGGAGAGGTACGTTAGTGACTCGACCTATGGGAGAGGTATGTTAGTGACTCGACTGACAAGAAGAGGAACTTTTTAGTTAATTAGATAGATACATTTAATGTTTAACAAAGATTGGGTGGTTTCCCCCTCTTGTTATTTAAATGCTTCCCATAACATTTTTCCATTGAATTCAAAACATGTTTCGTGATATGAAAGCCATAGATGAATATTCTAAGGATACCATCCATGAAAAAGACAAATACCAAAAAGTCTCATGTGATTAGGCAAGCATTATTCCTTTTCTATACCCAAACTTGGGTTCAAAATTGTCAGGATAAATAGCCCACAAATTAGTATCTTCGATATTATGAAAATGTGCAGACTCAAAATCCATTTAAAATGTTTTTATGAATTTGAATTTCTCTAGTAATTGGACACAGTTTTCAACATTTAACCGTATTTTTCAAGCTATGTACTTCAAGTCTTTGGTATAAAGCAATATAATCAGAAATTACTCTGAATTTGATTCTAACCCAACTTTGCAACTTCTAAATCTCCTCGACATATAACTTTTACTTCTGTGATTTTTTTTTTTGTCAAATAACTGTCTATATTTGAAAATTGGTATACCCTTTATTCTTTCATTTATATCCTTTTCTTCTTATCTCGCGTGAAGTTCCCTCGGCCACACCAGCGCATTAGAGGCTAGTCATTAGAACTTCAGATGCTTAATGACATTCCACCAATTTTCATTTTAAGAGGAGAGAAATAATGCCCATAAATTTGGATAAACTCTTAGTCTTTCAACTTGCAAAAATCCTTGATCCACATTAAACTTAAAAAATTATTATTCTTTTTTGTGAACCACCAACTTATATCATGCATGGGATTAAGAAGATCCAATTCAAATTCTTTTTGTTTCCCTGTTTTTGACTTCCCTCTTTTCTAATGCATAATACCTAAATGAACCTATAGAAACAAATGATGTATAAATGAATGGTTCTTATAATTTTTTTAAAACAAAAATATTATTCACGGATAATACAAAACATGGGATTTATATCATGCCTATTGAAGAATAAACAATATTCATATATGATTTTAAAAGGAAGCTGTTACTGTTACATTTAAGGAAATATAAGTACGCCTCCCGATGTGTGAAATGTAAAAGTCATTTCAAATTCCAGCATTCTCAACGAGTCCTTAATATATAAGAATGTGAACTGCCAATCTCTCGCAACAAATCAAGAGATAAAGTGTAACAATAATGCCAATGTTCCTGCAACAATACAATTATGTAAGTAGGAAACCATTTACCTAAAATTTAGAAGACCCTTTCCAATATTTTAATTCATGAATAATTTTCCTGATAGTTTTGTAACTAAAATCATAAGCCCTATCAACTCATATGTGCATTAATTCTATATATATTTATATATATAATTTTTCAATTGGATGAAACATAAACAATACCTTACTCTTTTGCTGTTGATACATGGCTGGATATAAAAATAATATTCTGGTTATGAAAGCATATGTTTATTGCTTGATTCCTAAAACTAAACTTCCATCATAGAAAAGATGAATGTGATTGGCTCACATGAAAATAATTTCGTGCACAAAAACCTGAGATATTGGCATTGGTGCTAAAGTGATAGTCACTACTCTTGGAAGGCTCTCCAATATTCACATGTCCAGCACAAGTATCCCACTTTTAAACCTAAAAGTAAGTATGGCTTCCCGATGTGCTACCTAAGAATATGTTCTCTCATCTCCTCGGCATGTTCAACATTTTCCATAAACCTTGGACATGGTACATACTCTATCACCTTTCTCTACCCAACACACTTTTCTAATTTTTTAGAAAATTTGTGTGGTTGTAAATGTGATTAATCCCCTAAGACAAAAGCTTGCACCTGCTTATTCACCTTTATCTAGTTGCATCCTATTTTTTCTTTCTTTCTTGTCTTTTTTTATTGTTTGCACGACTTTAACATCCTCCCACATGCCAACTAATGAATAGATGTTATCAAGTAACACATAATGTCCAACATTTTTATGATGAAACATAAAAATTTGTTTTGTTACTAATTCCCCTATTTCTATATTGTAATGGCTCCTAGAAACATTCAATAATGAACCCCACACATGTATCAGTGTTTAATGGGATTTTGTTGATAAATTGATGATCCCATAACGTCCAACGAGGTCAACCATGTGGCAAAAAAAATCCATTTGACATGTAACATGAAAATATTAAGTCAAGGATTCAAAATATTTCAAGCCATCATCCATAAGGTTTGCATGAAAACATGTTAATGAAACACTGAGGAGTGTGACATGGTATGTCTTTGTGCCATATTATTGCATTCTTTCAAAGACTTAGATGAAATTCATGCCATATTGGTCCACCATAGATCCTATAACCATTGCATTCCAAGGGATCACATCACGTAAATGCAACTTGTGAAAAAAATTGTGTTGAAAATGTAGCAAGAAAATCTGAGTTTGACCTGGCCTTGGTCAAATTAGAGAAATCTTGGGAGTAATTAACTAAGTGGCATGGCACTTGTAACTCATTTAACTTAGTTAATTTGTGTTGGGGAAGCTTGAGTTTAGTTTATTATGTTTGATTCCTAATTTGTAGCAATCTATTTCAGTTAAATTAAGATATGGTAAGCGAAACTAGTTCTAACTGTTGGAGAAACTAGTGGAAGGTCAAGTAGTGGAAGTGTGACTTCAACTACACTCAGTGATAAACTAGTTAACTGATAAATCAACCCAAAATAATTGATGCATGCAGAGAATTCAAGTAACCCATTTGAGATGGACATTCCAAGGTAGTGTACTATCAGTTGTAGACTATTCCAATGTGTATAGGTGGTGCATGTAGTCAAAGGATCAACCAAAAGGAATTGTGAAATTCAATTGAGGGAATTTCATAATTAATAGGGGCCTAATTTCTCAAGGAACAACAAAAATAAATACGAGTTTAGGGGGCTTGAAAATTGGCCAAGTGTTGGCCAGAGTCAGTGAGTCAAGCAAAGAGATAGACTATACACTTTCAGGGTGTGCTCAGACTTGAGAAAGCATTGTATTACATCTCTATTCTTTGATTAATACAATACAGATAGGAAGGGCTTTTGAGCAGTTGCATTCCCTTAGATAAATCTTTGCGTATGTGTAGTAAATATTCTTGCATGTTTATGATTTGTGATCTCAGTTGTGAGTTGAATTCCGAAGAGCAGTAGAGTAGATTTGAGTATTGTGTTTTAGTAAATTTCGTGATCCGTTTTGAATCTACAGTATAATTTCTACTTGGTATCAAAGCAGCATTCACGGTAGAGCAGAATTTTCAACCTTGTTTAGCAAGAGGATTGAATGTGCAAGATCAATTATTTAGAGCTAGAAGGATGGGTTTCTATGTACTAAGACTCGAGTATGCACTTGAGGGAAGTTCAAATTTTGTTTCTTGTAAGGATCCCATGGAGGCAGTGCTAGAAGACAATGGATTGAAGGAATTTGTTGATAATGACATCTTGAAACCAAGAAAAGTTGATGCCAAGAATTTAGTAAATTGGAAGAAGTGTGTATCCAAGGCGAGGAGAGTAATATTAGAGGGAGTATGAAACCACATTGTCTCAAATATCAATGGGAATGAAACTCCTTATGAAATGTGGCAAGCACTAATGATAGACTTCGAAATATGAATATGTAGAAGAATGACTCTATTCATCAGTATCTGAATACATTCACACAATGTCGTGATGAACTTGCAGGAGTCGGTGTCACAGTCTCAAATAATGATTTAGCAATCCTAGTCCTTCTAGGCCTTCCTAAGAGCTGCAATAGTTACCAATATTTGGTGAATGGGATGGAGAAACTACCAAATTTGGAATGCTTATGGTTTGATTTGGTATAGTAGGAAATAAGAAGGAATACTAGATATGGGACATCATCCAAAGGAGCAGATGAAGAGGAATTTTCTCTAGTGATCAAAGGAGCGAAGGCCAAGGGAAACAAGTCCAAAGTTGAGGCCATAGAAAATTTTAGGGGCGAATCTTATCCCATGGGCGAAATTTAAGAGTTTTTATATTTTAGATGGGTGAATCTTTTATAATATACCCATTTTCTATTGTTAGGCCAAAAATTATTTTAAAAATAAATAGCTATTATATTTTTGCCTTTCATTTTTTTCCAAGCTCGATTCTTGTGTTTTTGCCTATAATTATTTTTTTCCAAACCCTCAATTTTCCCTGATTCGCCTAGTTTCAGGGTGGGATTTGCTACAACCTCCCCTTAATTTCTAGGTCTTGTCACCCTCTACCATAATCCATTTCTAGAGATCGAGACCTGGTTGAATTTGCCCTAGATTTTAGGCGGTTGGTTGCGTTTTCCCCTGTATTTATATTGTGAACTTGATCCACCCACCCTGGACTGGATGTAAAATGATATATGCACTGAAATGGGCCTATGTAGGCTCAGTGGAACTGAAACTTCCTTTCTTACTTGAATCTATAGATAGCTAATAAATATCCATGAAGTGGGCAGGCAAGCTTGCCTAAGCATCTGACCCTTGAAGTGGCCCATCAGTTCAATCTTCTATTGCCCATAACTAGTGTGAATATGGCTTCCCGAAATCATTCAACTACATAATGATTATGTATATTTTCTTCCTGGGAGAATCCACCACCCCTGCATATGTATTTGAAACTAGAGGCTTCAACCGGTAGATATGTATGGCGAATTTTGCAATGTCAGGTGTTGTGCAAGCACCACTATGGCAGCCTTTAGTGTGTCCTCATATCCATGATTACAAACCTCCATATTTCGGGGCCAACGCCCTTACACCCTCAAAAACTATGTCAATTTCATGCATAAGAAGAATGTCAATGTTTATAATGTGTAATTCTCGCATCAGCATTGAAAAGGTTATGAATGATGAATGTGATGCGTAGTCATGGACATAGGGGAACACGTTGAGAGAGCTCTGTGCTAACATTGTTCGTGAACACATTCTGAAAAGCTACATTTCATTTCTGATTCCATTTATAATCGCAATAAATGTTGTAGCATATCTCACTAAAAACTACTACACACTTTAGCCGAAGGTAGCATTTCATGCCTCAACCATTAAAATTGGTCCATTGTTATCTCCTAGTTATATTAAAAAAATTGTTCGAAACACAAGGGAAGACATTGGATGTTGGAGTGTCAGGTATTGTATTGTTACGAATTTCTTGGATTGGATTATTTTCATTGAAGACCTCATACCCACAACAATTATTTTTAAGAGTGAGTGAAGAAATATTAGTTGGAAATAATTAATTCCTACTTATTTATGGTTGTAATTTTCTATTTGAGGAGTTTGTTCCTACATAATAGGAATTTAGTTTCTCCTAGTTTAATGTGTGGTTGATAGAATCTCTCAATCACACTACTGTACGTCTAAGATAGCATTCCTATCTTAAGACTATTGATTGTATAAATATGTGTGTAATTTCCTCATTCAATATTAATAGAATATATTATTGAGCGTCTGTAATTTTATCTTGGTATCAGAGCCCTAAGGGCCTAGCCCCTTGTGGGCTTGGCCTGTCCTGGGCTGAGGGAAATAAGTAGAATCAAAGCTTCAAGGTGCAAAGAGCGAGTGAAGGGGTCACATGTTTTAGGCGCGTCGACCGTCTACATGTTGGGCTGGGCTGCCATCTGCGTGGTAGGATCCACTGTTGTGCGTGAAGATTGATTACTTGGAGGTTGCTAACTGTTGATGTGCTGAACGCTATGAATGTCTGACTGTTGTGTCTAATTGTTGATGTGCTGTGGGTTGTTGATATTGATAGTGAGATTTTGTGACTGCTTAGTGTTAGTGGATAGCTACCGGAGGTGGGATCCGACCCGTGGAGGCCTGTGGATATTCCTTGTGAAATTTGTGACAATTTAAACCCTCTTTAGTGGATCTGGGAATCAGATCTAACTTCATGCTTGCAAAGGTGAAATGGCTGTTGTGGTGAGTTGTCGCCCGGTCGATTGCGACTGATCTGCAGTTTCAGAGGCTGCAACCCGGACGAAAAGAGACACGTCGACATCACTGGTTTCGTGCACATTCAGCAAATCGCCAGCCCAAATCTTGCAAGAAGAGAGCCTGGGATTAGCTGGTACTCCAGAGGGAGGAAATTTTAAATTGTATAGAAATTTTGACGATGCCAACTAGCACATCAAATAAAATCTTCTGCAAATGATGCTAGACATGTATTTCAGCCTCGTTATGGTAGGATATAAGGGTTTCACATATAGACGAAAGCTCTAGGAGTCTTGGACGTGAAGTTCAATATGCTACTAGTAATAGAGAAGGCTAGATAAACTAGAGGTTTATTGGTGACCTGGATTGGCTTGACGTGTGTAGGCTTTACATATAGACAAAATAATAAACAATTAGTTATCTTTGAAGTAAATTTCATTATACTTCCAATAACAAAAAGCTTTGAGTAAACTGGATGATTACTAGTGACATAGACTGGCAGGATGTGGATTCCCTCGATTGTAGGCCTAACAGTTACACTGGATTTTCCTCCACAAGCCCTTTATGCTCTTCCACAGGCACTTTCTTCCCTTCAATGTGGACATATCCCTATGTTCTACCATGTTTTTTACCATAGTTTGTAAATCTCTTGTAGCCCTTCTATCCAACTTTAAAATCACACAATGAATCTAAAACACTCCATTCCTTTGGTTGAAGAAATATGTCTTCTCTTACACAAAATATGTCCAAAATGCAGAAATAAAATACGTAAAATATGTACAAAAACTATGAAGGAAATTGGGACATATTTCACACTACTTATAACACACTAGCAAGATTAAAATAATAAAAAAAATCCATTGGTGGGATGCTACTTTGTGTCACTCTAGAGTCTAAATAATTTTTTCCATCCACCTCTATGGTATCTTGGAATTTGCTTAGAATTATTGGTTTCCCCCCATTTTGCACAGTAATTTTAATCCTGTTTCTTCCTCCCTAAGATTTAGCAGGAAAAGGTACGCTTTCAGCTCCAATCCAATGGATTGTTGCTTATCTTGTCCAACTCATTTGAATATCCTTGTATGAGACAATCTAAACTGTGCTCCAGATATTCCTGGTTTCCATGTATGTCACATGCCACTTCCCTAGCTTCATGTTCCATTCTATGCATAAATGCGCAAACTTGTGTGGATGTTAGTTTGACCGTGAAGGGAACGGCAACAAATTCGTAAACACGCGTGAGAAGACGTTCGACTCAGACCCACAAAATGATTAGTGCCTTAACTCTTGGTGTTGCGTGTGTGGAGGGTTTTTGGCAATTCCTATTTCCACTTCTATCAGTGCATAAATGCGCGACTACATGCGCTCTCGATAACTCGATATAACACGTTTGTATTGATGACTAGATAAAAAAAATAACGCCGTGTTATAAAGGCACATGTAGCCGCGCATTTATGGACTGATAGAGGTGGAAATAGGGGACTGAGGGTTGAGACGATTTGATGGTCGATGTGCAGTTTTGTAGCCGAGTACGGAATAGTGGTGCGGTTGCCATAACTTTGTGACAGAGATTTTCTCTTTAGAAAAATTGGTCTAAACGACGTCCATCTCCGAGCGCCACATATATTCAATCCAAAATTCGTTGAAAGGTGGCCATCAGGATAGTGAAATTTGACTGAAATTATCCAAACACAAGGAATGTGACGCAGCTTTTGACGATGGTACTCCTGTGAGGCCATGAGCGAAAAGCATGAAGGCATACAGTAGTGGGGGACAAAAAAATTCTTCCCATGTTATGAATATAATCCTCGGATCACTAGCAATCGAAGCGCTAGGCTATTCAAAGGTTTATTCTGGCAGAAATTTGCTGGGAATCGAGGATACGGAGTCCGGGCATTCCAAAACTACAACTCTGGCTTTTCAGAGGTGAATATGGCAGAAATTTGCTGGGAATCGAGGATAGGGAGTCGGAGAATTCCAAAACTACAATTGTGTTATGTGATAATTGCAATCGCTTATTTTGAAGATTCTTCAAATTTACTTCCAAAATAATGGAAATTTTGATAAGATTTTGTTAAAATCTGCTTAAAATTTTTGGAAATTTCCCTTACAGCAGTGAAGTTTCTAAATTTTGGATACACTAAGGAGCTTTTTATTGTGTTAAATTTATTTCCACCTTCGAAAACAAAATTCTCATATTGTCTAAATTTTTTTTGAAAAAAATATCTATCTTATAAATTTGATGCCCGGGTAAACAATGCCTAATTGCAATTCTGAGTTCTCGAAGTTTTTGAATACATTGAGAACCTGCAATTTAAGCAATGGATCTGAATCTGTTAACAATGGATCATCATTTGTGGATTTCAAGGCATCCTTTGCATGATTATAGGGATATCATCAAAAACAAGTGTGAGGCATATAGTCTCTAGTCAACTTTAAAATTAAGTAATGCTACAAAAAATTATAATTAATATTGGTTACCCCCGATCGGGGTGACAAAGGCGACGAGACGGGCAGGCAATAAAAGGACAAGGGGTGGAAATTATGAGCCACCTTGCATTAATAGATCACAGCAAGTGGACAGGACGTTAGGTAGACTGGGCATCATTACAAATAGCAGAAGGAAGGAAAATTTGAAAGCCAGAGGTGGTGGAGGTGACGGCGGAACGGTGATGGGACAAGGACCAGCTCGCATAAGGGCAAGCCGAGGAGGAGTGGGTTATTATGGCGAGTGCAGGAGACAGAGAAAGACGGTGCAACAACATAAGAGAGGGCGACAGGTAAGAGGAAGTGGGTACGGGTGGAGGCATAAGGACGGGTATGAGTTTAATGCCCTCGAGGTGAGCGGAGATGAGATCGAAAAGGTGGCAAGAAGAACAGGAGTTAACACAGAGAGTAAGCAGTAGAGGGGTCGACTTCCCGGTTTAAGGAAAATTTAGAGTAAGAGCACTAAGGGCAGAAGGAGGAAGACTGTAACTTTCGAGAGCAGGGGAGGAGGACCTTCATGATCTGAAGGAATTAAGTCGGATCACTGGGAAGGAAAGGAACAGACTCAGGCTAACATGGAGGGGATGTATGACTTGGAAAGGGATAGTCAATTGCAGACCAAGCGAAGCGGAAGAGGGAAAGGGGGAAATGAGGAGGATATACGACTGACAAAGGTTGACATCAGAGATAAGGAAACACGAGGCAGAGAAGAGGATAAAAGGAAGGGAACTCCTTCAAGTGCAATGGGACAGGGAAGCACGGTAGGGGAAGGCAATGTAGGAGGTGCGGTACGAGGAAGAGGAGGGCGTCATCAAGCAGGCAATCAGGAACAAAATCATCCCCAACAGGCAGGGAGCAAACGCGGCAGGAGGACGATGAAGTGCCAGGTTCAGTATGCGGAGAGGGCATACAATAAGGATACGCAAGCAGATATCAGAAGGATAATACAACATTTGGAGGAGGAGGCGACCCAGGAGCAGTCGAAATCTAAAATAGAAGACTGGGAGTATTTGCTGCCAGACCCAAGAAATACCAGAGGACGTGTGTCTTTATATAAACAGGCTCTCCATGTGTATTGGGTAATGAAGTGGTTGTTAGCGAAAGCCATGGAACAGGTGGCTATGGAGATGGAAGAATTGGCCCAAGGCATTCCAAACTTGAAGAAAGAGATGAATAACCTTCAGGTAACCCTTATGATGCAGGATGGCAAGCTTAATGAGATTTATCAGCAGCTTAAGAAGCTTTCTTTGAAAGCAAAAGAGGAAAAGGATCAGCTGAGTGCAATGGGAGAATGATTTCTCAAGATATATTTATTATCTCCCTAGATAGGAAGCTGAAGAGCTTGTTTCTTTTTGTTATATCTCATAATGTAGCCAGAAAACAGTGACAGTTTCTTTGAATGGTTAGTTTATATAGCATGGATAAGTAGACTAAGTAAATTTGGTTTTTGGATGGAAATTAAAAACTTCAAAAGGCCAACAGACCCGGTTTCCCTTCGGGGCGGGTTGAGGCCTTCGTATGTATGTACAGGCTTTAACTCGTTTTTAATATGAATGGTTCCATCTTAGCCCACAAAAAAAAATATAATTAATATTGGTTAATGTTAAAATAATAGTGGTGAATAGACAAATCAAATCTTATACTTTTGTTTTGGTAGAAACTAAAAAACTGAGATTTGAAATGGATAAATCAATTGTTTGATTAGGAGCAATGACTTGCATAAATTTTGATTTTGGTGGGTAGTAACGAGTAGTAAGTGTACACATTTAGCCCCTATATAAGTGCTTAGGAAAACATAAATAATGATGGAAGTAACTCCATGTAAGAATATAAATTTACATCTTATTCTTCTTCACTTTCTCTGCTAAGAGTTATGGTGGGAAGATAAATTGCTAGTTATCTGACTATGTGTTGTTTTCAAAGATTTTATTTTTGGATGGTTTTCTTGCAAAGCTTAGAATAAAAAAAATCAATAGTCAAATATTTAAAAATCAAACATAAATATTGCAACTATATCCCTAAATCATGACATAAAATATCTAAAGTTGTTTTCCACTTGGAATTATATTGTGCAAAGGCTATAATAATATCTTTAAATTATGATCCAATCAAATGTTTAAAAAATGTAATAAATGTTTATTTTTCAAAGTCAAACATTATAAGTGGCATTGGTTAACACTAAACTGATAGTGATAAATAGACAAATCGATTCCTAGAGTCTTTGGAGAGACTAATAAGATATTTGTGTGCCAATGATCACCATACCATATAAATATTTATAAAAATGTAAAAGTTTAATTAATAATTAACTATATAATGTTAACTTTGGATGTGTGAAGAGTTTGAAAGTTATAGAATGAATCTTTTATGTAATTTTTTAATATTAATTGTAATTATATTTATTTTTCAATTTCGAATTTATAATTGATTTAAAAATAAAAAATGTTATATTTAATATTTTTTTAATATTAATTATGATGTTATTCAATTTAAAAATTTAATATTTATATAAAAATATAAATATAGTTTTCATGTGTGTGTAAAGATCTAGTTTAATTCTAATTTAAAAATGTTAAAAAAGTCAAATCTCTTAACATACAATCCAAAGAGTATAAAATTTGAAGAAAAATTTACACTTGAAAAGATTTTAGTACTCTCCCCAATTAAAATAGATCATTGATGTGATGATCTGCGTTGGTTCGAAACGGGTCAACAAATGATTCTTTATGTGATTTTGCTGAAATCTCTTACAATCATATAAATTTTAGATAAAGTTTTTATTTTCTCATTTTATTTAGACAAGTTTATAATAAGATCAAGTGTCCTCATTCTTGAGGAATCTAGACTATCATATTATGGAATAAACCTTTGTAAACGTTAACAAGTGTCTAGCTTAGTTGTTGGGTAGCTTTTGGACACATATCTAGTTTCTGGTCTTGGAGAGATATTTTCCCATCAATGGGAATTGTATTTGTACAGTTAGATAACATAGAGGTTTTTAAAGAGAAATGAGGAGATGAACTCGAGGATCAGGCCACTACACTTCGTCTGTAATCATATTTCAAATGAATAGAATTGCATTACTATGTTTCATCCTTGGTCTGAATACATGTTTTCCTGACAAAGATAGAGTATAATTTTGTCTTAGGCATGGTAATAGTGAGTGCTGACTTGAGGGCTTTCGGAGGACAGTGCCTTAAAATGGAATGTGAATTCGACAGATAGTCCTTCAGTACTTGTGGAGATATACCTTGTGAGCGGTCAGAAATAAAGAATGTTTCGCTTTAGCATGTATTATCGTATTATGCGATGTGCTTAAGTTTTCAGAATCGCATTCTGCTCCGTCTAGTAGAGCGATGGTGGCTTCATCATATGAAAAACTTCATGGGTTCGAGACCACCCATTATTGCACTGTCGATAGCTTAAAGGATCAGCCTAGACATCTGATCCTCCTTCGTGCCGAGAGGCAGTGAACCAATAATTAGCGGGAGTATACGTTTATAAGGAAAATTAATGTGGAATGGATCACTACAATTTCATCGACCTTCAAGGAGGTCGGTTTGTTTTAAAGGAACTAAGGAATCGAGCGAGGCCTGTAGGTCTAAATCGCGTGGTGTGAGGTCCCTGTTATAACTCGGCGAGTATATTGTTTTCTTCAAAGGAATTAAGGTCCAAGGAATCGAGCGAGTCCTGTAGGTCTAAATCGCATGGTGTGAGATCCCTGTTAAAACTTGGCGAGTAGATCGTTAATGAAAAATGAATTCAGTGGTCGAGCGAGTATATTGTTAATGCAAAATGAATTCTGTGGCAGGGAGAATGCTTGTAAAGTGGAGTTTTCAATACACGAGCGGAGAATAGTGGGGAAGGCCTGTAGTCGAAGGTCAGCTCCGATCCCTATTTTGTTCCACAAGCATTTGTAAATAGAAACCTCGGCCCTGACCTTTGGTGAGACCAGTCAGACACATAGATTAAAAAAAAGAATCACGAAGGTAGATTAAGTCCAACATCCGACCTCCAAGTTGGAGTCGATCCGACTTGTTTGGCGGGACCCCCAACATTGTGTTTTATATTGTTGAAAATGAGGATATAAAAAGGACGTCCATCGCTGTCACTCGTGGAATAAGAAGAGCTCGTCGTCATCGTTGGAGAGGAGAGTAGCAAGTAAATTCACCGTGTGCCAAGTATAGTATCACCTATTGCAAGCTAATTGAGAGAACGAAGACTGAGTTTAATTGGAATTACGCTAAGGAAAGACAACTCAGTTGCAGAGGTTAATCCTTGACTGCAAAAAGAGAAGAAATGTAGGGTGGAACCAACCTAGTTTAATTGGAATTACGCTAAGGAAAGACAACTCAGTTGCAGAGGTTAATCCATCCTTGACTGCAAAAAGAGGAGAAATGTAGGGTTGAAGCAACCCCAACTTTGGTTCAACCAACCCCAACCTTGGTTCGAGTGAAATCCTTGTGGCAGTAACATTTTAAACATGGAAAAAAGGGCGGAGATTCTGGGTAAATAGAGCAGCCTACCAGATGGGCTTATTAAAAATGGTATTAGAGTGGAAGCTATTTTTTAGCCTTGGCATATAAAGAGAGCAAGGAGTAGAGTTGGAAGAGTGTAAGAGAACCTAGCCAAGGAAGAGATACTGAAGAAAAACCCTAGTAGGTAACTTGTCATCGAGTTGTTTAAATTTTGGCAAGCTAATAATTAAGTAGCAACAAATGTGGGTGGTATAACTACAACCAACAAGAGTTGTACAAATGTGGGTGGTATAACTACAACCAACAAGAGTTGTAAAAGATTTGCAGAGTTCTCAAAAGAGGTGGAAAATAACCCTTGCATCAAGAGAGGTTGTTGAAGGAGAAAACCGAGTTGCGGTTGGAGAGTGAAGGGGGCAAAGGAGGTCCTAAAGAATATAGAACTAGAGGAGTTCTCAAGACATGAGAAAGGTGTAACAGAATCTAGAGAAGAGCAAGGAGTGTTCAAGAGGTTCCAGAGGAAGGAACCAAGGGACATGAATAGCAAGGTGGAGGTGAGGTATTCAGGTAACAAGCGATGGAGAAGGCTTGTTATAAGAGCTTTCCTACAACTCATAGTGGGAAAATGTAAGCTCACAAAAAGGGAGGAAAAGAGATGGCTATTGATGGCCATAATCATGGCTCAAAGAGAAGCCACAACAGAGGATAAAAGGATGCCAAGAAGAAAGGCATGCAGAAGAAACTAAGCCAATAGGAATTTGATAAGAAGATGGTTGAGCTAAAATAGACGATCAATTTATTAAAGATGATGCTGGAACAAGAAGACCGGAGAAAAATATTGGACCTTAGGAGGAGGTTCAAGTTACTTGTCAAATGGAAGGGTTTGAAGAAGAAGACCCCTAAGAGGTCAGAGAAGGAGTTGAAGCACCTGTTAAATTCTTCAATAAGAGAGAAAGATCTTAAAGAATTTGAGTTTAAGGTTGGAACAGTTTACACTTGTGAACGAATGAGAGGTGATATCCTTAGAGGAGAGGGTAATGAGAGATTATTTGAGAGTCTCATGGACTATGTGCAAAATGGAAAGCAATAGAGAGAGTTATGAATAAAGGATGTTGATGAGACATTGGAGGAAATTTGGCAAGGAGAGTTGGTAGTAGAATTACCAGAGGTGATTATATAGTCTTTCATCTTTAAACTGGGTGAACTTTATGTGAATGAAAACCAAGGAAATGGACATAATATCCAACAGAGAGAAGAAGACACAAGTATTTCCTCTCAACACGTGGCAAGAGCAAGTAAAGAAGGAATGCTACAAGAAATTGCCAAAGATTACCATAATGTAAGATGGAAATAATGATTTTGAAGGGTCCTCAGAAGATATTATGAAAAGGAGTGGAGGTGATGATGAGGATGAAAAGAAGAAATTGAAAAGAAGTCTCATGGACTATGGGGAATGTCCAGAACAACAAAGGGCATTAGGAGCATCTGCAAAGGCTCAAAAGCCTCATGTTTTTGAATTGATGAGTTTTATTCATGTCTAAGTCAAGAAGACCATGAAGGAATATGGTCACTATGAATCGTCATAAAAGAAGGGGAGTTTATGGAATTTCCTTTAGGAGATAGAGGTAACAATAGGGTTGCAAGAGGGATATCTCTACAATTATACGAGATAGATGTTAGACAAGGTTCGGGTGAACCGCTTATGGAGCATGATGCAAAAATTGAGTTGCTGGGAGAAATTTAGTCATAATTTGACGATGGATAATGGATGACAGAGGATGAGACTACAACTTTATTTCAAATTAGTTTCACTGATTTGTATGAAGAATTTAGTTCACTGGAGGAAAAGATATTTAATAGGCATTCATCCAGCGTGCTAAACTGCAAGTGGCAGAAAATGTAGCTAAAATATGTGGAAAACAAGAGTTGGATATAAGGATTGCAGCCCTTCGAAAGAAGAAAGATCATGAAGAAAAGATGAATTTAAGAGAGAATTCAGATCAACTTGAAGATTCGAGTGCATAGATATTAAATGAGGTATAAGAGCCATACATTTTTAAATCTAACAAATTGTAAGTGGATGCAACTTCCAACAATAATGAAGGAGGACAACCACACACAACTATCACAACATCTTCCCAAGGCATTGAAGGAAGAAGGGAACTGGAATCTATCATAAAGGAGGAGGATACAACCATGTCTCATAAAAGGCACCAAGACAAAGAACCGTTGGAGAGGGTACTAGATGCCTCATATGTTTAAAACGAATATATTTTATGCAATTTCAAATTTCACAGTACCTAAGGTTGAGCAGAACATCCAAGAGGACAAGGAGTAGGAAAATTTATTCCAAAGAGACCGAAATTGGCTTGTTAAGGATAGAGGCATCTGAGAAGTCTTGAGTTGGATTAAGGATACTATGATCAATATTTTGATAGGGAGAGTACATGCAAGTATAAAGCTTGTTGAAGATGAATTTGTATTTCATAGAAGTTGCATGGAAGAAGCATCCATACAATGGTACCCAACCATTGTTAAGTTCTTGGAAAAAGAACATGATGAAAGGACCGTTGGGATTTTGGAAAGGAGGCATATAATGTAGTTGAGGGGAGAAAGAGAGGAGAAGAGAAATGAGACCGATTTTTCTTAGGAAAATTTATTTCTTTTGAAACCAAGAATTATAAGACAACAAACAATGATAGAAAGTTGCGAGCAATTTGGGATTTTGCATTAAATTTATTGTTATGGGAATGCGGAAAATTGGAATCCATATGATGAAATGGATATTGAAACCCTAAATATATGAGTGGGATGATTGGTACCAACGTTATGGATCAGCAAGGAAGACACAGGTGCAGACTGGACATGAAGGTTCAGGAACTCATAATTTTGATGAAGGAGATACCTGAAGAACGACACAATGATCAGAAAATATCAATTTACTTCAGCACTGGGATGATTGTGGAAGACTGCAAAACAAAATATGGTATCGTGGAAGGAGAAGGGCAACCAACAATAAGCTGACTACACAAGATTGCTTCAACAAGGCAAGTGGAATGTAGCATAATTAAACCTAGGATCCTCGGAAAATGAAGTCAGTACTAGAGGAGCAACATAAATAGGCATCTAGAAAACAAAAACATTTTATTTGGGACCCTAGAGGATCTAGCATATTGACTAGGAGGTTAATTTTTTTTCACCCAAGGAGTTTGATGCAGTAGCATCAACACGAGCATACCAAAATTTTAGATGGAGTTTTTATTTTCTCATTTTATCTAGATGAATTTGCAATAGGGCCAAGTGTCTTCATTATGGAAGAATCTAGACTCTCATAGTATTGTTAGGATATTTTTAGAACTTGGCTAAGTAGACCTTTGTAAATGTTTACAAGAGTCTAGCTTCACTGTTGGGTAGATTTAAGATAGGTGTCCAATTTCTTATCTTGGAGATATATTTTCCTATCAATGGGAATAGTATTTGTATAATTAAATAGCCTAGGGACTTTTAGATAGAGATGAGGAGAGGAACTCAAGGATTGAGTGACTGCGGTTTCTCTAATCATATTTCAAATGAATAGAATTACATTACTGTGTTTCATCCCCTATCTGAATACATGCATGCTTTCCTGACAAAGAAAGAGTATAATATTCTCTCGATTGTAGTAATAACGAGAGTTGACTTGAGGGCGTTCAGAGGATGGTGCCTTAAAAATAACGTAAATTCGACATGTAGTCCTTCAGTGCATGTGGAGATATACTCTATGAGTGGTGATAAATAAAGATTGTTTGTCTTTAACATGTATTATCGTATTATTTAACGTTCTTAATTAAGAACATTTCACTCCATCTATTAGAGCGATGGTCACTTTAACCTATGAAAAACTTCATGGGATCGAGACCACCCATTAACGCACTATCGAGACCTTAAAGCATCAACGTAAACTTTTGATCCTCCTTATAACTTGGCTAGTATATTGTCAATAAAAAATGAATTCAACGAAAGGGAGAATGTGTGTAAATTGTAGTTTTCAATACAAAGCCGAGAATAGTGGCAGAGCCCTGTAGTCGGAGGTCAGCTCTGATCCCTCATTTGTTCCACAAGAAATTGTAAATAAAAACCCCGACCCCCGATGTCATGACGCCGGAGCCTCGGTAGTCTTTCAACTGCTCTTGGCGAGGTGCGACACCACCGAACACTTACTTTTCACCAATACTTATGTTTGTGGACTATGCCTAACCACATATCCTACTTAGTTTGTGTTTTGCAACCAAGTATTATTAATGTTTCCTTTATACCAATGAACACCCATACACATTCATTATCAATAGCAATTATAAACGAAGAACACAATTGCACAGTATAAAGGGAGGGGCAACTCCCTGAACAACGAGACTACCCAAATAATATATTATAGAGTCTTTCAATATTACAAAGCCCTACAAGTATACTTGGAAACACCAAGTTTCATACTTAGCCAAATTTACAACTTCATGACACCGCCGTGTGATAACCAAGATTTCCTTGCCCAAGTCGGGCAAGCGCGCCCTCACACGAGCTGCCAACCAAACTTCACAACTGAACCTTGTCAATAGTTGGGCGACCTCACCCGAGTCACCCTTCGTTTACCTTCACACGGTGGACGGGCGACCTCACCCGAGTGACCAAGACACCCCTGCGTTTTCGTTCAAACTACAGGGGAGCGCTCACCCGAGCTACCCAAGAACCGGTGCATGCCTTCACACAACCGGGTGCCCACGCCTTCACCCACATGTCGGCGCCTTCACCGTGCTCCTTTGTTCAACTGGCGGGCGCTCCTTGCCCTATGCCTTCCACCCGATACCTTTATGTGATATTCGTGCGGCCTCGCCCAAGCCTTGGGCACATCTGGCTACACTCCTCAACTCACACTTTGTATCTCCGTGTGACTGCGCCTTACTTCTCTTGATCGAAGGTCGATGTGAGATGCTCCAAATGCCATCGTCCATGCTCCAATATATACGCTCACCAATAGTCGTGCTACTTCCTCGGCCGACCCTTACAATTCATCAACCAATGCCTTCGTTCATGTTTGTGGCTTGGCCAGCCCGTCGACCAACGCCCTCAAACATAAATTCTCCATCGTCGGCTTCATATGTGGATGACCCACGCTCATCCATCATATAAACACATGATTGCTTCCAACACTTCGCATTATTTCAAGTGTCACTCGGTTAGCTCGTGCGCTCTCCTTCGCACTTCGCATCGGCGGACGAGTTATGAACTGCAGGTCCTTACATCCTCCTCCACTTGAAATCGTTGTCGTCCTCAATAACATACAATCCTGGTAGCCATCCACCAAGATCATTATCAACAACTGCCTCATCCTTGGTCCATGATGTCAACTCTTCCACATACTGCAAACATCCCTACAACATATGTAGAACTCCCATCTCCATCATGTGTTGTCCCATCCTGTGAACTGTCCTCCTTTCCTACCTGATGCCAACATCTCTCTGGTACACTGCTAGCCGTCATGACTTGAACTAGTCGGGTGATCAGTCCAACTGTCACACTCAAATCACAAGAATGTCCATCCTTATGCCTTCACCAGCCTATCTCAGATTCTACCACATCCTGGACTCACCAAGAATCTCTCCCATGCTCAGGTCCATGGAAACTCCATCCCATCTGCAACATGTCATGATGCTTAATGCCGAACCATCCCTGCACCATCTGTTGTACTTGCTCAACTTGTTTTAAGGACTCACTGCCATGAGCAGCTAACAATGAGCCCCATCTTCTATGTCATCTAAGAAGATGTAGAGGGAGTAGATCCTGAAGGCTCACCCTCACTAATCATCTCAATCCATCTGTCAGGATTCTCTATCTCCATTCTTTGTAGATAAGTGACCCGATCCTCCTCCCAGACATTCGGCCTCACATAAGTCCCTTCATCATCATCATCACCCTCAACTACCTCTAGACTTCTTGACAAATCCAAGATACTATCAGAAAGTTTCCTGATGACCAATCACTGCTTGGTAAGCTTTGTCTCAACCATAGAAAACCACTTACTCATGTCTTCCATTCACTTCTCATCCTCCACTTGCATCATTGCCAGTTTACAATGAGGCTTTGTCTCTCCAATGGTTGGAACACCAATGGGTACATCTTCCCTTCCATCGTAAAGGTAAAGCTTCTTCAAATGTGGAACAATCATAGCATCAAATTGTTTTAAGAATTGCATTCCCAGCACAGCTTCATAGCCATTAATCCGCACTATAGTGAAGTCGACTTTCCCTGTACACTCACCTAGTGTTGTGTCCACTTTTTCAGCTACACCAAGAACACAATTAAGAGGAAAATTCACCGTCTTCATTTGTGCCTTTACCAGTACAAACTTCAGCCCAATTCTTCTTGCAATATCTTCACTCATGAAGTTGTGAGTAGCCCCACTATCCACCATAGTAAGTATATCAACACTCCCAATCTTCATCTGAACGTACTCCAAACTGTTCCTCTCAGGATCCCTCTGAGAGATCACCTCTGTAGCAGCAGCAGCTCCAAGAATTTGCATCATCCCCATAGAAGCTTCTTCATTCTTCGCATTAGACTGTGAAATAGCGGCCACTTTCAGTATTGAAGGACAATTCTTCACCGTATGTGGTTCAGTACATATCCAACACTTCAAGGCTTTCTTCGTCTTTTACTTATCATCCGATTTCGAAGCATCATCCTTCTTATTTTCTTTCGGCTTATCAGACTTCTTCTTCCTATCATCAGAAGTCTCATCATAATGATCCACCAACCTGTCCACAACAGCAAAAGCTTCCTCAAGAGTTTTAATCTTTTGCCTCTTCACTCCATTGCATGCCCAAGGCTTCAACCCAATAATGAAGTTGAACACCTTGTCCCTCTCTGCCATGTCAGGAAGTTCCAGAACCACACTTGTAAACTCCCGTTGATATGTCTGAAGGTTCCTTGTCTGCTTTATGAACTTAATCTTCATCCTCGCTTCCCATGTTTCATCTTGAGGATTGAAATGGGTCTGCAAAGCCTTCTTCATCTCATCCCACGAAGTAATGTCACCAGCACTGCCATTGGCAATCTAATCCATCCTCCTTCGCCACCACATCTTAGCATCCTTTGTCAAGAACTGAGCAGCTACCTTCACCTTCGTCTCATCATCAGATAGACCCAAGAATTCCAAGTATTGCTCCATGTCCCATAGAAAGTTGCCAAGATTCTTTGCACTCCTTGTACCATCATAAGGTTCTAGTTCCTTAACTTTCACATGAGGCACTCCTCCACCTGAGTTATGCCTCACAGCCTTCTTCAACACCTTGATCTCATCTCTAGCTTCGTCAAGAGATTTCTGCAAGTTCACAACCTCTGCCAAGCCTCGATCTCTTACCTCTTCAATCTCCTTGACCCTTACTTCAAGTTGTGTACACAGAAGATCAATGTACTCGTGTTGAGTCCGGAGTTCATCGAGCTCTTCCTTCATCTTCAAATTGGCCTCTTGATCCTTCTCAACCAAGTCCATCTTCTTAGTCTAGTAAGCCTCCAAGTCCTCCATCCTTTCCAACACTTTTTCAATGAATGCCATAGTAGCATCCTTCGCACCATGACTAGACCCAACCTGAGATTCACCTGCCATTGCTAACAGTTTCCTTCTTCTTTGTGATCTAGTTTCGACCATCCAACAACTTCACCAAGTTGCCTGCAACCATGAACCAGCTCTTGTTCCACTTGTATGTGAAACAACTTCCTTCACCTGCAAGTACTTGCTTCACTGTCACTAACTTTCAAGCTTCAATTAGCTTCCTGCAAGACTCCTCCAAGTCTTCAGACTAGCTCTGATACCACCTGTCATGACGCCGGAGCCTCAGTAGTCTTTCAACCACTCTTGGCGAGGTGCGGCACCACTGAACACTTTGTTTTCACCAATACTTATGTTCGTGGACTACGCCTAACCACTTATCCTACTTAGTTTGTGTTTTGCAACCAAGTATTATTAATGTTTCCTTTATAACAATGAACACCCATACACATTCATTATCAACAACAATTATAAACGAAGAACACAATTGCACAGTATAAAGGGAGGGGCAACTCCCTGAACAATGAGTCTGCCCAAATAATATATTATAGAGTCTTTCAATATTACAAAGCCTTACAAGTATACTTGGAAACACCAAGTTTCATACTTAGCCAAATTTACAACTTCATCACACCTCTGTGTGATAACCAAGATTACCTTGCCCAAGTCAGGCGGGCGCGCCTTCACACGAGCTGCCAAACAAACTTCACAACTGAACCTTGTTGACGGGCGGGCGACCTCACCCGAGTCACCCTTCGTTTACCTTCGCATGGTGGGTGGGCGACCTCACCCGAGTCACCAAGACACCCCCGCGTTTGCCTTCACACAACGGGCGGGCGCTCACCCGAGCTGCCCAAGAACCCGTGCATGCCTTCGCACAACCGGGCACCCACACCTTCACCCATGCGCCGACACCTTCACCGTGCTCCTTCGTTCAACCGCTGGGCGCTCCTCGCCCTATGCCTTCCACCCGATACCTTTATGCGACATTCGTGTGGCCTCGCCCAAGCCTTGGGCACATCTGGCTACACTCTTCAACTCGCACTTTGTATCTATGTGTGACTGCGCCTTACTTCTCTTGATCGAAGGTCGATGTGCGATGCTCCAAATGCCATCGTCCATGCTCCAATATATACGCTCACCAATAGTCGTGCTACTTCCTCGGCCGACCCTTACAATTCATCAACCAACGCCTTTGTTCATGTTTGTGGCTTGGTCGGCTCGTCGACCAACGCCCTCAAACATAACTTCTCCATCGTCGGCTTCATATGTGGATTGCCCACGCTCATCCATCATATAAACACATGATTGCTTCCAACACTTCGCATTATTTCAAGTGTCTCTCGGTTAGCTCGTGCGCTCTCCTTTGCCCTTCGCATCGGCGGACGAGTTATGAACCGCAGGTCCTTACACCCGATCCCCAACCTGCGAGACCACTCAACCAGTCAGGATGAGAACAGTCTGACACATAGCTTAAAACAAACAAAATAAAATATATCTATATATAAAAATCTTTTTATTTTTAATTTTATTGAATTTTAATAATAAATATTAGTGTTTTATAATTTATTTTTTAATATGACTTGAATATATTGATTATATATAAAAGATTTAGGATTTTTTTTATTGAGTATTAAGTTTTTATATATTTATTAATTAAATTAAAATATGAAATTTAAACAATAATATTTAGAAATATGAATCACTGTTTTAATTTATAAAATAAAATATAATTTAATTTATAATTAATATTTATATTTTATGTATTTCATATATTTATATATAAAAATATTATATTTTTTATTTTTTTTATATTTTTATGAATTATATATTTTAAAATATCATAGTTATTAATATGAATTATTAATTATTATTTTAATCTATTTTAATGATATTTATAAAAAAAATTTGCTTATTTTATAATTTGTTGGATTCAAGTTTTTGTTAATGTTTTTTAGGAAGGGATTTGAATTTGACAATAAATTCAGCTACCAATATGGGCTAAGTTTTTGTTGATGTTTTGAATTTATGTTTTTATATATAATTTTAATTAACATATATGCATTTTTTATTTGAATTAACTATATATATATATATTTTAATTAATTTTTTAAATCTAACAAAACAAAACATTTCTCCCTTTAAGTGATTAAGTGTCTTTCCAACGAGGATTATGTGAGGTTTACAAGACACTTTCATTATTAAAATTATATTAAGATTATGTGAAATTAAATTCTACAAATAACTTCTACCTTCAATTTCTTTTCATAAAATTTGAATTATTAATTTAATAAGAATTAAAATGAATATATACATCATATATATAATTATATATATTAATTATTTTCAAAATAATATATTATGATATAAACATTATATGTATATATAAATGAGAAAATACGTTTATGTGGTAAATAAAATTTGAATTAGTAATTTAATAAAAATTCCAACGAATATATATATATATATATATATATATAAATAAATAAATAAATAAGATTATATATTATGATATAAACATTACATATATATAAATGAGAAAATATATTTATCCTTTGTGGTAAATTTAACACTGTTTTATTTAATTATACAATTAAATGAACAAAAATTCTACTGAGTTCATGTAGTTTCATTGTATTTATTACCAATTTATTTTTATTTATTAGTCACCGCAGCCTGCGCCATGGGATTATCATAATCAGTTTTAGATTTTAAGTCCCGCTACCTACGGCATGGGACTCTAGTAATCGGTTTTAGATTTTAACATTAGTTAGTGTTTATTTTAAGATAAAAAAATTTACCCGTCTTCATAAAATACAGTTGTTCGACGAATCACATTGATGCAATGATTTGATAGACCAATCAAATAGTTTGATTATCTTATTTGACCTCTTCCTGAGGCAAAGAGGCTAGATAGACTATCTTGTTCATATCATTTTTGGAATTGACAAGTTTTTGGAATTTGTATTTTCAAAACCAAAACTATTGCTAGCATTAGTTAACAAACATTAAATTCTATTTTTTTTCCATAATATTTGGTTCATATTATGGTTCGTAAAACATTGTCTATCATCAGTACACTTGGCACACTTGTCTATCGTCAGTACACATGGCACACCACATGGCTGTGTGCATGCACTGGTGTGGTGGTGTCTACAACTGGGCTTAACTAAAGGCATTCACCTTTAGCTTTCCATCTTTGCTCTCTGATCTAGTGTATGCTCTTCACCTTGCAGGCTTAGTGCATACGTTTTCTGATCTCGCTGAACTAGAAACATGGTGCGGGAAAGCTGAACCACAAGCGTGGTGCTTTTTCCCGTTGTTCCCCTCTGTTCACCCATATTTCTTATCTCTAACGTAGCTTTGTGCCTCTCTATTCTCTGTAGCTTTGTGTCTCTCTCTATTCTTTGTATGCATGATGCCCATAAATAAACATCTCTGCGTATTCGTCCCTTCTTCGCATGGCAACAAGGCCACAACAACACCTGCACTATGCACTGTGGTACAAAAGCACATAGACCCTGCTCCATCTCATAATTTATATGGTGCCACCAATACTTGAATGAATAACCATCGGTGTTCCATTGGAAATCTAATAGTGCCACCCAAATTCTCGAATGAACAGCCATCCCTATTCCATTGGATTTGTTTTTGTTGTGCTGATATTCCAACCTCTACTTCTTCCCGTTAGCTTTGTGTAACACGATAATTTCCCTTCACTTTGCTCAACAACACAATTCCTTTGCAACAATTTTTGGAGAACATGTTGGACAATTTCTCACCTGTTGATGGGACTGGCGACAAAGTTAAGGTTGAGGTGTTTGACATACAGGGAATGCAGACAATGTGTCAATTTTGGTAGTAAAACTATTGTAATTAAAAATATTGAATGACATAAAATACATTTTTATATGTTGATAATATCAATTTTATTTACATTGTTGATGCAAGGATGGTTTGATGGCTGGTTGGTACGATTGGTCTTGCTGGTGCTTCATGATCAACTACTCAAATAGGTACTGAAACCCTAGTTTTGTGCTAGTTGTGTTGTTTTAGGTTGTTTAGAGGTCGCGTTCATTAGCCCAGCTGAGACTTGATCCAGATCATACTTTTGTGGAGTGAAACGCCCTTTCTTTATTTAGAGAAACTGAAACTTCATTTGTGTACAATTGGTACAACAAGGAATCCTAGGATCAATACTTTGAGCCTCTCTCACCTCAATTCTATTTCTCAAATGTTTCCAATCCTGAGGTCGACAGTTTGAGCTTCTCTAACCTCAATTCTATTTCTCATCTATAAATTTTAGTATGTTTAGAGATCTGTTATTTATTTTACTAGTTTAGATATTTTCAAGTTTTGATTCCTTACTAATTATTTTTTCATTTATATTATCTTTTCTTCTAAAAATAAAAAGAGAGACAGGAGATTGTTGGTTGAATACCCTGAATAAAAACAGAGACATGATATTGTTGGTTGAATATCTGGAATAAAAACAAAGACATAAGATTGCTGGTTGAATACCTGAAACCATGATGTCTTTCTTCAGCAACCTAGGACACTAGACAGCTATTCGAGGCAAAAGAATCCCCTGCATGGCCTGCAAAAAATAGACATTAAATTTAGTAGCCAGAGACATATTTTAGGTAGAAACATAAAATGGAAAATGCATGCCTACTTGGGAACATATATATAGAAAGCAGAGGGAGGTCGCATCAAGGAAACCACGAGGTTCCATCCACCGTCGCTATCGACACTCCAGTTTTTCGAAACAGCATCTTCGCAATGATCGTCGGTTTATTATTTGTGTCAAAAAATTGACCGGGTCTTTCCATTTCTCTGTATGAAATTGAAATGTGTCTTTCGTTGCATGAAATTGAAATGTGTCCTTAGTTGCGGGAATGGGGTATTTTCATGTCAACATGTAGTTACTTACATTTTTTTCTCCGTCAAGCATTGTAGTCAAACTGAATTTTCTTTTGATCTATTTCTCATTCGACCGGTTTTGTCATGCCCCTACACCTGTGGTAGTCTTTCAACCACTTATAGCGAGGTGCGACACTACCAATCGTTTTCTTTTCACCAATACTTATGATTGTAGACTACGCCTAACATTCCACTTATCCTACTTATTTTGTGTTTTGCAACCAAGTATTATTAATGTGTTCCTTTATAAAAGTGAAATCCCATAACATTCACATAAACAACATTATAAAAGAGAAATGCACAACAGTATAAAGGGAGGGGAAACTCCTTGCAATATGAGTCTGCCCGAATCAATATAATTTTCCACTTTTACAAAGTACAAGTTAAATCTTGGGAAACCCCAAATTTACACTTAGCCAATTTTCCAACTTTTGCAAACTCGGTTGCCTAGCTCATCGGTGCCTCCACACGTTCACCGGATGACTCACCAACCCTTCGTTCACCTCGTTGCACGATCGTGTTGTTTTCCCAACTTGGGCGCGCCTCGTCATAACCAAGTAGCCACATATGAGCGCCTCCGCACGAGTCACACCTTCGTTCACAACCTCAACACTTCACCATTTCCACCGTTTCGTCATGCATGGCGCGCCCTCACCCGGTCGCCTGTCTGCACGATTCTTCATTTCGGCGTGCACAGCGCACCCTCGCCTAGCCGCCCGTCCGCACGTCCACCCGTTCACCCAACTCGTTCACTCGAGTTGCCACACGACTTCACCCGGGTTGCCACACGACTTCACCCGGTTCGCCCGAACGACCTCACCTGGGTCGCCACACAACTTCACCCGGGTTGCCCGAATGACCTCACCTGGGTTGCCACACGACCTCGCCTAGGTCGCCCGAACAACTTTCCTGAACGACTTTCCTGAACGAATTTTCCGAACGACTTTCTCGAACGAATTCTCGAACAACTTCCTCGAACGAATTCTCGAACGACTTTCTCGAATGACTTCCTCGAACGAATTCTCGAACGACTTCCTCGAACAAATTCTCGAACAACTTCCTCGAATGAATTCTCTAACGACTTCCTCGAACAACTTCCTCGAACGAATCCTCAAACGAATTCCTCGAACGAATTCTCGAACGACTTCCTCGAACGAATTCTCGAACGACTTTCTCGAACGAATCCTCGAACGAATTTCTCGAACGAATTCTCGAATGAATTTCTCGAATGAATTTCTCGAATGATTTCGCAAACGACTTCTCGAACGACTTCTTGAACGACTTTCCCAACAAGTTTTCCACCCGAGTTCCGCCCGTCGTGCGGGCTCATCCACGCACTGCAGAACTCCTTGTTCAAACTCGTGTTGATCGAATGATGGTCATTTGCCTCCAAACACCCTCCAATATATACAGGCATGTGGCGGGTTATGTCCCCCAGCTGACCCACACCAAATACCCAAGCCGACTCGTTCAACATGTGTTGTCTCGCCCAAGAGGAGGGTCGGCCTGCCCAACTTGTGGGATCGCCCCCTTAACTCGCCCAACACCTTGTAAACTCGTTTCTTGGCTCATTTTGTTTCATATTTCACACGTTCTTCGCACGGTGGAGTTGCCCTGCCTGTCGCACGGACCACAGGTTCTAACATCCTCCCCCACTGGAAGTCATTGTCGTCCTCAACAATATCTCATCCTGACAACCATCTGTCACCAATATCACCATACCAAGGTACACACCTCATCAGTATGTCATACATCGGAAATCATCTCAATCCATGACCATCGACCATCTCATCGCAATCTCCACATACTGCTCCCCATTGTGGAAGGTTGGCCCTTCCATCTCAAGCTACATGCTTCCTGCAACATCTCATGCCGACCTCATCATGTGTCATCATCATGTGAACTGCTGCCATGATACTCCAACAAATGCTAACACATCTCTGTACACGCTGCAGCCCCATGTTTGAACTAGTTGGGTAGCTAATCCAACCGTCACGCCCAAACCATGAAAATGTACATCCTCATGCCATCACCAGTCGTTTCTCAGAACATCCCGTCACATCCTCAACTCAAGCAAGAATCCATCTCCATATAAGTAAGCCATGCTCAGGTCCATGAAGTAGTCCTCATCTCATCTACAACATGTTGTCCATGATGTTTGGTACTAATGTGCTTCATGAAATCAGCCACATCTACCCCAACATCATCATCCATTTGCAAAACATCCATCTCCTCAAAGTGAAGAGATCATCTCATCAACCCGACTCTCGATGTGCCACATCCAGGTCCATGAAGCAACCTCCATCATATCTGCAATGTGGCATCCCTCAAGTCTGCCATAGAAACAAGTATACACATGTCTCATCTCTCCATGTGCTGCCCATGATCATAGATCAATTTGTTTCCATGTGTCAAAATGGTTAAGTCTCGGCGCAACCCATGCCCAAGTGTTTCCACCAAGGCACCATCATCGTCATAACTCCATCACTCCAAAGTGTCTTGTATCGATCCTCCACATCAAGTCACTCTTTCAAGCCATTCCCATACATGTACTTGAAAGTATGCACCCCATCTTGCATCAAAGTCTCTGACCTCAGCTCCTCAATGCATCAGATCCTCTAAGTCCACCATATATGAAGTCCCTAAAAGTCACAACAATCTCATGTCATCATGAGCTCCATGAGTCATTTCCAACCAACATCTAGCAAGCATACAAGTCTTGGCCCAAAGGTCTCTGTAAGATGCCTCAGCTCTCCATATAGTAGGAATGCTCCATATTCTGCTCACAACTCCATCCAAGTCCATGGCCTTGTTGTACATAAGTGCACAACCTCTCCATTAGCTCATAAAACATCTCCATGTCACACCAGCAAATCCACCTGCACAACATCCATGCCTTGGCACTCCTCATTGGATGCCCATAAGTGACACCTCTATAAGTGCTCCTACATAATGTCCCTGCATAAGACTTCCATGCTCCATGTCTCCAACTTGATGTCCATGACTAAGTTTCTCATGTAGTCTAACCAAATAGACCCATCACAACAATCAGTCATCCTCATCCAAGTCTGCAATCTTCGGTCTAGTGAACTCGGTCACCCAACCATATCATCATCACATCATGAGTCCCTTCCATCATAGCTCCCCCACTAAAGGTTCCACCAAGACTTGCTCTTGGTCTCGGCCATGAGAAGTCCACCCAAGTATCATCATACCTCAAGTGTGTTCCCTCCTCCAATCTGTCCATGAGTCATGTCAGGCACTTAGTAAATTCTCCATGTGGCTAAAGCATGACCCAATCCTCTACAACGATCATCATGTTCCTCCCTTGTCACGGGCCTTTGTACCTTCTATCATAAAGTCACAAACAACTCCAATAAGTCCTGCAACAGTCAACAATCCTTGCTTCTCCATACAAGGTCTCATCATAGACATCCATGGTAATATCCTCCCTAGGATCGGCAAACTGATTTCACCCTTCCTTGCATACGGTTTATCTACAAAATGCTCAAGTGAAACACAAGTAACAATACTTCATCATCATGAGGCTCCTCCATGTGAGTATCCTCATCCATCCATGTCTGCAAACTGCACAATCCTGGTCCAACTTGATCAATCTCAAGTTCACCCTCCATCGTTGTCAGATCTGCAACATCTTCAACTATCACGGCCTCCTCTTCCTCGTTAGCACAATCTGCAACTTCATCTTGCTCCATTGTCCAACCAAGTTGAAGAAGTTCATCTTCAACATTCTTTTCCAAGACTTCAAGTTCCTTTCGGATCTGGGGATTCTCTTCTTTCATCCGCTTCAACCTGTATATGGTAAGTAAGAGCTTCCCTTCACATTCTTCCAAACCTGCCATGCCTTTTCGTTCAGCTTGGTCCAAGGACTAAGCTTCACCTCTACTAAACATGTTTCACCATTCACCTGAATCACCGCGAATTCCACCTGTTACCTGCAAAACTTAAGCTCCCTGCCAAGAATTCGGTCTTCGTAGAATCAGCTCCTTGATTCAGTTCACCAACTCTGATACCACCTATCACGAAGTGCAGGTGTGTATCAGCTTTAATGCTTCAACACCAGCACCAGCTCCCCGGCACTAGCTCTGATACCACCTGTCACGCCCCTAAACCTGCGGTAGTCTTTCAACCGCTTATAGTGAGGTGCCGCACTACCAATCGTTTTCTTTTCACCAATACTTACGATTCTAGACTACGCCTAACATTCCACTTATCCTACTTAGTTTGTGTTTCACAACCAAGTATTATTAATCTGTTCCTTTATACAAGTGAAGCCCATAACATTCACATAAAGAACATTATACAAGAGAAATGCACAACAGTATAAAGGTAGGGGAAACTCCCTGCAATATGAGTCTACCCGAATCAATATAATTTTCCACTTTTACAAAGTACAAGTTAAATCTTGGGAAACCCCAAATTTACATAGCCAATTTTCCAACTTCGGGAAACTCGGTTGCCCAGCTCGTCAGCGCCTCCACACGGTCGCCGCATGACTCACCAACCCTTCGTTCAACTCATCGCACGATCATGTTGTTTGCCCAACTTGGGCGTGCCTCGTCGTAACCAAGTTGCCACACATGGGTGCCTCCACACAAGTCACACCTTCTTTCACAACCTCAACAGTTCACCATTTCCATCGTTTCATTGTGCACGGCGCGCCCTCACCCGGTCGCCTGTCGGCACGATTCTTCGTTTCGGCGTGCACGGCGCGCCCTCGCCCGACCACCCGTCCGCATGTCCACCCATTCACCCAACTCATTCACCCCAGCTCATTCACCCGAGTCGCCACACGACTTCACCTAGGTCGCCCCACGACTTCACCTGGTTCGTGTTTGGTCAATTTAGTGATGTCTAAATTGCAACTTTTAAATGTCAACCCGAGGCTCGTAAGCTGATGAAGTGAGGTGTACTATATGTACTTAGGTAATCGTTTTCTTAGTCTTTTGTCGTTTTTAGCTTTTTTAAGTTTGTTTTCGAATGTATCTTTCCTACTGTGATGTGATGGAAATGTAATAAAGCAAGTGAAATGTGGATGATTGTGGTGATCTCTAAGTGATTTCTCAAAACTTAAAAAGTATTTTACAAGAAAGCTTGAACAACAACTGCAATGAAATCAACTCTTAAAGGAAAATAAAGACATCAAATAAAGGACTAATGACATCGGCCCAGTATCTCTGCTGCTGAATGAAAATGAAAATGAAATCTATATTAAATCCAACTAAAATTAAGAACAACTATCTCACACTATTTCAAATCAACTTAATCTTCTCTATGAAAAGATATCATGAAATGTTAAGCAATGTGAAATCTAAGTGAAACTACATAAAAGAGACTAGTCACAATACTTTAACTTTCTCTTAACCTTTTGTCTTTCACCTAAATTTATCATGTAAGAAACAGTTATGAATAAGTCAAGTAATGTGAGTTCTAAAGCAACTAAATCAAGCTATACTAAGTGATATTTTGTCTCCCAATAAACTTATTTGATTATGGAAAAGGAACCATCAATAGATGAACAACTTGATATCTAAGAGCAGAAAGTAAATATGCAAGTTAAAGAAATGACAGTAAGGAAAATCAAAACTGCAAAACAATGAAGGTCAGCAACATAGACAAGATGATCACGCATGCCACTAGTTATGAAAAGAAAAGAAGGAAAACTGTCCCGGGATTGGCTAAGAAACCTGCATAACACACTGATCAGTCATGAACATAAAAGTGCAGAAATGTAAATCAACAAAAATCAAATTTTATGTACAGCTAATATACATGAAACAAGAAAAAGAAATGAAAGAAATTAAAGGTTACTGTACAGGGCTTCAGCAAACAGGGGCTCTCTGCCTACTTCAGCCGGTTCAAGGAGCAGTTATACGCTTAAATGCAAAACAGTCTTCTCATGTATTGACAGCAAATGTAAAAGCACAGTGGGGAGCTCAAAATTACATTAAAAATGATTACAAAACGATTAACTCTATAGCGTTCAAGGACGCTTTATTTATAAGGAGAAAGCAAACTACTTTAACGAGATCTATGCTATTCAACCAGCTGTTTAAAAACACGTGAATCCTCTGCGTCCCCAGATCTAGGTAACTGTCATCGTGTTCATTCAATCTGGAGAGTATGGTTATTGGATTCGTGCTTCTAGATTGTCTTCGTGGCTGAGGATGATGCCACCTAGCTTCACGTGCCCAAAAACAGAGCAACGCAGAGCCGTGCCACTGCTGAACACTTCTGTTGACCGGTATTTGCCTCCTCATTGACCGCGGGCTTTTATGGCTGTTCTGGGTGATCTGGAGGGACACGTCCCATGTCCTTGACTCCTGGAACTTTCCCATGTGGCTCATCTTCTCGGAGGACACCTGTAACATATCATTTAATAAAACAGCTGCAGAATCCTGTGCTGGCTGCAGAAACCTGGATCAGTTGCGGAAACCTGTGTTGGTTGCGGAAACGCAGCACTCTGAACCAAAATTTTAGACCAAACAACAGTCATCAGCGTAGTTAGAAAACCATGTAAAAAGTCCTAAAATACAATGATTTAATCAACTTGTTGGATGAAATGAGTGGGAAAAAGGAGGAAATGAATGGGAAAAGAAGGCTGAGAGGGTGTGTAAGGAGGTACAGGTTCAAGGCTCTACATAACCCCACTGTGAAGGTGTTGCATGTCCTCATGCAACCAAAACTTAGTTCTTTTCCTCAATCCATGTGCTCTGATGCTTCTGCAAGAACATCCAGCCTTCTTCTCTTTCTCCTTGATGCCAAAATGGTCCTTGGTTTCTTGACTAGACACCTGAACTTCAAATTAATCAATGCCCTGCTCAGCTTCTTACACTTTTTCTTCAGCTTTCTATTCTTCTTTTGCCACAGTCCTAAGTGGAGCATAGTATTGTCATGGACAATCTTGTCTACCTTACTCTGTTCTTTTAATGCTTCATTTTCTTGTTTAATATGCCTGTTTAGGACTTCTAGCTCAAACACTTCCTGTTTTAAAGACTGCACTTGTGCATCAAGTGGCAAGATGGTGCTTGGTCCTGTAGCTGATTGTTCCAAGGACTCTAGGTAGTTATATGCTTCTTGCTGGTTGGAATTTACCTCAGGTGTTTTTCTCGGCCTGAACTCAAATTCTGGTGAAGGAGGACTGTTTTCTCTTTCCTGCTGAAAAGGGCTTTCCTCACGTGGAGGACTTGGCTCAATGATTGGCTGAGTTGGAGATTTCTCAAGTGTCTCTTTATCCAAATCAATAAAATGAGACTGTTTTTCTTTGGTTTTATTCCCCTTCCCTTTTAACCTAGTGCTCCTTCTCAGGTATGGACTAGTGCTCTCTTTCTGGGCACTCTATTTTTCTTTTTGTTTTCTCTTTTTGATGGCAGCAGCATGAAGATGTGCTAATCTATTGGCCAGAGTTTGAGACTCTTCTTCTACAGATGGTTCAGGAGATGGATATGTCTCTTGAATAGTTATTTTACCTTTGTCCTTTTTCTGCTTTTTGTTTCTAGCTCCCTCCTCTTCTTCCTCCTGAACAGTTTCCTGAGTGTCTACTGTAGGAAGGTCTTGGGCTGTAACATTTCTTTCTTTCCTCCTACTTCTTTTTGGGATTTTTTGGGAACTGCTGGCAGAGGCTTCAGTCACTTCTTGGAAGTGATTTCTGATCAAAAACTTTTCCCAAGTATCGTTATTATTTTTCAATTGATCTTCAATGAGAATTCTGATGAGCCCGTGATGGTAAAGGTGGGATTCAATATGGCCTACATGTTTCTGAACAGTAGAGCTCATTTTCTTCAGGCTTGCTAACAGAAAGTAAGGTAAATTAAGGGCATGGCCTTCCATAAAATTCATCATAATCCTTGCATGATACATGTACATGGTGCCAAAACGACCCTCGCATGTAATAAACTTCTAAACAAGTAATAACAACGTACACCATTCTTCTTTGATTACATGCACAGGAATTCCTTTAGTAAATATAGAAGTATCCATACTTGGGTTTTTGAGCATGACTTTCCATCCTTGATCATCCAGACCTCTGTTTTTAAACCATCTGTCTCCTTCTTGTGGTAAACTGGTTGCTGCTGCTATTGTGGCCTCTGTTATTGTAAATTTCAAATCCCCTACCTCCACTACGTGTCCATTAAAGGACCTGGCAAAAGCTTTAGTCACTTCCTTATTATAACCTCTGAACTTTTGAATAAATTTCAGCCACTTTGCTTTCTTCAATGACTCCTTCATCTGCGGATACCCCTCCGGGTATTTTGGGCCCTCAGGTTCAGCTCTGAGTAACTTTCCCATTCTCGGCTTTCAACCCCGGCTGAAAATTTTACTGTGTGTGGACGTTCAAGGGAAAAACGAGCTGATTACGGGATTCTTAAGGTAAGTGGAGTGGCAGTAATTGAAATGCAAAGTGTATGCAGTGATTGTAATCAGGGTTTAGAGCAAAGCTATGGAGGTTGCAGCGGAAATGGAGAGTAGGAAATAGTATGAGTACGAGGGAGTAAAGGATAAATAACAGAAACGAGTTCAATGCATGCAGGAGTGGAGTGATAATGGCAGAATAGCGGCTGAGTCCTTTTGGGATCGGATGAATTACGCCACGTCTCAACGTTCGCTGCGGAAATTATGGTGGAGGAGAGTCGTAGTACAGTAGGTCATGTCTCAAAGTACGGCCAATAAATGGAAGAGCAGTCCCATTTCGAGTTTGAATTAATAGTGATTATGGGACCGTTAGAAAGGAATGAGGTGGATGGATTATCATCGTGGAAGAGGAGTGATATGGATCTTGTCGTATCAAGTCATTGTATTTAGTGGAATTTCCATGATCTAATAACTATGCATACAATGACATTAAATTGTTATTTGGTAGAGATTTTGATCATACCTTTGGAAGTTTGCCATTTGTTGATTAAGTCTTCTGACCCATTATTGCTCTTTGATCTTGCAGATGCCTCATATCTTTGCTGCCTTTGGTGCTGATGATGCTAACCTTTGACTGTGATTTTTTTGAAAACAGAGTGCTGCTGGCTGTAGAGACAGAGTGATGCTGGCTGTGGAAATCGTTTCTGGCTGCGGAAACTGGTGCTAGCTGCGGAAACGGTTTCCAGCTGCGGAAACTAAGACAACACCCCTTTAATTGCACAAAGATAGTTAGAAAAAGAACTAACTGAATGAAAATAACCCTGAAGGGGACTTTTATTGATGGAATGAAATGAAATGAGTTGAATGAGATGGAAATGAAATGGAGTGAAGTGGAATGGAGATGAAAATGAGATGGAGGTGAAGTGGAATGACAAGTGAGGTGAAGATGGAAAGAAAAAGAGATTTTTTTTGGAAAATATAGAGTGTCAGCTACCCCTGATTTTCACTCTACATTTTCTGTATAAGACTGCCAATCTATGATTGGTTTTCAGGCTTATACAAAAGATTTTTTTTATTTTTTTTTTTTTTTATTTTTTTTTTAACTGAAAGAAACAAAGACTAGGCTGATGGAGGAGAAGGACTCTTCCCCACCAGCCTCATTGCAGAATTTTCTTGAAACATTTTGACAAAGTCCTCTTTTGAGAGTGGCTTATGATAAATTTTCAATCGGTGGCCATTCACAATGAGAGGAGTTTGAAACTCATCAATAGTCTTGACTCGAACTGCTCCATTGCTAAAGACTTCATCAATCTCATATGGTCCAAGCCAATAAGTCTGAAATTTCCCTTTGAAGTCTTTAAACTTGGAATCAAACAGTAACGCCCAATCTCCCTTTTGAAACTTCTTCTCTTTGATATATATGTCATGCCACTTAGTTCTTTGGTGCTGAACTAGATCAATCCTTAAAATTGCATCTTGTCTTATTTCATCTAGCTCATTCAGCTGCTCCATTCTGTGCTTTTGGGCTTCTGATAGATTCATCCCCAATTGAACTGCCATCTTGAAGGTCTTGACTTGAAACTCAATGGGGAGCAGGACTTCTTTTCCATAAACAAGTTCATAGGGAGAATGTCTTGTTGTGTTCCTCCATGTAGTTCTATAGGCCCATAAGGCTTCAGGAAGCCTTTCTGCCCAATCTCTTCTGTGGAGATGAACAGTTTTGGTGATGATGCTCTCAAGAACTTTGTTTGTAGATTCCACTTGACGATTTGCTTGCGGATGGTATGGAGTAGATTTTTTGTGCTTGATTTTGTATTCTTCCATCAGCTTCTCCATCAAGTTAGATGTAAATTGACTTCCCTGATCTGTCACAATTTCTCTTGGGACACCAAAACGAGTAAAAATATCCTCAAAAAGAAATTGAACAACCGAATTTTCAGTGGCAGAAGGTAATGCCTTGGCTTCTACCCATTTAGTAACATAATCAGTGCAAACCAATATATACTTCTTTTTTCTAGATGGTGGATTAATAGGTCCAATAAAATCTAAAGCCCATTTTTCAAAGGGTTCGATGAGTACATGTGGCTGTAATGGCATTTCATTTGAAAGAGTTGGTCTCCCAACTCTTTGGCAGCTGTCACACCTTCTAACATATTGTTTTGCATCTTTGAAGAGAGAAGGCCAATAATATCCTAAAGAAACGATTTTATAGGCCATCCTCTTGTCAGCAAAGTGTCTACCACACGGTTCATCATGACATTCCTTAAGGATGTCAGGCATTTCATCTTCCCGAACACATCTTCTGATCACACAATCTAGCCCTGTTTTGAACAATTCATTAGAAATCCATGAATAATTTGAAATCTCCTGAATAATTTTCCTTTTCTCATTAGGAAATAAGTGTGGAGGTAGCTTCCCTATAACCAAATAGTTAGCAATATCTGCATACCAAGGAGTTTTAGTAGTTACTGCAAACAAATATTCATCTGGAAACTTATCCTCTACAGGAGAATCTTCGTTAGTATTTTGGATTCTAGACAAGAAATCAGGTACTCTATTTTGTTTCCCTGGTCTATCTAACACAGTAATATTGAATTCTTGTAAAAGTAAAAGCCATCTTGTAACTCTGCCATTAGTAACAGGTTTGTTCATGAGATATCTAATTGCAGAATGATCAGTATGGACAAAAGTTTCATAGCCAGTTATATAGTGTCTAAACTTGTTGATTGCATGAACAACGGCTAAGAACTCTTTTTCAGTCACAGTATAATTTAACTCAGTAGGAGTCAAATTTTTACTGGTGTAGTAAATGGCATAAGGAACTAAATCCTTTTGACCCAACACAGCTCCTAGAGCTGTATCTAAAGCATCTGTAGAAATATCGAAAGGAAGTTTCCAATTTGGCCCTCTCAAAATGGGTGCTTCAGATATTCTTGTTTTCAAAGTTTCAAATACAGATTGACAGTCAGGATCCCAATTGAATTCACAGTCTTTTGTAAGTAATTTGAAGAGCAGAGATGCTATCTTGGTGAAGTTTTCAATAAATCTTCTATAATATCCAGTAAATCCAAGAAAACTTCTAACATCTTTTTCACAATTTGGAATAGGTAACTTGGAGATGACTTCAACTTTTGATCTATCAACTTTAATTCCATCTCCAAAAATATGATGTCCTAAAACAATTCCTTCAGTAAACATCATAAAAAAAATTTCATGACTTAATGAAAGGTTTGTTTCTTTACATCTTATAAGGACTTTTTCCAAATTTTCTAATGCCTCTTCAAATGAATTACCATAAACTGTAAAATCATCCATATAGACCTCTACACAATCATGAATTGGATCAGAAAAGGTTCCTAGTACTGCCCTTTGAAATGTTGCGGGTGCATTACATAATCCAAAAGGAAGTACTCGGTAAGCAAAATTTCCCCATGGACAGCTAAATGTGGTCTTGTCCTGATCTTCAGGTGCTACCTGAATCTGATTGTAACCACTAAAACCATCCAAGAATGAGAAATACTTTTTGCCTGCTAAAGTATCTAATACTTGATCAATAAAGGGCAAAGGAAAGTGATCCTTCAAAGTTTCTTTGTTCAATTCCCTGTAATCAATGCAAACCCTCCATTTACCATTCTTTTTAGGTACTATAACCAAAGGAGAAACCCACCGGCTATCTGAAATGGGGTAAATGAAGTTTACATTAAGTAACTTTTGGAGCTCTTCTTTCACTATCTCCCTAAGGTTTGGATTCATCCTTCTTTGAGGTTGTCTGATTGGTCTACTATTTTCCTCAATGTAGATGTGATGAATGCAAGTCTTAGGGTCAATACCTTTCATAGCAGTATACTTCCATGCAAATGCAGTAGAATGTTTTTGCAAGATTTTGGTTAGCTCCCCCTGTTGTGATTTTTTCAAGTTTCTGTTGATATTCAATGTTTTTCCTGGAAAAATCTCAATGGCAGAACTACCAAACTCTTCCATAGAGAAAAGAGACATTTGTCTAGATGATAGACACTCAATTTCAGAATCCAACTGAAATTGTGTGTGGTCATATTCTGAAGATGGTTCAAAGTTTTCTAATGTGTTCAGAATTTGACTATCTTCACTAATCTCAGAAATGGTAAAGACAGGTTGTATAGTATCTTCATCATCAACCCACTCATTATCTCATATTTCTGTAATTGCTTCTGCTGGAGGATACAGATTGAACTTCTTTGTCGAATTACCATCAGAAATATACATATCCCCAGACCTACAACTTATGAAAGCATCAGCTGTGGCTAGCCAAGGTCTTCCTAAAATAAGAGGATGTCCTCCTAGATTACTCTTGGGAGTTAAAATCATGAAATCCACTGGATATTCCCAAGAGTCTAAGGAGACTGGAATGTCTTCTAATACACCATCTGGTTTAATAATTGATCGATCTGCAAGTTACAATAAGGTAGGTGTAAAAAGAAGATTAGGAAGTTTTAGCTATTCCATAGTCTGTCTACTCATGATGTTGATAGCAGCCCCTAAATCAATCAAAGTATTTGGTATTTCTACCCCATTGATATGTGTTTTAACAATTGGGCTACCGGTATCTACATATTTCTTCATAGTAATTTTTCCCATCATGATATCTGCAATTTTCCCTACCAGGTGGATCCTTCTGGTATCTCTTGGTTTCCTTCCTGGTCTTTTAAGACTTAACTCCTTTATTGTTTTTGCTAGAATAGGAATCTCTTTAATGGCTTGTAACAAGGGAATCTTGATACAGACATTCTTCAATTCATCTAGAAAATTATAGTCAGGCAACCAAATTTGTTTTTCCACTCCTTTGTCAATTTGTAATCTTTCAGGAAAAGGAGGTGTGGATAAAGATGCAGGTTGCTCAACTATGGGAGTTGTGGGGGTTAATTCTTTTTCTTTTTCTTTTTGAGTGTTTCGGTTTTGAAGAGATGCTTCAGAACCCTTATTGGCTTCAAGAGACTCTTCCTCAAAAATGCTTTGCTTTTGAGCATTTATAAAAGGTTTATCTAGGACTCTACCTGATCTGAGTTGTACTTCATTGAGAGGAACAATCATATAGGTAGGAAATTGTTGACCTTCCATCATGTAAGCATTTTGAGGGTTTTTTATATTGGGGTTTGGCAATGGCTGAGAAGGAAGTTGATTTGACTTCTCTTGGAATGGAAGCAAGAGTTGAGAATTTGGATTCTGTTGAGAAGGTTGTTGTTGTTGTTGTTGTGGAAATGGCAATGATAGTTGTGGATTTTGATTTGGAAGTTGTGGAGCTTGTTGGTTTTGAAAAGATGGAGGATATTGGTAAAATTGAGCAAATCTCCCATAAGGATTTTGCATACCTTGTACCCATGATTGAAAAGGATTTTGAGGTTGGGACCAAGGTTGTTGCCAAGGATTCCAATTTGGTGGGGGTTGAAAATTCATAGAGTTGATAAACCCTTGATTTTGTTGCCCCTGCCAAGGTCTCCTTGCAACAAAACAGAGAGATTCGATTGTATTTGGATCTTCTTGAAAGACAGCTTTGAGCCCAGGAATTGAAGGACAATCCTTGGTCTCATGATTCTCTGAACAAATTACACATGTTTCTACAACTTTTGCATCCAAGGGACATTCCCTTAGAGCATGTTTCTTCCTACATTTTGGGCAAAAGATGGCCAAAGCCTTAGCTTCTGCTTTCTGTTTATTGTGAATCTTAAAGGTGTCTAGTTGTTCACTAAGACTCCCTAAGATGTCAGTTTTGAATTCATCAAGCATGTTGCCAATATCAGCCCTACTTACTGATCCAGTTGCAGATTTGATTGCTCTGGTGAGAGAAGGATCTCTAGGCCCTTTTTGAGTTTTAGATTTCCCCCTTGAGAGATGGACAAATAGCTCTGCTATATCATTGAGTGAAAGTTGAGATATATCTTCCTTCCCCATCATGTTCAAAATATCTATCCATTCATCTCTAATGGATTTTAATAGAAGGGCTTTCAAGGTCTCCTCATCTAAGTTACTCATTTTTGATCTTTTCAGGTTGTATTGAAATCTTTCAAGTAAATCCTCCAAGTTTTCATCTTCTCTTTGCACCATTTTGAATACCTCATCCTTGTGATTGGTGGGCATACAATAGTCCAGGTACCTATCCAAAAATGTTTGTTTCATATAATTCCAAGACCTAATGGATTGAGTGAGTAATCCCATGAACCATTTCAAGGCTACTCCTTTCAATGTTGAAGGAAACAGTTTGAGTTTTTGAGAGTCTTCCAGATAATCATAAGTTCGACACACGACTTCAAACTCAAATAGAAATGTTTCAGGGTCCTCATTCCTTAACCCATGGAAGTTTGGGAGGAAAGATGGTGAGATGTTTTTCATGGTGGCTCGAGAGTCCTCATCGACTATAGGAAATCCAAATGAGTTATCTCCATCCCTATTTCCCCCAATGTTACCTCTACCTCCTCCATTGTTTCCTCCTCCTCCTCCTCTACCTCTACCTCTACCAAATCCAGTTGCTCCTTCCTCTGTCATAGTAGTTTCCCTAGAGACTTCAGAGTCTTCTGGTTCTTCTACAAAGGGTGAACGAGAAGGAATTTCTCCCTCTTCTTCTTCAGATGATTCTACTTCTTCAATTACAATTTGTCTTTCTGTAGAAGGAAGGAAAGGATCTCTTTCTAATTCAAATTCGATGGAAGGTGTGGGAGAGTCGACTCCTGCCTCTTGAATTCCAGGAATCCTAGGGCTAGGAGTGTAAGGTGGAGATGATGGAGGTGTCTCTTGTCTATTCCTTGAAGTAGATGGACTTGTAAAAATCAAACTCTTGGCTCTAGCTAAAAACCTTCCCATAGAATCTCTTGCTCTATGCCTGTCATTTTTTTTTACTTTTCTTCAAGTCGGGCTAATAATTCTCTTTCTGATCTTCCAGGTCACTCTAGGTGCAAGAAGAGAGCATACTCAAGAAACTATTAAACCAATAACTTTCTCTTTTCTGATCCTCCAGATCACTCTAGGTGCAAGAGGAGAGGATACTTTGAGAGGTTATCAATTTTCCTTCCTTGAAATTTTCTTAATTTTTTTTTTTTAGAAATTGGCTACTTAATTTCACTTCCCCGGCAACGGCGCCAAAATGTTTGGTGAATTTAGTGATGTCAAAATTGAAACTTTTAAATGTCAACCCGGGGCTCGTAAGCTGATGAAGTGAGGTGTACTATATATACTTAGGTAATCGTTTTCTTAGTCTTTTGTCGTTTTTAGCTTTTTAAAGTTTGTTTTCGAATGTATCTTTCCTACTCTGATGTGATGGAAATGTAATAAAGCAAGTGAAATGTGGATGATTTTGGTGATCTCTAAGTGATTTCTCAAAACTTAAAAAGTATTTTACAAGAAATCTTGAACAACAACTGCAATAAAATCAACTCTTAAAGGAAAATAAAGAAATTAAATAAAGGACTAATGACATCGGCCCAGTATCTCTGCTGCTGAATGAAAATGAAAATGAAATCTATATTAAATCCAGCTAAAATTAAGAACAACTATCTCACACTATTTCAACTCTTCAACTTAATTTTCTCTATGAAAAGATATCATGAAATGTTAAGCAATTTGAAATCTAAGTGAAACTACATAAAAGAGACTAGTCACAATACTTTAACTTTCTCTTAACCTTTTGCCTTTCAGCTGAATTTATCATGTAAGAAACAGTTATGAATAAGTCAAGTAATGTGAGTTCTAAAGCAACTAAATCAAGCTACACTAAGTGATATTTTGGCTCCCAATAAAGTTATTTGATTATGGAAAAGGAACCATCAATAGATGAACAACTTGATATCTAAGAGCAGAAAGTAAATATGCAAGTTAAAGAAATGACAGTAAGGAAAATCAAAACTGCAAAACAATGAAGGTCAGCAACATAAACAAGATGATCACGCATGCCACTAGTTATGATAAGAAAAGAAGGAAAATTGTCCCGGGCTTGGCTAAGAAACCTGCATAACGCACTGATCAGTCATGAACATAAAATTCCAGAAATGTAAATCAACAGAAATCAAAGTTTATGTACAACTAATATACATGTTGAAAAGAAATAAAAACGTAGCAATTTAAAAGACATCTGTACAACTAATATACATGAAACAAGAAAAATAAATGCAAGAAATTAAAGGTTACTGTACAGGGCTTCAGCAAACAGGGGCCCTCTGCCTACTTCAGCCGGTTCAAGGAGCAGTTATACGCTTAAATGCAAAACAGTCTTCTCATGTATTGACAACAAATGTAAAAGTACAGTGGGGAGCTCAAAATTACATTAAAAACGATTAAAAAACGATTAACTCTACAACGTTCAAGGACGCTTTATTTATAAGGAGAAAGCAAACTACTTTAACGAGATCTAGGCTATTCAACCAACTGTTTAAAAACACGTGAATCCTCTGCGTCCCCAGATCTAGGTAACTGTCATCGTGTTCATTCAATCTGGAGAGTATGGCTGTTGGATTCGTGCTTCTAGATTGTCTCCGTGGCTGAGGATGATGCCACCTAGCTTCATGTGGCCAAAAACAGAGCAACCTAGCTTCATGATGCCATCGTTGAACACTTCTGTTGACCGGTATTTTCCTCCTCGTTGACTGCGGGCTTTTATGGCTGTTTTGGGTGATCTGGAGGGACACGTCCCATGTCCTTGACTCCTGGAACTTTCCCATGTGGCTCATCTTCTCGGAGGACACCTGTAATATATCATTTAATAAAACAGCTGCGGAATCATGTGCTGGCTGCAGAAACCTGGATCAACTGCGGAAACCTGTGTTGGCTGCGGAAACGTAGCACTCTGAACCAAAATTCTAAACCAAACAACAGTCATCAGTGTAGTTAGAAAACCATGTAAAAAGTCCCAAAATACAATGATTTAATCAACTTGGTGGATGAAATGAGTGGGAAAAAGGAGGAAATGAATGGGAAAAGAAGGCTGAGAGGGTGTGTAAGGAGGTATAGGTTCAAGGCTCTACAGTTCGCCCGAACGACCTCACCCGGGTTGCCACACGACTTCACCTGGGTCGCCCGAACGACCTCACTCGGGTCACCACACGACCTCGCCCGGGTCGCCCAAACGACTTTCCTGGACGACTTTTCCGAACAACTTCTCGAACGACTTCCTCGAACGAATTCTCGAATGACTTTCTCGAACAAATTCTTGAACGACTTCCTCGAACGACTTCCTCGAACGAATTCTGGAACGACTTCCTCGAATGAATTCTCGAACGACTTCCTTGAACGACTTCCTCGAATGAATCCTCGAACAACTTTCTCGAGCGAATTCTTGAATGACTTCTCGAACGACTTCTCGAACGACTTTTTGAACGAGTTTTCCACCCGAGTTCCGCCCGTCGTGCGGGCTCATCCACGCACTGCAGAACTCCTTGTTCGAACTCGTGTTGATTGAATGACGGTCATTTCCCTCCAAACGCCCTCCAATATATACGGGCGGGTGGCGGGTTATGTCCCCCAGCCGACCCACACCAAATGCCCAAACCGACTCGTTCAACATGTGTTGTCTCGCCTAAGAGGAGGGTCGGCCCACCCAACTCGTGGGACCGCCCCCTCAACTCGCCCAACACCTTATAAACTCGTTTCTTGGCTTGTTTCATTTCATATTTCACACATCCTTCACACGGTGGAGTCACCCTGCCCGTTGCACGGACTGCAGATCCTAACAGGTTTCCTGCGCTCATTTAATGTATCCTTCTCACCTTTCTTCTTTGAGGAACCTAATACTTCAGTGTCTATCTATATGAAAACTTGATAATTTAATGGAATATTTCATTGGGTCTTTGATTTTCATGGAATTTGTGTAATTTTTCATTGAGTCTTTGGAATCGACTTAGAGAAACTACCCTTATACTTAAAATATTTTGTTTCATCTTTACTTTGAACTAATAAATTGTCATTTTATATTTTAACCAAACATATAATTATATTTTGCTTTAATTTTTATGAAGCAATACTTGAAATAATAAAATAAATTGTCATTTTATTTTTGTGTAACCAAATAAAAAATTATATTCTGGTTTATCAGAAATTCAAGTAGCTGCCCATCGTTATATTCTAGTTTATCAGAGATTCATGTAACTGCCCATCAATTTTTAATAATGAGTATAACCAACCTTTCTTTTTCTTGAACTGTGGGGATGCTTCCAAGGTTGTCTAATCAAGTAACATGCACCGGATTACATTCTTTAAATTTAGCTTTTTCAAATTTCTTTATTAAAACCGATCTACATAAGTAATTATTTGAAATTTTAATATATTATAAAAATAGTTGTTTAAATTTTTTGGTTTAAATTTGTATTATTATATAACTAAGTGTACAACATGATAAGATATTCATTCCTTTTTAGCTTATTTTCCATCTATGTTTTCGAGGGTATATATTTTATCATATTTCTTTGTTGGTTTAGTGTAAAATAAAATTTTGAAAGTACCACTCTGTTTTGTAAATCAGATACAAAGGCTTGGAAGGTTGACACTCTACGAGAGCATACAAATAACGTGTCCTATGTGATTTTTCAAATCCTGAAGATAAAAGTATGTGCGATATGTCCAAGCGAACTGTTCAAACTTTTCGTAGAGAACATGATCGATTCTGAATTCTTGTTGCAACACATCCTGACATGAATCTCGAAGCAGCTGGGCATGACAGTGGGATGATTGTGTTCAAATTGGAGAGAGAGGGGCCTGCTTACGTTGTTTATGGAGGCTCGTTGTTGTATGTCAAGGATCCTTATCTGCAGACTTAAGCTATACTACTTGATGAAAGGAGGGGAAGCTTGTCTTCCGGGCAAGTATCCTCATGAAAGCTAGTTCTTATAATCCTGTATTATCTTGATCCATTCTGTAGTTATTATTGAGTACCAAACAAAGCTCATATTAAGCATCAGAGCAAGGATATCTCTGTCATTCTAGTTGTTTTTCTATTGTATACATGTAACGCAATTCTTTAATAGTATTAATTTATATAAAGATAGAACCAAGCTAGTGGGACCACTATAGTGCTAGAGAAAATAGTGTCGGATCAATAGTGTAGTGCAAAAATAACTGGAGTGCCAGATCAATAGTGTAGTGCACGAATAACTGGTCTAAGAACAATAAGAACAATGCCAAAACGAATAGTGCCAGATCCAATGAATGGGCTAACTAGGCAGTATTAACAATAGCATGAACTACCTCTACTGCCAATGCTACTTGAAGTACCCTTCCTAACTCATATTCCACTTCGTAGCTATGCTACTAAGCATCCTATCAACAACTAATATAGATATTCTATGCTCTTACCTCATTGGGCCTCTCGCACCTTTTCTTATATCTATGTAATAGCCAATCCCGACTTCCTTTTGTCGGTGCCTCCATATAAGATTGGTTTTTCTTAGGCGAGGTGATCCCGTTAGCCAACTTGGTTCTTCTTTTAGTTTGGGATAAAAACTTATATAAGGTAGGCCGAGATCTGACCTGTGGACTAGATTAGCTTCATCTTTTTCATGGGCAAGTCGATACCCGTAGGCCCGAATTCCGTAGGAGACGTATTCGCAAATGTAACAGGCCTAGGCTCTGCCGGAGACGTATTCGCCATTGTTTCATAACCTCTTTCCATTCACCATTGGGCTATTTAATAACTCACCACTGGGGCAGGTGTTTCCACCCTGTTTCCACCTTTTGGGTAATTGTTTTATCACTCCTTATTAAACTCACAGAGCCTATGCATAGGTCTCTAGACCACAACACCACTCAAAACTACAGACGACCAAATCAAAGGAGAGCCAAAGGCACTCCATCAAGTGGTATTAGACTGATTTGATCCTGCTGTTAAGACTCCTGAGTGGAAGACGATTCCAGCAATATGAGTTAAGGCTGGATAGAATTGTCGAGGATAGTAGCAGAGATTCACGTGGATGCTACCATTGCTATCTCTATAATTGTCTTGACCTCTGTACCAGCTGCTTTTAGTACCAGGCAGATCCAATAATAATTAATATGTATACATTGGAAGTACACAGATGAAATCTAAGAACACTACTTATTGGAACATCGGGCTAGACCTCTCCATCACTCTTGGTGCTATATAATATGTTTGAACAAAATGGTATGGCTCCATTAGAGCTCATACGATATAGTTGTCGAACCCAGTGAACAAGGGGCTAACTTTCTAGAAAAACAAAAATAGTGTCTAATTGTTTCCAAGATATTATGACTTGTTGGAGAAAGCAGGAGAAGCAAAGTTGGAGCTCAGAGCAAAGGTAGAAAAGCCAGTTGTAGTTCTAGTTCCAGGACGAGATCGTGATCTTAAAGAGATTGAGACTAGGGCAGGTGCAGCAGAAACAACAGCAAGGACTATGGAGACAGTAGACCCAGAAGTAGATGTTGTTGATTCAACAATAACTTATCCACCCATACTACTGATAGTCTAAGCCCATGAATGGATGGAATCATAAATAAGTGCCCCGGCTGACCATAAAGAGCAAACACTACATCCCAGAGATCAATTGCACGCTCTGCCATCCGTCATTCATGGATGGAATAAATTAAATGGCATATAGACATTCAACATGATTGTAAACGATCGGAAGCATTGATTCCGCGTGTAACCTCATTTCTAACACGAATAGTCGGGATGCAAGCTTGGATCTTGACGACAGAAACTGATTTCTTATTGAATTGCTTTGCGCGAGGTGTTCCTACACTACAGGCCTTCCTGTCCTAAGTCCCGAATTCTATCCCAGCATCCCCTTTTGTCATTATTTGTAACTATTTTTCAACGTAACAGCTTCTCTCCTCGCTTTTTTGTCACTATCAAGCCTTAAAGTTAGGGTTGGTTAGTTCAAAATAGTTCTAGTTCTGGGAGGTTGGTTTATGAGTATCTTCCCCTTAATCACACGCGCGCTGAAGAGTAGGGCAAGCTTGCTTTCTTTAGAGCATAATTAGAAGCGAGCGTGACCAGCCTGAAAGCAAGTGAAAAAACCTTACCTTGGCAAGAAGGTTCATTCCTTACTGCTTGGCCGGTGGAAAGAGCTAGTTACAAGCCTTCAATCAAGCCCATATGTTCTTTTTCTTCTTCTAAATAAGGTACCTGGGTAATTTGTAGATAGTATTTTTAGGCCCCTGCACCAAAATAGTGAATCGTTAGCAACGGTTAGGTAGGTCCTATGGGTTAGGACCATGACTATGATCACTGCTACTTAAATGTAATGAAGTTGACTCCATTCAATTAATCATTAAGATAATTGATGCCATGATTACAAACACGCTGCCTTTGCCTGTATAATGCATTAAATCTAGCGTGGAGATATGGTTCATGGATCTTCCCGCAACTTGTGTTTTTCTATGGCTAGGATAGCAATGACTGAATCTAGCGTGGAAATATGGTTCATGGAGCTTCCCGCAACTTTTTTTTCTCTGTGGCTAGGATAACAATGATGGTCATCTCTATAGCACGATCTATACATTTCTAATCAACCCTTATTCGAATGAGCAAAGGTTAAGGGAATAGAACATCGGTGTCAAAATTCACAGGCTTCACCTAGTCAACCTTCACACACTTCACCCAATCAATCCGCTCAAAGCAGGGACTTGCTGCGTTGCAGCCCTCCTTCTTTATATTAAAGCCTATTAATTCATTCATTTATTCTGACTCTCAGAATTTTCCCTCCCATATCATACAATAGCCCTCGAGATCATAATTTTTGTTTCATTGGACGGAAAACTCATAATTATCTTCAATTTGTTTGTTTATTTATTTACTATCATTTAGTTATAAATTGTTGTTTTTCAACTCTCAAATGAGTTCAAGTGAACTTTAGTATTCGCGAGTACAATATCACGGAAATAAATCAAAGATTAACATTGTTTGGATTTTAGGCTAAGTAACCATAACCAAAACAATTGAGCTTCAGAAAAGGAATCTATTGTCGTGACTTGGGAAGTGTGAGACAGATTATAATAATAGTGATTGTAATAGTTTTCATTCATGGTTATGTCATTTCATGGTATCATATAAGTGGAATTGTATAATAAGCAAGAATTTTAATGATTTAAATTGAAAATTATATATATACTTAAAATTAAAGGAAAAAAATTGTTTTATGGTTGTGTGTTTTAGTTTAAATTTAGTTTTTTTTTTAAGAGATAGTTTTGATCTCCGTAAATTGAATGTAATTTTATTTATTTTGGATTTGATGAATAATGCAATAGAGCGAGAGAAATACTGCTTGGGTAGTTTCCAGATTTAGCTTCTTTCACCTGCTGCAAGTTTCATTTCTAATTTGTCTTCCCATTTTTATCTTGGTATTAGAGCGCCAGAGGGCAGAGAAGGAGCTCTGTGTGACTTGGCTCTGTGGTGAGTTGAGCCTTTGTGGTTGAGAGCCCTAGTGGCTGAGATTAGAGAGTGAGTAAGTCTCTTTTGCTAGTGAACGCAGGTGTGTAGATCTTGTTTGCAAAGTTGTGTAATAGTGAATTTTAACATGGATCGGAGGAGGCTCCATCAAAGAACAAGTGGAGTGGCGAATCAATAGGACAAGTTAAGTCGAGGATCTTTTTTCAGGCAAAACCTCTAGGGTTTTCTTTAGAGTGCAAAGAAGGAGACTGTGTAGTTTCATTGAGGGAAAACTGAGCAGAACTGTGCAATTTTATTGAAGGAAAATTGCGCAGACATTAAGAAGAAAAACTATGGAGATTAGGGATACTTAGAGAAAACTTCCTCCTGCATGTTGTGTCTAAAGTAAGATTGCGCAGATGACTATTTCTGTGAAATTTGTTTTTTTTTTGTTTTGTTTTTTTTTTTAACTCTTGCCTGGATGGGTTGAATGAATCTATAGATCAGTTGTTGGATCATTGAATCAGAGGATTTGGTGTTGCATCCATAGATCTGTTGTTGGAGGATCTAGAGTTGGATCCATAGATCGGTTGTTGGAGGATCCAAAAAACATGTGCGAAAATCATGCACAAAACCATAGGTGGGTTTACCCAACCTAACATAGGGTCCAAAACCAAAATTTTCTGGGGTGCTGCCCCAGACCCCATAAAGTGGGATTACGGGTACACCTCAAACCCCCTGTGACGCCCCCCTGCTACACAATCGGCACAACGAAGGGGGGCTCTACCCCCCCTCTAAGCCACCGGTTAACTACGTGGGCTAGTCGTAAAAAGAATATAACAAAACCCAACAAAAACTTCCTCGTGCATGTTGTGTCTGAAGTAAGATTACGCATATGACTATTTCTGTGAAATTTGTTTTTTTTTTTTAACTCTTGCCTGGATGGGTTGAATGAATCTATAGATCAATTGTTGGAGGATCTAGAGTTAGATCCATAGATCAGTTGTTGGAGGATCTGGTGTTGGATCCATAGATTTGTTGTTGGATCACTAGATTTATTGATTGGATCAGTGGATCTATTGATCATACGAGTTACTAGTGGTGCTCGTGAGTTAGAAAAGCAGGGCGTTGTTGAAATTGTTTTGTCGCAATGAATAATAACACTGTAGAGACATACCTTAATGAGAGAAATAAGCTCGATGGGTCAAATTATGCCAACTAGAATTTCAAGTTGCAGAGATTGCTTGAGGGTTCTAGTGTGTGGAAAAAACGAATATGAAGCAAAGACGATTGCAAATGGAGGTGCCATAACCGCATCAGTTCAAGATTTAGAAAAGAGGGAAAATAAAGCGAAGGTGTTGTTTAAGATGTCGGTAAAAGATAGCATAATCCCTCATATCCTAGACTACAAAACTTTTAATGAGATTTGGATGACACTCAAGGATTTGTATGAAACGAAAAATAGAAATCATGTGTTATTTGTGAAGAGTAAGATTCTCTCCATTAGAATGGAAGAGAATCAATTTGTTGTTGCATTCATCTCACAGATTAAAGAACTGAAAGACAAGTTAGGTGACATAGTGGAGAAAGTATCCAACACTGATCTTGTCACGAATACCTTAAATGGCATGACAAATTTTTATCAAATGTTCATTACAGGGTTTGTAGCAAGGGAGAAATCTCCCTCCTTTGAAGAGTTGACAGGGATTTTGATGCAGGAAGAAGAGAGACGTAAGAATCTAAAGCTTCAGAATGCATATATGGCATTAGTGCAAAAGAAGAAGTTCTTCAAAGGGAAACTAGGAGGAGGACATAAAAGCGATGTTCCATCTCAAAAAAATCTATTTCAAGGTATGTCATCTGCCAAAAATTATTTAGGAATTAAGTGTTTTTACTGTGGCAGAATTGGTCATATTGCTAGAGACCGCTATAAGAAAAAGAAAGATGAAAACATACATAGACTCAAGAGGCATATAGAGAATTTTCCTGGTGAAGATATGAATCATGATCTTAAATTATTTGTGTCTGATATTTCTCTTTATGCTAACACTGATGAGGCCAGAACTTGGTTTGTGGAATCTGAAGCATCCAATTATACGACATGTAATAAACAATGGTATGAAAATTTTAAGGAGACCAGTAATGGTGCTAACATCTACGTGGGAGATGAAAAAGCATATCAAATTAAAGGGTATGGAGATATTCCTATGATACTGCCTAATGGTAATATCGATTGCATTCAGAATGTCACGTATGTTCCTGGAATTAACAAGAATTTGATCTTTGTATCCATGATTATAGATCATAATTTAAAGGTAGAAGTTTTCAAAACTTACTATGTTGTAAAGGATTTGTTGGATCATCAGAAGCTAGTTGCATCAAAAGTAAGAGTTGGAGGCCTATATAACTTGAATGTTACAAGCATGCCACATCAATATTCAGCTTCAACAATGATGACAATAGAGAATATTTGGTGTCAAAGGTTTGGTCACATCAACCTTCATGATTTATTATTGCTACAGAAACAAGGTATGGTTGATGGACTTCCTATTTAAGAAATGAACATATTGATTGTGAAGGTTTTGCACATAGAAAAATGCACAGGGATGAATATCAATCTAACTTAAATAGGAGAAAGAAATATATTCTTGAACTTGGGCATATTGATATTTGTGGACCTATGCAGATAATGTCCTTAGGTGGAGCTTACTATTTCTTTCTATTTATTGATGATTGCACAAGGTATACCCAACTATACTTTCTTAGAAGGAAAAGTGATGCTTTCGGGTACTTTAAAAAATTTAGAAACATGGTTGAAAAGAAGACACGGAAATCCATTAAAATCCTCCACTCAGATCAAGGGGGAGAATACAGGCTTGGAAACTTCATCAAATATTGCAGAGATCATGGAATAGTACAACAGTTAACAGTATCCCTAATCCACGTGGATACTGGTGGCCACCCGCCTATTCCACTTGGACCCCCACCATTATTTCCTTCAGTTTTTTCAGTTTCCTTATTTGTAGCACAATTTACTAATTTTAGCAGTTGTTTGGGTCTTGAACTTTCAGAATCGTTTTAAGTCCCTAAATTTTTTTTTTTGCGAAACCGGGCCAACATGGGTTGTTGATCAATTTTGTCCATTCAAAATTTGTATTCCTCAGATAGATATTTCTAACGAGGTATTGTGCGCATCAAACAAAGATCGTATGCCAAAGTTACGACCCTATGAAGTTGATGTACCAATTTACCCAAATGGGGCCCATAGTTTGGCGCTTCATCTCCTAGGGTTAGGTTTTTGGATGTTTATGGTTTTCCATTATTTCTCAATAATAAATAGGCCTTTGAGCATCATTGTAACACAGTTCAAAGGCATGTAGCCTCCACGTCTCTTCTCAGAGATAAGCTACCATTGCCCAAGCTAGTCTTATTTCCATTTTGTTTGTAAGCATATTTCAGTATTTGATATTAATGAAATGAAGTGTTATTTCTGTTACATATATCTATTTATGGTTATATCTGTAATTTGGTGCGTTCCTATTTAAATATGAATCAGTGGGATCAGAGCGGTCTGCTCTTTCTTTGTTTTTCATTGCATGTCCCCAACGAGGTTGGGATATAAGGAGTTAGGGCTTGAACCGGTCGAACTTTTGCAAGACCAGCCATGCAAATCTCGACGGCCTCCCATGGAAAATAAAAAGAAAGACGAGGGGGTAGGAGATATTATCAAAATCTTTCTCAAAGAAGCCCTCGAGAAACAAAGGAATGCGATGAACAACTGCGTCTAGATCCTTCAGCGGCTACCCAAGGGCGATGCATCTACTTCCAATAGACACTCTAGAAGTGCCACAACGTTTAAGGTACAAGTTAACTTTGACATTCCCATATTTGAGGTCAGATAAATGTAGATTCCATAAATAAATGGTTAAATCTGCTAGAAGGATATTTTTCTGTTCATGATTTTTCCAGCCGGGAGAAGTTCACTTTTGCACTTCTCAAAGCCACCCCCCATGTCAAGGACTGGTGGGAAACCTACTGTGAGCAGAAAGATGAAAGTACGACCTCACTATTTTCAGTCACACCCACTTGGAATTCATTCCGGGATGTGATCAAGGAGCAGTACTACCCTGTCAGAAGCTATGAGGATTAATACATAAAGTGGACCATGTTGTGGCAGCGAAGAGATCAAGATGTGCTAGAATTTACCAATTTTTTTCATACCCTTCACACGAAGTTAGGTATCAAGGATTCTAAGAAACATTTGGCACTCAAGTATTGCGACTACCTACACAGGTAAATCTAGGACAAGATGGATTTCTGGACATCTCTCACTTGACATGACGTAACGATATTATGTCAAGATTGAGAAGAAGTTTAAATAGAAGAAGTGAGATTTTAGATTTGTGATTCCGAAGAACAAAGGACAAAGCCAAGGTGGGGTGACCCAAGACAACCCATCGAAGCTGCAAGAAAAGAACACCACCATGAAGTCAAAGAAGGACACAGGAAAGTAGTGTGAATTCCATAAGAGCCCCACTCACAACATCAGTGAGTGTCAAGCCAAGTAGTCGCTGGTGGCCAAGTTGAAGGCTTCAGAATCAGATGCATGTTCCGACCCTGTGTTAGAACCCGACAAAAGGAATGACAAAGGGAAGCATATTATTAATGTCGAGCCCAGCGCCACCGTTGCCACTGCCAAGATCTAGATGAATGATCCCGAAGATCCAAAGGAGGGGGAGCGTCTTTTCCACTCAAAAATGTGGGTGAAGAGTTCGTCGTTGTAATTCATTCTCGATAGTAGCTGCTAAAAGAACCTCATTTCAACAGAGATTGTGAAGTGGCTGGGCCTACTAACCATACCACACCCAAATTCGTACAACCTCGGGTGGCTTCACTAAGGACGAGATCTTTGAGTTAGCCAACAGTGTCACCTTCCCTATATCATCAAGCCCTTCACAGATGAGGTATTGTGTTATGTTGCTCCTCTCGACGTTTGTGATGTATTATTAGGACAAACATACTTATGGAAGCGACATGTTGTATATGAGTCTAGACCTTGCTCTATGATTATTTATTTGGGTAATACATTATACAGGATATCGGAGGTAGCCCCACCTACTGCCACGTCTTTGATCTTTGCTAAGAAATGCAACAAGATCATCTCCTGGACTAGGAAATTTATTTTCTTTCTGGTTCGATCTCAAAGCAAGGGGACATCCATGGTCCCCAGGAAGGGTTCCTCCATGAAACGGAAGAAGGTGGATACAATTGTTGAAGAACAGAGGGACATCTTCTCCTTGACCACAGGGGTATCGTTACAGTGTCAGGTCAAGCATTCGTTTGATCAGACTCCCAGAGCACCCCTACCCAGCAGGATGATATACCGTCGCTCCATTGTGGAAAATGCCAAGTACAAGCAATGACATGATCAGCATGGGGTGCCACACAAGTTTCAGGTGGGCGATAAAGTTTGGTTGCACTTGCAGAAAGAACGTCTTACTGGAGCCCATCGGAAGCTCATACCACTCTGATATGTTCCTTACACCATTACGAAAGTTGTGGGAGACAATGCTTTAGAGCGCAACATTCCCCCATTCCTTGGCCTACACCCAGTGTTCAATGTGGACCATCTTCGAACATGCTTCCCACCATTACTAGACACATCAGACATTGTAGAACATCTCACACCAACAGAAGTTTCCTTATCTCATGGAGGAACTCAACGCAATGGGGACCATTACTTCCTAAGGGGGCAGGAATAATCTAGGTGGATATTGGTGGCCACCTGCCTATTCCAATTTGACCCCCCCCCCAATGGTTTCCTTCAGTTTTACAGTTTCCCTATTCATAGCACAATTTACTATTTTTGGCAGTTTTTCGGGTCCTGAACTTCCGGAGCCATTTTGAGGCCCTAAACGACGTTTTTTTTGGGGAAACTGGTGCCAACATGACTTCATGACCAATGTTGACCATTCAAAATTTGTATTCCTTAGATAGATATTTCTAACAAGGTATTATGCGCATGAAACAAAGATCGTATGCCAAAGTTACGACCTCGGGAAGTTGATGTACCAATTTACCCAAATGAGGCCCATAGTTTGGCACTTCATCTCTTAGGGTTATGTTTTTGGATGTTTAGAGTTTTCCATTGTTTCTCAATAAGAAATAGGCCTTTGAGCCTCATTGTAAAATAGTTCATAGGCATGTAGCTGTCACATCTCTTCTCAGAGATAAGCTATCATCGCCCGAGCTAGTCTTATTTCCATTCTATTTGTAAGCATATTTCAGTGTTTGATATTAATGAAATGAAGTGTTATTCCTGCTGCATCTCTGTCTTTATGGTTATATCTATAATTTGTTGCATTCCTATTTATATCTGGATCAACCCCACATTCCATAACATAATGGGGTTGCAGAAAGAAAGAACAAAACTCTGGTGGAGTGTGCACATAGCATGATGAAAGTTAAGAACCTATCCAATGGATTTTGGGTAGAAACTATTAGTACTGTGTTGTAGCGGCTACAACCACCCTCCAAAATTTTGTTGTAGCTTTGTTTTTGAGCCTCCCTACCAGCCATCCTCAGCAGCATGTCTTGCACTATCAAGTACATAAGCTCCAGTGGTTTCCTAGCAGATTTCCAGCCCATGCATGATAGCTTGTTGCATCACCCTCACATGTTGTTTCTCCAGACATGGTCTAGTTGCAAGCTAAGCAGCTCCCTCAATAAATTGCACAATTCGAGAGGGGAACTAGCCTTCCCTCCTGTTATAGACATTTTTGTGCCTAACAACATGAAGCATGAAATGTCAATAATCTAAGGGATCCAAAGTCCCTAAACATGTTGTTCCTACCCCTAGAGGAACAAGGTCAGCAAACCACAGCACTAAAAATCAGTTCTCCACCTGAAAACACTCAAAAACAAGTTATTTCTGGATCATGTCAGCTCTCCACTGAGCATCTGCGCTGAATGTCAACTGCTCCACTCTGTACCTGCGCTGAATGTCAAAAGCAATGAAGGCTACCTACGCTGGGCGAGATTGGCCAAGTGGAACAGTCATTCTGCAAGGTGTCAAATGCCCAGGAAGCTTCCAAAATGACACTTGGATCAGGGAATTCGCCTTGTGATGAGTAAGAGGATCTAGATCTCCAAGTGGAAGCAAGAAACTCCAAGTGGACTCAAGAACTGAAGTATAACTGAAGTGGGAGAGGACACTAGTCAGCTTCATGCCAACCTCAAGCTGACTCATCCTTTCTCCAAATCTCGTATATATAGAGCTCTCTCATGAGGTCTAGGGAGGCTGGAATTTTGTGCAAGTAAGGAAGTGTTGTTGGTTTGAGTATAGAACTATTGGGTGATTGCTTTGAGGGAGGTGAAGAGGAGATTTCTTTCTGCTGAGAGGTGTTGCTGGATTGGGCCTCTTATGGTTGTAACACTCTCAGAACTTTACTTCTTCCATTAATAAAGCATTTGAGGTTCTTCTATATGCATGTATCTTTATGGTGTATTGATGTTTGTATATTTGATTTATTCTAATCCTTTAATCGATTATGGATGTATGCTTCTTGTAGTTTCCCTTTCTTGTGCTTTTGCAGGATCTTTGTGTAGCTGGGCCAGTGAAAGAGCAAGGAGCTGGGAGCAAGCAGCAAAGAAGGAAGATTGGATCAACCATTAGCGGAAGATAACGGTTAGTGGATCCCTTTCTCCTCTCTCTTACATCTCATAAAGAAGTAATCTTGAATAGCTTTGCATTCAGTTGTTGCTGAGGTACTATCACCCTTAGAGTGGGATAGGGTCATTCCGTATTGGATACTTTTCCCAACAACAAATTGGCGACTCTGCTGGGGATCGTATCTTGTTGGTTGTTTGTGTTTTTGCTATTCATTTCATAAACAAAGGGAGTACCGAATCGAACTGTATTTGGATCTTTCAAATACAAAGTAGAGGGCAGCTACTCTAGCTCAGTTTCTGGGCAAGTTTATGATTTGAAGAGCTGATCCACAAGGACTCTAATAAGCTCTTAGTGATAGCTTTTCATCCTCCTTGTCATCCCTTAGTGTGTCCTTGACTGATAGCTTCTGATTTGAGCAAAAACTGTGAATTTTTGAGCAATCTGTGACCCGGAAACTGAGAGAAACGAAAGTTTCGTTCGTCAGTGCAGGCTGTCCAAAGGCTGTCTGCATTTCAGCGCAGTTCCCGAAGGGGATACCTGCGCTGAAGGTCAAACAGACAGTGTCCCACCTGCGCTGGACCAGTCTTGCCTTGTGCTACTGGGGTTTCCTGCTGTTTCTTGCCCTGTTTTCACTCTTGTTTTTGCTATTTGTTACCAGTCAGTGTGCCTATCTGAAACCAACTTTCCTTGTCACTATTCCGCCTCGGTTGTATAAAGAAACTGTGTTTGTTCTTTATGTATTTCTTGTATCATTTACAGTTTCCCATAACGAAAGTGAACTAGTCTTGCTGTGACCTCTTAGATCTAGACCTGTGATTAAGTGTCGTTTTGATCTTAAGAGTTAGTTTATTTGTTGTTCATAGCTGATTGAGCTTTTTCTTTCGTCATTTGGTTTGAGTTTATATATTTCTAGTTTCGAAACAAGTAAATCTTAAGGTGTCTTTTGATTTTGGACAAGCTTGTTTGCTTTCACTTGAAATTGAATTCAAAATTATACAACAGCTTTCTTTTTGCATTGCACCAACATTAAGAAAGAGAAAAGAAATACTTGCATTGTGCATGTGCATTATGACAGTTTGCATGTTGATTTAAGGAAAAAGTGCATTAGTGTGTGCTCTATGATCTGTGTGAAAAGGTGTTATCTTTCTTTTCCCTCAGTAGTTAAGATTTTCAAAGTTGAAAGATTGAAAAGCTTGCTTATCATCTTAGACTGCATTTAGGAGTGTTATCATACATCTCGTGGTGATCCATAAAGGCAAACTGCTAAACAAGATCAACCTTAAAATAAATTGAATTTACATAACAACGCATTGAAACATAACGCAAACACATAGAGGTCTAAGCTAGAGACGTGTTCCGGCGTCGTTAAACGTGATATCTTAGCGTTGAGTGGTTGGGTGATTCCTCCATGGTGAAGCGATAAGTATCAATACGGACTTGTGCTCCCACGTACCGTCGCGTATATATTGGGAGACCCCTATAGGAATAAAGCCTTTATCCAATAGGAAACCGTGTCGGCCGCCCTACTGATCGCAATGCAGTGAACACAGCATTCACGAAGATCGACCACTCGTACCGTAAAACGTATTCTGTGGTTTTGCGAAAAGTTTGGCACACCCTCTGCCTAGAACTCCAGAGCAGTTTCTTTTGGCCTTTTTCAAACTCTATAACTGAAAAAGCCCATCCGAGCATTTGTCACTTCGGGCTCGTTAAAACATCGAAGGAGACTAGAGTCATCTTTAGCTTTTTCTCGACTCTTAAAAAGTGAAAAAGCAAGTTGTGTCTAAGCGTCGTTATAAAAATTTATTTTAAACGGAACATAATCACCTCCTATTCCCGCGTTGATCTTAAGTTGAGAACATGGAACGCCCCAACCAAGGAATTCCACATGATGGAAATCCTAGTCCATTCTCCTCTTGGGGAGAAGTTGGTGCACCCCACATGGCCACATTGTCGCTTCCAGGACTGACAATTGGCTTGCCAGTTTGGCTATTCTCAACTAATGTAGTTCAGACCACCATGGTTCCTGAACAGTCGAGTCAACAGTTAGATGAGTCTAGAGCTGCCCGCCAGCCTTCCACTTCCTATAACTCTTCCTCTAATCCTTCATCTTCGCAAGGTAGAGCCGGAAAAAGCCAAGCTCCCATGGAGAAGAAGGAGAAGAAGAAGAAGGAGCCTAAGGCGACTGGGGGTAGGCAAAAGACATCTGACAAAAATCCACACACAGCACAGACCGGGCCTAAATCGCCATGTGTCATATGTAGAGGAGACCACTTCCATAGAGATTGTCCCTGTATTCCCCGGATACTAAGGGACTGGTCACCTCGTCTGCACAATTCGGGAGCATCAACCTCTGATAGCCATGTTGATTGCTTACCGTCAACCAGCGAAAGTGAAGGTTCAAGACAAAGAGGGGGAGCAAGATCCCCCTGAAAACTGTGTAAAGGCGATCACGCCATCCACCGTTGTCCCTTCTTAGACGAAGCGAAGAGAGTTTTGGAAGATCGCTCGGTTTCACCGTTGGGACTTCCTCCTGGATACAAGAAACTCGTGCCAAGTCCTTCGTTGGTTGAAAATACAACTGGCCCGCTCAAGTGGTCAGCTGAAGCGTCAGTCACTGAAAATGAACCTACTGAATCCAGACCAGACGAAAGTCTAAAGGTCGATATGGCAGTTGACCCGGTTCTTCCTTCAGAGGTTTCATCCTCAAGTGACACCGTCACTGAAGATTCATCTTCAAATGACACCCTCACTGAAGAGAATAAGGATGACACCATCCAGATTCTTTTCATCAACACAAACTCTGATGAGCATCAGGGCAATGCGCCCATTCCTTTATCGCAGGAAGGAACATCGTCAGGGTCATATCCGGCCGTGTATTCGGTCCCACCACCAAGCAACCTGGTTGTGTCCTTTGATTGGAACCAACTAGGCAGACCCCGGTTACCAGCCAGTATACCATTCAGAATCATAGTCCAAATTTACAAAATGGTAATGGCTGGAACTATCATTGATGAGGGGGCATCTATGAGTATCCTTTCCTCTATTGCTTGGAAAGCAATGGGTTCCCCAGAGCTTTTGCCTGAGATAATAAATCTCTCGGGTTTTGATAAAGGAACCAGTCGACCATTAGGGATCCTCCCCAATGTACCAGTTACATTGAAAGGGAAGACCGTTCAAATGAACGTGATGGTCGTTCAAGGACCCTTGGATTATAACCTACTCCTTGGACGAGACTATATATTGCATGGGAGCTACAGTCTCCTCACTCTTTAGAGTAATGTGTTTTCCACACGAAGGAAGAATGGTCAAGCTCGTAGACCAACTTTCATTTCCGGGATCACGCATCGCAAATAGTCAAATACCAACCCTCAATGGTCTATTCACCCAAGAAATGTCTCCACCCCCAGTCCTCCTTCCCGATGAGTGCGAGTGATTCGGAAAGATGGGACTGGAACCAAGGGGGCATGCATCCTGGTCTGCTTTGGGCAGAGGAAACCTTGGGTATAAGGTAGAATTTCCGCGAAAGAATGTGACTAGTCCGTACCCCGTCCGTGGATGGAAGATGGGTTATTCTAGAACATAATTCTTTTGATAAGCTTACTTGTCTGACAAAGGTCATTCACCATTGTCTACTTCGGTAGACAGTGCCGAAGAAAGAGATTGATTTGCGGCAGCAAATAGAACCATCTTTGGGTAACCAGGAAGAGGCAAGCCTCACCCTTTAAAACAAATGTTTTATCGGATAAGTAGGGGCAGCCTTGAAATTGTATTTTATACCTGGGGGCATGCAAACCTTTTGGAGTGCAAGCAAAGAGCGATTATTTATCTGTTTTTTGGATTAGTCGTTTCCCAACTTGCATAAAGAAAGGATGTGGGGCAAAGGTCAAAATTTGCCAAATTAGGAGCATAGCTTCGTGAGATAAAGCTCCATAAAAAATAGCTATCTCACAGGAGACATTTCTTATCTTATGACTGGTATTTCGAGCATTTTTACCGCGGAATTTATGCTCGTTAAAAAATAGAAAAGCGAGATCCGAGCAGTTTTAGCGTCATAGTTCATGCTCGTTAAAAAATAAACATAAGCTTTTGAGCAAGTTTAAGCTCGTTAAAAAATGAACTTCCCGGTAAATAACCATTAAGAATGTACCCTGATCAACCGTAAAAAGACCTTGGTCGTGTTTTGCTGCAGCCATCACCTCCATCGTTCATTTGGCCGATCGTTTACCTCCATATGATTGTTTACCCATTTTGAGGAACAGCTGCGAAGAGTGATTTCTCCTAGCCATCCTTGTGACACTGCCGTGATTGGAAAATTCCAACCTGTACCTGGAATCTGCTGCTATCCCTGTTTATCACTCGTTCCTCAAAAGACGAGTCTTCTTTGAGCTCTTTTCTCCTGACTCGTAAAATATGAAAAGTTTGCCGAGTGTTGGCCTTCCATCTCGTTAAAGTGACCGGAAGAGCTATCCCTCCTCTAGATTTTAATCTTTTTGGACCTGAGGGATTATTGCACAAAAAGGTCGAGCGCTTGTTTTATTCGGCTCGTTAAAGTAATCGAAAACTCATCCCTTCTGTATTGTTATATACTTTTTCGGACTTAAGGGATTAGATGACGAAAAATGAATTTTGGAGTTAACTTTCTGTACCTTTTCAGACTCTCTAAAAATGAAAAGGACCGAGTTTTCCTTGTCGTTAGACTCGTTAAAATGATTAAATAGCAACAAACTTGTCTTTAGACGAGAACGAGTTTCCCTATCGCTAAGCTCGTTAAAAAATAGCGATGGGCTTGCCCGAAGGGCAGGTTATAGAACAAGCATATGTTATCCTCCTCAAGCTTGACAAAAATAAAGAGGTACTGGTCAGAAATGACTGGGGAAAAATTGGGAGAACCTCAAAGCTTTAATGGTAGCAAGTCGCTCTTGAACATGACACTTTGTCCTCCGTATCACATCGGGTTGGGTTATTTCATTCACCAGTCTCATCACCATGGTCCTCGCCAAACCATCCACATTTGGGGTAATGCTACCGATCCATCACATCAGTGTCGTTATATGTTCAAGAGATGTTGTTCAGAAAGAGTCAACCGTGTCCCATCCACTGCCATACATTATCCTTCATCCACCCATGATCGCCACCCTGAATCATATTTGACAGATTGTTTTCACCTCCACTAAAATCGTTAGCTCCTTTCCGCGTCACTGATGTGGGATTCATTAAGGCCCTCCTTTGACGGATCGCTTCGTGTCGACTTCAGCTCATTATCCAAGAAGTTGATCTAGGAACAACCCCCTCAGTACTTTGAAGCTTGCATGCCTCAATGGCAAGTTTCTCACTTCCGGCGACAGGTATACATCAATGACCTTCGACCAGAAGATTTTGCGTGGTGTTTGGCGCCAAGTCCTTTATTCACACCACGTGAATTGTACTGCAGTACCTTGAGGGTCATTGTCATTATTGGTGATTCCTCTCGCGCTTGTTAACGGTTTACATTATTGACCGGTAATCAAGCGATGTCTTTCCATGTTTGACTTCAGCACAATTCTCACATGGATCGACTTGTACTTAGAGTGAAGATCGAACGAGTATAGATGCCAACCTCAAGCTGACTCATCCTTTCTCCAAATCTCCTATATATAGAGCTCTCTCATGAGGTCTAGGGAGGCTGGAATTTTGTGCAAGTAAGGAAGTGCTATTGGTTTGAGTATAGAACTATTGGGTGATTGCTTTGAGGGAGGTGAAGAGGAGATTTCTTTCTACTGAGAGGTGTTGCTGGATTGGGCCTCTTATGGTTGTAACACTCTCAGAACTTTACTTCTTCCATTAATAAAGCATTTGAGGTTCTTCTATATGCATGTATCTTTATGGTGTATTGATGCTTGTATATTTGATTTATTCTAATCCTTGAATCGATTATGGATGTATGCTTCTTGTAGTTTCCCTTTCTTGTGCTTTTGCAGGATCTTTGTGTAGCTGGGCCAGTGAAAGAGCAAGGAGCTGGGAGCAAGCAGCAAAGAAGGAAGATTGGATCAACCATTAGCGGAAGATAACGGTTAGTGGATCCCTTTCTCCTCTCTCTTACATCTCATAAAGAAGTAATCTTGAATAGCTTTGCATTCAGTTGTTGCTGAGGTACTATCACCCTTAGAGTGGGATAGGGTCATTCCGTATTGGATACTTTTCCCAACAACACCTCCAGAAATTGCACAATCCTGTCTAGCATCTTGCTGGGCTCCAGAATTACGCAATCCTGCTTGTCAACATTCACTGGAAAAACTGTGCAATTCCGCCCAGAAATTGCGCAATTTTGCGCAGCAGTCAACTGCTCAGCCAGAAATTGTGCAATCCCTTTGGGCATCCAGCCCAAATCCCTCCCAAAAATGCATAAATTTTCCCCTTAGTTAAGCAGGTTGTTTCATGTGCCACTAAGTTGACTGGTTCCACTCGGGGTCGAGAAAACTTGACTTGCATGCATGGGGTTATTTTTCCCGAAATAGCAATAAGAAACATGCAAAAGGCATCCATAGATTTTAGGGAGCTATTTTTAGCAGCTGGAGGTAACATGCAAAGATCATTTTAGAATATTTCCTCCAAGTGTCGCTTTTTCCTAGATTTGTGGCATGCACATCATGAGCCTCTTATTTATTCAACACTTCAAAGATCATTTCTTCACAATTATCTTGGATCTTTGACATCCCACAACACATCCAGGAGTCTTCGACACATCCAACTCAGCTATTTCCGGGTAAGTCGGCTTAACTTGTGTTTTGCAACATTTTTATCGCTTTTTTGTTTTGGCTTGTGTGAGTTTGTTTGCTTGATTTATGTGAACCCTTGTTGGTGTTTACATGCATAATAGCTTTTACTAGCACCGTTTCAGTTTTTGTTAGCATCTCACTGTTGTTGCATGCATGAAACTGTTTTGCATGAATGGTCACCGATTCGGCAACTCGCTTCACCCACATGCAGGTTGTTCTTTTTTCTAAATCTTTCATTCATTGTTTTCATGCAAGACCATTCACTCCTACTTACACTCCATATTGCCATGCATTCACATTCAAATTTTCTTTTAGTTGCCCGTCGGCGGGTCTGGGCAGCCTTGGCTCGGACTCTCCCTCACCATAACAACATTATGCAATCCTAAGAGGAAAGGCTCTATCTTCCTCTCAGAAAGTGCGCATTTCTGCCAAGTGCATGTCCTCCAGTCTTTCATTGCGCAATTCTGATGGACAGTGACTGTTGGCCCAGAAAATTGTGCAATGCAAACACTGGGCCTGCAACCATTGCCGGTTGAAATTGCACATTGTGCAATTCCAGCAGCCAGCTGGCCAGCCTGGATTGCGCATTGCACAATTCCAGCAGCGAGCCAGCCTCCCTGACAACCCAGACTGCCTTTCGTGTAGTTTTGGCAGCCAGTCTCCTAGCCTCCCAAGAGAAATTCGTAATCCTTTCTAGCCAATCCCTAGATATGTTGCATGTTGTTCCTCAAGTTTGCTTTGCTTTTAGCTGAAATATTTTTTACCATGCATTTTTCTATGTCTCTAGATCTAGCAGGTGTTCGTCCACCTCTTAGCAGTTCAGGATCAATGGCCTCCAAGAGAGCAGGATGAAAGGACACTTACGGAAGTGAAACTAGAGCAACAATTGAGAGAGTGTCCTCAAGTTTTCCGATCTATGAAGATACCAAGCTTATTGTAGACAAGGACATCAAGTTGAAAGGGCAAGAGGTAAATGATGCATTTGTAGAAGATCTCGAAAACCGCCAAGTCTATGTGAACATCCATAAGTCCGACTTGTACCAAATTTCATGCAGGTATCTCATGCTCCCATGTGCAGACATGATACATTGGGTCGTCTCGTACACTGATCATGAGATGATGACATTGAGAAGTGTCAACGGGATGGAGTTTGCTACCTTCAGGGCACATGATTATGAATAGATGTATCATATGTCGAAGCCCATGATCACCATGGAGACTCCCTTCAGCATACCCAACAATAATGCCAACTCCAAAGATATCTTGAAGAACTGGGTGAAGGAGATGACACCCAACCAGGTCTACAAGATGAAGATACTGCAGAAGGCATATTAATTCTTGGTCATATTTTCATGTGTTATTTATTGTGAAGAAAGCACAGAAAGAAAAGTTGGGTGATTGCGTTGTACCAACTTGTCAGAGAAGGAAAAGCATGCAACTGGTTCGACATGTTGGATCACCAGTTGAAGGAATAGGTAACAAGGGCTCGATAGTGGCCCAAACGTATGAAAGCATAAATCTACATGTGCGCCTACATCTTGGATGCAATTTGTGCCTGTCGGAGTTCCCGGGCTTGAAGTGGGCATGGAAATCAACGGAGACCTCAATGAACACTTATTGTAACATGTTGTCCGAATGTAGCTTCAGAGGAGTTATCACACAACTATCTGATCATTTTGTCACCCCAGTGTACAAGATGATATTTGAACAGGATCCACCCTGCATGTCGAGGGCAACAATGGAGGCATTGATCAACATAGCATATTGGTATGCCTCACCGTCCGACACCTTCATATGGATGTAGAGCGTAGAGAAGCCTCTGCATGTTCTACCAAAGTTTGCCTTTGACAAACTCGTCATGGAGGAAGTATCATATCACATCTCGATAGGATTATTAGCTAGGTTGCACTGGAAGAAGAAGGTACCTTGGCCCACTCTTCCATTATGCATCGGGTTATATGTGATACATAGTTTCAATCATGTAGATGTCGAAGTAGAGGAGATGAAGAAATATCCATTCAATGCCTGAAGTTACAACCCGTATGACCCGCATTGCCTTATGAAATACCACTGCATGAGAGTATAGTTTAATTAGATCCACGGGGCATGTCATTGGGTGGAAGAAGACACATGGAGATATTTTTACAGCTTCTCCAGACCCAATGAACCCATCAACCTCGTTGTGGAATGGGTAGCGAAGTAGCGTGAAGAAGCATCCTGGAGAGCACCAGAAGCAACAGCAGCAACAAAGGTAAACATACCAGTGCACGACAAGGGAAAGAGGAAGATTTTCAATAGCATGGAGGAAAAGAAAAGATGCAAGTTTCGAGAAGACCTAATTTTCCAGAAAGCAGCTTTGGGAATAGAGGCGAAGAGGAAACAACATGACAAGAGGGAATGGAGGAAATAGAGAAGGAGTTGCATGAGTTGAAGGAGCTTTTGGAACATGAGTTGCACAGATAGGAGAAGCAGGCACAAGAGGAACATGTAAATCAAGGGGCACAACATGCACAAATAGATGAAACTGCATCCGTACAGGTAGTATACTCATCAGAACAGCTGGCACCAAGCAGACAAGGTGAACCGTTGCAGGAGCAGGACTTCGCTCTGGAGATAGAGCAAGCACTTGAACAAATGGATATGGTTATGGAGAAACATGAGTTAGAGTAAGATATTGACATCATGCCTCACCACCAACAGGACGACTTACCAGCTTCACCGCATCTAGAAGAGGAGCAAGTCCCAAGCGACCAAGGAGACACTGAAATCCTTGGAGACAATCCGAAGGGAGAGATGCACAACATCTCATTCGATGAGTCCCAACATAGAGTTGTGAAATCTCGCAGAGTGTTGACTTCGGATGATCATACATCTCTTGTACTATTTGAGGAATGAGTGATCATGTCTGACATGCGTAAACATCCAACAACATTGGCCGATGCTACCAAAGCATATGTCGAAGTCATTATCTCTAGTGTTCACTTCCTGATAGATGAGAACGAGCGAATGGCTAAAGAGTTACAAATGACCAAGCAAGGAGGAGAATTGGTTACAACATGCACCCGAGCAGAGTTGAAGAAGGCAATACTGGATGAGCTATTGTCCCTTGACATAGTCATGCAGGCGTTGTATTCCAAGTTTGGTATGTTTCATAAGGTAGTTGTCCATCTCAATAGTTGCCAGCAACGATGTGCTAGGAGAGCACGTATCTTGTCGAACGTGCATGTTGCTATTGATTACATGCAAATATGGAAAATGATATACAAGGGAGCCCCGCTACACTTGCCTAAGATGGTGAAGCCCAGAACGGTTGAGTTGAAGGCACACATCCAGAGTCAGATCCCAAACTATGAAGATCTCCCGCAGCTCATTACTAGTCTACATGCTTCCCATGCATGGGTATTCAATAGTATGGATGTTGTTGTGGGTGCACATGTTATCCCATCGATTGGTACACTCATCCAGGCGAGGACAAAGGCACAGTTCTGGCTGGAACTTGACTCGTACTTTGACGAGTTGATGCGCATAGCCACTAGCCTAGACTTGTTGATCAGTGTAGACACCATGCACAAGTATGTTTCTGGTCCATTCGCACTCAAGAGAATGATGCGCATGCTATCAAACGAGTTGAGCAAAGGAGCCCAAGCAGTGTACCCAGATGTTGTGGAGGCAAGAGTTCGTTTCCAGAAAGATGTCACCTTAGAGTACACGGACACCATCACGGACTACTGAGCTTGACATCAGTTCGCTACTGTCAACCACCATGAGGATGTCGAAGAGATGGTCTTCCAATAGTTGTCTAAGTCATAGTGATGTCTTTCATGGCTTGCTCAAGCCTATTTTGTCTCACATGGGTACATGTGAAGATTTTATGTAATGTCTTGTTAAGTGTAAGTTCAAATGTCGATAGTTGGATGTAACAGTCATAGAGTACATGAAGAGTCATGAGGGTAGTTGAACTGTCACAAAGGAGAATGTCAAGGGCCACCCCACCCTTTTCTATATATAGCCCCTCATAACTCATTTGATAGGCTTTTGGTTAGCCAAGCTTCCGATAGGAGTATCTTAGAGAAAGCTTGGACAATATTGTAATGAGCCTTGGCTTCTCCACTGCGCAGAGCTAGTATATCTCTTTGGAGGACTAGGCGGCAGTGACTATAACGTTCCACTGTTGGAACTAGTGGTTGGTCATGGTTGTATTGTCTGACTAGAACTTACACTTATTAATATAATAGAGCCATCATGTTTCATGCATATGTCATATTGTATTCCAGCTATCTGTTTTCTTACGCATGCATGTGTATCTATTTTCTGTATATGTATGTATGAATCTTACCGGAACGTGTTGTTGGTTTAACCATCACTTTGGATTTCTAGCAAACTTTCCTTCCATGTTGTGGTTCATCTTTGCTCGTGTGTTCCGTTCTTAACTCCATGCTATCACAAGTTTCCAAGGGGCACACTCACCTCACCCTCCATGTGTTAGAACCGTTCATGCACCTTCCTTGACTTGCCACATATGTCACACCCTTGCTACCAACAGGGACATCTTACTTGCCTCTGTGCGAAACCACGGTCAAAGCGATACCGTATGACCCACTGTTAGGAATCCTACACCAAATGATCTGAGGTCTAATTGGGACTTCTTACTGGGGAGATCCCCTGACATGTTGGTGGGTCCAGCACTGTCAACATACTACAATTTTCTTTAAGGAATAGAAGTCCAACTAGGTGTCTTGACCTCAAGACTCCATTTGAGGCTTTGTATGGTTTTAAACCTGCAATCCATCAGTTGAGAGTATTTGGTTCTAGAGATTTTGCACACATTCCTAAGGAAAATAGGAAGAAATTGGATACTAAAGCTATAACATGCATATTTGTAGGGTATTGTTCTAATTTCACAGCATATAAGATGTTTAATTCGTTTACTCACAAGGTATTTGCAAGTAGAGATGTTATCTTCCATGTACAATTTGATGAAGGGAATAAGGATAGAAGTTATGAAGAGTGGCACATGCCTTTAGTGATTCATGATAGTAATTATGAAGCCAAAGATAGTCATTTACAACAGCAACAACAAAAATAGGAATCTAGTGATGGAGACACATTCAGTAGTCGAAGTCCACTTAGAGGTGAGAACGAAATCACACAGAACAAAATTGAGGGAAGTCCGCTACCAAGGAGATCAGGACAACAAACTCACTTACCAGAAAGGTACAAATATTATGCTCTTATGACTACTATTTTAAATGTTGTTGATCCCATGAAATGTAATGAAGCAAATCAGTATGAAGAATGAAGCTCAGCCATGAAAGAAGAGTATGAGTCTATAATTAAAAATAAAACTTGGGAATTAGTTGAACTGACAAAAGGAAAAGAGCCCATAGGTTGTAAATGGCTATATAAACCTAATCTTAAAGTAGATGGTAGTGTGAACAAGTATAAAGCTATATTGGTGGCTAAAGGGTACTCACAGAAAGTAGGAATTGATTATGAGGAGACTTTTGCTCTTGTAGCTAAGTTAAATACTATTAGGATGTTAATAGCTTTAGCTACAAAGTACCATTGGAGTTTACACCATCTAGATGTAAAATATGTTTTTTCTAAATGGAGATTTGAAGGAAGAAGTATATCTAACACAACCTGAAGGGTTCATTAAAAAGGGGTAGGAACACTTGGTCTATAAATTAAAAAAGGCATTGTATGGGTTGAAATAGGATCCCAGATCTTGGTATGAGAAAATAGACTCTTTCTTCTTTCAACATGGTTATAAGAGAAGGAAAAAAGATCTAAATATGTATACCACATTTGATTCAAAGGGGCAGATTGTGTTGATTTCCTTATATGTTGATGATTTAATTTTTACTAGAAATTTTGATGAACTAGTTGAAGAAATTAAAGTGAAGATGTCACAGGTATTTGAAATGAAGGACCTTAGAGAACTAAATTATTGTTTAGGTCTTGAAGTATGGAGGGATATTGGCCAAACTTTTGTTACTCAAGGAAAGTATGTTAGGGAATTGTTGAAGAAATTTAAAATGGATCAGTGTAAAGCTACTTCAGTATCTATACAACTGAATGTTAAAATTCAAAGTGATGATGGTTCTAAAGAGGTGGATGCTACATTGTATAGACAGTTGGTTAGAAGTTTGATTTATTTGACAAAATCCATACCTGACTTAGCATATTCAGTCAGTGTTTTGAGTCAGCTTATGACAAAACCTCTTGAAAATCATTAGATGGCAACAAAAGGTGTCCTAATGTATCTTAAAGGAACCATAAATTTCGACATTAAATACATTGATTCTTTTGATGTTAAACTGACAGGCTATTCAAATTCAGATTGGGATGGAAATATGGACGATAGAAGATCTATAACTGGGTATGATTTTAATATTGGGTTCAAAGTCATTTCTTGGAGTAGTAAAAAGCAAATTATTATATCTTTATCATTGACAGAAGCAGAGTATCAAGTTGTATGTGCAGCCACTTGTGAAGCAATTTGGTTGAGAAGACTTCTTCAAGATGCAAGAGAAGAACAAAAGGATGCTAAGGGGATTAAATGTGACAACTAAAGTTCAAACAAGCTGGAAAATAATCCTATTTTTGATAAAAACACAAAACATATAGATATTCAATTTCATTTTATTAGAGAAAAGGTCCAGTCCAAAGAGATTTTTCTTGAATTTTGTAACACTTGTGAAAATGCAGCTGATATATTCACGAAGCCTCTTGGGAAGATAAAATTTGATTTATTTAGGCAGATGTTAGGTGTGCATGTGAGTCCTTTCTCCATTAAGGGGGGACTTTAAATTAATGGAGAAAGTTTGTTTCACGGTTGTGTGTGTATCTTAGTTTAGATTTAGTTCCTATTTTCTAGGAGATAGTTTTGATCTCCCTAAATTGAATGTGATCTTATTTATTTTGGATCTGATGAATAATGCAATAGAGTGAGAGAAATACTACTTGGGCAGTCTCCAGGTGTAGCTTGTCTCACCCGAGAGCTGTGAGTTTCATTTCTAGTTTGTCTTCTCAATTTTATCTTATCTATATATATATATATATATATATATATATATATATATATATATATATATATATATATATATATATATATATATATATATATATAGATATATATATATATATATATATATATATATATATATATATATAATAAGTTAAAGATGGGTGTAATTGTAAATAAATTATTTATTTTAATGATAGAAAATTATAAAGATGCGAATTTATGTGGAGTGTAATAATGTGGCTTGTTATTAATTTTTAACATGTATATTAAAATATTTGGTGATAATTTTGTAAAATATTTAAAATTTTTATCTCTTTTATAAAGTTTTGGCGAATTTTATGATAAAATAATTCTATCCTAGACAATTTGAATGAATATTTAAAAAAACAAACACACAAACAATGAATTAGCAAACTTTTATTGGGGAAAAAGTATGGAAATTCATATATCAGTGAAATTTAGACCCGAAAATTTTCCTTGCTTGTTTAAAGAATGTTAAAGGAAAAGGAGGGTTCGCCCATATTTTTTTCATAAGGAACATTAAAGACCTCTTTAGGGAAGTGAGTGTTGGATATGTATTGCATTTTTTGGAGATAAAATTAACCATGTTTAGATGGAGGCATGGTATAGTATAGGGGCTAACTAGATATTTTTGGGGGTTTAGTTTTTCTTTGCTTTTGGGTAACACTATTAGTTATACTATTAGGGAGGACTTGAGTCTTTCTCATTGTAATCCATATTTCTTTTCTAGCCAATGCTTTTTCACTCATTGTAGCTAATCTCAAGCAAAGGATTAAGGTTCATTGAATCTACAAAATAACTAAGTATTATATTGTTAATGGTTAAACTAATATAATGAGAAACATAGGTTCCATAACTACATTTGGGTTCAAGAAATGATATTTATATGGAATTTTTTGATCATTTACATGTAGAAATCAAGACTTTCAAGAAAGATGGCCAAATTTAATATACTTTAGGTTTGATGTCATTTTGCAAATATATCAATATCAACATCCTCAATGAAGGACAATGGTATACCTACTTTTTTTCTTATCAATATGATAACAAGTGTGGTCTTTCATCTCTACTAAAATTTTGATTTAAGAAGATCCTAAAATGTCACTACATAGTTGGTAATTTGACACTTCATGTTATGTGAAGTGAGCATGGAGTCAACAATTAGAGAATAAAAAATATGTGAAGGGGAAATTAAGTGGGGTCAATTAACCATAATGGATTCAAACCCATAGAGAGTGGGTCGGGAATGTCTCTGACATATATTTAAATAGAACATTGTCTTACTTTCCCTTGTGTTAATGCACGATAAATAAAAATGCAAGAAAATAGAAAATAAGAACTTGGTAATTTTGGTTAAAGTTTGATTGTACTGACTAACTATGTTCAAGAAAAAGTCTTCATCGCCAATATTATTTTGTGACAATGAGGGTGTAGGTGGTGGGGAAATATTAGAGAAAACATATGCTCATACATATGAGTATGGGTGTGGGGGAAATACTAGAGAAAACAAATTGAAAATAAAATATCAAAAACTAACTAAATAAATTATAGTTATAGCCACCTTCTGGGAAAAACAAGGAAAAAAGAAATAAACAAAAGAAAAATAGGATGGGGGTTGGGAAAATATTAGAGAAAACAAATAGGGGGTGGGGGGGAATATTAGAGAAAACATATTTGTTTTCTCTAACATTCCACCCCATATGTTTTCTCTAATATTTATCCACATATGTTTTCTCTTACATTCCCCAGATATGTTCTCTAATATATCCTTGCATCTCTACTATTACATATGAGCACATGTCAACACCAAAACCTTTCTCATTCCATGATGCATTTCAATCCAGTAAATCATATTGCATGATATGACCCAAGTACTACAAATGTACCTAAATCTCAATCAAAATTCAATGAGTCCAAGTCAATAGGATGGGACTGATTAGGAGTGTATTCAGGCATCTACCATCAGTCAATATGAGATGTAATAGGGACATGATTTGATTCGATTTCTTGGACCATAACTAAATAGAACATAACACCAAGTATGACCTTCAAATGCAAGAAAATAAAATATCTCATGGAAAAGACCATTTTAGTAGCAACAATTAATGAAAATCATTTCCAAAGGTGAGACATTCCACCATTGATGAAAATTCAATCTAAGGTACATCACAAATCTCAAAGTGTGAAAAAGGGTCTTTCCATTGAACAAAAATTGATGACGAATGTCATCTGCTAAGTAGAATCCAACCTACCAATGATGAAACTAAGTCCTAGGGTGCTACCAACTCTAATTCTATCTCATAGAGAAATGCATTATCATCGATCAGGAAAGATCTACCAATGAGAAGAAAATCATAAACGATTTTGCATTTGTACAAGTAAAAACACCAAACATGATTAAATATTAGGAGTAACTTGAAATCTGAAAGGTGGACATGTATGATCAAGATATTTAAGTAATGGCCAAGATAAGGTTATCAACTCATAACTTTCCTTGAACATTACCATGGAATAATGCTAAGTCAAGGAATAATTGATGCCAAAAGATACCAATGATATGAACCAACAAATTAGGAGGAATTAATGCATGCTCCTTAAAAATTGGAATAATAATCAACTATAGGAGTCCAAATATGAACTCAAAATCACGGTATATATCCTAAGGCAATATTACACCCAATTATAGAAATTAAAAGTCAAAATAGGTACCTTGTTTAGGGATGATGTTAATTATTCCACACTAAGATATGAACATAAAGATCTTGATTCTTTCCCCCTTTTCTTTTTTAATAAGATATATATATATATATATTATTGTAAAGGAACAAATAATGTCATAATATAGTGGAAGAGTTGAGTGTCACAAGGTGAGAAAATGACATTCCAAGCGCATGGAATGAACTTATGCAAATAAAAACCAAAGGGGATGTGGAGGATGCAGACACTCATAAGCATGTCTCCTTTAAGAAATAAGGTATAAATGCATGAGAAATTGTGAAAAAGGATTGAAAATATATGAAAATGCAATTGTTATAACCATAGGAAAGAAAACTATAAATAGAGAATTAGGCATCAAACATAAGTTGCAATTATAAATACAAATGAAAATAATAAAAAAATGGAGCCCATTCATAAATTAACCAAAAAATAATGAGAGAGAATAACTTAGATTAAATGTTGGGCTAATTGGGATACTTATCCTATGAGAAATAAATGACATGGGAACCAAATGGCAAGCAAAGTGCTAATTAAGGTAGCCCATGACAGGTAGGCTTTAGCATACAAGTTAAAACAAACTATAGATGGACGTGGGCTAAGTTTCACAACTTAGGGGGTTGACCCTAAGGAATAATGAAGTAGAAGAAGGATAATAGTGAAAAAAATGACTAGTAAGAGTCATACCACTATATTATAGATCATAATCATTTATCTCAAAGGAACAAAAAGGCTTACACTTGAAAAAGACCCAAATAATAGTAATTATATCCTACAAAACTACAAATAGACATTTCAAGGATCAATCTTGACAAAAAAGAAAGTAAGGTCAAAATCTAGGAAGAAAATGGAGGGAAAAAATAGCATATACATTAAAGATATGGTAAAAACTAGTAAATATGAGTAAAACTGAACCATTTTTACCATTTTACCATTTAATGTGCATTTGCGCATTTTATGCCCTCACTGTTCAAATTTTTATTTTCTTCTTTTCTTTTTTTTGGGGGGGGGGGGGTGGGGGGGGGAAGTGAGAGGGAAGGGGCAAGGGGGTTGAATATCAAATTTTAGTTTATTCAATTCCAGTTAAATCAAAACCTTAAAATTTTCATCATTTTTCAATTCTGCATATCAATGTTTTGAGCTTTGGGCATGTGGCAAGCCTCCATGAGATAGAGGGTTTCCTATGATCTATTTATGTTCAGTGTGTCCATGTATATTAATCCCTACATGTAGAGGAATATAAAAGAATTCCCTTATGCACACAATTGAGAGTATTGGTGTTCGTGCATGCACTCACTTCTTCATGTTCTCTCAATTGTGTAGGTATCGTGAACTTGATAAATTACTGAGAGAGAGCATGATTCATAGTGCACTACCAATAATATAGGTTTCAATGTGTTAAATTTTTGTTAGGCCCTACATCTAGTCTGATGATAATCACGCACAAAAACACACTAGGAATCTTCAACTAATAAACACTTTGAATAGCGAAAATCTTCAGTAGTGAAATCAATTAAGTACACATAGATTTCAGCCGAAAGCTTGATTATTTTATTAATACATGAATAAAAGGATCACGAGGATCTTGTAACAGGGATCATGGCCCTCGATCACTTGTATGGCTAGTATACATAGTATACAAAACTAGGGATTATGATTTGCTTCTTCTAATAAGGAATATACCCAAAAGATACAAAGATAAATAATTTGACTTACTTATTGGAGAATCTCTTCTCCTTTAGCCTTTCAATCCACATTATCCTCTATCACACACAACTACTCAAAATGGCTTGATCCATCAAATACACTACATATCATCCCTAGAAACACACCAGCTACTTAGAGTGTTCCAAACCTTCCAAATCACTACACATAATCCCTTAAATATCAACAACTCACAAAGATATTTGTTACAATCATTGTATAATCAACAAAAAACTAATTCATCACTCATTGTGAATTAACCTTTTAAATTTAGTGTATATCAGCCTCTAATGCTAGTTGTCCAATGATCCATTGTTGAAAATACTTCTCATATTACTCCTCTACAGACACCTTCAACAAATTAATAGCCCTAATGCCCTTCCTTGGCTTTTACTTATGCCTAAGGATACTTAACCCTCTTCCATGAAAATTTTGAGGCCACTCAACTCTATAACAACCCTTTTTGTGACCTCTTAACCTTAGCCTATAACCCAGTTTTACCTTTTTGTATGGTCTGGGGGAGATCGACCCTCTTTCAATCAAATTCACAAACTTATATCCTCCTAGTTCACACATAAATAGGGTTATGGTCCGCTCCCAAAGCATAGAATGATCTCAAACTAGATAAAAATCATAACACACCCTTTTCTCTTCAATATAACCATTCGTTTAGTAGACCGATCCTCCCTCATATCTGCAGCTAGGGTTATTAATCTTCATAGGATCATTTATAATGTTATAGATCCATTTTCCCATGTGGAAACCATTTCCCTTGGCTTTCCACAAATATTTGTTTACACTCGACCCCCTTCAGCATATTGGATGGATCTTATTTCTTAGCCTAAATTAGGCCCTAACCCTACTTAATTTGATCTCTATCCCTTTAATACTTTGGTCCTCTTACTGATTCTTTGACTCATCCCCCTCATAACAATAAACCTCACCTTCTCCCAAAATTACTTGGTCTCCATGGGAAGAAATTGGCCCTCGTAGGGCACTCCTTGCATAAGAGCGGTCACATCTATCTTGCACACATTGAGCCTCTCCTTGGCTCTCCTCTATTATCCTTTTCCTTGGGTTTCTTAGGAAACCTATAAACTTAGGGCTTTAGCCTCTTGACCCATTAGAATAGTAATTCTTCTCTTTTGGTCCTAAACCCACACTTTGGGTCCAAAAATCCACTTTTGGGTAAATTTCCCAACCAACCACTTTTGGTGGGTATCCTTATCGGAAATACCTTCATAGATACCCAAAATTCCAACACCCATTCTTATTCAAGAAGGTATTTCACACTTCCATCTCCATGAATTCCCTTGCATTCTTATGACCACCCTCGCATGACTCATGATTTTCTTTATGTATCCATATTTTTCCTCAGATGTGCCAAGACTTCTTTGTACTTGGCCAAGTTTTATCCTACATGGTACGTGATTGTCCTGGCATGTAGCATGACTTTTCCAACATGATCCATGTCTTTCCTCTCAATATCTATGACTTTCCTTGCACCACCATGACTGTTATCTCATGGTTCATTATTATCCTTGCATGGGCTGAAAATTCCTATATCTCATTAGAATTTGAAGGTTCAAATTTCCATATGGCACTTGAAAATCCTTCACAATCTTCTTTTGAAGCTAGAATCCCTAAGAGCCTACATAGCTTCCACTGTCTCATTCTACAACTTGTGCAACTTTGACCCACTTGCTTTAAAAGTAGCTCTGATACCATGTTGAATTTTCCGTAAGCCCTAGATCTAGCTCGAGGCTAATTGTTATAGACATTTTTGGGCACTGAAACCCCAATCATAAATGTCCATAAAAAAAGGGCTCTTAAGTCCCTAAAAGTGTTGTTCCAACCTCTAAAAGAACAAGGTCAACTGATTACATCTTCTCCCAAAAGTTCTTCATGAAAACCTGCTCAGAACTAGTCAAAACTGGACCATCTCAGCTGCTCCATTATCAAAGTGCGCTTCATCCCACCTAAATACACATGGGAGGTGTGATGCATACTGAAAATCCATTCTATGGGGTGCGATGGGCGAGAGTGGACAAATGGCAGGGTCAATCTGCAAGGTGGAGGATCATGGAATCTTCCAAAAACTTCTCCTGTGACACTTGCCTCTCTGTATTCGCCCAGGGATGAGTAAGAGATCATCAATCTCCAAGTGGAATCAAGAACTATCAGAGAGAGGACACTAATAAAATCTCAAAAGCTACCTCACCCCCCTTGCAAACATCTATATATGGATCCCTCATCCTAGAGATCCAGGAGGCTGGAATTTTGTATCTTGTAAGGAAGTGTTGCTGGTTTCTTGGTGCAACATCATAGTGTTGGGTGATCTAAGCTTTTCATGAGGTGAAGAAGGGCTTTCTTGCTGAGAGGATGATGCTGGGTCAGAACAATTGGTTGTAATCCTCTTTGCTATTCTTGATTATTAATAAATCTATTCGAGTTTTCCTCCACATTCTTGTATGATTGATGATATATGCATTTGTGTGGTCAATATATATCTGGTCCTATATTGTTTATGATAGTATATCTCTGTTCTTGGATAGTGTTATGCTGCTTTGATTCTAAAGGTACTCTTTGAAGCTGGGTAAACGAGGAAGCAAGCGGCAAAGATCTACCAGAAGGGAGAGGAATCAAGAAAGGAACCAAGCGCAAGACAGAGGTTGGTCTCCTTCTTTCCTCTCTTATCTACTTCTCATAAAGGAAAATGAAAGTGGTTTTAGTTTGTTTGTTTCTAAGATAGCTACCAGCCTTAGTGGGACTGGCAGCTCTGCATAGACACTAGATTTCCCGATAACAAAATGGCGACTCCACGGGGAGCGAATAGATTGTTTGTTTGTCTATATTTGTTTTGCTTTATAAACTTACAGACGGAGCCTGAAGTCAAGCCAGCTAGCCTTTGAACTGCATTTGCTATGCAAGTGCAAAGTAGATCAATGCTGCTTCAGTCTATCTCCGGGTTTTGTTTATGAATTGAACAATCGATTTACAAGCTCTCTAATTTCCCTTGTGGTGGCTCTAGTAACCTCTTTAGATCTACCCCTGTGATTGATTTACTAATTACCACTTGCTCGGCCTAAATCCCTGAACTGAGCTGCAAATTGTGACCCAGAACCCAGTTGAAGTCTCGTCTATGGATCATTGCACTGTCTCTTCTTTGGAATCTGGATGCATTGCACTTCCTGAGTGTAGTAGGTGCGCTGCATGTCTTTTTCCCTGTGTTATAGGTGTGCTGATCAGACAAGACCTCTTCTGCTCTTAGATTTTGGTTTCTGTGTTCACTCTTTTCAGCTCTATTCAAGAGTTTTGCTGTCTGTAGTCAGTATACCTTTGTTGAAACCCCCTTCCTTGCCATTATTCCACCTCCATTGTGTAATGAACTGTAAATGTTTTTATGTATTGTGATCCATTTTCAATTCTCTTTACAAAGAAGTAGCGTAATTGAACTGTCGTTTCTTGATTTGAAAGTGTCGCAAGTGTCGTTTTCAGTCATAGAAGAGAATCTGATTGTTCTTGATAGTCGATTACACTGTTACTCTTGTATTTGATTTGAATTAGTAGTTTTTCAAGTGTCGAAAGCAATTTTTTAATTCCAAATCGCAAAGTGTCGTCATTGTCTTCATTTTGTCTTGAAAAGGAACTTGTTAGTAATGTCGCTTTGAAAAATAATTCAGATTTGCGCTTAGCTTTCTTTTTATCATTCACACATTAAGAAGGCTGAAAACAAATACATGCATGTGCATTTGCATTTAGACTGTTTGTTGGTTTGATTTAGGACAGTGCATATAGTGTGTGCTCTCTGCTCTATGTTGAAAGAACATCATCTCTCTTTCCTTAGTAGCTAGGATTTTCATTGCAAAAAGAAGATTAAACGATCATTTATCATCTTAGATTGCATTTTAGGAATTATATATCTACATCACGTGGTGAACCCGAAAGGCAAATTTCTCAAGCAAGATCAACTATAAAATAAATTTAATAAATCTAAAAACGCTTTGGAACCTAACACACAACATTCAGAAGTCTAGGCTAGAGACGTATTCCGGCGTCGTAAAGCCTGGTAAATGTTGTTTTCATTGATGGTTGGGTGATTCCTCCACTTTGAGACGATAAGTGCCAGTACGGACTTGTGCTCCCACGTACCGTCGAGTATATATTGGGAGACCAAAATAGGCTTTATCCTTTATCCATAGGAAGCCATGTCTGCCACCCTATCGATCGCAATGCACTAAACACAACATTCGGGAAGATTGACTACCATACCGTAAAAAGTATTCTGTAGTTTTGCGATTGGTTTGGTAATCCCTCTGTCTAGATTTCCAGAGCAGTCTCTTTCGTTCCTTTTCAGACTCCTTAAAGGAAAAGGTCCATCTGAGCACTTGTCACTTCAAGCTCATTAAAAATCGAAGGCGACTAGAGTCATCTTTTGTTTTTTCTGAACTCTTAAAAATTGAAAAAGCAAGTTGTGTCAAAGCGTCTAAAATTCATTTAATTCGAAAACATATTTCCCCTTGATTTTTAGTTGATCGAGTAATCCGCAATCGTGGAAGAAAGTCAATTGAAACCCCGTCGTTTGCGGAGGCTCACGAGTCAACCGACTCTGTCCCCAGAATCAAAACTGTTGCGGACGAAGCGAACTCATTTAACTGGTTCCAAATCCCTTGGTAAAGTTAGAACAAGTGTTCCAACATCATCGGAAGCTCCGGTTACTCCAAACATTTCTGGTATCCCTGCCTTTACAGAAGAAGTTCAGCAGCCACCAAAGGACAGTAGAACTGATCCTAGTGTGAAGGTAAACACTTGTATTACTGATCTAGCTCCCTCTACAGCTAATTCGGAAGGTGTTATTCCCCAAACATCTGTCGCTGTAGATTCTATACCTTCTTCAGCACCAGAAATATTTTACGGACCTGACGGTCTACCTCTTCCACCTAGTTTGATTGCTATAGAAGAGATTATGGAGGATCCTCCATCTAGTACTCCATCGCAATTTGGAGGCGGGATCACTCTATATCCTTCTTCATCAGAAATTAGTCTACCGTCATCAAAAGCTCCTGTAGAATCGCTAGGAAATCTTTTGGATAGACTGGAAATGTCTGAACAACCGTCGACATCTAGGACTGTGTCATCCAACATAGCAACGGCAAAACTTCCTGTTGTCACTCCAACAATGTTCGTCGGCATACCATCTATCCCAAATAGCTCTCAATCGCTAGAAGGGGCCCACTCAGGGGCTATTTCGATAGTATGGTCCATTCCTGTTTGTTCATCCGGAATAGTATCCGTGAACTCTTATGTTGAGTCTCAGCAAATTGATCCTTCAAGGTGTCAATTTGGGTAGTCCGGTCCTCAAGGACAAACAATTCCTTTGAGTACCGGATTACCGCCATATGGGGGGCAATATACTCTTTCATTGTCTCCTTCGGGAGGAAAACCATATGAGATTTCACAACAAAATTCAGGTTATGCAGGAATTACATCTAGCGGTTGGGTGCCAATACTGCCTCAACAACCAAGAGTTGTATATTCAATGCAACAATGTTTACCTATGTCAAATATACCAACTACGCTGGCTATTGTGACGGTGTCGTAAGTACAAGCATTGCCTGTTGTATGTCAACCTCAGGTTTCTCAAGTTGTAATGCAACAGCCTCTTGTCCCTACGACTCAACCACAATCACCAACTAGTGGAATGACACAGGCCCAAACAGGTACAATTACCCCTCATCTTGGTCAAACGGCCAGTATTGGACAACAACACATGGCTTCACAACCATGGTTGGTGCAATACCAATAGCCATAATTCCAACAAGTATACCAAGGATCTGAGCAACAAATCTTTGCAAATAATGGGTAGCCATATATTCAAAATGGTCAAAATCAACCATTCTACAATGGTTATGCCCATCAACCTTACCAAATTTACCAGCATCAAATGCATTATGCTGGTATGCAAAGACCAACTGCTCAGGCCATTCCATCCTATCCTGCGTATGCTTCGCCAAACCTGAATCAGCAGTTACCCTTCGTGGCAACTTTAGAGTTACCGGATCTAAATCGGCTAACAAACGATCCAATTGCTTACGCCCCTTGGTGGCCAGCAATTCTGCATAAACTTCCGTCAGATATTCCTAAATTTAATGGAAATCCGGGTGAAGACCCGTCGAATCATGTGATGACATTTCATCTGTGGTGTTCATCAAACACCCTAAACAATGATTCGATTAGGGTTCGCCTTTTTCAGAGGACGTTAACTGGTCCGGCAACAAAATGGTATATCGAGTTACCCAGAGCTTCGTTTGCCAACTTCAGTTCCCTAGCCACAACCTTTTTAACCCATTTTCAGTTACCGATAAGGTACGAAATGGGAACAGAACTTCTTACCAATTTCAAGAAAATAACGGCCACTCACATATCCAATCATATTCATGAGTGGCGACGTCGTCATAGAATGGTAAAAATGTATGATCCTGATCAGCTTTTAGCTGAATGGTTTATTAAGTCATTATTACCTTCCATTACAGAAGATGTGGCAAAAGGAGGAGTCGTCACTGAAGAGCAAGTTATTGCTCGTGCGCAATATTTAGACTTGATTTATACTCAGTCTGGCATGCTCTATGATAAAATCCCTAACGCTCCTAGACCGGAATTTTCCGTCCCTCCTCCTCCTAAATCGAACAATGACTCTCATGTCGGTGATGGCGTGATTGGTACGACAGACACGAAATCAACAAAGGCTACATCTAAAAAGGCCTGTAACATTTCTAGTAAAAATGCAAACGAACAACTTCTCGCCTTGGAATTAAATGCCGTCTCGACTGATAAAGCCAAAGAAACCAAGAAACTAGGAGGCAAGAAGAAAAAAAAGGGAAGAAGAAGAAACAGGAGGAATCATCACCTGAAAAATCTTCTGCAAACCCTTCTGGAGATAGGAAACCAAGTCGTCCATGTCTAATATGTGATGAGGATCATTGGACAAGAGATTGTCCATATAAAGATGAGCTTAGAAAATTCTTCAAGAATTCAAAAACCTCGATGGTATTGACTGATCCGTTTCCAATCCAGGAACAAATCTGGTTGTTAGTGAAAATGCTTTCCTATCCCAAGTGCTAATGTTGTCGGTTTCGAAACAGCAAAATGATGCTTTGATATCGACAAGGAATAAATATTACGGGAATCCACAGTTGTCGAACAACAAGGATAAATATCAACCTAGTAGTTCGACAACAACTTCGACAGAAGTTGCGCCGCCCATAATTCCAGAGCTAACAATAAAACCGCCAAAGGGAGTAGTACACAAGTCGACGTTTAATCCTCGTGCCATAGAAGCACAACATTATAATATAGTGGAAGATCTGGCCCAATCACCATCTGCTATGTCGACACTTGAGGTACTGCAAAATTTCCCATCCCAAAAGCATGCTTTATTATCAGCTATAGGTGGGATAGACCCAAAGGATTCTAATCTTGGGTCCTTTAATCACAAAGGATATGATCCTCAGTTACCGGCTCAACTAGCTTTCCTCATTCAGGTGAAAGCCCTCAAAAAAATTATTCATCGAACAATTATTGATGAGGGGAAATCTACATGTATTATGTCGATGAGTTGGTGGAAAACTTTAGGATCCCCAACCTTGTCATGATCTTCGACGACATTAAAAGCATTTGATGGACGAACATATACCCCATATGGTATTCTAAGTAACTTTCAAGTTGAACTAGGGGGAAAAAAGTAGAAATAGATGTCAAAGTAATCGACGGAAACCTCGATTACAACATCCTACTGGGAAGACCATGGATATATGCTATGGCTGCGGTTGTGTCAACCTACTTTAGGAGGATTGCATTTCCTTTTAAAGGAGGAATTACAATCTTCGACCAACAAACATTTCTCCCCAATAGTTCCCAAGTTATGGGAAGCATTCCGATGATCCATGGAAGCACCCATTCGCTCCAAAATATCGGTGTAGGCCTACTAAAAGACCCTATATTAATGGGGACTTTTGCCCTCCCGCCTCCAATCAATCTGGCGGAAGTGGAAACAGTAGGAACCTGCAATATGATATATTCCATTCAAAAGATCTCAGAAAACGATATTAACATGGATCATCTGTAGGTATTGCCTCCAAGCCAAATAGAAATATTGTAGCAATCAATGCTTTTGGCATGGAAGGCAAACCCAAATCAACGCTCATCAAGCATTTGGATAGATAGGTCTAAGGAATATGACACCCCTTTAGATCCTTCGTCGCAAGTGCATCACACTGACGAAGAAATTGTTCAGTCAATGATAACTGACGAGGCACCATGGGAAGATTACCACCATCGTTCCCACCTTCCGGATTTTCAAGAAGATACTCCTGATGACCTTCATCATCCTACAGTTTTTTATTTCCTATCAAATACTGTAAAAACGGTGGATTCCGAACGAAACTTGTCCAATATTGAAGAGACTATCGCCATAAATATCTCGACCAAAACGGATGTTGTAGAGAATATTTATGTTGGCAAATGTTGTTCTCCTTCAGAACTGGAAATATATAACGCTCTTTTTCACGAATTCAGAGATGTCTTTTCTTGGTCATATGATGAAATGCCAGGCATTGACTCGAGTATAGTTGAACATGAAATCAAGATGTATCCAGATGTTAAATCGGTACGACAATGGCTACGGCAGGTGAACCCCAAGAAAGCCGCTACCATCGAGGAAGAAGTTGAGAAACTTCTCCATGCTGGTTTTATTTACCCGGTTCCTCTAACCGATTGGGTATCGAACATTGTTGTTGTGATGAAAAAACAAGGAACGATTAGAGTGTGCGTCGATTATAGGGATGTAAATCAAGCTTGTCCGAAAGACAACTACCGTACACCCTTTATTGACCAGATAATTGATGAATGCGTTGGATGTGAAATATTTTCATTTATGGATGGATTCTCCGGGTATAATCAAATAAATATCTGCCCATAGGACCAGTCAAAGACTGCATTTATTTGTCTGTGGGGCACATTTGCATATCTTAAATTACCCTTTGGTTTAAAGAATGCAGGGGCAACATTTCAGAGGGCAATGAATTATCATGCCTTCTATGACATCAAAAACATCGTTCAACCATATTTCGACGACCTTCCGGCTCATTCGTGAAAGCAGACCGATCATCCGTAGCATTTGAGAGCAATATTTCTACATTGCCGACACTACAAGATACGACTCAATCCACACAAATGTGTGTTCTGTGTCAATTCTAGTCGTTTGCTTGGCTTTGTAGTCTCAAAGGACAGGATTCATCTCGACCCATGTAAGGTTCAGGCAATCATATTTTACCTCCACCTTCAAATTTGTTTCAGATTCAGAACTCCAAGGGAAAGAAAACTTTCTGAGGAGGTTCATTCCAAATTACGCCGAACTTGCTAAAGGTTATACACGTCTATTGAAAAAAGAAGTACCCTTCGTCTGGGATCAGGTTGTGCAAGCTTCCTTTGATGCTTTAAAAGAATCCCTAATGAAAGCATCATTAATGTATGCTCCTGATTATCAAAAAGACTTTAACCTGTATCTGGCTGCAGCGGATACAACTATTGCAATGGTTTTAGTTCAAGAAGACAACGGAATTGAGCATCCTATATATTATTTGAGTAGGAACTTAAATGATACAGAAAGCAAGTATTCCTATGTTGAAAAGCTGGCTCTCGCAGCTGTTCAAGCCATACAGAGACTTCGACACTATGTCCTCTTTCGAAAAACTACCATTTTATCAGATTGTAACCCCATGACTTATATATTGTCGCGACAGTTGCTAGGGGAAAATATTCAAAATGGATAGCAATTCTTCAAGAGTTTGATCTGGAATTTGTAAAATCCAAATCAAAGAAATCCCTGGTTTTCGCAGAATTACTATGCGATCTCCCATCGTCGTCCAACGATGAAACATCCGAAGAAACCATCGTGGATGAATCTTTGTTTCTAATATCTTCAAGCAATACGTGGTATGGATATATAATCATCTATCTCCAAACCCAAAAATATAGGTCTAATACCTCCCGCTCGGAACAAAAAAACGTATTAGATACCAATCAAAAGACTACATGATCGTCGGTGATACACTTCACCGTCGTGGTGTCGATACAGTTCTGAGGAGGTGCCTCACCCATGAGGAGACCGAAAAAGTCCTGAATGATTTCCATTCAGGCGCGTGTGGAGGGCATCAATCTGGTTACGCTACAGCGCAAAAATTTTTACGAGCAGGATACTTCTGGCCAACAATGTTCAAAGATTGCATAACCGCAGTCAGAAGTTGCCATGCATGTCAAATTTTCGATACCAAAACCAGAAAACCACCCGCACCCATGCAACCGATAGTTGTTGTTGGGCCATTCACCAAATGGGGCATTGATTTCATGACATGTAACCCCACCTCAACAGGGGGGCATGGGTATATCATAGTCACAGTAGACTATTTTACCAAATGGGTTGAGGCGATGCCTAGATTAGATAACACTGGTGCAACAGCTGCCCTTTTCTTTTTCAATCATGTAGTCGCCAGATTCGGTGTTCCACAGGCTATAGTCATAGATCATGGATTTCATTTTTGCAATCACATGATGATTGAATTGGCTGCAAAATTAGGGTTGTCTCACGACAGCTCTACTCCGTATTACCCGCAGGCCAATGGACAAGTTGAAGCAATCAACAAAGTCCTGAAGTGGATGCTGCAAAGGATGATTGGAGTCCACAAAAGGAGTTGGAATCTAATCTTGTACTCAGCCTTGTGGGCATACCGAACATCGGTAAGGAATGCAACCGGGTTTACACCCTTTCAACTAGTGTATGGGCTAGAAGCAATCTTACCAGTTCAGTGTGAAATCTCGTCTCTCAAACTCGCAATCGACCTTCTCCCTGGAACTTCAGAAGAGGAGGCTCGTTTCTTGGAACTAATCCAACTAGATGAAACCCGTTGTGATGCCGCTTTGGCTAACGAAGCCCATAAGAAACGAGTCAAGGAACAGTTTGACAAAAATGTCAAACCCCGTTTCTTCTCAGAAGGTGACTTGGTCTTACTTTATGACCAGGAATCCGATAAATTTGGAGTAGGTAAGTTCAAGTCTTTGTGGATGGGCCCCTATATTGTTAAGCATGTATTAGCAAAAGGAGCCTATGAGTTAATGGATTACGATGGGATTCCACTGGCGCAACCCCGTAACGGGTTGTACCTTAAGCATTACTACGCATGATTCAGTGTGGTAACTCATATGATTTTGTTACATTTTTGTTTTCGCTAAGAGTAATTGTTTTGGTCAAGTAATCCACTTTTTACATTTGTCACAGATGTCGAACCTATTGGAAACTTTTGTTGGATATGTCGACAGAGCTAGTCGTAGTTCGCGGAACCTAGTTAGTAAGTTTCAGAGGGGTATGTATTGGTTGGTCAACAAATAAAATCGCTGAATATAGCGTGTTTATAGAACTCCTCTCTGATGCCATCACACATGGCATAAGCCGACTTGTCGTCAGGATAGATTCACAGCTCGTCATACTACAACTCACTGGTATCTACTCCGTCCGAAATCCAACTATCTATCGCATGTTCCTAAGGGTCAAGATTTTGGAAAGGCAATTTGATTTTATTCAATATTAGCATATTTCCAGAAACTTAAACACATTAACAAACTCATTGGCAAATTATGTGTTAGATAGACATTTGCAACATTTACAAAAAGAAGCATTTCATCAGTATTTGCATCAGGATCATGTAACTTAACCAAAATAAAACTCTGAAAATCAAAAATATATATATAACTGTTTATGGTTTACACATAATTTTTTGTAACCAAGACAAAATTGGTCAAATGACCCAAAACTCAAAACGCTAGGGGGCACCCTAGTCTAATGATGCTGGTGATAACAAGTCACCGCCTGTGCAATCATGCGTAAAAGCCTAGTCCACCGACTCGGCACGCGGGTAGTATGTCACTGCAACCTTAGAGGCAGCTCGTCAGTCCTCACGTCCGGAATATCAAGAGTGAGGCCTTCGACCTGATCCTGCAATGCTGAAAGAGTCTCAACCACATCAAGGTCGCGAAGGATAGCCCTTCCCACACCCTCTCCTACTGGAGTAGCAGCTGGCACTCTCAGGTGTACTACTGGCCGAACTAGTCCAACATCTGCATGAGCACATGAGTTTTGATTAGTCCTCATAGAAGAAAGCACAAGAACATTATAAAGAGGAACGATAAACAAATATATGGTCAGAGAATTTACCGATGACACCCCACTACTCGCCAGCTGGCAGTACCAAATCCGGATCACCCCGGAAATCCATACCAGCATATGGATACTCGGAAAAAACCATCTCCTAACGATTGAACCACTCGAAAAAGATATCAGAAAAGGAAACTTGGGACTGACAGCATGTCTGGCCATAAGGTCGACCCATCTCTGCATTCGTGGCTCAGTCGTTGGAGGTAAACCAAGTGAAACACACTGCGGTTGCATCAGCGGGATCTTTTCCAAGGCAAAAGCTGTCAAGATAGAACATATCCAAAGTTCTTCAATCTTCCATTTTTCACCTTGGTCAGTTGTTCTTTCACCACGGAGAGTATTGCATCACACCAGTTGAACACCTTTGGTTCAAGGCATTCCAAGGCGTACTGCATATAAGACCTGTTAGCCACGTGAAGTGCCGCACTACCAGCCAGTGTAGCAAAAGTGAACAGAAGGGTCCTCAGGGACCTGTCAGTGACTTCTCAGATATTGATCTTGCTATCTTACTCAGCTGAGATCCCTCTCTGCAATACCTGCGAATGTAATCTCTCACAGATTCACCCCCACGGGCCGAACCTGATAATGAGATAGGGGCACCCCGCCTCGATAAGCTGGTCAGAAAATAGGTGTCCACGACAGTCAAGGGGATGGACTTGCCCCTAACCTGGAACACCTGGGTGGTAGGATCCCATGCATCGAGAAAATATTGCAACAAGTTGATTTGTTTCCTCATGCAAGAGATGCGGAAAAACTTAAACAGGCCACAGTTCCGCAGTGCATTTACCGTAACCGGATCATGTATGGCAAGCATGTCCTCTTCTTCATGCTCATGTTCTCGCCATGTAACAGGCATTTTGCTCCAATAAATCTCTGAAACAAACAAGAGAAGAGTCAAGATCCTAATTTGGTGAAGAACAAGCAAAAATTTCCATGAAAAATTGTGCATAAATTGCCCTCTTTGCGCCCATCGCACCCCCAGCAGTGTTCAAGGTGGGATGCATGCTGACTGGCCAATGGCCAAGCCAGCAGGCATCGCACCTTTCGATATAGAAGAGTTTCGATGGATCCAGGGAGATTTTTTCAAACCCCAGAGGCTCAGAAAAACCAGAAAACATGCTCAGAATTCAAAAAGGAAAGGATGAAATTAAAGAGCTCAGGTTTAGCTCCTACCTGGTCCAGATGGTGCCGATAATCATCCACAGAATCTCCCAGAATTAGCTAGTGAAAATCAAGGGGGAAAGCACCTCCAAAGCTCCAACAAACCAAAGTTCAAATGAAATGGTAAAATGAGAGGTAAAAAGCACTTTTAAATTACTTTTCATGTAATTCAAGTAAAATATTAGTGTTCTAACTCATTTTTCGAACATGTATTGTTCGTTTCTAACTAGTTTGATGAAGCAATTGAGCAGGCAATATAACCTTTGAAGGAACGAAGTTGTCAATGGTAAAAATCAAGATAATCAATGACCATTATATCGAGCAGTTTTAACGCGGAATTCAAGCTCGTTAAAAAATAAACATAAGCAATGAGCAAATGTTCCCCCAGAGTTTAAGTTCATTTAAAAAATGAACCATTTTCCGGTAAATAGCCTTCATGAATGTATTGTCATCAACCTTTGAAGCCTTGGTCATGTTCTCCTCATCACCTCCACTCTGTATTGGCCGATCATCCACCACCATCTGATTATTTACCCTTTTTGAGGAACAGTTGCGAAGATTGATCCTATTAGCCATCCTTGTGACCCTGCTGTGATTGGAAAATTCCAAACCTTACCTGGAATCAGTTGCTACCTGAATTTATCACTCGTTCCTCGTAAAATATGAAAAGATTACCGAGCAATTGGCCTCTCCAGCTCGTTAAAGGGACCGGAAGTGCTATCCCTCCTTTAGATTTTAATCTTTTTGGACTTGAGGGATTATTACAGAAAAAGATCGAGCGCGTGTTTTGTTCGGCTCGTTAAAAGTACTGAAAATTCATCCCTTTTGTATTGTTTTATAATTTTTCAGACTCAAGGGATTATATGACGAAAAAGGATTATTGGAGTTTTCTTTACGTCCCTTTTTAGACTCTCTAAAATTGAAAAGGACCGAGTTATCCTTGTTGTTAAACTCGTTAAAACCAAATAGTGACAAACTTGTCCATACAGACAAGAACGAGTTTCACTATCGCTAGGCTCGTTAAAACATAGCGATGGGTTTGCCCGAAGGGAAAATTATAGAACAAGCATATGTTATCATCCTCAAGCTTGACAAAAATAAAGAGGTACTGGTCAGCAATGACTAGGGAAAAATTGGGAAGAAAACTTAAAGAAACTTTATTGGTAGCAAGTCGCTCTTGAACATGACACTTTCACTCTGCATCCGAGTCGAGTTGGGTTGTTCTGTTCACCGGTCATATCACCATGGGTCCATCACACCATCCATATTTGGGGTTAACACTAATAATCCATCATGTCAATGTCGCCGATATGTTCAAGAGAAGTTGCTCAGAGAATTAACTTGTGTCTCATCCACTGCAATACATTTACACTCCATTCTTTCATGACCGCCACCCTGAACCTTATATCACCAGATCGTTTTCACCTCCATTAAAATCATTTGCTCCGTTCCATGTCATCGATATGGGATTCACTAAGGCCCTCCTATGACGGATCGCTTCTTGTCGACATCAGCTCATTGTCCAATAAGTCGACCTAGGAACAACCCTTTCAGTACTTTGAAACTTGCATGCCTCAATGGCAAGTTTCTCACTTCTGGCGACAGGTTTACATCAATGGCCTTCGACCGAAAGATTTTGCCTGGTGTTCGATGCCAAGTCCCTTATTCACACCACGTAAATTGTACTATAGTACCTTGAGGGTCATCATCATTATCAGTTATTCCTCTCGCGCCTGTTAACAGCTTACAGCATTGGCTGGTAATCAGGTGATGTCTTTCCATGTTCGAATCCAGAACATCTCTCACATGGATCGACTTGTACTTTGAGTGAAGATCGAATGAGATTGAAGACCCCGGATCTAGCTTCATCCATTCGGGTTGCGATATATATTCAGGAAAATAAAGACATCAAATGTACATCATTACTGCACAGATAATCATCCAATCCAAGGGATGATGGCTCTACCAGAATCATCAGTCTACACTCAGACGATTTTCTGTCTTATGTACATGAAAATGAATTTATAAAGTTGAGCATGGGAATGCCTGCCTCAGCTAGACCATGAAAATATTATGAAGATAATGTATTGTATTGTATCTTATTACAGGTCGCCTTCTAGCTCGAAAAAACTTCAGATCCTCATGATAAAGCATTTCACCCGACATCAACAGATTAACGACCTCATGCTTTAGGGGGCAACTGTTATAGAAATTTTTGGGCACTGCAACCTCAATCATAAATGTCCATAAAACAAGGGCTCTTAAGTCCCTAAAATTTTTGTTCCAACCTCTAAAAGAACAAGGTCAACTGATTACATCTTCCCCCAAAAGTTATCCACGAAAAACTGCTCAGAACTGGACAAAACTGGACCATCTCACCTGCTCCATTGTCAAAGTGCGCTGCATCCCACCTAAATACACACGGGAGGTGCGATGAATACTGAAAAGCCCTTCTATGGGGTGCGATGGGCGAGAGTGGACAAATGGCAGGGTCAATCTACAAGGTGGAGGATCATGGAATCTTCCAGAAACTTCTCCTGTGATACTTGCGTCTCTGCATTCGCCCAGGGATGAGTAAGAGATCATCAATATCCAAGTGGAATCAAGAACTATCAAAGAGAGGACACTAATCAAATCTCAAAAGTTGACTCACCCCCCTTGCAAACATCTATATATGGATCCCTCATCCCAGAGATCCAAGAGGCTGGAATTTTGTATGTTGTAAGGAAGTGCTGCTGGTTTCTTGGTGCAACATCATAGTGTTGGGTGATCTAAGCTTTTCATGATGTGAAGAAGGGCTTTCTTGCTGAGAGGATGATGCTGGGTCAGAGCAATTGGTTGTAATCCTCTTTGCTATTCTTGATTATTAATAAAGCTATTCGAGTTTTCCTCCACATTCTTGTATGATTGATGATATATGCATTTGTGTGGTCAATATATATCTGGTCCTATATTGTTTATGATAGTAGATCTCTATTCTTGGATAGTGTTATGCTGCTTTGATTCTACAGGTACTCTTTGAAGCTCAGTAAACGAGGAAGCAAGCAGCAAAGACCTACCAGAAGGGAGAGGAATCAAGCAAGGAACCAAGCGCAAGACAGAGGTTGGTCTCCTTCTTTCCTCTCTTATCTACTTCTCATAAAGGAAAACGAAAGTGGTTTAGTTTGTTTGTTTCTAAGGTAGCTACCAGCCTTAGTGGGACTAGCAACTCTGCATAGACACTAGATTTCCCGATAACACTAATCACACATATAAACACACTAGGAACCCTCAACTGGTAAGCACTTTGCACAACAGAAATATTCATCAGTGAAATAGATTAAGTACACATAGATTTGAGCACAAATCTTGATTATTTTATTAATCCATCAATAAAAGAATCATGGGGCTCCCATGCTAGGGTTCATGGCTCTTGATCACTAGTACAACTAGTATACATAGTATAAAAAACTAGGGATTGTGATCTACTTCTTCTAATATACAATTGCCAAAAGATACAAGGATAAATTGTTAGTGTTTGATGGTTGGGTAGCATAAAATAGGTTATTCTAGTCTTGACTTTGGTCAAGGAGGATTAAAAACACAAGAGCTCTAGAACCCATTAAAAGTTTAAGGAGAAAACACCTAGAGTTGACTCAATTAAGTTAATTAGTTAATAATGAAATATTTCCTAAGTATAACTTAGGAATTTAAGTGATTAATTAACATGAATTAATTGGGAAAGGTGATATTTCTCTAAAACCTCACATAGATCGACTCAAACATGATCTTAGCGATTGATGAGGATTTAATCATTGTCGTTGGTGAGCCAATAAGAGATTATAATAGGAGGTTGATGGTGTTGGAGATAGACACACTTGGTGATTGAGTCCCTTGGGAATATCAAGCTATCCAGTTATCGTGTTCAATGCAGAAAAAAGAGTTCGATCTAGAGAAGGGAAGCAGAGATAGAGGAGCAACAACAAAGTGATTCGGTGGAGGTTATCAATGCTGGAAGAGGAAGTAGAGAGAGGTCAAATTGTTCCATGCAGAGGTTACACATGGGCTTGCATAGAGCCTCAAGAGGGAAACTCAATTTAGTTGAGGAATATTTTGATTAAGTTGCTAGTGGTCAGGAAAATTCCCTGTAAACCAAGTGAATCACTTCCAGGGGAAGAGACAAGGAGGATGTCTGATTCGGATGGAGTTTTTGGTAGTGTGTATAAGATACTGCACAGAAAATTCACAGGGACATTAGATGCAAATCTTTCCAAGAGTCCATTTTTGAGCCGAGATTGTGGCTAGATTGTTTGTGGAGAGAGAAAAATTCTGTCAGTTAATTTTTCCAGGGGATTGCCAGGTTGGCATCCATTTTAATGTACTCAGAATTTCACTACTACATAATAATAAAACCCTCATCTGCTACACTATTTTTCCCACATTGGGTTTTTTTGGGGACAACTGTCCAAAATGACTATGTCAAATTTTTGTGTGTGTGCTCTATATTTATCAGTTCCAATATTTTATCTTCCACAATATTTTTTATGGTGAAGAAATTACAATGTGAATTATTTGTTATTTTCCATAGCAAATAAACTACTTAATAATTAACCAATTAGAGGAATAATTTCTAGTTGTTGAATTTCAACAAAAAATTCACATGGTATCAGAGCAAAATTGATCAGATCAGACGCTTAGAGGCAAAAGGAAGAAATTGTGCAGATTCAGAGGGAGTCTGGAAAATCGATTTCTAGATTTGTGTAGAGCCAGCCAGGCAGTTTGAGTTGTTGGGCAGAGGGTTTATCTTTTCAGTGACAAGTTCCAGGAAAAATTCAAATTGCCTAGGAGCAATTCCAATAAGTAGTAGGTGAGAAGATAAACATTTTCGCAGCTGGGCGCAGTTGATTTTGTTGAAAATTCACAAAGTAGGATTAGTGTTGGGAAAGGAAGAGAAAATGCACACATAATTATACTTAGGATGTCTCAAGTAAATTATCCATAATTCTCAAAAATGACCATCGATAAATTTGATATTCAGGGGGCTACAGAATTAGCTTCCATATTGGAGGAAGAATTTTCTTGCTTGACTAGCTCAGCTTCACAGGGAGTCTGGTACATAAACAATGAAGCCTCAACTCACATGACAATACTTAGAGAATATTTCTCCAACTATAATGAGGAGAAAATGGAGTTATAGATAACAATGGGAAATGAGACGAAATACACTCGAGGGGGGGAGGTACATTGACATAGATAAGGAGTCAGGAGAAGGCACATGTGTTACAAATGTATTGCATGTGCCAAGATTTGGTATGAACCTAATTTCAGTATCCCAATTACAGCATAAGGGATATGATGTCCACTTTATAGGGAAGAAGGTGTTCATTAAACACCAAAATTGGAAAAGGGTGAAACAAATTTGGGTACGAAGAAACAGACTGTACAAGTTGTGGTTCGACTCTCCAATGGTGCTAGTTATTAGTGGCAGTGATAGTGGCAAAGACCTAAATGAACTATGGCAAAGGAGAATGGGACATTTACATTATGGAGCACTTGGAATTATTAAGGAGATGGTAACAAGCGCTATAGAATTAGGCATGAAACATGATGATGTGTGCAATGAGTGTGTGCTTGGGAAGTATTCCAAGGTAGCATTCCCAAGAAGTGATAACAAATCAGATAGTGTGTTACAGCTTATACACTCAGACATTTTTGGTCCTATTTCCACTAGATCTCTTAGAGGGTACAAGTACTTCATCACCTTTATTGATGATCATTCCAGGAAAACCTAGATCTATTTTCTAAAGACCAAGGATGAGGTCTTCGATCACTTCAAGGAGTTTAAGGCTCTAGTGGAGAATGTGATGGGGAGGAAGACCAAGGTGCTTCGCTTAGATAACGAAGGTTTGTACACATATAGTGACTTCATAGGTTTGTTTGTGAAGGAAGGTATAAAAAGGGAGTGAAAAACTATGTACAACCCACAACAAGATGGGGTAGCAGAGCAGAAGAATAGGTCTATAGTTGGGGTTGCGAAGGAAATATTATAAAATCAAGATTTTCCCACATTCCTATGGGAAAAGGTATGAAACACGATATTTTATATTCATAATAGGGTTCCTCAGAAGGTGTTGGGGAAGATAAAACCAGAAGAAGTCTTCTTAGTGAAGAACTTAGTGTTATAGACATATTTGGGCACTGCAACCCCAATCTTATATGTCGATAAACCAAGGGCTCTTTAACCCATAAAAGTGTTGTTTCATACCCTAAAGGATCATAGTTAACTGATTACATCATTCCCCAAAAGTTCCACTTGAAAAACCACTCAGAATTGGCCAAAACTGGACCATACTAATTGCCCCACTGTCAAGGTGTGATACATACTAACTTCTACACTAGCCAGGTGTGATGCATACTAAAAATGCCTTCTATAGGGTGCGATGAGCGAGGATGGACAAATGTCTGAGACATTTTGCTAAATGGATGCTCATGGAATCTTCCAGAAACTTCTCCTATGACACTTGCCTCTCTGAATTCGCCCAGGAATGAGTAAGACATCCAAGAAATCTCCAAGTGGAACCAAGAACAACGAGTGGAATGACACTAATCAAAAACCTAGAGATGACTCACACCCTTACATACATCTATAAATGGATCCCTCATCTGAGAGATCTAGGGGCTGGAATTTGGTAATTTGTAACGAAGTGCTAATAGTTTGTCTTTGAGAAAAGGCATTGTATTGTTGGGTGATCTTTCTTTTCATGAGGTGAAGAGGGATTTGTAGCTGGGAGGATGATGCTGGATTAGATAGCTGGGTTGTAATTCTCCCTTCTATTATTAATAAAGTTCTTTGAGTTTTCCTCCATACAATCGTGTATTTGTGAATGTTGTTATTTGTGAATGCCATTGTATGATCAATGTATTTTTGATTCTACATTGTTTATGATATAATAGATTGAGATGCTTTGATGGTGTTTTGTTACTTTGTCTCTACAGGTATTCATTGAGCGAGATAAGTAGGAGAAGAAGTGCAAGCTCTATCAAGGGAGAGAGAAATAAAGCAAGGAGTCAAGTGGAAGATCTAGGTTGGTCCCTTTGCTCCTCCCTTATCTATCATATATAAAGGAAATCACAAATTGCTTTGATTGTTTGTTTCTAGGATAGCTACCAATCCTAGTGGGACTAGCAGATCGAAAAGACACTAGTTTTCCCGAAAACAAAATGGCGACTCCACTGGGGATCGAATAGTTTGTTTGTTTGTTGTTGATTTTTTGTTTTATAAACTATAGATGGAGCCTGAAGTTAGCCAAGTAGCCTTCGAATTGCTCTTGCTCTGCAATTGCAAAGTAGATGAATGCTGCTTCAGTCAATCTCCGGCTTAGTTTATGATTTGAACATTTGACTTACAAGCATTCTAGATTCATTTTTGGCAGCTCAATAACCTCCCAATATTATACCCCTGTACTTTGTTCTTTACTGTCCATAATAGCTCAATTTAACTCACCGAATTCAGCTGCAAATTTGAGCCAAAACCCACCTCAGTTTCCCTGCCTAGCCCATCACACTGTCTATCACTGGAAGCCAGTATGCATCGCACTTCCTAAGTGTAGCAGGTGAGATGCATCCCTGTTTCTATGAAGCACAGTGCGATGACTGAGTAGTCCTATCTCTCTCCTTGAAATTTGGGTTTTTTGTCCTTGTTTTCAGCTCTGTTCAATTGTTTTGCTGCTTATGAACAATATCTCATTGTTGAAGCCTTCTTGCTTTACATAGTTCATCCTCCATTGATTAGTATTAGAAAAAAAATTTATGTATTTGTCCATCATTTGCAATCCTTTGTCAAAAATTTACTTAAATCGAACTGTCGTTTTGGTGCAAAAAAGTGTCGTAACTGTCGTTTTGTATCAAAAAAGAGAAGTGTTGTTGAGTCTTCCTTCCTTGGATAGTCGATTGAACTTTTTGTCATGTATTTGATTTGATTTGTTGATATCTTGAAGTGTTGAAAGCATTCTCTATTCGAAATTGAAAAGTGTCGTTTAGTCTTCCTTTCATTTTGAAGAGAAATTATCGAAATGTCACTTTGAAGAAAATATTTCAGATCTATACTTAGTTTTCCTTTTGGCATTCTTCACATTAAAGGGAACAAAAAAAAATACATGCATTTGCATTTGAACTTAGACTGTGTGCAAAAATGATTTAGGAAAAGTGCATTTAGTGTGTGCTCTTTGCTCTCTATTTGAAAGAATCGTAACATTCTTTCCCAAGTAGCTAGGATTTTCATTGCTAAAAATAAACAATGAATGTTTATCATTTTAGATTGCATATTTAGGAATTTTACATCTACATCATGCGGTGAACCTTGAAAGATAAACTTATAAGCAAGATCAACTCTAAAATAAATTTCAATGAACTTAACAACACTTTGGAACCTAACACAACACATCTATAGGTCTAGGCTAGATACGTGTTTCGGCGTCGTAAAATCTAGTAACTATTGTTTGCATCGAAGGTTGGGTGATTCCTCCTCTTTGATATGACAAGTGCTAGTACCGACTTGTGCTCCCCGTACCGTCGAGTATATATTGGGAGGCCACAATAGGCTTATATCCTTTATCCGTAGGAAGCTGTGTCTGCTGCCCTATCGATCGCAATGCACAGAACATAGCATTCGGGAAGATTGACTACCGTACATAAGTCCTTGGTAATTTCTCTTTAATTTATCACCAAGGTGTATTTTGCAGTTTTGCAATTGGTTTGATAATCCCTCTGTCTAAATCTCTAGAGTAGTCACTTTTGTTCCTTTTCGACTCCTTAAAAGAAAAGGTCCATCTGAGCAGTTTTCACTTCAGGCTCATTAAAAATCGAAGGGGACTAGAGTCATCTTTAGCTTTTTCTCGACTCTTAAAAATTGAAAAAGCAAAGTTGTGTCAAAGCGTCATCAAAATTTATTTAAATTCGGAATAAAATTTTTACCCTTAATTTTGAGTTGATCTAGTAATCAGCAATCATGGAGGAAAGTCAATCAAAACCCTGTCGTTCGCGGAGATTAGCGAGTCAACCATCTTTGACTCCAGAAACGAAACCATTCCGGGAAAAACGGTCTCGTTTAACTGAGTCCAATTCACCTGATTTATTTGAAACTTGTGTTTCAACATCGTCAGAGACTACTGTTACTCCGATCATTTTTGGTACATCTGCCTTGAGAGAATGAATTCCACAGTTGCAAGAGGACATTAGAATTGATCCTAGTGTAACGGTAGACACTTCTATACCTGAAACAGCTCCAGATAGAGCTAATCCAGAGACTGAAGTTCACTTACCTGAACATATGGAATTTGCTTTCCAGAATTCAGAAGGTGTCATCCCTCCAGTCTCTGTCACTGCAAAAGCAATACCTACTTCGGATCCACAAGTATTTTAAGGACCTGACGGTCTACCTCTTACCTGGACCGATTGCAAGAAAAGAGATAGTAGAGGATCTTCCATCCAATACCCCTTTGCATTTTGGAACTGGGATTCACTTATATCCTTCTAATCCCAAAGTTATTTCTTTTAATCATCCTTCATCGGAAGTTCCTGTCGAATCGCTATAAAATATTCTTGATAGACTAAATATGTCTGAACAACCATCAACATCTAGGGCTGTATCATCCGATACAGCTACAACAGAGCTTCCTGTTGCCGTTCCTACAATGTTTGCTGTTATACCATTTGTCCCAACTAGTTACCAATCATAAGCTGGAGTCCATTCAAGGACTATTTCGACGACATGGTATGTTCCTATTTGTTCATCCAGAATCCCATCTGGTATTTCTTATGTTGAACTCAGCGAATTGATCATGTATGCCAATATCAATTTGGGCAGTCTTGTCTTCAAAGACTGATATATGCTTTGAACACTGGATTGCCGCCATATGGAGGGTAGTATGCTTTTTCATTGTTCCCTCCTAGAGAACAACCTTATGAGAGTTTACAACAAAATTCAGGTCAAGCTGGAATTACATCCAGCAGTTGGGTACCAATACTGCCTCAACAACCAAGGGTTGTATATTCAATACAACCGACCCAACCTATGTCAAGTATTCCCACTACACCTGCTATTGTGGCTGTGTCGCAAGTACAAGCATTTCCTGTTGTGTGTCAACCTCAAGTTTCTCAAGTTGCAATACAACAACGTCTTGTCTCTACAGCTCAATCACAACCTCAGGTTAGTGCTTCCTTACCTGGAATGACTCAAGCCCAAACGGGTATGATCACTCCACATCTTGGTCAATCTTCCAGTATTGGGCAACAGAAAATGGTCCAGCAACCATGGCTGGTACAATACCAACAACTGCAATTCCAACAAACCTACTGAGGACCTGAGCAACAAGGCTTTGTAGGTAATGGACAACTGCATTTCCAAAACAGTTATCAACAACAATACTATAATGGTTATGTCCAACAACCTTATCAAAGTTACTAGCATCAGATACATTATTCTGGTATGCAAAGACCTACTGCTCAGGCGGTTCCATCTCATCCTGGGTATGCTTCACCTAACCTGAATCAATAGTTACCTTTTGTGGAAACTCTAGAATTACTTGATTTGAGCAAGCTTATAAATGATCCAATTGCTTACACCCCTTGGTGGCCAGCGATTCCTCGTAAACCTCCCTCTGATATTCCTAAATTCAATGGAAATCCAGGTGAAGATCCATCGAATCACGTAATGACCTTTCATTTGTGGTGCTCATCTAACACCCTAAATGATGATTTGATTAGGCTTCGCCTTTCTAACAGAATGCTCACTGGTTCGGCAGCAAAATGGTATATTAAATTGCCTAAAGCTTTGTTCGATAACTTTGGCACCCTTGCCACTACCTTTTTAACCCATTTTCAGTTACCCATAAGGTACGAAATGGGGACAGAACTCCTTAACAACTTTAAACAGACAATAGCCACTCACATATCTGATCATATTCATGAGTGGTGGCGTCTTCGTATCTGATCATATTCATGAGTGGTGGCATCGTTGTCGAATGGTAAAGACATATGTTCCTAATTAGCTTCTAGCTGAATGGTTTATTAAGTCATTATTTCCCTCTATTACTGAGGATGTGGCTAAGGGAGGAGTTGTCACTGAAGAGAAAGTCATTGCTCGTGCACAATATTTAGACTTGATCTATACTCAGTCTGGCATGCTCTACGACAAAATTCCTGACGCTCCTAGACCAGAATTTTCCATTCCTCCCCCCCTTAAATCAAACAAGGACTCTCATGCCAGTGATGGCATGATCGGTACCACAAGCATGAAAACTGCAAAGGCTCCATCTAAAAAATCCCTTGCAGTTTCTAGTCAAAAAGCAAATGAAGAACCTCTTGCCTCAGAGATTAATGTCATGTCATCTAACAAGGGCAAGAATCCAAAGTAACCAGGGGGCAAGAAGAAAGAGAAAAATAAAAGGAAGAAACAGGAAAATTCACCTCTTGAAAAATCTTCTCAAAACCCTACCGGGCAAAAGAAACCTTGTTATCCATGTTACATATGCGATGATGAGAATTTCACGAAAGATTGTCCACATAAAGCTAAGGTTATGAAATTTTTAAAGACTTCAAGTACCTCAGTTGTGTTGACTGATCCGTTTCCGAGCCCAAAAACCAATTTGGTTGCTATCGATCATGCTTCCCCATCCCAAGTGCTTATGCTATCCATATCAAAACAGAAAAATGATGTGTTGATATCAAAAAGGAATAAAGATTATGGGAATCCATTGTCGTCGAACAATAAGGCTACAGATCAACCCAGTAGTTCGACAACAACTTTGCCTGAAGTTTTTTCGCCCATCATTCCTAAATTAACAATAAAGCCACCAAAGGGAGTAGTACATAAATCGACATTTAGTCCTTGTGCTCGAGCTGCACATAATTATAATATAGTGGAAGATCTGGCACAATCGCCATCCGCTATGTCGACAATTGAAGTATTGTAAAATTTCCCCTCCCAAAAGCAGGCTTTGTTATCAGCAATAGGTGGGATTGACCAAGGGGATTCCAATCTTGTGGCCTTTAACCATAAATGATATGAACCTCAGTTACCGGCCCAACTCGATTTCCTTATACAGGTAAAAGCCCTCAATAAAACTATTCATTGAACAATCATTGATGAGGGGGCATCTACCTGTATTATGTCAATGAGTTGGTGGAAAAGTTTAGGCTCACCACCCTTGTCACGATCATCAATGACATTAAAAGCATTTGATGGAAGAATATACACATCATATGGGATATTAAGTAACTTGCAAGTTGAACTGGGGGGAAAGACAATAGAAATTAAAGTCGAGGTCATTGATGGAAACCTTGACTACAATATCTTGCTAGGAAGGCCTTGGATTTATATTATGGCCGTCGTTGTGTCAACATATTTTAGAAAGATTGCATTTCCCTTCCAAGGTGGAATTACAATCGTTGACCAACTAACCTTTTTCCCCAACAATTCAAAAGCTTCTGGAAGCATTCCATTGATCCATGGAAGTTCTCAATCACTTCAAAATGTCGGAGTAGGTCTCTTAAAAGACCCTTCCTTAATGGGTACTTTTTCCCTCCCGCTTGCAAGTAATCTAGCAGAAGTGGCCATAGTGGAAACCTGTCATATGATATCTTCTACATCATCAAAGATTAAGAAGAACTATGACCATTTTTATAGTGTGGATCACCGCAATTGAATCAACAACCAGTTGACACTGAAGTTGACCCTTCTCCTTCTTCTTCATTTCTTTTTCCCTCCCCTTCTTCCTCTTCGCTTGGTGAAGATAGCGATGCTTGTAACCAAGTGGCTGGGAAGAAGAAGAAAGGGAAGGAGAAGAAGAAGAAGAAGCCAATTCAGCAAGGGGGCAACCAAGCAGCATCTAGTTGAAAAACTGATTGACATAACTGAACCGTCAGTTGAAGCACCTATCGTCGAAACTGAATCTTCTGAGTCCATACCAAACCAAAGTCAACAGGTCGAAATGGTAGTCAACCTAGTTTTGCCTTCAGAAGGTCCACCTTCAGATGATACCACTCCAAAAGAGAGTAAGAATGATACTGTTCAAATTCTTTTTGTTACTTCAGAGTTCGATGAACTTGGGGGCAATCCGCCTGTTCCTTCACAACAAGAAGAGAATCTCTCAGTTCCGGTGACTCAAGGGGTTAATTCAACCATTTATTTGATACCCCCTCTAAGCAGTCTGGTTACTTCCTTTGATTGGAATCGACTAGCAAGATCCCGCCTTCCTTCTAATGTACCATTCCAGATCATAGTACAAGTTTACAAAATGATCGTGTCTGGAACTATCATAGATGAAGGGGCTTCAGTGAGTATCCTTTCCTCAACTGCTTGGAAAGCAATTGGTTCACCATCGCTTATGCCTGTTACACAAAATTTTTCAGGCTTTAACAAAGGAACCACTCGACCATTAGGGATCCTTCCTAAGTTTCCGATAACTTTGAGAAGGAAAATTGTTCACTTGAACGTGATGGTGGTCCAAGGACAATTAGATTACAATCTACTCCTCGGACATGACTATGTTTACAACATGGAATCTATGGTTTCAACACTCTTTCAAGTGATGTGTTTCCCGCATGAAGGCAAAATTGTCACTGTTGACCAGCTTTCATTTCCCAGTTCAAACACAGCTTCAAGTCAAACATCATCCCTAAATGGTCCTTTTGCGTCGAGAATGTCTCTTCATCCTTCATTCCATCCACCTAATTATCGCAAGTAGTCTGGTGAATGTAATGAAGCTTAAGGGGCATGCACCCTTGTCTATTTTGGCAGACGAACCCAGCTGAAAATATAGGTTTCCCTGTAGGTTATGTGATTGGTCTGAAACATCATTCACTTTTGTCTGCGCTGCGGATGAAGCCAAGGAAGTGTTTTGTCTATTATGTGGATGAAACCATCCTACCATATGAATGTCCCTGTAAGTTAAGTGATTGGTCTGACGCACCACTCACCTTTGTCTAATTGGCGGACAAAGCCAAGGAAGTGTTTTTGTCTAACCACTAACAAAAAAAAACAATCCTGCTTAACCACAGTGATTCCCATATGGTTACTGGAGATCTCATTGCCTGGGGGCATGCAAACCTTTTTATGCAAGCGAAAAATGACCAATTTCATTTTTTAGCTTTTTAGCTTTTTAGTTTTCTAGTATTCCAACTTCATAGGTTAGGTGATTGGTATGATCCACCATTCACCTTCGTCTATGCTGCGGATGGAGCAAAGGAAGGGTTTTGTCTAAACTTTTGACCAAACCATCCTACCTAACCTCAGTAGTTCTAGTTTTTCTAGATTTTTTAGAATTTTAGTTTGGTCATTTCTTGCCTACATAAAAAGGCAATAAGCAATGTTTCTGCAAGGTTCAAGCTCGTTAAAAAATAAACCTGCCAAATGAGCAATGTTTCCGCAAGGTTCAAGCTCGTTAAAAAATGAACCTGCCATATGAGCAATGTTATCGTATGGTGCAAGCTCATTAAAAAATAAACCTACCACTGAGCATATGTTCCCCCAGAGTTCAAGCTCATTAAAAAATGAACCCACCTTTGATAAATAACCCTCATGTTTGCAATTATATCAGCCTTTTGAACCTTGGTTGTGTTTCCTCCATCACCTCCATCCGTTTGGCCAATCATACATTTCCACTTGATTGTTTACCATTTTGAGGAACAGTTGCGACAAGTGGTCTTGTTAGCCACCCTCTTCACATCACCATGTTTTGAGAAGTTCCAAGATTACCCAGAACCAGTTGCTACCCCGGATACCACTTGTTCCTCAAAAAACGAGTCCACTTTAAACCCTTTTTAGACTCACTATATTTTAAACTTTTCAGACCGGAGGGATTATCTCATGAAAAAGTTCAAGCGCTTGTCTTCTTCGTCTCGCTAAAGTGATCGGAAAAGTCATCCCTTTTGTATTATTTTAATCTTTTTCGGACTTAATGGATTATGCTACAAAAAATAAATACTGGGGTTCTCTTTTCGTCCCTTTTCAAACTCTCTAAACATGAAAAGATCGAGTTGTCTTTGTCATTAAACTCGTTAAAACCATAGCGACAAACTTGTCCACCCAGATAAGAACGAGTTTCACTATCACTAAACTCGTTAAAACATAGCAACAGGTTTTCCTGAAGGGAAAATTATAGAACACGCATATGTTATCCTCCTCAAGCTTGACAAAAATAAAGAGGTATTGGTCAGCAATGACTGGGGAAAAAGGGAAGAAAACTTGAAGAATTTTATGGTAGCAGGTCGCTCTTGAACATGACACTTTCACTCCATCACCATGATTTAGTTGGGTTGGGTTATTCCGTTCACTGGTCATATCGCCATTGGTCCTCCATACCATTCATCTTTTGGGGTTAACACTACCAATCCATCTCAGTGTCGCCAATATGTTCAAGAGAAGTCATTCAGATAATTCACCACCCATTCAATGCCTCATCCATTGCAATACCTTCAACCTCCATTTTTCATGACCGCCATTCCTGAACCTTGTGTCGTTGATCGTTTTCACCTCCAGAAAATCATTTGTTTCATTTCGTGTCATAGATGTGGGATACATTAAGGCCCTCCTACGATGGGTCACTTCTTGTCGACATCAGCTCATTATCCAATAATTTGTCTTAGAAACAACCCTTTCAGTACTTTGAAGCTTGCATGCCTAAATGGCAAGTTTCTCACTTCCGGCGACGGGTTTACATCAATGGCCTTCGACCGAAATATTTTGCGTGGTGTTTGACATCGGATCATATATTCACACCACGTGAATTGTACTGTAGTACCTTGAGGGTCATTATCATTGTCGGTGATTCCTCTCACCCCTGTTAACAGCTTACATTATTGGCTAGTAATCAGGCGATGTCTTTCCATGTTCGACTTCAGGACATCTTTTCACATGGATCGACTTGTACATCGAGCGAAGATTGAACGAGTTTGAAGACCCCGGATCTAGTTTCATCCATCCGGGATGTGATATATTCATGGATACAAAGACATCAAATGTACACAGAAGTTGCATAGATAATCATCTAAGCCAGGGAAGATGACTCTTCATATGAAGAATCATTCTGCGACAACGGACAATTATCTGTCCTATGTACATGAAAATGAATTTATAAAGTTGATCATGGGAATGCCCACCTCAGCTAGATCATGAAAATAATATGATGATGATGTATTTTATTGTATCTTATATAGGTCACCTTCCAGTTCGAATACCTTGGATCCTCATGATAAAGCATTTCACTTGACATCAAAAGATTTACGACTTCATGCTTTAGGGGGAAACTGTTATAGACATATTTGGGCACTTCAACCCCAGTCTTATATGTCAATAAACCAAGGGCTCTCTAACCCCTAAAAGTGTTGTTTCATACCCTAAAGGATCACAGTCAACTGATTACATCATTCCCCAAAAGTTCCACCTGAAAAACCACTCAGAACTGGCCAAAACTGGACCATACTGACTGCCCCACTATCAAGGTGCGCTGCATACTGACTTCTACACTAGCCAGGTGTGATGCATACTGAAGAGGCCTTCTGTAGGGTGTGATGAGCGAGGATGGACAAATTTTCGAGACATTTTGCTAAGTGGATGCTCATGGAATATTCCAGAAACTTCTCCTATGACACTTTCCTCTCTAAATTCGCCGAGGGATGAGTAAGAGATCCAAGAAATCTCCAAGTGCAACCAAGAAAAACAAGTGGAATGACACTAATAAAAAACCCAAAGATGACTCACACCATTACAGACATCTATAAATGGATCCCTCATCTGAGAGATTTAGGGGCTGGAATTTGGTAATTTGTAAGGAAGTGTTGATAGTTTGTCTTTGAGAAAAGGCATTGCATTGTTGGGTGATCTTGCTTTTCATGAGGTGAAGAGGGTTTTGATGCTAGGAGGATGATGTTGGATCAGAAAGCTGGGTTGTAATTCTCCCTTCTATTATTAATAAAGTTCTTTGACTTTTCCTCCATACAATCGTGTATTTGTGAATGTTGTTATTTGTGAATGCCATTGTATGATCAATATATTTCTGATTCTGCATTGTTTATAATATAATAGATCGAGATGCTTTGACGGTGTTTTGTTACTTTGTCTCTATAGGTATTCATTGAGCGGGATAAGTAAGAGAAGAGGTGCAAGCTCTATCAAGGGAGAGAGAAATCAAGCAAGGAGTCAAGTGGATGATCCAGGTTGGTCCCTTTGCTCCTCTCTTATCTATCATACATAAAGGAAATTGCAAATTGCTTTGATTGTTTGTTTCTAGGATAGCTACCAATCCTAGTGGGGCTAGAAGATCAAAAAGACACTAGTTTTCCCAGAAACACTTAGGAGTCAGCCACTTGAGGATATTTGGTAGCATAGCTTATTTTCATGTACCAGATGAGAAGCATACAATTTGGATCAAACTAGAGAGAGGGATAATTTGTTGGGTATAGAGAAACTTATAAGCCATACAAGATCTACATTCCTAACATCAAGAAGATTATTGTGAGATAAGACATGAAGTTTATGGAGGATAGAGCCTTTAAGTAATCTCACGAGATGACAACATGTGATCGAAGTGAGCTAACAAGGGCTCCATTGATTCAGTAACAGGGGCAGTTATAGGGGAAGCCACTAGGATTGTCACAAGCATAGTCATAGGGATCTAGTATAGTCACGAATACTAGCATATCCTCATGTGCAAGGGATCTAGTGATTTCACAAAAGATGGATCAACAGAGGCAAAATGAGGAGTTGGTAAATCCTCCCACCACTAGTGGCCGGACCAGTAGGCAAGTTCATCATACATTGAGAGATGCAGAGGATTTCATTAGAGCTCGCAAGACGAACAAGAGAGAATGCAAGCAACCAGATAGGTACCAAGCTATCAGGTGACTGCATAATATTGGGTGTGGGTAGATGCCATGGTAAAAGAGTATAGCTCTATCATGTCAAATGATGTTCGGGAGGTAGTGCCAAGGCCTATGGATATGTTAGTTGTGGGCTCCTGATCGATCTATAAGATCAATTATGTTACAGATGGTAGCATGGAGAAATACAAGGCTAGGTTCGTGGCAAAGGGGTATGCATAGAAAGAAGGGATAGAATATGAGGATACCTTCACCCCAGTTTCCATATATACTTCTATCGAGTTGGTTGTATCTCTAGTAGCACATATGGGATCAAAGACTCAACAGATGGATGCCAAGACTACATTCTTGAATAGGGTGATAGAGGAAGGAGTGTACACAAATAGTCAGAGGGCTTCGAAAGACATGAGAGGGGCACACACGTGTGCAGGATGAAGAAATATTTATACATGCTGAAACAGGCTCCCAGGGCATGGTATGGTGGGATTTAAAACTACTTACAGCAGATGGGATTCATCAAGAGTGACACATATCCCAACCTTTACTATTTGATGGTAGAGGGTGATCCACTCATCTTAGTGTTTTATATGGATGACCTCTTCTTAGCAAGGTCATCGTGGCTCATAGATGATTGCAAGAGAAACTCGACAACAGAGTTTGACATGAAGGATTTGAGGCTGATGCATTATTTCCTAGGCTTGGAAGTGTGGTAGAAGGATGCGGATATCTTCCTTGGTCAAGGGAGATATATTACAAATATTCTAAAGTTATTTAGGATGCAGGACTATAGACCTATGTATTCACCTATGATTACAAACTGAAGGAAGATTAATTCATCAAAGGATGAGGACTTTGAACCCACCTTGTATAAATAACTTATCAGTTCCCTCATTTCTCTAGTTAACACTAAGCCAGATGTTTGCTTTGCTGTCAACATTCTCAGTCAATTTATGGTGGGACTAAAGAGAGTGCATTGGACATCAACGACGAATATTTTGAGGTATTTGTGTGGAAAATTTGATTCTGGATTGATATATACTCAAGGTGATGGTGTCAATCTATGTGGATTCATAAATGCGGATTAGGTAGTAAGTTCAATGGATATGAAAAGCACCTAAGGGTGTTGCTTCAACGTTGGGTTAGGGATGGTTTCTTGGTGCAACAAGAAGCAAAAATCAATCGAATTGAGCTCTACAGAAGCATAATATATGGAATCTAGAATAACCACGTGTGAATCTATATGGCTTCGAAAGATGTTAGTGAGTTTATTCAGTTAGAGGTTGGAGACGACTAGTATCTACTGTGATAATAAGAGTTGCATTAGGCTCTTTGAGAATCCAATGTTTCACAATAAGTTGAAACACATAGACATTCGATATCATTTCATCAGAGATTGCGTGCAATCTGGAGTAGTCTAGCTACAAGTTCCCATAGAAGAGAAGGTTGTAGATATACTCAGAAAATATTTAGGTAGAGCTAAGTTCATCTATTTTAGGGAACAAATGGGTATAGTGGAGAACTCTTTTCAGTAGTAGGGACAAGAGTTGATTTAAGGATTTTTTTCTCAGTTGTAGTATTTATAGTAGTAACAGTAGCATGGGATCAGTTCCAGTGTGGTGCAGAGTTGGAAACATTATAGGGTGTGCAGTGTAGTGTCAACAGTAGCAGAGATGCAGACTGGTTCAACTCAGAGTAGCAGATGAAGAAAACTTGCGTGGTGACTTGGCGGGTAGTGAAAGGTTGTCACAGTTGTCACACATCAATAACGTGTATGGGAGGATGTTATGAGATCGTCTAGAACACCTTCCTCGCTAAGAGGGAGTGTTAGTTTTTTATGGTTGGGTAGCACCGAATAGGTGTTCTAGTATCAACATTAGTCAAAGAAGCTTAGAAACACAAGAACTCCAGAACCTAGAAAACATTTCTGAAGAAAACACCTAGAGATGACTTAATTAAGTTAATTAGTCAATAATTAAATATTTCCTTACTCTAACTTATGAAAAGTGAATAATTAACATGAATTAATTGAGAAAGGTGAGATTTCTCTAGAAACTGATATGGATCAACTCAGAGATGATTTTAGCCATTGATGAGGATTTAATCATGGTTGTTGGTGAGCCAACAAGAGATTATAAGAGGAGGTTGATGGGATTGGAGATAGACACACTTGGTAAGTGATTCCCTTGGGTAGATCGATATATCCAGTTGTTGTTTTCAATGCAAGAAGAAGAGTTAAAGCCATAGAAGAGAAGCAAAGATAGAGGAGCAACAACAAAGTGATCTAGTGGACGTTACCAATGCCGAAAGAGCTAGTAGAGGAGGCCAAATTGTTCCACACAAAGCTTGTGTAGGGGCTTGTGCAGAGCCTCAAAGGGTAGATCGATTCAGCTAGGGAAGAAGTCAATTCAATTGCTAGTGTTCAGAAAAATTCCTAGTAGGCCAAGAAAATCACTTCCAGGGGTAAAGATATGCAAGACATCTGATTCAAAGTGAGTTATAGAATGTGCGTACAAGAGACTACGTAGAGCTTGTGCAGGGTGGACACAGATATTTTCGAGATTGCGTTTATGAACCAAGATTTTGGTTGGATTACTTGTGGAGAGAGAAAATTATCTGAGTTGATTTTGCGAGAGGATTGCTAGGTTAGCATCCATCTTACTGTACTCAGAATTTCACTGCTGCATAATAATAAAACCCTCATCTGTTGCATAGGTTTTCCCACATTAGGTTATTCTAGGAAAAAAGTCCAAAATAGATGTCGTTTTTTTGTGTGAGTGCTCTATGTTTCTTAGTTACATTATTTTATCTTCCACAATATTTTTTCTATGGTGAAGAAATTGCAGTGTGAATTTTTCGTTATTTGTCGTAGTAATTAAATTGCTTAATAGTTAACCAATTAGAAGAATAATTTCTAGTTGCTGCATTTCAAGGAATCCCTTCTCCTTCATTACTTTCAGCCCACATTATCCTTTTTCACACACAAATGTTCACAGTGGCTTGATCCATCAAATGCACTGCATATTAGCCCTAGAAAATCACCAACTAGTCATAGTGATCCAACCCTTCTAGATCACTGCATACAAGCCCTTAAATATTAGTAACTCACATAGATATTGTTTCCATTATGGTTAATGTGTTGTCCTTGATGGAAAATTGCTTGAAAAATATGCCCTTGATGTCAACTTTCTTATAATATGATGATTATGAAACTAATGCATATATCAAGAATATTGGTATAGATATTACAGAGGATATGGGAGAAAATTGACAGGTAAGTCAAAGAATACATGGAAATTGTGAAGTTTGAGAAGTATACACAGTTCCTAAGAAGACGAGTCACGTACATATGCAGGTTATGTGAAAAAAATCATGTACATAATCTAAACCATGGAAAACAGAAAACTAGGAGCTATTACCATGGTAATCGCCCATAGTATTATGATGGCAATGCCTATTTGATCTTATCAAGCGAATACCATCAACATTATCAAAGGATTTTCTTGTGGTATTGGCAAAGGATTTGCCTATGGTATTGGCAAAGGATTTTCCTATGGTATTGGAAAAGGATTTTCCTATGGTATTACCAAAGGAATCGATTTTCCTATGGGAGCAAGGAGATGGCTCACATCTAAGAGACCTGAAAGTGAAGACTAATGGATATACTTGCTTGATCTGTTTATGTTTATATAGTTAATAGTTTTATATTTTTAGCTATGGTGATGGTATGATATGAATGTGTTTGTAGCAATATGTGACATTAACAGTATGTGCATTGATATTTGGGTTTGATAGATGTTGTGATTTGCAGTGAAGATTTGATTCAGTAGTTTAAGAACTATATCTAGGTTTTCTTCAAATATTGTCGTGTACATACGTGGATCTAATTCAATATTATCGTGTATAAATTCTGTGATAATGTATTCATTATGTTGAAATATATACATTGGTTTAACACATGATAAGCATGTATATACATAGGTCTACTTAATAATAATTGCATATACCTTCTCAGTTAAATTTGATCAGGGATTTAATTGTTGCTTGATAATGAAATTTGATGAGTTCTATTGTATTTGTTTCTATCTATTAATGATGTCTTGATCAAGATGGTTGTATATGTTTGGTTGTGCATTGATTTGATATGGTTGCAGTGGTTGGTTGAGATTTAGTTTAGTGATTAGTCAGGGGCTTGATGTTTTAGTGATTTAGCTGGTTTGGAGTGCTTTAGTGATTTAGATTTTGTGATTCAGTTTGGTATATTGGTTCGGACTTATTGTTGGTGTCAGTCCAGTGTGAAAATTTGATGAAAGGTGGCCTGTATGTTTTGATGTGTATGTGAGAAAGGTGGATCTAGTGTGAAATGTTATGAAGTGTGGTCCACAAAGTATTAAGAGTTGCAACCTTCAGTGAGGGGGTAGGAGCTCCCTTCCAGTAGGAGCTAATAAATGAGATCAAGGGGTTGTAGCTCCCTTCCAGTGGGTGCTAAAGAATGAATGGAGGTTGTAGACTCCTACAGGTAGTAGCTTACGTGATGGTAAGAGTCTACGCTAGTACAAGATGCAATGAATATTTTCTTTATAATGAAATAAGAGGATAGAGATGACAACAACAATGGTTTTCTCCCACATTTTGTTTCCACCTAAAATCCTGATGTCCTCGTGTGTTGATGTGTTGATGTGTTTCTCATGTGTTATGGTTTATTTGCATTTACTGCTCATGATTATTGCTTAAAAAATGGATAATGGAACAAGGATGCAATAATTAAAGTCAAACAACTGATGGATATTATGAAAAATTGGTAATCAAAATATAAGTGGGTCTCATTAACTAAAAGTAGATACACACATCGGTTATTTGAATAACAGTAGCATACAAAATTATGAATTTGAAATTACAAAAAAGGTGAAATAAAAACACTGATTCACCCCCCTCTCAGTATTTTTCCTAACAATTGGTATCAAAGGAGGTCACTCCACTAGAAGCTTAATCGCTTGAGAGTGGATTAGGGACAATGCGAAAGAATCAAAAGAAGGGTGCAACTCAAAGGGAGAAGTTGGTTGAAGAAAATTGTGGCAATTAAAGCCATATATCAGATGCATTGGTAGTTTCAACAATTACATATCAAGGAAAAACTATATTGATAGATGTCAGCAAATATTTAGATTTAGGAGCACCCCGCTTTCTATTGATCAAGAATGAATAATATAGTGAAGATAGTGACAAATAATTATTAGTTACTAATTTTTGTTCTAATTGTGATTGGTTTCCCTCTTCATGTAGTAATGATGATAGTGAAGATGATAATGAATCAACTGAAACTTCTCTCATGGGTAGAAGTGAAGTTAATCATTCTAAAGAGAAATTAGATTAAAAATTAATGGATCTAGAAGTAGAGATCAAAAGGCTCACAAATGAAAATAGAGATCAAAAAATGTTATTGCAGCAATTTGATGAAAAGGAATGTGTGTACAAAGAATATATCGTTCTATTAAAAAAATAGTTGAAAGAAGGAAGCGAATTTGAAGAAGGAATAAGGAAGCATTATAAGGAAAAGGAAGATTAGTGTCAAATTTTGGAGAATGAAGCAACTTCATTAAGAAATAAACTCATAAATTTGTAAAAGGAAACAAGAAATGAAGAAGATACATCAATGAAAGAGCTTAGAGAAAGAACCAATTATTGTGAAGGACTTGAAGCATAGATCATCTCTCTCAAATCTGATCTTAAAAAGTCAAATAAACGATATGAGGAGATACTTCAAGTATTTGAGGAACAATAAAGTGAGATTAAAAAATGATATCACCAAGTTAAGAACTCATCTTGGAAATGAAAAAAGAGAAAAAGAATTTGAGGTAAGTATCCTAGAAGGTAAGTTAGTAGAAAAGGATAAGAAATTGATATTTCAAGATAGCTCAAAGATATTGGACAATCTTCTTAGCAATCAAAGGTATCCCTCCATTAATTATGGTCTTGGTTTTCATGAAACCATAAAAGGCGAATAGAGCTCACAAGATTGTATAAGTAATCATTAGGATAATAAAGCTAACTTTGAAAATCTTGGTAAGGAATTAATAAGTCAACAAAACCAACAACCAAAGAAAGAAATTTTGAAAGGAAATAATTTGCTCCAAATAATAGAAACAACAATCAATTCTTTCCTTTGAAAAATGACATTTAATGTTTTATCTGTCATAAATTTGGACACATTGCAGCCAATTGTAGAAGTAGATTCACATGAAGATCATCAGTTCCTAGGTATTCAGGTTCCTTTAAGGGATATTGTTTTGCTTGTAACATGTTTGGTCACAAAGCTATTAATTGAAATAGGAGGAATATAAAACAGGAATAGTATGATTCTTATACTCCCTTCTTTGGTCATGTAAGATGTTATACTTCTAACAAGTTTGGGCATGTAGCAAAATAATGTAGGAACAAATCAATGAATCCATTCAGACAACAAAACATGCAAAAAGACAAGAATATTTTTGGATTCACCAACACTACTCATATTAAGCAAAAGGAATAAGAACAAGTTAAGTGTGGTCTTGCTCTATGTTCATTTGAAGAAGAATATCAATGGTACATAGATAGAATATGTTCTCATCACATGTCTAGAAAATAGATAAAAAATATCTCTCTTAAGAAAAACAAGAGTGGCAAGGTTATTCTTGGAAATGGTACTTTTGCAGAGGTGTTAGGTAAGGGTAATGCTGATGTTGATATTAAGAATACAAAAATAAAAAATGTATTATTGGTGGATGGGCTAAAGGATAACTTTCTAAGTGTAGGTCAAATAACCGATAAAGGGAATGTAGTTGTATTCACATCAACTCGATGTCAAATAATAAAGAAGACACTAGTAAAACTATAGAAAAAGGATTCAGAAATGCAAACAAATTATATGTACTAAAGAAGAATCTAGGTATAAATAAGAGGTCTAACTCATCCTCTTTAGATTCAAAATAAAATAAGGAAAGCCCTACTTTAGTCTATTGTACTTAAGCCATACTTCTAACAACAATTGTAGAATTAAATGTGAGGTATATAACCTCATGGAAATTAGATGATGACTATCAGGTCCACAGGATCAGTGGTGTATGATCTCAGGGGGAGCTATGTTAATAATGATTCCATATGTTATGATATTATTTTGGTGATGGCTATATTATAGATGTTGCATTTTATGAATATAATGTGCACATGAACATACATGACATGTTCAGCGGAGCTGTGGCTATGAAAAATCAATATTTTACATTTGTTACATGGTTCTTATGAATGGCAGTCATGTATGTATGTAGTTTCTGAATTATATAGTCGCGTGTGGTTTTATGTGATGGTAAAGGAATGGGAAAAATTCAGGGGGAGATTTTTATATGCTTCCATCAGTTCATTATTGGAATTTGGTTCTAACATTGGCTTGTTGTACATTGTTGAGGATGTTCATAAGCTACTTAGGAATGTATGTAAGAGTATTGGTTCATGATGAGTGATGAATTGTTGCAAATTTTTATTACTAATTTATCTCTTTGTTGTTGGTATGAAGGATATAATGTGAGTTATGGATCTTCGTTATATTTGATGATGAAGAGTTGGCACTGGTTTTGGGGGAGCATATTTTATGCTTATAATGATTCATTGTTGGAATTATGATATCTTGAGCACTCCTTATAGCATGATGTTGTCTATTATGAGTTCATGGTTACTATTATTGTCACTATGTCATGGACGCTTGGATTGCATGTGGTTATTCTTGCTGCTATTGTATAAATCAGTGTTTGTGATGTATGTGATGAAGAAGATATGTATGTTATGTTCACTATTGATATTGGTTGATAATCAATATGTTGTTGATCAGTTATATTCTACTTAATGTCCTGTGATGCTGGAGGTACTCTTTGTTTTCACATAATGTATATGATACCTATGGTGTTGTGGTTCAAGAGATTGATATTGCTGCTTGAGGATTGTCATTGTTTCTATATGTGGAGAGAGTTTGCTGACCTTGACGGCATGTGGTCAAAGAGATGAGCTATTTTAGTAGAAAAATATTATTTTTCTATGCTTGAAAGCATTTCATATTTGGCCACATGTTGATTATATTGGGAGATTGATGCTACACCATCTTATTTGCTTGATGATACTTTTATTCTTAATGATGAGGATGTTCATGTTGTTCCCATTATACCAATTATGTTGTTTCTATCATATGTTTATGTTGCAAATTCCTATTTGGAACATGGTGGTTTCTAATGATTATCATGGTTTCTCTACAAAGATACGTCATTGTTGAGATCATTGTTATAGATGTCATGTATGTATCTTGATGTTAAGGTCATGGAAAGACCCATGTTGTGATCATTGTAAAATTTAGTCATGTATGGCCTTTTGGGACCAAGTCGTGTCATGTATGTCACCCTGTTATTTTAAGTGATCGATGTAATCATGGAGCATAAAGTCATTGGTGATAGGAGAGGTCATATTTTCTTATGGATATTCATGTTTTTAGTCATAAAGTCTTGTAATTTTATTACATATATTTAGAAGGTCTAAAATATGCTCAGGGGGAGCATGGTCAATGTGCATATTTCATAATTCATATCAGTAGATCATACTTATAGTGATGAGTGCTACAAGGCAAAGTACTTCATTTAGCCTGGTTCAACCCTTTTCCCTTGATGTCAAAGGGGGAGAGAAGGCTTAGTGTTTGTAGGTGGTTTCCAAACACCGAAAGGGTTTCCATCAAGTCCTAAGCGGGAGATTCTTGGAATTATGGTTAATGTGTTGTCCTTAATGGAAACTTGCTTGAAAAATATGCCCTTGATGCCAAGTTGCTTATAATATAATGGTTATGGAACTAATGCAGATATCAGGAATATTGGTACAAATATTACAAAGGATATAGGAGAAAATTGACAACTAAGTCACATAATGCAGGGAAATTGTGAAGTTTGAGAAGTATATGTGGTTTATGTGAAGAAGAGTCACATACATATGCAGGTTATGTGAACATAAGTTGCTTACATAATATGAACCATGGAAAACAGAAAACCAAGAGATATTACCATGGTAATCACCCATAGTATTGTGACGACAATGCCTATTTGATCCTGTCAAGTGAATACCATCAAAAATACCAAATTAGTTTCCTGTGGTATTGGCAAAGGAAACATCTATATAAGGAGATGGAGATCAAGGAGTTATGTGTGCAATGGAATGGTTTATTCATGTGTGATTTGATCTCGAACAGGTGTGCACTAGGGAGAAAGGATATGGCTCATATCTGAGAGATTTGAAAGTGAATACTAATGGATATACTTACTTGATATGTTTATGTTTGTATAGCTAACAATGTTAGATATGTAGCTATGGTGATGGTATGATATGAATGTGTTTCCAGTGATATGTGACTTTAACAATATGTACAGTGAGATCTGGATTTGACAGATGTTGTTATTTGGAGTGAAGATCAAGTATTGTCGTTTACATGCGTGAATTTGATTCAGTATTTTTGTGTATTAATTATGTGATAATATATTCAAGATTTTGAAATCTATACGTGGGTTTAACACATGATAAGCGCGTATATACATAGGCCTACTTAATAACAGTTGTGTATATATTCTTTGTTAAATTTGATTAGGGTTTGAATTGCTGCTTGATGATTATAGCTGATGAGTTTTATCATATTTGTTGCTCTTTGTCAATGATTTATTGATCAAGATTGTTTGTATCTATTTGGTTGTGCATTGATTTGATATGGTTGAAATTCTTGGATGAGATTCAATTCAATGATTGGTTTGCTTTAGTATTCATTGGCTTGATGTTTCAGTGAATCAGTTGGTTTATAGTGGTTCAATGATTCAAATTTTGTGATTCAGTTTGGTATATTGGTTTGGGTCTTGTGTGAAAATTTGATGAAAGGAAACTTGCATGTTTTGATGTGTATTTGAGACAGGTGGATCTAGTGTGAAATATTTTGAAACATGGTCCACAAAGTATTGAGGGTTGCAACCTTCAGTGAGGGGGTAGGATCTCCCTTCTAGTAGGAGCCAGTAAATGAGATAAGGGGGTTGTATCTCCCCTCCAATGGGTACTATAGAATGATTGGAGGTGGTAGCCTACTGCAGGTAGTAGCATGTGTGTTGGTAAGATTTCACAACAATACAAGATGTAATGAATATTTTATTTATAATAAAAGAAGAAGAGAGAGATGACAACAACCAAGGTTTTCTCCCACATTGGTTTTCAACCTAAAATTCAAATGTCCTCATGTGTTGATGTGTTTCTCATGTGTTATGGTTTATCTAATTTTACTACTCATGATTATTGCTTAATAAATGGATAATGAAATTTCGATGCAATAATTAAAGTCAAACAACTCATTGATGTTATGAAAAAATGGTAATTAGAATATACACACGTCTCATTAATTAAAAGAGTGTACACACACGAGTCATATGAATAAAAATAACATACATAATTCTAAATTTAAAAATGCAGAAAAAACATGAAATAAAAATACTAATTCACCTCCCTAATATTTTTCCTAACATAAATTTGTCCATTAATATTATTGTATAATTAGCACCAAATTACTTCAATAGTCATAGTGAATTATACCTTTAAATTCACTATACATAATCATCTAGTGCTAGTTGTCCAACGATCCATTGTTGAACAAACTTCTCATATTACTCCTATGAAAGCACATTCAACAAAATAGTATCACTAACACTCTTCATGACCTCTACTTAGGCCTGAGGATACTCAACCTTGTGCCATAGAAATTTCGAGGCCTCTCAGCCCTGCAACATCCCTTATATTACCTCTTAACCTCAACATGTGACCCATTTTTACCTATGTGTATGTTTTAAGGGAGAACAACCCTCTTTCTAGCAACTTCACAACCTTACAACCTCCCTATTCACATGGAAATAAGGTTTCATCCCTCTCCCAAATCATAGAATGAACTCGACCTAGAAAAAAATCACAACACATATTTTTCTCTTACATAGAACCATTCATTTAGTAACCCATCCTCTCTCAGATTTACAATTAAGGTTAATAATCTTCACAGGATCATTTTCAAGGTTGTAGATATGTTTTCCCATGTGGAAACCCTTTCCCTTGGCTTCCAACAGATTTATGCTTACACTCGCCCTCCTTTAGCAGTTTAGATGGATTGTGTTCCTTAGCCTACATCAGTCTCTAACCCTACTCGGTCTAATCTCCAACCCCTCAAGTCTTCAGTCCTCTTGTTGATTCTTTGACATGGCCTCCTCGAACAAAAGATCTAGTCTTCTCTCAAGAGTGCTCACTCTCCATGGGAAAACTTGTCCCTCCTAAGGCACCCCTTGCACAAGAGGGGTCACATCTGTCTTGAACACAAAGAGCCTCTCCTTGGATCTCATCTATTTATCCTTTTACTTGGGTCACATAAAAAATATCTAGACTTAGGGTTTTAGCCTATTGGACCATTAGAATAAATAATTATTTTCTAAAGGTCCTAAACCCACACTTCGGGTCCAAAACCCCAATTTTGGTTAAATTTCCAAACAAACCAATTTTGGTGGGTATCCTTCTCAGGACATCCTTCTAAGCTACCCAAAATTCCAATACAATGAAATAAATACACTATGGGAATGTGCCTTACCTAAATTCTTGAATTGTACTAACATGCAAAGCAAGAAAAAAACGCTTTGGCTATTCGTGAGTCTATGGGATTTGGGCCTTAGGGATTTTCACATTGATGATGAAATAATAGAGATAGATGTTTAGGACATTTACTTGCTTACAATATTATCTAGTCTAGGGGAGCTAGTAATCCTAGAGGGAGAAGGCACAAAGAGAGCCACTATGACCATTAATGGGTACATTGACTTATATTTTTGGCTTGCAACCAAAAAAGGTAACTAGTTCCCCATTTCTATCATCCAAGATGATAGGTTATAGGCCATTTTATAGACTATAACCCAAGTAGCTAGGTCAATAAGACGACACCAAGTCTCACACACCATGATGTGATATGGAGTGTATCACTTAGTATGTAGAATACTTGACTAGAGTTCAAATATCCTTGTTAACATGAAATATCATTTGATTAAATGTAGGTTGTCGACATAAAAAAATTAGGGGCAAGAGTATATTGTGAAAATACTCTTTGGGTGGATCCTATCCACCCATCCCCATGTTAAGATTCCATTATTTAGGCCAAGATATTCAAATATGGTAAGATAGATTGATTTCATGCATCACTTAGGAGGTGTCTAGGTGGTTAATTCATTAGATTATGAGTTTGTTTGACTAGTGTATAGACCAAACAGTCACCATCTATGATTACCCTCATGTTGGTATAGTTTTTTTCCAAGATCCCAACCTAGCTTTGTCCCTAATAAACCTAATAGGGCTCCAATAGTTATAATTATTTTGGGAAACAAATTATCCTTTAAATTGTTTTTTTTGTAAAATATGTATGAATTTTACTTTTCAAGAAGTATATAATTTTTTTAGTGCAATTTCAATAAAAAATGTCCTAGAAATACAAATGTATGTCTATTGCATCCAAATATGTCTCTTGGAATAATTATTGACATGGATTGGAGGATGACTAGCGAGTAAAAATTGAGCCAACCATAGGTACAAACCATGCTAAGGGAATGAGAGTCATTTTTGAGGTTTAACATAACCTTAGAGTACCACTTAGTAATCTACATAAGATCCTAAATAACTTTCAAAGATGTAGGAGTGGTACCATAATTATGATAGAAACTCCTATGACAAGTTGTTACTGACATTAATTATTTTCGTGGATAGGGTGGGGAGTCAAACCCTAAGGAGTAATCCTTTATATAAACTATAGTAATGCAACGTATATATGTTATTAGAGGCTAGAGAGCCAATTATTGTATTTGGAATTACATATTTTGGACAGAATTATAATTGAAAACCAAAACATATATATATATATATATGTATGTATGTATGTATGTTATGGTTTTCAATTCTACTTCTAATTAAAAAATGACATTATTGCAAGTTCATGCATATATACATGTATGATTTATTAAAACCTAATGTGACCAATGCCAATCCAACACATAATTAGCTAATGAATCAATAAGCCCATTAAACTTCCTTGTCACATGAATATACGGAATAAATTCAAAGTAATGCTTGAGCAGTCTCACCTACATAATCTTTTGGACAAAAGTAGGATCCCACACATCGTACAAATTGTTCAACTAAGACACAACCAATTGTGAATTATAGTTGGAATTCAAGTGTTGTATATTGTGTGTAATAGATTCCATTAAGATTTCAATAATTTCACTTTATCCAACAACATTATTAGTCTTTGAACCAACACAAATTTATTCTAATTTCACTAATTGACTAATGAGAGAATAAATCACCCATGTTGTGGAAGCAAGGTTTCATTTGTGTCTACCAAAATCATCTTTGACTCCTACATATATGAGGAATTCCAATGAAATCTACCAAGATAGCATAAAGCATAATAAACATGAACTCAAAACTTTAATAAAATTAACCAAGAAATTGCGAAAATATATACAACATGTATGAGGTTATTGCAAGACAATATTGCCCACACGTAATAAATATTTAGATAAATACCATTTTGGGGCTCATTCAAATGGGTCTCCTCATAGCTAACTAGCTTATAAGATCCTTTTTGTAAAACCTACCTCATGATGTAAAGGTCAACTAATTCAAACTTTTCTACTCCCAACTTAGCGTTACCATGATCATAAACAAGGACTAGATATCCTTCATGGAACAATTGATTATGCGCATCCCTATCAATTGAAGTTTAATACATTTTTTATGAGTCTCATTCATTGTATTAGCATCTCAATTGTGTTCATCTAAGTGCTTCAAATAAATAAGGAACTCATGTTTGGCTGAATTGATGAGAAGAAGCTCAATGGACATCAATAATGAAGGGATTTCACACTCAACCAAAAGAACAATTTATATCCCATGTGAAAGTTGTAATGGAGTTAAACCTATAGTGGTCTTGGCTAAGGTTTGATATTCTCAAAGATCAAGAAAAACAAGTAAATACCAATTAGTTTTTTTCTTCTTAACCTCTCTTTGAAGCATGGTATTCATAAATTTATTAAGTCATTCTAATTGACTATTAGCCTATGGATAATAAAATAACGAGTTCTCTTACTGGAAACTAACTTAGAAAATTCCATCATCATGCCATTCTAAATGATTACTATGATATGTCATAATCTTTTGAGGAAGAGAAAATGTAGCAATATCATTATTGGATGTGATAAGTGTTGTTGCCTTACCATCATTCACATTGGTCAACATAGCCTTTTCCCACTTAGTGAAGTATTCAACAACCACAATTATGTACTTGTGACCATCCACACAGGTAGGATGTTAGGACATCAAATCCACTCCCCACTTGGCGAAGAGATTAACAATAAATACAAGGTGAAATATACTAGGTTGTTCATGTATTTTATTTATAAATGCCTAACAAGGATGACATTTATTAACCACCTAAATGCAATATTTAAACACTGAGGGCTAGAAATATCATGTGCACATTATTTTTGTGTTGTAGACTATTGTTGTCCCAGAAAGGTGAATGCCACATGCTCCACATTGATAAAAATTCAACATTTCATCCACCTCCTAATAAGTTACTTATCAATGTAATATACATTCAACCCAATGATGATATAGTTTATCATTGATAATGAAGAACTTTTGAATTTTGTGATGAATGTTATGACACTCATCATGAGATGAGAACCAAATTGATGAGTTTGGAGATATACTAGTATATCTCCATATTAGGGCTTGGTAGAGGTAATGCATACTAAATGTTCATATAACAAGGATTCATTTATAAGTTCCTCAATATCTCAAGGTAAATTTGAAATTAATTCTAAAAATTGTAATGGATTCTTAGACTTGGAAGATGTAAACTCTAGGTCAAACGTTTTCAATATGGCATTCAATTTAGAATAATTTCCCTATATGTTGCGTCAAGATATGATGCATTATGTTGGAATTTGTAATAGGAATTGTTTATTAAAGAATATTGTAGGGTTGAAATCACTAGATAGCATGTACTATATCTAGGGCTAAATTTTCTACAATAGAATATTTTAATTTTGATCCATTGATACCTTTGCTAAGGTAATAAATCACATACTTCTCGTGGGACTTATCTTCACACATTAAGACCATACTAGTGGTTGATTTAATTTGTGATGAAATATAACTAGAAGTCATTATTGTAGTTCAGATGACTTAATACTAGGGTTGACATGCGAGCTTATTTAAAAGCCTAAAAATATCAACATGTTTGGTTTTCCCATACAAATGGTACTCCATTTTTAAAATGGTGCATGAAACCTTTTGTAATTTCCATGTAACTTGTGGTGAACATTAACAAATTTTTTAATTTTCTTTGCAAGCTTTAAAGTTGATGAATTCTACTTGAGGGTGGAAACTAACATTTTCCTCAATCTTAAAATGGTGTACCATGATCCAATGCTTATAAATGATGAATCCAAGAAATCTCCTAGAATTAACCCAAAATATGTAATTGTTGCAATTTAGATGGATATTATAATATCTATATCTCTTGAATATGGTTGCGAGATGGGCCAAATGTTTAACTCTTCTCTTCTAGTGAAAATATAACTTTCATCCACATATGCCTCCACAATATGTTAGATGTCATGGATTGCATATGATATGGCCTATTTGGATGTGCACCAAGATTTGAAGGCAAAATTGCATTTTTCAATAAGTGAAAGTTCCCTAAGGGTAGATGAAAACAATATTATGATGGTCTTCTAGATAAATTTGAATCTAATTAGTATTATAAACCATACATAAATGAAAATATCCATTTCCAATGTACTCATTGACAATATGATCGATGAAGCGAGTGGGATAATTATCTTTTGAAAAATCCTTGTTTAGATCTTAAAAGTTATTATAGAATCCTATGATCCCCTACTTTTATCCACGGGAATCAGGTTTTTCATTCATTAGTTAGGGGAATTGAGTCAAGAAAACATGATTCCAACCACTTTTCACCTCCACCTTGATAGCGAAAATGTTTTTTAACTTTATTAGTTGTAGCATTTATGAAATATGCTTAGAACCATCATGAATCTTGTTGTAATATTTGACAATATTAGAGCTATTTCTTAGCTTTTTCTCATATGGACAAGTGAAAAAATTAACAAATTATTGGAAAAGAGCAATGCATATTGTAATTTCTTTAGAAGAACAATTGAATCAAATCATTCGTTATTCCATAATACATAGTGTTGGGATTTGGGGAGATAACAATTAGGTATTATCTCAGAAATGTTTTTTATGTCACCTTCAACATACGCATCCCATGTATGAGTTAGGCTTTGGTACCAATCAATTTTTTTTTACATAATTAAACCATTTTCTTCAACCACCATTTAGTCTAGTTTGGGGAGAAAATATGATATATGATGCATGTATTCCCATGGTATATTTGAAGTAGTCATAACATCTAGGATGGGTTCCTATAAAGGTAAGATGATCTCCAAAAGGTGTTTGAAACTAGGAGAGGAAAGCTCCAAATGGGTAAGAACCATTGGTCATACTCCACTTAAGGGAAAATATATTAATCAATATTTGTAGTGGCCAATTGAATGGATTGATAAATAACTTCCACTAAAATGAGAGGAAACTATAAACCAATATACACAGTCTCTAACTTGAAATTAAAATATTCTAGAATGACCCCTTGTCCTTTGTCAAAATAGGTTGTTTGAAAATAGGGAATTTGTTGGTTGCTAATGAAATTGCACATGTGGATAAGGATGTGAAATAAAACATGTGGAGAAAGTGAGAAAGTACCCACCGGGGAAAATTCTTTAAACATTCCAACATATACACTCTCAAGTGCCACACCAAAATCAACCATGAACAAAATGTTCATCCCATACTTAGATGTGGGGTTGTGCAATTGTCCAATAATTACAATTTTACTTGATGAGGTAATTTGAGCACTTGATAAACTAAAGGCACTATGGCCTTCACCTCAATTTCCAAACTCCATTTGAGTGGAATATTATAATCAAGAGGAGAAACCACTACTTCAACTTTTATTATGATGATCATGTCACCCAACTTGAATGGTAAGAATAGAATGATTTTATGTAAAAAATAATGACCATCAAATTTCTTTAACAAAGTAGTTGAAGTTGTGGTCTCCAAGAAACATAAATTTATCAAAACTACTATAGGGATTAATGCACGGGTGGTTGTGGATGAAATACCCTCTTGGATATTTCTAGGACCCAAGGCAGATTGTTTAAGATTAGCTGCAATTGTCACAAAGAAACACACATAGATTCATATTAATCCATGATTGACAAAGTGAAAGGAGAAGGATTATCTCAGTCTTCGGTATAGCCCTATTTGAAAATTCAGTATGGAAAAGTGGAAGGCCTCTTTGCCATATCCTATATAAGAACCTGCACGTAGACAAGACAAAGTGTAATCCTACAACATATAAACCTTGATAATCAAAACATCAATATATGAGAATATAAGCTAGCATGCATCTAAGCTAGTTATTAATCATGGAATCGAATTAAGATGTAAAGGAATAAAATATTGACACCATCAAGTAGACAACACAGAAACAGATCTATATTATTAGATAGAAGAAGAATGATTACAACCATCTTGATTGGATCATGCCTCCTCTAGTTTTGCAACTCCAATCGCTTTCTCTCTCAACTTCTTGGCAGCATAACAATACTAAAGCTCTTGCAAAATTTTGACAACCATTTGACCTCCATTACAATGACCGAGCCTCCAATTTATAGATGGAGAGAGGCTCATCCTTGCTAATTATTTCATGAGTTCCCTTGAGGGAAAAGCTTGGATGTTGCCTCGCATTATTTCTCTTTCCCTTCCTGTAAGACTCCATCAGTAATAAAAATGTCCTTAGTTAAGTGTGAGGCAGATGTTTCCTTCTTTTCAAGCTAACATTTGAGTGAAAAGCGAGGTGTCATTCAATCAACTCACACTTTGACCTCTGGAATCTCATAAATATCTAGTAACACTGCCCTTTAGGAAAAACAAAGCGTTAACCTAGGGACTCACGCTTTTGGCTGAGAGATGGAAAACATTATAACTCTCCTTGTCTATTTATGGGGTGTGTTAACCTGGAAAATAGGCCTGTAACTTAGGTATTGTCTTCAACCAATGTGTCTTTCTCCTCTGAGATGATAAGGAAGTCATTTTCCTATATAACAGATTCCACCTAAAGTGTGAGGTCGGAGACGAAGACGACAACTGAAATACTTTATAGACATTGTAGAAAAATAGAGGGAGGAATGGAGCTTCAAGACTGTGGGAGACCTGAAACAAGCCACAAATGTCAAAAATATAATACGATGTCCCGATTCAAGCATTCCCATGCTCAGTAGCTATGTTAGAGTGATTTCTCAAAAAAGAGGTATGACTATCATGTCCATTGATAAGCACAATGTGGAAGTTGTGTTATAACATGATCAAACTGACAAGTTGTCTCCGAAAAAAATATACGCAGCCTGGGAGAGGAAACAAGGTTGAGTGACATAAGCCTCTACCCAAGGTCTTAGTCGCCACTTATCTAAACAACATATATTTTCTCACGTGAATAAAGGAGTTGAAGTCGAACATGTGAGAAGTCATCTAATTACCAGTCAATGATGAGAATTGTTAACAGACGCAAGGATGGCCACTGATAAGGATGATGGTCTCCAAGATGTGTAATACAATCTAGTAAGTATGAGAAGGATGTTGTCGTCAAACACTCGTAGAATAATTCAATTGAGAGCCAATGATGAAAATCCCTAATCAAATGCACGGTAACCTACCACTGAGCACTACAAGTTCCAGGGTACTGATATCTTTCTGAATCTACTTCCTAGATAGAGTGTTGAAGTCGATAGGAAAAGATATGTCAAAATTCAGGAAGTGAGGTTTCCTACATCAGTTGACACGAAACGAGACAAGAATGATTGTTTTGGAGATAAATTTTGAGTAATGGGTCAAACAGATGGAGGGAAATTTTGAAGTATATGATGGATGGTCAATACAGGAAGTAGAGGATAAATGAATCCCTTGAAAAATAGAAAGCATGACACCAAGGTTACCAGGCATCTTAGACTCATGAACACCAAAGAGTGTTAGGATACAGGGATGCTGGAACATTAGAGTATGAAGGCTAAACTCATAGGATGGTAAGGTTTACTGAGAGGCTAACAAAAGAGGTTTTCTGAGGGAGTGCCATGTTCAAGGGATAGACTGCTGCCAAAAAATCCTTCCAAATATAGATATTGAGTCACTGTGTTGTCCAATTTTTCCCCATCTGATTAATTTTAACGAGTCTAGACGGGTAAACTCGGTGGTATTTTCATATTTAGAGAGTCTGAAAAGATCGTAAAGAGAAACTCTAGGGGGGTACCTTTGTCATGTTTAATAACCGAGTGTGACAAAGGTTTAATAGTATACCCGACACAATTCCTCTTCTATAAGTCAGTCTACTGAGTCTGAATAAAGCGATAAGCATATGCTCAATAGACATCTACCTCATTTTTTTCACAAGTACGAGGAGACAAAGTGAACTCGATATTCTTCGTGAAATTAATGAGTCATACAAAGAAAACTCAATAGATATTGATAAAATTTTAACAATTCAGATGAAGAAAACTCGATGTGTCTTTTTTCAATTTAAGGAGCGAGAAGAAAAAGAGATAAAAGAATTGTTATGCTCTTCTTCGTAGGAGTTTTACGAGCCTGAAGAAGGTAACTCAATGATTTTTTAGTTCAAGAGCTAGAAAAGGTTCCAAAAAGAAACTGCTCATATATTCTTCATAGGAGTTTTATGAGCCCAAAGAAGGTAACTCTGGGATTTTTCAATTCAAGAGTGAGAAAAAGTCCCCAAAAATAACATGCTCATCCATAGTCAAACTTGGTCAACTTTGCATAAAGACACAAAAATATCATCAGAGCATAAGTAAAATTTGACAGCATATCAATATGGTGCATGTTTAAACAATATAGGAATGAAAAACTTCAATTTCAATGACTATCTAGAGTGAGTCATACCTCCAGAGTGACTATAAGAAGGGCGACAAGCCTTCATTTTCACTGTTTAAGTTCTGTGAGAGTGCTTTGGAGAGAAAAAGGAGAAGAAATTTCCTGAGAGATTGCAAGAAATCCAAGCTACCATTCAGCATGTCATCAGTTCCAGGTAGATTTCATTATCCCTATCTTGCATTTAAATATTTATTTAAGTCTTTTTACTAGTTGATTTTGCAGTTTTGAGCAAGCCCTAGGTGGCTTGGCTAGCTAATGCAGTCACCCAGGCTATGTGGCACGTTAAAATCCCTTCCCATGAAAGGGAGGGGCATTAGCACACCCCATGGGATCTGGAGGGTCGCGTTAGCCAGCCAAGAATAAGATAAACTTGGTTTTCTTGATTTCCTAGGGGTTTTTGCTAGTTGAAGACTGATTCAGGGGTTCTGTTGTGTAGGAATTAAGCTTGCAAAATGATTTTGTGGAGAGAAAGAGCTCATGATGCCGATGAAATAGAAATTATAAATGATATGTCTTGCTTGGAAGCTTTGTGAAGGTGTGGGCTGCTAAAATATGCTAGACTTGACCTGATGAAGGGTCAGGACGATATCCTTAGTTAGATCATCCAACAATGGGATGAACGACAAGGTTTGTTCAGGATTGGGGACCATGAGCTATCAATCGAAAGAGATGATATATATTTCCTCACGGGTTTATCATATAGAGGTGCATGAGTAAACATCATAGGAGTGAGAGATGATCCTAGAACCACTATGGAGTTGGTCCAAACATACTTCATAGAAGGCAATTGTTTAGTGAGCAACATGATTCCTATAGAGCGGATCAGAACAATATTGATGAGGGATATTCTATGGATGATCATATGCTTGGCAGGGTCTAAGAGCTATCATGTGGCTACAAAGGTCCAATTTCTACTAGCATTGGATTGCTTATAGCCACATGTATTCAACTTGTGTGAGGGAGTCCCCTGTCAGGTGAAAGTGGAGTTGACATCTTGTAAGACCCATGCCTAAAGAGAGTTTGGGTACGGTACTTTGATTGCGTCCTTTATACTTGAGAGATTGTTCATGATAAGGTTGCGTATGATTCTAAGTCTAGGGAGCCAAGACATGAGCGATGGGCATCCCTACCACCTCATATTGGAGGGAGACCGATTAGACACCTTTTCGAGGATGACTTCTTTGAGTGGCTTAGTGGCTAGATCTTTATGATTGAGCATTATCCTTATGCAGGAATGAACTACTCAAGGGATCTCGAAATGATATTTCCACCCAGAACTAAGTGGGGGAAGAAAGGTAAGAAGATCGTTCAAAGTACAAAAAGTATTTTTTGTCTTTTGAAGTTTATGCAAATTCTTTTGTTTTATGGGTGAAAAGGTTTTGACATGAAGCATTTTCCTGACACAGATGTGACACCAGTATGTCCTGCAGGTATGCCTCGCCATGCTAGGCGGGGTGATCAACTACCTGGGGTTGGAGCAACAACGGAGGGTGTGGCAGTCACAAAAGAGGGATATGTCACAAAAAGTATCTACGAGGTTTCTAGGAACCTCGAATGATTGATCATGGGTGTGTCGCCTGTTCCCATGAGAGAGATATGGGTTCATATGCAGTGACACATAGTGGGTGTGCTAGAGCAGTTTCTAGTTCCTTTTAGGAGGTTAGCAAGAGAATTCATTTCTTACCATGAGAAACATGCTCAACGGGAGTAGGGTATGGCTAGGGAGTGTAAGAGCGAGGCTTAACAGAGCCATTTTTGTACTTAAAATACCCATGTTTTAGGAATTCTTGATGTAAAAAGATTGGAAATGATTTACATATATATACATATATTTTTTGGCAATTAATGGCGTATGTGTTTGCTTTGATTTTTTGTAAAATTTTTTACTATGAAAATTTTACATTCATACATGTAACTATAAAGAATGTGACAAATGCCAATCCAATACATAATTTTACAATGAATAAGTTGTAGCATTATATTCTCTATGAATGTGTTCATAAGTAGTAAACTCAAATTGATGTTCCAAAAGTATCACCCTTAAAAAGTAATGTAACAATATTGGATTGCGAATGTGATATTGATTAGTCAATTTCATAACGACTAGATGAGAGTCTAACCTAACCACAAGATTGGAGATGTCCTGAGATGAAGCTTTAGTAAGGTGCTCAATAATAGACATGTACTCAACAATACTGTTGGTGGCAGAACCAAGAAAAACTACCCCAAACTAAGTAGTTCTGACTCAAGTGTGTAAAGGACCCAAGTAGATGATGCAATGTGTCATGTGTGATGACTGGAACCATCCACATATCTGATGTATGGTAAGGGTGACAAATACATCTATGTAACAAAATACATGTATGAGACAAATACCCACTAAAAACACAAAAATCCAGACACACCAAAAGAAGCAAAACTTATATACATAAAATTACAAAGCAGATCCCCAGTAAAATACTATGCAAAATACTTCTTCAAATAGAACCCATTGCAAGGCTCAGTGAGTGGAATTCCATCACAGTCCTGAATTTCATAAGCACCTTTTGAAAGGACCTTAGAAACGATATATCGACCGACCCATAATGGTTGAAGTGTTCCTGCCCCCAAGAGATCATACTTTTGATTGTAATGTAAACTAAGGTCGCCCTCTTGGTAAGATCAAGGCTTGAAATTTTTGTCATATTAGGCTTTAAATATACTCTTATGGGCTTCAAGAGCCAGTGTGGCTTATTGACAAGTCGCATCCAACTAATTGAGTGATAGCAAGTGCTCTTCTTCAATAGTAGTGTCGGCAAGAGTTGAACAGCTTAGTTTAGGGAGGGAATCTGGCACTTGATAGGAAGAACTACTTCTAGGCTGTAGGCAAGTTGAAATGGTGTAAAGCCTGTAGAAGTTTTAGAAATCTTGATCTCATGCTCGAAAATTGAAGGGTCTATGCTGAGAATTTCCTCGTAAGACCAAGGGAAAACATCGCGAAAGTCCTTAAAAGGGTAGGTGAAGCTAGCAATTTCCTCAGGATTGTAGTTAGCTCCAATCTAAATGTTTTCCATGATACCTACTTTGACTAAGATATCAATGAGCATATTCTTTGAAATATTTCCCATATTCCCTTCCGAATACATAGTTTGGGAAGTTGCATAAATCGAGGGAATAATCTTAGGTGGTTCAAAAGGCGGGATTTTTACAAATGTCGCATTTGAATCAGTTATCAAAGCGCGATGGTGAGAGGTTTCCCAAGGTCACTCTTCTAAAGACATGACCTCTCCAATAGCTATGCCCGTGGGTAGGAATTCATCGAGGATATCTTTAGAAGCAGCTATGATGGGAGAGGAAGTGGTACCATTGGTTGTAACTAAGGCAACAAAAGAATCAAATGTAGATTGAATAGCTTGATAAACCAATTCGACTGGTGAAAGCGGCATTTGTTCTCCATAAGATTCAAGGTTTGAAGGGTTCAAGAGGATCTATGGATCAGTTGGGTCATGAGGAATGGTGGAGACCATAGAAACCATCTGTGGAACCTCGGGCGATGGGAGAGGAAAGCAACCCAACAGGGAGGAAACCTTCAAAATACCAATACCAACACTAACATAAGAGTCAGGAATGCCACCCACTAAGGGAATAGTGCCACTAGGAAATGGGGAGTAATATGGGGTACAGAAGGACAACTGGTCCACAATGACTATTTTCCCATCCAATGGAAAGAGGATGAGTCGGAAGGCCAAAGAAACAATAAGAGTCATGGCATAAGTCCAATTGCAGCCCAAAAGCATATTATAATTGAGATGAAAATCTACGACTTCAATAGCCACCCTTAACGTTTTCCCACTCAAAGTGATGGGATAGCTGGAAAGGTATCCTTTCAGGATGAACGTGTAGCCATCGAATGCTTTAAGGGAGTTCGATGATGGTGCGAGGGTTGGAGAACCCAGGGCAAGCCAACATGAATTAGACATGATGTAGGTTGAAGATCCTTCGTTAATGACCATTCTATGGATAACTATGCCTTTCAAAATAACCTACACTTGAAATGCAAGTTGGTGGGAAAGGCAAGGCTTAATTTTCTACATGTCGAAAATTTCTAGCATGGAATCCTAAGGGTAAATTCCACCATTGGCTGAAAGCAAAGCTTTCTATTGTGCTAGACAGGTTTGAAATACTTCGAGTGCAGACATGGCCAATGGTGATTGTGCCAAATATTCTATAATAATATAGGTCTGGGCAGCATGTGCAAAGGTGTTGTGTGTCGTGCGATGAAGTGTCACTTTGGGGTGGTGGATAGCAAGGTCAGTGACAAGCCTTTCGATATGAAGAACGTTAGGCGGCGATGGATTCAAACTTGAGGCAACATCTGGAGTATTAGTGACTGGAGTTCCATAAGTTTTGGCTCGCATATGAACATCAACCATTTCAAAGGTGTAAACGGTTAGCAATCATTCACTAGAGGAAGGATGATTTGAACCATTGTTTCCCTCTTATGGGGGTTGCGGTGCATTCAAAATAAGATGTTGCTGCTGCTAAATAGGGACAGGGTTGCTTAGGACAATTGGGGTCTGGCTAGTGTCATTTTGAGCAACAATATATGTGCATTATTGAATACAAGGACATTTGTGTGTCATGTGGTCCTCCGCACAGATTTTGCAAGGGAAATTGACAATTTTTTCTTTCCCACTATCATATTTGGTAGTGGATTTTTATTTGGGGTTATGCTATGTAGCAAGATTCTCTTCAAAAGGAGAGGTATTTATCCTCTTATTCTTGTTCTTATCGCTAGGATTTTGTGTCGAGTTTACCACAATAGTAGGAAGAGAAGGTGCTTGGGTAGAAGGAGCAGTAGCGACAGATAACTGGGCAACATGCCCGCTGATTTTTTTTATAGCAGCACTAGAGGTAACACCGACGAAACCGTTAGCATGTGCACCCATTGTTGAGTAGCGAGAGTATTGGAAGTTCGAGGGGCGTGGGGGATTACATCGTATAGAGTGCCAGACTAGGAGTAAATCATATCTAAATGTCGGGCATGATGAATGGATTGGTCTTCCGTGACCGTACCTCCTAAGACAACGTCGTTGGAAATTTGAGGAAGAAGTGATATGAAGAACCAAATTTGCTAACAAGTAATACAAAATGGGAGCTTTTACAAGCCTCTGAATACGTCTCCATTCATGGATGTAATCAAAGATGTGGGTAGAGGTGTCTAAGCATAAAGTAATAAGGATTTTCATTCCAATTTCATAGTGAATAGGAAGTTGAAAGTGCTTTAAAAATTCCATTTTTAGGGCACCAAAGGTATTGACTAACACACATGGTAACTCAATGCACCACTTGGCATAATTGCCAGTAAGGGTGTGGGGGAAGAGTCTGAGTCGGATACTATCATCCACCATGGAGTTTGATACACACCATAGATGGTATGTGGTGACATGTGTAGCTGGATCATTCCCTTGTTTCCATTCAAACTTCGGGATGTTAAAAATTATCTTATGTAGGATTGGGGGCCAATGCAAGTTATGATAAATGGGGTCATTATTCAATTTATACAGATCGTGGATATCAAGTGTTTCCAGAAAAGGCAAAGGGTTAGGTGCCCCCAAGTTTGACCAGGGTGATGAAGAATTACTTGAAGGGCCCTGGGGTCCTCCCATCAAGCTGTTTCCAACAGGATACATAGGATTCATTGGATAATAGCCTCCTTGTTGTGGTGGAATAGTCATATAAGGTGGCGGTCCATAAGGGATATTAGGCTGGGATGGAAAGGTTGGTTTCCCCTAGGATAAAAGGTGCCCCCTTGACTCAATTGAGATTAAGGAGGGGGTTCCCAAATAGATGGAATAGGACTAGGTTGAGGGATTCCGCTACCCATATAGTTCGTCATAGGCACATGATTGACATTAGAATAGTGTCTACTTGGAGGATTTAAGTCGATCAATGATGATCTAGTTTATCCTATAGGCGGAGGGGGCACAGTAATGCCCCCGACCGGTATATGCATGTTGAGAACATTGTCCCCAGGCATTTAAGCCTAGGGGTTTTAACTTAGCAAAGGGTTCCAAACAAAAGGGTTACTGAAGGTAGTCGTGCTAACAGTGCTACTAGGAGTGATAGCTGAAGGTCGAGGAGCTAACAAAAAGGGGCAGAAACCAAGGTGTGTTGGATTCCACTCATAGCAGGTGTAACTAGGTTTCTTGGACTAGGCATAGTCTGAATAGCAGGGTAACCAATCACCTATGTATTACATACTATAGGCGGGGAAAGTGATGGTGGACCAAAGTTGTCCACAAAAGACCAGGACCCATTAGTTTTCGAGCGAAAGTTGGATGTGGGTACTGACAAAGACATGACAGGTACAAGTGCTACTTGAATCAAGATTGGTCCAAGAGGATCAGTGAGGGGAGGATTGTAAGGAGGTATAACTCCTTCGTTAAAGAAGTCCTTAGGCAGTATGGTTTCTTGAGAAGTGTTATGCGATTCATTGTTAGACACTAGAGGTTGATTTCCTGAAGCGGGAGAATCTGGATCACTAAAGCTTGGTTGATCCTCCAGGGTCAGTGGAGGAAGACCTTGTTGTCGCCTAGATTAACGATGAGGGTCGTATGTAGCCATGGTGACCGACATATTTTATAAAAGGAAATGATATTTATCATAGTCTCAATGATAACAAACCAACACCTAAAAATCAAAAAATACTCTAAAAGTCACTCAGCAAGAAGTTAGGGGATATGACTCTGTCTGATAACCACTGTTTGTTGGAGATGAAACCTAGTATCACAATGGATAAAAGAGAGATCTGGTCAAATGTATAGTTATGATTACTCTTGAGCTTCGCCCAAACCTTGGATTAAGGGGCCAAGTACTCTTGTGAACATGAGCACCCTCCCAAAAACCGAAGACGGAGTAAGTTTGTTTGTTTAGGCACCAGGGCAGCCCACCTCAGTCACCTTATGTTTGTCCCTACAGTCACCTTATGTTCATACCTAAAATTTCTAGCCACTAAGTTACCTCAAATGATAGACACCATCGGGGGGGACATGGTCGTAGATAGTACGTTGTGTGGGTAGGATACCTGAGTCCTCGACTCAGCTCCAATATTCCCGATGGGATCCCCAATACACAGAATACCCAATGGAAATGCGATCAAAGGTGGGCTACCTTTTCTAACACTCCAACTTTGTCTCACATTTAAATCCTTTCTAAGGAGAGTGGTCTTGAATAATATGAGTGTAGCAGGATTTTACACTCTTTAATGACACTAGTCTCAGTTTTGTGATCTTGGGCAGTTTACTTTCCACTGCCTAGCCCAAGATCCTAGCCTAGACTAATATGTGTGTATGCTCAAAAAAAGAGTTGTTGATTACTTTTATTAAGCATTGATTTTATGTGAACTTGTATTAAATTCTTCCGAGGGGTGTTGACATATGGAGTTCTATGTGACTCTGACACAAACCATGTAAGAAAAACTCTTTCAGATTTTTTTTCGATGAAAGAGAGCTCTTACAAGGAGAGTTTATCTATACATAAATTCAGTATCATGCATCCAAATGTAGTAAACACATGCACAACGTGCATACATTCAATGCTCTCTAACAACTAACCCAACATATACAAAATCAAACCAGCTAAAATTTAAAATTTAGACAACTTTTTTCATTTTCTTTCTCTTGAAAAACAAATGCACTTAAGATATTTTTTCTAAAAATAAAAATGATCATAGAAGTAGGAAACTAAACACATTACACATTTACTGATCTCCAGAATAGACTACTAGCAACCTCCCAACACATAAATCCACAGAACGGGGTGGATATCAAGATAATGGTTGACTAACACTTCTCAAAAGAGGAGATAGAGTGTTGATAGCAGGACTAACACTCTATCCAAGAGCCTAGGGAGCGTTATAACTCACTAGACTACACAACTAGGGTGTGTTACAGAGGCAGAGGCTACAAAAAGGGTTAGTCGGGGTCTGGTCAAAGGATATTTATAGCAGAGGAGGTTGCAAAGAATCCTCATTGGTTAGAATGGGAACCAAGAAGAACGGGAAGGCCTAGAAAGAAAGACAGATCCAAGAACTTGAAAGATCAAAATCAGGAACTAAGTATTAGTCCCCAGTGAAATCTCCATTTCTGCTATATGGATTAATGCACATGTGGTTGTGGATGAAATACCCTCTCGGGTCTTCCCAAGATCCAAGACATATTGTTTAAGATTAGTTGCAACTATAACAAAGAAACACACATATATTCATATTAATCCATGATTGACAAAATGAAGCGAGAAGGATTACCTCAGTCTTTGGTATATTCCTATTGGAGAAATCAGTATGGGAAAGTGGAAGACCTCTTCACCAGATCCTAGATCATAACCTGCACATAGACAAGACAAAGTGTAATCCTACAACATATAAACCTTGATAATCAAAACATCAATATATGAGAATATAAGATAACATTCATCTAAGCTACTTATTAATCATGGAATCGAATCAACATGTAAAGGAATACAATATCGACACCATCAAGTAGACAACACAAAAACATATATATGTTATTAGATAGAAGAACAATGATTACAACCATCTTGGCTGGATCAAGCCTCCTTTAGTCCTTCAGCTGCAATCTCTCTCTCTCTCAACTTCTTGCAGCATAACAATACTAAAGCTCTTGCAAAACTTTGACAACTATTTGACCTCCATTACAATGACCAAGGCTCATCCTTGCCAATTATTTCATGATTTCCCTTGAGGAAAAAGCTTGCATGTTGCCTCGCTTTATTTCTCTTTCCCTTCTCGTGAGACTCTGTTAGGAATAACAATGTCCTTAGTTAGGTTTGAAGCGAATGTTTCTTGCTTTTCGAGCTAACATTTGAGTGAAAAGCAGGGTTTCAGTTAGTCAACTTGTGCTTTTACCTCCAGAATCTCATAAATATCTAGTAACATTTCTCTTTAGGAAAAACAGGGCATTAGCCTGGGGACTAACACTTTTGGCTAAGAGCTAGAAAGCATTATAACTATCCTTGTCTATTTCTGGGGTGCGTTACCCTCGAAAATAGGCCCGTAACTTAGGTATCGTCTTCAACCAATGTGTATTTCTCCTCTGAGCTGATGAGGAAGTCATTTTCCTGTATAACATAAACCAATAATGACATGATGTAAGTTGAGGCCTTTCATTAAAAACACATATATGTATGTTCATCCCATGAGAAGATACTTAAATCTAAAAACAAACATGAGTGGGCAGCCTAAGGATAGTCTGGTCAACATCAAAGGTGATCAACCTATTGTTTGAGGGATTAAGCACAACAATAGTCTTCAATAATGCCTTATGCTATGTAGGGAAACAATGAAGGAATTCTAAAGAAGACATAACACATATAGCCTTAGCCAAATTTTAATAATGTTATAGTTTTGAGTAGCTTGGGTGTTCAAATTGTGTGTAATCCTTTATAAAATTCATTTCCTAGGGAGAGGCATTGGATCTATTAGTGGATTCTCTATTTGAGGAGGGCCACATTTTTAGAGGTGGAATTTTGCTTATTGAATGGTCCATTCTCAAGGGAATTGTAATTACAATCTTAATTCTAAACATTAACATCCTTGAGATAAATGTAGATGATAGAGTTCAATGTATTTCCCTTTCATAGAGAAGTTCTCTGATTACCCCCATGTGGGGTTATAAAGTGGCCAACAACCATTTTTTGTTTTTGGGGAGGGAAAGGATTAAGGAGAACAATAGTGTTGGAAAATTAAAAGTAGCAGCTATTTAATTTCAATTTTCTTAACCTTAAATCTTGTTTGTGAACTATATTATTCTTCTTGTGTTTCTTTATTAGATCATTTTCATCAAACAAATATCAAGAGAAAAATAATAAAGATAGTGGACACAAAAGTTAGGCTCCAAGCCAGGGAAAACCCCCTCCAAGGGGAAAACCTAGAAAATATTCTCTTCTTATAGAATCTGCTTTAAATGAGACAACAAAGACCCAAACCCTATACCAATCCTTCTTCCAAGTACCAATTCATCCCTTCATATTATCATAGCTTAATCCTGCATCAACCAGCTTCCAGCTACAATTTTGAACCTGCAATTTCATCGTGCTATCTTCGTCATGCAAATTCATCCTTGTAGCTATTGCAGAAACACTAATCTAGCTTCTTCAAAAGTCCTTCGTTGACAAAGATAGATCCTCCCAAGGTTAACAAGGTCAAGACATAATATTTTCTCTTCTAGCAACTTGAAACTGCAACCTACTCTCCTATAATTTTGGTCCTCTTTGTAGCTACAGAAACCCTAAAAATTCACTCGTGTGAGAGAGATAGAGCCCAAAAAGAATTTTATCCTTTTATTCTTGGATTCCTCTAGCATTCTAGACCTTCACTCCTCCTTTCTCTCTTCTTCTTGCCTTATATCGAACATTTTCGTAGAAGATCGAACTTTTTGGTGAATGAGTTCCAAATGAGGTCAAATCTACTTCTTTATATAGCCTTTCCAAGGGGTCGAATACCCTCCTTTAGGCTGAATTGAGCAATAGCAGAATTTTGAGGTACAAAATGGGCCTCCTAAGAAAAATGTACAACCAAAATAAATTTTATAAGAACCAAAAGAATTTAGGATAATGATGTCAACCATGGGGATTCACCATTTTTTGAGTAAAAATATTAAAAATTAAAAAAATAATAAAACTACTTTTCAACTCGTATTTTAACCTTATCTCCCTAAGAATTTTCTCAAATTTCGAGAGACAGTACTCGTTGAATGAAAATTTTATTCCACATCCAAGGAGTACCCATGTTGCATAATTTCGATGGACCTTGCTACATGAAAAAATGTGATTGCAATCACATTTTTCATGTAATTCTCATTTTTTCGTGCAGTAGGGTTCATAGAAATTATGCAACATAGGCACTCCTTTGATGAGTAATCAAATTTTGCATCCAACGAGTGTTGAAGCTCGAAATTTGAGCAAACCCATAGGGAGATAAGTTGGAAATACGAGTTGAAAAATAGTTTGTTATTTCTTCCCTCTAAATTTGATGAAGTGAAATAATCTTATTTTATTATTTCCACTATTATTTTATAATTTCCTTAGGAGTCCCATTTTAGAACTCAAAATTCCCCTAATTCTTCCAAGGCTGACTTGTACTTTGGAGGTTTCCAGAAATTTCTAGACTCAAAATAAATTCTTTTGCAAGATATATTTTTCCCGGGAGGGTCTTATAAGCATGGTGTTTACTCTCCTAACTCATGACAATAAATCCTATGACCTAAAAAACCATAGAAGCTTGAATAACATGCTTTTACCTAGAATAACATCAATAAAGAGCATGAAACCCATACTTTAAAAATAATAACTTTTTATTCTCTTCTTTTGTTTGTTACATAAGATACATATTGAAATGAGTACAACAATAGTTATGAAGACTGGAACTAGTTACATTTCCAACACACCCTCTTAACTAGGGATATATTCATAATTATACAACCAGTACAACATCATTCTCAAACTAAAGAGTTCTCATAAGAAGAGTTGAATTGATACACAAACTATAAGCGTCATCATTATGACCAACACTATCTTTGAGGCCTAACTAGACAATCTCATCTTCATTCAAGAGCATTATGTTGGGAGGGTTTACATGTGATACCACACTACCTATACAAGGCACATACCCCATTCGGTTGTTGACAAGGTATATCATTTTAGGACTATTCTTATCTTGGATTTCCATTCTTGAATCCTCAAAGAATATCGGTCCTCTTCTACCAATCTCACCTTGGATACTTGTCCCATTCTCCAATAGTGTCAATACCTTTCCTTTCTTGGATGTTTTATCCTCAAGGAAGTCACATATTCTTATCCAATCCTCCATCATTCTCTTTCCATGACATTCACTTAGACTTACGACTATTATTCTTGGTCAAGTGCCTGACACATGAAAAAGAGAATGCACATGTATTATCTGACATCACTCCCTCTCAACCAGAAAGGATATCCCTATTCTCCCTTTGATTAGAGAATAGATCCTTGATCCTATACAAGGAATATCCTTTTCTCCCTCTCAAAACTAGCGGAAATTCTAGACTTCCTTTCAATTTTAGAGGTCAGCACCACAAGCCTTGAGGATCATCTTCATAAGAGTATCAAATACTTATTCTTCATAGCTACATGGATCTCTATTTTCTTCAAATCTGTTGTATCGAGCTTACTTCTTTCTTAGGAGTCATGGAGCCATCTTCACTCTTCAATATTGTGACAAGATCCAGGTCATATCTCATGCTTATCACTTTGGACTTGTCATCATAGATGAAGGCATTATATTGAGCCTTTCCAAACTTCAAGCCAACCATAGCTTTTGCATGAAAGTGATTTCCCTTGTTGACCTTTATGTTATCTCTTCGCACTGCTACCTTTCAATCCCAAGATGAATATATCTTGGCTTTCTAATTTCCAGGTATCCAATGTTGAGCTTGCCTCAAAATTCCTCATATATTAATGCAATAATTTTCCAAGTAGTGAAATATGTTAACGAGATAACCAACCATAATTAAAATTGGAATTACTTCAACATGATGATCTTCTCAACCAATCAACATCTTCATGGTCTATCTCCGTATAAATCTTACTTGATGCACTAGAGATCCCAAGGATCGAACTTGATTAACAAGTTATAACTTTTCTTCCAGAGATTATAATCAATGTTAATCATTATTCTACATAATCTGGAGAAAGTCTTAATTCTTTATTATCCTTGATTAAGTCAAATTCATCGATTTATCACATAATCATATGACGCATGTTACAATATTATGCACATATGAATCTTATCCAATAATTACTCTCAATATGCATTCATATGCTTCTTATTCCATCATCTAGCTATATGTATCATAGTGATCCTGCAATCTGACCCATTGCATTCCTTCATCCGTTCAAAATTATTGTTTCCATACTGTATGGAATGTATACTTAACCTTGTCATAATGCTTCTTCTATTAAACCTTCGAAAAATTATGGTCCTTACAAGATCATGATGATCCACCTAAACAAGATGATTGTCTCTAACATAATGTTAGATAATTCTTGGATGAATAACAATACGAAAAATGGTCTATCTATCTATATTTAAAGACTAGATGATTTTTACAAAGCAGCATAACCAAGTAGACTCTAAGTATGATGTTATCACATGCTTCTCTCTATGTTATTATACATAATCAAGGCTCTTCTAGAGTAAACAAAAATGCATACTATTCTAATGGAAATACCAATCTTCATAAAGGACCTAATAGATAGTGTGCCTTCTTTAATAGAAAATATCTTTCAAATCTTCTTTTTTTGACTTCTTCTTAGGTTCTCCCAGTTCCTCTTCTACGTGAGCCTCACTTATTTCCTTTCTTTTGTTATCGTTCTATTTTGGATAGTCCCTCTTAAAGTTTCCATACTCATTGCACTTAAAACATTTAACCTTTGACATATCTTTCTTCTTGGATTTCCCAAATTTTCCCTTCTTTAGCTTCTTGACTCTAGCTATAAAGGCTTGAGAGTGTTCATCTAATCCAATGTCATCTTTTTCCTTCATCCTAGTTTCTTCCACGATGAATTGAGCCCACAACTCATGAAAGTGATTTGAGTCTTTCTTAGAGTAGATTCTTGTTGCAAAGCTGCTCCATTCTAGCGGCAATGCATTCAGTACACAGATGGTCATTTCTGAATAAAAAATTATCTCTCTAAGCCCCTACAAGTGATCCCTTAATTGAAAGATCTTCATTAGAAAGGATTCCATGTCGCCATCCTTTAATTTATTCATTCTATATAATTCATTCCCTAAATACATTTTTTTTCTTGATGTACTTATAGAGTACAAATTCACTAGATTGTCATACATAGCCTTTGAAGTTTTCAAATTTGCAACAAATGGAACAAGAGGATCCTTAATGGATTCAATGATGATAATTTATGCCCTTGCTTCTCCTTTCTTGTACTTTGTTATTTCTTGAGTCTTGTCTTACCTAGGTTCAGTTTCACCAGTAACACATTCCATTACTTCATGTTCCGTAAGTGTCAGGTCAATCCTTTTCTTCCATGCTAGGAAATATGATGATCCAATGAGCTTATTTCTTTCCTTGCAGAAAGAACCCATATGACCTGTAGATTTAGACATAGGGTAACAATATGATACTTACTTGATGTTCAAGTTTCTTTCTTTTTCTGATGATGTCTCCAACTATCTTGAGGTTTCCAAGATCTTCAAAGAGACTTCAATGATGGCTTCAAAAGTAATGATATGAAAAATCCTTTGATGCTTCCCTTAGGGAGGTCTACAATGAGCCTTCAACTATATCCTTTTCTTGAGAGAAAGAAACAACCTTCTTGTAGTCTCCCTCTCCAAGCTTTCTTCTTATGAGACCCTTCTTGTAGATCAATAAGTCTTCCTTTTCCCCTTAGCAAATCCTTCTTGTGTCCACAAGATGATCCTTCCAGTTGCCTTCCTGTTCACCTTAGCTTTGATACCATGTTGGAAAATGCAAAGTAGCAACTATTTAATTTTATTTTTTCTTCACCTTAATACTTGTTTGTGAACTTTATTATTCTTCATGTGTTTCTATATTAGATATTCTTCATCAAACAGATATCAAGAGAAAAATAATAAATATAGTGGACACAAAAGTTAGGCTCCAAGCTAGGGAAAAACCCCTCCAAGGGGAAAACCCATAAACTCTTCTCTTCTTATAGAATATTCTTCGAATGAAACAACAAAGACCTAAAACCTAGACCAATTTCTCCTCCAAGTACTAAGTTAACCCTTCATATTATCACAACTTAATCCTGCATCAACTAGCTTCTAGTTGATATTTCAACCCCACAATTTTTTCTTGAAATCTTTGTTCTACAACATCAGCCTTGTAACTACTGCATAAAGCTTAATCTAGCTTCTTCAAGAGTCCTTCCTTGAGCAAGACAATCCTCCCAAGTTTAATTAGGTCAAGTCAGAATATTCTCTCTTCCAACAATTTGATACTATAACTTGCTCTCGAACAAGTCAAACATGTAGTTTCAGCCTTCTTTGTAGTTGTAAAAACCCTAAAACTTCACAAGGGCAAGAGAGATAGAGTCCAAAAGCATGTTTATATTTTTATTTTTGGATTCCTCTAGCCTTCTAGAGCTTCGCTCCTCCTTCATTGCTTCTTCTTACCTTAAATTGAACATTTTCTTAGAAGATCGAACTTGTTAGTGAGTGAGTGCCAAATGAGGTTGAATTTGCTCCTTTATATAGCCTTTCCAAGGGGTTGAATTCCTTCCTTTAGGCTAAATTGAAGCTTCGAGGGTCGACTTGTACTTTGGAGGTTTCAAGTACTTTCTAGACTCAAAATAAATTATTTTACAAGATATATTTTGCTCAGAAGGTTCTTATAAGCATGATGCTGACTCTCTTGAATCATGACAATAAATGTGATGACCTAACAAACACTATAAGCATAAAGAACATGATTTTACCTAGAAGACCATCAATAAAGAGCATGAAACCTTCTTTAAAAATAATAAATTTTTTCTTTTCTTCTTTTGTTTGTTACATACAATACATATTGAAATGAGTACAACAACTATTATGAAGACCTAAACTTGTTACATTTCCAACAATTAGGTTGTTGTAGAACATTTCATTGGGAAAACAATCATTGAGAAGTAAACATGCACCAACATCAATACAAATTAATAATTACATGAAGATGTGACTTGATTTAATCACATATGTCCATAAAGCACTCCCATCATACAAGATATTATTGTTTCTTAACCAAGGGTTTAAGGCAACAAATTTGGCACATAAGTATTGTCATGTTGTATGTAAACTATATCCCCCACTATGACATTGTAATTTACATAAAATATGAGTATGAATCACTACTATAAAATGTGTCAGTTACTTCTCTTAAAGATTGTTTTAAGTTACATTGGAAATTTTAGAATGGTTAGGAAGAGAGTATTCAAGTGATCAATACTTGGAATTTTCTTAATCATTCCTTGCATAACATTTTGAATATTTTTGTAGATATTCATGGCCCATCATAATGACGTTAGAGACTTTTGGAAATAAATGATTTCTAAGTTTTGAAATGCCTAATTTTTTGAGTGGACACTCCAACCATCAGCAGGGACAATGAAGCTAAATTGTTCAAAATGATTGTTGAGTACTAAATATAAGGGGAAGGACCAAAATAGCCATTGAATACGTTGATCAAAATCAAAACTATGTATGCCATAATAATAAGTAATGTAGATCCATTTTAATCTTAGATATGTAAAGTCTAAAAAACATCAAATCCCTTAATGATGAAATGGTTTTATCACTTAAGATGGAGTTAGACCAGTTGCAGACTCGCACAACTCAATAAAAATAAATTTGTGTGTGGTTTTGACTCTTATTAAGATATTTATATTTTAATTGTAACAATATTTCTATGTGAATATCTCACACACACACAAATTTACTTTTATTCTTTTGGATCTCCTTTTATCTCTCCCCTTTACAAGAAAAAATTCACATTACAAAATGAAAATTACATTCTTTAATTACTCATAAAATGATACAAAGTAAAACAAGTATGGATGCATTATCCATTCAAAAGAGTATAAGTGCATATTAAACTTACAATATTAAAATTCTATAATTAATGTACAATCCATATCTTTAGCTTTAAAAAATAATCTTCATTCCTCATTATTTCTCTTTTGCTTTCCCTTAACCCTTCAGGTTATTTCCATCCTTTATAATAAGGAATCATAATAAATATACTTTGAGTCCCAAAAATGAATTTCATAATTTTAGAAGGATCTAACTCTTCTTCTAAATTTGAGACATAAGTTTTTTGACGTCTTTTTGTTCCACCTAGAGGGTATTGATCTTCCTCAATGTGGAAATCCTTGTATCTATTTTTCTCTATATACATTAAATATCTCACTTATTCTTTTGTTATCTAGACCTATGTGATTTCGAGTGGGAAATCTTCACACAAGGAATGCCTTAATAGTACACTCTATGTTTAAGTATCCTATGCCCTGTGGGCATATTAAATATATCTCTTTTATATAGATATGTTTTTATTTTTTCATTTGTATCTACATTTTGCTAACTTACAATATTACTGTTAGACACATACATGAAAGAAACAAAAAATGAATGATAAGCATGAGAGTGTATCTATTATTAACAAATGATATACATTTATAGTACATTCATATGACATTTGGTTTCGTATTCCAAGGTCTCTTGGACTTCCTTAGACTATTTAGCTTCCACACCAACCCTTAGAGGATTAGGTGTCCAATATTCCCACCCTTAATCCGAAGGGTTATGTGTGAGTTCAAGAAGAGAGTTGTAATACGAAACATGCAAAAATGCATGGCAGCACTAGGCTAAATGTGCTCTTTGAAATGTTGGTATAAGGGAGGTGGTTTAAGGATGACCACCAACACTCGAATGCTTAGTGCAGTTCCCAGAACTCTTCCGAGTCTGGCATGAAGCTTAGGTCTTCTACTAAAGGAAGTGTTCCTAATTTTTTGAAGAGGGAAACCTTCAACCAATAAGGGGAGGTCTCACCTTGCGTAAAAGGAAGAACCTCAGCCTGAAAAGGGAGGTCTCAACCTGTGATGGTTTAAGGATGACCAACAACTCTGGAATGCTTAATGTAATTCCTGCAACTCTTCCAAAACTGGCAAGAAGATGGAGTCTTCTGCTAGAGGAAGTGTCCCCAATTCTTTGAAGAGGTATCACCAACTGAAGGCATGCTCAGTGGCATCTTTGTCTATGGCTACAACTTTGAATCTGTTATGGCAATTTGTGGCTCAAGCTCGCTTGATGTGGCTTTGAAGCTTGTAGATGACCATCACTTCCCCCCTATCAAATACAAGGTGAGATGATGGAGAAAACTCAACTGCAAGACTGTTCAATACTCTAGAAAAAGTTCGGACATATGACTGAAATATCTTCTTGGCTGTTGATGCCCATTTCCAAGAAGATATCCATCCAAGATGAATCTTTGTTCTTGAAGGAGGCTCTTTTTTGAAGCATCTGTTTGAAGAATGATTGGTTTTATGACAGTGCTTACATGGGTGAAGATCAAAATAATGATCTTTCATATCGCCAACTCGGTCACAGTGTTGGCATTTCACAATCTGCTGTTGTTGTTGTGGAAGAGGGGCAGAATCTGAAACAGTTGAAGGTGAACTACCATGAAGGAATCCAGCACTCTGAAACTAAATGGGCTTTGAGTAATATGGAATATGAAAGGAAACCTCCTTATCATATCCAAGACTTGTTATGTGCTTGTTGTGGACAAGCTCTTCCCAAGGTTTGATGATGGGCTTGGGAAGTGCAAACTAAACTTTTTCATTTGCATGTACAACTGTTGCTTCATTGGGTACTAAATCTGAATGAACTTCAACAATATTGACTTGCTGCTGATGGGTGGTTGTCTCAATGTTCTGAACAAAAACAGGTTCAGAATGATGTCTATTTTGATGTAGCTCTTCTTGCTATAGCTGTGATTCAAGCTGTAAAAAATCAATTTTGTCTTGTACATTTTACAAGAAAATTTGAATGTTAAAAAGAGTTTCCTTACTGACTTTTACAATCCCATCAATAGTGGAATAGATTAGACTATTCAATAACTGTAATGCGTCATCAATTTGCTCCATTTCATGACAATTTTGCACGGTGTTAGGTCCTTATAATATTAGTGATTCCCCCATTACTATTGTCATTATATCCCTTATTATTATTTATGTGCCCCTATTGTCCCCATATTTTTATTATTGTGCCCCATAGAATCCCTCTATTGTTATTTTGGTGCCTTTACATTATTATTGTTAGGTCAACTTGGTTATATTGTGACCCCTTAGAATCCTATATATAGAAAGGAGGTTTTGTCATTTGAATCATCTAAGAATTTTTCATTTGTGTAATGTAAAGGAGGTTGTCCCCTCGAAGAGGCTTATTTCTAAGGTGTTGATCTATCTTTTCTATCTTTTTGTGAGCTGGCTTCATAACATCTGGTATCAGAGCTTTGGATTCTAGGGTTTCGCTACTCCAAGAAGGTCATTTTGGCATTATCGCTATAACTTTCTTTCTGTGATGTTTCAGAAGCTACAAAAAAAACCCATTTGACCCAAAATCATTCAGAACTTCACATCTGAATTTTAGAGATTTTCTCGCTATATTTGTGGAGATATGATATGAGGAAGTTAGGGTTTTTTTAGACTCCCGAATTACATTCCAAACAGGTGACGTGGGGAAAACCGCCATAACTTTTGTTTTGAGCATCAGATTGAAATTTCGTAAGAATTTAGGAAAAGAGTACGTCCTATAGTTTTTTTGTATCAGTTTCAGGTACTAAGGTCAAAACAGTGACACATGGAAAATCATACAAGTTCGCTCTACTGAACTAGTCTATAATCAGGTCACGTGGGAAATTTGGCATAACTCTTCCTTGGAGAATCCAATCTTGATCAGACTTATGGGGTTAGAAAGAGGACTCAAAGGGCTAACGTAGAATGATATTTCAGATATTCTAGATCTGCATTTATAGAGATACAACAGATTCAATATCGAGCTCTTACAAAGTAAAAAAAAGGTGTGTAGCTTTGTTTTTTATTTTGTATAAGATTGGTTTGAAAAATTAGTTTGAAGGAATTCAAAGGGAATAGTGAAGAATTATTAGCATTAATTAATGCCCCGAAGAAAGAAAATGAAAACACCTAGTAAGAAACCTGAAAGCTCTAGCATGACTCATGAAGAAGAGGAAGAGATGCAACATGATATATCAAAATTACAAGACCAAGTACAACAAATTTCACTCTTACTAAAGGTAAATGAAGCCAAGATGAATGGCGTGGAAGCTAATATGAATGGCATGCAAGTTAAGATGAATGGCATGGACACTAAGATGGAAGCTAAGATGAATGGCATGGAAATTAAGATGGAAGCTAAGATCAATGGCATGGATGCTAAGATGAATGGCATGGATGATAAGATGGAAGAATTGAAGATAAATTTGAATAAGTTGCTACAAGAAATGGTCACTAATGGTGAAAGGGTAGTAAAACAAACTCATGATGAGAACAAAATAAATGTGAATCATGATTTCATAGACTCTAATGTTGGATTGAAGACCCACCATGTTCCAAAAATCGATATGAGGAAGTTTGATGGCAAGGATCCCGAAACATGGATACTACAGATGGAGCAATTTTTCAGTCTCCATAATGTACAAAACACACAAAAGGTATGTATTGCAACTTTATATTTGGAACCAAATTAGTTTGTATGGTATTGATGGCTTTGCTGTCGTAAAGAAATTGTCACTTGGGCAATTTTTACGGAAGAAATGATATCACATTATGAGGATACAAAAAGAAACACCTTTTTTAGCCAATTGATAAATCTCAAACAAAAGGGTTCAATGATGGAGCACATTGAGGGATTCCAAAAATTGAACATTAGGGTAAAATATATTCCAGAGGAGCAAAGGATTGATGTGTTCATAGGGACTTTAAAGGATAATATCCAACATGAGGTTCACCTTTGGGAACCTGATTCATTGGAGAAGGCATTCAGGTTAGCAAGAAAAATGGAAAGCAAAATTATTGCAACCAGGAAGCCTACCACTCACAACTATAAAGATGGAAGTTTTGTGGCCCCTAGCCTTCCACAACCTACAAGGTTGACACCACAACAATTGGATGAAAAAAGAGCAAAAGGGCTTTGTTACAGTTGTGATAGCAAATACACTAAAGGTCATAAGTGTGCTGAGAAGAAATTATTCTACATAGATTGTGAAGAGGAGGAAGAAAAGGAATAAGAAATGTCAAAAGAAGAGGATATAGTCCAAGAACAAACCCTAGATAAAGAAGAAATGAATCCGACCATATCCTGTAATGCAATGGTTGGGATTACCACTCCTCAAACTATCAAGATAGAAGGACATATCAAGAAGAAAAAGGTAATAGTGTTGATTGATTCGGGAAGTACCCATAATTTTATTCATTGTATGATAGAAAATGAATTGAATTGCTTCCTATATTCAGCACCAGAGTTCCAAGTGATGGTTACAAGTGGAGGAACCATAAATTTCTCTCGAAAGTGCCATAATATCAAGCTATCCATGGGAGAATATGTATTGAATAGCCCAAGGCTTTCCATTCCAATGGGTTATGTTGATGTTGTACTAGGAGTCCAATGGCTACAATATTTGGGTACAATAGCTTTTAATTTTCAAGAACTTTTCATGAAATTTTGTGCGGAAGGAAAGGAAGTTGAATTATGGGATATTGCAGGGAAACCGGGAAAGATAATCAACTCTAACAATATGACAATGCTTCTAAAGAAGGAACAACGAGGTGTAATTATACAATTATGCTCGCTAGAGGTTCCCACATTGAAATCATCTATTTCTCCATATCTCCAAAAAGTCTTGGACAATCATTCCAAGGTATTTGAGACTCCCAAAGGTCTCCCACCTATTCGTGATCATGATCATGTTATTCATTTGATTCCAGGAAGTGTTCCTCCAAACATCAGGCTGTACAGATATCCCTATGCCCAAAAGAGTGAAATTTAACGTATGGTTGCAGAAATGCTAGACGCTGGTATAATTCAACCTAGTCAAAGTTATTTCTCTGCTCCAGTAGTATTGGTGCACAAGAAGGATGTATCATGGTGAATGTGTCCAGATTATAGGGAGCTCAACAAGCTCACTATTAAATATAAATTTCCCATTCCTGTCATTGATGAATTATTGGATGAATTGCATGCATCAATTTACTTCACCAAGTTGGATCTTCATTCAGGATATCATCAAATCAGAATGAAGACTGGAGACATTCCCAAAATAGAATTTAGAACTCATGAGGGTCATTATGAATTTTTGGTCATGCCTTTTGGCCTTACCAATGCACCTTCTACATTTCAAGGTTTGATGAATTCCATTTTCAAACCCTTCCTTAGAAAATTTGTGTTAGTATTTTTTGATGATATACTAATCTACAAAAAGTCGTGGAAGGATCATGTTGAACATGTTGACAGGGTGCTCAAACTATTGGAGGAGAAACAATTATATCCAAAAAGCTCCAAATTTTTCTTTGGAGTACAAGAGGTGGAATATCTGGGTCATATTGTATCTCATGAAGGTGTTAAGGTAGACCCTAACAAAATTAAAGCCATTATGGAATGGAAAATCCCCACATCCATAAATCATCTGCGAGGATTTCTCTGGTTGACAGGGTATTATCGCAAGTTTGTTAAGAATTATGGGAGAATAGCAGCACCTCTAATAATATTATTGAAGAAAGATGCATTTTCATGGACTCCAGAATCAACAAAGGCCTTCGAACATATTAAAGAGGCAATGTCCCAAGCACCGGTCTTAGCTACGTTGGACTTTACAAAAACCTTTATTGTGGAATGTGATGCTTCAGGAAGTGGAATTGGTGCTACTTTAATGCAAGATGAAAGACCCATTTCTTTCGAAAGTCGTCCAATCAAGGGAGAGTATTTACACAAAGCTATTTATGAGAAGGAAATGTTGGCAATACTACATGCACTTAAGAAATGATGACCCTACCTAATGGGAAGACACTTCAATGTAAAAATGGATCATGATAGCCTTAAATACTTTTTAGAACAAAGATTATCCTTTGAAGAGAAAAAAAAATGGGTCACAAAGATGTTGGGTTATGACTTTGAAATCATCTACAAAAAAGGGAAGCAAAATGTTGTGGCAAATGCACTCTCAAGAAAGGATGATGAGGTGGAAGCATTGTTGTGCGCCATTTCTATTATCCAACTAGACTGGATAAACGAAGCAAGGGGGCAATGGAAGAATGACGAAGAAGTGTGGGCACTCATTCGAAAGTTACAACAAGATTCCAGTACATCTGATACATTTAGCCGGAAAAATGATTCATTATGGTACAAAGATCACTTATACCTATGTAAGAATTCCCAACTCAAACAAAAGATTCTTATGGAATTGCACACTTCTCCCTTAGGAGGGCACTCAGGATTTTTAAAAACTTACCATAGGGTTAAGAAGGATTTTTTGGGGATGGCCTTAAATCGGATATTCAAAAGTTTGTGGTGGAATGTTTGGTTTGCCAACAAAATAATGTTGAAACAATTAAGACCCCAGGTCTATTACAACCTTTATCCATTCCAAGCCAACGTTGGGAGGAGGTTTCAATGGATTTTATCACAGGTTTACCCAAGTCCAAAGGAAAAAGTGTCATCATGGTGGTAGTTTACAGACTTACCAAGCATGTACACTTTTGTGCATTATCACATCCATTTAAATCCAATACAGTTTCTACTGAATTTATGGAAACAATTCAAAAGCTACATGGAAACCCAAAGACTATTGTAAGCGATAGAGATCCCATTTTCACTGGAAATTTTTGGACAGAATTATTTTCTTGTCTTGGTACTCAGTTAGCTCATAGCTTGAATCTTATCATCCTCAATCTGATGGGAAAACTGAGATAGTAAACAAATGTTTGGAAGGATGTCTTCATTGCTTTGTATCTAATAAACAAACACAATGGGTCAAATGGTTGCCGTTGTCTGAATGGTGGTATAACGCTTCCTTCCATACTGCAGCAAAAATGACCCCATTTATGGAACTTTATGGATATCATACACCATCCATCACATCATATTTAAGAGAAAATTGTAAGGTTCAAGCAGTGGAACATCACATCAAGCATCAACAACAAGTCCTCCAACTCTTAAAGGATAACCTCACGTTGGCACAGAATAGAATGAAACAACAGGCAGATCAACATCGCAGCGAAAGAAGTTATGATGTAGGTGACTGGGTATTCCTACGGCTACAACCATATAAATAAATGTCCCTCAAGCAAGCTAAGAAGGATAATAAAATTATCACCAAAATATTATGGTCCATACAAGGTGTTGCAAAATATTGGTACTATGGCATACAAATTGCAGCTTCCTGCAGCTTCTTGAGTGCACCCAGTTTTCCATGTTTCATGTTTAAAGAAGGTTATAGGCAACAAGCACCCAGTTCAAACAATATTTCCAAAACTTGACGAGGAAGGAAAAATTATATTGGAACTAGAAGCAATCACAGAAACAAGAACTCGACAGCTATGAAATCGATCAATTTCGAAATATCTCATCAAGTGGAATTAAATTATCCGCTGAAGATTCCACATGGGAGGATGAGAATTTTATACAAAATCATCCAAAACTACTCAAGCGTTGAGGACAACACTTTATTGAAGGAGAGGGGCATGTTAGGTCCTTATAATATTAGTGATTCCCCCATTACTATTGTCGTTATATCCCTTATTATTATTGTTGTGCCCGTATTGTCCCCATATTTTTATTATTGTGCCCCATAGAATCCCTCTATTGTTATTTTTGTGCCTTTATATTATTATTTTTAAGTCGGCTTGGTTATATTGTGACCCCTTAGACTCCTATATATAGAAAGGAGCTTTTGTCATTTGAATCATCTAAGAATATTTCATTTGTGTAATGTAAAGGAGGTTGCACCCTTGAAGAGGCTTATTTTTAAGGCGTTGATCTATCTTTTCTATCTTTTTGTGAGTTGGTTTCATAACACATGAATATCTCACACAATGCCAAATAGCCACAACTTTAAATAATATAAACAACCCCCAATGCTTACGAACATTGAACTCTGTCATTCCCAAAAATCCTCCAGCATATTCACTTTCAAAGCAGAAATGATGGCTATCAAACCTTCAACAAATATCGCACCATGTCATGGATAGGACTTGAATGCTCATATATATAAATTCTTTGACTAAGGTACGAACCAATATTCTCTGAACTTGCCACTTTCTTCAAAGAAAAAAATATGCTCTCAATACTCATATAAATAGGACAATCATTGGAGATCTAGGCCTTCATGAAACTTCTGACTACTTTTGGAATAGTAGCTTTGAGATGGCATATAATGCAACATGTGCTCTCATTGAGAAAAGATGGGGATACAATGAAAACCTATAACAATATTCTAAAACAAAATCTAGCTGATGCTCCATCAATTGCAGTTGCAACAAATAATTTCATCGCACTGAAGGGTGCCAAGGATGGGTTTGGTGTATTAAAGAAGTTTGACAAATTAATTGAAGAGAGTGGTGGAGTTCAAGGATTACAGCTTGCTGATAGCCTTGAGTATAAGCTTTCTACTATACAAAAGGAAGCAATTTACTGTAATCGTGCACCGTTGTTACTAAATGCAAACAAGTTAGATTAGGATTGGGAACTTGTATTGACCCTTATCAACATGTTCCCAGATAGCGTGACACCGACTTTACTTCAAGCATCGTTGTTAATCAAAGAGAACAAATCTAATCAAGTAATAGAGAGATTGTAGGGGGATCTCTCGAGTCTCTGAGGGGCATAATCGCATTGGGCTTATTGTTCATTAGGTGGTCTGCAAATTGAACCTTCCTCTTAGTTGAGGGGCGGCATAAGTCTGCTAGTTTTAAGGTGTCTTAGGAAATAACAAAGATAATATGGGGGAAGGTATCCACACTAATGGGATTGCAAATGGGAAGGTTGCAGTGAGGACTTCAATAGTTTTATCTCAAATTGATGAGTTATGTTATGCACTCGACAAAAACAAACCAATCCAGAGTATTTTAATTGCCAACAATGGCATGGTAGCAATCAAATTTATGTGGAGTGTGAGAGCATGGGCTTATGAAACATTTGGGACTAAAAATGCTATTTTACTGGTGGTTATGGCCACACGTGAAGATATGAGGATCAATGCTGAGTACATACGAATTGTTGATCAATTTGTAGAAGTGCCAGGAGGTAACAATAATAACATCTATGCAAATGTTCAGCTCATTACAGAGATAGTAGAAGAAACTTTAGGAAAAATTATTGAAAAGTATCCAATGAAATCAACACTGGCTCTTATTTTACGTGCCCAAGTTGCCACAGCTGCGAGTCATTAGCAGGTTGCTATCGAATCTTTGGAGTGCATAACTGAAAGAAAACACCGACTTGGAACTATTTCTACATTACTATTAGAGAAGGTAGGTGATATTGACAGGGTAGAGGCTGTCTTTGATGCTGCTATAGAGTGGTGGAGAAGAACGCTATTGGGACTCAAATGTGTGTGTGTGAAGATATGTGGATTCAAACTCAATAGTTGTAAAACATTTTGTCATTACTATCTGCCACGATTATAATACCCATCTCCAAAACGAAACTTAGATGCTTTCTACAATAGAGAATGCTTTCGGCTGGAGACAAATCACCATACAATGCAACTTTTGACAATGTCAAGCATTAAGTTGCAGCCAATCTAGTGGAGGAATTAATTGTACAAGATTTTTTCTTACTCAGTCTTACTGTAATCAGGAAACCTAATTTGCAATAAACTCACCTCATCATCGAGATACGAAGAGATACGCAACAAATCCTTTTACCATTTTGGATCTTCCGCAAAAGTCTCATGAGATATCAGAAGTTTGACAACAAATGAGGACTCCAACTATTACTGTTCCATCCAATCAGTGCTCTGGTGACTTTATACACTGCAACTTTCATGTATTATTTTAGAAGCCCAAGCTGGGGTGATGAAGAGCAGTTGTGGTGAAGATAGATAAAGAAATATGAGGCCTTGCAGTTTGCTTAATACGCTCGGAATTATGATGCGCCATGCATGCAATCTGTTGTTGCTCATCACGATAAATAGCAGTTTGGCCATGTGCTTCATAATATGTTAACCCCACATGAAACCCTAACTAAGCTGCCCAAAACCGTGTAATTCAACGCTCAATCCACAAAATGCAAGGCCATAGAATAATGCAGTGAACACATAGAGAATTAGGTAAAAAACTAGTTGGGTAGGTCTGACCAGCTTGGAAATGATGCGACAGGAAAGACTGTCATGGATGAAGAGTAATAGACACGTACTGCTATGAGAGCGAATAAGGAGGAATGATTCTGCAGGGGTTGGTAGAGCTGCAACAATTAGTAGAACATAAGAAAAGGAGTTACGACTGAACAATAAATACCTTTGGTAGAGCGCTCAGGTGTAGAGTCCACGTGGGTGCGTTTTTGCTATTTGAGATAGTGGATAGAGAACCCAGCACAAATCTAGCTGAGATAGGTTAGTTGGATAGTGTGCAGCATGAAATAGGCATGCACACAATAATGATAGTTCTATCCATAGGAATGCAAAACTGACATGCATAGAGAGGCCACAACACAAGTGGCTTAAATTGGAGCAGGGCAGGAATACGCCCACTCTGATACCATGTTAGACACATATATGGCAGAAACAACAGATGAATGATTAGCATGAGAGTGTATCTATTATTAACAAATGATATACATTTATAGTACATTCATATGACCTATGGTTTTGTATTCCAAGGTCTCTTGACTTCCTTAGACTATTCAGCTTCCACACCAACCCTTAGAGGATTAGGTGTCCAACAATTACTAATATTATTTGTTATAGGTATTATATATATTTCTAAAACCTATATAAATATAGAACTAGCACAATTGGATGCAACAACATTTCTATATAAATACTAAATATATTTCTATATAAATACTATATTTATTTTTATTTTACATCTCTCTTTTATCTCCTTATATAAAGTCTCTCTCTTTCTTTCTTCCTTTCTCTCGCTCTTTTATATATATATATATATATATATATATATATATATATATATATATATTCTTACTTCTTTTAGATAAATACTCATTATTATTTATTAATAAGCAACACATACACATATATATTTCTCAAAAATAATATATGATGATTGAGATATTATATATATATAACAAAATCTCAATTATCATTATTATTTATTAATAAGCAACACATACACATATATTTCTCAAAAATAATATATGATAATTTAGATATTATATATATAACAAGATCTTTATCATATTGGATTAAATATAACTAAATCATTTTCTTCAAAAAAATAAAGTACGTCATTAATACAATAAACACGAAAAATCTGTGTGGAAAATATAATTATAAAATTATACCTATGACTTAATCTTTTCTTCTCAAACTAAAATATAACATACATAAAGATTGTATTATATACCATACAACACATTATATCATGTGATACTTGTTACCATGTCTTCTTATTCCTTTATTCTAATGCAACATCTCACATTTTTCCTTTCCTCAACTATGAAACAAAAAATCATTACCATAAAAACAAATCATTATTTCCTTTCCTTACAACTCAATTTTTAACCTGTGATTTAATAATTTTGCGTGCCTTGAATCTTAATTAACATATTAAAAATATGATTTTAGACTTTTTATAATCTGCTTCATGCTACACAATCATTCCACGTGTTACTAATTGAAATTAACATAAAATCTACTTGACATAACACTTGCAATGCTCAAAGCATTGATTAACTAGGCAAAGAAATTATTTCCTCATATAAACTTTAACTTAAATTCTTTTTAAGAAAAAAATATATATTCAACCATTAGAAACCTTTTCCCCTCAAAAATGATTGTAAGTCCAAAAGAGACACTAGAATTTTTACGCTTCCACATAACTAAAAGACAAAAGTTACCCCTGAGATGGGCTCGACCAAACCATTGTATTCTTATTTTGGTAACTAAAATAATGCTGGTTTGAAGTTGCCTTGAATCATGGGAGTTCAATTAAAGTAGAGGAAGGATATTGGTTTAAGTCTAAATCTTTAATACTTTATTTTTTAAGTTTTTAATGTGGTCGAGTGTTTATGTTGTAAATAATGTTATTTTTTTAATAATTATAAAATGAATGCGAAGTAAAAATATTAGTGTATAAAAAGGAGTAAAATATATTTTGTATTTATTAATCGAATTTTATCAAATAGTTTAAAAAAATGATTATTTTTTTATTAATAATTTATAGAGCTATACATTGAATTCATATTTTCATAAATCTAATCAAAAGTCAAAGTTATAATTTTTTAATACACAAACAAAATTATCATAAATCAAGATAGCTTGTTACGTATTTTGGAAGGTTTTTTAGTTTATTTTTTTGTTTAATTTATTTAGAATTGGTAAAAAATGTGATGGAATCACAAATTTGAATTGTAAATTCTTTACAATCTGAATATCCTAACTTTTTCCAAAGTGCTAAATTCATATATACTATCAAAAACCAATTTTAAACCAGTAAAATCAAAATTTATATTAAAGGAAAATCATCAAATTGAAGCTAAAAACTCCAGAACCTATAATCTATATAATTTTCAGAAAATGACCATTCAAAATTTCGTGGATAAGATCAGTCAACATTGCAAAGCATAAGTTGACTCCTCTATTATTAGAGTTATTAAGTCGTTTATTCAAATTGTTCAAATGATCTGGCCGCTCAAAAATTTATTCAAATTGTTCAAATGATCTGGCCGCTCAAAACTTCTGACGATCCTCAAATATTTTCTTTGTTAAATCGTCACTTAGCAATGCTTAGTAGGAAGTTATTCTCATAATGTCAGTTTTCTGCGTTAAAAGCTTCGGTTTCCTAATGTTACTCATTTGATAAAAGCAGTTCATCTTGCATTGTCGACAAAGGTGATTGTTCCGCCATAGACCAACAGTCCACCAGGTGATTCAGGAGTAATTGAGGCGCATCTCAACTTCAAAGAGTTTTTACACAAATTTTCCGCTTTGGGTCGCTTCACAGATTTTCTATCGCGCCGGCGAGGATTTCGTCTGGTATTTTCTTCTCTAGAATTTTGTTTGGCCGTGATGGGGGACAGCAACGCATCCACGAACACATGTCAGGAGACGTTATATTGAGGCCCGCAGACTGATATGGTTGTGCATTATCTTCTGTTGTTGCGCGTATGCCGACTTTTAGGGTTCCTGTGGCTGGCGATTTGACAGTGTCAATATTCTGCAACAGAGTACGAAAGAGTAATGGTGCAAATGGACCAATTTGGGCGTAACTTTCTGACACTGATATTCCGTTTTGAAAATTGATTTGAGCGTCCATCTTGGAGCACCATATATATTCAATCCAAAGACTTGAAAGGTTGCCATCCGATGGTGAAATATGAGTATGACCAAAAAGTTGCACTCAAAAAGGACAATGACAAAGTTTTTGGACATGGCAATCCAGTTGGGCCATGAACGAACAGTCACAATGCTTTTTGAAGATGGTAATCCTGTGGGGCCATGAGCGAGAGCGAAAGCATGAGGGTAATTTTTATTTTATGTTTTCTAAATCAATTTAAAAAAATGGTCCTACTCATAACCACATTTTAGGGTTTGGTGGACTATCTTTCATCTTTATATTTTTCAGCTTTAATAGGTATAATATTTAACTATTATAATTGTCAAATGGTTTTCACTTATCACAACCATTCATTACATTAAATGTATTACAAATCTTTTTTTTATCAAAAAAATAAAAAAATAAAAAAAATTGTTTTTTAAGATTATCATAAACCATTCAATATGGACAAACTTAATTACATCCATCATAGACACTCAAATATATTTAGTTAGCATAAAATTTCACTTGAAACTAATCTAACCTTATTACATGAGCTTTCTCAATAAGTTTCCGTGGCAAGCCCATGAAAATGTAAAGTAAATGTGAGTACAAAATCACATATTCAAATCTTGATTGCTTACCCATGGTTATGTGTTGGTGGTGGTGCAATTCACCTAAGGGCTATAATAGTACTACTTGGAATAGTAGCAGTGTCATGCTACTACAAGACTAAACCAAACATGCTAATAAAAAATTGGCCCAACTAATTCCTCTAGACATATAAAATAATAAAATTAAAAATTAAATCCCGATTAAATGGATATGACCATGACTATCTTCTTTTCACAACCAAAAGCACTATCAAGGAGGATTATCAATCTTCATAGTGATTTTATTTTCACTTTAGTTTTGCATCTCAATTATTGAACACTTGTCATTTTTTTGCTTCCTTCTTGCTCATTCATTTTCTTACTTTATTATTCATTCTCATTACTACGTGTCAATCTCTTTGTTGCTTCATCCTTACCTACCCTTGTAGGTTTTATCTTCAGTATGCGCTTGCCATTCTCTTCTTCTATTCATGTTTAAGTGTTCATCTTCTTTAACTTTCTTTCACCATCATTTTGTATCTTCTATCATTCTTTATCTTATTCTTTTCATTTCTTTTGTCATTTCGGTGTTTACTTCTTATGTTGTCATTTTCTCTTGTACTTGTATGAGAATTATGTTTGTTGTAAAAGGGACATCTCCATCTAGCAATACATCTATGATCTCTAATTGACAAACTGAACTGATGCACCATGGTTTTATTTACTCTCACTACAATTTTACAATGCTTTTTTTTACATAACTAGGATCTTTTGACCGATATTCTAACATCAATATATTTTTATAATAAATGTATGATCTAAGCTTATAATCAATTTTGACTTGATTTCATCTCCTTATATCAATAACCATCTTTAGGCTTTCAACTTAGGATGATTTTATAATTTCTTTTCAATCTAAAATATCTTAATATCTAGACTCCAACCTTTAATTTCAAGATTTTTAACCTTTGATTTCAATGCACTTTCTCTAAGACCTATTAAAAAATTAAACCTCACAATTCTATTCAATAAGAATATTAAATGAAATACAAACCCCTTTTGAATTATCCCAAACCAAAATGAAGTTATTTGAAAACCATGTATCTAACTTATCTTTCACTATACTTACCCATCAATTAGAGAAGCCTTTTTACGCTATCCTTATGACTCAAAATTTTATTTAACATCCCATTCAATCTTCAACATAATAGTTTTTATTTGTGCAAGCAACAAAATTCTAAATGAAAAAACAATATAGTCATCCTTCTTTAATATTGAGTTTCACTTCACGATGGTCCTTGGAAATTTTCTTCCAATGGTCACCTCCTCTTCTTACTTTTGTGGCTTTTAGGTATGTTTACTTTCATTGTTAATCTTCTTTGAGTGTGGAGCTTCTTTGATTGTGGAGCTTCTTTGATTGCTGGTGTTATTGGAATAGGGTGTTCAGCTTCTTGTAATGCATCTAGCTTACATAAAAATTCTCCATAAATGGACAAACCAATCTTCAATTTTCAATGGATAGATGTTGGAATAAAGCATTCTTTTGACCTACACTAATTAATCAAGAATTTGTTAATTTTCAAGAATTCAACAATGACTTAAAAATTGAGAGAACCAATTGAAATTCTTAGTGAGATTAACTTTAAGGCACCCTCTCCCGGATGCGGGTGTTTGTACGAGTGGCAGCGAGGAGCCACATGTATGACATGTGCTGCCTCGAGTTCATCCGGGAAATTCATTGCCTCTCGCCGCTGAGGAGTTAAGAGAGGAGACGCGATAGCAGAGCATTCAATGCTGCGTAAGGTGAAATGGGGAGGCTGCAGAAAGCAGTTAAGGAGTTCGGGCTTCGAGAGAATGTCGAGAGGTTTAAGATGGATGAGGTATTGCTGCAGATCCATGCTCAGAGCGAGGATCACGCAGCTCAGACTCCCGTGGGCAATCTTACCATTCAAGCTTCGGCTCTTGTTGATCCAGCCAGCATTCACGAAGCCACCGGAAGTCGCGAGCTCATATATTCTGTTGTCTGTTGTCTCCGTTCTGGTGAGCTTCGTCTCAGAACTGTGGGGAGAGGACTTATTTCTGGTGGGGGGCGACTCTATTCGGGAAAACCTCCATTTGCCGCTCAGCTTCAAGCCACCGGCACCCCTGCAAATATGGTCAGACCCAGGCAAAGGCTGCTCAGTAGAAGGGGATCTGCTCGAGGAGGTTCTTCTCGCCACCCTGGTGCGGAAACCCACCACCATTGTTGTTGTTGTTACTGCCACAGAAGGGCAGGGGCCACTCCTATTCAGGCAAGTCAACACATGGACATGGGTAATCCCAGTGCTGGACCGCACCCTCTTCCAGCGTTCGGGTCTACCATCTTCTCTCTGGGCAGCTCGAGGGACAATTCCCGCATCAATGCACACATCTCGGTTCTATTCACTGAGGATTTTCAGGAAGGTGAAGGCGGTTCGGGCAGCAAGGGGGAGCTCCCAGGCGAACAGCCGGAAACAGTCGAGAAAGATCCCGCGGAGGTACCTGAACAGGCTCCCAAACGACCTCAGGAGCAGGAGGCGTCGACTTCAAAGAGGGACGCAGGGGAAGAATGGGACGGCTTCCCCGAACACTACGGGTGGTGCCGAATTATCGAGGAAAAGCCGGAGGATTAGCGTCCAAAGGCACACTCTGTCACTCTCCACTTTTGTTCAGGTCTGGTATAGGTCTTTCGTTCCTGTCTGTGTCGGGTATAGGTTATATGTCTCTGTTTGTGTCTCTCTAGTTTATATACATGTCTATGTTTGCTCTGGTTATGTCAGTAGGTTTTGTAAGGGCGCTGTCAGTCTTCTAACGCCCCTGCGAGGGTGGGATTTTTGCTACGAAGCCCCTGCGCGGGCGATTTTTGTTTGGTTTGAGAACAATGTTCTGTCTGGAAATGATGCCCCTGCGAGGGCCAATACTGAGATGCGAAATGCTAACCCAACGAGCCACAGTCGGCCTTGGGCAACTTGACTCTTTGATTGTAATGCTTTCATGTACATAATATAATAGAATAGAATAGATTTACCGGAAAAAAACTTTAAGGCACCCTCACATTGCCCCGAATCATGCAATTTGTAAATATTGTATGTGGCGATTTCACTATAGAATTGGAAAACCATCAAAATTTCATTAATAAATTCTCACTAATTAAGAAGTCAATTGGAAAAATGAGCAGAGTGTAATAGTGTACTTTCCAAATTGTTATCTTAAATAAAAAAATAGTTTCTACATTCAGAAAAAACATATTTTTCACTTCATTTTTAAATTTTGGATCATTTATTTCAACAATACTTCATCCTTTAAATTTATTTTTCTACTCAAACAATACTTTATCCTTTAAATTTAATTTTCTAGTCAATCTTGAGAAATATTTGAGATATCTCTAAAAACAAAATATCTTTCCAACACAATATTTTGTGTAACTTAACCTATTTTAATTTACTCAAATATTCAACTTTGTTAAAGCTTAATGTAGTATAAATTAAGATGATCCCTACCTAAGTTAAGACCTATCCCTTACTCACAATTTCTTAAACAACAACCTACTCGTTTCAAAAGTCACAAATGCTCTAACCAAAGAACCTCTTATTTTGAACTTATCAAACGAACTAATCAGTGAAATAGATAATGCTTTACTGGCAAATGATTACAGTGTACTCCGCAACCGAAGTCATTATTCTTTTAATAGGAAACAAAGTCATCACCATCAATAACAAGGGGATGTTCAAAATTTCAAGATCAATCAACGTTGCAACAAATAAATTGACCTGTTTGTTATTAGAATGGTTACGTCGCTTATTCAAAATTTTCATATGCTCTGGCCGCTCAGAACTTCTGGCCGACCTGAATATTTTCTTAGTTACCGACGCTTCGTACGAAAGCTATTTTAATAATGTCACTGTGCTGCGTTAAAAGCTTTGGCTTCCCAATACTACTCATTTGATGGAAAGCAGTTTATCTTGCATCGTCGCCCATGGTAATTGTTCCGCCTAGGGTTCGAATTCCAAAACAGACTTTACATTTGGATCCCTCTTCACAGTTTTAAGCAAAGATTTTCACTGTTTTGAAAAAAAAGTTCTGTATTTGATGGGCAAATCACCCTGTGACCGTCAAATTCTATCCCCTGTCACGTGCAATTTGCCCGTCATGGAACTTTAGCCATAGGAAAATAGTCGAGCAGGTGATTCAGAAGTAATTGAGGCGCATCTCAACTTCAAACAGCTTTTACGCAAATTTGCCGCTTTGGGTCATTTCGGGGATTTTCTGTCGTGCCAACGAGGATTTTCTGTGACATTTTCTTGTCTGGAATTTTGTTGGGCCAAGATGGGTGACAGCAAAGCATCCACAAATGCGCTTCAACGAAAGTTATATTGAGGCCCACAACTGATATGCTTGTACCTTAACTTTTGTGGTTGCGTGTATGGCGACTGTGGCTTAACTTTTGTGGTCCGTGTATGGCGACTTTGAGGGTTCCTGTGACAGGCGATTTGACCGTGGATTTACAGTCTACGTTCTGCAACATAGTACGGAAGAGTGCTAGTGCATTGGGCGTAACTTTGTGGCAGTGACATTCTGTTTCGAAAATGGAAAACGGATTTGAACGTTCATCTTGGATCACCACATATATTCAATCCAAAGATTATCTGAAAGGTTGCCGTCAGCCCTGGAATTTGACGTCCTGTGGGATGTATTTCCTATTTTAAAATGTATTTGGCAGTTGCTGTAAATTTTTATCCGTCAAATTTGACCTGCCTCATCAATCAATGACGGTCATTTTGATGTTTAATTTGGATATTTGCCGTCAAAATTTATAGTACCTGTCAAAGTTAAAAACAACAAAATAAGATTAGGCCCAGGGTCATAAGGAAAATGCTTACAGTGCCTGTGGGTCACACGGCGGTAGACCCTCGCACACTTTCATAGATTTGAGGCGTATAAAAGATTATATGGCTATAGTGCTTTTGTAGATTTGAACATTATGAAACGAGATCTTACCTAGGAAACTAAGAACAACTAGATTGTAAGTTAGGTGTTACATTCAAGGAACCTACCAACCAGTCAATAATGTGAATTCAGCGCCATCCAAATGTACGCTAGTAGGTGATTGCAAAACACTAAAACTATAGTTGTGTTTCCTGTTGTGTATAATAGTAACATGTATTCACTACCATGTTATTTCTTGAAACACAAGGATAAGTCACTAAAAAATTGTTGGAGCTTTTTACAAATTACCGTCATCATTTACATCAAAATCAGCAAGATTTAACAGGTTGCAAGTCCCAAGTTTCCTATTGCTTTTTTTCATTCTTTTTTCCTATTGTATTTGTTTTCAATTATCGATGCCCTTGTCAAAATGAATTTCTCTAACCTTGTGATTTATTCCATAGTGAAGCTTACAATTACCATTTTGAAAACTGAGTGTCCTAATTTTGACTCTTTTTTTAGTGCTCTTCCTTATTTTGACTAATTTTGTTTTTTTGAGTTTTTTACTAAAGGTTTTGAAATCAACTTTATTTTTGTTTTTTTGAGTGCCCTTCTTTATTTTGATTAATTTTGTTTTTTGAGTTTTTTACTAAAAGCTTTAAAATCAACGACTATTTTGTTTTGAGTGCCCTTCCTTATTTTCACTAATTTTGTTTTTTGAGTTTTTACTAAAGGCTTTGAAATCAGCTTTATTTTTACAGCAGTGAATTTTCCTTTAAAATAAAATAATTATATAGTTATTCAATGAATTTTTTTTTACTATAAAAATAATTATGGAAGATATTACAGGCTCATTTTCATATAGTGTATCTATTTAGGTTGTCAGCCACTTCTAATATAGTTGTATTTAGAAGATGCAACTGGTACTAAGTACATGAATAAAATAAGTAATGTTATTGTCTAGCATAATGCTCAATAGAAAGAATTGATTTGTGTAATTGGTTGGGCTGTATATTTCGTCTTTGTCGTAGAAAGTAATGTGAATTCAAATTTTATGTTGAGGACACTATAGGCTCATATTTGGGATATTATGAAAATGATTAGTTAACAATGTTCAGATGTAGATGATAAGCTGATTACCTCGTAGATTGCACAATTTGTATAGTTTAGACATTTTTCGGCTTCATGGTTTTAGGAATAATGTATTCTAAATATGTATAATGGATATCAAATTAGTTGAAAGAATATTTAGCTATCATCATTAGATTTATTATTCAATAGTTCATAGACGGATGAAAGTGAACATATAGGGATTAAAGTTATCTTGGTATAAATAAAGAGATCTTGGTGAGAATTCAGTACATAAAATATGCAGTGAGTAAATAAAGATGTGTGTGTCCATCTGTAAATAAAATGTTTGGTGAAAATAAGCTATAAAGAAATAGTTAAACATGTAATTATATGTTTAATAAAATCATACGTAGTAGATTATTAGATTTAAATAAATTATAAAAAGGGATAATAGTTGAATTCTTGATATGTAAAATAAATAACTCTATCTCATCTACTTAACTATACGACTTTCTTTAGTTTTTTTCGCATGTCAAAATTTATGTATATAATCAAAACTACTAACTACCAAAGGCTAAAAAGCTTTATAAAATCTTAAAAGTATGCTTGTATGCTATGGGGAAACACAAATGTTAACTTAGCAAGAAACAAAGCACTCTAAGAAGGAGATTAAAGAAAGTTGAGATACAGAAGTAGTTCACAAATTTAGATACAACGTAAAAAAAACATGAAAAATGCCAAAACATCATCAAATTTTCATTTGAACGGTTTAAGAGATTTGAAATTCGATTGGTTGCCATGCTTTTGGAGGATGGTGAGCCTATGGGGGCCATGAGCGAAAGTTTGGGGGAATACAGTACGGGACGACAATTTTGTTCTAATCGATCTCAAGATTATGATGCAGTCGTGGGATCACCGAGAATCGAGGAGATGCTGTTGGATAACAATTCAGCAGCAATTATATTCAAGAAATTGGGAATTTACGTTCGATTAAATATAAAAAAGAAATTTCCATTCAATCAAACTGTGTTTTGTCGTTTTGTACACGTTTTCAACTAACAACGCAGGTAAAAGATAACTAACTGTATTTGATGGGCAAATCACCCTGGGACGCTCAAATTCTAACCCCGATCACGTGTAATTTGCCTGTCATGGAACTTCCGCCATAGACCAATAGTCGATCAGGTGATTCAGGAGTAATTGAGGCTCATCTCAACTTCAAACCGCTTTTATGCGAATTATCCGCTTTGGGTCATTTCGGGGATTTTCTGTCGTGCCAGCGAGGATTCTCTGTGGCATTTTCGTGTCTGGAATTATGTTTGGCCAAGATGGGTGACAGCAACGCATCCACAAACGAGCTTCAGCGAAAGTTCTATTGAGGCCCACAGACTGATATGTTTGTACCTTAACTTTTGTGGTTGCGTGTATGGCAACTTTGAAGGTTCCTGTGAGAGGCGATTTGACAGTGGATTTACAGTCGATGTTCTGCAACATAGGACGGAAGAGTGCCAGTGCACTGGGCATATAGTTGTGGCAGTGACATTCTGTTTCGAAAATGGATTTGAACGTGCATCTTGGAGCACCGCACCACATATATTCAATCCAAAGATTATGTGAAAGGTTTCCATGCTTTTTGAGGATGGTAATCCTGTGGGGCCCATGAGCGAAAAGTTTGAGGGAATACAGTACATAACGACAATTTCCTTCTAATTGATTTGAAGATTATGATGCAGTCGTGGGATCACCGAGAATCGAGCAGATGCTGTTGGATTACAATTCAGCAGCAATTATATTCAACCAATCGGGAATTTACGTTCGATTAAATATAAAAAGAGAAATTTCCATTCAATCAAACTTTGTCTTGTCGTTTTGTACAGGGTTATTTTTTTATGAATTAAGTAGACTCTCAGGTTCTATTTGTCGGTACAGCCCGTATGCTAGTATTTGCACCGTAAAGACATGTCGATAGTGTTTTGGGGTTTTTTCACCCTTCTAATATTGCAAATATATTATAGTTAGATTAAAATTACTACGAAGAAATGACTCAGAAAAGTTAAGTTTTTCTAATTACTTATTTTCATTATATCCATGGTAAGGAGACTTTTCAAACTCAGATATCTGCGCAACAACAATGAAGGCAGAAGATAATAACAGTAAAGCCGTGGACGTAGCTCAACAATAATTAAAAATTGAGTAACGCATAATTTCAACTAAACACGCATATAATATGTTTCTTTCATTACATGCAACTTTGAACAGTGAAGCGCATATTCTATGACATATGATGTTCAGAACACTGGCATGACATGCAGAGTGTGGATCAGAAGAATCCAAGAGGAGGATAGCAACAAAGTGCGTGCCGGGTGAAGATCATGTTCAAATAACCAATGAAAAATAAGAGCCTCAACTTAAACTGTGTGAGTGCGACAACCCAAAATCCAAAGTCATGCATATGATTAGATCATCCATACAAACATTTGCTTTCCCTACAGAAAATACTCAAAGCGCCACCATAATCTATATCTCCATAAAGCAACAAAACTTGGGCTCACCTGTATGACAATAAGTTGTAAAGTGTGAAGAGAGGAGAAAAAGGGTAATCCCTTAAAAAGCAACAAGGACCAGCGCTATTGCGGTTTCAACATTGATAGTTCTGATGATGAATCTGAGAAAATTGAGCACCAAATTAAAGTAATAATACGAATAAGCATAGTCGATGCAACGTCTTGCATATATAAGGAAGAAAACGAGAAAACATGCAAATGCATTTTGATACATGGGGAGAGTCAAAATTGTCATCTGAATTGTGCGTACTTAGGCAGACTGCATTGGAGCCCGTAACAAAAGTAATATTCTACTTGCTTGTATTGAACTTTACCAATAGTTTTAAAGTCAAATCAAATTAATGGTCCTATATGATATTTTTTTAGCTGAGGTTGGTATATTTCTAATTGATATCTTTTTAGCTGAGGTTGGCATATTTCTAATTGAGGCTTCAAAGATCATTTATTTATCTATTAAGTTACTTAAAAAGAAGTTGAAAATATGGATAAACATTTGGGAAAATGGGACAAAAATATGCATAATTTTCTTTACACTAAGGAAACTTAGAAAAATTCAACAATGTCATGTGGACAAAACAGGTAAGCGAACAAGAAAAACATATTATGTCAAAGAATTTGACATGACGTCAAAGCATGATGATAAATAGTACTTCAGATCTTCAACCAAGGGAAAAGCTAAAACTTTATTTGCACAAGTGAGGACACAGCTCCCATCATCTAAGATGTGCATTTGGTAGATGGATGGTAGGTAAAGAAGATTGGGAAGAAATAACTTGCATCTTTTGCACCAAAATTGTAACGTCCTGCAGTTGCGTGCACGGGCGCGCGCTCCTCCCGTCGTAAAAAACGACTAAGTATGGAGTGCGAGCGCTCAAACATGCGAAGGCGCAGTCACAAGTGCGTGCGGAGGTGGGAGAGCGTTCACACGTTTATAGGGCGAGTTGGCAGCTCGCCCCACACATAAAGCCGACCAAAGGGTGGATTGAGCGTTGGGCGAACCGACGGTGAGAAACGCTTGAAGACATAACGGTTGGGCGTTAGCTGGGTGCGTTGGTGAGTCGGCCAAGCAGTAAGTCGCCACCACGATGGAGCGTATATACACATGGGATGTGTGCTCATTTGGAGAGGCATCTTTGCATTGGATCTTCGCACAAGTGGTGAGTGCGCACAAGGAGTGCGAAGTATACACTTAGCCGCAGGTCGCATTATGGGATGTGCCCGCCGAGTTGAGCGACGGAGTATTGTGCAGCACGGGTTGTAGTGTGGGCGGTGGAGTGCAAGGGCGCCCGCCTGCCAAGGTATACACGGAGTTTGGTTTGGGTTGGGCACGGGTCGTGCACGGGTGCGCCCGCCCATTCAACAAAGAACTTGTGTATGTTATATTGTATATTCGATTAAGGTTGAGGCAGACCGCCGTGCGCTCTTGCACGGGCGGGCGCCCGCCTTGTTTATGAACGCCAGTGGAGCGCAGATCCCGGTCATTGTAATCTTTCTCTTATATAATAAAAAAGATTACTTCTCTTATATTATTGAGTTATTATTATCGTTCTTGTATTATTGATGGATTCTGCACATTAATAATGTTAATTCATGATTATTATGAATTGTTGAAGGCGTAGTTCGTAAAGTTAATTAACGATGGATAAAGTTATTAACTTAGGCGGTGCCGCACCCGGCCAATTTAACGAAAAACGAATTGGGGGCGTGACAGGTGGTATCAGAGCTGATTCAGGGTTGAAGAAGCTTGACGAAAAGCTGATACCAACCGTGACAGGTGGTATCAGAGCAGTTTCACGACGAGTGAAGCCGGTGTATGATGAAGATGAAACACACCTGCACTTCGTGACAGGTGGTACCAGAGCAGGTTCACAGGTGGTGAAGCCATTGCTTGATGATGAATGCAGAGAACAGACATGTCTGCAGGGAAAAGTTATGGAGAAATCGTGGATGAACAGTCTGGGTTTCGTGGACTTGATGGTTCATGGCAAGAACATTCAAGCTCTAGTGGACACGGAGGCCACTCATAACTTCATGACAACATGGTTGGCAAAAGAGGTTGGACTGATGATCTTTCCATCGAATGTGGAAGTCAAGGCAGTGAACTCTAGAGCTAAAGTGGCGGGTTTGGTACACGAAGTACCTGTGCAGATAAAAGATTGGAAGGGTCAATTGGACTTCACGGTGATGGAGATGAACGACTTCGATATGATACTCAGACAGGATTTCTTGAAGGGCAACAAGGCTATTGTTGTCCCCTTCTATGATGAGGTGGTGCTGGTTGGACAGTCACAAACTTGGACTTTTCCCACTCATAGGCAAAGGAAGGAAGTCAAGGTGCAGCATGTTTCGTTACTGAGTTTGGAGAAGGCTATGAAAGAGTCAGATATGGAGACATATGCGGTGATGTTCAAGGATGTCGAAGGTGATGGAGTGGGGACGCCTGTTCCAGCTGAGATATCTGATGTGCTGACCAAATATGCAGATTTGATGCCTGATTAACTTCCGAAGAAACTTCCATCAAGGCATGCAGTGGACCATAGCATTGAGCTTGAGCCAGGAAAGCAACCCCCGGATAAAGCACCTTATCGGTTGTCAGGACCTGAGTTGGAGGAGTTGAAACGACAGTTAAAGGAGTTAACTGATGCAGGTTTCATTAGACCTTCAAGGTACCCTTATGGAGCTCCGGTATTGTTCTAGCGGAAGAAGGATTCGAATGAGCTACGGATGTGTTGTGATTACCATGCATTGAACAAGCAGACGGTAAGGAACAGGTATCCTTTACCATTGGCTGTTGATTGCTTTGACAAGCTTGCGAAAGCCCGAGTGTTTTCCAAGCTGGACTTGAGGCATGGGTATTATCAGGTGCGGATAGACGAGAAGAAGACCACGATAGTAACAAGGTATGGTAGCTTTGAGTTCCTTGTTATGCCATTCGGGTTGTGCAATGCTCCTGCTAGGTTTTTCACTTTGATGAATGATGTCCTACGACCATACTTGGATTCGTTCGTAGTAGTGTACTTGGACAATATAGTGGTGTTCAATGACAACATGGAGGATCATAAGAGGCACTTGGCAATGGTGTTCGAGGCACTGAGGGCAAATCAGTTGTTCTTGAAGAAGTCTAAGTGTGTGTTCGCTCAGACCGAGATTCCATTCCTTGGGCATATTGTTGGTCAAGGGTACATATGGATGGAGCCGAGCAGGGTGAAGGCGATTGAGGACTGGGTTGAACCGAAGAATGTCCATGAGATGAGGGTGTTTTTGGGCATGACCAACTACCAACAGAAGTTTGTAGAGGGGTACTCCAAGGTGACATTGGCACTGACAGACTTATTGAAGAAAGACAAGAGGTGGAGTTGGACGAACAAATGTCAAGAGGCATTTGATGACTTGAAGAAGAGGATGGTTACAACATCGATACTGAGGTTGCCTGACTTCGAGAGACCGTTTGAGGTACACACAGATGCTTCAGATTTTGCCATAGGAGGGGTTCTTATGCAGGATGGGCATCCGGTGGCGTACGAGAGTCGGAAGTTGCAGGATATAGAACGGAGGTATCCGGTCCATGAGAAGGAGATGACTTCCATCATCCACTGTCTTCATGTGTGGAGGCATTACCTGATTGGGAATCCTATTTGTTGTCAAGACTAACAATGTTGCACCAAGTTATTTTGCATCACAACTGAAGCTTTCTGCGAAGCAAGCTCGTTGGCAGGACTTCTTGGCAGAATTTGACATGACTATCGAGTATAGACCGGGAAGGCACAATGCGGTAGCAGATGCCCTTAGCAGGAAGGGACAACTTGCAGCATTGGAGGGAGAAGACCGGGCAACTAGGAGTAGGAGTCGGGTTCATATGTCAGAAGAGATGCAGAATAAGATCAAGGAAAGTGTTGAAACCGATACTTTGGCGCAGAATATAGTGAAGCAGATAAAGGAGGGGAAGACACAAAAGTTCTTTCTACGAGACGAGTTCTTATTCTTTGGAAATCGACTCTATGTTCCAAAGTCATCTGGACTCAGGAGGCACCTTTTGAAGGAGTGCCATGACTCGCCATGGGCTGGCCACCCAGGGATGCGTCATTCTTTGGCATTGTTGGAGAGAGGATTCTTTTGGGAGAAGATGCGGGAGGATGTAGAGGAGTATGTACATACGTGCATCATTTTTCAGTAGGACAAATCGGATACTCAGAGCCAAGGAGGATTGTTGCAGCCTTTACCGATTCCTAAGAGACCATGGATGAGTGTCTCGATGGACTTCATCACTTAGTTGCCACAGGTTCAGGGGTATAATGGGATAATGGTCGTGGTTGATCGTTTTTCCAAGTATCCTGTCTTTGTTCCTACAAAGATACCATGTGGAGCCGAGCGGACTGCGGAGTTGTTCTTTAAGAACATAGTGAAGTATTGGGGGATGCCATTGAGCATTGTGTCGGATAGAGATCCGCGTTTTACAGGAAAATTTTGGACCACATTGTTCAAGCTAGTTGGGACAGAGTTGTTGATGAGTTCGAGTTACCATCCGCAAACAGATGGCAGACCGAGAGGATCAACACATTGCTGGAGGACTACTTGAGACATTATGTGATGGCTGATCAGAGGAATTGGCCCGAACTCTTGGATATTGTTCAATTTAGCTACAATATTCAAAAGAGTTTTGCGACGGGTGTTATGAAACCAGCTCACAAAAAGATAGAAAAGAGAGATCCACGACTTAGAATTCAGCCTCTTCGAGGGGGCAACCTCCTTTACATTACATAAATGAACAATTCTTGGATGATACAAATGAAAATACCTCCTTTCTATATATAGGAGTCTAAGTGGTCCCAATACAATCAAAGCCTACATAACAATAATATTGTAGGGAACAACAATAACAATAGTGGGCTTCTATGTGGCACAATAGTAACAATATGGGCACTACATGGGTACATCAATATAAATAAGGGGTATAACTACAATAGTAATGGGGTAATCACTAGTATTATAGGGACCCAACATGCCCCTCTCCTTCAAAAAAGTGTTGTCCTCAACGCTTGAGTAGTTCAGGATACTTCTGCATAAAATTCTCGTCCTCCCATGTGGAATCTTCAGCGGATAAGTTCTTCCACTTGATAAGGTACTCTGAAATTGATCGATTTCGTAGTTGTCGAGTTCTTGTTTCTATAACTGCTTCCGGTTCCAATATAATTTTTCCTTCTTCGTCAAGTTCTGGCAATATTGTTTGAACTGGGAGCTTGTCGCCTATAACCTTCTTTAAGCATGAAACATGGAAAACTGGGTGCAATCGAGAAGCTGCAGGAAGCTCCAATTTGTATGCCATAGTACCAATCTTTTGCAACACCTTGTACGGACCATAATACTTTGGTGATAATTTATTATCCTTCTTAGCTTGCTTGAGGGACATTTGCTTATATGGTTGTAGCCGTAGGAATACCCAATCACCTACATCAAAACTTCTTTCACTGCGATGCTGATCTGCCTGTTGTTTCATTCTATTCTGTGCCAACACAAGGTTATCCTTTAAGAGTTGGAGGACTTGTTGTTGATGTTCGATGTGATGTTCCACTGCCTGAACCTTAGAATTTTCTCTTAAATATGATGTGATGGATGGTGGTTGATACCCATAAAGTGCCATAAATGGGGTCATTTTTGTTGCTGTATGAAAGGAAGTGTTATACCACCATTCAGCCAGAGGCAACCATTTGACCCATTGTGTCTGTTTATCAGATACAAAGCAACGAAGATATCCTTCCAAACATTTGTTTACTATCTCAGTTTGCCCATCAGATTGAGGATGATAAGATGAGCTATGAGCTAACTGAGTACCAAGACAAGAAAATAATTTTGTCCAAAAATTTCCAGTGAAAATGGGATCTCTGTCACTTACAATAATCTTTGGGTTTCCATGTAGCTTTTGAACTGTTTCCATAAATGCAGTAGAAACTGTACTGGCTTTAAATGGATGTGATAATGCACAAAAGTGTGCATACTTGGTAAGTCTGTCAACTACCACCATGATGACACTCTTTCCCTCAGACTTGGGTAAACCTGTGATAAAATCCATTGAAACCTCCTCCCAACGTTGGCTTGGAATGGATAAAGGTTGTAATAGACCCGGTGTCTTAATTGTTTCAACTTTATTTTGCTGGCAAACCAAACATTCCGCCACAAACTTTTGAATATCTGATTTAAGGCCATCCCAAAAAAATTCCTTCTTAACCCTGTGGTAAGTTTTTAAAAATCCTGAGTGCCCTCCTAAGGGAGAAGTGTGCAATTCCATAAGAATCTTTTGTTTTAGCTGGGAATTCTTACAGAGGTATAAGCGATCTTTGTACCATAACGAATCATTTTTCCAGCTAAATGTATCAGAAGTACTGGAATCTTGTTGTAGCTTTTGAATAAGTGCCCACACTTCTTCGTCATTCTTCCATTCCTCCCTTGCTTCGTTTATCCAATCTGGTTGGATAATAGAAATGGCACACAACAATGCTTCCACATCCTCATCCTTTCTTGAGAGTGCATCTGCCACCACATTTTGCTTCCCTTTTTTGTAGATGATTTCAAAGTCATAACCCAACATCTTTGTGACCCACTTTTGTTGCTCTTCAGAGGATAATCTTTGTTCTAAAAAGTATTTAAGGCTATCATGATCCGTTTTTACCTTGAAGTGTCTTCCCATTAGGTAGGGTCGCCATTTCTTAAGTGCATGGAGTATTGCCAACATTTCCTTCTCATAAATAGCTTTTCTTAAAAACTTTCCCTTGATTGGACGACTTTCAAAAGCAATGGGTCTTTCATCTTGCATTAGAACAGCACCAATTCCATTTCCTGAAGCATCACATTCCACAATAAAGGTTTTTGTGAAGTCCGGTGTAGCTAAGACCGGTGCTTGGCACATTGCCTCTTTAAGATGTTCAAAGGCCTTTGTTGCTTCCGAAGTCCATGAAAATGAATCTTTCTTCAATAATGTTGTTAGAGGTGCTGCTATTCTCCCATAATTCTTAACAAACTTGCGATAATACCCTGTCAACCCAAGAAATCCTCGCAGATGCTTTATGGATGTGGGGATTTTCCATTCCTTAATGGCTTTAATTTTGCTAGGGTCTACCTTAACTCCTTCATGAGATACAATATGACCCAAATATTCCACCTCCTGGACTCCAAAGAAACATTTGGATCTTTTTGCATATAATTGTTTCTCCTCCAATAGTTGTAACACCCTGTCAACATGTTCAACATGATCCTTCCAAGACTTGCTGTAGATTAGTATATCATCAAAAAATACTAACACAAATTTTCTAAGGAATGGTTTGAAAATTGAATTCATCAAACCTTGAAATGTTGAAGGTGCATTGGTAAGGCCAAAAGGCATGACCAAAAATTCATAATGACCCTCATGAGTTCTAAATGCTGTTTTCGGAATGTCTTCAACCTTCATTCTGATTTGATGATATCCCGAACGAAGATCCAACTTGGTGAAGTAAATTGATCCATGCAATTCATCCAGTAATTCATCAATAACAGGAATGGGGAACTTATCTTTAATAGTGAGCTTGTTGAGCTCCCTATAATCTGGACACATGCGCCATGATCCATCCTTCTTGTGCACCAATACTACTGGAGCTGAGAAAGAACTTTGACTCGGTTGAATTATACCAGCCTCTAGCATTTCTGCAACCATACGTTCAATTTCACTTTTTTGGACATATGGATATCTGTACGGCCTGATGTTTGGAGGAACACTTCCTGGAATCAGATGAATAGCATGATCATGATCACGCATAGGTGGGAGACCTTTGGGAGTCTCAAATACCTTGGAATGATTGTCCAGGACTTTTTGGAGATCTGGAGAAATAGATGATTCCAATGTGGAAACATCTAGCGAACATAATTGTGCAATTACACCTCTTTGCTCCTTTTTTAGAAGCTTTGTCATTCCATTAGAGCTGATTATCTTTCCTGGTTTCCCTGCAATACCCCTTAATTCAACTTCCTTTCCTTCCACAGAAAATTTCATGAAAAGTTCTTGAAAATTAAAAGCTATTGTACCCAAGGATTGTAGCCATTGGACTCCTAGTACAACATCAGCACCTCCCATTGGAATGGAAAGCATTGGGCTAGTCAATACATATTCTCCCATGGATAGCTTGATATTATGGCACTTTCCAGAACAATTTATTGTTCCTCCATTTGCAATCATCACTTGACACTCTGGTGCTGGATATAGGAAGCAATTCAATTCTTTTGCTACCCTACAATGAATAAAATTGTGGGTGCTTCCTGAATCAATCAACACTATTACCTTTTTCTTCTTGATTTGTCCTTCTATCTTGATGGTTTGAGGAGTGGTAATTCCCGCCAATGCATTACAAGATATGGTCGGATTTATTTGTTCTTCATCTAGGCTTTGTTCCTGGAATATATCCTCTTCTTTTGACCTTTCTTGCTCCTTTTTTTCTTCCTCTTCACAATCTATGTAGAATAATTTCTTCTCAGCACACTTATGACCTTTTGTGTATTTGCTATCACAATTGTAACAAAGCCCTTTTGCTCTTTTTTCTTCCAATTGTTGTGGTGTCAACCTTGTAGGTTGTGGAAGACTATGGGCAACAACACTTCCTTCTTTATAGTTGTGAATGGTATGCTTCCTAGTTGCCATAATTTTGCTTTCCATTTTTCTTGCTAACCTGAATGCCTTCTCTAATGAATCAGGTTCCCAAAGGCGCACATCATGTTGGATATTATCCTTTAAAGACCCTATGAACACATCAATCCTATGCTCCTCTGGAATATCTTTTACCCTTATGTTCAATTTTTGGAACTCCTCAATGTGCTCCATTATTGAACCCTTTTGTTTGAGACTTATCAATGTGCTACTAATTATTCCGTAAAAATTGCCCAAGTGATAAATGGTTTACGAGAACAAATCCATTGATACCATACAAACTGATTTGGTTCCAAATATAAAGTTGCCATACGTACCTTTTGTGTGTTTTGCACATTATTGAGATCGAAGAATTGCTCCATCTGTAATATCCATGTGGCGGGATCCTTGCCATCAAACTTCCTCATATCGATTTTTGGAACATGGTGAGTCTTTGATCCAACATTAGAGTCTATGGAATCATGATTAACATTTCTTTTGTTCTCATCATGAGTTTCCTTTACTACCTTTTCACCATTAGTGACCCTTTCTTGTAGCAACTTCTTCAATTCTTCCATGTTTGTATTCAAATCTATCTTCAAATTTGCCATCGAATCCTCCATCTTAGCTTCCATGCCCTTTATCTTAGATTCCACGCCATTTACCTTAGATTCCACGCCACTTATCTTAGCTTCTGTTAGCTTTTGTGAGCGTGACATTTGTTGCACTTGTTCTTGTAATTTTGATATATCATGTAGCATTTCTTCCTCTTCTTCATGAGTCATGCTAGAGCTTTCAGGTTCCTTACTAGGTGTTTTCATTTTCTTTCCTCGGGGCATCAGTTACCGATAATAATGCTTTACTATGCCCTTTGAATTCCGTTAAACCAAGCTTACACAAAAATTAAAAAAAAACTACACACCTTTTTTCGCTTTATAGAAGCCTGATATTGAATCTGATGTATCTCTGTAATTGCGGATCATCGAATTCTGAAATTGCTACCTGTAGTAGCCTTCTGCGTCCTCTTTCCAATGCCACAAGTCTGAGCCAAATTGGATTCTCCAAGGAAGAGTTATGTGAAATCTCTCACAGTGACTTGCTTTTAGACTGGTTCAGTAGAGCGAAGTTGTACGACGTGCCACGAGTCACTGTTTTGACCTCTGGATCTGAAAAACACCCAAAAGAAACTACAGTCCGTCCTCTTTCTGTACCTTCTTACGAAACTTCAATCCGATGCTCAGAAAGAAAGTTATGACGATTTTACCCAGGTCACCTGTTTTGAGTGTAATTCAGGAGTCATCAAAAAGACCAACTTCCTGAGATCATATCTCCGAAAATATCGCGCGCAAAGCTCTGAAATTCGGACCCAAGGTTCAGCGCGATGTCTTCTCAAATGGGTTTTTTTTGCGACTTCTGAAACGTCACAGAAAAAAAGTTATAGTGAAAATGCCACGATGACCTGTTTGGAGCAGCGAAACCCTAGAATCCAAAGCTCTGATACCAAATGTTATGAAACCAGCTCACAAAAAGATAGAAAAGAGAGATCCACGACTTAGAATTCAGCCTCTTCGAGGGGGCAACCTCCTTTACATTACATAAATGAACAATTCTTGGATGATACAAATGAAAATACCTCCTTTCTATATATAGGAGTCTAAGTGGTCCCAATACAATCAAAGCCTACATAAAAATAATATTGTAGGGCACAACAATAACAATAGTGGGCTTCTATGTGGCACAATAGTAACAATATGGGCACTACATGGGTACATCAATATAAATAAGGGGTATAACTACAATAGTAATGGGGTAATCACTAGTATTATAGGGACCCAACAACAGGGTATAGTCCATTTGAGTTGGTGAATGGACAGATGCCGGTTGCACCGCATACCATAGTGACAGGAGGCTTATTGTGGAGTTCTCATGCGAGGAAGTTCATGAAGGCTTGGGAGGAGACCTTGGAGTTAGCACGGTTGTACTTGCACGATGTTGCAAAGAGGATGAAAAAGTATGCTAATCGTGGAAGATGGGAGGCACACTTCAGTGTGGGAGATATGGTGTTTCTCAGGATTACCGGGGAGCAGTTTCAGCGAGCCAAGGGGACTATGAGAAAACTGACACGGAAGTATGAGGGACCATTTCGAGTTGCTTACGAGCTGGAGCTTCCGCGCCATATGCACATGAAGCATCCAGTTTTTCATGTGAGTCAATTGAAGAGATGTAGACTTGATTCAGACCATCCAGAGAGAGCTAAACCACTGAGAGGACCAGCTGGGATTGTGGACAAGCCAGGACTGGAGTTGGATAAGATTTTGAGACTTAGAACTACAGGAGTTGGTTGCCACATGAGGAGGGAATTTCTTTGCAGATGGAAGAATGCACCGGAGGAAGAGAGTTGGGAATTGGAGGACTCACTTTGGAGATGGAAGGACAAGATCGAGAAGTACAACAGGAAGTTGATGAGAAGAGCAGGATTGTCGAGGGCGACAATGATTTCCAGTGGGGGAGGATGTAACGTCCTGCGGTTGCGTGCACGTGCGCGTGCTCCTCCCGTCGCAAAAAACGACTAAGTATGGAGTGTGAGCGCTCAAACATGTGAAGGCGCAGTCACAAGTGCGCGCGGAGGTGGGAGAGCGTTCACACGTTTATAGGGCGAGTTGGCAGCTCGCCCCACACATAAAGCCGACCAAAGGGTGGATTGAGCGTTGGGCGAGCCGACGGTGAGAAACGCTTGAAGGCACAGCTGTTGGGCGTTAGCTGGGTGCGTTGGTGAGTCAGCCAAGCAGTAAGTCGCCACCACGATGGAGCATATATACACATGGGATGTGCGCTCATTTGGAGAGGCATCTTCACATTGGATCTTCGCACAAGTGGTGAGTGCGCACAAGAAGTGCGAAGTGTACACTTAGCCGCAGGTCGCATTATGGGATGTGCCTGCCGAGCCGGGCGACGGAGTATTGTGCAGCGCGGGTTGTAGTGTGGGCGGTGGAGCGCAAGGGCGCCCGCCCGCCAAGGTATACACGGAGTTTGGTTTGGGTTGGGCACGGGTCGTGCACGGGTGCGCCCGCCCGTTCAACAAAGAACTTGTGTATGTTATATTGTATATTCGGTTAAGGTTGAGGCAGACCGTCGTGCACTCTTGCACGGGCGGGCGCCCGCCTTGTTTATGAACGCCGGTGGAGCGCGGCTCTCGGTCATTGTAATCTTTCTCTTATATAATAAAAAAGATTACTTCTCTTATATTATTGGGTTATTATTATCGTTCTTGTATTATTGATGGATTCCGCACATTAATAATGTTAATTCATGATTATTATGAATTGTTGAAGGCGTAGTTCGTAAAGTTAATTAACGAAGGATAAAGTTATTAACTTAGGCGGTGCTGCACCAGGCCAATTTAACGAAAAGAGAATTGGGGGCGTGACAAAAATGGTGGTATAAACAGAATGGCATTTTATCAAACAATGTGGAGGGTATTAAGATATTCCTTAGAAATTAATAGAACCCAAAGGTGAAGAGTCTCAACAAACGTTTTGAGGAGGCAAGACTTCGTAAGATAACGACTTTCTTACTCAAGATTCATAACAAGAGAGATGATATGGAAAAGAATTTGAATAGAGATTAAGTTGTTAAGATTCATAGCAAGAGAGATGACATGGAAAGTAATATGAATAGGGATTAAGTTGTTATTGAGTGGTCCCTTACACTACAAGTTCTTATGAATGTCATTAAAAATTATTCATTCATTCATGCATCGAATTGTGATGGAGCAACAAGATAATAGTTGGGAAGTTAAACGACCTTGTGACACCCCACGCTTCGAGTTAGGTAGACAATTTCCATTGAGGCCACACCAAGTTCTCGAGGGGTCCATTTTGATCTATGGACCATGGGGATTCAACTAACGTGACTCCAAAACCATAGCAATGTTCTACCCATGCTCTGCAAACACTTTTTTGAAGAAATGGAAAGGAAATGGAGGGGGAGACATGTTGTTGGGAAAGTAAAATATGTGATAAGGGTATGAGTGACCATAGTTGGCATTTAAAAGTTGATTAAAGGATGTTACATGGAAGGATCAACAACTATTGGTCTACGATCCACTAACAACTATTTATTCTATTTGATCTAAAACCTGCATTGTATCAAGCAATTCACGTAGAATATGCAAAACACAGTGAGGTAAAGGTCATCTAACCACTAAGAGTATCTGTCAGCGTTGGTAAAGGAGAAAGTGGTCATAGGATAAATACCCCTAAAAAATTAATTATGTTTCACAACACTTACCTGGTGTGTAGGGTAAATGGCTGTAAAAATAAAACTTTGTGATGTATATTCCTTATAGTTTTATTGTAGTCGAAGTTTAATTTATTCCATTTCGAATATGTTTTGAGTACGAGTGAATTGAGATGTTATACGAGGAATAATATATAATATTCATCATATTTAGTTTATTAGTTTGATAACATAAGAAAAAATGGTGGATTATATTAGCTAGTTAATTATAATAATATTTTTTTGAATGTGTAGTCTATATTTTTTTTATTCTTTTTTAATATATATTTTTTTATTAACCTTGGTAGATCCTTCTTTTTCATTATAAAATAAGTAAGCAAGTTACAATCATATAGATCCTGGTTAAGTGGTCTCAACTTGCCCATCGGGAACCACCTAATCGCATTATGAGCCATCCAGTAGAAAAATATACTTAGTCTCTCTATCCAAGCTCTATAAACTCAATTTTCATGTCCACAACCATATTCTAGTTCTCTATATATATGACTACAAACTTTAAATTTAAAGTTGTCCACATGAAAACTAATAAAAAAGACTAAGAGTTAGCATTTTATTCCTCCTGCTTGGCGGATGGCAATGTAATCGAGGTCGGATATTTCACATCGAAGCTTGTAAACTCAGTGGGCATGAACATGCATGGGAAATGTTTCTCTATATGGTCTAGGCGGCCATCCTGTTCCTGCAATTGAAATTTCAGTGTTTGTAATTTGGAAAGTCTTGGACATCAGTCATCCAGACTTGTTTCATGGCCTTGCCCTGGAGGCATTTCATAAGCCAATACAGATATATGGTCTACTGGTATTGCATCTCTCTGCCTCTGGCGTGTCCTAGATCCAAGATCCAGAAACGGGATCTTCCAATCCTCCCATTAAATTATAATTTTAAATATATTATATTATTTTTTATATTATATTATTTTAATAAATGATATTATTAAATATTTTTCATATTATTTTATTTTATTAAATTATATTGTATTGTTATAGTATTAAATTATTTTATTAATTAAAACATTTATTGAAATATGTTTGAATTAATATATTAATATTCATTAATAATATTATTTATTTATTTATTTATTTAGTTTATTAGTTTGATAATATAAGAAAAAATGGTGGATTGTATTAGCTAGGTAATTATAATAATATTTTTTTTGAATGTTTAGTTTATATTTTTTTTCCATTCCTTTTTAATATTTTTTTTATTAACCTTGGTAGGTCCTTCTTTTTCATCATAAAATAAGTAAGCAAGTTACAACCATACAGATCTTGGTTAAGTGGCCTCAACTTGCCCAACGGGAAACCAAGTCTGTTGACCACCTAACCGCATTATGAGACATCCAGTAGAAACAAATACTTAGTCTCTCTATCCAAGCTATATAGTTTGATTTTCATGTCCACAACCATATTCTATTTATCTATATATATGACTACAAGCTGTAAATTAAAAGCTATCCGCATGAAAACTAATAAAAAAGACTAAGAGTTAGCATTCTATTCCTCCTGCTGAGTGGATGGTGATGTAATCGAGGTCAGATATTTCACATCAGAGCTTGGCAACTCAGTCAACATGAACAGGCATGGGAAATGTTTCTCTATATGGTCTAGGCGGTCATCCAGTTTCTGCAATTGAAATTGCAGTGTTTCAAAGTCCTGTTTGTAATTTGGAAAGTCCTGGACATCAGTCATCCATATTTGTTCCATGGCCTTGCCTAGGAGGCATTTCATAAGCCAATACAGATATATGGTCTACTTGTATTTCATCTCTCTGCCTTTGGTTTGTCCCGATCCGGGATCCGAAATCAGGATCTTCCAATCCTCCCATTAAATTATAATTTTAAATATATTAAATTATTTTTTATATTATATTATTTTAATAAATGATATTATTAAATTATTTTTCATATTATTTTATGTTATTAGAATATATTATATTGTTATAGTATTAAATTGGGTTATTAATTAAAAGATTTATTGAAATATGTTTGAATTAATATATTAATATTCATTAATAATATTATTTATTTATTTATTTATTTACATTTATATATTGGTATATTAATTAAAGTAATAATACATAATTAAAAAATACTTAATACATAATTAGTATAGTTAACCACATTAGTTTAACATAGTCAAATATGAGTATATTCACATTTGGTGAACCTATGTTAATCTTATTTGACAATAACCAACCTTAATTTGCTCAAAGTTCTCTTCAACCACTATAACAACAATTAATTAATTTAAAACATTAATTAAAATAATAAAAAATAACTTAAAACATTTTTTAAAATATCAATCTTAATAAATTTATTAATAATTAATTTATTAAATATCAGTGTTAATAATTAATTAACACTAATAATTAATTAATTTTCAATGTTAGCACATTATTTTAATTAACACCAATATCTTAATTAATGTTTGAATTAATTAAAACAATAAAAAATTGTTTAAAACATTAAAAATTTACTTAAAACACTAATTAAAATATCTAATAACATTAATTCAAACCTTTAAATCAATATATTAATAGTAATTAATAATACTATTAATTTATTAACATTTATATATTAATTAAAGTAGTAATACGAAAAATTACATAGTACATAATTATTATAGTGAAACATAGCCAAATATGATTACATTCAGACTTAGTCAGCCTTATATTTATCACAATAATCAACCTTCTTCACTCAAGATGTGTCCTTAGTGAATATAACATTAATTAATTAATTAAAATATTAATTAATCAAAATTTTAACATTAATAAGATTAATTGAAACATTGAAATGTTAATTATAGTATTAATCATATTAATTATATTATTTGGTAATCTCAACAATTTATAATACTAATATTATGAGTTACTTTGAAAAACAGTATTAGTAATATTAATAATCACAATAAATTTTTGAAACTGTTAACTTAATAACATTAATTAATATTATTATTAATATTAATTTTAATATTAATATTAATTTTTAGCATCAAATTTTAATTTATTAGTATGGTTTTTTTTTTTATTATTATTATTATTATTATTATTATTATTATTATTATTATTATTTATCAATATTAATTATAATATTATTATTAATTTTAATTTTAATTTTAATTTTAATATTAAGTTTTAATATTAATATTAATATTAATTACTATTAATATTAATTAATATAAATAAAGATATTAAAATTACATTTAAGATTATTAATATTGATAGAAAATTATTTTTAATCTTAATCTTAATATTATTTATTAATATTAATAGTATTGATAATCATAATTATTAATAACAATATTAATAACATTGATAAAAATAATAATAATATCATTGATTACATTAATAACATTAATATTAATAATATCATTATTAATAACATCGTTAATAAATAATATTAGCATTAATATTGATAAATAATACTAATAACATTTAGTATTAACATTAATAATAATAATAAAATTTGATTTATTAATATTATCATTTATTATTATTATTGTAATTTATTAATATTAATTAATATATTATAATATTAACATTAACATTAATAACATTGAATATTAATTAGTTTTAAAATTATTTATTAATATTAATAACATTAAATAATCATAGTTTACCTTCGTCAAACGTTGCATTGCAAAAAAGATTTTCTCAATATGAAGATCCACCATGTTCAATCATTGTCAATTACTATAAACCATGGTCAACCATGGTCATTAATCATGGTCATAATGTGATGAAGATTGTCTCTTCGTCCAACGTCACATTATGACAACTATGGTCATCGAGGGTCAACCATGGTCCAACTTTGCATGTGATAAAGATTGTCTCACTATGAAAATCAAACATGGTCAACCATAATCCAACATAACATTGTGACAAATATTGTCTCAATATGAAAATCACTCATGGTCAACCATTGTCCAACATCGCATTGTGACAAATATTATGTCAATAGGAAAATCAACCATGGTCAATGATGGTTAACCGTGTTTATTTTAAGGTTTATATACCTTGGCTTTATAATATTAAACCCTTGGGTTTATAATATTAAACACTTGTGTTTAATATTATTCCCTTAGGTTTATAATCCCTTGGGTTTTTAGTGTTAAACCCTTGTGTTTATTAGTCCCTTTGGTTTATCATATTGATCCCTCAGGTTTATTAATCTAAGGGTTCATATTCCTAGGGTATAATATTATTCATATGGTTTATAAAATTAATCCTAGGGTTTAATATAAATCCCTTGGGTTTATAATCATGGTCAACCATGGTCAACCACGGTCTAATGTCACATTGTGACAAAGATTGTCTCAATATGAAAATCAACCATGTTCAACCATTGTCAACCATCATCATTCATGGTCAACCATGCTCCAACATCACATTGTAACAAAGATTATCTCAATATAAAAATCAACCATGGTCAACCATCTTCAATCATGGTCAACCATGGTTAAATGTTGCATTGTGACAAAGATTGTCTCAAAATGAAAATCAATCATGGTCAATCATGGTCAACCATGGTCAATCATGCTTAATGATCATCAATAGCCATGGTCACATTGTGCCAAAGATTGTCTCATGGTCCAACATCATTGTCACAACCATGGTCAACCATTTTTGAATGTCGCATTGTGACAAAGCTTGTCAATATTTAAATCAACCATAGTCCAATGTCACATTGTAATAAATATTTTTTAACTATTAAAATAAATCATGGTCAACCATGGTCCAACATTGCATTGTGACAAATATTGTCTCAATATGAACATCAACCATGGTCAACCATGTTTATTTTAGGGTTTGTAATATTTATCTTAGGGTTTATACACCTTTGGTTTACAATATTAATCCTTTGTATTCTCAAAATTAATCCCTTTTTTATTAATGCCTTGTGTTTATAATATCAATCCCTTGGGTTCATTAATCTAACAGTTCATATTCCTAGGCTAGAATATTATGATAAGGTTTATATATTAATGCTAAGGTTTAATATAAATCCCTTGGGTTTATAATATAAATTCTTAGGGTTTATAATATTAATCATAGGGTTTATATTCCTAGGGTTTAATATTACGCATAGGGTTTACAATATTAATCCCTTGGGTTTATGAGTTTTAGGGTTTATATTCCTAGGGTTTACTATTATTCCCCTCAGTTCATAATATTAATCACTTAGGTTTATGAATTCCTAGGGTTTAATATTAAGCATAGGGCTTACAATATTAATCCCTCGGGTTTATTAGTTTATTGAGGTTCGCAGACTGATATGGTTGTGCGTTATCTTCTGTTGTTGCACATATGCTGACTTTTAGGGTTCCTGTGGCTGGCGATTTGACAGTGTCAATATTCTGCAACAGAGTACAGAAGAGTAATGGTGCAAATGGACCAATTTGGGCGTAACTTTCTGACAGTGATATTCCGTTTTGAAAATTGATTTGAACGTCCATCTTGGAGCACCATATATATTCAATCCAAAGACTTGAAAGGTTGCCATCCGACGGTGAAATATGAGTATGACCAAAAAGTTGCACTCAAAACGACAATGACAAAGTTTTTGGACATGGCAGTCCAGTTGGGCCATAAACCAACAGTCACAAAGCTTTTGGAAGATGGTAATCTTGTGGGGCCATGAGCGAGAGCGAAAGCCTCAGGGTAATTTTTATTTTATGTTTTCTAACTCAATTAAAAAAAATGGTCCTACTCATAACCACATTTTAGGGTTTGGTGGACTATCTTTCATTTTTATATTTTTTTAGGTTTAATAGGTATAATACTTAACTATTATAATTGTCAAATGGTTTTCACTTATCACAACCATTCATTACATTAAATGTATTACGGATCTTTCTTTATCATAAGAATAAAAAAATGTTTTTTAAGATTATCGTAAACTATTCAATATGGACAAACTTAATTACATCCATCATAGACACTCAAATATATTTAGTTAGCATAAAATTTCACTTGAAACTAATCTAACCTTATTACATGAGCTTTCTCAATAAGTTTACCTGGCAAGCCCATGAAAATGTAAAGTAAATGTGAGTTCAAAATCACATATTCAAATCTTGATTGCTTACCCATGGTTATGTGTTGGTGGTGGTGCAATTCACCTAAGGGCTATAATAGTACTACTTGGAATAGTAGTAGCGTCATGCTACTACAAGACTAAACCAAACATGCTAATAAAAAATTGGCTAAACTAATTCCTCTAGAAACAATGTAAACTTTGAAACGGGAACTATAAACTCAAAACGGGAACTCTGGCCCAAAAACCCCAAAAAAACCACAAAAACAGTGCTCAAAACAAAAAGTGTGTATACTGGAACGATGTTTTTTTTTTTAGGTGTCAATTTTGCGGCTGTTTTAAAAATGGCAGCGACTACGAAATTTTCTACGAAATTTTCCTGCAAAATATAGCTTCAGAACAAAAGTGTTGATACTGGAATAATGATTTATTTTTTTAGGTGTCAATTTTGCGGCTGTTTTAAAAATGGCAGTGACTAGGAAATTTTCTACGAAATTTTCCTGCAAAATATAGCTTCAGAACGAAAGTGTTGATACTGGAATCGACCCGCCGCCGGTCCGGCGGAGCGGGGCGGCCCGGGGTGCCGCTGCGTGGAATTGGTAATGTGGATCGTCATTTGATGCGTGGAATTGGTAAAACCCAAGCTGCCAGTCAATGGAGAATGTCTGCGTCTTTTCACTTTGCTGAGTCTCTCTGTCGCATACTGTCTCTCTGTCCGTTGTATCGCACATACAAGCTGACGTCCACCCTCGAAACCTGTAGTCGGGGATGCGAAGGCAACCTAACGTCACCTTAAAATTTTCATCAAAACTATAATGCTAACTATATATAATTGGAGTACAGACAAAATAATAAATCTTGACCAAATATAGATATCGTTGCTCAAACATTCACATAATAAATAACAAATTTAATATATACAATTAATTTTTCAAAAACATGCTACTTGGACCATTGCTGACCTAAGAGGCATCCTTCACAGTATCATATAATAAAATACAATATATTACAATAATCTTTAAGAGTCCATGAAGTGTAATATGGTCTTGAAATACACTATACATGTGAGGACTTCCAACCAAAGGGCGTATGCATCACTAAAGAACTTATCCAATCCTAATATTTGTATTGTTCCAAAGCATAAGGGTTCAATGAATATGCACGGTTGTTTTTTAACTAAGTGCAATCATATCTATGAGAATCCTCCTATTTGAATTCTCTCATGCATCCCCCTAGCAACTTCCCCTGAATCCTTCTTCTTATTCCAAGAATGGAGGTGAGACACCTCTTTAGTCTTCCTAGTCAGAATTTGCCTCCAAAATTTCTTAGGAGCTAGCTTAGAGAGGTGTAAGAGGTTCCCTTGTCTTTGACGAATGTATTGCCTCTTTTTCCTTTTAGTTAGGGCTTTATATATTTTTATCTTGTCCATTTTAAGAGATTCATCAACAGCTTCCTTAATTGCTCTCCTCACACTTTTACACTCTTTTTCATACCATGGATTGGTTTTGCTATTTCTTTTATTATTTGAAACTTCAATTGAGAACTTGTTAATAGAATATGAGAGGGTTGTAGTAAAATTATGATAGAGGTCTTCTATGTTGTCTATACTAGATAAAGGAAGCAAATTAGTTTTTAATTCATTTAGAAAGAGATCATTTTTATTTCTACATATGTTACAGAATTTAATCGTCCACCTTATCGGTGAATAAACTTGAAATCAAAATAAATTTATACTCATTTTTTATATTATATAAAATTATATTACTTAAATTATTATTATTTCTTTTTAATTATATATATATATATATATAGATATAACCTCTTCAAAACACCTTTGGCAATTCTATTTAGTTTGAGTGCGTTTTATTGTCGATCGAGATGTATCGTGGAATTTCGCAACCAAACAATTCATTACTCAAGTGAGACTATAGAACTGTTTTCAAATTTTTTAATTTATTGGAGTTGTTTAAGTGCAATTTTTTAAATTTTATGGTACTTGAATTTTTCCAAAAATTGAAAATAAAATTTAAATTTTTCAATTTATTGGAGTTGATTTAGTTCAAATTCTTAAATTTTATGATGCTTGAAATTTCGGAAAAATTGAAAGTAAAATCTAAATTTGTGTTATTTAAACCGTTAAAAATGATATTAAAAAAATTCACAATAACGACGACAAGATGAAATAATACGTGTGGATTGTCTTGATATCTGAACCAACTGTGTTCGAATATTTTTGTATGCCCATAAACATTATAAATTTCATATTGCATAATTCAAACATCCTAGTCAAATTTTTTAAATTAAAAAAGGTTTTAGGGAAAGAGTTTACACTAGTTTTGAGTCTATAGTGGATGAATTGTATCTAAAAGACAGTTATATTGTTCAGAATTATTAAAATTTATAAATATTTTAAAATAAAAAAATAAAATAAAACAACCCAAATGTATTGTTATATATATAAAATACAATACATAAAATCAAATTTTCAGCATTGAATAATTTTCACTTACTTTTTTTCTATTCTATATTAGATTGAAAATATTCAAATTGAAACTCAATTTTTCATTAATCCGAGGGTGGAGTTCGATAGTGTAACCCGTGGTCACGCGGTATGCATGGACCTGTCGCCCCTTTTCATTGGTCAGCCGATCGGACAAGCCTGCGACCAAATGGTTTCTCAACTCGTGTAATCAAACTCTTTACTACCACAACCTCTAAGAGGCAAGCGCTGCTGCTTTTGAAAAACGATAATGATGGATAATTATTGGTTAAAGAAATCAAACGATCATGATGGTTAGATAAGAAAAATTGAAGCATCACAAGAGAAATTGAAGCATCGCAATGGATGCAAGGCGTGAGCTTGAACCATAATACTTATAGTGGACTCTAGGGCATGAATTTCAAAACGATAGCCATTAAATTAAATTTCATTGTTTTTATAAATTTTATAATAATATTTATACTCATTTTCATCGTTAATTTTTTTTTTGTTGGGAGGTTTGAGGATGACATGCATCCTCCACGGCATTGTACTACTCTGTGCCTGTCACATTCAAAGAAAACACCGGCTGAATTACTAGTAGATCACATGTCAAGAGGAGCGCATCCCAACACAACTAAAGATAACAGTTCTGCGAGGGGCCGACGCTCGTCACATAGCTTTCTTCCTGATAAGGAATGCATTCCCATTGCCCATAGCTGTATTGAGTATCATTACTTACGGATGATTTGACACACTGGTAGTAGTGCTCACTTCATATCTGAACCAACTGTGCTCACAAGCTCCCAAGCCGGTACGGGTCGATTCCTGGAATCGACCCGCCGCCGGTCGCCACCCCCGCGCCGCCCGACCGGCGGCGGGTCGATTCCAGGAATCGACCCGTACCGGCTTCGGAGCTTTTGAGCTCTAGTTTATATATTCAGACGGATTATTCACAAATACATCAATTCCTTGGGCATTGTGGAAATGAAGACGACTAATGCACATAATTCATTGATAAATTGTTTTCCTTTCTAAAGATTTGAGTGGTTTTATTTTATGAGGATAAATTGTTTTCCTTTCTAAAGATTTGAGTGGTTTTATTTTACAAGGAAAAATAGAAGGGAGACAACTTTGTATTAAAAAAAAGGCAATAAAAACATGCGAAATTATTGTCGTCTGTTCATTCTCGCTTCATAGTGGTGGCGTTCCTGATAAATATTCTGACAAAACGTCAAAGAGATAGGAATTGCGGTGGAATTCTTTGCTCTCTCGATTGGCCGAAGGGTATTTTGTTTCGAAAATTGAAGGCGATTCCGGCTGTCTCTGTCAAAGCCCTTGTGCTGACAGTAGCTAAGGTGCGGGGTCCAGGGATTTTCACGACGGTCCAGCAAGCCATCAATGTTGTTCCAGTGAATAACAAAAGCCCCATCATGATTAATGTCAAACCGGGCATTTATAGGTTAGTAGTGAAGGTGAACTAACATAAAATACCTAGAACGTAAGGATGGCATAGATCTCACCACAGTGATCTTGGCTTGCTCAGTGTATGGCTGCAATTCTGATTAATGATGGGAGGAAAGCTATAGGCTTATATTATTATAATCTTGATCGTTGTCTGAAGATCAATATAATCTTATTTGGAAGGCTAACTGATGTGAAACTCAACTCTTCCTTGTTTTCTGTACTGTGCAGGGAGAAGGTGACTATTCCTGCACAGAATACTTATAGTGGACTCTAGGGCATGAATTTCAAAACGATAGCCATTAAATTAAATTTCATTGTTTTTATAAATTTTATAATAATCTTTAACTCATTTTCATCGTTAATTTTTTTCTTGTTGGGAGGTTTGAGGATGACATGCATCCTCCACGGCATTGTACTACTCTGTTCCTGTCACATTCAAAGAAAACACCGGCTGAATTACTAGTAGATCACATGTCAAGAGGAGCGCAGCCCAACACAACTAAAGATAACAGTTCCGCGAGGGGCTGACGCTCGTCACATATCTTTCTTCCTAATAAGGAATGCATTCCCATTGCCCATAGTTGTATTGAGTATCATTACTTACGGATGATTTGACACACTGGTAGTAGTGCTCACTTGATATCTGAACCAACTGTGCTCACAAGCTCCGAAGCCGGTACGGGTCGATTCCCGGAATCGACCCGCCGCCGGTTGGGCGGCGCGGGGGTGGCGCCGCCACCCCCGCGCCGCCCGACCGGCGGCGGGTCGATTCCGGGAATCGACCCGTACCGGCTTCGGAACTTCTGAGCTCTAGTTTATATATTCAGACGAATTATTCACAAATACATCAATTCCTTGGGCATTGCGGAAATGAAGACGACTAATGCACATAATTCATTGATAAATTGTTCTCCTTTCTAAAGATTTGAGTGGTTTTATTTTATGAGGATAAATTGTTTTCCTTTCTAAAGATTTGAGTGGTTTTATTTTACGAGGAAAAATAGAAGGGAGACAACTTTGTATTAAAAAAAGCCAATAAAAACATGCGAAATTACTGTCGTCTGTTCATTCTCGCTTCATAGTGGTGGCGTTCCTGATAAATATTCTGACAAAACATCAAAGAGATAGGAATTGCGGTGGAATTCTTTGCTCTCTCGATTGGCCGAAGGGTGTCAGTATGCTTGTTTATTTATGTCAACATCGAAGGAGATTAAAAAAAAGGTACTAAGGGTCCATTATCTTTACAGTGGATGACTTTCGCTTCTCAATTGGCTCAAATTCATAAAAACCCAAAGCATTTGGCCTATCGATTTCCTGAAACGTATCAATATTCTTTCTTTATTGATGATGCTAAGCGTTTTCCGCTTGTATCAATATTCTTGCTTTATTTGGAAAATAAAAGTAACTGCAATTTGATGATGCTAAGCGTTTTCTGCTTCATAATAATATTTATATTTCTGTCCAATTCAATAGTAACTTTATTTTACCATAATGAGACACCTTGTGCATGGTTCGTTGTGGATTGATTTTAATGATTTGTATGCAATAAATATGTTGTTTATTGTATGTATTAAAATAAGTGGTGTCAAAGAAAATTGATGTAAACCCAGGCGAATAATCAGTTGGAATTTATTTTTATTAACAATAAAATTATCAATTCCCAAGTCTGGGCGAATAATCCGTTTGAATATATAAACTAGAGCTCACAAGCTCCGAAGCCGGTACGGGTCGATTCCCGGAATCGACCCGCCGCCGGTCGGGCGGGGCGGGGCGGCCGGGGGGTCGATTCCGGGAATCGACCCGTACCGGCTTCGGAGCTTGTGAGCTCTAGTTCACAAATTCTGGTTAATCTGTCCAAAAAAATTGAAAATTTTGCCCCGGAAGCACACGTAAAACTAGAGCCTATGACACAAGGAGATGTAACATTGAGATAATGATACGGTGGTCGACTGTTCCTACCAGTTCACAATGAATATTGGAGTGCGCAGCTAAGCAAACATGTTTTGCGCCACCTCGTAATTATTTAACAAATTCCACAAAATTCGAATTCCAACTTGATACCGAATTCGAGTTCCAACTTAGTAACTATGACTTGAAGAGGTATCAGGGTGACTTATCATTTTCATTCCACTTGGAATAATTCGTTCCAGCACTTGGATGCTTTTTGTATGTTTCGTGTATAAAGCGAAGAGTGCTTGCATTCGTGGCAATTTTGAGGCCATCAAGTGGAAACATAAGTAAAATACATGCAATCAGATAAATCATGTGTTCATTTCTCAGCCTTTTGTGCATTACAAGCTTTCAGGAGTATGCTATGCGTTGTAAAGATAATGGACCCTTAGTATGAAGCCGAAAACGCTTAGCATCTAGGTGAACGCCAATATTGCATAAAACTTTAAACCCAATGAAATTTGGAAGCAAATGCCAGACGCAATTGAAGCATTCGTTTCACGCTCCCATTCATGCTCGTAGGAGGTTTAGCTTGGGCGTACCTATATCTTTTTAAAGCTTGAAGTTGTAAGTCAATGTCAAAAGTATTGGCTACTGCCATACAATGTTTGTCAGTCAATTGTTCTATCCTACGATGAATGTCAAAGTATTGACTACTACAATTCAATCTTTGTCAGTCAATTACTTCATTCAACGTTGTCACTATGGATTACAGTAAAAAAATTGAAGTATTGGTATTGTGTTTGAATATCAAGTTTATATATTACTATCAAAACACACTTTAAATGGTCCTAAGCAATCCATGTTCTTCCCACGATATATAGCAAAGTTGACAATGTATACAAATTTGATTGCACCACCCTTTGCAATCCTCCTCAACCTGAAACAATCAATCCTCCTCAACCTGAAACAATCAATCAATAAAAAGTCGAGTCCATAGTGACTTTAAGAAATTGAATCAAGTGAACCATGGATGTATTTAAGGAATTGGTGAAGTCTAATTGAACTTGGGAACAAAGATTCCATGCTTTTCCGCGGTTTTATATCTCAGAAGTTGTTGGTCTGGTTAGCCATTCACCTCCCTTTGCAATAATGAATTCAATGAATTAGATTGAGTGACTAAGCGATGAACTTAAGCAATTAGTCAAGTCTAACAAACCTTGCGATGAAAGTTCTCAGCCTTTTGAGTGGTTTGATTTCTCAGCAATTGTTGGTTTGGTAACGTATTCGACCTGAATATGCTTATTCACCTCCTTATAGTTCTCTTTGCCCTACCTTTGGTGTTACCATTAATAGATCATCCCACATTTTATATTATATATGCCTTCGTATTTCATTTAGCCTCAATTGATAAAGGTGAGGATTACTTTTTATCAATAATCCTCACTTTTCATTACACTACAGTTTTATTGATTGAAGTGGTGAGAGGTTCCATCATCAATAATTGAAGTATTATTGTCAAAGATAGGGCATGAAGACACGTAGTTGGTTTCTCTTGTTATTCGTTTTTAGCAGTAGCAATGGTATTGAATGACGGTGTAGTCGATGCAGGTAGAATCTTCAAAAGGAGGAATATTGCAACTACCCACGCTAATAAAAATCCATGTGATCATCACAATCTTCTTAATGGAGATTATGAAGTGGGAGATATATTGAAGAATAAACTTCTTTTTTTCCCAAGTGGAGGAGTAGGTCACAAATACATCAATTCCTTGGGCATTGCGGAAATGAAGACGACTAGGAAGACTAAAGAGGTGTCTCACCTCCATCCTTGGAATAAGAAGAAGGATTCAGGGGAAGTTGCTAGGGGGATGCATGAGAGAATTCAAATAGGAGGAAACAAACTAGAAAAAAAGGAATGAAAAGAGAAGTTTAAGAGAAGAGAATGGGATAAAATGAAGTGCGAGGAGTATATAGACTAGATCAACTCTTAAAAAAGGTGGATCCATTTTCAACATTGTCCCTCCTAACGTGCGTCTAGAAATAAAACAATTGCATGTGAAGGTGGGAGAATAAAGTATTAATTGTTTGATTCAAAATTACTTGAAGATTTGGGTAGATGTGTTCTAGATCCGCGCAGCGCCACCCCCGGGCCGCCCCGCCCCGCCCAACCGGCGGCGGGTCGATTCCCGGAATCGACCCGCCGCTGGTCGAGCGGGGTGAGGCAGCCCGGGGGTGTCGTTGCCGCGGAGGGAGTGGGGGAAGGGGAGGTGGAGGGGGAGGGGTGGCCGGGGAGGGGGCGGTGGCGGTGGAGGGGTGGACAGGGGGGCCGGGAGGGGGCGGTGGTGGGGGATGGGTGGGCGGGGAGGGGTGGGCGGGGTGGGCGGGGGGGCCGGGGAGTGGGCGGTGTCGGGGGATGGGTGGGCGGGCAGGGGGCGGTGGCGGTGGGCGGGGAGGGGGCGATGTGGGTGGAGGGGTGGGCGGCGGGACCGGGACCGGGGAGGGGGTGGGGGCGGGGGAGGGGTGGGCGGGGAGGGGGCGGTGGCGGTGGAGGGGTGGGCGGGGTGGCGGTGGAGGGGGGGCGGGGAGGGTGTGGGCAGGGTGGGCAGGGGGGCAGTGGCGGTGGCGGTGGCGGGGGATGGGTGGGCGGGGTGGGCGGGGAGGGGGCGGTGATGGTGGAGGGGTGGGCGGGGGCGGTGGCGGTGGAGGGGTGGGCGGGGGAGAGCACAACTGTGATTTTCACATTGATTTTTAAGTTAATTATTATTTTTTGAAAAAAAAAAGTTGTTATTATTATTTTTTTGACATGAAATTCATAAAAAAAACTATTATTTGACCATTTTTAGTTAATATTTTTGTATAAAAATTGTGATTTTGACATGTTAATTCTAGCAAAAACTTATCAAAACGTTTAGTTTTTTTGTTATATTTATGTTAAAAATGGTTATTTTTATGTCCATTGTTAAAAAATGTTGTTTTTTAGAAACAATTATTTCATGTGGATTGAAAAATTAATTAAGGATGTATAAATATGTAGATTATCTAAAATTCAAACTATCGACTTTCTAATTTAAAAACGCAAAACAATAAAAACCCCACTAAAAAAAAAAAAAAAAATTAAGATAGAGAACAAGAAAATATGAATAAAATGACCACTTCAAAAACTATCAAATTTAGAAAATAATTTTTTACATTTCACACACTAGAAAATTTAAAGTCAAAAAATAGGTCTTTTAAAAAAAGGGTGTGATGCAGAATACTCACTTTTTAAAATCAGGATGAAAATCACTACCATTCACTACCATTCTAAAACATAATGCACATGAAAAAATTAAAGTTCCAAAAACCATGTTCTAAAAAAAAAATGTGTATTCTGCATCACCACTTTTGAAAATCGGGTCATTTTTTTGCCACCTCTACAAAACGGGTAACAGTATCAGTTCCCGTTTCAAAGTTTACATTGTTTAGACATATAAAATAATAAAATTAAAAATTAAATCCCTATTAAATGGATATGACCATGACTATCTTCTTTTCACAACCAAAAGCACAATCAAGGAGGATTATCAATCTTCATAGTGATTTTATTTTCACTTTAGTTTTGCATCTCAATTATTGAACACTTGCCATTTTTGCTTCCTTCTTGCTCATTCATTTTCTTGCTTTATTATTTATTCTCATTACTACGCATCAATCTCTTTGTTGCTTCATTCTTCCCTACCCTTGTAGGTTTTATCTTCGATATGCGCTTGCCATTTTCTTCTTCTATTCATGTTTAAGTGTTCATCTTCTTTAACTTTATTTCAACATCATTTTGTATCTTCTATCATTCTTTATCTTATTCTTTTCATTTCTTTTGTCATTTTGGTGTTTACTTCTTATGTTGTCATTTTCTCTTGTACTTGTATGAAAATTATGTTTGTTGTAGAAGGGACATCTCCATCTAGCAATACATCTATGATCTTTGATTGAAAAACTTAATTGATGCTCCATGGTTTTATTTACTCTCACTACAATTTTACAATGCTTTTTTTTACATAAATAGGATCTTTTGACCAATATTCTAACATCAATATATTTTTATAATAAATGTATGATCAAAGCTTGATAATCAATTTTGACTTGATTTCATCTCCTTTTATCAATAACCATCTTTACGCTTTCAACTTAGGATGATTTTATAATTTATTTTCAATCGAAAGTACCTTAATATTTAGACTCCAACCTTTAATTTCAAGATTTTTAACCTTTGATTTCAATGCATTTTCTCTAAGACCTATTAAGAGATTAAACCTCATAATTCTATTCAATAAGAATATTAAATGAAATTGTTGAAGCCCCGAAAATCGGGTCGACAACAAGGGGGATACCCACCCGGTCCAGACCTTGGTTGGCAGCTCCTTATCCGTTTGGTATAGCGGGTCTGACTGGGGATAATGGGACCAGTTTCCCAATTTAAGGGTGTGTGTGTGTGCAGAGTTGGATGATGCTGATCTAAGAGTACTTAAAGCTAATTTAATTCAAACTTTTAAACTAACTCTATGCTATTGTAATCGAATGAGAAACAACACATCTAATCTACACTAACCCGGGGTGTTTTTCTTCTATTATGCGATCTAAAGAGATTTCAAACAATAACTGGTAATAAAGATCATTAAGCTATCATAAGAATATAAATCAATTAAGATAAACCACTTTGCATAAAAAGTTAGGCAAAACAGTTGTGAACAACATATCGCATAATAAGTTATTCATATATCAAACATAAATAAATGACTCCACTGTACAAAAGTGCCAAATGGTAACTCACACATTCATGCAGTAACATGTAAACAACTAAAAACTGTATATCACTTTAAGAATATAAACAGAAACGGTCAAGAGATAAAAGTACCATTTATGACTGGTTCCACTCATAAGCTTCAAGAAATAATGATTTATCTCTCCTTGCTCTAACATCTACTAAGAGTACAGAAGTGCAACATCAGTAGCAGATATCAAATGCAAATATTAATAAACCTTGATCCATCCATTCATCAAAACCCCCTCCGAGGGTGCAAAAGTGCATGTTCTGAGGACACGTTTTTTGACAAATTTCTGGACCCTTCTCCAAATGCCTGAGAAGGTTTTAAATACTGCTAACTAATTAACTTAATTACATAAATTTAGGATACGGTTTTTAAATGATCGCCCTTCTGCTAAAGCAAAACTATTTCTAAAAATTGAATCTAATTCCTAACCATTTCTGTATTTGCTCCTTAGTGCTGCAAGCATGCAACATTCGCCTGGGAAGAGTCGGCTGGTCACCTTCTGCTTTCGTTTGAGCTACGAAAATAGAAATAACACGCGCTAGCACCACTTTCTGGTAAACTAGAAGATATTTTCGAGAATCTTCCTCTGGCTGGGTGTATTCACTGCGTGTATACTTGGTAATAACCCAAATTTCTCTCAAACTAATTCTGCTTTTGCTATTTCGGTTTCCAGCCTTGCGAATGACTGAACAAGTTAGGGACTTTGCTCTCTGAACAATTTTCTTACCGATGCTACCTCCATTCTTTGTTCCGGGCTTTTCTGGTGCGTTTTCCTTCTTTAGCGCCTTTTTTCCTTTACCGGGCACAAGCTTCAAGATCTTTTGTAAACATGCTGCTTTTGTGCGCTTTTGACTCTGAGCATTGGATGGCCTATTGACATCAGCATCTGTTGAGTGATACTCTGGAATCTGTGGTCCTGTTCCATGCGGCATCCGTTTATGAAGGCATCTCTTCTCTGTTCTCTGAGCATTGACGCTTTCGCCTTTTCCTTAGATGTTTCCTGCACATTGCTTCATGTTATTTCCTGTCTTACAGTTTACGCAAAGGAAAAGAGTAATGATAATAAAGATTGACATGAAAGCTTTAAGCTCTTATGAATGTATGAAATCATGACACACATAGCGAATTGACTCTTCGAAAAACACAAAACTGTCCTTCTTGAATACTTTGGCGTACATTCATTAATTTCCTTTAAGGCGCGCGCCCAATTTTGGTTTACGGACAGCTTTCCTTGAATACTGTGCCGAGGAAAATTTGCGATGGTTGATTTCTGCGACTCGCATCGCAGCATCGCGGATCGCGTCGCCAAGATGTGTCATCGCAGAAATTCATGATCGCATTTATCACAAATCGCATTTATCGCATATCGCATTCATCGCAGATCGCATTTATCGCATATCGCATTCATCGCAGATCACAGCATTGCGGCATCGCAGATTGCGCTTAGTCATTCAATCATTGTGTGTTGCTTACGCGATGTTGCGATATGCGACGTCGCATATCGGCCGTCGGAGATTTCTTAAGATTTTTCATTTAAGAGCGCTTCATAATGTATGCGATGCGATGAATTTCGCGTCGCTTCTTTGCAGTTTATTATGCTCATAAGAAAATGTTTTATTCTCTTCTCGCGATGCGATACAGTTTTAAGGAGTTGAATACAAAAATTTTCATAAAATGTTTTTTGGATTTTTTATTAAGGGTCCCCATTTGCTTGGTGTTATTGCTAATACCAAACAAAGAGGGGGGTTGTTGGTGGCCACAACAATGGCGATTCATTGGGAAGAACCAGTTATCTCTGCTTTTCTATTGAATTTTAACTTTCAAAGCAGAAAAATTTTCATAACTCTAAATTTTGTTATGGACAGATAGAGTACATTATTCCTTATCCTATCAATGATATTTTGTTTCAACCTTTTTCTATTCCAATTGTTTGCTTCCTCAGGCTTTGTCCTTGTATTTACATCAACCATTACTTTGTCTTTTAAAGACAAAATAAGGTCTTCTCTGTGTGCTGGCTTTTAAAATATGCTCTTTTGTCATAGGTAGAGCCTCTGCTGCCAGCAGGCGTCCATAGCCTCTGTTATCACTTAGAAGTAAAAACTCTATGCATATAGATGTTTGTCTTAGTCCAATGACAAAGGTTTGTGTCAAGTTGATTTCGTTTTATATTTCTTACTTAGGATTTGAAGTTTTAAAAAGTTTTTGATTCAAACTATACTCGAATCCTATTGGTTCTCCTCCACCATCATTGTTTTATAAGCCATGTCTTGTCTTATCCTAGTCACCGAGTCTTTTAGTGATTTCGCAGCGTAATCCTATTGGCCAGTTTCACAGCGCAATTATGGTTTAACAATTTCGCAGCGCATTATGATTAGGCCGTTTCGCAGCGCATTCTTACAATTTTAAACTAACCGCGCTGCGAAATCGGGGATTCGTGCATTTCGCAGCGAATCTTTCCCAAAATGTCAAGTCTGTTGATGAGTCACCAATTGTGTCCTCTCATGTCAGTTTGTGTACCTCTCGTATCATGTTTGAGCGCTCATTAATCACTACTCCACCAATAGATCTGATGAAATGCACAGAAATATCATTCCCAATGGATTTTACCGTGCATGGACCTTTATGATAATCGTAAGTGTTGCATGAGTGTCAAGTCTGTCTGATGATGTATTTGAAATTTCAAGCGAGGCTGTTTTCAAGCTGTTTTCAAGCGAGCCTGATTACAAGTGAGGCCGAGTTAAAAAAGAACTAAACCGCCATTTCAACTGAAGCTGTTGGTCATTGTGTGTGTGAAAATTTCAAAGAGAAAAATGGAGAGAAAAGAACACAGATCCGGTAAATGCCAGAGGACTGAACCTGAAGGTCTAGACATAGCATTGAGGGATGAAGGCGTGAAGAAAGCATTCAAAGATGCCGGGTGCTGGAACTTTTGTAAAAAGCTGCAAGGAGGACATGCACAGGTAACCAAAGAATTTGCACTAAACTTCACTGGTTTAAATTCAAAAATAGCTATGTTGGAAGTTCAAGTGTCTCTAGAAGCAATATCTGCTATAGCAGAGATCCCAAGAGGATGGCAAGAATGGTTTAAGAATTTTAAGTTTGATATGAATCCATGTAAGGAGTTTTTAAAAGAGGCATATGTGAATGAATACCTAACAAAAGCAGTGCCCAGAAACTATGTCAAGGAGCATTATGCCCTTCTTCTCACCTTCATTCAAAAATACTTGACCCGTGAAGGAAGATACAATAAGGTCTATTCTTATCATTTCAAACTGCTCTTGCATTTCACTGGGAAAGCTTCCATAGACATTCCTTTTTACTTATTTCGCAGTTTGAGTAAAATGTGTGATAAGGTGCAGCTGAGGAAAGAGGACTGTGAAACCTCCTTATTTCATCATGGTTTGATTAAGTTGCTAGTTTTAGATGGCCTCCAGAAGATAGGCAGAGACTGGAATTCGTTCATTTTCATGGCTGGATTCCAAAGCAAAACTGGTCTTACTCCACAACCAGTTAAAGAACAACCAGTCAAAGAATTCACAATAGCTGAGCTACAGAAAGAAGCAAGAGCTAAAAAGAAAATCAAGTTACAGCAAAGGAAACCAGTGAAGCCACTAATCATTCAAGAACAACCTGAGCAATCAACAAAGGGAAAAACTCATGATAAGAAGACTGTTCCTGAAACAAGTAGAACTGAAGCAGTTTCAAGAGTAAGGACAAGAAGCCAGATAAACAAAGAAAAGGGCAAAGCCATGGCTGTTGAAGAGAGCCCAACATCCAAGGCAAGCTTGAATGATTTATTACAGGCCATTGAGTTTGAGCAAATTGAACCAGTGCATATTGATTTGACAGAGTCATCACTAGAAAGTACCAAGAAGTCTAAGGCCTCAAAAAGGCTGAAGTTCGATGAGCCAGGTGAAGAATTCATTTTCAAACCTAGAAGACCTATTACAAGGAAGCAAGTAAAGGAAGCTCTGCCCAGAACAAAGGAGGCCGAGAAATTGCCCAGAACAGAGGAAGCCGAGAAAATTAAGCAAAAAGACACAAGCAGAACAGTCATCATATCTCAAGGAGGTAATATTATAGCTATAAGGAACCAGTTAGAAGCAGCTAAACATGATATTGCTAAGGTGAAGAATGCCACTAGGGATTCTGCAGTCAGGTATGCAAATTATCGTAAGGTTGTATGGAAAGAAAGTGAAACCCTAGAAAACCAGTTGGATTCAGTAGTTGATGCTTACACATGGACAGTACCAGCAATCAAAGAGGCCAAATTCGTCAGAAAGATAAATATGCACCTAAGAGCTGAGAATAAAGCTATGAAGAAGAAAATCAAAGACCTGAAGGCACAGCTAGACCAGTTAGCTGCTAAATGAAGTTTCTTTTCAAAGAAAGGTTTGTTCCAAATTTTGTCAAATTTTGCTTAGTTTTATTGTTTTGAGGACATGTAGATCCCTGCTATATATATCAAAGGTCAAAGGGAGTTTTGGCAATCAAATGTCTGGGCGGTAAATATCTCAGAACAAAGGCAAGTTGTTTAAACAATTCAGCAGTTTCGTAGCGCGCTACGAAACTGCTGTAGGTGATGGTTTTAGCGCAGACAAACAGTTTGGTAATATGGGCGGGAATTTTCAAAAGGAAACACCTAAAGGATATGTAAGAAACCAAATGAAGCTATCAAAGCCGTTCAGATCAAGACAGGTGTACCTTTAAAAAGGTGAAATATTTTAACTCAAGTTTAAAGTTTCTGTTATAAAGCCACTTTATCACCGTTCATGGGGTATTAAATGAATTGCATACAAGGAATTTTGGCCTGCACACTTGTCCATCGATGAAGCCTCCAACACATCAGGAACATGGTAGTGTTCTATATTTTTTGGATATTAAAGGGCTAGAAGACATGCTGCTGTATATTCAAACAAGTGTGGAAAACTGGAACCGAAAAGCAAGGGATATCTCCTAACACCACTGAAGCAGTTAAAGGGGTCAGCATCCAAGGTCAACATGGAGCATTGATTACCCATCTCAGCCATCTCAGCCAAACTGAAAGAAGACCAGGTGTCAAAGAACGAGGAGGAATCATTATACATGGAAGATAGAGTTAGAGTCATAGTCAAATTAGAACTCTTTAGAACTCCAGTTAAGCACTTTATTGTATTTAATAGTTAGTTGAATAGCAGATAGGTGTCATCAAAAGTAGTTATCGAATTCCCCTCATGCTGGAGGAGGAATCTCGAATTAGGTAGAATAAGAATTCTATATATAGCTAAGACAGTGATGTAATGAGGGTTGGAGATTTTATAAAAACAGAGTGCTGTTTTGGCTTATGTAAAGAACAGAGTTCAGTAATATAAGTTATATGCTTTTCTTCTCAGGATTCATAAAGCATTTCCATGTTCAAGATGTGTTATTTTACTTTGTCCTTCATGTCTTTTTTCAGTTGCTTAGTTGAGTAATCACTCATAATTCACTTATGCTGCTCTGACTTCCTGTACTCATCTATGAACTGTGGTTTTATAAGAGTTGTGTTTTGAACATTTAAATGTCACGTGCCCTGACTTCTATGTAAAAGCAATATCATTATTTACTGAGGTTTGATTGACTCCATAAGCCCAATGGAAACTTATGTAATGTTTGTCCAGCCTTCATATTTGTTAATGTTATTTCAAGGGAGTTAGTCATCTTATTAATAGTCAAAATCAATAACCATTTGAGAGAGCCCTCTCAGGCTACGGAGGCTAAGCCTTAGTCAAAAGATTGGTCTGAAATAGTTACTTGAAGTCTTCCTGGTCAGCAGCCTTCCAGGGCCTGATTTTGAGATAACAGCCTCGACAGGGTTACCTGTTACCCAACAATGATCCTTTATCTGCTTAAGGCTATTTACAACTTTTAAGAGAAAAACCCATTTTGACACTTTTTCCTTTTTTATTCTCTAAAGAACAATGTATTGGTTTGGTAGCCAAATTATGACACAGTCATTCACTTGATTTACACTTTTGCTGAACAAGATGGCTCGTGATGAGACCCCTTGTCTTTTGATTGCAACAATCTTGAGTCGTTGCCCTGTTTTGGTGGAAAGTATTGGCAAAGTCAGCAAGTTATAATATCTGTGATCATGATAAGTCGGCTCGTGATGAGACCTCTTATTCTTTGAGATATAGTGTTTTCTCAGATTGTTCCTCTGAATGCTGCGATTTTCTTTAACAGGGAGGAAATCATTGTTTTTCCTTAAGAAAGCTCTGGACGACAATAATAGAGTTTGAAAACAGTAGTTTTACAGAGAATCTTTATTTTATTATTGATACCTTTCATTGTGCTGATATAAAACAATTTTTTGCCAAAGGTTGCTTTCATCAAATTTTTTGAAGTTGAAACTAGTATCATATCTAGGCTAAAGTTTTTTTTTAACTCTATCTGTCAATAATAAAGATCAGATTTTTCGAAAAATTTTACTATTTGTACAAGCGAAAAAAATATGTCAAAATCTGATAGAGAATTGGTGTCTTCTTCGTGAACCCCTGTTGTAACCATCTACAACTGGTTTTATATATAAGAAAGAAAAGAAAAACTAAAACTATCCTACAAAAATAGGAGAATAATCTTCTATGGAAAATATATTTTAAGGATCTGTCCATTAACAGGCAAAGAATCCCTTCTACCTGCTAAATCCTGCAACACAAACGTTGATGGGCCTATGACTTCCACAATCTGAAAAGGACCAAGCCACATCTTCTGAAATTTTGTATGTTTGCCCTTTTCTTCATCAGCCTTATCCCATTTCAAAACTAGATCTCCCATCCGAAAAAAATTCTGGTCATTATGCTTGAATCAAAAGAGGATTTTATTAGCGCTTGGTGATGAGCATGGGTTTTCTTAGCTTGTTCTCGTCGTTCTTCTAATTTAATTATTTCCATTTGTCTTAATTGTAAGGAGGAAGTAGATACTTCATCGATGTATTGTACTAAAGACAAGGAGGGGATCACTAAGTGAGTTGGGAGAACCACTTCCTTCCCATAAACTAAATTAAAGGGAGAAGTGTCGATTGAAGCTTTCTTCGTTATTCTATCTGCCCATAAATCATTTACCAAAGTTTTGTGCCAATTCTTCTGGTTCTGGTCAACTATTTTTTTAATAATCCTGATTAGGTTTTTATTTTTTGACTCAGCCAATCCATTACCTTGCGGATAGTAGTTGGCCGAATATTTCAGTTTGAACCCTCTTTTAAGTGCAAACTCAGTCATTGCATTCCCAGAAAAGTATGAGGCATTATCAAACATTAAAGCCGTTGGCAATCCAAACCTAATGATTATAAATTGATCAATGAATTCAATGATGTTTTCAGAATTAGCTGTCTTGAGAGGAACTGCTTCTACACATTTAGTAAAATAATCTGTTGCCGTGAGGATGTATCTATGTTGCTTAGAAGAGTGAGGAACGATCTCACCTATTATGTCTAAGCCCCACTGACTGAATGGTTGCTCGATGTTTACCGACTGTAGTGGCATGGACGGTTTCTTTTGTCTCCCTGCAGTAGTTTGGCAGACTTGACATTTCCTCACGTAACTGTGTGAGTCTTTGAACAGCGTGGGCCAATAATATCCTGCACGTAAGATTTTATGTGCAGTAGCATCTCCAGCATAGTGTCCGCCTGCTGGTCTATCGTGGAGTTCCTGCAAAACCTTTTTGGCTTCAGTTTTCTCAAGACACCTAAGAAGAACAGAATCATAATTCTTTTTAAACAGAACATCATTTATGAGCTGATATTGTTTAGCTTTCGATCTCAGAGCTCTTTTCTTAGTGTGATCGAGGTGTGATGGAGCATACCCGTTCTTAAGATAATAAATGGTGTCAACATATAATGATTCTGCATCGTTTAGGCTTACCTCATACATTTGTACCTCTTTAGATGAATTTTCAGGAATTTGCAATGCTCCAGCCAACATTTTGCAGAAGCCTTGACCTCTTACAATGCTTGCTGGTTTGATCTCAAGGTCGTATTCTTGTAAAGCAGTGATCCAATTTTCTCTTTTTTCACCCACATCCTTCTGTACTAGAAGATTTCTTACCGCTGGAAACGGTACTATGACCTTAGTATGGGTTTTAAGTAAGAAAGGTCTGAAATATTTGACCGCTTTGAAAACAGCATATGCTTGTTTCTCCACATCTGAATAGTTGAGTTCAGCACCTTGTAAATTCGAGCTAAAAAATGCGATTGGAGTTTCCGCTTTCTCTTGATTTGCTTGAGTTAGAATCGCAACATATGATTTCTCTGAGGCAAATGTGTATAAGATAAAAGATTCTGAAAAACTTGGGGTTGCTAAAGATGGAGCGCTAATGATAGCTTGTTTGATCAGGTTGAATGATTCATGCTCATCTTGACCCCATTTAAAATTTGAATTCTTTTTAATCATGGTTTGCAAAGGAGAAACAATTCGTGAAAAATCTGGGACAAATATCTTCACAAAATTGATTTGACCAAGGAAAGATTGCATGGCTTTTTTATTATGAGGTAGGGATATTTCAGAAATTTCTTTGATTCTGTCAGCCTCAATGTGAATACCAGATTTTGACACTATGAATCCTAAAAGTTTTCCTTCACTTAATGTGAAAAAAGATTTCTTTGGTTTAAGTGAAATCCCATACCTTAAGCATCGTTGAAAGATTTGTTTCAAGTCTTTGAGATGGTCGCTTCACTTCTTGGAGTACACTGTTATATCATCCAAATAAATTACTACAGATTTATTGACTAAACCCTTGAATGCGATGTCCATGGCTCTCTTAAATGTAGCGCCGACATTGATCAAACCAAATGGCATCTTCTGATATGCATATGTGCCCCATTTAGTTCGGAATGTGGTTTTTAACTGATCATCGAGATGTACCAGCACTTGATTGTATCCTGAAAATCCATCCAAAAAAGACATTAGTTCTGAGCCTGCTACTGCCTGTAATATCTGCTCCATAGGTGGGAGGGGAAAATTGTCCTTTTGACAGGCTTTGTTGAGATTCCAAAAATCGATGCAGATTCTAATATCTCCGTTTTTCTTTCTAACGGGTACCATATTGGAGACCCATTTGGAATTTCTGACGGGGAAAATTATTCTGGCTTTTAATAACTTATTTAGCTCAGTTTTTATCTGATTTTCTAAATTGGGGTGGATTTTTCTGAGTTTCTGTTGGACAGGTTTTTTGCTGTCAATCATAGGGATAGTATGTTGAATGATAGAAGTGTCGTATGTCTTCAGCTCATTGTAATTCCAGGCAAAAACATTTTTGTATTGTCTCAAAAGACGAATATACGCTAGTTTTTCTTCAGGGGCTAGGCCGTGGCCTAGATTAACGTTTTGTGGTTTATCATCGGTTCCTAGGTTTACTAATTCATAGTTCAGAGTTGAACTGTAGAGCTTAGAATTGGTATACCTTTTAAGCCGAATTTTCAAATCGTATAAGTCTTCCAACTTAACCACCGATTTAGGTATAACATTATCAGTGCTATCTTGTTGTATTTGTCGATCGTGATGGTCTTCATCAATTATTTGATTGGAGTAGGATCCTTCAGAAGTGAGGAAATTTACAATATCAGGATCACCATTGAATACTCTCCAATTTGTAATGTTATCAGGGATGGACGGTCTAAAGATTAATTCTATTGAGAATCTATCTGGACTAAAATCTTCAGAGGGAATAAGTCTAGAGGCTACGTTAGCTAAAAGGTCTGCGCTCGCGTTTTGGAGTCTTGGGATTGACAAAATATTGAATGCTATGAAATGCTCAGTCAGATCTCGTACTAAAGATTGATAGTGTTTCAAATGCCCTTATAGGCAATGTATGGTGTTACGTACCTGTTTGACGACAATCTCAGAGTCTCTGAAGACTTGAAGATACTTGACGTTCAACCCGATTGCTTTGTATAGGCCTTGCACCAAGGCCTCATATTCCGTTGTATTGTTTGTGCAATCGAATTCAAGTCTGCACGTAAGCATGGTCTTATTTCCTTCTGGGCTAATCAGAACGCATCCTGCTCCTGCTCCTTCGTTAGATTTAGAGCCATTAAAATATAATTTCCAAAACAAAGATGTATTTACAGGTTTATCTACAAAATTAACACACTTTGAATTATCAGTTTGGGAAAAATTCTCGACTTGGGACAAAACTGAATTTTCTAAGTAAGGTGATGTATGAGCATTGAAATTGCCGAGGAAAGAATCTACCGAGTAATTGCCTATGATACTGCTGTTATATGTTATTGCTTCATTTTCTCCCTCCAATTCCGTTACTATGTACTTCTGGTGTAACTCTCGTTCAACCTTTATTTGATTCGGTTTACCATTGTAGGGTAACCACATGTGCGACCAGTCGGTTGAGAAGTATCCATGGAGTTTTTCGGACCAATCCCTGGTAAGAATCAAGCCATAGAATTCTGGGATATCAGCTACTAGAATGTCAATAACCTGACATACCTTTGGGTTGGACGACAATCTTATGGTTACTTGATTAAGTTCACCAATCACTTCGACTTGAGATCGATCAAGCTGAACTATGCGCACTGCGGATTTTTGTGGTTGAAAATTCAACTTGGCACATATTGATCTGGGTAAAATATTCGTTGAAGCACCAAAATCTACCGAACAATTGTGCACATTTTTATTGAAAATTTCATAAGTGAGAAGAAAAGGGGGAGTGTGAGACCTTGATCTTCCTCCAATCAAGGCGATGTCATTTGGATCAATCTTATTGATCGTGTCGGTTGGAGGTCTTCCCATGTTTTGGGAAGCTACAGCTGTAGGCAAAGGTGTAGTAGGCACGGCATGTAATTATTTCATCATTATCTTCTGTTGATGTTTCAATTTGCTCAATTCATAAAGAGTGATATTAGCCCTAGTCTTTTTCATGTCATCAATAATATTGTATTCCATTTCATCCGACACTATCAGTGTTCTTGATGGAGTTGTTTGATCTGGTTGGACTGGGCTAGATTGAGTCGCTTTAGCGGTCGTTTTCTTTGTTGCGACTTTATCTTTTGCTGCAGGGCTTGCGCCCTTCTGCTTAGGGGTAGTTTGGGGAGGATCAAGTTGATTTTTGCTTCGTGTGCTAACCGGAAATGCTTCTTGATCTTCTTCTTGTGGGAGGATGAAATCCCACATTCCTTGTAGTTCCACAACTTCTTCGTCATCGGTCTGCCCTTCAGTGGTACTCCCTTCTTCTTCTTCTTCTTCGGATTCGACATTTGAGATAGCGTTGGGTGGTTTCACATCCATTGAAGGGCCTCTTTTAAAAGCTTTGTAGGGCTTTTTGAAGAAGTTTTTGCTACTTGTTTTTTTATGTCAATCATCTCATGGGACATGGTCTTTAATACTTTTTGTAATCCTTCCAAATCGAAAGGGTCTTTCATTTGTTTCTTCTTGGAGTCTTCCTTGAAGGTGACTTTTTTAGATTTGCGTTCCTCTATCGCAGATCTCTTTTCCAGGGCTACTACGCGTTTCTCTACTGCTATCGCCTCTGTCAGGTTTTCAACTAAGGTTGTTTTATTTGCCCTATCCACGAAGATTGCTAAGTTTGATGGTAAGGCCGTAATATACCATTCATATCGTACTTCTTCGCTGGGTTGGGAAGCAGTGGGAATTTTGTTGAGGATCTTATTGAACCGTAAATTGAAATCTTTGATGGGTTCTCTAGCCTCGGCTTTAAGATTGGATAGGTCATTGATTAACGTTGCCGTTGATCTGTCATCACCAAACTTGGTAAGGAATTGACTTTGAAAAATGTCCCAACTTGTGATAGAGCCGGAGGGTAATGAAAAGTACCATGACCCGGCTGTTCCTTGCATTGTATAGGGAAAAATCCGGACAACAGCATCCTCGTTGGTAACTCCGTTGAGATTGATAGAAAGCATGAAATTGTTAATGTGCTCTTCAGCTAGCATGCCTGCTTCTGGATTGAATTTGGGTAGCCATTTCTCAGGATGGGTCGGTATTTGGCTCAGGGGTGGAGGCATTAAAACTGCCCCAGGATTGTTCCAGGAGACTGGGCCATCGTTAAGCTGCTAGTAAATGAAAGTGCAGAGGATGATCCCTGAGGCTGGGAAGATGAAGATATTATGATCTTAGATGATGGAAGAAGAGGGGTTGTGGAAGATGGATGGGTGGTTTGGAATGAAGATGTGGGTGGCTAACTTCGTGGTGAGGGAGTTGAAATGGACGATGTAGATGAAAGAGTCTCACTGTCAGACTCTTGTGGTGTTTTCCTTGCTCTTTTCCTGGTGGGGAGAGGGAATTCAGTTGGCTAGATGCCAAATTTTTCACTGTTTAATCTGGTAAGGGGATGAGCAGGATTGTACTGCGAAGTCATGCTGCTTTGAGATTTATCAGACCTCTCTGTAGAAATAGAAAATCCCTGGAGTTTGCGAATCAGAGTTTGAACTTCAGGGGGTTCAATGGTAGATTGGTCTGAAATATTAGGGTAAGTAGCAGTGGTTAATACTCGAGTGACTTCTGACTCTGGATTTAAACGTACTGGGGCAGTCGCGGGAGTTGATGAGGGTGATTTACTCTTAGAATGGTATTTAGATTTTGATTTAGGTGCCATTCATAGTTCGGGCCCTCCTTCTAGCGCCAAATATGTTGAAGCCCAGAAAATAGGGTCGACAACAAGGGGGATACCCACCCGGTCCAGACCTTGATTGGCAGCTCCTTATCCGTTTGGTATAGCGGGTCCGACTGGGGATAATGGGACTAGTTTCCCAATTTAAGGGTGTGTGTGTGTGCAGAGTTGGATGATGCTGATCTAAGAGTACTTAAAGCTAATTTAATTCAAACTTTTAAACTAACTCTATGCTATTGTAATCTAATGAGAAACAACACATCTAATCTACGCTAACCCGGGGTGTATTTCTTCTATTATGCGATCTAAAGAGATTTCAAACAATAACTGGTAATAAAGATCATTCAGCTATCATAAGAATAGGAATCAATTAAGATAAACCACTTTGCATAAAAAGTTAGGCAAAACAGTTGTGAACAGCATATCGCATAATAAGTTATTCATATATCAAACATAAATAAATGACTCCACCGTACAAAAGTGCCAAATGGTAACTCACACATTCGTGCAGTAACATATAAACAACTAAAAACTGTATATCACTTTAAGAATATAAACAGAAATGGTCAAGAGATAAAAGTACCATTTATGACTGGTTCCACTCATAAGCTTCAACCAACAATGATTTATCTCTCCTTGCTCTAACATCTACTAAGAGTACAGAAGTGCAACATCAGTAGCAGATATCAAATGCAAACATTAATAAACCTTGATCCATCCATTCATCAAAACCCCCTCCGAGGGTGCAAAAGTGCATGTTCTGAGGACAAGTTTTTTAACAAACTTCTGGACCCTTCTCCAAATGCCTGAGAAGGGTTTAAATACTGCTAACTAATTAACTTAATTACATAAATTTACGTTACGGTTTTCAAATGACCGCCCTTCTGCTAAAGCAAAACTATTTCTAAAAATTGAATCTAATTCCTAACCATTTCTGTATTTGCTCCTTAATGCTGCAAGCATGCAACATTCGCTAGGAAGAGTTGGCTTGTCACCTTCTGCTTTCATTTGAGCTACGAGAATAGAAATAACGCGCGCTGGCACCACTTTCTGGTAAACTAGAAGATATTTTCGAGAATCTTCCTCTGGCTGGGTGTATTCACTGCGTGTATACTTGGTAATAACTCAAATTTCTCTCAAACTGATTCCACTTTTGCTATTTCGGTTTCCGGCCTTGTGAATGACTGAACAAGTTAGGGACTTTGCTCTATGAACAATTTTCTTAGCGATGCTGCCTCCGTTCTTTGTTCTGGGCTTTTCTGGTGCGTTTTCCTTCTTTAGAGCCTTTTTTCCTTTACCGGGCATAAGCTTCAGGATCTTTTGTAAACATGCTGCTTTTGCGCGCTTTTGACTCTGAGCGTTGGATGGCCTATTGACATCAACATCTGTTGAGTGATACTCTGGAATCTGTGGTCCTGTTGCATGCGGCATCCGTTTATGAAGGCATCTCTTCTATGTTCTCCGAGCATTGACGCTTTCGCCTTTTCCTTAGATGTTTCCTGCACATTGCTTCATGTTATTTCCTGTCTTACAGTTTACGCAAAGGAAAAGAGTAATGATAATAAAGATTGACATGAAAGCTTTAAGCTCTTATGAATGTATGAAATCTTGACACCCATAGCGAACTGACTCTTCGAAAAACACAAAACTGTCCTTCTTGAATACTTTTGCGTACATTCATTAATTTCTTTTAAGGCGCACGCCCAATTTTGGTTTACGGACAACTTTCCTTGAATACTGCGCCGAGGAAAATTTGCGATGGGTGATTTCTGCGACTCGCATCACAGCATCGCGGATCGCGTCGTCAAGATGTGTCATCGCAGAAATTCATGATCGCATTTATCGCAAATCGCATTTATCATATATCGCATTCATCGCAGATCACATTTATCGCATATCGCATTCATCGCAGATCGCAGCATTGCGGCATCGCAGATCGCGCTTAGTCATTCAATCATTGTGTGCTGCTTACGCGATGTTGCGATATGCGACGTCGCATATCGGCCGTCGGAGATTTCTTAAGGTTTTTCATTTAAGAGCGCTTCATAATGTATGCGATGCGATGAATTTCGCGTCGCTTCTTCGCAGTTTATTATGCTCATAAGAAAATGTTTTATTCTCTTCTCGCAATGCGATACAGTTTTAAGGAGTCGAATACAAAAATTTTCATAAAATGTTTTTTGGATTTTTTATTAAGGGTCCCCATTTGCTTGGTGTTATTGCTAATACCAAACAAAGAGGGGGGTTGTTGGTGGCCACAACAGAAATACAAACCCCTTTTGAATTATCCCAGACCAAAATGAAGTTATTTGAAAACCATGTATCTAACTTATCTTTCACTATACTTACCCATCAATTAGAGAAGTTTTTTCGGCTATCCTTATGACTCAAATTTTATTTAACATCCCATTCAATCTTCAACATAATAGTTTTTATTTGTTCAAGCAACAAAATTCTAAATGAAAAAACAGTATAGCCATCCTTCTTTAATATTGAGTTTCACTTCCCAATTGTCCTTGGACATTTTCTTCCAATGGTCACCTCCTCTTCTTACTTTTGTGGCTTTTAGGTATGTTTACTTTCAATGTTAATCTTCTTTGAGTGTGGAGCTTCTTTGATTGTTGGTGTTATTGGAATAGGGTGTTCAGCTTCTTGTAATGCATCTATCTTACATAAAAATTCATAAAAATTCTCCATAAATCGACAAACCAATCTTCAATTTTCAATGGATAGATGTTGGGATAAAGCATTCTTTTTACCTACACCAACTAATCAAGAATTTGTTAATTTTCAAGAATTCAACAATGACTTAAAAAATTGAGAGAACCAATTGAAATTCTTAGTGAGATTAACTTTAAGGCACCCTCACATTGCCCCGAATCATGCAATTTGTAAATATTGTATGAGGAGATTTCACTATAGAATTGGAAAACCATCAAAATTTCATTAGTAAAATCTCACTAATTAAGAAGTCAATTGAAAAAATGAGCAGAGTGTAATAGTGTACTTTCCAAATTGTTATCTTAGAAAAAAAATAGTTTTTACAGTGAGAAAAAACATACTTTTCACTTCATTTTTAAATTTTGGATCATTTGTTTCAACAATACATTATCCTTTAAATTTATTTTTCTACTCAAACAATACTTTATCCTTTAAATTTATTTTTTGAGAAATATTTGAGATATCTCTAAAAACAAAATATCTTTCCAACACTATATTTTGTGTAACTTAACCTATTTTAATTTACTTAAATATTCAACTTTGTTAAAGATTAATGTAATATAAATTAGTATGATCCCTACCTAAGTTAAGACCTATCCCTTAGTCACAATTTCTTAAACAACAACCTACTTGTTTCAAAAGTCACAAATGGTCTAACCAAAGAACCTCTTATTTTGAACTTATCAAACGAACTAATCAGTGAAATAGATAATGCTTACTGGCAAATGATTACAGTGTACTCCGCAACCGAAGTCATTATTCTTTTAATAGGAAACAAAGTCATCACCATCAATAACAAGGGGATGTTCAAAAAGGGGATGTTCAAAATTTCAAGATCAATCAACGTTGCAACAAATAAATTGACCTGTTTGTTATTAGAATGGTTACGTCGTTTATTCAAAATTTTCATATGCTCTGGCCGCTCAGAACTTCTGGCCAACCTGAATATTTTCTTAGTTACCGACGCTTCGTACGAAAGCTATTTTAATAATGTCACTGTGCTGCGTTAAAAGCTTTGGCTTCCCAATACTACTCATTTGATGGAAAGCAGTTTATTTGCATCGTCGCCCATGGTAATTGTTCCGCCTAGGGTTCGAATTCCAAAACAGACTTTACATTTGGATCCCTCTTCACAGTTTTAAGGAAAGATTTTCACTGTTTTGCAAAGAAAAAGTTCTGTATTTGATGGCCAAATCACCCTGTGACCGTCAAATTCTATCCCCTGTTACGTGCAATTTGCCCGTCATGGAACTTTGGCCATAGAAAAATAGTCGATCAGGTGATTCAGAAGTAATTGAGGCGCATCTCAACTTCAAACAGCTTTTACGCAAATTTTCCGCTTTGGGTCATTTCGGGGATTTTCTGTCGTGCCAACGAGGATTTTCTGTGACATTTTCTTGTCTGGAATTTTGTTGGGCCAAGATGGGTGACAGCAAAGCATCCACAAATGCGCTTCAACGAAAGTTATATTGAGGCCCACAACTGATATGCTTGTACCTTAACTTTTGTGGTTGCGTGTATGGCGACTGTGGCTTAACTTTTGTGGTCCGTGTATGGCGACTTTGAGGGTTCCTGTGACAGGCGATTTGACCGTGGATTTACAGTCTACGTTCTGCAACATAGTACGGAAGAGTGCTAGTGCATTGGGCCTAACTTTGTGGCAGTGACATTCTGTTTCGAAAATGGAAAACGGATTTGAACGTTCATCTTGGATCACCACATATATTCAATCCAAAGATTATCTGAAAGGTTGCCGTCAGCCCTGGAATTTGACGTCCTGTGGGACGTATTTCCTATTTTAAAATGTATTTGGCAGTTGCTGTAAATTTTTACCGGACAAATTTGATGTGCTTCATCAATCAATGACAGTTATTTTGATGTTTAATGTGGACAATGACGGTCATTTTGATGTTTAATTTGGATATTTCCCATCAAAATTTTTGTACCGGTCAAAGTTAAAAACAACAAAATAAGATTAGGCCTAGGGTCATAAGGAAAATTCTTAGTGCCTGTGGCTCACATGGCACTGGAGCCTCGCACACTTTCATAAATTTGAGGCGTATAAAAGATTATATGGCTATAGTTCTTTTGTAGATTTGAACTTTATGAAACGAGATCTCGCCCTAGGAAACTAAGAACAACTAGATTGTAAGTTACGTGTTATATTCAAAGAACCAACCAACCAATGTACATCAATAATGTGAATTCAGCCATCCAAATGTACGCTAATAGGTGATTGCAAAACACTAAAACTACCATGTATTCACTACCATGTTATTTTCTTGAAACACAAGGATAAGTCACTAAAAAAATGTTGGAGCTTTCTACTGAAATTACCGTCATCATTTACATCAAAATTGGCAAGATTTAACAGTTTGCAAGTCCCAAGTAAGTTTCCTATTGTTTTCTTTCATTCTTTCTTCCCATTCTATTTGTTTTCAATTATCGACGCCCTTGTCAAAATGAATTTCTCTAAGCTTGTGATTTATTCCATAGTGAAGCTTACAATTACCATCTTGAAAACTGCGAGTCCTAGTGTTGTTTCTTATTTTGACTAATTTTGTTTTTTGAGTTTTTTACTAAAGGCTTTGAAATCAACTTTATTTTTGTTTTTTTTGAGTGCCCTTCTTTATTTTGATTAATTTTGTTTTTTGAGTTTTTTACTAAAAGCTTTGAAATCAACCTTATTTTGACTCTCTTTTTTTAGTGCACTTCCTTATTTTCACTAATCAGTGAATTTCCTTTAAAATAAAATAATTATATAGTTATTCAATAAATAAAAAATTACTATAAAAATAATTGTGGAAGATGTTACAAGCTCATTTTCATATAGTGTATCTATTTAGGTTGTCAACCACTTCTAATATAGTTGTATTCAGAGGATGCAACTAGTACTAAGTACATGAATAGAATAAGTAATGTTATTGTCTAGCGTAATGCTCAATAGAAAGAATTGTTTTGTGTAATTGGTTGGGTTGTATATTTCTTCTATGTTGTGAAAAGTAATGTGAATTCAAATTTTTATGTTGAGGACACTATAGGCTCGTATTTGGGATATTATGAAAATGATTAGTTAACAATCTTCAGATGTAGATGATAAGTTGATTACCTCGTAGATTGCAGAATTTGTTTAGTTTAGACATTTTTCGGCTTCATGGTTTTAGGAATAATGTATTCTAAATATGTATAATGGATATCAAATTAGTTGAAAGAATATAAAAATATTTTAAAAAATATTTAGCTATCATCATTAGATTTATTATTCAATAGTTCATAGATGGATGAAAGTGAACATATATGGATGAAAGTTATCTTGGTATAAATAAAGAGATCTTGGTGAGAATTCAGTACATAAAATATGCAGTGAGTAAATAAAGATGTGTGTGTCCATTTGTAAATAAAATATTTGGTGAAAATAAGCTATAAAGAAATAGTTAAACATGTAATTATATGTTTAATAAAATCATATGTAGTAGATTATTAGATTTAAATAAATTATAAAAAGGGATAATAGTTAAATTCTTGATATTTAAAATAAATAACTCTATCTCATCTACTAGTGGTTGACGATCCTCATCATCTTAACTATACGACTTTCTTTAGTTTTTTTAGCATGTCAAAATTTATGTATATAATCAAAACTATTAACTCCCAAAGGCTAAAAATCTTTATAAAATATTAAAAGTATGCTTGTATGCTATGGGGAAACACAAATGTTAACTTAGCAAGAAACAAAGCACTCTAAGTGGGAGGTTAAAGAAAGTTGAGATGCAAGAGTATTTCAAAGAGAGTTTCTAGATAAGGGAAGGTCGACCCTCACAAATTTAGATACAACGTAAAATGAAAGGCATGAAAAATGCCAAAACATCATCAAATTTTCATTTGACTGGCGTAAGAGATTTGAAATTCCAAGCCTGGTTTCCATGCTTTTGGAGGATGGTAAGCTTGTGGGGGCCATGAGTGAAAGTTTGAGGGAATACAGTACCGGACGACATAGACAAAACAAAAATCAAGCCAAGCACACATAGCTTCTAGAAATTCACCTAAAACCTGTTAACACCCAGGTTGTTCCCTATGACTCCCAAGGGAATACGGCCGGGGTAACCACTAACCAATCTTTGGATTACAGCTTCTAGCCAAACTGTAATCAGAGAGGGCTGTCTCTTTATAATTTGTCTCTGTTCTGATAGTATTTTGGGCTAGGTATGTTGTTCAAACTTTTGTTTTTGTGCTTGGTTGGAGAATGTTTCAGTCAAGATATGTATGCTCTCACTAGAATGTTATATGTCATTGGGCAATGGAGTCAGTGGTCCTTTAGCTGTTTTGAGGTGCTGTGTGATGTTGTAGTGATGCTGCAGAGCAAGGTTAGTGTCTGAGGAACAAACGTTCATAAAGTGATTGGGTGGGTTGTATCCAGTTTATGCAAGGCAATCAAGAATCTTACAGTGAACTGCTAGAGAAAGACAGTGAGAATATTGACCTAGAAGCAATTAAGAATTTCTAGGTAACATTCATACATATAGAATTAACAGCTACATGAGCAATTAAAAATTCATGTCCATGGTTAATTCCGAAGACAAACATTTACAGCAGTAAAAATTGAGTACAAGGTGTAGTAAAACAAATCCTGCACTATTCTTTTTCTTTACTGCTAGTTTAGTGTAACTTGAATATGATTTGATAAACATAAGAAAGAAAAGAACAAAGATTAAGGAAAAAAACTTGTTATTTCATCAGACAGCACAGGAATTCTGCATCAACACATGAATCATCAGCAAGACACCATAGTTCCAGGAAATCACTGAGCTGATCTAGCTCTTTGTATTAAACAATTCTGGAGGTAAACAGTATACATGCCTCAGAGTGAAAAATTACCAACCCCTTATGCGTTACTAAGGGGAGTATATATACAAAGTTTACATAAGAAAATATCTGAATGGAGAGTAAATGCTTCATTAATAGCATGCCAACCGCTGGAGTGTAGCAGCTGAGAAAGTTAATGCTGTAATAACGTTTGTTCCCTTAGCTGTCAAAAATGGTCAGAGCCTGTTGACTTGGTGGCAGTTGGAGTCGGCTGAGGGTACGCTGTCAAAATTTGCGCATTTCTTTACCTTTTGGGCTAGCCGTCGTTGTCTATGTGCTGAGTCACATTTCGGCTGCTTTTAATGCTGACTTTATCATGCTGTTTGTCTTGTAGTGACCTGGAGCTGGCAGTGACCGAACAGCTGAAGCTACCGTGGCAGAATTTGAAGCATTGCTTGCCACCAATCCTCTTTTGGCATTTGATGCCTCCTAATCTTTATCAAGGTCTCATCGGCCTCTGTATATCTGTAGAAGTTAGGAGGAGTTTCAAACAGATGATTCACTTCATTCTCAATAAAGAACAGGCCTTCCAGTTTGTCATACAAGCTCTGTCCTGAGGGAGGTCCTGTTTGTTCAGATGTACTGCCAGATGCAGTAATCTGATTCTCAATGTATGTTGCCATTCTGTTGGCAAATTGATCCCGGGAGACTAGTTTTCCTGCACTAGTTAGGAGGCTGGGCAGGCCTTTTGCTTGCAGCACTACCAACTTGACTTTGAATTCCTCCACATCTGCTGTGATCTCATAGCACTTCCTCTCCACAGTTTGTACATAGTTCCTGAGAGTTAGCACCTTCTTGGCAGTGAGGACAGCCTCTGTTCTGTTGGGAATGCCTATGGCTGCCAGTTCCTCCTTTTCTGCCTGTTCAGGAAGTCTATCATTCTGTTGGCCTGCTCTGGTCTGTTTTGCAGCAGTGTTTTGGCCTTATTGATTTCTGTTTGTGCTTGGCCCAACAAGTCCATCTGTTCATGCATTGTTTTTATTGATCTCCATTGTTGAGTGATGGATTGGCCTATTTTGGCCCATAGAATTCTTTTTATGTCGGCCATGGTTGTTTCTAGATTCAGCTCTTTTTCTAGGGCCTTTATCTTGTCCTTGAGGGCCTTTATCTCTCTACCCTGTTCTGCCACAGTTACCTTCGACTTGTCATATTTGGCATCCAGTTCTGCCAATTTTTCCTTGGCCTTCTTTATTTCATTGGCCTGGAGCTCCATTTCCTTGATGGCCTTGGTCAATTCCTCTACAGTTTTGCTGGCTTCTGGAGCTGTTGTTGTTCCTGCTGCATCTGTTGTGGGGGCCACTCCTGCCCCTGAAGTTGTTGATGTTGTTGAAGTAGTTGGAGGAGCTTGGGAAGTGGATTCTCCCTGTTTATCTTGTAATGCTCCTTCTAGCTCCTTCTCCAAATCGCTGATCCTCTGGTCTTGCTGCATTAAGAGGTCTAATTGGTCATCAACCTGTTTTTGATTTTGAAGCTCTGCGGTTTGAGGGTGCTCTGTGGGCTGCAGCTTCAACCTTTTCTTTAATGCATTCAGGTCATCATCTTTCTTCTTCATAAGGGCCTTCACACCCTTTGGATCACTAGGATCATGTCCTAGATCAATGATGATCTCCTCAAGAGACTTTATTCTATTGTCTTTGGCCAGAGAGGACATTCTCTCAAAATCCAACTGAGTGTTGGTATTTTTGAGTGATTCATTGAGTTCATGTGCCATGGTGGCCTTCTCCACCAAGGTTGCATAGACCATCTCCCCAGTCTGTTTATGGAGTTCAATCTGGTCCATGGGATGTATATCTCTGGCTAGGACCTCCACCCTTGTCTTCACAAAATCAGCAGCTGACTTAGGCTGCGGCCCTTTGGGCTTAAAATGGCTGAGGAGCAATTTTTCCTCTTGAATGTCATATACCGACATTAGCCTTTCTTGCTGGGCTGGGGTTGCATCAAGAAAATGTTTATAAACCTCTAACCTCAGCAGATCATTCTGAGCCTTTATTTGTTTGAAAGAAGCCTTAGTGCTCTTGGGCTTCTTGCTCTGCTGGGAAGAGGAGGACACCTCTAAGCCAAGTTGTAAACCTTGCTCCTGCTGAAAGGAGCTTGGTCCTGTGTGCTGGCTGCCCTCCCTGTTTTTCCTTGAGCTGTCAAGGAATTCTTCAGTGATGTCTTCCACCTCTGGGGAGTCTAGTATTTGCCTTTTGGCTTCTGGTTGCTGGGAGGATCCACTAAGAGGAGTGGACTCTTCTCTATCTCTTTTTGTACCCCTTTCCTCATGTGCTGGGGTCTGCAAAATTGGGGCAGTCAATGGCTCAGTTTGAGGTGGTGGTGTTTGCATTGTTGGAGCTGCTGGCAGCCCAGTTTGTGGCAGGACAGTTTGCCCTTGCTGCTGTTCTGGTTGCTACCCTGTTTGCTGCTCTGTTTGCTGCTCACCCGAAGGAGCAGGCTTTTCTTTCACTGTTTCTTCTTCAGCCCCCATTATGCCTTTGCCTTTGTCTGTCGCCGGTGCTGATGTAGAGGGTGCCTGTGTTACTGGTGCAGTCCTTGAGGCCGAGGTCCCTTCTCCTGTTGAATAAGGCCGCTTGAAAGGTACCTGCTGCACAGAGTCTAGGTCAATGGTTTTTTCAAGCTCCTTCATATTCTTTAGCATTATTTCTTCTTCAGTTAGCTTTTCAACTAAAGTACCATGTAGCCATTCTTGCTGGTTGGCATATCTCTCAATATGTGGGTATTGACAATGCCTATAACCTAGAAGCCTGTATTTGTTTCTTCTGGCAGTAATGAAGCCCTCAGGATCATAGGGGACCCACCGGAAATTGTATGATAGTTTATATTTGTCCTTGAGGATGAGGTCAGCATCTTCCCATCCTTCTTTTTTGTTCATGATGAAGGGGCCCAACTGGTGTTTGAACTTGAGGTGGGCCTTCTTTCTGGAGCTGTGGAAATGGGTGAGGTCAGACTGAATCAATTGCCTATAATATTCCAAGGCAAATATCCTCATGGGCACATACTTTGGGAGTCTGAAAGGACAGAGCTCACAGCCATAGACCCTGATGACTGTGTGTTCCTCATATAGGTACCAATCACCTATTTTACATTTTTTGGAAAGCTGCAGAGCCTTCTATATCTCAGTTGACATCCTGGGAGGCGGGGACCTCATCAATAGGCAAGATACTGGATACACAAATTGGTCAACAAACTCACAATAGGAATAGGGTGAGTTTGTGACTTTGTGGTAGACAGAGGTCCAGAAGATAACAGACCTTCTTTCCCCTCTATAATCCAGCTTTTTGATATAGCATGGAAAAGCCTCAGACTGATAGTACATGAAGAGGTGATAGATGTAGGCCGAGTACTTGAAGACCCCCTGCCTATCCACTGCACTCAACTGATCGTGGATTTTGTTAGCAATGAACTTGGCAAAGTTATATTTGCGGGCAGGGGGTTGGCCTGGGCTGTAAACAGCTAGTAATACTAGCATTGTCTCATCCACATGTTCACTGGTTTTGTATCCCAGCACATAAGCAATCATGTCCAGGAGCAATCTGCCTACTTCAGTGAAGTAGACATCCAAATAAGGAGGTGACCCTGCAGGCTGGCACTCAGGTCTCATGAATGTCCTGGTGACCTTTTGAATCTCCTCACTGGTCATCTTGGCACCAGTGTCCAGCAGATAGTTCATGGAGAATGGGATTAGCAGCTCTGTCTGATCAAAATGTAGCATTTTGTTGATGGACTTAGGATTGATATAGAAGAGGATCCTCCCAGATGGGGTGCTGATGGCTTTGTGCTGTACATCATAGTTTTCAGCACATAGGCGAATGATTTCAGGAAACACATTTACAGAGGGGAGACAATAGTATGGCAGGTTAGACTCCCATATGCCATATGTATCATGACCATTCAGGTAGTCCTCTCTCAACTGCCTGAAGGTCTGCAGAAAGTCCCTGTCTACCATACAGTCTTCAATAAGGTAGTCCTTGTCAGCAAGAGGCAAGGACTATAAGTCTTTGTTGGGTGGATTTAATGGAGCAACACTGAGAGCTGTGGGTGCAGGGGCAGCCATGGTATGATTTGATGCTGAAGTAAGATGAGTGCAATGCTTTGCAAAGGTACTAAGAGATTAAATGTCAAATCGATTGTACATGAAGTCTGAAGTGTTTTTTGCAATGGGAAAGCAGGCTTGCTTCTGCAGTTTTTTGTAAATTCACAGAGGTGTGAATTGCTTAGAGGTAAATTGCAGAGGGTATGAGGTTTTCTTTAGTGGAAAAATGATGTTGGTCTACACCCGACAAAAGGGAACAATGTCGGGCACCTCGAAGATAATTTCACAGTTTTGGCCCGCGAATTGACTGTTTAAATGCTGAATTTATGGTTCTGGGGGTAAGCAGGTTAGCTTGGTTCACTTTAGGTAGTAGGTGCAGAGTTTATATGGAATTCAACAGGTATTTTAATGGCAATTTACAGAGAAATGGTATGTATGGACGAAAGTGGGGAATTACGGTGAATACCTGGATAGAACGCTTAAACGGCCTGCGGGCCGAACTCTAAAGGTTGACTTGATGAATTGGAACGGTTGCAATTTAAATTTGGAGGCCTGAAGGCGCTTTGGCAGCTGCAACGGCTATCTCTTCCTTTACGCGAAAATGACATAAAAACTGCCCAAAACGTGACTTTAACCAAAAAATTTGGAAAAAATAGGTAATTGGCGCCTTTCCGCCGATGACGTCAGCATGATGTCATGGCGGGCCCGGGTACGGAGGATGACGTGGCTGCTGAGGTGTAGGCCAGGGTGGCAGGACATGGTGGCGGGTGGATAAGGTGGCAGGGTTACGTGGAGGACCACACGGCGCGGGGGCGGGGGAGGGTGCTACGTCATGCTGACGTATTGATGACGCAAGGGGAAGGCGGTAACGGGATGGTGGTAAGCGGGTTCCCCGCACCACCTTTGGGCAAAGGCGGTATCGGGGAGGGGGGCTCCGAACAACCCCACTGCCTGCCACGCGTCCCTTGTACGGGGTGGAAAACCACTTTCCCCGGACGCTAAAGGTCGGTAGGTCGGGGAGCGAAAATGACCGCCCACCGTCAGATCTGGGTGGCGGAGATCGGACGGCTGGCGGGTCCTCCGACGGATCGTGCAGGTTGGGGGGGTCCCGCTGGCCTATTAAAATATTCAATTAAATACTTTTAGGCGGAGAGCCTTAGGGTTAAGGGTTTTTCTTTTGTTTTTTCGGGATTTTTGGGTTTTTCAAGGGTTTTTGTAAGGGAAAGAGGTTAAGAACGGGTTTAGCAGGGGGGAAAGGGGTTTTCTATGGCGTTTTTGAGCAGAGGGAAGGTGAGGGCTTAGGAGGAGGTTCTTGTTCCAACCAGAGGTTGAAACAATCCCATTACAGGGTTGACTACAGCCCCTGGTGGACCAAAGTCTCCCTAAACAACTTATTTAGCTATAGTGCCAAGGGGAGGGTATTTATACCATGTTTGGGGTTTATACACCATGGTGTTATAATAGTAGGGAAAGGGCAGTTTAGGGGATTTAGATAATAGAAGTTAGGGGTTAATGTGAGTGAGGAAAGTGAATGAGGAGTGATTTCATCAAGTGTATTTGAAAGTCACTTAGTTTAGGGAGTAGATCAAAATGAAAATATTTTTAGACAAGAAATGTGGCTTTTAAATTAATAAGAACCACCATAAAAACCTCAGATCTTTTCATCAATCTCAATAGATGAAGGGATGTTAGTAATAAGAGTGAAAGGGGAAACGGGGAAGTTAGACATGCTCCCTTGCTTTGCTGCAACCTGCTGGAGAAGAGAAGTTTCTCAATCCATTGATATTCCTTTGTGAAAATGGGTTAGCACACATTTATTTGTAAGGAATGATATTTCTGCAACCCCAACTGCCTACGCATCTACTTGCCTAGCATTTTTTGTTTCTTCTTGGAGGGTGCACTTGGACTTGTAGACCCTTATTTGCCTTTTCTTTTCTTTGGCTTTTTCCTTTTGATTTTCTATCTAATTCTGCCCTTATTGCTTCCAAGGTCCCAGATTAAGCAGTTGGGAACCTTAATTCTCTACCTAAGCTACTTGTCTGCCAAGATTAAACAGTTTGGACAGACTTCTTTCTCTATTCTACAACTGAAAATTTAAAACATGGCATGATCCAGATTAGGCTGTTGGATCATCCATCAAAATTGAGTCCATATTAAGCTATATGCACAGATTGTTTTCTCTTGGAAATATGTGATCTTTGCATCATCAAAGCAGAGCATATTTAGAACTTTTAATTGCCAATCATGAAATATGAAACCTATTGGTATAGGTAGCTAACAGTGGCTCCACATGGGGATGGTTTTTCATTTGAAAGACCAAGAACAACAGGTCAGATTGCCTTGGCCCTTGATTGCTTTTACCAAAACTTGGAGTATGCTGCTTTGAAATGCCAAAATTGTGCTCTTCTTTCTTGGTAGATCTCTGAACCTATTTACCTTTTGCTGATAGTTAAGAAGACTTGAGAAACTGCATTTTTACATCTTAACAGAAAATAATATATACATCTGAATATGTACAAGGGAAACTCAGGCTGCACTTATGGGTAGTAGTCAAAATAGTGTTTCAGCATCCTGCCATTCACAGGGCCTTCATCCAAGTCAGTTTCATTAAGACTTTTAAGGAAATAAGTATTGGTTCCTTGTACTGCTTGGACAGCAAATGGTCCTCTCCAAAGGGAATCAAATTTTCCATGTTTTCCTTTATCTTCCCTTCTTGAATCCCATTTGAGGACCTTGTCAGCAATGTTAAAATCTTCAACCTTAGTCCTTCTGTCAAAGGCCTTCTTTAATTTTTCTTGTAAAACTTGAACTCTGTTGTAGACTTGATCCCTAGTTTGCTGTAAACATATGATTTGATTTATCCTTCTTTGCATATCATTTGGTTCAGCTTGGCTTTCTTGAAGAAGTTTCATAACAGGCACCCCTAGTGATGAAGGAAATTTAGCTTCTAATCCATAAACTAACTCATATGGGCTGGTCCCAATTGATCTCTTGGTTGTTAGTCTATCTGCCCATAAGGCATTAACCAGCTTCTTATGCCAATTCTTCTTATTTTCTTCCAGCACCTTCTTTATGATGTTTACTAGGATTTTATTTGACGATTCAGCCAGGCCATTTCCTTGGGGATAATATGCAGTAGAATGGCCCAAGGTAATATGAAATTTGTGGCAGAAATTCACCATTTTTTTAGATCTGAAAGCAGCAGCATTGTCTGTTATTATTTTGTCAGGGCAGCCAAATCTAGCCAATATGTTATTCTCCAAGAACTGAATGATTATTGAATCATTTGCTTGTCTGCATGGAGCAGCTTCAATCCACTTAGTGAAGTAGTCTGTAGCTGTTAGAATCCACCTGTGCTATCCTGAGGATGAGGGATGAATTTCCCCAATGAAATCCAAGCCCCATTGTTGAAAAGGTCTCTCTGTTGCAATAGGCCTTAAGGGAAGTGGCATCAACTTTCTCTTTCCCTCAAACAATTGGCATTTATGACATGATGTGGTAAATTTCTTGACATCAGAGAAAACAGTGGGCCAATAGTAACCAGCCCTCAGTATTTTATCCACAGTGGACTTCCAGTACAAGTGTCCACCACAGTCACCTGCATGAAATTCTTTTATGATATTGTCAGTTTCATTCTCAATTAGGCAGTTTAGCAATATCCCTTCATGGTTTTTCCAAAATAAATTTCCATCCATAACACAGAATTTAGAAGCTTTCATTTTTAAGAACCTACATTTAGTTCTGGACAATCCTGGGGGAGCACACAGGTTTTGCAATACATAACATATATCAGAGTACCAAGGGGATTGTTCAAAGGCTACATTGATCTTTGGAGTCGCCAGCTCCGGTTCACTGTCCAGCTGGTTGATGTCTAAGGTTTGGAAGTTTGCTTCGGTCATTAGTTTAGCCAAACCTTGCCCTTTTATTAGTTTTGTAGGTTTTATCTCAATATCAAATTCCAAAATGTTGGCAATCCACTTTCCTCTTCTGCCCTCTAAATTTTCTTGGGTGAGAATGTCTTTGACAATAGGACTTGGTACATAAGCTATAACATGTGAATAGAGGATGTAGATCCTAAAGTCTTTGATGACCTTGACCAAAGCATAAGCTTGTTTCTCCATGATTTGGTATTTTAGGGGAGCATCTCTAAGAGCTCTACTAAAGAAAGCAATGGGTTTCTCATTTCCTTGGTCATCTTTCTGTAATAAAACAACAGCAATAGTATGTTGGGAGGCAAAGGAAAAAATGATGAAATCTTTATCAAATTGAGGATTTGTTAAGACTGGAGTTTGAGTAAGGGCCAATTTTATACCTTCAAAGGCTTGATTTGTTTCAACAGTCCATTTCACTTTTGAATCCTTCTTTAGCATGTTATTTAGCAATCTGATCAGTTCTGCTAAATTTGGGATAAACCTTCTCAAGAAATTGATTTTTCCCAAGAATGCTTGAAATTCTTTGATATTTTTTGGGTGGGGCATTTGTAGGATAGCTTGTATCCTATCTGGGTCAATTCTAATGCCATCTTTTGAAATGATATGTCCCAATAGCTTACCTTCCTCCAAACCGAATAAGGATTTCTTGGGATTCAATGAAATTCCATATTTCCTACATGTTAAAAAGATTTGCCTCAAATGTTTCAAATGTTCTTGATCTGATTTTGAGAAAGGTGTGAGTTCATCTAAGTAAATAACAAGAAAGTCATGAATCTCCTTGGCAAAAGCAATATCCATTGCTCTTTGAAATGTTGCCCCTGCATTTTTCAATCCAAAAGGCATTTTTACATATTTGAAAGTTCCCCATGGGGTTGTAAATGCAGTTTTGTCTTGATCATCAGGGTGTACCAGGATTTGATTAAAGCCTGAGAATCCATCAAGTAATGAGATCCTTGAGGCCCCTACCACTCTTTGGAGAATGTGATCCATCTTGGGTAAGGGATAATTATCTTTGAGGGATACCTGATTCAGATTTCTTAGATCCACACACAGCCTTATTTCACCAGTTTTCTTTCTTGTAGGGACTAAGTTTGAAATCCAATCAGAGAACCTGATTGGTGCTATGATGCCAGCTTTAAACATTTTTTGCAATTCCTTTTCAATTGAAGGAAGAAGCATGGGATTGATCCTTCTCAATTTTTGTTTGAATGGCTTTTGATTAGGCTTGAGACGGATAGTATGCTGGATAACAGAGGTATCATAGGACTTTAGATCCTCATAACCCCATGCAAAGATATCCTGAAATTCTTTGAAGAGGTCTATGTATTTGGGTTTTTGATCAGGAGGTAAAGATGCAAACAACTTTATTATTTTGGGCTTGTCAATGGTACCAATGTTGCATTCTTCAATGGCTGCATTTAAGGGCTGCATTTTTGGTTTTCTGGGAATATCGTTTGAATCAAAGATGTCCTCTAGTGGAGTCAGGCCTGTTGGAAGAAAATTATCTTTCAGCTCTATGATTTCAGCCTCTACCACAGCTATTTCCTCATGATTGGTTTGCTGAATTTGTAGTATGTTCTCTTTGTTGAAAATAGTTGGATTTAGCATTTGTTTTGCTGTTTTGGGTGATATTGGGTGGTTGGTCTGTTCAAACTGTATTTGTGATTGACTTGCTCTTTTAGGTATTTGTGATTGACTTGCTCTTTCAGTGTCAATATTTAGTCCTGCAAATTCTTGTTGCAAGGTCAAGAAATTGTTTATTTGTGCATCATCTTCAAATACCTGCCAGTCTTTGACATTGTTTGGAACAGAAGGTCTGTGCTTTACTTCAGCTGTGAAACAGTGGTGGGGCTCAAAAGGTAGCTTGCAGGTACTTGCAAATGTGGCTAAACTGTGGGCATGCAAATTATGGGTTCTGGGAATCTTGGTAATTTGAAACTCAGTGAAGGACTGTAGTAGTTCAGCAGCAGCAGATCTATAAGATCTCAGTCTTTTGTCATTGGTGACAAAATTGCCCTTCACTTGTTGGATGACTAAATCTGAATCCCACATAATTGAGACCTTTGTGGCTTGTAAGAATTTTACTAGCTTAAGGCCTAGTAAAAGAGCTTCATATTCTGCCATATTATTAGTACACTTGAAATTTAGTCTATAGGCTCGGCCTTCTGCCTGACTGTCTTGTTTATTATGTATCCAAACTCCAGCCCCTCCGCCTAATTTGTTGACTGACCCATCAAATTCAAGATACCATAAGATCCCTTGTTCCGGGGAGAACTTAATGACCTCCTTGTGTGCTGGAATTGTAAGTTGAAGCTGTGTTTTGCCATCTGGTTTGTTTTCTAGGGCAGTCTCCTCACTTGATGGAACCTGTTTGCTTTCTTGAGAAGCAGCCGTGTTTAATGTTTGCTTAATCATGGTTTCTTGGGTAGCAGTATGCTCATTGGTGTCTTCCTCTTGTATGAGTGTCTTGGGTTCAACCTCATTGTCTGAGAGAGTTGCATTATCATTGAAGAGAATGTATGAGTCTATGTCTGAATGGACAACATATATGGGAAAGTTTTGAGGCTTTTCTTCACTGCTGACCATGTACTTCATTAATGTTTCTCTGTATAATCTCTTTGTTTGCCCAAAAATAGTGATGGTGGCATATGACATATCTAACTGCAGGGAACCTTGAAGTTTAGCCCCCCATGACCTTGATAACAGCATCCCATACTTGGGTGGGATGTCAGCAACTACAACATCCATTAGAATTGTTTTGTTTGGGTACTGAAAAAGAGACACACATAGATCTTTTATTAGGCCTAAACACTTGACTTGCCTGGAATCAAAGGAGAACATGTCCTTGTATGGTCTGGTAATATCCAGGTTTACTCTTTCCATGACTGATTTGGGCATCAGGTTGTGAGAGGCCCCCGAGTCAAACATTGCGTTGTGTAATATCTTGTCATGAACATGCAGGCTGACATAGAAAGGTAAAATGCCTACACCTGCTGTCTTTCCATCCACCTCAGGGCCAAAAAGTAGCTCTGGGGTATCATCCAACACATTAACATCATCTTTGTTGCTAGTAAGTTGGAGGGATTTCCTAATTTGCTGTTTGTAGATGCTGTGTTTGGCCAACTCTGAGAGAGGAATTGCTATCTTCACTTTACTAATTTCAGTTTCTAGGTCAAAGGATTTTTCAGATTGGGTCTTTTGGCTATGGATGACATTTCTTTCCTTGTTCACTAACTCTTCATCTTGATTGTCATCCTAACTTTGAGGCTTGCCCTTCTTGCTCATCTCTTGAGGAGTGACACTTGGGTTAGGGTGCAAGGATGATGCCTCCATGGGTTGCTGTTTTGAAGAAGCTCGTTCAGTGACTTCTTCAATGGTTACTTCTTTTGTAAGCGAATCTGTTGGGTCATTTGGCTCTGTAACTATGGTTCCTTTGGGCTGTTGATTATCTTTTATCTTTTCAGGCTGTGTTATATTTACAGTTCTACTCCTTAGCTTGTATTGCTTATGGACTTCATAAACAGCTGTGTCATAGCCTTGTTTGAAGTCAAATGACTCACCTGATTTGATCGGGAACAACTTGATTACCTCATCCTCATGGTCTTCTTGTGTCAAAAAGACTTGACTTTCACCATCTAGACCCATTAAATTAATCTGAGAATCTTCATTGGGTTCACTTGATGTGGAAGTTTCAGCATAGTTTTCTTGGAAAGGGGGTCTTATGTCTTGGTCAGCACTAGCCTTGCCAACGTTTGGGTTTTGAGTTCTTCTAAAATTTGGATTCCTAGGAGGGTTGTTTTGTGGTGCTTCCCATGATGATTTTCTCTCAACCGATTCCACTCTATCCCCCAATCTCTTCATACCAGTGAGTATTGCATCCAGTTTTTGATCAAAGGCTGAGGGTTCCTCTTTGAAAGTGGTTCTCTTTTCCAACCTTGCTCTGTTTCTTTTGGCAATCAGGTTAGCTTCCACTGTGACAGCAACCTTTTGGGCCTCTGCAAGGGTTTGAGGGTCTCTTTCCTTTAACTGATAGGCCATGTCAGGGTCAAAGCCATCAGGGAATTTGTACAAAGCTAAATCAGGAGGGGGTCTTAAATTTTGTGGGATTGCGTTATATACATTGTTAAATCTTGCACAATACTCCAAAACGGTCTCTTGGGGACCTCTTTTGATAGTGTCATATTCCCCAAGTATGTGCAGAGGATCTTTCTTTTTCTCCCATCTGTTAGTAAAGGCTTGATACAGCTCATCAGGAGTTGTGATGGAATTTTCATTCAGGGATCTAAACCAAGTTCTTACATCCCCAGTCAGACTTTGAGCAAACATCCTCATTCTCACACTGTCATCATCTATTTCATAAGTTTCGAAATGGTCTTGCATCCTTTTGGCATGCTGAATGGCTGTCAAAGGGCCAGTGGAGTCAAAATATGATATTTTGGTTTGGTAGTCTTGGGGTAGGGCTGCAGCATTAGCTGGTATCTGCAAGGGTGCATATCTGTTAGCCATATTCACAAGGTTTGGGGGATTTACAGGAGCAACTGGGATAAAAGGAACGATGTGTGCCACGGGGGTAACAGGTGTAGCAGCACCTAGGGTATTGTTCAAGGGGATATGTGCAATGGGTGAAGATGTGCAAGGAGGGCTTTGAGATGTAGATGGTGAACTGGGGGAGACAGGGGTAGACCTAAAAAAAACCTTGATTGGGGTTGGAACTGGTTCAGGGTGGGCTGTCTCAGGAGTCAAATCAGTGGGATTTTCCTGCCTTTGCTGCTTCCTAATGACTTTAGGGATTATATTAGGATTTTCAAAAACAGCTGGTGGATTTGGGTCAGGATTTGACCTAGTGTGTCTAATTTCCCTTTTATGAGCCAACTTCTGAATTTGTTTTTGGTATTTTCTAAGATATTTTTAGGATTGTTTAAGGGACTGTTTAAGCTTTTTTAGAACCACTGTCTATGGACAGACAACGGTTTGAAAAATATGCTTGTCCCTAGTGGAGTCGCCATTTATGTTAAAACCCAGGTTGTTCCCTATGACTCCCAAGGGAATACGGCCGGGGTAACCACTAACCAATATTTGGATTACAGCTTCTAGCCAAACTGTAATCAGAGAGGGCTCTCTCTTTATAATTTGTCTCTGTTCTAATAGTATTTTGGGCTAGCTATGTTGTTCAAACTTTTGTTTTTGTGTTTGGTTGGAGAATGTTTCAGTCAAGATATGTATGCTCTCACTAGAATGTTATATGTCATTGGGCAATGGAGTAAGTGGTCCTTTAGCTGTTTTGAGGTGCTGTGTGATGCTGTAGTGATGCTGCAGAGCAAGGTTAGTGTCTGAGGAACAAACGTTCATAAAGTGATTGGGTGGGTTGTATCCAGTTTATGCAAGGCAATCAAGAATCTTACAGTAAACTGCTAGAGAAAGACAGTGAGAATATTGACCTAGAAGCAATTAATAATTTCTAGGTAACATTCATACATATAGAACTAACAGCTACATGAGCAATTAAGAATTCATGTCCATGGTTAATTCTGAAGACAAACATTTACAGCAGTAAAAATTGAGTACAAGGTGTAGTAAAACAAATCCTGCACTATTCTTTTTCTTTACTGCTAGTTTAGTGTAACTTGAATATGATTTGATAAACATAAGAAAGACAAGAACAGAGATTAAGGAAAAAAACTTGTTATTTCATCAGACAGCACAGGAATTCTGCATCAACACATGAATCATCAGCAAGACACCATAGTTCCAGGAAATCATTGAGCTGATCCAGCTCTTTGTATTAAACAATTCTGGAGGTAAACAGTATACATGCCTCAGAGTGAAAAATTACCAACCCGTTATGCGTTACTAAGGGGAGTATATATACAAAGTTTACATAAGAAAATATCTGAATGGAGAGTAAATGCTTCATTAATAGCATGCCAACCGCTGGAGTGTAGCAGCTAAGAAATTTAATGCTCTAATAACTTTTGTTCCCTTAGCTGTCAAAAATGGTCAGAGCCTGTTGACTTGGTGGAAGTTGGAGTCGGTTGAGGGTACGCTGTCAAAATTTGCGCATTTCTTTACCTTTTGGGCTAGCCGTCGTTGTCTATGTGATGAGTCACATTTCGGCTGCTTTTAATGCTGACTTTATCATGCTGTTTGTCTTGTAGTGACCTGGAGCTGGCAGTGACCGAACAGCTGAAGCTACCGTGGGAGAATTTGAAGCATTGCTTGCCACCAATCCTCTTTTGGCATTTAATGCCTCCTAATCTTTATCAAGGTCTCATCGGCCTCTGTATATCTGTAGAAGTTAGGAGGAGTTTCAAACAGATGATTCACTTCATTCTCAATAAAGAACAGGCCTTCCAGTTTGTCATACAAGCTCTGTCCTGAGGGAGGTCCTGTTTGTTCAGATGTACTGCCAGATGCAGTAATCTGATTCTCAATGTATGTTGCCATTCTGTTGGCAAATTGATCCCGTGAGACTAGTTTTCCTGCACTAGTTAGGAGGCTGGGCAGGCCTTTTGCTTGCAGCACTGCCAACTTGACTTTGAATTCCTCCACATCTGATGTGATCTCATAGCACTTCCTCTCCACAGTTTGTACATAGTTCCTGAGAGTTAGCACCTTCTTGGCAGTGAGGACAGCCTTTGTTCTGTTGGGAATGCCTATGGCTGCCAGTTCCTCCTTTTCCTGCCTGTTCAGGAAGTCTATCATTATGTTGGCCTGCTCTGGTCTGTTTTGCAGCAGTGTTTTGGCCTTATTGATTTCTGTTTGTGCTTGGCCCAACAAGTCCATCTGTTCATGCATTGTTTTTATTGATCTCCATTGTTGAGTGATGGATTGGCCTATTTTGGCCCATAGAATTCTTTTTATGTCGGCCATGGCTGTTTCTAGATTCAGCTCTTTTTCTAAGGCCTTTATCTTGTCGTTGAGGGCCTTTATCTCTCTGCCCTGTTCTGCCACAGTTACCTTCGACTTGTCATATTTGGCATCCAGTTCTGCCAATTTTTCTTTGGCCTTCTTTATTTCATTGGCCTGGAGCTCCATTTCCTTGATGGCCTTGGTCAATTCCTCTACACTTTTGCAGGCTTCTGGAGCTGTTGTTGTTCCTGCTGCTTCTGTTGTGGGGGCCACTGCTGCCCCTGAAGTTGTTGTTGTTGTTGAAGTAGTTGGAGGAGCTTGGGAAGTAGATTCTCCCTGTTTATCTTGTAATGCTCCTTCCAGCTCCTTCTCCAAATCCCTGATCCTCTGGTCTTGCTGCATTAAGAGGTCTAATTGGTCATCAACCTGTTTTTGCTTTTGAAGCTCTGCGGTTTGAGGGTGCTCTGTGGGCTGCAGCTTCAACCTTTTCTTTAATGCATTCAGGTCATCATCTTTCTTCTTCATAAGGGCCTTCACACCCTTTGGATCACTAGGATCATGTCCTAGATCAATGATGATCTCCTCAAGAGACTTTATTCTATTGTCTTTGGCCAGAGAGGAAATTCTCTCAAAATCCAACTGAGTGTTGGTATTTTTGAGTGATTCATTGAGTTCATGTGCCATGGTGGCCTTCTCCACCAAGGTTGCATAGACCATCTCCCCATTCTGTTTATGGAGTTCAATCTGGTCCATGGGATGTATATCTCTGGCTAGGACCTCCACCCTTGTCTTCACAAAATCTGCAGCTGACTTAGGCTGCGGCCCTTTGGGCTTAAAATGGCTGAGGAGCAATTTTTCCTCCTGAATGTCATATACCGACATTAGCCTTTCTTGCTGGGCTGGGGTTGCATCAAGAAAATGTTTATAAACCTCTACCCTCAGCAGATCATTCTGAGCCTTTATTTGTTTGAAAGAAGCCTTAGTGCTCTTGGGCTTCTTGCTCTGCTGGGAAGAGGAGGACACCTCTAAGCCAAGTTGTAAACCTTGCTCCTGCTGAAAGGAGCTTGTTCCTGTGTGCTGGCTGCCCTCCCTGTTTTTCCTTGAGCTGTCAAGGAATTCTTCAGTGATGTCTTCCACCTTTGGGGAGTCTATTCTTTGCCTTTTGGCTTCTGGTTGCTGGGAGGATCCACTAAGAGGAGTGGACTCTTCTCCATCTCTTTTTGTACCCCTTTCCTCATGTGCTGGGGTCTGCAAAATTGGGGCAGTCAATGGCTCAGTTTGAGGTGGTGGTGTTTGCATTGTTGGAGCTGCTGGCAGCCCAGTTTGTGGTAGGACAGTTTGCCCTTGCTGGTGTTCTGGCTGCTGCCCTGTTTGTTGTTCTGTTTGCTGCTCACCCGAAGGAGCAGGCTTTTCTTTCATTGTTTCTTCTTCAGCCCCCATTATGCCTTTGCCTTTGTCTGTCGCCGGTGCTGATGTAGAGGTTGCCTGTGTTACTGGTGCAGTCCTTGAGGCCGAGGTCCCTTCTCCTGTTGAATAAGGCCGCTTGAAAGGTACCTGCTGCACAGAGTCTAGGTCAATGGTTTTTTCAAGCTCCTTCATATTCTTTAGCATTATTTCTTCTTCAGTTAGCTTTTCAACTAAAGTACCCTGTAGCCATTCTTGCTGGTTGGCATATCTCTCAATATGTGGGTATTGACAATGCCTATAACCTAGAAGCCTGTGTTTGTTTCTTCTGGCAGTAATGAAGCCCTCAGGGTCATAGGGGACCCACCGGAAACTGTATGATAGTTTATATTTGTCCTTGAGGATGAGGTCAGCATCTTCCCATCCTTATTTTTTTTCATGATGAAGGGGCCCAACTGGTGTTTGAACTTGAGGTGGGCCTTCTTTCTGGAGCTGTGGAAATGGGTGAGGTCAGACTGAATCAATTGCCTATAATATTCCAAGGCAAATATCCTCATGGGCACATACTTTGGGAGTCTGAAAGGACAGAGCTCACAGCCATAGACCCTGATGACTGTGTGTTCCTCATATAGGTACCAATCACCTATTTTACATTTTTTGGAAAGCTGCAGAGCCTTCTATATCTCAGTTGACATCCTGGGAGGCGGGGACCTCATCAATAGGCAAGATACTGGATACACAAATTGGTCAACAAACTCACAATAGGAATAGGGTGAGTTTGTGACTTTGTGGTAGACAGAGGTCCAGAAGATAACAGACCTTCTTTCCCCTCTATAATCCAGCTTTTTGATATAGCATGGAAAAGCCTCAGACTGATAGTACATGAAGAGGTGATAGATGTAGGCCGAGTACTTGAAGACCCCCTGCCTATCCACTGCACTCAACTGATCGTGGATTTTGTTAGCAATGAACTTGGCAAAGTTATATTTGCGGGCAGGGGGTTGGCCTGGGCTGTAAACAGCTAGTAATACTAGCATTGTCTCATCCACATGTTCACTGGTTTTGTATCCCAGCACATAAGCAATCATGTCCAGGAGCAATCTGCCTACTTCAGTGAAGTAGACATCCAAATAAGGAGGTGACCCTGCAGGCTGGCACTCAGGTCTCATGAATGTCCTGGTGACCTTTTGAATCTCCTCACTGGTCATCTTGGCACCAGTGTCCAGCAGATAGTTCATGGAGAATGGGATTAGCAGCTCTGTCTGATCAAAATGTAGCATTTTGTTGATGGACTCAGGATTGATATAGAAGAGGATCCTCCCAGATGGGGTGCTGATGGCTCTGTGTTGTACATCATAGTTTTCAGCACATAGGCGAATGATTTCAGGAAACACATTTACAGAGGGGAGACAATAGTATGGCAGGTTAGACTCCCATATGCCATATGTATCATGACCATTCAGGTAGTCCTCTCTCAACTGCCTGAAGGTCTGCAGAAAGTCCCTGTCTACCATACAGTCTTCAATAAGGTAGTCCTTGTCAGCAAGAGGCAAGGACTGTAAGTCTTTGTTGGGTGGATTTAATGGAGAAACACTGAGAGCTGTGGGTGCAGGGGCAGCCATGGTATGATTTGATGCTGAAGTAAGATGAGTGCAATGCTTTGCAAAGGTACTAAGAGATTAAATGTCAAATCGATTGTACACGAAGTCTAAAGTGTTTTTTGCAATGGGAAAGCAGGCTTGCTTCTGCAGTTTTTTGTAAATTCACAGAGGTGTGAATTGCTTAGAGGTAAATTGCAGAGGGTATGAGGTTTTCTTTAGTGGAAAAATGTTGTTGGTCTACACCCGACAAAAGGGAACAATGTTGGGCACCTCGAAGATAATTTCACAGTTTTGGCCCGCGAATTGACTGTTTAAATGCTGAATTTATGGTTCTGGGGGTAAGCAGGTTAGCTTGGTTCACTTTAGGTAGTAGGTGTAGAGTTTATATGGAATTCAACAGGTATTTTAATGGCAATTTACAGAGAAATGGTATGCATGGGCGAAAGTGGGGAATTATGGTGAATACCTGGATAGAACGCTTAAACAGCCTGCGGGCCGAACTCTGAAGGTTGACTTGATGAATTGGAACGGTTGCAATTTGAATTTGGAGGCCTGAAGGCGCTTTGGCAGCTGCAACGGCTATCTCTTCCTTTACGCGAAAATGACATAAAAACTGCCCAAAACGTGACTTTAACGACAAAATTCGGAAAAAATAGGTAATTGGCGCCTTTCCGCCGATGACGTCAGCATGACGTCATGGCAGGCCCGGGTACGAAGGATGACGTGGCTGCTGAGGTGTAGGCCAGGGTGGCAGGACACGGTGGCAGGTGGATAAGGTGGCAGGGTTACGTGGAGGGCCACACGGCGCGGGGGCGGGGGAGGGCGCTACGTCATGCTGACGTATTGATGACGCAAGGGGAAGGCGGTAACGGGATGGTGGTAAGCGGGTTCCCCGCACCACCTTTGGGCAAAGGCGGTATCAGGGAGGGGGGCTCCGAACAACCCCACCGCCTGCCACGCGTCCCTTGTACGGGGCGGAAAACCACTTTCCCCGGACGCTAAAGGTCGGTAGGTCGGGGAGCGAAAATGACCGCCCACCGTCAGATCTGGGTGGCGGAGATCGGACGGCTGGCGGGTCCTCCGACGGATCATGCAGGTTGGGGGGGTCCCGCTGGCCTATTAAAATATTCAATTAAATACTTTTAGGCGGAGAACCTTAGGGTTAAGGGTTTTTCTGTGTTTTTTCGAGATTTTTGGGTTTTTCAAGGGTTTTTGTAAGGGAAAGAGGTTAAGAACGGGTTTAGCAGGGGGGAAAGGGGTTTTCTATGGCGTTTTTGAGCAGAGGGAAGGTGAGGGCTTAGGAGGAGGTTCTTGTTCCAACCAGAGGTTGAAACAATCCCATTACAGGGTTGACTACAGCCCCTGGTGGACCAAAGTCTCCCTAAACAACTTATTTAGCTATAGTGCCAAGGGGAGGGATATTTATACCATGTTTGGGGTTTATACACCATGGTGTTATAATAGTAGGGAAAGGGCAGTTTAGGGGATTTAGATAATAGAAGTTAGGGGTTAATGTGAGTGAGGATAGTGAATGAGGAGTGATTTCATCAAGTGTATTTAAAAGTCACTTAGTTTAGGGAGTAGATCAAAATGAAAAGATTTTTAGACAAGAAATGTGGCTTTTAAATGAATAAGAACCACCATAAAAACCTCAGATCTTTTCATCAATCTCAATAGATGAAGGGATGTTAGTAATAAGAGTGAAAGGGGAAACGGGGAAGTTAGACATGCTCCCTTGCTTTGCTGCAACCTGCTGGAGAAGAGAAGCTTCTCAATCCATTGATATTCCTTTGTGAAAATGGGTTAACACACATTTATTTGTAAGGAATGATATTTCTGCAACCCCAACTGCCTACCCATCTACTTGCCTAGCATTTTTTGTTTCTTCTTGGAGGGTGCACTTGGACTTGCAGACCCTTATTTGCCTTTTCTTTTCTTTGGCTTTTTCCTTTTGATTTTCTATCTAATTCTGCCCTTATTGCTTCCAAGGTCCCAGATTAAGCAGTTGGGAACCTTAATTCTCTACCTAAGCTACTTGTCTGCCAAGATTAAACAGTTTGGACAGACTTCTTTCTCTATTCTACAACTGAAAATTTAAAACATGGCATGATCCAGATTAGGCTGTTGGATCATCCATCAAAATTGAGTCCATATTAAGCTATATGCACAGATTGTTTTCTCTTGGAAATATGTGATCTTTGCATCATCAAAGCAGAGCATATTTGGAACTTTTAATTGCCAATCATGAAATATGAAACCTATTGGTATAGGTAGCTAACAAAACCTAAATGCCAATGGAATTAACCTACGAAAAGTTTCTGACAAGACACGTGCAGATCTGGGCAGAGGCTAAAACACATAAACAAATCCTAAGCTTAACTGAATGAAAATATTTTAAGTTTTTCAAAATTTTGACAGGGTCCGCAGGCCCCTGGTAGAACCAGGTGTGGTCCACTCTCAAAAATGTGAAAAACAAAAAACAATTCAAGATCTAAAAACCTACCCAATCCCACACAACAAGTAAAAACCAGAAACAGAGAAATAGTTTCTCAAGTCAAAGTAAAAACAAAGGCAAAAACCAAAAATTCAAGTCCCCAGTGGAGTCGCCATTTTGCCGGGCGGATAAATCATTCTTGTGGACAAGACCGGTCTCCCTAGTATCTAATGATATCTAGCGACAAGCAAACCAAACAAATTCTATCTTTCTCTAAATATGCAATTTATAAATAAAGGCAAACAGGTGTTTTAGGCCTACCTCAGGTCCAGTGCTAGTTTATGGAAGCCACGCTCCGTTGATCCAAATGAGCTCCATTTTAAAGAATCTGCAAACACAAACAAGCACACATATCAAATAGCACCTGCATAGCCAATATAATAAAGCATATTTATCATGATGATCAAGGAATTCATGAAATAAACCATAGAAGACAATTTATTGAGAAAAATGAATCTGATTGTATTAACTTTAATCAAAGAAGAGCTTTACAACCTTGGTGCCTGGATGTTGTACAAGATCCTCCCAGGGTCCAGCAAGAATCTCCTCTACTTTGACAAGTTTCACTCTCTTCCCAAATAAGCCAAAAGGTATGTAATCTCTCCTCTCAAGCTTAACTAGGAAGTTTCAATTCCAATAGAATTTACCCTAAAAATGTTCAGCTTTCAACCTCTCTAGCAACCAGCCCAATGCCTCAAGAGTCAATTTATAGTGCAGAGGAGGGAAGTTACTAGGTCCACCTTCAAAGGGATAGAGCCCTCCTTCAAAGGGATAAGCTCCTCTCATCAAGGGGTTAGCTCCTTTAGTTATGGGATGCATGAACCACCTAGGAGCGAACCATCCACGTCAAGATTCCTTCTAGAAGCGTCCAGAATTAACCCGAAGTGAGTTTTTAAGAATAGACTTGCACCTTTTTTACTTTCACAGGGGTCCGCACCCACTCCTTTAGAGGCAGAGCGAGCAGGTCCACAGGTAACATGACCAAGGGGTGCGGGACCGCAGGTAATGGTAAGAGAAAGTGTGGAACCAGAGTTTTATAGATTTTTCAAAGACTTTCTCTCATTTTTAAAGCTTGACATGAAGAGCTGAGGTTTGAGACTTGCAAAGGAGGACAGTATGAGTGGTGATAGACTCACACTGACTGCAGAAAGTCATGGTGACAATATTTTGTATAACACCATACTTAAATGTGGGGTTGTGCAATTGTCCAATAATCACAATTTTACTTGATGAGGTAATTTGAGAACTTGATGAACTAAAGGCACTATGGCCTTCACCTCAGTTTCCAAACTCCATTCGAGTGGAATATTATAATCAAGAGGAGAAACCACTACTTCAACTTTTATTATGATAATCTTGTCATCCCACTTGAATGGTAAGAATAGAATGATTTTATGTAGTTAAAAATAATGACCATCAAATTTCTTCAACAAAGTAGTTGAAGTTGTGGGCTCCAAGAAACATAAATTTATCAAAACTACTATAGGGATTAATGCACGGGTGGTTGTGGATGAAATACCCTCTTGGATATTTCTAAGACCCAAGGCAGATTGTTTAAGATTAGCTACAATTGTCACAAAGAAACACACATATATTCATATTAATCCATGATTGACAAAGTGAAAGGAGAAGGATTATCTCAGTCTTTGGTGTAGTCCTGTTGGAAAATTCAGTATGGAAAAGTGGAAGACCTCTTCGCCATATCCTATATAAGAACCTGCACGTAGACAAGACAAAGTGTAATCCTACAACATATAAACCTTGATAATCAAAACATCAATATATGAGAATATAAGCTAGCATGCATCTAAGCTACTTATTAATCATGGAATCAAATTAAGATGTAAAGGAATAAAATATCGACACCATCAAGTAGACAACACAGAAACAGATCTATATTATTAGATAGAAGAAGAATGATTACAACCATCTTGATTGGATCATGCATCCTCTAGTTCTTCAGCTCCAATCTCTTTCTCTCTCAACTTCTTGGCAGCATAACAATACTAAAGCTCTTGAAAAATTTCAACAACCATTTGACCTCCATTACAATGACCGAGCCTCCAATTTATTGATGGGGAGAGGCTCATCCTTTCTAATTATTTCATTATTTCCCTTGAGGAAAGAGCTTGGATGTTGCCTTTCATTATTTCTCTTTCCCTTCCTGTAAGACTTCGTTAGTAATAGAAATGTCCTTAGTTAGGTGTGAGGCAGATGTTTCCTTCTGTTCAAGCTAACATTTGAGTGAAAAGCGGGGTGTCATTCAGTCAACTCACACTTTGACCTCTGGAATCTCATAAATATCTAGTAACACTACCCTTTAGGAAAAACAAGGCGTTAACTTAGGGACTCACACTTTTGGCTGAGAGATGGAAAATGTTATAACTCTCCTTGTCTATTTATGGGGTGCGTTAACGTGAAAAATAGACCCATAACTTAGGTATTGTCTTCAACCAATGTGTCTTTATCCTCTGAGATGATGAGGAGGTCATTTTCCTATATAACATATTCCACCTAAAGTGTGAGATCGGAGACGAAGACGACGACTGAAATAATTTATAGATATTGTAGTAAAATACAGAGAGGAATGGAGCTTCGAGACTGTGGGAGACCTAAAACAAGCCACACATGTCAAAAATATAATAGCATGTCCTGAGTCAAGCATTCCCATGCTCAGTAGCTATGTTAGAGTGATTTCTCAAAAAAGAGGTATGACTATCATGTCCATCGATAAGCACAATGTGGAAGTTGCGTCATAATATGATCAACCTGACAAGTTGTCTATGAAAAAAATATACGCAGCCTAGGAGAGGAAACAAGGTTGAGTGACATAAGCCTCTACCCAAGGTCTTAGTCGCCACTTATCTGAACAACATATATTTTCTCATGTGAATAAAGGAGTTGAAGTCGAACATGTGAGAAGTCGTTTAATTACCAGTCAATGATGAGAATTGTTGACAGACACAAGGATGGCCACCTATAAGGATGATGGCCTCCAAGATGCATAGTACAATCTAGCGAGTATGAGAAAGATGTTGTCATCAAACACTCATATAATCATTCAACTGAGAGCCAATGATGAAAACCCCCAATCAAATGCAAGGTAACCTACCACTGAGCACTACAAGTTCCAGGGTACTGATATCTTTCTGAATCTGCTTCCTAGATAGAATGTTGAAGTCGATAGGAAGAGATATGTCAAAATGCAGGAAATGAGGTTTCCTACATCAGTTGACACGAGATTGGACAAGAATGATTGTTTTGGAGATAAATTTTGAGTAATGGGTCAAACAGAAGAAGGGAAATTTTGAAGTATATGATGGATGGTCGATACAGGAAGTAGAGGATAAATGAATCCCTTGAAAAATAGAAGGCACGACACCAAGGTTACCAGGCATCTTAGACTCATGAACACCAAAGAGTGTTAGAATACATGGATGCTGGAACATTAGAGTATGAAGGCTAAACTCATGGGATAGTAAGGTTCAGTGAGAGGCTAGCAAAAGGGGTTTTCTGAGGGAGTGCCATGTTCAAGGGATAGACTACTGCCAAAAAATCCTTCCAAATATAGATATTGAATCACTGTGTTGTACAATTTTTCCCCATCTGATTAATTTTAACAAGTCTAGACGGGTAAACTCGATGGTATTTTCATATTTAGAAAGTTTGAAAAGATTGTAAAGAGAAAATCCAGGGGGGTACCTTTGTCATGTTTAATAACGGAGTGTCACAAAGGTTTAATAGTATATCCAACACAATTCCTTTTCTATAAGTCAGTCTACTGAGTCTGAATAAAGTGATAAGCATATGCTCAATAGACATCTACCTCATTTTTTTCACGAGTACGAGGAGACAAAGTGAACTCGATATTATTCGTGAAATTAATGAGTCATACGAAGAAAACTCAATAGATATTGATAAAATTTTAACGATTCAGATGAAGAAAACTCGATATGTCTTTTTTCAATTTAAGGAGCGAGAAAAAAAGAGATAAAAGAATTGTTATGCTCTTCTTCGTAGGAGTTTTACTAGCCTAAAGAAGGTAACTTGGTGATTTTTTAGTTCAACGGCTAGAAAAGGTCCCAAAAATAAAGTGCTCATATATTCTTCGTAGGAGTTTTATGAGCCCGAAGAAGGTAACTCTAGGATTTTTCAATTCAAGAGTGAGAAAAAGTCCCCAAAAATAACATGCTCATCCATAGTCAAAATTGGTCAACTTTGCATAAAGACACAAAAATATCATCAAAGCATAAGTAAACTTTCACAGCATATCAATATGGTGCATGTTTAAACAATATAGGAATGAAAAAATTCAATTTCGATGACTATCTAGAGTGATTCATACCTCTAGAGTGACTATAAGAAGGGCGACAAGCCTTCATTTTCACTTTTTGATTTCTGTGAGAGTGCTTTGGAGAGAAAAAGGAGAAGAACTTTCCTGAGAGATTGTAAGAAATTCAGGCTACCATTCAACATGTCATCAGTTCCAGGTAGATTTCGTTATCCCTATCTTGCATTTAAATATTTATTTAAGTCTTTTTACTAGTTGATTTTGCAGTTTTGAGCAAGCCCTAGGTGGCTTGGCTAGCTAACGTGGTCACCCAAGCTATGTGGTGCATTATAATCCCTTCCCATGAAAGGGAGGGGCATTAGCACACCCCATGGGATCTGGAGGCTCGCGTTAGCCGACCAAGCGCAAGATAAACTTGGTTTTCTTGATTTCCTAGGGGTTTTTTCTAGTTGAAGACTGATTCAAGGGTTTTGTTGTATAGGAATTAAGCTTTCAAAATGATTTTGTGGAGAGAAAGAGCTCATGATGCCAAGGAAATAGAAATTATAAATGATATGTCTTGCTTGGAAGCTTTGTGAAGGTGTGGGCTGCTAAAATATGCCAGACTTGACATGATGAAGAGTCAAGACAATATCCTTAGTTGGATCATCCAACAATGGGATGAACGACAAGGTTTGTTCAGGATTGGGGACCATGAGCTATCAATTCGAAAGAGATGATATATATTTCATCACGGGTTTATCGTACAGAGGTGCATGAGTAAACATCATAGGAGGGAGAGATGATCCCAAAACCACTGTGGAGTTGGTCCAAACATACTCCATAGAAGGCAACTGTTTAGTGAGCAACATGATTCCTATAGAGTTGATCAGAACAATATTGATGAGGGATATTCTATGGATGATCATATGCCTGACACGGTCTCAAAGCTATCATGTGGCTACAAAGGCCCAATTTCTACTAGTATTGGATTGCTTATAGCCACATGTATTCAACTTGTGTGTGGGAGTCCCGTGTCAGGTGAAAGTGGAGTTGACATCTTGTAAGACCCATGCCTAAAGAGAGTTTGGGTATGGTACTTTGATTGCGTCCTTTATACTTGAGATATTGTTTGTGATAAGGCTGCGTATGATTCTGAATCTAGGGAGCCAAGACATAAGCGATGGGCATCCCTACCACCTCATATTGGAGGGGGACCGATTAGACACCGTTTCGAGGATGACTTCTTTGAGTGGCTCAGTGGCTAGATCTTGATGATTGAGCATTATCCTTATGTAGGAATGAACTACTCAGGGGATCTGGAAATGATATTTCCACTCAGAACTCAGTGGGGGAAGTAAGGTAAGAAGATCGATCAAAGTACAAAAAGTATTTTTTGTCTTTTGAAGTTTATGCAAAAAAAAATTGTTTTATGGGTGAAAAGGTTTTGACATGAAGCATTTTCCTGACATAGATGTGACACCAGTATGTCCTGCGGGTATGCCTCACCATGCTAGGCGGAGTGATCAACTGCCTGGGGCTGGAGCAACAACAGAGGGTGTGGCAATCACCAAAGAGGGATATGTCACACAAAGTATCTACGAGGTTTCTAGGAACCTAGAAGGATTGATCATGGGTGTCTCGCCTCTTCCCATGAGAGACATACTAGTTCGTACGCAGCGACACATAGTGTGAGTGGCAGAGCGGTTTCTAGTGCCTTTTAGGAGGTTAGCGAGAGAATTCATTTGTTACCATGAGAAACATGCTCAATGGGAGTAGGGTATGGCTAGGGAGTGTAAGAGCGAGGCTTAGCAGAGCCATTTTTGTACTTAAAACACCCATGTTTTAGGAATTCTTGATGTAAAAGGACTGGAAATGATCTACATATATATACATATATTTTCTGGTGATTAATGGTGTATGTGTTTGCTTTGATTTTTTGTAAATTTTTAACTATGAAAATTTTACATTCATACATGTAACTATAAAGAATGTGACAAATGCCAATCCAATGCATAATTTTACAATGAATAAGTTGTTGCATTAGATTCTCTATGAATGTGTTCATAAGTAATAAACTCAAATTGGTGTTCCAAAAGTCTCACCCTTAAAAATTAATGTAACAATATTGGATTGCGAATGTGATATTGATTAGTCAATTTCATAACGACTGGATGAGAGTCTAACCTGACCACATGATTGGAGATGTCCCGAGATGAAGCTTTAGTAAGAAGTTCGATAATAGACATGTACTCAGCAATATTGTTGGTGGCAAAACCAAGAAAAACTACCCCAAACTAAGTAGTTCTGACTCAAGTGTGTAAAGGACCCAAGTAGATGATGCAATGTGTCATGTGTGATGACTGGCACCATCCGCATATCTGATGTATGGTAAGGGTGAAAAATACATCTATGTAACAAGAGACATGAATGAGACAAATACCCACTAAAAACACAAAAATCCAGACACACCAAAAGAAGCAAAACTTATATACATAAAATTACAAAGCAAATCCCCAATAAAATACTAGGCAAAATACTTCTTCAGATAGAACACATTGCGGGGCTTAGTGAGTGGAATTCCATCACAGTCTTGAATTTCATAGCCACCTTTTGAAAGGACCTTAGAAACGATACATCGATCGACCCATAATGGTTGAAGTGTTCCTGCCCCTAAGAGATCATGCTTTTGATTGTAAAGTAAACTCAAGTCGCCCTCTTGGTAAGATCAAGGCTTGAAATTTTTGTCATATTAGCATTTAAATCTACTCTTATGGGCTTCAAGAGCCAGTGCGGCTTATTGACAAGTCTCATCCAACTAATTGAGTGATATCAAGCGCTCTTCTTCAACAGTAGTGTCAGCAAGAGTTGAACAGCTAAGTTTAGGGAGGGAATCTAGCACTTGATAGGAAGAACTACTTCTAGGCTGTAGGCAAGTTGAAATGGTGTAAAGCCTGTAGAATTTTTAGAAATCTTGATCTCATGCTCGAAAATTGAAGGGTCTATGCTAAGAATTTCCTCATAAGCTCAAGGGAAAACATCGCGAAAGTCCTTAAAAGGGTAGGTGAAGCTAGCAATTTCCTCAGGATTGAAGTTAGCTCCAATCTAAATGTTTTCCATGGTACCTGCTTTGACTAAGATATCAATGAGCATATTCTTTGAAATATTTCCTAAATTCCCTTCCGAATACATAGTTTGGGTAGTTGCATAAATCGAGGGAATAATCTTAGGTGGTTCAAAAGGCAAATGTCGCATTTGAATCAATTATCGAAGCGCAATGGTGAGAGATTTCCCAAGGCCACTCTTCTAAAGACATGATCTCTCCAATAGCTATGCCCGTAGGTAGGAATTCATCGAGGATATCTTTAGAAGCAGCTATGATGGGAGAGGAAGTGGTACCATTAGCTGTAACTAAGGCAACAAAAGAATCAATTGTAGATTGAATGGCTTGATAAACCAATTTGGCTGGTGAAAGTGGCATTTGTTCTCCATAAGATTCAAGGTTTGAAGGGGTCGGGAGGATCGAGGGATCAGTTAGGTCATGAGGAATGGTGGAGACCATAGAAACCATTTGTGGAACCTCAGACGATGGGAGAGGAAAGCAACCCAACAGGGAGGAACCCTTCAAAAGACCAATACCAACACTAACATAGGAGTCAAGAATGCCACCCACTAAGGGCATAGTGCCACTAGGAAATGGGGAGTAATATGGGGTATAGAAGGACAACTGGTCCACTATGACTATTTTCCCATCCAATGCAAAGAGGATGAGATGGAAGGCCAAAGAAAAAATGACAGTCATGGCATACGTCCAACTGCGACCAAAAAGCATATTATAATTGAGATGACAATCTACGACTTCAATAGCCATCCTTAACGTTTTCCCACTAAGAGTGATGGGATAGCTGGAAAGGTATCCTTTTGGGATGAACGTGTAGCCATTGAATGCTTTAAGGGAGTTCGATGATGGTGCGAGGGTTGGAGAACCCAGGGCGAGCCAACATGAATTAGACATGATGTAGGTCGAAGATCCTTCATCAATGACCATTCTATGGATAGCTATGTCTTTCGAAATAACCTGCACTTGAAATGCAAGTTGGTGGGAAAGGCAAGGCTTAATTTTCTACATGTCGAAAATTTCTAGCATGGAATCCTAAGTATAAATTCCACCATTGGCTGAAAGCAAAGCTTTCTATTATGCTAGACAGGTTTGAAATACTTCGAGTCCAGACATGGCCGATGGTGCTTGCGTCAAATATTCTATAATACTATAGGTTTGGGTAGCATGTGCAGAGGTGTTGTGTGTCGTGCGATGAAGTGTCACTTTGGGGTGGTGGATAACAAGGTCAGTGACAAGCCTTTCGATATGAAGAATGTTAGGCGGCGATGGATTCAAACTTGAGGCAGCATCTGGAGTGTTAGTGACTAGAGTTCCATAAGTTTTGGCTCACATATGAAGATCAACCATTTCAAAGGTGTAAACGGTCAACAATCGTTCACTAGAGGAAGGATGATTTGAACCATTGTTTCCCTCTTGTGGGGGTTGTGGTGCATTCAAAATAAGATGTTGCTACTGCTAAATAGGGACAGGGTTGCTTAGGACAATTGGGGTCCGGCTAGTGTCCTTCTGAGCAACAATATATGTGCATTATTGAATACGAGGACATTTGTGTGTCATGTGGTCCTCCGCATAGATTTTGCAAGGGAAATTGACAATTTTTTCTTTCCCGCTATCATATTTGGCAGTGGATTTCTATTTGGGGTTGTGCTATGTAGCAATATGCTCTTTAAAAGGAGAGGTATTTATCCTCTTATTCTTGTTCTTATCACTGGGATTTTGTGTAGACTGCACCGAGTTTACCATAGCGATTAGAAGAGAAGCTGCTTGGGTAGGAGCAGTAGCGACAGATAACTGGGCAACATGCCCGCTGATTTGTTTTATAGCAGCACCAGGGGTAACACTGATGAGATTATTAGCATGTGCACCCATTGTTGAGTAGTGGGAGTATTGGAAGTTCGAGGGGCATAGGGGATTACATCATATAGAGTGTCAGACTAGGAGTAAATCATATCTAAATGTCAGGCACGATGAATGGATTGGTCTTCCGTGACCGTACCTCCTAAGGCAGCGTCCTTGGAAATTTGAGGAAGAAGTGATTTGAAGAACCAAATTCGCTAACAAGTAATACAGAATGGGAGCTTTGACAAGCCTCCAACTATATCTCCATTCATGGATGTAATCAGAGATGTGGGTAGAGGTGTCTAAGCGTAAGGTAATAAGGATTTTTGTTCCAGTTTCATATTGAATAGGAAGCTGAAAGTGCTTTAAAAATTCCATTTTTAGGGCACCAAAGCTATTGACTGACACACATGGTAACTCAATGTACCATTTGGTATAATTTCTAGTAAGGGTGTGTGGGAAGAGTCTGAGCCAGATACTATCATCCACCATGGAGTTTGATACACACCATAGATGGTAGGTGGTGACATGTGTAGCCAGATCATTCCCTTGTTTCCTTCAAACTTCGGGATGTCAATAAGTATCTTATACAGGATTGGGGGCCAATGCAAGTTATGATAAATGGGGTCATTATTCAATTTATACAGATCATGGATATCAAGCGTTGCAAGAAAAGGCAAAGGGTTAGGTGCCCCCTAGTCTGACCAAGGTGATGAAGAATTACTTGAAGGGCCCTGGGGTCCTCCCATCAAGTTGTTTCCAACAGGATACATAGGATTCATTGGATAATAGCCTCCTTTTTGTGGTGGAATAGTCATATAAGGTGGTGGTCCATAAGGGATATTAGGCTGGGGGGGAAAGGTTGGTTTCCCCCAGGATAAAAAGTGCCCCCTTGATTCAATTGAGATTAATGAGGGGGTTCCCAAATAGATGGAGTAGGACCAGGTTAAGGGATTCCGCTGCCCATATAGTTCGTCATAGGCACATGATTGGCATTAGAATAGTGTCTACTTGGAGTATTTAAGTCGATCAATGACAATCTAGTTTATCCTATAGGTGGAGGGGGGACAGTAATGCCCCCGACTGGTATATGCATGTTGAGAACATTGTCCCCAGGCAACTAAGCCTAGGGGTTTTAACTTAGCAAAGGGTTCCAAACAAAAGGGTTACTGAAGGTAGTCGTCCTAACAGTGCTACTAGGAGTGATAGCCGAAGGTCGAGGAGCTGACAAAAAAGGGGCAGAAACCGAGGTGTATTGGATTCCACTCATAGCAGGTGTAACTAGGTTTCTTGGACTAGGCATAGTCTAAATAGCAGGGTAACCAGCCACCTATGTATTACATACTATAGGTGGGGCAAGTGATGGTGGACCAAAGTTGCCCACAAAAGACCACGACCCATTAGTCGTCGAGCGAATGTTGGATGTGGGTACTGACAGAGACATGACAGGTACAAGTGCTACTTGAATCAAGACTGGTCCAAGAGGATCAGTGAGGGGAGGATTGTAAGGAGGTATAACTCCTTCGTTAAAGAAGTCCTTAGGCAGTATGGTTTCTTGAGAAGTGTTATGTGATTCATTGTTAGACACTAGAGGTTGATTTCCTAAAGCAGGAGAATCTGGATCACTAAAGCTTGGTTGATCCTCCAGGGTCAGTGGAGGAAGACCTTGTTGTCGCCTAGATTAATGACGAGGGTCATATGTAGACATGGCGATTGAAATATTTCATAAAAATAAATGATATTTATCATAGTCTCAGTGATAACAAACCAACACCTTGAAATCAAAAAATACTCTAAAAGTCACTCAACAAGAAGTTAGGGGATATGACTATGTCTGATAACCACTGTTTGTTGGAGATGAAACCCAGTATCACAATGGATAAAAGAGAGATTTGTCCAAATGTATAGTTACGATTACTCCTGAGCTTTGCCCAAACCTTGGATTAAGGGGCCAAGTACTCTTGTGAATATGAGCACCCTCCCAAAAACCGAAGACGGAGTAAGTTCGTTTGTTTAGGTACTAGGGCAACCCACCTCAGTCACCTTATGTTTGTCCCTACAGTCACCTTATGTTCATATCTAAAATTTCTAGCCACTAAGTTACCTCAAATGATAGACACTATCGGGGGGACATGTTCGTAGATAGTACGTTGTGTGCACAAGATACCTGAGTCCCCGACTCAGCTCCGATATTCCCGAGGGGATCCCCAATACACAAAATACATAATGGAAATGCAATCAAAGGCAGGTTATCTTTTCTAACACTCCAACTTTGTCTCAATTTAAATCCTTTCTAAGGGGAGTGGTCTTGAATAATATGAGTGCAGCAGGATTTTACACTCTTTAATGACACTAGTCTCAGTTTTGCGATCTTGGACTGTTTACTCTCCACTTCCTAGCCCAAGATCCTAGCCTAGATTAGTATGTGTGTATGCTCAAAAAAAGAGTTGTTGATTACTTTTATTAAGCATTAATTTTATGTGAATTTGTATTAAATTATTCATAGGGGTGTTTACATATGGAGTTCTGTGTGACTCTAACACAAACCATGCAAGAAAAATGTTTTCAGATTTTCGTTCGATGAAAGAGAGCTCTTACAAGGAGAGTTTATCTATACATAAATTCAGTATAATGCATCCAAATGCAGTAAACACATGTACAACGTGCATACATTCAATGCTCTCTAACAACTAACCCAAAATATACAAAATCAAACCAACTAAAATTTAAAATTTAAATAATTTTTTTCATTTTCTTTCTCTTGAAAATCAAATGCACTTAAGCTATTTTTTCTAAAAATAAAAATGATCATAGAAGCAGGAAACTAAACACATTGCAGAATTACTAATCTCCAGAATAGACTACTAGCAACCTCCCAACCCATGAATCCACAGAACAGGGTGGATATCAAGATAATTGTTGACTAACACTTCTCAAAAGAGGAGATAGAGTGTTGATAGAAGGACTAACACTCTGTCCAAGAGCCTAGGGAGCATTATAGCTCACTAGACTACACAACTAGGGTGTGTTACAGAGGCAGAGGCTACAAAAAGGGTCAGTTGGGGTTTGGTCAAAGGATATTTATAGCAGAGGAGGTTGCAAAGCATACACATTGGTTAGAATGGGAACCAAGAAGAACGGGAAGGCCTGGAAAGAAAGACTAATCCAAGAACTTGAAAGATAAAAATTGGGAACTAAATATTAGTCCCCAGCGAAATCTCCATTTCTGCTATAGGGATTAATGCACGTGTGGTTATGGATTAAATACCCTCTCGGGTCTTCCCAGGATCCAAGACATATTTTTTAAGATTAGCTGCAACTATCACAAAGAAACACACATATATTCATATTAATCCATGATTGACAAAATGAAGGGAGAAGGATTACCTCAGTCTTTGGTATAGTCCTATTGGAGAAATCAGTATGGGAAAGTGGAAGACCTTTTCACCAGCTCCTAGATCATAACCTGCACATAGACAAGACAAAGTGTAATCCTACAACATATAAACCTTGATAATCAAAACATCAATATATGAGAATATAAGATAACATTCATCTAAGCTACTTATTAATCATGGAATCGAATCAACATGTAAAGGAATACAATATCAACACCATCAAGTAGACAACACAAAAACATATATATGTTATTAGATAGAAGAAGAATGATTACAACCATCTTGGCTGGATCAAGCCTCCTTTACTCCTTTACTCCTTCTCTCTCTCTCAATTTCTTAGCAGCATAACAATACTAAAGTTCTTACAAACTTTCGAAAACTATTCAACCTCCATTACAATGACCAAGCCTCCAATTTATAGATGGTGAGAGGCTCATCCTTGCAAATTATTTCATGATTTCCCTTGAGGAAAAAGCTTGCATGTTACCTCACTTTATTTCTCTTTCCCTTCTCGTGAGACTCCGTTAGGAATAACAATGTCCTTAGTTAGGTTTGAAGCGAATGTTTCTTGATTTTTGAGCTGACATTTGAGTGAAAAGCAGGGTGTCAGTTAGTCAGCTTGTGCTTTGACCTCCAGAATCTCATAAATATCTAGTAACACTACCCTTTAGGAAAAACAGAGCATTAGCCTAAGGACTAACACTTTTGGCTAAGAGCTTGAAAGCATTATAACTATCCTTGTCTATTTCTGGGGTGCGTTACCCTGGAAAATAGGCCTGTAACTTAGGTATTGTCTTCAACCAATGTGTCTTTCTCCTCTGAGCTGGTGAGGAAATTATTTTCCTGTATAACATAAACCAATAATGACATGGTGTAAGTTGAGGCATCTTCATTAAAAACACATATATCTATGCTCATCCGATGAGAAGATACTTAAATCTAAAAACAAACATGAGTGGGGAGCCTAAGGATAGTCTGGTCAACATCAAAGGTGATCAACCTATTGTTTGAGGGATTAAGCACAACAATAGTCTTCAATAATGCCTTATGCTATGTAGGGAAACAATTAAGGAATTCTAAAGAAGACATAGCACATATAGCCTTAGCCAAATTTTAATAATGTCATAGTTTTGAGTAGCTTGGGTGTTCAGATTGTGTGTAATACTTTATAAAATTCATTTCTTAGGGAGAGGCATTGGATCTATTAGTGGATTCTCTATTTGAGGAGGGCCACTTTTTTAGAGGTGGAATTTTGCTTATTGAATGGTCCATTCTCAAGGGAATTGTAATTACAATCTCAATTCTAAACATTAACATCCTTGTGATAAATGTAGACGATGGAGTTGAATGTATTTCCCTTTCATAGGGAAGTTCTTTGATTACCCCCATGTCGGGTTATAAAGTGGCCAACAACCATTTTTTGTTTTTGCGGATGGAAAGGATTAAGGAGAGCAATAGTGTTGGAAAATTAAAAGTAGCAGCTATTTAATTTCAATTTTCCTTAACCTTAAATCTTGTTTGTGAACCCTATTATTCTTCTTGTGTTTCCTTATTAGATATTTTTCATCAAACAAATATCAAGAGAAAAATAATAAAGATAGTGGACACAAAAGTTAGGCTCCAAGCCAAGGAAAACCCCCTCCAAGGGGAAAACCTAGAAAATCTTCTCTTCTTATAGAATCTGCTTCAAATGAGACAACAAAGACCCAAACCCTAGACCAATCCCTCTTCCAAGTACCAATTCATCCCTTCATATTATCATAGCTTAATCCTGCGTCACCAGCTTCTAGCTGCAATTTTGAACCTGCAATTTCATCGTGCTATCTTCGTCCTGCAAATTCATCCTTGTAGCTATTGTAGAAACACTAATCTAGCTTCTTCAAAAGTCCTTCGTTGAGAAAGATAGATCCTCCCAAGGTTAACAAGGTCAAGACAAAATATTTTCTATTCTAGCAACTTGAAACTGCAACCTACTCTCCTACAATTTTGGTCCTCTTTGTAGCTACAGAAACCCTAGAAATTGACATGTGTGAGAGAGATAGAGCCCAAAAATAAGTTTATCCTTTTATTCTTGGATTCCTCTAGCCTTCTAGACCTTCACTCCTCCTTTCTTTCTTCTTCTTGCCTTATATCGAACCTTTTCTTAGTATATCGAACTTGTTGGTGAATGAGTTCCAAATGAGGTCAAATCTACTTCTTTATATAGCCTTTCCAAGGGGTCGAATACCCTCCTTTAGGCTGAATTAAGCAATAGGAGAATTTTGAGGTACAAAATGGGCCTCCTAAGGAAAATGTACAACCAAAATAAATTTTATAAGAACCAAAAGAATTTAGGATAATGATGTCAACCATGGGGATTCACCATTTTTTGAGTAAAAATATTAAAAATTAATAAAATAATAAAACTACTTTTCAACTCGTATTTTAACCTTATCTCCCTAAGGATTTACTCAAATTTCGAGCGACAGTACTCATTGGATGAAAAGTTTAATTCCACATCCAAGGAGTACCCATGTTGCATACTTTCGATGGACCTTGCTACATGAAAAAATGTGATTGCAATCACGTTTTTCATGTAATTCTCATTTTTTTTGTGTAGTAGGGTTCATAGAAAGTATGCAACATAGGCACACCTTTGATGAGTAATCAAATTTTGCATCCAAAGAGTGTTGAAGCTCGAAATTTGAGCAAACCCATAGGGAGATAAGTTGGAAATACAAGTTGAAAAATAGTTTTTTTCTTTTTTCCCTCTAAATTTGATGAAGTGAAATAATCTTATTTTATTATTTCCACTATTGTTTTATAATTTCCTTAGGAGTCCCATTTTAGAACTCAAAATTCCCCTAATTCTTCCAGGGCCGACTTGTACTTTGGAGGTTTCGAGAAATTTCTAGACTCAAAATAAATTCTTAAAATGCAAGATATATTTTTCCCGGGAGGGTCATATAAGCATGGTGTTGACTCTCTTAACTCATGACAATAAATCCTATGACCTAAAAAACCATAGAAGCTTGAATAAAATGCTTTTACCTAAATATCATCAATAAAGAGCATGAAATCCATACTTTAAAAATAATAACTTTTTATTTTCTTCTTTTGTTTGTTACATAAGATACATATTGAAATGAGTACAACAATAGTTATGAAGATTGAAACTAGTTACATTTCCAACACTCCCTCTTAACTAGGGATATATTCATAATTATACAACCAGTACAACATCATTCTCAAACTAAAGAGTTCTCATAAGAAGAGTTGAATTGATACACAAACTATAAGCGTCATCATTATGACCAACACTATCTTTGAGGCCTAACTAGACAAGAACATCTTCATTCAAGATAATTATGTTGGGAGGGTTTACATGTGATACCACACTACCTATACAGGGCACATACCCCATTCGGTTGTTGACAAGGTATATCATTTTAGGACTATTCTTATCTTGGATTTCCATTCCTGAATCCTCAAAGAATATCAGTCCTCTTCTACAAATCTCACCTTGGATACTTGTCCCATCCTCCAAGAGTGTCAGTACCTTTCCTTTCTTAGATGTTTTATCCTCAAGGAAGTCACATATTCTTATCCAATCCTCCATCATTCTCTTTCCATGACATTCACTTAGACTTACGACTATTATTCTTGGTCAAGTGCCTGACACATGAAGAAGAGAATGCACATGTGTTATCCGACATCACTCCCTCTCAGCTAGAAAGGATATCCCTATTCTCCTTTTGATTAGAGAATAGATCCTTGATCTGATACAAGGAATATCATTTTCTCCCTCTCAAAACTAGAGGAAATTCTAGACTTCCTTTCAATTTTAGAGGTCAACACCACAAGCCTTGAGGATCATCTTCATAAGAGTATCAAATACTTATTCTTCATAGCTACATGGATCTCTATTTTCTTCACATCTCTTGTATCGAGCTTACTTCTTTCTTAGATGTCATGGAGCCATCTTCACTCTTCAATATTGTGACAAGGTCTAGGTCATATCTCATGCTTATCACTTTGGACTTGTCATCATAGATGAAGGCATTATATTGAGCCTTTCCAAACTTCAAGCTAACCATAGCTTTTGCATGAAAGTGATATCCCTTGTTGACCTTCATGTTATCTCTTCGCACTACTACCTTTCAACCCCAAGATGAATATATCTTGACTTTCTAATTTCCAGGTATCCATTGTTGAGCTTGCCTCAAAATTATTCATATATTAATGCAATAATTTTCCAGGTAGTGAAATATGTTAACCAGATAACCAACCATAATTAAAATTGGAATTACTTCAACATGATGATCTTCTTGACCAATCAACATCCTCATGGTCTATCTCCATATAAATCTTCTTCCATGCATTAGAGATCCCAAGGATCGAACTTGATTACCAAGTTATAACTTTTCTTCCAGAGATTATAATGAATGTTAATCATTATTCTACATAATCTGGAGAAATTCTTAATTCTTTATTGTCCTTGATTAAGTCAAATTCATCGATTTATCACATAATCATATGAAGCATGTTACAATATTATGCACATATAAATCTCATCCAATAATTACTCTCAATATGCATTCATATGCTTCTTATTCCATCATCTAGCTATATGTATCATAGTAATCCTGCAATCTGACCCATTGCATTCGTTCATATGTTCAAAATTATTGTTTCCATACTGTATGGAATGTATACTTAACCTTTTCATAATGCTTCTTCTTTTAAACCTTCCAAAAATTATGGTCCTTACAAGATCATGATGATCCACCTAAACAAGATGATTGTCTCTAACATAATGTTAGATAATTCTTGGATGAATAACAATACGAAAAATGGTCTATCTATCTATCTTTAAAGACTAGATGATTTTTACAAAGTAGCATAACCAAGTAGACTCTAAGTATGATGTTATCACATGCTTCTCTCTATGTTTTTATACATAATCAAGTCTCTTCTAGAGTAAACAAAAATGCATACTATTCTAATGGAAATACCAATCTTCATAAAGAACCTAATAGATAGTGTGCCTTCTTTAATAGAAAATATCTTTCAAATCTTCTCTTTTTGACTTCTTCTTAGGTTCTCCCAGTTCCTCTTCTACATGAGCCTCACTTATTTCCTTTCTTTTGTTATTTTTCTATTTTGGATAGCCCCTTTTAAAGTTTCCATACTCATTGCACTTAAAACATTTAACCTTGGACATATCTTTCTTCTTCGATTTCCCAAATTTTCCCTTCTTTAGCTTCTTTATTCTAGCTATAAAGGCTTGAGAGTGTTCATCTAATCCAATGTCATCTTTTTCCTTGATCCTAGCTTTTTCCAAGATGAATTGAGCCCACAACTCATCAAAATTATTTGAGTCTTTCTTAGAGTAGATTCTTGTTGCAAAGCTGCTCCATTCTAGAGGGAATGGATTCAATACATAGATGGTCATTTCTGAATAAAAAATTATCTCTCTAAGCCCCTGCAAGTGATCCCTTAATTGACAGATCTTCATTAGAAAGGGTTCCATGTCGCCATCCTTTAATTTATTCATTCTATATAATTCATTGCTTAAATACATCTTTTTTCCTGATGTACTTACAAAGTACAAATTCAGTTGCTTGTCATACATAGCCTTTGAAGTTTTCAAATTTGCAACAAATGGAACAACAGGATCCTTAATGGATTCAATGATGATAATTTATGCCCCTGCTTCTCCTTTCTTGTACTTGGTTATTTCTTGAGTCTTGTCTTACCTAGGTTCAGTTTCACCAGTAACACATTCCATTACTTCATGTTCTGTAAGTGTTAGGTCAATCCTTTTCTTCCATGCTAGGAAATATGATTATCCAATGAGCTTATTTCTTTCCTTGCAGAAAGAACCCATATGGCCTGTAGATTTAGACATAGGGTAACCATATGATACTTACTTGATGATCAAGTTTCTTTCTTTTTCTGATGATGTCTCCAACTATCTTGAGGTTTCCAAGATCTTCAAAGTGACTTCAATGATGGCTTCAAAAGTAATGATATGAAAAATATTTTGATGCTTCCCTTAGGGAGGTCTACAATGAGCCTTCAACTATATCCTTTTCTTGAGAGAAAGAAACAACCTTCTTGTAGTCTTCCTCTCCAAGCTTTCTTCTTACGAGACCCTTCTTGTAGATCAATAAGTCTTCCTTTTCCCCTTAGCAAATCCTTCTTGTGTCCACAAGATGATCCTTCCAGTTGCCTTCTTGTTCACCTTAGCTTTGATACCATGTTGGAAAATGCAAAGTAGCATCTGTTTAATTTTATTTTTTCTTAACCTTAATACTTGTTTGTGAACTTTATTATTCTTCATGTGTTTCTGTATTAGATATTCTTCATCAAACATATATCAACAGAAAAATAATAAATATAGTGGACACAAAAGTTAGGCTCCAAGCTAGGGAAAAACCCCTCCAAGGGGAAAACCCATAAACTCTTCTCTTCTTATAGAATCTGCTTCAAATGAAACAACAAAGACCTAAAACCTAGACCAATTTCTCCCCCAAGTACCAAGTCAACCCTTCATATTATCATAGCTTAATCCTGCATCAACTAGCTTCTAGTTGATATTGCAACACCAAAATTTTTTCTTGAAATCTTCGTTCTACAACATCAGCCTTGTAACTACTACATAAAGCCTAATCCAGCTTCTTCAAGAGTCCTTCCTTGAGCAAGACAAATCCTCCCAAGGTTAATGAGGTTAGAATATTCTCTCTTCCAGCAATTTGATACTATAACTTGCTCTCTAACAAGTCAAACATGTAGTTTCAGCCTTCTTTGTAGTTGTAAAAACACTAAAAATTCACAAGGGTGGGAGAGATAGAGCCCAAAAGCATGTTTATCTTTTTATTTTTGGATTCCTCTAGCCTTCTAGAGCTTCACTCCTCCTTCATTGCTTCTTCTTGCCTTAAATCGAACATTTTCTTAGAAGATCAAACTTGTTAGTGAGTAAGTGCCAAATGAGGTTGAATTTGCTCCTTTATATAGCCTTTCCAAGGGGTTGAATTCCTTCCTTTAGGCTGAATTGAAGCTTCAAGGGCCGACTTGTACTTTGGAGGTTTCAAGGACTTTCTAGACTCAAAATAAATTATTTTACAAGATACATTTTTCTCATAAGGTTCTTATAAGCATGATGTTGACTCTCTTGAATCATGACAATAAATGTGATGACCTAACAAACACTGAAAGCATAAAGAACATGATTTTACCTAGAAGACCATCAATAAATAGCATGAAACCTATTCTTTAAAAATAACAACTTTTTCTTTTCTTATTTTGTTTGTTATATACAATACATATTGAAATTAGTACAACAACTATTATGAAGACCTAGACTTTTTACATTTCCAACAATTAGGTTGTAGAACATTTCATTGGGAAAAAAATCATTAGGAAGTAAACATGCACCAACATCAATACAAATTAATAATTACATGAAGATGTGACTTGATTTAATCACATATGTCCATAAATCACTCCCATCATACAAGATATTATTATTTCTTAACCAAGGGTTTAAGGCAACAAATTTGGCACATAAGTGTTGTAATGTTATATGTAAACTATATCCCCCACTATGACATCGTAATTTACATAAAATATGAGTATGAATCACTACTAGAAAATGTGTTAATTACTTGTCTTAAAGATTGTTTTAAGTTACATTGAAAATTTTAGAATGGTTAGGAAAATAGTATTCAAGTGATCAATGCTTGGAATTTTCTGAATCACTCCTTGCATAACATTTTGAAGGATTTTTGTAGATATTCATGGCCCATCATAATGATGTTAGAGACTTTTGGAAATAAATGGTTTCTAAGTTTTGAAATGCCTAATGTTGTCAGTGGACACTCCAACCATCATCAGGGACAATGAAGCTAAATTGTTCAAAATGATTGTTGTGGATTAAATATAAGGGGAAGGACCAAAATAGTCATTGAAGACGTTGATCAAAATCAAAACTATGTATGCCATAATAATAAGTAATGTAGATCCATTTTAATATTAGATATGTAAAGTGTAAAAAAACATCAAATCCCTTAAGAATGAAATGGTTTTCATCATTTAAGATGGAGTTAGACCAGGTGCAGACTCGCACAACTCAATAAAAATAAATGTGTGTGTGGTTTTGACTCTTATTAAGATATTTATATTTTAATTGTAACAATATTTCTATGTGAATATCACACACACACACACACACACACACATTTACTTTTATTCTTTTGGATCTCCTTTTATCTCTCCCCTTTACAAGAAAAAGGTCACATTACAAAATGAAAATTACATTCTTTAATTACTCATAAAATGTTACAAAGTAAAACAAGTATGGATGCATTATCCATTCACAAGAGTATAAGTGCATATTATACTTACAAGATTAAAATTCTATAAACAATGTACAATTCATTTCTTTAGCTTTAAAAAATAATCTTCATTCCTCATTCTTTCTCTTTTGCTTACCCCTAACCCTCTAGGTTATTTCCATCCCTTACAATAAGGAATCATAATAAATATACTTTGAGTCCAAACAACGAATTTCATAATTTTAGAAGGATCTAACTCTTTTTCTAAATTTGAGACATAAGTTTTTTGACGTCTTTTTGTTCCAACTAGAGGGGATTGATCTTCCTCAATGTGGAAATCCTTGTATCAATGTTTCTCTATATACATTAAATATCTCACTTATTCTTTTGTTATCTAGACCTATGTGATTTTGAGTTGGAAATCTTCATAGAAGGAGTGCCTTAATAATACACTCTATGGTTAAGTATCATATGCCCTGTGGGCATATTAAATATATCTTTTATATATAGATGTGTTTTTATTTTTTCATTTGTATCTACATTTTGCTAACTTACAATATTACTGTTAGACACATACATGACAGAAACAACAAATGAATGATAAGCATGAGAGTGTATCTATTATTAACAAATGATATACATTTATAATACATTCATATGACCTTTGGTTTTGTATTCCAAGGTCTATTGGACTTCCTTAGACTATTCAGCTTCCACACCAACCCTTGGAGGATTAGGTGTCCAAAATTCTCACCCTTAATCCGAAGGGTTATGTATGAGTCCAAGAAGAGAGTTGTAATACAAAACATGCAAAAATGCATGGCAGCACTAGGCTGAATGTGCTTTCTGAATTGTTGGTATAAGGGAGGTGGTTTAAGGATGACCACTAACACTCGAATGCTTAGTGCAGTTCCCAGAACTCTTCCGAGTTTGGCATGAAGCTAAGGTCTTTTACTAGAGGAAGTGTTCCTAATGTTTTGAAGATGGAAACCTTCAACCAATAAGGGGAGGTATCACCTCACGTAAAAGGGAGAAACTCAGCCTGAAAGGGAGGTCTCAACCTGTGATGGTTTAAGGATGACCAACAACTCTGGAATTCTTAATGCAATTCCTGGAACTCTTCCAAAACTAGCAAGGAGCTGAAGTCTTCTGCTAGAGGAAGTGTCCCCAATTCTTTGAAGAGGTATCACCGACTGAAGGCATGCTCAGTGGCATCTTTGTCTCTGGCTACAACTCTAAATCTGGTATGGCAGGTTTTGGCTCAGGCTCGCTTGATGTGGCTTTGAATCTTGTAGATGACCATCACTTCCCCCCTTGTTAGATACAAGGTGAGATGATGGAGAAAACTCAACTCCAAGACTGTTCAATACTCTAGAAAAAGTTCAGACATATGATTGTAATATCTTCTTGGCTATTGATGCCCATTGCCAAGAAGATATCCATCCAAGATGAATCTTTTTTCTTGCAGGAAGCTTGTTTTTGAAGCATCTGTTTGAAGAATGACTGGTTTTATGACAATGCTTACATGGGTGAAGATCAAAACAATGATCTTTCATATTGCCAACTTGGTCACAGTGTTGGAATTTTACAATCTGTTGTTGTTGTTGTGGAAGAGGGGCAGAATCTGAAACAATTGAAGGTGAACTACCATGAAGGAATCTAGCACTCTGAAACTAAATGGGCTTTGAGTAATCTAGAATATGAAAGGAAACCTCCTTATCATATCCAAGACTTGTTATGTGCTTTTTGTGGACAAGCTCTTCCCAAGGTCTGATGATGGGCTTGGGAAGTACAAACTAAACTTTTGTATCTACATGTACAACTATTGCTTCATTGGGTACTAAATCTTAATGAACTTAAACAATATTGAATTGTTGTTGATGGGTGGTTGTCTCAATTTTCTGAACAAAAACAGGTTCAGAATGATGTCTATTTTGATGTAGTTCTTCTTGTTGTAGCTGTGATTCAAGCTGTAAAAAATCAATTTTTTATTGTACATTTTACAAGAAAATTTGAATGTTAAAAAGAGTTTCCTTACTGACTTTTACCATCCCATCAATAATGAAATAGATTAGAATATTCAATAACTGTAATGCATCATCAATTTTCTCCATTTCATGACAATGTTGCACAGTGTTAGGTCCTTATAATATTAGTGATTCCCCCATTACTATTGTTGTAATATCCCTTATTATTATTTTTGTGCCCCTATTGTCCCCATATTTTTATTATTGTGCCCCATAGAATCCCTCTATTGTTATTTTTATGCCTTTATATTATTATTGTTAGGTCGGCTTGGTTATATTGTGACCCCTTAGAATCTTATATATAGAAAGGAGGTTTTTTCATTTGAATCATCTAAGAATTGTTCATTTGTGTAATGTAAAGGAGGTTGCCCCCTCGAAGAGGCTTATTTCTAAGGCGTTGATCTATCTTTTCTATCTTTTTGCGAGCTGGCTTCATAACATTTGGTATTAGAGATTTGGATTCTAGGGTTTCGCTGCTCCAAACAGGTCATTGTGGCATTATCGCTATAACTTTAATTCTGTGATGTTTCAGAAGCTACAAAAAAACCAATTTGATCCGAAATCATTCAGAACTTCGGGTCTGAATTTCAGAGATTTTCTCGCTATATTTGTGGAGATATGATCTGAGGAAGTTAGGGTTTTTTTAGACTCCCGAATTACATTCCAAATAGGTGACCTGGGGAAAATCGCCATAACTTTTGCTTTGAGCATCAGATTGAAATTTTGTAAGAAGTACTAAGGTTGAAACAGTGACACATGGAAAATCATAAAAGTTCGCTCTACTGAACTAGTCTATAATCAGGTCACCGTGGGAGATTTGGCATAACTCTTCCTTGGAGAATCCAATCTTGATCAGACTTGCGCGGTTAAAAAGAGGACTCAAAGGGCTACCGCAGAATGATATTTCAGATATTCTAGATCTGCACTTACAGAGATACAACAGATTCAATATTGAGCTATTACAAAGTAAAAAAAACCTGTGTAGTTTTGTTTTTTATTTTGTATAAGATTGGTTTGAAAAATTAGTTTGAAGGAATTCAAAGACAATAGTGAAGAATTATTAGCATTAATTAATGCCCCAAAGAAAGAAAATGGAAACACCTAGTAAGAAACCTAAAAGCTCTAGCATGACTCATGAAGAAGAGGAAGAAATGCAACATGATATATCAAAATTATAAGACCAAGTACAAGAAATTTCACTCTCACTAAAGGTAAATGAAGCCAAGATGAATTGCGTGGAAGCTAATATGAATGGCATGCAAGTTAAGATGAATGGCATGGACACTAAGATGGAAGCTAAGATGAATGGCATGGACGCTAAGATGGAAGCTAAGATCAATGGCATGGATGCTAAGATGAATGGCACGGACGATAAGATGGAAGAATTGAAGATAAATTTGAATAAGTTGCTACAAGAAATGGTCACTAATGGCGGAAGGGTAGTAAAGGAAATTCAAGATGAGAACAAAATAAATGTGAATCATGATTTCATAGACTCTAATGTTGGATTGAAGACCCACCATGTTCCAAAAATTGATATGAGGAAGTTTGATGGCAAGGATCCTGGAACATGGATACTACAGATGGAGCAATTTTTCGATCTCCATAATGTACAAAACACAAAAAAGGTACGTATTGCAACTTTATATTTGGAACAAAATCATTTTTTATGGTATTGATGGCTTTTTTCTCGTAAAGAAATTGTCACTTGGGCATTTTTTTACGGAAAAATGATAGCACATTATGAGGATACAAAAAAAACACCTTTTTTAGCCAATTGATAAATCTCAAACAAAAGGGTTCAATGATGGGGCACATTGAGGACTTCCAAAAGTTGAACATAAGGGTAAAGTATGTTCCAGAGGAGCATAGGATTGATGTGTTCATAGGGACTTTAAAGGATAATATCCAACATGAGGTTCACCTTTGGGAACCAGATTCATTAGAGAAGGCATTCAGGTTAGCAAGAAAAATGGAAAGCAAAATTATGGCAACCAAGAAGCCTGCCACTTACAAATATAAAGATGTAAGTGTTGTGGTCCCTAGCCTTCCACAACCTAAAAGGTTGACACCACAACAATTGGAAGAAAAAAGAGCAAATGGGCTTTGTTACAATTGTGATAGCAAATACACTAAAGGTCATAAGTGTGCTGAGAAGAAATTATTCTACATAGATTGTGAAGAGGAGGAACAAAAGGAATAAGAAATGTCAAAAGAAGAGGATATAGTTCAGGAACAAACCCTAGATAAAGAAGAAATGAATCCGACCATATCTTGTAATGCAATGGCTGGAATTACCACTCCTAAAACTATCAAGATAGAAGGACGTATCAAGAAGAAAAAGGTAATAGTGTTGATTGATTCGGGAAGTACCCATAATTTTATTCATTGTAAGATAGCAAAGGAATTGAATTGCTTCCTATATTCAGCACTAGAGTGTCAAGTGATGGTTGCAAGTGGAGGAACCATAAATTGCTCTAGAAAGTGCCATAATATCAAGCTATCCATGGGAGAATATGTATTGAATAGCCCAATGCTTTCCATTCCAATGGGTGGTGTTGATGTTGTACTAGGAGTCCAATGGCTACAACCCATGGGTACAATAGCTTTTAATTTTCAAGAACTTTTCATGAAATTTTGTGCAGAAGGAAAGGAAGTTGAATTAAGGGGTACTGCAGGGAAACCAGGAAAGATAATCAACTCTAACGGTATGACAATGCTTCTAAAGAAGGAACAACGAGGTGTAATTGCACAATTATGTTCGCTAGAGGTTCCCACATCGAAATCATCTATTTCTCCAGATCTCCAAAATGTCTTGGACAATCATTCCAAGGTATTTGAGACTCCCAAAGGTCTCCCACCTATTCATGATCATGATCATGCTATTCATTTGATTCCAGGAAGTGTTCCTCCAAACATTAGGCCGTACAGATATCCCTATGCCCAAAAGAGTGAAATTGAACGTATGGTTGCAGAAATTCTAGACGCTGGTATAATTCAATCTAGTCAAAGTTCTTTCTCTGCTCCAGTAGTATTTGTGCACAAGAAGGATGGATCATGGCGCATGTGTCCAGATTATAGGGAGCTCAATAAGCTCACTATTAAAGATAAATTTCCCATTCCTGTAATTGATGAATTATTGGATGAATTGCATGGATCAATTTATTTCACCAAGTTGGATCTTCGTTCAGGATATCATCAAATCAGAATGAAGACTAAAGACATTCCCAAAATAGCATTTAGAACTCATGAGGGTCATTATGAATTTTTGGTCATGCCTTTTGGCCTTACCAATGCACCTTCTACATTTCAAGGTTTGATGAATTCCATTTTCAAACCCTTCCTTACAATATTTGTGTTAGTATTTTTTGATGATATACTAATCTACAGAAAGTCTTGGAAGGATCATGTTGAACATGTTGACAGGGTGCTCAAACTATTGGAGGAGAAACAATTATATCCAAAAAGCTCCAAATGTTTCTTTGGAGTACAAGAGGTGGAATATGTGGGTCATATTGTATCTCATGAAGGTGTTAAGGTAGACCCTAACAAAATTAAAGCCATTATGGAATGGAAAATCCCCACATCCATAAAGCATCTGCAAGGATTTCTCGGGTTGACAGGGTATTATCACAAGTTTGTTAAGAATTATTGGAGAATAGCAGCACCTCTAACAACATTATTGAAGAAAGATGCATTTTCATGGACTCCAGAATCAACAAAGGCCTTCGAACATATTAAAGAGGCAATGTCCCAGGCACCGGTCTTAGCTACGCTGGATTTCACAAAAACCTTTATTGTGGAATGTGATGCTTCAGGAAATGGAATTGGTGTTGTTTTAATGCAAGATGAAAGACCCATTGCTTTCGAAAGTCATCCAATCAAGGGAAATTATTTACACAAAGCTATTTATGAGAAGGAAATGTTAGCAATACTACATGCACTCAAGAAATGGTGACCCTACCTAATGGGAAGACACTTCAAGTTAAAAACGGATCATGATAGCCTTAAATACTTTTTAGAACAAATATTATCCTCTGAAGAGCAACAAAAATGGGTCACAAAGATGTTGGGTTATGACTTTGAAATCATCTACAAAAAAGGGAAGCAAAATGTTGTGGCAAATGCACTCTCAAGAAAGGATGATGAGGTGGAAGCATTGTTGTGTGCCATTTCTATTATCCAACTAGAATGGATAAAAAAATCAAGGGAGGAATGGAAGAATGACGAAGAAGTGTGGGCACTCATTCGAAAGTTACAACAAGATTCCAGTACATCTGATACATTTAGCTGGAAAAATGATTCATTATGGTACAAAGATCACTTATACCTATGTAAGAATTCCCAACTCAAACAAAAGATTTTTATGGAATTGCACACTTCTCCCTTAGGAGGGCACTCAGGATTTTTAAAAACTTACCACAGGGTTAAGAAGGAATTTTTTTGGGATGGCCTTAAATCGGACATTCAAAAGTTTCTGGTGGAATGTTTGGTTTTCCAACAAAATAATGTTGAAACAATCAAGACCCAAGTCTATTACAACCTTTATCCATTCCAAGCCAACGTTGGGAGGAGGTTTCAATGGATTTTATCACAGGTTTACCCAAGTCTGAAGGAAAAAGTGTCATCATGGTGGTAGTTTACAGACTTACCAAGTATGCACACTTTTGTGCATTATCAGATCCATTTAAATCCAGTACAGTTTCTACTACATTTATGGAAACAATTCAAAAGCTACATGGAAACCCAAAGATTATTGTAAGTGACAGAGATCCCATTTTCACTGGAAATTTTTGGACAGAATTATTTTCTTTTCTTGCTACTCAGTTAGCTCATAGCTCATGTTATCATCCTCAATCTGATGGGAAAACTGAGATAGTAAACAAATGTTTGGAAAGATATCTTCGTTGCTTTGTATCTGATAAACAGACACAATGGGTCAAATGGTTGCCTCTGTCTGAATGGTGGTATAACACGTCCTTCCATACTGCAGCAAAAATGACCCCATTTATGGCACTTTATGGATATCATCCACCATCCATGACATCATATTTAAGAGAAAATTCTAAGGTTCAAGCAGTGGAACATCACATCGAGCATCAACAACAAGTCCTCCAACTCTTAAAGGATAACCTCACATTGGCACAAAATAGAATGAAACAACAGGCAGATCAACAAATAAGTTTTGATGTAGGTGACTGGGTATTCCTACGACTACAACCATATAAACAAATGTCCCTCAAGCAAGCTAAGAAGGATAATAAATTATCACCAAAGTATTATGGTCCGTACAAGGTGTTGCAAAAGATTGGTACTATGGCATACAAATTGGAGCTTCCTGCAGCTTCTCGAGTGCACCCAGTTTTCCATGTTTCATGTTTAAAGAAGGTTATAGGCAACAAGCTCCTAGTTCAAACAATATTTCCAGAACTTGACGAGGAAGGAAAAATTATATTGGAACCAGAAGCAGTCACAGAAACAAGAACTCGACAGCTACGAAATCGATCAATTTCAAAATATCTCATCAAGTGGAAGAACTTATCCGCTGAAGATTCTACATGGGAGGATGAGAATTTTATACAAAAGCATCCATAACTACTCAAGCATTGAGGACAACACTTTTATTAAAGAGAGGGGCATGTTAGGTCCTTATAATATTAGTGATTCCCCCATTACTATTGTCGTTATATCCCTTACTATTATTGTTGTGCCCCTATTGTCCCCATATTTTTATTATTGTGCCCTATAGAATCCCTCTATTGTTATTTTGTGCCTTTATATTATTATTGTTAAGTTGTCTTGGTTAGATTGTGATCCCTTAGACTCCTATATATAGAAAGGAGGTTTTATCATTTGAATCATCTAAGAGTTTTTCATTTGTGTAATGTAAAGGAGGTTGCACCCTCGAAGAGGCTTATTTCTAAGGCGTTGATCTATCTTTTCTATCTTTTTGTGAGCTGGTTTCATAACACACGAATATCTCACACAATGCCAAATAGCCCAACTTTAAAGAATATAAACAACCCCCAATGCTTACGAACATTGAACTCTGTCATTCCCAAAAGTCCTCCAGCATATTCACTTTCAAAGAAGAAATGATGGCTATCAAACCTTCAAAAACTATCGCATCATGCCATGGATAGGACTTGAATGCTCATATATATATAAATGCTTTGACTAAGGTACAAACCAATATTCTTTGAACTTGCCACTTTCTTCAAAGAAAAAAATATACTCTTAATACTCATATAAATAGGACAATCATTGGAGATCTAGGCCTTCATGAAACTTCTGACTACTTTTGGAATAGTAGCTTTGAGATGGCACATAATGCAGCATGTGCTCTCATTAAGAAAAGATGGGGATGCAATGAAAACCTATAACAATATTCTAAAACATAAGCTAGCTGATGCTCCATCAATTGCAGTTGCAACAAATAATCTCATCGCACTGAAGGGTGCCAAGGATGTGTTTGATGGATTGAAGAAGTTTGAAAAATTAATTGAAAAGATTGGTGGAGTTCAAGGATTACAGCTTGCAGATAGCCTTGAGTATAAGCTTTCTACTAGATAAAAGGAAGCAATTTATTGTAATCGTGCACTGTTGTTACTAAATGCAAACAAGTTAGATTAGGCTTGGGAACTTGTATTGACCCTTCTCAGCATGTTCCCAGATAGCGTGACACCGACTTTACTTCAAGCATCATTGTTAATAAAAGAGAACAAATCTAATCAAGCAATAGAGAGATTGCAGGGGGATCTCTCAAGTGTCTGAGGGGCGTAATCGCATTGGGCTTATTGTTCATTAGGTGGTCTACAAATTGAACCTTCCTCTCAGTTGAGGGGCGGCATAAGTCTGCTAGTTTTAAGGTGTCTTAGGAAATAACAAAGATAATATGGGTGAAGGTATCCACACTAATGGGATTGCAAATGGGAAGGTTGCAGTGAGCACTTCAACAGTTTTATCTCAAATTTATGAGTTCTATTATGCACTCGGCAGAAACAAACCAATCCAGAGTATTTTAATTGCCAACAATGGCATGGCAACAATCAAATTTATGCGGAGTGTGAGAGCATGGGCTTATGAAAAATTTGGGACTGAAAAGGATATTTTACTGGTGGTTATGGCCACACTTGAAGATATGAGGATAAATGCTGAGCACATACGAATTTTTGATCAGTTTGAAGAAGTGCCAGGAGGTACCAATAATAACAAATATGCAAATGTTCAACTCATTACAGAGATAGCATAAGAAACTTTAGGAAAAAATATGGAAAAGTATCCAATGAAATCAACACTGGCTCTTCTTTTACGTGCCCAAGTTGCCGCAGCTGCGAGTCATTATTAGGTTGCTATCGAATTTTTGGAGTGCATAACTGAAATAAAACACCGACTTGGAACTATTTCTACATTACTACTAGAGAAGGTAGGTGATATTGACAGGGCAAAGGCTGTCTTTGATGCTGCTATAGAGTGGTGGAGCAGAATGCTCTTGGGACTCAAATGCATGTGTGTGAAGATATGTGGATTCAAACTCAATAGTTGTAAAACATTTTGTCATTACTATTTGCCACGATTATAATACCCATCTCCAAAATGACACTTAGATGCTTTCTACAACAGAGAATGCTTTTGGCTGGAGACAAATCACCATACAATGCAACTTTTGACAATGCCAAGCATTAAGTTGCAACCAATCTAGTGGAGGAATTAATTGTACAAGAATTTTTATTACTCGGTCTTACTGTAATCAGGAAACCTAAATTTGCAATAAAATCACCTCATCATCAAGATACGAAGAGATATGCAACAAATCCTTTTACCATTTTCGATCTTCCGCAAAAGTCTCATGAGATATCAGAATTTTGACAACAAATGAGGACTCCAACTATTACTCTTCCATCCAATCAGTGCTCTGATGACTTTATACACTACAACTTTCATGTATTATTTTAGAAGCCCAAGCTGGGGTGATGAAGAGCAGTTGTGGTGAAGATAGATAAAGAAATATGAGGCCTTGCAATTTGCTTAATACGCTCGGAATTATGATGCGTCATGCATGAAATATGTTGTTGCTCATCACGATAAATAATAGTTTGGCCATGTGCTTCATAAGATGTTAACCCCACATGAAACCCTAACTAAGCTGCCCAAAACTGTGCAATTCAACACTCAATCCACAAAATGAAGGCCATAAAATAATGTAGTGAATGCATAGAGAATTAGGTAAAAAACTAGTTGGGTAGGTCTGACCAGCTTGGAAATGATGCAACGAGAAATACTGTCGTGGAGGAAGAGTAATAAACACATACTGCTGTGAGAGCGAATAAGGAGGAACGATTCTGCAGGGGTTGGTAGAGCTGTAACAATTAGTAGAACATAAGAAAAGGAGTTACAACTGAAAAATAAATACCTTTGGTAAAGTGCTCAGGTGTAGAGTCCACACGGGTGCGTTTTTGCTATTTGAGATAGTGGATAGAGAACCTAGCACAAATCTAGCTGAGAGAGGTCAGCTGAATAGTGTGCAGCATGAAATAGGCATGCACATAATAATGACAGTTCTATCCACATGAATGCAGAACTAAAATGCATAGAGAGGCCACAACACAAGTGGCTTAAATTGGAGCAGGGCAGGAGTACGCCCGCTTTGATAACATGTTAGACACATACATGGCAGAAACAACAGATGAATGATTAGCATGAGAGTGTATCTTTTATTAACAAATGATATACATTTATAGTACATTCATATGACCTATGGTTTCGTATTCCAAGGTCTCTTGGAATTCCTTAGACTATTCAGCTTCCACACCAACCCTTAGAGGATTAGGTGTCCAACAATTACTAATATCATTTGTTATAGGTATTATATATATTTCTAAAACCTATATAAATATAGAACTAGCACAATTAGATTCAACAATATTTCTATATAAATACTATATATATTTCTATATAAATACTATATTTATATTTATTTTTATTTTACATCTCGCTTTTATCTCCTTATATAAAGTCTCTCTCTTTCTTTCTTCCTTCTCTCTCATATATATATATATATATATATATATATATATATATATTCTTACCTCTTTTAGATAAATAATCATTATTATTTATTAATAAGCAACACATGCACACACATATGTTTCTCAAAAATAATATATGATGATTTAAATATTATATATATATAACAAGATCTTAATTATCATTATTATTTATTAATAAGCAACACATACACATATATTTCTCAAAAATAATATATGATAATTTAAATATTATATATAACAAGATCTTTATCATATTGATTAAATATACTAAATCATTTTCTTGAAAAAATAAAATACATCGTTAACATAATAAACACACAATGTATACATAAAATATCTGTGTGGAAAATATAATTATAAAATTATACCTATAACTTAATCTTTTCTTCTCAAACTAAAATATAACATACATAAAAATTGTATTATATACAGTACAACACATTATATATTATATACAGTACAACACATTATATCATGTGATACTTGTTACAATGTTATTCTAATGCAACATCTCACAATTTTCCTCTGCTCAACTATGAAACAAAAATTCATTACCATAAAAACAAATCATTATTTCCTTTCCTTACCACTCAATTTTTAAACTGTGATTTAATAATTTTGCATGCCTTAATCTTAATTAAGATATTAAAAATATGATTTTAGACTTTTTATAATCTTCTTCCTGCTACACAATCATTCCACGTGTTACTAATTGAAATTAACATAAAATCTACTTGACATAACACTTGCAATGCTCAAAGCATTGATTAACTAGGCAAAGAAATTATTTCCTCATAGAAACTTTAACTTAAATTCTTTTTAAACCAAATATATATATATATATATATATATATATATATATATATATTCAACAATTAGAAACCTTTTCCCCTCAAAAATGATTGTAAGTCCAAAAGAGACACTACAATTTTTACGCTTCCACATCACTAAAAGACAAAATTTACCCCTGAGATGGGCTCGACCAGACCATTGTATTCTTATTTTGGTAACTAAAATAATGCTGGTTTGAAGTTTCCTTGAATCATGGGAGTTCAATTAAAGTAGAGGAGGGATATTGGTTTAAGTCTAAATCTTTAATACTTTATTGTTTAGGTTTTTAATGTGGTCGAGTGTTTATATTGTAAATAATGTTATTTTTTTAATAATTATAAAATGAATGCGAACTAAAAATATTAGTGTATAAAAGGAAGTAAAATATATTTTGTATTTATTAATCGAATTTTATCAAATAGGTAAAAAAAATGATTTTTTTTTATTAATAATTTATAGAGCTATATATTGAATTCATATTTTCATAAATCAAGAAGTAATTAGTAATCAAAAACCAAAGTTATAATTTTTTAATACACAAACAAAATTATCATATATTTAGATAGCTTGTTATGTATTTTGGAAGGTTTTTTAGTTTATTTTTCTGTCTAATTTATTTAGAATTGGTGAAAAATGTGATGGAATCACAAATTTGAATTGTAAATTCTTTACCATCTAAATAAATTTTTAACTTTTTTTCAAAGTGCTAAATCCAGATATACTATCAAAAACCAATTTTAGACGAGTAAAATCAAAATTTATATTAAAAAAATCATCAAATTGAAGCTAAAAACTCCAGAATCTATAATCTATATAATGTTTAGAAAACGGCCATTCAAAATTTCGTGGATAAGATCAGTCAACATTGCAAAGCATAAGTTGACTCCTCTATTATTAGAATTATTACGGCGTTTATTCAAATTGTTCAAATGATCTAGCCGCTCAAAATTTTATTCAAATTGTTCAAATGATCTGGCCGCTCAAAACTTCTGACGATCCTGAAATATTTTCTTTGTTAAATCGTCACTTACCAACGCTTAGTACGAGGTTATTCTCATAATGTCAGTTTTCTGCGTTAAAAGCCTCGGTTTCCTAATGTTACTCATTTGATAAAAGCAGTTCATCTTGCATTGTCGACAAAGGTGATTGTTCCGCCATAGACCAACAGTCCACCAGGTGATTCAGGAGTAATTGAGGCACATCTCAACTTCAAAGAGTTTTTACACAAATTTTCCGCTTTGGGTCGCTTCACGGATTTTCTATCGCGCCAGCAAGGATTTCGTCTGGTATTTTCTTCTCTAGAATTTTGTTTGGCCGTGATGGGGGACAGCAACGCATCCACGAACACACGTCAAGAGACGTTATATTGAGGCCCGCAGACTGATATGGTTGTGCATTATCTTCTGTTGTTGCGCGTATGCCGACTTTTAGGGTTCCTGTGGCTAGCGATTTGACAGTGTCAATATTCTGCAACAGAGTACGGAAGAGTAATGGTGCAAATGGACCAAATTGGGCGTAACTTTCTGACAGTGATATTCCATTTTGAAAATTGATTTGAACGTCCATCTTGGAGCACCATATATATTCAATCCAAAGACTTGAAAGGTTGCCATCCGATGGTGAAATATGAGTATGACCAAAAAGTTGCACTCAAAAGGACAATGACAAAGTTTTCGGACATGGAAATCCAGTTGGACCATGAACGAACAGTCACAAAGCTTTTGGAAGATGGTAATCCTGTGGGGCCATGAGCGAGAGCGAAAGCATGAGGGTAATTTTTATTTTATGTTTTCTAAATACATTAAAAAAATGGTCCTGCTCATAACCACATTTTAGGGTTTGGTGGACTATCTTTCATCTTTATATTTTTTTTTAGGTTTAATAGTTACAATATTTAACTATTATAATTGTGAAATGGTTTTCACTTATCACAACCATTCATTACATTAAATGTATTACAAATCTTTAAATTTGTTTTTTTAAGATTATCATAAACCATTCAATATGGACAAACTTAATTACATCCATCATAGACACTCAAATATATTTAGTTAGCATAAAATTTCACTTGAAACTAATCTAACCTTATTACATGAGCTTTCTCAATAAGTTTCCCTGGCAAGCCCATGAAAAAATGTAAAGTAAATGTGAGTACAAAATCACATATTCAAATCTTGATTTCTTACCCATGGTTATGTGTTGGTGGTGGTGCAATTCACCTAAGGGCTATAATATTACTACTTGGAATAGTAGCAGTGTCATGCTACTACAAGACTAAAACAAACATGCTAATAAAAAATTGGCCCAACTAATTCCTCTAGACATATAAAATAATAAAATTAAAAATTAAATCCCGATTAAATGTATATGACCATGACTATCTTCTTTTCACAACCAAAAGCACTATCAAGGAGGATTATCAATCTTCATAGTGATTTTATTTTCACTTTAGTTTTGCATCTCGATTATTGAACACTTGTCATTTTTTTGCTTCCTTCTTGCTCATTCATTTTCTTACTTTATTATTCATTCTCATTACTACGTGTCAATCTCTTTGTTGCTTCATTCTTACCTACCCTTGTAGGTTTTATCTTCAGTATGCGCTTGCCATTTTCTTCTTCTATTCATGTTTAAGTGTTCATCTTCTTTAACTTTCTTTCACCATCATTTTGTATCTTCTATCATTCTTTATCTTATTCTTTTCATTTCTTTTGTCATTTTGGTGTTTACTTCTTATGTTGTCATTTTCTCTTGTACTTGTATGAAAATTATGTTTGTTGTAAAAGGGACATCTCCAGCTAGCAATACATCTATGATCTCTGATTGAAAAACTTAATTGATGCACCATGGTTTTATTTACTCTCACTACAATTTTACAATGCTTTTTTTTACATAACTAGGATCTTTTGACCGATATTCTAACATCAATATATTTTTATAATAAATGTATGATCAAATCTTATAATCAATTTTGACTTGATTTCATCTCCTTATATCAATAACCGTCTTTAGGCTTTCAACTTAGGATGATTTTATAATTTCTGTTCAATCTAAAATACCTTAATATTTAGACTCCAACCTTTAATTTCAAGATTTTTAACCTTTGATTTCAATGCACTTTCTCTAAGACCTATTAAGAAATTAAACCTCACAATTCTATTCAATAAGAATATTAAATGAAATACAAACCCCTTTTGAATTATCCCAAACCAAAATGAAGTTATTTGAAAACCATGTATCTAACTTATCTTTCACTATACTTACCCATCAATTAGAGAAGCCTTTTTACGCTATCCTTATGACTCAAAATTTTATTTAACATCCCATTCAATCTTCAACATAATAGTTTTTATTTGTGCAAGCAACAAAATTCGAAATGCAAAAACAATATAGCCATCCTTCTTTAATATTGAGTTTCACTTCACAATGGTCCTTGGAAATTTTCTTCCAATGGTCACCTCCTCTTCTTACTTTTGTGGCTTTTAGGTATGTTTACTTTCATTGTTAATCTTCTTTGAGTGTAGAGCTTCTTTGATTGTGGAGCTTCTTTAATGGTTGGTGTTATTGGAATAGGGTATTCAGCTTCTTGTAATGCATCTAGCTTAGATAAAAATTCATAAAAATTCTCCATAAATCGACAAACCAATTTTCAATTTTCAATGGATAGATGTTGGGATAAAGCATTCTTTTGACCTACACCAATTAATCAAGAATTTGTTAATTTTCAAGAATTCAACAATGACTTAAAAATTGAGAGAACCAATTGAAATTCTTAGTGAGATTAACTTTAAGGCACCCTCACATTGTGCCGAATCATGCAATTGTAAATATTGTATGTGGCGATTTCACTATAGAATTGGAAAACCATCAAAATTTCATTAATAAAATCTCACTAATTAAAAAGTCAATTGGAAAAATGAGCAGAGTGTAATAGTGTACTTTCCAAATTGTTATCTTGAAAAAAAAATAGTTTTTACATTGAGAAAAAACATACTTTTCACTTCATTTTTAAATTTTAGATCATTTATTTCAACAATGCTTCATCCTTTAAATTTATTTTTCTACTCAAACAATACTTTATCCTTTAAATTTATTTTTCTAATCAATCTTGAAAAATATTTGAGACATCTCTAAAAACAAAATATCTTTCCAACACTGTATTTTGGGTAACTTAACCTATTTTAATTTACTTAAATATTCAACTTTGTTAAAGATTAATGTAGTATAAATTAATATGATCCCTACGTAAGTTAAGACCTATCCCTTAGTCACAATTTCTTAAACAACCTACTCGTTTCAAAAGTCACAAATGGTCTAACCAAAGAACTCTTATTTTGAACTTATCAAACGAACTAATCAGTGAAATAGATACTGCTTACTAGCAAATGATTACAGTGTACTCCGCAACCGAAGACATTATTCTTTTAATAGGAAACAAAGGCATCACCATCAATATCAAGGGGATGTTCAAAATTTCAAGATCAATCAACGTTGCAACAAATAAATTGACCTGTTTGTTATTAGAATGGTTACGTCGTTTATTCAAAATTTTCATATGCTCTGGCCGCTCAGAACTTCTGGCCAACCTGAATATTTTCTTAGTTACCGACGCTTCGTACGAAAGCTATTTTAATAATGTCACTGTGCTGCGTTAAAAGCTTTGGCTTCCCAATACTACTCATTTGATGGAGAGCAGTTTATCTTGCATCGTCGCCCATGGTAATTGTTCCGCCTAGGGTTCGAATTCCAAAACAGACTTTACATTTGGATCCCTCTTCACAGTTTTAAGGAAAGATTTTCACTGTTTTGCAAAAAAAAGTTATCTGTATTTGATGGGCAAATCACCCTGTGACCGTCAAATTCTATCCCCTGTCACGTGCAATTTGCCCGTCATGGAACTTTGGCCATAGAAAAATAGTCGAGTAGGTGATTCAGAAGTAATTGAGGCGCATCTCAAGTTCAAACAGCTTTTACGCAAATTTTCCGCTTTGGGTCATTTCGGGGATTTTCTGTCGTGCCAGCGAGGATTTTCTGTGGCATTTTCTTGTCTGGAATTATGTTTGGCCAAGATGGGTGACAGCAACGCATCCACAAACGCGCTTCAGCGAAAGTTCTATTGAGGCCCACAGACTGATATGTTTGTACCTTAACTTTTGTGGTTGCGTGTATGGCGACTTTGAAGGTTCCTGTGAGAAGCGATTTGACAGTGGATTTACAGTCGATGTTCTGCAACATAGGACGGAAGAGTGCCAGTGCACTGGGCATATCGTTGTGGCAGTGACATTCTGTTTCGAAAATGGATTTGAACGTGCATCTTGGAGCACCGCACCACATATATTCAATCCAAAGATTATGTGAAAGGTTTCCATGCTTTTTGACGATGGTAATCCTGTGGGGCCCATGAGCGAAAAGTTTGAGGGAATACAGTACATAACGACAATTTCCTTCTAATCGATCTGAAGATTATGATGCAGTCGTGTGATCACCGAGAATCGAGCAGATGCTCTTGGATTACAATTCAGCAGCAATTATATTCAACAAATCGGGAATTTACGTTAGATTAAATATAAAAAGAGAAATTTCCATTCAATCAAACTTTATTATGTTGTTTTGTACGGAAACCCTTATCCCGATTGCAGGTTCACTTAACATACTTACGTGGCTGTTTGGACCCACTTTTATATATAGACAGAGGTTTGATATCCATATTATTATTATTATATTTGAAAGTGAAAAAAAACAATTATTTTTTAATAAGAATTTTTAATAAAAATAATAAAAGGGAGGTGTGTATTTCTTTCAATTTTTTATATAAAATTAATATGTGGCATTTAAAAAATATTTATAAAAAATAAAAAATAGATTATAAATAAAATATTTCAATCATTTTGGCTCTACTATAAAATAAATGTAAATATGGGAAAACCCCTTTTAGATTTGAACATTTGACTTCCAAAAAAAACTTAATTTTTTCTTATTTCAAAAAATGTAATATACTTAAGATATGTTATTAGATTTATGATCATAATTTAATAAATAAGTATTATGTAACAGCAGTCATATGACAATTATTATGTAATATAATCATTAATATGTAATATTGATTAGTTATAGAACAATTATTACATGATATTTATTTAGTGCATTATATAATATTTTTTATAATATACCTTAGGTATAGTACATAAACCTTCTTCAAATTTAAGAAGATTACTTGAATTTGATGAGATTTTGTTAAATCACTAGGAAAAACTAGCCATTTTGTACTTCTTTCAATTAAAAAGTGTTTATTATCAGGGATATGCCTTCTACTAAGATTTTATCCTTAAATTTTGAATGGGTTCCTATATTTTCAAAAGTTTATCCACATAAAATCTGAGGAACCTTAAATTTGATTTGACCATTGGGTTGTCATCTGTCACTATATGTCTAGGAATTCAAGGCATCACCTAATAGACTAGGTCCTTCTTAAAATCTTGTGCATTTCTCTAGATTTTAACTAAATAATTATGCATCTAAAAGATGAATAACAAATTGCAAGAGTCATCCTTCCCATTGGATAATATACGCTCTTTTGTGAAATTCCTCGAGTGCAGCCTAAGTAACATATATGCATCCTCCTAAACGTAACAACAATAGAAGAAAGTAGAAACAAAGACATGAAGATTATCCATAACAACAAAGCTATTGATGCAATGAAATAACCAACTCCACATCCAATGTATGAACAAAAAGGAAATAATCCTGCAGTAAACATGTAGGAGAAAGCAACATCAAGAGAAGGCCACAACAATAAAAAATGCTAAGTGCCAAAAAGTAGGAGGCCCAACTCAAAAATGGATCAGGTGAAGAGTTAGTAAGTGATCTGTCCCAAGCAAAGAAGAGAGACTGAGATGAATTTCTGGAAGTGGATTGAACCCAACAAGGTAGAACATCCACTTTTGGACAAAATTTTAGCTTCCTTGTTGTGCTCACGATAAATGTGAGAGAAGGAAATATGAAGGAATGATTGAGATAGAGTTTTGATCCGCTATTGCTAGGAGAGAAGATTCAGATTCTGAAGTTTACATCAGTTGTTGGCCCATTCGATAATAAATTTAGAGTCCCCAAAGATGGCAATGCTTTTAAATCCAATCCATGAAGCACAATAGAGAGTGCCCCATAAGGCCAGAAGCTCGACCCTAGCATTCAAACCCTTTCCACCAAACCAAAGGAATCTGAAGAGATGATCAGGTTCTAGATAAATGATCATTCTACAACCACATGACCCAAAGGAACTAGCTCCATTAAAGAATCCAAATGGAAAGGAAGGCCAAAGATAAAAGGAGGGGTGAGAGGGGCAAGAAGGATGGAAGGGCTCACAAGAAAATTCTTTAAAGTATGCCATGATCAAAGACTTGGTTCTATAGATAGAAGGCTGGGAGGAATCAAAGATTAGTGCATTACGTGCTCTCCAGATGACCCATAAGATAAAAAATTGAAGGGTCTTGAGGGATTTATGCACAACAAACCAATGATGGAGGTAGTTAGGGTTGTGATCCCAGATCGATGCAACTGCAGATTCTAGAAGACTAAGGAATTCAAATATATATTTGTAAAACATAAAGATGCAACTGACTTAAATGAATTGTTTTGTGTTCCCTTTAACATACATAAAATTGTCCAGAGGTGAGAATCCATCCCACTAGAGTGCGTTAAAGCGAAATGGAACCATATATTTCTTCATCATTTTTTAATAGTTGATTCTATTCTAATTTTATTATAATTGGTTGTATTTTTATAAAAGGGCAACCCTTATCTTGATTGCAGGTTCTCTGAACCTGCATACATTTCTGCTCGGGCCCACCGTTTATGTCACTCTTTGAATAGATGAATGTTGGTGTTATTACGAGAATTATTTATTGTCAGAAAACTTTTACAACAGATAACTCCATTTAATGCAGAGTTCAAGACATGGAATTTGGACTATCCATAGGTCTATGTAGACACACAAATCCAGGATGGAGCAAGTTAGGTTGGAGTAAGTTATTTCGCGAGTGTTAACAAAGTGGAAACCCTATTACAATGTAAAAACATGGTTTAAGTTTCTATGAAATGGGAATCTCAATGCATATGATACTGTCCACTTAGAAAAATAACCAAAAAAATAAGCATATATATATCTATATATATATATATATAAATAGAGAGAGAGAGAGAGAGAGAGAGAGAGGGGTTGGTGAGTATGAAATATTGACTTCCAATATGTGATTAAGATGTAGTAAAGTCCATGACTATAATAATAATAGTTGTAACCATTTTTAAGTTTTGCTTGATGTGTGTGTGTGTGTATATATATATATAATTAAAATTGATTTGAGATTTTATTTTATATTAATATGTTATTATGTTATAAATTAAAATAATTATTTTTTATTAAATATAGATAAATGAATATCTATTTTAATATTTGAATTTTAAATTGTTTAATTATAATCTTTTAATAATATATAATTAATTATTGTTTATAATTTGTCTTACCAAAAAAATATTACTCCAATTGTTTATCTAGTACAAGTTAATATATTTACAAAAATGGTATAATTCAATGAATTTTATTTTATAACTATTGACTTATATAAAAAAATTGAAAATTTGTTTAAATAAATTATAAATATTATGTAATTACTTCTAGTTAATAATTAAATTATATGTTTCTAATTTCTTGAAAATTTAGGATTTAAAAATTAGTTAAATTTATTATAAATTAATGATAACTATTATTAAAGTAATAATCTACACATAAATTACTAGTAATATGAAATTTTAAAAAATAAAAGATTAATTATAAAGTTTTTGAATTATTATATATAAACATAAAACTAAAAATAAAAATTTATGTTTTTATTATAATAATATTAAGAGGAGTGAAATGATAATTTGGATGTATAACGATGATGACTATGATGATTAATGCCCACTAAGACTTATATAGTCTATCAGACCTTAAGAAGGTAATAGATTAGATATGATTCTTTAACGTTTTATTTACATGCTGAAAAAGAAGTGAAAGAAGGGTTCTCAAATCACCATATATTTTATGAGTTAAAATCTTAAGAAGGTTGTTAAAGGGAAATAGTTGTAGTGGTAGCTAGCGAGTTTAATTCCCCCTCAATCTGAGTTCTATTATTTGAAGACATGTTACATTGTGTGGAAAAAAATTGAATAGGTTGAAATGTGTGACTAGTAATTCCTATAAGCTTGAATGGGTTTGAATGTGAGTATAAGGTAGAAAATCTAAGAGAAAAAAATTTAATGTGACTATAAGATGGACAATCTAAGAGAACGTGATTTTTACTATAAGATGGATAATCTAAGAGAAAGTGTTTTAATGTGAGTACAACATTCAACCCTCAGGCTTGGTGGAAAACTCTTTCATGTGAATATAAGATGGAAAATCTAAGAGAAATTGTTTTTTATCTTCAACCCTCCTATTATTGGTGACAAAATCTTTCATCCCAAGGTGTTTTGAGAATTCACCAATTCCTACACAAGTGACAAACTCTTTCATCCCATGGTGTTTTGAGAATTCACCAATGCCTAATTTCACTATGAAGCTCATGAGAATTAGTTATAATATTGGAAATGTTCATTTTCATCTTAACGCTAGTCAAGACATAGAGATAATTTTGGTTTTCCAGATGGGGGTTGACCACCTCCTTATAATATTGCACTTTCCTTTTCCCTTCCAACTCTTTATTTTCCCACAATTTATCTTTAAATTTGGAAGCAATATTATTTTTGATATTATCTGAATTCTGCAAGATGATCTCCTCTTTATTCCCCAATGGTCTAGCCAAGACTCGGCATCCTTATGCCACCCTCACTTTAGTGGAAGGTGGAGGTTTTGGCTAAAGTTAGAAGCAATTTTAGGAAACCCATTTGTGTCCATATTGTATAACTTCTTCTTATATATAAGATACCTAGTGATTAAATAAAATATTGAAACAAAATTAAAAGAGGAAAATAAATTATTTATAAAGTGAACCAGTACCTTTTTATTGATCTCTTGTGATACATTTTCACTTGGTAATGTTCTTTTAATATTTTCCAATGATTATGATTTATATGTTTTCATGATACATTTGGTAAAGTATAATTGTTAATGTTTTTGTGTTTTATTTTTATTTTCATTTAACTAATAATATTTTTAAATGAGATTTATTTTATTTCTATTTTTATTTAATTGGTAATGTCTTTATATGATATTTGTTAAGATATAATTTAGTGTAATGGTTTTAACAACATTTTAAAGTTAGAGAATTGCATATTCCACAATTCGGAAGAATGATTAAAATGAATTCAAATATTCTATAACAAGTTCAAAAAAGTAAGACATGCAACAAGTTAATATGTAAGAAGTTAATGTTTTCATATGATATTTTTGGGAAACATTTTACATTAATCTTTATTGTGATTTATATTTTTGTATAAATATTAATTTTACTATTCTGGACTAAGTTATGATGAGGATAATTTGGTTAATATTGATAAATGTGTATAACCATTCAAAAAACAAAAGTAAATTGAAATTATATGACTTCATGAATATGAGTAACTTTATGTGAATATAAAGGTTTATTATTACATTTTAGACACAATGAGGTTTATATAGTTAATTAAGGGAGGATAAAGGAATTTGGAACCTTATTTAGTGCTACAAGGGCAATGGAATATAGATACGACCAATAAATAGTTGTAATGTGTGGGAAAATAAATTTTAGTAATTATTTTATGTATTATTTGTCTTTTATACTTGTCCTCATAATAGAATCTTTTGATATGATTAATGAGAGTAACAACTTGGAAATCATGGCCAATATTAACAACTATATTCTAACAATTATTTCCTTATATTAAAATATTATTTATTTAGTCAAATCTAATTGTTATATTATAACGACTAAATTTTCTCCATCTATTTAACTCGATGCCAATAGCTCATTCTTTATCTTGTCCTATTGATCAACCACACTAGATGGTTCGAAACGCGGTGACAAAACTCTAATGATGTGATTTTTACCGCAAGTTTCCTTACTTTTCATGATCATGGTGGAGTTTGAAAATGCAATTCCAGTTGATATGAATGATGGGTTGAAATATAAAATGGATTTAAGATGGTTGTTGATCCTAACTCCTAATTAATGGTTATTGGATTTTCTTGCTTTGAGGATGTTGCATTTTGAAGATAGGAAGAATGGAGATAAAAGCCTAACCATGGACATTAAGAAAAGGACATCAAAGATGATGTAACATACAATCACATAATATGTTAAACTGATTGACGTAACATGTGGTAGTAAACAAGACACTATTCATTCAAGCAACATGTGGAGATGATCAGTAAATTATCGTGGATATTCCATTGGAAGAATTCATCATAATAGATCTAACAAATATTGAATTTTTTTACTGCGAATATTAATTCTTTTTAGATCTCAGATTCTTTATTTATTGTTTGTATGCTTAAATATAAATTAGCTAAAATTCAAGAAATATAGAGTGAAAATAAATACACACACTAACCAAAATAAGCACAATTTTTCCCTTGGGAAACCCTTATGGGAGAAACCTAGCTAGAAGGTGAGGTTGCTTTGATCTCTATTCTCTAGTATGGAAAAATGTGTAGATACAAAGAAAGAGGTACTCTTTATAGAGTTACCTAAGACCTATGGCTTATAAAGTTTCTACAAAATCTCAAGCCGCTTTTTATTCTCTCTAACATCCCACTCCCAATTTCTTTGCTCAAATATGGAAGATAATATAATAACATGAAATGTAACCCCTACTCCTCCTAGTGGCCTAGTATTTAACATAACCCAATAGCTAACTATATGAAAGGTTTGACTCCCTCAAACCTCAACTAGAGTTACGATTTTGGACCTTCTAGAGTCTTTTTTAAATTCCACACATGGCTAGCCCCATATGCATGAGTAACAGGGATTAACATGGCATTGACTTGTACCATGGTGGTCAGTATGGTATATCAACTTGCGAGAGGCATAAATTTTGCATAAAAACTTCAAGTACCAGATGGTATCGCACAAACGATATTTTTTTTTACCACAGACAAAATCGTTTAATGGCTCAAAATGGATCTGGAAGAATTCATACATAAATTTTTCAAATTAGGACCCATTGATAAAAAAAGACCGTACAAGTTGATTCATTTAATTCTTCCACTCTGAAAGCATTGAGATAGATGAAGAACACTATAATAATTCAATCTGAAATAAGAGAAATTATAAATGAGAAATAGTATCACAATTCCCTAAATTACATATGAATGAAGTCAAAATTGGAACAAACTTACCCCTCAAAGAATACAAACCTATGAGAAGATAGAAAAATAAGTATAAAGAAATGGGGTTTATTGAAACCTAATCATCGGGATTGGGTGAATAAATATAATTGATGTAAATAAATAATAAGAAATATGAACAGTCATCGGGAGATGAAGTGAACAGTCTCCCTCATGTATATAATAAAGACCAACCTGAAGGAATAATATGAATTGAATTAGTGGAGTTACTACCTGGGCTAACATGGTATCAGAGCCAAGTTCCTAAAATTAGTTGTAACTCCTTGTATCAGTTTTTCTGCCATATTTTCTCTCTAGGCTCTCTGCCATAATCATTTTCTACGCCCTCTTCTCTGACCATTTTTATTCATATTCACCTATAATACATTGCGCTGCTCTACTATAATCTTCCTTGCATAATACCTTCTGAAATATCCCAACATCTGGCAATACCTTCTAGACGTTGCAAGAGGCGTTGGAGGATCTGTCAGTCGTAGGCGTTGGACACAGACAGAAGAATCCCTTTAACTTTGTTCCTTCAAAAATTGATGGAACGATTTTCCTAATCTTTGTCTCGCAATTCGCTGCTAGGTATCTGTCATTGAAACGACGCATAGAATATTCTGAGAGGGTCTCTCTGCTTCAAGGGATCATACTTCTGTCCGGGGAGAATGTAAACCTTTTTCTCTCGTCTCAGCTTCATAACAGAATCGCCTTTAGCAGCCTTGGTCCTCGAGTTTACCGAAAATCCAACTTCATCTTCCTTCACCAGTTTCTTTGTTGTTTTCTTGGGCTTCTTCTCTTCTTGTTCGGGAGTTTGGAGATTTGTTATCCTGCGTGAAGGACCACCCCGTGCTTGAAGAAGGGCATCATATCCCTCCTTATACTGCACTATTGCGTGGAATGCAATAGTTTCAGGCCGTGGGATTCAAAGCTCCTGCAGAGAGATTCTGATGAATCTTTTTTTTTTAGTGAGTGCGGCCAAACGTTGCCAGGTCTATGTTGGAAGACCGTAATGTGATGGTGGTTTCGACACTGAATAATGTATGGCTGTAATGAGACTGTTTTATGTAAAAATGTCAGAGGTAGATCATTTTTTACTTAAGAGAAAATGACGGAGGTGAGGTCAGTATGCATAGTAAATAAGTTATTTATTTGTTATGAATAGCGACATATGTGTCTTCGAGGCTACTGAAAAGCACAGACATTTCTACTTGAAAGAGCTGCGATAAAGAAAATATGTGTTTACTTGGAAAAGCCAAAGAGAATTATGAACATTGTGGTATCTTGAAAGCTATCTTGCACAAGAGAAATTTTGGAGAAGTTAAGGTTATGTTGATATTTTTGTGAATTTGGATTGAGATAGATTTGAAGATAAATTATTCTGCATACCTCTATCTCCATATATCATATATCAGAATCAATTTTTTAGTAGCAGAATTTTTCTCCACAAAAGCACTTTTTTTCTAGCAGAAGTATTTTTACTCAGATTTTACAATGCATTCAATCATATCCATTGTGGGAATAGTTCTCACTGGCAAGGAGAACTATCCTGAGTGGTCCCGCATGATAAAACACACCCTCATTTTCAATGAGTTGTGGAAAGGAGTGTGCATTGGAGAAGGAGACAAAGAGCCAGAACAACCTAACTTAGACAAAGAACTCACCATTTGGGAAGATAAGGACAACGAAGCTTATGCATTAATCGCAGCATCTGTAAATGAAGAGGTGAGTTGCCATATTTCTCCATTTTCAACTTCTTTCGAAGCCTTACAAAAGTTGAAAGAACTCTATGACTCACATTCTGCACTTGAAGTTGTTCAACTCATGATTAAACTCTTCACTCTTGAATTGCAAAATAATGATCCTATTGCTCTTGCATCCGAAGTAAAGTCTATAATATATGGTATCAAGGTCATTAACATTGAATTGGATATTCCTCTTATCACTTTTCTCAAGGCACTTTATCCTACTTACTCCAATTATCTTCAGTCATTGCAAGCAAATGGAAATCTCAAATATATTACCTTTGACTCTCTTGTAAAAGAATTTGTTGAAAGAGAGAAAGCTTTTGGAAAGAAGACAACCCCGGAATCTTCTGAAGAGGTTGTGTGCCTTGCTCATAAAGAAAAGAATCCTGCTTAAGATTCTTCTAGAGGAAGAGGTGGTCGAAGAGGAAGAAGAAGATATTTCAGAGGCAGGGGGGTAGACACTCTCAAGGAGATAAGGCAGATTTGCACTACATACGCTACAAAAGAAATGGATCACATGATGCCTCTACATGCAAAATACGTTGGGACAAAATTGAGCAGTAAAGAAATCAACCCAAAGGTAAAACTAATGACACAAAAAAAAGTAAAGCACCTGAATCTGCTCATTATGTGGTGGCACAATGTAATATTGGAGTAAATGAAGATTTATTTAATGCTTCATTTGCTTCTTGGAAAAATGATTGGTTGTTTGATTCAGGAGCAACTTGCCACATGACTCATAGAAAATATTTTTTTGAAGAATTTATTGACAATGTTGATGGAGTAGTATACTTTGCAGACCAATCAAAAATCAAGCCATCAGGGCTTGGCAAAATCAAGCTTAAATTGCCTAGTCTTCCAGACTTTCTTTTGCATCATGTTCTATATCTCCCAAAGTTGAAGAGAAAATTACTATCCTTTGTCCACATCTACCAGCAAGGTCACTCCATTCATATGTTTGATGGCAAGCTTGAGGTGAGAAAAGCATCTAACCACTCACTTGTCATGAGAGGAATAGAAGAAGAAAGGATTCTCAAGCTCCAAGGTACCTCTGCTCGTGCACAACATTTCTCATACAATTCTCATTATGAAGAAGGTACACTTCCATCAAGTTTATTACGACATGCTAGATTTGGACATTTGAACTATGACAGCCTCTACTTGTTGAAGAAAAATGGTGTTGCTGGTTTGCCTACAATTCCTAGGAAATTTAAGCAATGTGATGCTTGCATTCTAGGAAAGCATAGCAAATAGTCTTTTCATGATTCACATTCAAGAGCACATAGAAAACGTGAACTCATTCATTCAGATTTATGTGGTCCAATGCCTATTCCTTCTGCAAATGGAAATAAATATATGATGACATTTATTAATGACTGCACGAGAATGTGTTCAGTTTATTTATTGAATAACAAATCTAATGCTTTTCAAACATTCAAGAACTTTCATAAATGGACTGAAAATGATACACAATCTCATATTGGGTCTATTCGCACTGATAATGGAAAAGAATACACATCAAATGAATTTGAAAACTATCTTCGCCAACATGGGATCAAACATCAAACAACTGTACCTTATAATCCCCAACAGAATGGTGTAGCTGAAAGAATGAATAGGACAATCTTAAATATGGTACACTCCATGCTCTTCTTCAAAAATGTAAAAATAATGTTTTGGGCTGATGCTATTCTATGTGCTGCATATATAAAGAATAGATGTCCATCTAATTCTATTAGAAACAAGACTCCATATGAAATGTGGTATGGGCACATTCCTTCGGTAAAGCATCTCAATATCTTTGGTTCCATCTGTTATTCCTTGATACCAAAGGTATATAGAAGAAAAGTTGGTGCAAGAAGTCGTAAGTGTATCTTCATGGGGTATTCAAACACCTCCAAAGCATACCGTCTCGATGATGAAGTCAATAAAAATTTTGTTGTATCTAGAGATGTAATTTTTCTTGAATCATCCAAAATTGACAATGTTGTTGAGCAGCAACTTGATCGCTTGGATAGATTCGCAAATGCAAAATCATTTCAAGAATTTGATAATCAAATTCCACATCTTGATTGGGGGATTCCTATATTAGATCAACATGTGGAATCTTATTCTGAAGAACCCTCTCCCCCATATGAAACTCCAACAACGGATGATGCTTTAAGTGATGTGATTGATAGAATTGGGATACTCAATCTTGATTTAGTCCCAACTCAATCAATTGAGCAACCTGGACCATCTGAAAAAGGTCCCCCAAAGTGGCTGACAAAGACACTTGAAAGTGTTCATCTTGATGAGGTTGGAAAGACGGGAACTAGAAATTCAAACTGGAAAAATGGAGGTGATGTAGATGACTCTAATTCACCTATTGATATGGATGTTTCTTATGATTGTGAATTGAACTTGTCTACAGATTTTGAACCAACTTCCTTCAAAGAAGCTTCTTCTCATGATAAATGGAAAGAAGCGATGCAAAAGGAGTATGATGCGCTCATAAAGAATGGCACTTGGAAGCTGGTTTATCCTCCATTAGGAACCAAACCAATTGGCTGCAAGTGGGTCTACAAGAACAAGTATAAAGTTGATGGCTCACTTGACAAGCACAAAGCCAGGCTTGTGGCAAAAGGTTTTGCACAGAAGGAAGGGGTTGATTATGAGGAGGCCTTTTCCCCCACAGCAAAATGGGCTACCATCCAGACACTCTTTGAACTAGTAGCTCAGAACGGCTGGAAAGTCCATCAAATGGATGTAAAAATTGCTTTCTTGAATGGAGATCTAAAAGAGAATGTTTTTATGTCCTAGCCTGAAGGATTTGTTGTGAAAGGACATGAAAATAAAGTATGCAAACTCGTGAAATCCTTGTATGGCCTCAAACAAGCACCGCAAGCCTGGTATGAAAAACTAACTGAGCATCTTCTGAAACTCAATTTCAAACATTATGATCTTGATGATGCAACTTTATTTGTCAAGAAAGTTGGCAAAACAGTTGTATATCTTGTGGTATATGTAGATGATCATTTGATGACAGGGAAAAATGAAAGCTACATTGCATCCATAAAGAAGGAATTGAGGAAAAGTTTTGAAATGACTGATTTGGGATATGTTCATTCTATCTTGGTATTGAAGTAACTCAACATCCGAAGTCCATATTTCTTTCTCAAAAGAAGTACATTGGAGATCTGTTGAACAGGTTTGGCATGACAGAATGCAATCCTCTTACTACTCCAATGGAACAAAACTTAAAGCTCACATCTATTGAAGGAAAAGAATTTGAGGATGCAACAAAGTATAGACAGCTTGTAGGAAGTCTCAACTACCTAACTACTACCAGACCAGACATTTCGTTTGTTGTTGGAATCCTCTCCAAGTTTATGCAAAAGCCTTGTGAAGGACATTGATCTGCTGCAAAAAGAGTTCTAAGGTACTTGAAGGGAACTCAAGACTTTGGAATCAAGTATACATAGGTGGACGACTTCATCTTTATTGGATACTCTAATTCAGACTTCGATGGAGACAAAGAAACTGGGGTATCTACTTTAGCATATGTTATGAGTCTTAGATCAGGAGCTGCCTCCTGGAGATCACACAAACAATCAGTCCCAGCAGATTCCACAACAGAAGCAGAATATGTGGCAGCAACTGAGGCAACAAAAGAAATTATGTGGCTCAGGAAAATTCTTGAAGATTTGCAGGTAAAACAAGTACAATCAACTCCACTCATGATTGACAATACCTCTGCAATAAATTTGGCCAAGAACCCAAAGTTCCATGATCGAACGAAGCACATCAATACTAAATATCATCTGATTCGACATCATGTTGAGGCCAAAACAATCCATCTCCATCATTGTTCCACTAATGAGCAAATTATAGACATCTTCACCAAAGCACTTAGAAGAGAAAGGCTTGAACGATTCAGAATGATGCTTGGACTTACCAACATCCCTTCAAATTAAGTGGGGGAATGTTGACACCTAATCATCAGGATTGGGTGAATAAATATAATTGAGGTAAATAAATAATAAGAATTATGAACAGTCATCGGGAGATGAAGTGAACAGTCTCCCTCATGTATATAATAAAGACCAACCTGAAGGAATAATATGAATTGAATTGGTGGAGTTACTACCTAGCCTGACATGGTTTTAAGAAATGAATGATGATAACCTATTGCAATGCTCATAACCATGACAAATCTAGAATGGTGAGATAAACACAAAAGAGTAATATATAGATATATAAAATTAAATATGTGGAAGTTTCTCAAACAAGTGTAAGAAATCAACCAAAACATGATGGAGGCTTTTGTAATTAGGGAATAGTCATGATGAAATAACTTAGCACTCTATTTTTATATTGTAAATAAGCATGTGGCAAGTGGTTGTGGAATCACATATGTGATAAAAGAAAGAAACTATGTAAACTAATGAGAAAACACTTAGCATGAAGTGTATGAAGGAATGTTGTGAGAAATTCTATAATGAGAGTTTGAGAAGGACTATGCACAATTGACAAAACTAGTGATTACCCCAGAATTGGAAATGGGGCTATCATGAGGAACACATGCCCACAATAATGTGTGCTTGTTCTTAGGAGTTCACACATGTTCCTTGTTGTCTAGGCTTTGTAAGGCCCAAGCTACCAACTAGGACCCCAACGAGGCTACCTGATTAGCATTGCTCAAAAGTGTGTGTGCATTATTAGGAAATATAATTATGTTAGTCTTATGCACTATGAAAACCTTAGCTTTGTGGAATTTGAAAACCCTACCAATGTGGAATGTGGAAACTCCAACATAGTGAGTTCAAATTTGAGTGCATAATTAGAAAATGTGAGTAAACACACCATATTGACCATGCATCACAAGTTGGTGATGTTTTTCGATGTATATTGAAGTGAAATTTGAAGACATTACTTTTGTGCAATTTAAAAACACTAATTTTATGGAATTTGAAAACCCTCGTATTGTGGAATTTGATGGAATGGAATAATACAGATGTAATTGTTGTTTATATCATTATGACTAATTTATTTCCAACACTTTCTATCTCTCTATTCCCATTTACACATTTTCTAGTCTCTCTCTCTCTCTATTTATATTACCCTCCCTCTCAATTTGTAACGAGCACTTCATCGACTCTCATTGAAGAAATTTTATGAGATTTCTTATCATTGGGATCTCTAACCAATAGAAAATACGACCGACAAGAACTATGACCATAGTAACTATGACATACAAGAACTATGAACTTGAGATATTTAACCCTTAGGAACTATGACGCATAGTAACTATGACCTCGAGAACTTTGACCCTCATGAACTATGAACTCAGAAATCATTCCTTTGTTGTTCATAGTTCCCTTGTCAATTAGGAACTATGACTTTATTTTACAAGAATCATGACCATAAATTTGTCTTTATTTTTTATTTGCTAAGATCACACGTAGCACTTGAGAAACAACATTTGTATACCAAGAATAAAAATAGAAAATTTAAAATATTATCTTAATAAAAAAAATGACATATTCAAAGAATATATCTCAAAGCATTTACAACTAAAAGTAACCTTATTGACATAATGGAACAATGAGCTTATCCTAAAAAGCCATATAAATCCCAAATCCTAAGAAACTTTTTTATTAATAAAGTATTCCACACAATGTGAATGTATTAACCAACCACTCACATAGCCAAATCAAATATCATAATACTTAATTGAAAATATTTAAGAGGAAAATAATCTATGGCCATAGTAATATAGTCACTTGAAACAATATATTAGTACAAAAGAAAAATTGTACATAAAATGATTCCTCCTATATATTATCCCTTCACTCATTTTAAATAGATATCGTGAATCAATTATGATTTAATCTATGAAATAATAGTTATTAGTATCAAGTAAGATATAAATGTCTAGAACATATAAGAATGTATATTTACAAATGATATTAATAAAATAATTTTTTACCTAAAAATATCTTAAAATAAATCTATATTTCTAAAACATATTTATTTTAGTATTTCTTATTTTATTAATATTTTCGTAATAATTTAGTAAACAATGATAGGCATCAATGTGATCAACATCAAAACACTTACTACATAGTCAATCTCACATTGCCTAAATTTAAATCATAAAAATTAACTAAATTATAAATTTACTTTAAATTATTATTATTAATTATAAAAAGAATTAATATATGATTTAATCATATACACATTATAAAACATGTAACACTATTGTTATCCATGGAGATTCACCTCATTTTATGATAGAAATTGTTAATTTGTAAGTAACTCTTTTTACAATATAGACATCAAAACACTTACACTATGATAAATCTCACATTTTCAATATTTAAATCCTAAAATTTAGCTAAAATATAACTTTATTTTAAATTATTACTATTATTACTTATAAAAAGAATTAATATATTAGTTAATCATATATGCATTTTAAAACATGTAATATTACTTTTATCCATAAGTATTTATTCTACTTTATTATAAAAATTCTTAATTTGTAAATAGTTTTTTTTACAATACCATGGCGTGTAAATACCACATGCCCAATTAAACATAATGGAATCCATCTTCATGACTACGGCCCCACACATAGAGAAATATAGAATAGTAGGGAAAAACTAAAAAGAAAATATTATATCCTTATTATATACTTAATTGATAAGTTATCTTTATTTTGCAAGACATTTATTAAATTATTTAAATTTATATGATTTTTTTTCTTTCTTAATTATTTACCTCTAATGGTATGTTTTCAACAAGAACATGTGTTGGTATCTAAGTTTTATACAAATTTGAATTACTAAAAAGTTTTTACAAATTTTAAACTCATCAATTAAAACAATTATAGTTCACAATATGACAGACACGATTTAAATACTTCACTATTTTAAATACCAATCAAGTTGAAGAGTTTGTAATTATCAAAGAAGATATTTACATTCCTATCACCACATAGAACCTTGCCATACAACAATGTATTAACAATTTTTATTTTTATTTTGAATTTATGTCCTTTTTTCTAAAGTCAAACTAACAAAAATAAATTGAGTATTATAGAATGACTTGGCATATTTCAATTAAAAATCCATAAATATTTTACCCTCCTTTAATAGTTAAACTATTTTCCCATTTATCTTATTTATTGAAAAGCCTTGTCTAATATATTCTTATAACTAGATATAATGTAAATCTTATAACTAAACATATTGGGAGGCTAAATAAATTTAACGAAGCATATTCTTATGACTACGTATAATGTAATAAGATATTTAAAAAAAGTTTAATTTCAAAATAATATATTTGACAGATAAACAATAAATAAATTATTTAATATAAGAAATATTCATCTTGGTTTTTTCCATTTTCATTAAAAAAAAAAAAAAAAATTCCTTGTTTTATTTACCCGCCCAAAGGTCTTACAAATTTCAAGAAAAAGAGAACTTTTGCATTTTGGATTCATTCCTTTTATTCATTCATTGATCAAAGGTGGATTGAGTTTTATTCATTTATTAGTCGTAGTTCTTGCAATAAAAGTAAATGAATAGTTTTTTTTTTAATTGCATATTTAATGTGTCAAAAATATTACTTTGAAGTTATGGAATCAAAGTTAAGTTAGTTTTGGTAGTAAATGAATATTTTTTTTATTATATATTTAATTTGTCAAAAATATTACTTTGAAGTTCTGGAATCAAGGAGGCTAGGTTCTTACTTACATGAGATCAATTTTGATAGAAATCACTAAAACATCTAGTATATTAAAGTATTCTCTCTAGACTAAAAAAATTAACACTTATTTGAACCAACAATTTCAAAAAAGTGTTGCCAACTAAATAGAGAAATTATTACCACCACCATAAGAATATGATGTGAATGGAATCTTATAGTATACAACTGATCTTAGAGCGATTTAGTAAATTTTCAATGGATTGTGAATAATTTACACATTTGTACTTAGCTCCAGAATTCATCAATAACCTGCTTGTATTTAAGACTGGCTCTTGTTTTTAAAATTATAGTAGTCAACAAATCTAACTAAAAACTTATTAGAAAACCAGCCTGAACTTATTTTTCTGAAAATTTAAGCTAATTTTATAAACTAAATGCAACATACTCATACACAAAATAGTTTATTTCAAACAACAACTTAATAAAATGATAAAAATGATATGTAAATGCATCCAGAATGCATCTTTTCCTACCAAGAATGTTTGATGGACTTGCACATCATGAAAGCTTTATATTTGAAATTGAATCCAACAGCCTTAATTTGGTATTCCGTTGAAATTAGTCAAATCGAACCTGAGAATATTCTGTTTAGCTACATGGGCTTCACCAAAGTGATATTCCATGATATGGTAATCCATTACAGTATCCGACCTCCAAAACCTCTTTTAATAACCGTATCAACTTGTTTTGGTTCTGCAAATTAATCGTACTTTCTGCTTTCAACGCTACTGCTTGTATCCTCGCCCGCAAAGTTTGCAACATCAATTAAAAGAGAACATAAGAGAACATAAGCAAGTAAATTATAAACTTTAATTTAAAAGTGTTGAAATTATAATAGGTTATGAGATGGGATTTTAGTGGTGTTGTGAAAGGAGTTTACATAATTTGAATGCAATTAGGATTTTCAGGGTGGAAATTACTGATTTTATAGAGGTGCGGTGAATCTTTCGACGCTCCCTCAAACTTGGGGAATGGAATTTGGGTCCAAGCTCTGATATCATGTGGAGGTTTGCCATTACACCAATACCCGCAGATTTTGATAAACCTTCCAAACCAATAACTAAAATTCCCAAGATAGAAATCACAAATTCTATAAAAATGCGATAATTCTTCGACAGTTACAGTGAAGAACGGTGCTTACGCAGACGCTGGAGGGGCTCAAAATAAAACAAAGAAGCACTTATTACCTATTCAACACCCTTCAGCGCTCAATTTTTCAATTTAAAATCCCAAGCAGGAAAGCATTTGAATTTTGAAATCCTTTGGTGCGGAGGTAACATTGAATGAATTTAATTTCATGTCTTATCCACCACCTGTATTCGCTTATGGGAGTCAGCTGTCAGAGGTGCCGGAAATCAGCGGAGTTGTGGAGTGTCGGAATATTGACGGTATTAACGGAATTGGTAACGGAGACGGATGGGGCCCGCTGGCCACGTCAACGAGCTTGAGCAATCTGCAATCGAGATAAGCTCGTTTTGGCCACTCTTATCCCGATTGCAAATTCGTTTAACCTGTTTACGTGGTTGTTTGGGCCCACTTCTCCATCTCCGTTTATGGAGACGGACGTTATCGAAATTGTTTAGTCTGAAAACTTCTGCAGTGGAATAGGGGAGGGATTCCTATTCTTGTGCAGGGACCAGTAGTTGATATAATACTGGTCCCACCAAACCACCAGTGATTAAGACTTGTGAAACCAAATTTTAAACAGAAATAAATAACATTATGTATAAATAAGTTTTAAATTATGTCCAAAAATCACCCATACATTGACTGGGCCCACAACTGTCCATAAATAGTATTTTACTACTTAATATTGCAAAACATATTGACCCAAGTAGAAAACAGCTAGAGCCATAAAGGCTTCCAAACTGGTCTATTCCAGAAGTACAAAACAGCAGTCACTTCAACCCCCACTCATGAGAACTCCAACTTTGCATCCCAAATAAATATGCCTACCTGCACATAACAAAAGGAATGTATGTCAGCCATAACTGTTGTGTTGTTCAACAACTAAGCACCCTATGTTCAATAAATGACACCCAACCCAATAACAATTAAATCCAATTTGTTCAATAAATGACACCCAACCCAATAACAATTAAATCCACTTTGTTCAATAAATGACACCCAAACCCAATAACTGCAATAAATGACACCCAACTCATTCTATTTCTCATTAAAACAAATCAAAGCACATGGATCAACAAATAAACAATTCCCAACCATTAGATCACAGCAAATTAAATCCATACCACACATTCAAAATGAAGCCATTGCAATCCATGTGCATCCATGTCCACCAATTAAAATCAAGTCCCCAAAACTATAAAACAAATCCACCCACTGTTGAAGTTGCATCTTATGCTTTCAAACTATTCAGCAAACTTGAAGACAACATCACAAAACAGTGGCCAATATATTCAAGTTAGTTATATCTTCTTACAGTTCTGTTTTCATTTATCAGATTTTTCTTACATTACAGTTCTGTTACAGTTCTGTTTTCATTGTTTTCATTTATCAGATTTCTTACATTACAGTTCTGTCCATTCATTTATCAGATTTCTTACATTACAGTTCTGTCCATAGGGTGGTGACAGTTAACCTATACAGTTACAATTAACCTTTTTTATACAGAGTTTATGTATGTGTTCTAGCTTATACAGTTAACCTATTGAATACAATGGGAAACTTCTAAACATCTAAACATCGTTTCTCCTAGTTTCTTCAATGGGAAACTTCTAAACATCGTTTCTCGTCCTGTTGTCATTCCCGATAACCCTTTATACACGGTAGGGTCTCCGCAACGAAAGCCCCGCTGTGTCCATGTTGATTGGACCAACTTAACAAAAGCAATATGAAACAATACACTGTACAATAAGCTCAACTTTCAGACTTCTAAAATATATCATTTTTTCTAGGATTACAAACAAATTAGTGCAGTAAGCTATCAAACATATTGCTCAGAAAGACAGCAAATCAAATAAGAGGACAAGATGTTATTAGATTTTAAGTCTGCTTAATAAAACAGGTGTTTTTAAGTTTAAAAATACTTGGGCTACATTAGTAATCCAGCTCGCTATTAAGCCATAGCTGCAAAACTCAAAACTTTAAAGGTGCCAATTTCAGAAATACTAGTTTAAGTTCTCCTGGCGTAAGAATTATTATTTCACACTTGGTCATGTTATGAATATATATTAGAATTGCAAAGATTTTGGAACTGAAACAAAAGTGGTATACCAAAAAAAAACAGATACTGAAGAAACCCCATGAACTTACATAATTATGAGAGAAAATTTCACAAATATATCAAAATATAATGAAAAGTGAGACCTCTCAGCCGAATTTTAAGTTCAGTTACATTTTACAATGGTCGCGCTTAAGTGGTATACCAGGAAAAACAGATACTGAAGAAACCCGTGAACTTACATGATTATGAGAGAAAATTTCACAAATATATCAAAATATAATGAAAAGTGAGACCTCTCAGCCGAATTTTAAGTTCAGTCACATTTTACAAAGGTCGCGCTTATTTTTGCTCATGCAACAAGCACATGGAACAAACTAAATAGGATTTTAGTGAACTATCGGTGAAGTAATATGAGGAGATGCAAGCCATTTGTTTCAAAAAGCCTAAGGACAAATTAATTGAAAGAAGAGACAGAGTAACTGTAAAGGAAACAATCAAAACAGGGCACTGAATCCAAATTTCCAGTAAGCATGGTAAACACCAATAAAATACTAAGCACTGAAGCAATAATTTCAACTCTTTTGAAATTATGTAAAGATAGAGAAAAAGACTCATTTAGACATTACATGAAAAACTAAAATCAAACTCACAAATTCCATATCAGTCAAGTGGGAAGCATTTCTAAGTTTTTGTAACCAGATATGCGAAGCAGAGGAAGACATGTCCCAATAATGTAAATAAAAGCACAAGTTTACCTCCATCGTAAAAATCTTGTTTTGACACCACAGATGAGAAAACATCTTATCTACCTAAATTTTTGTAGTCAAATATGCTAAGCAGAGAAAGAAAGTCCCAATAATGTAAATAAAAGCACAAGTTCACCACCATGGTAAAAACTTGTTCTGACATCACAGATGAGAAAAAATCTTAATCTCAAGATCTACCTAGTGTTGTAAGTTACAAATGGTATGAATTCTTTCAAAATGGTATTCATGTGTGTAAGTCTTTTGTTAGCCTTGAAAATTTAAGAATGCTATCTATTTATGTTTAATTTTATTTTAAAACTGTAATAATTTGTTGACCTTATTTGTTGACCTTATTTGTTGCTTACCTTACAGGAATTGAAGGTTAGCTTACAGGAATTATTCGATCATCAGCTTCATAGGGATAATTTTTGCAGAAGTAATAAAGCATAATTTAACATATATTCTAATGTCTAAATGCATGCAATAATTTTATAGGTTGTTGCATCTATGGCAAAAGGAAGTTACTCTGCTCGTACAAGGAGAAGTGGCAGGAGAGTGACAAGGGGTGCGCAGCTGCGATGCACATCGTCCGATGATGACAGGCCAGCTGATGTCGATGCCAGCAATGCACCAGGGAACATTGTTGAAGATGACCATGTGACAGTTGCTGATGTTAACACACCATCAGCCACAGAACCACCATCAACAACAGTCCAAGGGGCAAGCTCAACTAAAAAAATCAGTGCTATAAGAGGATGGACAAAAGAACAAATGTTAGTTGCAATTGACGACATAGAGTTTAATGGATACTCAGTTCGGGCATCTGCAAAAAAACATGGTATTCCTCCCTCATCAATACATTATTGGATAAATGGACTGACTCATACAAAACGTAGAGGGCCTCTTACAGTTATGACTGAGGATGAGGAGGCCGAGGTGGTTGAGTGGTGTAAAGAGATGGCCCAACTGGGACATGGGCTAGAGTTGATACAACTCAAATCAACAGTTGCTCAAATCTGTCAAGGGAGGCCAAACCCATTCAAAGATGGGTTTCCTGGTAAATCATGGTGGTTTGGGTTTAAAAAAAGGCATCCAGAACTTGTATTGCGTACTGCTGAGGGCCTTGACAGAGACAGAGCATTAAATTTGCGCCCTGCAGTTGTGCAAAAATTCTATGACACACTTTCTAGTGCTTATGATAAACATTCTTATGGAGCAGACCATATATGGAACTGTGATGAAACAGGTTTACAGGCAGGGAGGAATTGTGGCATGCGGGTAATTGCCAAGAGAGGGAGCCGAAATGTGCCAAAGATTTTGCCCAAGAGCAGGGAGTGGATAACTATTTTATGTTGTGTTAATGCAATTGGTACTTCAATCCCAGGATTTTATCTATTCAAAGGTAAAAATCAACTGAAAAACTATATACAGAACTGCGAACCAGGTGCATGCATGGCTGCACATCCCCATGCATGGATGACTAATGGGTACTCAATACCTCCATGGTTGGAAGCTGCAAATTGGAGTCAATCATATGGCAGCAATCAACCATTTCCTAATCAACCCTTGACAGGTAGGCCAACCTACTTGGCTCAAGAAGGTAACTCGGGGAGTTTTGGCACTCAAGATTCTCAGGGCCATAAAGAATAGGGGTGTCATATGTTTTTGTTTGTAACCACATTATGATGTGGATTTTGGATGGATTGTGTCTTTTTCTTGTCACAAAAACATTCTGGCTTACAACCTAGGTTGTTTTATTGCTTTGAAACACTAACAACATTATGGTGCTATGCATTCACTACATTGAAAAGCCAACAGCAGCTTGGTTGGTTGTAAAGTAGTTTTATTTGCGAGTTAAGCACAAATGATATCAGTCCACAAAAGACACTACAATGATAACTTAGATACTTATTTCCCTTTTGAAATTGTTATGTCAATTCATATTATGTCTTGGGGCATCTTTTTCCACTGCAAAGATGAACTATATTTCACAAAATAAATCACTTAATACTTCACCATTAGCTTCAAAATGATGCTCCCAACACTGATAAGTGATTTCTTATGGATATTAAACCTTAGCAAATTGATTTCTTCCTACTAAAACAAGTACACCAGATCTCGAAAAGCATATTTCAGATATCAGAAAACATATACCAGACCTTAGATAAACACTTGGAAAGTCACCAACAGAAAAACATATGACTTTATTAGTCTCTTATGGTCAATGTGCAGTGGTCTTGGGCTTATTATTATTGTCTTATGGTATTTATGCAGTCACCGTAGCAATATGCTTTAGATCTAATTATTCATTGCAGTCAACAAGTATCATAGAAAGCAGGCCACTGTAAGCAGTTTTTCAACTTTGAAAGAATAACCTAGATCTAAGTAAGCTTACCTACAAGCACATACTTCTGTAAAATATCCCAACTCTCAAACACATCCATCTTCTATTGAATACAGAAAGAAGTTAATACACAACAATAGCTCAAAACCAAAACTGAACTAAACTTAAAGCCTACACAACATATTTACTCCACAAAGATCATAAAGAGTTACAATTGGAACTACTGGACTCTTTGAAGTCATTTTCTTCATTTTTGAAGTAATTATTATTTAAATTTGTTGAAGAAAACCTGAAACACTGAGATAATAAGACACAGAGCTGCAAATAAATTCTCAACCATAAATAAGTAAATAAATCCAACAAATCTGATTTTAATATAATCAAATATGTAGTCATATATAGTTCTAAAATAATTGAGCTAAGTATTTTTCCAAGGAAACAAACAAAATGCATGTGATAGACAAAATTGAATGGCATAGGCAAACATGGGAGATAGTCTTTAGGAACCTAACCCAAACTACTGCAAGCACTATATCGGTATTCATCAGATTAGTCCCATGGAAGTGAGAAGCTAACACAATGCTTGAATAAGAGTACTCATTGTAATCAATTCAATGGGAATCAGAGCCATATGTGTGAAATAGTTATAGGTATAAATGTATTACAGCTTCTACTAATATGGAGTTTAAGCTTAGTCAATTATATATGGTACATCAATTGATCCCGTGTAAGTGATTAGACTATACGCTTCATATTCCATATCCTTACATTGAGCTTATATCAGTAATATGTAAGAGTTATGATATCACTGTAATCAAGCTATACTAATACAGTAACAAGAGCTTATCGTAATTAAGGCATGTAGATTATGTGAACACTGTCCATAAGGTTATGCATTGTGATTACTAGTAACCAATACAGAGAAACAAGCTATCATAATATATGAATAATACGTAAGCTGCTTACACCATAGGCTCTAGTATCCTTCAAGAAGCAAACCAACATTCCGAAGAAGGACAGAGACAATCTGAAGATGGTCTGAGACATTAGCTTAGAAGGACTGAGGAAGCTAGATCTTTGGAATGAAACACTAGACCTTGAATCCTTACAATACCTGCTTAGGAAGGAATCCGCATACCTTCTTATCTGTATAACTCCCTTCAAACCCTCAGAACAAGACTAGACGCAGTAGAACCCTAGAAACAGCTTAGCCACCTTAAGACAGTCTGACAAACTTCCTACAAGCAAACAACCTTACATCTCATAGAAAACATAAGGTGGAAAAACAAAAAGAAAACATCCTAGAGCATGCGTTAAGGTCCCAAAATATTGTGAAAAAAGAATATAAGAAAGTGAAACAATTTAGTAGTCATAAGTTAGACTACTCGTAAGCTCAACCACGCTTCAAGAAGATCCATGTAATGATAGTGTAACTTTACCCACTATTTATTACTTTATGGTTCCATATAAACATCAATTCAATTCTTGTATTGCGTTATGGCCTTGGGCAACTCCTCCAAAGTCTTTGATATTTCTGTAGACTTTATCCCTATTCAACTCCTAGTAGAGTAAATGTAAGAGAAACAATGTTAGAGCTACTTGTTGTTGGAGATACTTTCCATCTAGCGATACAAACAAAATACCACAACAATCTTTATTGGACAGAACTAGCGATAAGAATAAAATACAACAACAATCATTATTGGACAGAACTAGTGGGGTACTCAATTAACACTGTTCAAAGCTTAGGTATGATAGTGTTAACACATATAAGATGTATTCAAATTAGTAGCAGTAACCTTGTTCAAATCATGATATCAAAGAACTAGTGGTTCAATTCCAATACCTGCTTAGGAAGGAATCCGCATACCATCTTATCTGTATAACTCCCTTCAAACCCTCAGAACAAGACTAGACGCAGTAGAACCCTAGAAACAGCTTAGCCACCTTAAGACAGTCTGACAAACTTCCTACAAGCAAACAACTTAGAACACCACCGGCTTAGGAGTCTTACAATTCATGAAGTATGCCTAAATTATATGGAATGGTACAGAAGCTCGAAAGGCAGTTGAAACATTCTCTGTTCATGCTCCAATATTGAAAGGCAGCCTATAATATGGCAGGGACCTGAAGCCTCACAATCTCCTGGTGGATACGCGAAGAGGTGTAGTAAAAATAGCATATCTTGGCCTCGGAAGAGCATTTACAATTCCTATTAAGAAATATACACATGAGAATCCAAAACCCTAAACCCTTCAACAAAGCAGCTAATAAATTATACCTTCAACAAAACCAGAGGGCTACCATTATATCAGAAAAAAGCACAAGACCTTAACACCGAAAAGCTACAACATCATTTCCGTATGTTCCGAGTCTCACACTAGCTGCAAGCTTTGGAGATGGCAACCAAAACCAAGCTGCCATTAGAATCCAAAACCCTAAACCCTTCAACAAAGCAGCTAATAAATTATACATTCAACAAAACCAGAGGGCTACCATTATATCAGAAAAAAGCACAAGACCTTAACACCGAAAAAAGCACAAGACCTTAACACCGAAAAGCTACAACAAAACTTCCAATAAGCGAGGTGAGGTGTTGAGAAACACACGGTGAGAGGTGTTGAAAAACACTTCAGAAAATGGCTGGTAGGATAAAAATCCTACCGGATAGAAGCCATCAGTCCAGAGCTCGCCACACATTCGGCGGACCTTCTCCAGTGCTCGCCGGACCTGCCACACCTGCAACAATTGGAAAAAATTAACAAATGAGCAAATGCAGAAGAAAAAAACCCAAAAAACCACACAAATACCACCGAAATTTGCAGTTACCTGTAAATTGGTACTGGCTCCTCCCCAAACAGCAAATAGCACGAATTAAACAACCACCCAGGAAACCCTAAACCACCGACGGTCCAGACTAAACAACAATTGGCGGGAAAATAGTGCGAATTAAACAACCACCCAGGAAACCCTAAACCACCGGCGGTCCTGGCTGAACAGCAATTGGCGGACATGAGCTCAACAATGGCGGACATCATGCACAGGTAATGGAGCCCTCCCGCGCCATCATCGGCGGAGGGCTTCGAACAACCACCGGACCCGAACAGAAAACCCACAGTCGGAGCATACATCGCGCGGTAAAGGCGGAAATGAGCCCCTCCATGGTCGTTAAATAAACCCTAAACCCTTGACACGTTCCTTAACATGTGGCGGATTGAGTTGGCGTGGTGTCGTACGAGGCCACGTGCCTGCAACGTGCCCGTCCGCCCGGTGGAGGGGAGGGCGCACAGGTAATGGCGTCCCTCCCCTATCGATCATCAATAACTGTGTTACATCTGAATTCTGTCATGGTCCTGCGCCCACATCTGCCACTGTACCCACGCCGCCTAGTGAGGAGCTCGAGGCATTGGATTCAATTCAAGCGGCCCGACACCAGCTAGCCTGTGCAAAGCCACAAATGCACAGCTAAATGGTTCAGTTATTTGCACAAATGGTTAATGTTAATGCATTAAATATTTACGGCACTCTGTGGAGCGTTCTCCCTCAAAAAGTATTCTATAAGGGCAACAAATAAATCTTATGTTATTAGGTTTTAATTTAGCGGTTGCGGTGTATGCCCATAGTAACAGTGGGCATATACAGCAGTAGCTTAATTAAAACTCGATAACATAAGATTTATTTGTTACCTCTATGGAGTGGGGCTTGGTCTCTTAATCAAACGTTTTATATAAATTATATTTTTTAATTCTTTTGTTATCAGTTATATAAGTCAAAATTGAGGTCAATGTTTTTGTAAAATTCCATTATTACATGTAACATTTCACAAGTGTCCCTGAATATGATGAAAAAGATGTAAATACTGAAAATATTTTTTAATTAAAAGACTAATTTTGGGATATAATCTCGCTATTATATGTATATACAGATCTTTTTAAATTATAATATAATACTATACAGCCTTTTCTTCTGAAAAAAAAAAACATTTAACAAGTGTCTGCAGCTATCATTGAATTTTTTAATTTAAATGTTATTACTAAGTGGGGATTGCCACACTTTCCCTCACTGCATTTACATAAAGTGAATTAAAGTTTTTTTAATTATTTTTAATGATTGGAATTTTTAATTTAAAATTTTAAAAATAATTAGTATTAATTTCTAACATAAAATTATAAATATTGATATGTTATAGATATTAGTATTATTAATAAATTTAATTATTATTAATATTGTAATGAATATTAGTATTATTTATAAATTTAATTATTATTAATATTGTGAGTGGTTAGTTTTTATTTTAGAAAAAATATTGAAATATTTTTTACATTCTAAAAATTTATAAAACAAATTATTGATTTTAAAAGTAATATTATTTAAACAAAAAAAAAAAATCAATCCTCTAAATTTTTTGTTGTTTTCATAAGCATAGTTTAAACTCCAATATGGCACATGTGCAAATTCTCTAAATTTTTTGTTATTTTCATAAACATATTTTAAACTCCAATATGGCAGATGTGCAATTCCTCTAAATTTTTTGTTGTTTTCATAAACACATTTTAAACTCCAATATGGCACATGTGCAATTCCTCTAAACCTTTTGTTGTTTGCATAAACACATTTTAAACTCCAATATCCCAGATGTGCAATTCGTGTTGGTTGACACGATAAAAATAAAATATTTTCTAAATAAAAAAATATATATATACTATAATTAAAAACAAAAATGAATATATATTTTTCATTGCTTTTCATTAAAAGCATTATAAAATATCAATAAGATGTGGTAAACATATTTTTCTCACCCTCAACTATAAATAAAATATTTGGATGTTCATATCAAATAATGTAATGTTATATCAACTTTAAGAATGATAAAGTAATTAAAAGTAACACACACATATTATTTTCTGGAGAGTCACATGCTACATCCCAATACGAGGGAGATGTGTATCAAGTTGACACAACAAAAATAAATATAACTACTTAGTTAGTTTTAATTAAATCATTATAAAGTATCAATAATGCTACTTTCGTTTGTTGTTGACATTACAACCTAAAAGATGCAATTAAAAAATTTCACTTTCACTCTCAACCATAAATAAAATATTTAGATATTAATGTGAAATAACATAATCAAGTTTGAAAACAATTAAGAGTTATATATATATATATATATATATTCACTTTTGAGTATAGGAAAGATGTATAATCCTTATACTTTTTAAAAATATTTCAATATAGGGCTTAAGTAAACTATTTAAATATCATACTAACTAATTACGCTGAAGAGATTCTTTAAGGGGATGGATCCCTAACGACCTTTGTGGTTTGTCGAAGGCCACTCACAAATGGCCATGTGTCTTCTAGGATGGACAATCTTTCATTTCCAATTTCCTATTGTGGCAGACCCTCATAATATGAAAGAGGCATTCACCGTGAATTTGTAACTTATCTCTCCTCATCTAAATCACTCTCAGATGACTCACTTAGATCTGATCCATCCTCAGATGACTCGCTTAGAGTTGGCCCATCTTGAGCTAGTTTAAACAATGCGCTTAAAGTCAGCCTATCCTTATCCTTTGCATATCCTTATTCATCGCAAACAACTTGCTTATAGTCAAACCATTCTCATTTGCCTCAATCAGCTCGCTTAGAGTCGGTCCATCCTTATCGAGCTCAAGGAGCTCTCTCCAAGCCACCCCATCCTCATCTGCCCCAAACAAATCATGTAGATCTAGCTTGTCCTCGTCCACCTCAAATAGCATGCTTAGATCTGGCATATCCTCATCCAACCCATGTGCGATTGCAAATTCTTCTGTGATGAATTCCTTAATAAATTTGAAATCATCTAATTCACTTGCACTAATGGGGAAATCCTTCGTTTCCTACTCTTTTATGACAACCAATGATTCTTGTTCAAATTCCTTCAATACAATATCCACAATTATTTTCAAAAAGTCCCAAAGGTCACTCAAAAGAGAAAACAAAGTCATTTAGGTTAGGAAAAAAATAAAACATGAATTTATACATCAAGCACATCAATAAGAAAGGATTAAAGCATGTAGTTGTTATTCCTTCATTTTGCACAACTTTCCTTTAAGCCTATGAGACGTCTAAGAGGATTTCTTCCTTTCTTTCTGTCTTTTCCACAGTGACTCTCAATTTGTGCTTTTGAAAGGCTTTTTAATAACATTTTTTTGTTAATGTAATGAAGAGCCACAGGTTCAATATCATAGAACACTGGAGTAACCTTCCGTTTGGAACCCAAAATGGAAACCAATTCATCCAAGCACCATTTCGATTCAGCATAATGCTCCAAAAAAATGGTGACATGAATGCAAGAACTTTTAATGACTGCTTCAATTGCATTCGAGACTTCAACTCCACAATGAATCTCCTTTTGATCGAGGAAGACCTGTAGTTTGTAATTATTAATTTTGAATAGATTATAGATGATTCTGGCAAGGCCCTTCTTGACATCAATTTCCCTATGATTTATGAAGATGTCATATTGCAACTCTCATTTTATCTCAATTATAAGTACCCCTACAAGTAGAAATGGATATGGCATCATATCGAAGTGGGGGGTTTGTTTCAACTATGAGAGAGATTGATGAAGCAATGCAAAAAGAATGACAAAAATGAGCAAAGGGCCAAGATAGTATTTTAAGAAATATACCAAAACAAATTGGATAGGGATTGATGTAGTTGGATTATTTTTAATGTAATAGTCATATACAATGCCTCCAGGGATTGAACTAATAGGAGAACATCTATGATAATAAAAAATTTGAGCATTCCAAAGCCTATAGGGAATTTGAAGCACATACAATGAATTGTGATTGGTCTTGCTATTGCATATTCATTTAAGGAGGACAAAGTCATTCTGACCAAATTTCCATAAGTATTTTGTATTATGAATTAGTTAAGAGAATTGGACTTAAGAAGATGCTTAGAAATGAAGTCATTGTCTATGTTCTTTGGTAACTTAACCAATCTCAAACACATTGAGTTGTTTGAGTGCGAAGCTTTGAAGAGGCTTCCAAATTCCTTTATTAAGTTAAACAACCTCCAATAGATTCAATTGATTACATGCCAAGCTTTCAAGAGCCTACTGAATTCCTTTAGTAATTTAAACAGACTCCAAGATATTCTAATATCTAATTTCCCAACTTTGAAGGGGCTTCCATAATATTTTATAATTTAACCAACCTCATACATATCAAGTTGTCTTGGTCCCTTGCTTTGGAAAGGTTTCCAAATTCCTTTTGTAAACTAATTAAACTCCAACATCTTGATTTGGAGTCTTGAATTAATTTAACCATGTCAAGCAAAATACTAGGAAATATAAGCACACTTGACTACCTAAATCTCTCTAACTATAGGAAAATTGAAGTCCCTCCTTAGGTGATGCATCATAGTTTTCTTAAAATGTTATATATGAGAGGCATAAATTTAAAAGAACTGCCAAGTGCAATTGGAGAGTTTGAGTGTTTTTTTGAAATTCTGGATGTAGGCCCTATTGAAAAATGTAACTAGTGTCAGTCTTCATAATTAAATAATGATGTTATGTATTTTTCAAAAGAAAAGGAATTCTTATTGTAAAAGAAAAATTGACTTATTAAAGCATGGGTTTCATGCTTAGGTCATTGATCAATAGGTCAAAGCACCCATTGAGTGCTCTAGGATTTTTGTTGAGTCAAAGGCAAAGTTATTATGTAAGAGACCCTTCTTGGGCGTATTGTGTCAAAGAAAGAAAAATATTTCTATGTAAAAATTATGTCTTGTCCTCCTCCATCAAGTCATCATTACCCCCTATCAAGTCAGCCTCTCCTACCATTCATGTTGGCCTCAATAGAATAGACAAAAACAACTATTTATACCAAGTGAACTCAACCAAATTTGAGCAAAAATAAGTAATTTTGATCTGCAATATTTTAGTGAAAATGAACGATGTGAATTAGCCTAAAAGGAGTTGAAAAGGATGTCGAAATTGTCTTTCATTCCATCACATGTAAGAGGAACAACGTACCACATAAATCTAATGCATTGCAGGGCCGAGAGTACATAGAAGAGACAAGAGACCAAAGATTGAAGAAGTATAGAAGGACGAAGTCTATTGGATTAGTTGAAGTATTGATTTTTGAAAAGAATATTCTCAAAGTTGACTTGATGGATGGAGGAAAGATTGTGTCATGGTCGAAATGGTCCTGGTCTATCTCATTTTGATTTGGTTCTACTAGTAAAGAGTAGGGAAAATTTTAAGGATACATATTTATTTTAAAGTTTAGGAACCTTGGTGAATATTACTAGTTGCTAACATGTAAAGTTTAAAATGTTTGAAGATACTTTTGTAAAATTATTCAAATTTATAATGATTTTATATTGTGTTTGTAAAATGTTGGAAATTTTTAAGGTAAAATAATTTTATAGTATAAAATTTGGGCGAATCATTTTTGGAAAAAAAATGGAAATTGACGAATCTTTTTTTTTTTATAAAACATGGAAAATTAGCCCACTTGCAAATATTAGCCCCTAAAATTTTCCCTGGTAAAGAGTTTGACTGGGTTTTCCCCTTATTAGGGGTTCTTCCCTAGCTGAGTGCCTATCTCAGGTGTCTTTGTGATCTTTTGATTTGGAATTTGTCTTGATGATGAAAAGAAAATAATAACAATAATGAAGAACAAACTTAATAATCAAAAGAAATTGTCAAGGTATAAGAGAAATCAAGCTAAATAACCTAGTCTATATGTTTCCCTAGATTTCTCAATATGGTATCAGAGCTTGATTTGATGGCATAAGGGTAGTTAGAAGGTCACAATTGTGCTAGAGGACTTCAATGCAAATAAATGGAAGCTAGTTCCTTAGAACCGAGCTCCTAGAACGATGGTCTGAGTTAAATAAAGTTATGTTTTTGGGTCTATCTCTTTAATTAGACTGCAAACCTAAAACAAGGAAAGTAAATATGTCTAGAGGAATCATTCTTAAGGACCGAAGGGCTAGATAAATAACCTAGTCAAGGTCGAGAATCTTGAAAGGAAAAGCGAATTTTTGTGTAAGAAAGTAAGGATCTGAAATCATCTCAGAAGTTTGAAATGTATAAGGTTCTGTATTACAGAAGTGACCGAATGATATATCTTGGGAATAATAGTATCCCTTCTAGCCAATCAAATAGCTCACTTATTAAAGAGACCAGGGCCAAAATATATGGAGCATTTTGTAGACCTATTTGAAAGATTTGTTATGAAACTTTTGCCACCATGAAAGAACCGAAATTTATATAATGGAGAACACAAACTTGGGCACTTTTATATAGGTAAGTTGAGCCCTACAGTGACATAAATACCAACCTTGAAGGATTAGAAGAATCTCTATTTTCTGTAAGACATATTGGTGGTCTACTTCAGTAATTTGGTGAAGCACTAATCAAAGGATCACCCTCATAATTAAACATCAATCTTTGACAAGATCAGTAAAATCCTCTCATGGTATCACACGAATTGTAACACATTGAATATTAAGATAAAAAATCACATCTTTTGGAAGAGTTCTAGAAGCCTTTACAAAGTCAAATTTTGTGATTAAAGAAGACCTAGTCTAAGGGTCAACTCTAAGCTACAGGTGTCCTATTAAAAGTAGTGAAAGGAGAAGAGCTTGTAATACTAGTAAAAACAATGATAGAAGACACATATACATTTCTGTCTATAACAGTTAGAAGAAAAATATTACTAAGGACCTGTAGCATCTTTTGAAAACATCTACGATTATTAAGAAGATGGCATTCGACATTTTTAACCATCTCGAAGTCTTAATTTAAATCAGTTAAGTATTGTTACTACTCTTCATGTTATAGTCATCTAACAATGTGTATGCAGTTTGCAAGAAAAAGGAAAACAAGATCAATATTAATATTTCAAGCATGAAAGACAAAGGTATGTAAAGTTTTAAAGGTATGTATAACTTTCTCATTTATTAAAGAATCTGGTCTCTTAAAGGATAATTGATTGTATGATTAAATAGGAATTGTAGATAGAACATTATCCTGATTTTATTGCTCCCTCTTATGATAGCTAGGGTTTGACAATTCTTTGCAAAGAATGAAATTAAATGATGTCTAGTTATTATATTCAAAACCCTATGAATTCATCTTCTAAAGTTTAATGGAAAACCTAGTCTTGTACTTGATGATACTTGTCAGGAAAGTGTTCCACGTATATTCTAAAAGGATTGTGGCAAGATTCAAAGGGAGCCCTTCAATAAGGTAACCCTACAAGGTTTGTAATGGAAGAATCTCAAGGTATGTATAAATATTCGTAGCTAAACTTCTTCATTAAAAGGTACAATCATTTTTAAATTTTCCTTGTATTAATAACTTTCTTATGTGTAGGATTTTGAATCATAAAGATTCTTGTTAGGGTGATTAAACACTAGTTAAAATCTACCCTTGTCATATTATCTCTTACCATTTGTTCATTTTGGTGAAACCCTAACCTTTAGGGTTCACTGTAAAACCCTAGTATTTTGATGCTTAGGGTATGTTAATGATGAAACACTAGTCCACTTAGGGTTTGTTGATAAATTTTAGAACATATAATGAAATCCTACTATATTGATGTTTAGGTTTTGGTAATGTTATAGTAAAATCCTAGCCTTTTAGGGTTTATTAATAAAATTCTAGAATATATGATTAAATCCTTCTCTCTTGATGATTAGGGTTTGTTGTATAACCCTAACGTTTTTAGGGTTTTCTGTTGATGTTTAAATTATATGATGAAACCCTTATAATACTTAATGTAAGATTCTAGGAATGAATCCCTAGGTGTATGTGCTTCAATATGCTTGAAACCCTAACTTGGTCAAGCTGTTGAATATCTAAACATTGAAATTTTGATGTATTGTATCTAGGGTTTACGACAAAACCCTAGTAGAGATTATTATAAGTTTCTAGGACTTGATAATGAAACCCTAGATGTAAAATTCTTTTGCTACATAAGATAAGTATTTACTTGAGCTTCTTATGCTTAAATGATATGTACATGTTATTTTCACTCTTAGTTTCCAATTTCTTTTGCTACATAAGATAAGTATTTACTTGAGCTTCTTATGCTTAAATGATATGTACATGTTATTTTCACTGGTTAAATGTTTATACTGATGATAAGGAATGTGATTTCTTGTGTGGATGTGGGATGTTGAATTCCCTACATAAATCTATGAGGAATCATTGATAATACATGTATATGTTTAAGTATTTGCATCTCAGTGATCTTACAGTACTGAAGAATGGTAATATCTCTGTGCTTAATGGTGAAGTTTGATGATTATGGTCACCAACATGTATTATTGTGTGTGTGTCTCATTCATTTCTCAGAGTACGTGAGTTACTTGATTGAATGAAATGCATCCTTATGCAATGGGCAGGAATTGCTTAAGTCCCCTGTAATTCTGAGGAAACACACTCGAATTCACATTCATTGTGTATCTCCCTGTACATATTAGTTTCCAAGTTTCATTGTTAAAATTTCTATGTTTTCTTCAGCGAGTTTGGTTGATTGTCACAGTGCAATGCTTAATGGATTTCATGGCCTTGGTGTGCTAGGAATTATTGTGAAATCATCAATTTTATGATTTCTTAGGTAAAAGAGTCAGAATGATTTGGGCATGTGTAAAACCAGGAATAAAAAAAAATCTAAGTAAAAAACCTTGCAAGCAAGTCAATAATCACCTGTGGGACCCCAGGTCGAGGGTTAGGTTGGTCAAGCCTGGGAGCAGGTCGAGTTGGTAGCTTAGTCAATCCCATTAGTTATTAGACCAAGTCAAGGTCGGGGCTCTCGCCAATGTCACTCCATATGTTCTCAATGAAATGGGTTGATCACTGATTATTTTATTTGGATTATGAAAACTATAGTAATATATTAATATTACTTTGAAAATAAAGACTTAAGTTATATATATATATATATATATATATATATATATATATATATATATATATAAATAATTGAAATTAGACTTGGTTTATTCATGCATTTATACTTTGATCTAAGGCTTTAATATTAATATATAAATTAGATTTTGATAATAAAAAAGCATAAATATAATATTTGGTTGATAATAATATTTGTTTTATAATTTTGGGTTTACAATATTTTGTTTATAATATTGAGGTTTATATATTGGATTTATAATATAGTGCTTATAAAATTTGGGTTAATATTAGGATTTATAATGTTAGGGTTTAATATATCTTGGAATTTATACTAGGGTTTAACATTAATATTAAATAATAGTATTAATATTAATGTTATTGTTAGCATTAACATTTAATTTATAATGTTGTGTTTATAATATTAGGGTTATAACATTGGGTTTATATAGGGTTTATAATGTTAGTTTTATAATATTGTGTAGTAATTTTAATTGTTGTATTCATTCCACTTTGCACCATTTACCACTATATGCTACCACTTAACATTATCACTCTTTAGAAATATATTCTATCATTGATATAAGAACCAATTCACAAACTTCACCTCTAATCTCATACCACTACAAAATTCACCATAATATTAATTATTTATAAACTTTGCAAATCTAATCAAGAACTAATTTCTAGGAGATTAATAAGTTCTTATGTCTTAAGCACTATAGATGATATATGGGTGATATATATTATTGCAATTAGAAGATACAAGTGTTATAAAGAATATGTAATAAAGAATTAAGGATATTATAAAATATTAAAATTGTAATTTCAATTGTTAATTCCATTTCCCACCACTCAAGCAAAGTAATTCCAATGCACATCACTATGATATGTGGCCTATTTATCCTTAAATAGGAACTTAGGCACAATAACTCTACTTTCCACCACTGTGATTGTGATTCGTGTCCTTACTATGACGCAATTTTTTTAATCCTCCTACTTCTTGTTAATCGTGATAGGTGGCAATTAACAAATGGCATAGTAAATTTTTAATTAGGCTTCGTAAATTTTTAATTTAAATATCCTTTATCATAGATTTAGATATGCAAGGTGTAGGAATTTACAGGGTAAGTTCCACAGAAGAATACCAAAAGGACACCGCTCACAACCAGATCTCAAATCAATACACCAGTATTTTTGACGTGGTTAAAACCCTCAGAGTGCAAGGAGGGAAACAGTCCACGGCCTGTCCCAACGTGGGTACAGACAATTTATTAATCAAAGAATGAAAATTTACATAAGCTTCTCTCATGCACGGATTACCCGAACAATGACCCTCCATGCGCTTTAAATAGAACTCATGGACCAATCGGGTGTCAAGCCACGGATCAAGTGTCGGTAATACCGAGGTGAGAGTGAACCGTCGGATCACTACATATCGTGACCGTCGGATTGTAAGTTACAAAATGTACAACGGTAAAGAAACACACTTTACCTAACTCTAACCTAACTCTATACTAGACCAAGTTGAACTTAACTATATCCTATGTGTCGGAATATCCTAACATCCCCCCTTAAGAACAACTTGGGATAGGATTGAAGGATTTACAAATATGACACAATAGGAGAAGGAAGGAGGCACTAGAGCCTATCCCCCCTTAGTGACAACTTCCTGAACTCCAAGCATATATCGAAGTTTAGTGAACTTCGCCTCTGTGAGAGCCTTTGTGAAGATGTCTGCAACCTGATCATCCGTTGGACAATATTGCACTTCAAGAACATGGTCATGAATGAGCTTTCTGATGAAGTGCATGTGTAGTTCAATGTGTTTGCTGCGCTGATGCTGGACTGGATCTTTGCATAGCTGAATGGCACTTTGATTATCACACCAAAGTGTGGTTGGATGCTGCTGCTCAAAGCCAAACTCTGATAGGATCTGACGAAGCCACAAGGCTTCCTTACTAGCTTCCACGGCACCACGATACTCTGCTTCTGCTGACGAAAGAGAAATGGCAGCCTGTTTCTTACAAGCCCATGTAATAGGTCCTGAACCAAGAGTGAAGACATAACCGGCAGTAGACTTCCGATCATCAAGGTCACCAGCCCAATCAGAATCAGTGAAACCAACTAACAGAGGAGCTGCTTTGGCACTGTAATGAATCCCAAACTGTATTGTACCTCGAACATAACGAAGTATTCTTTTAGCTGCTTTCCAATGACTTTCACGGGGGTTTTGCATAAAACGAGCAACAAGGCCAACAGCAAAGGAAAGATCAGGACGAGTATGGGTTAAATACAAGAGTTTTCCGACAAGTTGACGGTATAAGGTAGCATCAACTTCAGGAGAAGTACAAGAGACTGAAAGTTTGACTCCAGACTGAAAGGGAGAAGGGGCTGGCTTACAGTCTTCCATGTGAAAATGACGAAGAATATCACAAGCATACTTGGACTGGGAAAGGAAAATACCCTCTTGGGATTGCAAGACTTGAAGACCGAGAAAATAGTGTAAGTGTCCTAAGTCTGTCATTTCAAATTTCTTTTTAAGGCTGGACTTCACATGGTTTATAAGGTTGGGATCACTACCAGTAAGAATAAGATCATCAACATAAAGAACAAGGATGATGAGAGAGTTGCCCACTTTCTTGGTGTAGACAGTATTGTCAGAATGACACCTAGAAAAGCCAGATTCTAAAAGAAAGCTATCCATTTTGGCATACCAAGCTCGAGGAGCTTGCTTGAGGCCATAAAGGGATTTCTTAAGTCGACAAACGAGGCTGGAGTCTGTTTGTATGAAGCCAATGGGTTGTTCCATATAGATTTCTTCCTGCAAGTCCCCATGCAAGAAGGCAGATTTAACATCCATTTGATGGACTTCCCATTTTAAAGAGGCAGCAAGGGAAAGAACAAGGCGGATAGAGTTCATTTTGGCAACTGGAGAGAAGGTTTCAGTGTAGTCAATGCCTTCAACCTGTGAAAAGCCCTTAGCAACTAGACGAGCTTTATGTTTATCAACTTTCCCATCTGGTCCATACTTGGTTCTGTAAACCCATTTGCATCTAACAAGTTTGCGTCCCTTTGGTAGAGGAACAAGATCCCATGTATCATTTGTCATCAATGAATGATATTCTTCATTCATAGCTGTTTCCCAATGTGGATGGCCTGAAGCTTCTGCAAAAGTGTCAGGATCATGATTTACTGGAGCTTGAGCCAGTAAAGAAGAGGCTCTTTCAAACTGAGAACGTGTACGTCGCTGATCTGTAGGATCACCGGCAAGATCACCTGCTGCATCCCGAGTAGCACGGACCCATCTTGGAAGTTGAGGATCCTGAGAAGGTGGGGAAGGATTATCATCCTCGCTTTCATCATCAGAAGAAGAAATGTTTTCAAAGATAGAAGAGATAGGAAGAGGTGGCACATCCGCCGGACTAGGCTCGCAGGCCGATTTATTTTCATCAAATTTTACATCTCTTCTAATGATAACATTTTTGGACTTAAATGGAATAAGTCTATAGCCTTTTACATCTTCAGAATATCCAACAAAAGTACATTTCTCACTCTTAGGTTCTAAGGCTTTATGCTTTTCATCTGGAATATGGGCCCATGCTTCACTTCCAAACACACGAAAGTGACTTACATCTGGTTTAATGGAACTCCAAGCTTCTTCTGGAGTGATATTCTCTAGAACCTTAGTAGGAGTGCGATTGATTATATAATTTGCACAATTAATTGCTTCGGCCCAAAAACTAAGACTGAGTCCTTTAGATTGCAGCATACAATTAGCCATTTCCTTTAAGGTGCGATTTTTCCTTTCAGCTACACCATTTTGTTGTGGAGTGTATGGAACAGTATGTTGCATTTGAATTCCATTTTCGGTGCAAAAGGTGATGAATGCATTTTTAACATATTCTCCACCATTATCAGTTCTTAGCTTAAGAATTTGATGTCCAGATTGTTTTTCAACGAATGCTTTGAAGGCCAAAAAGGTGGTAAATACTTCGCTCTTGAGTTTTAAGAAGTATACCCAAGTGCGTCTAGAGAAATCATCAATGAAAGTTAAGAAGTACTTGCAGCCAGAGAATGAAGCAACAGGAAGAGGACCACATAAATCACTGTGCACAAGCTGTAAAGGGGCTGAGGCGTGCCAAGAGGCACGTTTGTCAAAACTGTCCCGATGATGTTTTCCGAGTACACATCCGGAACAAACACCATCTTTGCAAGATACCATAGGAAGACCTGTCACCATGTTTTCTTTACATAGATGCTGAAGGGAGCGATAGTTTAAGTGACCATACCGCTCATGCCAAAGTTTGCTCACTTCATCATTATGAGCAACAAATACTGAGGGAAGATGGGATGACCCAAAGTTGTGAAACTTATACAACCTTTTGGAATCATCAGCAAGACCAGTAGCTAGAATCTGTTTAGGATCTTTTAGATCCTTGATTACAACATCATGAGGTGAAAATTCAACGATTTTACCTTCACCTGAATGAGTTATCTGATAGACAGATAGAAGGTTGCAGGATAAGTTTGGAACACATAATACATCATTGAACTGACCATTGTCTAGATGAACAGTTCCAGTCCCTACAACATTAAGAGATCTATCATCACCAACATATATATTTTTGGTGTTACAATCATTTAAAGAAGAAAACATGGCTTGGTTTTTGGCCATGTGACAAGAGGCTCCAGAATCAATGAGCCACTCATGAGAATGAGAAGAAGAAGAAGATACATTTAATGCATAACCAGACTGAGATGATTGACGATGACATGCAGAAAATGCCGTTCCGGAAGTTGAAGTTGAAGTAGGCTCCAGATGGATGTTATGTTTCTTCATTGCGGCTTCCAAGGCTTCCATCTTCTTAAAGCATTTAGATTCTAAGTGGCCATCTCGATTACAAAAGTTACAATGTCTTTCAGTCTTCTTCCATTTGTTTTTATTGGGCTTATCATATTGCTGAAATGATCTTTCATCTTGAGGCTGAGTTGGTTTAGGACCATTCCTTTGAGGATAAGACTTCTTAGGATTCTTTGAATTTGGATGCTGCTGGGCGGCTAACGCTTTTGTGGAAGAGTTTCCAAGATTAAGAAGACCAAGGTGTAAGAGTTTTTCTTGTTCTCTTATTAAGGAATCACAAAAGGAGTCAAAGGAAGGGGGCTTGTAGTCTTTGCCTTGACAAATGAAAGCTTCCCTGGTAGAATGGAAAGTGGAAACAAATACAGAGTAGGCTGGCCCTAACTTAGTAAGGATGGAATAAATAAGGTTACCATCATCTTTCTTAACTTTAACACCTTCCAAGAGATATCTAAGGTTCTTGAATTTTGACAAGAAATCTTCAATGCAAGAAAAATTATTAGGATCCAAAGTAAGCAGCTCATTTTCAAGTTGATGGGATCTAATTTCATTTTTAATCCCAAAAACTTTAGCAAGTTTTTCTAATGCTTCATGAGGAGTTTCAATTTCTGCAATGTGGAATCTAAGATCAGGAGAAACAGACATTCCTATCAAGCCACGTGCTTGATCTTGTCGATTTTCCCATTTTTCGGCCTTGTCTTCATCTTTGGGTTTCTTCTCTTGGTCTGTGGCTATTCTGAAGAGACCTTTACTTCTAAGTAAATCTCCCATGTAGGCTACCCATTGGAAGTAGTTAGTGCTGTCAAGAATGACTTGGCATGGACTTTCCATTTTTGAAAAACAACTGAAGCTGAAGATGCTGAAAGTAAGTGGTCCAATGGATAGATCTCGAAAAAATAGGCGGTTTTAAAAAAAACGGCTCTGAAAAAGGCTTCCGGATGAAGAAGTTATGGCTTTTTGAAAAAAAATTGTTGACGTTGCCGGCAAAGTGCGCGAATGTGCGGGAATGAAAAAATCCGCCCCCACAAAATGGAGACTTGAACCCAAGACCTCTACTCTCTTAAAAGGTCTTTGAACCAATTGATCTATACAAAAGATTTGAGAGAGAGAGAGAGAGAGAGAGAGAGAGAGGGGGGGGGGGGGCCTCGATTTGCGTGCTTGCCTTGGGAAGACTCTTTTCCCCTACAAAACACAAAACACAAAACCCAACACGAATATCCAAAGAAAAACGAACCTTACGGCTCGAAGTTAGCTTTAGCCAAAAAACTAGAAATTTTAAAAAAAATCTCAAAGTTAGCTTTTAGCCGAAAAACTAAATATTTTCCTCAATGTTTCTGATTTTCCGAGATCACACTAAGGTGCAGGGAAAAGAGCATACGCATGAGAAAAATCCTTTCTTTCTGTTTCTGATTTGCCCAGATCGCACAGAGTCGCAGGGCAAAGAGCATACGCAGAAATGAAAGGTATAGATCCGGGAAAAAAAAAGGCTAAATAAACCGAAACCGAAATAAGCAGAGAGAAAATGACAATAAACTGCAAAAAAAAACACTGTATACCTCCCGATCTGAAAAATGACGCAGCTAGGGCTACCGGAAACCTTTTCGCGTGAAACGAAAGGGGTTCCTCACTGAAACAGATGCTCCGAATGCAACAGAGCAGTCCTCTCGGCCCGAAAGCAGTCAGAAACAGCAGATCTAGGAAACGACAGCCGCATGCAGTTCTACCGGCTTCAGATTTGGATCACCAACGGACGCGGCCCTCAAATAGCTCTGATACCATGTAGGAATTTACAGGGTAAGTTCCACAGAAGAATACCAAAAGGACACCGCTCACAACCAGATCTCAAATCAATACACCAGTATTTTTGACGTGGTTAAAACCCTCAGAGTGCAAGGAGGGAAACAGTCCACGGCCTGTCCCAACGTGGGTACAGACAATTTATTAATCAAAGAATGAAAATTTACATAAGCTTCTCTCATGCACGGATTACCCGAACAATGACCCTCCATGCGCTTTAAATAGAACTCATGGACCAATCGGGTGTCAAGCCACGGATCAAGTGTCGGTAATACCGAGGTGAGAGTGAACCGTCGGATCACTACATATCGTGACCGTCGGATTGTAAGTTACAAAATGTACAACGGTAAAGAAACACACTTTACCTAACTCTAACCTAACTCTATACTAGACCAAGTTGAACTTAACTATATCCTATGTGTCGGAATATCCTAACACAAGGTAGTAGTGTGAATTCCATCCATTGATGTAGTTGGGAATGTCATAGTAAATTTTTAATTAGGTTTAGTAAATTTTTAATTTAAATATCTTTTATCATAGATTTAGATATGCAAGGTAGTAGTGTGAATTCCATCCATTGATGTAGTTGGGATGACGAGAATATATTGACCTCTTTAAATTTAGACTATCCAGATCAAATTTTGTATTTAGTAAAATTATTAAAATACCCAATTCCAATAAAAAACATGCATATTAACATTATAAATACATAAAATATTTAAATATTTTATATACATAAATTATATAATACTATTAAAATAATTGTTTAAAAAATAATATAAATAGACAGAATTTATATATATTTTTCCATTTATATTTCAAATACCATAAAATATTAAAAAAATCCTTTACCAAAATTACCTCAAACAAATTTGAAAAAAATGAAACACATTCTTTTAAAAATTTACAATAATTACAAAAGCAACAAACTTCATTAATAATTGAAATTATTACAATCGTGAATATAGATAAACATATAAAAAAAATAAAGAAATAAAGAAATTCCATTGTCATAAAATACTTATCCAAGGCAACTAGTCTGTGGATTAAGCTTTCGCGTTGACCTGGAAAATAAATGAAGATTTGGTATATAAATGCTATACATGTTTGAAAGATGGTAGGTGATTCGGTATATAAATTCTATATATTTTCGAAAGATCATAGGTCTACCCCACTGATCACGATGGAATTGGGCTTGAGATTAACTGTAGTCCAACCATGATCGGAATAGACATAGAATGAACATGGAGGTTAGTTTTCATAGGAGTCTTGGGTTTAAAATAAAAAATAAAAAAATTCATTGTTCAGACATAACAAATTATTTTTTAAACTGACAAACTTTTCATGTAAATGATGTTTTATAAATCATCAGCGCATTTGTTAGAATTCATCTTTAAAGCCATATTCTATGAATTGATTACAAAATGTTTGATGTAATTATCTTCTTAGCATCCACTGCAGTTGATGTGACACTAGACTCAGATGGTTATTCGATTGGCCCGGGATCGAGTCCACTACTCCCTCATATCTCTTGTGCTTCGGGCTACTCGATCAGTTTCGTTTTAGTACCGTTTGCACGATGTGCTTGGATTTTGATCCATTTCGGTGACGATCAGGCCCTTAGCTGACAAAAAATATAAGCAGAGTCAACGTTAGTCTTAGATTCTTCCTAGTGAAATAGATCCAACCCTAATAACAACCAATATATGCTCAAAATCGAAGCCTTACCTTTCGAAACCGAAACGCCCTGGTTACTCATACCCACGACCAGTGATACAACTTTTGCACAGTAACCTTATCCTCTTCTGAATTCTCCTTTGGAGTAGAACTTCTGGTTCACGTGACTTCACAAAAAATTCAGCATCGCATGACTTCATCATAATGTCTTGTATCCCAGTTCCTTCTTCTCGGTTGGGTATGTCTGAGAGAATTACAAGATCAATTCTCTGTGTTGGAAATTCGAAACAATCCTCATCGGAGCCTTCAAATCCCCTCTAATATTGTAAGTAGGAGAAATCTGGATAGTATGGTTTATGAAAGAGCCTTTGCTTTTCTGTTATTTATCTCTTTTGACGCTGGGTCACAAGGATTCTAACTCAGACTAGTTTGCTCGCCTTCGTTGGGCTATATCTTTACTTAGCACCTGTGTTGTTGGGCTATCTGAAGTATCGAGGGGGAAAGGCCATCTTTCTCTCTTGGTCAATGAGAGAACCTGGCTAACCATAAAACATAGAGCAGGTCACTGGAATTTTTTAAAATTAAACAATGTGGATGGGAGGAAAACGCAGAGCAGGACTGAAAATTTTGAAATTCAAAAATGTGGATGCTAGAAGAATATGGCAGTTGCAACATTCAAGGGTTCATATACAACACCTTCAGTATGAAACTCTACACAGTCTGCAGAGACCCTAAAACTTCCATGTCACTTCAAGGGAAGAAACTATGATAGCGACAAAGGTTTGCATAATCTCTTTTACCCATATTTATCCTCTATGAGATCGTTGCTGCTCCCTTTGGGTGTTGCTGTTGATATTCACAAGCATGAGATGTGCGACCACCATCCTGGTTCACTTTAGCTTGTGGGCAATAAAAATCCTTTCAATTCCAATAGTTCCGGACGTCTCCCTACAAATAACATTGCATCCAGAGACTTCTTTGTCGGTTATAAGCGCAGAGGACTATGATCATTGAGAGTTTTTCAAAATTCAAAAATAAGCGCTGAAAGTTGTAGAGCTTTCAAATTCAAAAATTAGCGGTGAATTACCGCCCGAATAGTAAACAGGGTAGAGGCAGCCCTGGAATTTCAAATTTTTTTTACCCGTTAAATTAAAACTCATGAAGTTTGGTATTTTTCATGCTTTCATTTTATGTTTTACATAAATTTGTGAGCGTCATCTCCTCTTATCTAAAAACTCTTTTTTAATTACTCCTGCATTTCAACTTCCTTTAATCCCCTATGGGAGTGCTTTGTTTCTTCTTATGTTAGCATATGTGTTTAGCCATGTCTCCACTTGCTTTAATCTCCCTCTTAGAGTACCTTGTTTGTTCCTAAGTTAATATATGTGTTTCCCCGTAACATACAAGTATGTTATGAAGTTTTTAAGCCTTTGGGAGTTAATAGCTTTGATTATGTACATAAATTTTGATATGTGAAGAACACTAAAGAAAACCATATAGTTAAGATGATGAGGATTCTCAACCAAAGATTTTAAGCCTTTGGGAGTTAATAGCTTTGATTATGTACATAAATTTTGATATGTGAAAAAAACTAAAAAAAACCATGTAGTTAAGATGTTGAGGATCCTCAACCACTAGTATATGAGATAGAGTTATTTTTTTAAAACATCAAGAGTTTAACTACTATTTCTTTTTATAATATATTTAAATCCAATAATCAAATACATATGAATTTATTAAACATATAATTACATGTTCAACTATTTCTTTATAACTTATTTTCACCACATATTTTATTTACTAATGGGCACACACATCTTTATTTACTCACTGCATAGTTTATTTACTGAATTCTCACCAAGATCTCTTTATTTATACCAAGATAAATTATTCCTATAAGTTCACTTTTAACCAACTGTGAACTATTTGAATAATAAATCTGGTAATGATAGCTAAATATTTGTTAAAATATTTGTATATCTTTTCAACTAATTTGCTATCCATTACACATATTTGGAACAAATTATTCCTAAAACTATGAAGCTGAAAAATGTCGAGACTAAGCAAACTCTGCAATCTACCAGGTAACCAACTCATCAGCTCCATTTGAACATTGTTAACTAATCATTTTTATAATATCTTAAATATGAGCATATGGTGTCCTCATTTTAAAAAACTAGATTCACGTTAGTGTTTGCATCATAGAGGAAATATACAACCCACCCTAACCAATTAGACAAAGCAATCTTTCCTATTAAGCATTACAATAAACAATATCAGTACTTATTCTATTCATGTACTTAGTGCCAATTGCATCCTCCAAATATAACTAAATTAGAAGTGGTTGACAACCTAAAGAGGTACATTAGATAAATATGAGCCTGTAACATCTTTAATAATTTTTTTTATTGTAAAAAAGTTTCACTATATATATATATATATATATATATATATATATATATTAAATTCACCTTGGTAAAAATAAAGTGGATTCCAAAGCATTTTTTTTTGTAAGCTGAGGCATGATTCTATTACTATTAACAGAAAAAAACTATGTACAGAAACTTAAACATGGTGCCACCCGCCCAGAAGGGAAACCAGGTGGCCTTCTAAAGTATATAACACCCATCCAAAAAAAATAGACTTCCAGTTTATCAAATCTGATTGAAAAGCTACCTGGTCTACCTAGCAACATACTATGCATATCTGTAAAGAAAAGCGATATCAAAAATGCAAAAAAGAGTCATATAGTGACCTCCATAAGCTACGGCTTCATGGCATCATCAGTCCTGGTATCAGGTTCTGCCTTAACTATTCCATTATCCTTGAGCATCTGGATCAGCTGATCCATCTTCATGTCCTGCATCATGAGTGTCATTTGAAGACCCTTCGTTTCTTTTTTGATGTTTGCTCGGGCTAGCTCCACCATTTCACCTGCGACTTGCTCCATTGCCCTGGCAAGGAGGCGTTTCATTCCCCAATACACACACAGGGACTGCTTGTAGAGAGACATCCTCCCTCGGGTATGGCCCGGGTCAGGGAGAAAAGTCTCCCAATCTGCCATTTCAGGGTCCGACTGATCCTGCAACGCCTCTTCCTCCAGGTGGTCAATAATTCTCCGAATATGGGGGTGAGTTTCATTGACATATGCATCCTCAGCTTCCTTCAATTTCCGCCGCATGTTCTTCTTGCCGCGCTTCCTGCCTGAGACCCCAGCACTGTAGCCTTCCTCATACTGTTCTCTGCCAGCACGGTGCCTGCCACGACCCCGCGTCCCGCGACCCCTTCTGCCTCTACCACGACCACGGCTGCCATCATACTCCTCGTCTTCTTCGTCCTCCGAAACATCCTCCCCAACATCATCATCTGCAGCACCCACTGAAGCAGAGTGCTTCAGCCATTTGCCAACCTTACCGCCCGAGGTCGGCCGCTTCTCTGCAACATAATCCTTCCTATCTCCTTCCTGCTCCTCTGATTCTTCTGAAATGTCCAGGTAAATGGACCTCAAAGTTTCCTCCATCTCCTGTTTCCCTTTCTCCTCCAGTACTCCCCCCTGACTGCGCGTTTTCCGACCCTCATTGCGGATTGCAGCCATCCTCGGCAGCTTCGTAGACAGCAGTTTCGAAATGGGAATCTCAGACAGACCCAATTCCACCTCACTCAGAGCTCTCACACTGTGGTAGTCACAAAGCCCCGTTCCTCCACAAGCCTGCTGGTGCCTCACCCTTCCTTGCAACAATATACCTTCGCTCGGCCACCTTCCGTCACAGAGCCCTATTCCTCGACAGCGCTGCGGGTGCCTCACCCTTGCATGCAACAAAATACCTCCGCTCGCCCACCGTCCTGCGGTAGTGTTAGTTAGCTGCCAGCCCTGGTCGTTATTACACGTCGCTGAACCAAGGCCTTGATGTGATAGACCTCTCGGCAGCGTGATGCCACCACACTCCCACCTCTGGATTCCAAAACATTTAATAAAAAACTCAAAAAACAAAATTAGTCAAAATAAGCTAGGGCAAGATATTTTTTTAATATCTAATACATTTTTTTAAGCTGACATGATATATTACTCCCCTCCTAAATTTTCTGGGATTCACAGAAAACAGACATTGAGGAAGAAACAAGAAAAACAACAACTAAAGGATATTGAAACCGATTGAAGAAGGAAACTTACTTGGTACTTGTAAACTCGTAAATTTTGCATATTATGAAATAAATATTGAGGGTAATTTCAGTAGAAAGCTCCAACATTTTTTTCAGTGACCTATCATTGTGTTTAAGAAAATAGCATGGTAGTGACTACAATTTTGAATGAGTTTGAGGTCCACTTCTGCTTACCCCTTCTGAAAGTTAATTTTTTTGTTGGCTTGTTTGAGAAAGCCAGTAGTAATGGCAAACCACCTATTTCCAGTAGATCATGAAGTTGAATAATAGTCTTCTCTTCCTTCCGCTAAACTTCCCCTTGATATTTGGCCTCAGATAATTAACCCTCCGGTATAGCCCTCCAGTTACCATGGTCGATGGTCGAGCTCAGTTTGTAAGTAACGAGTTTTTATCCCTTCTTGAGCCCAAATTTTTGGCAGCAAAGAACCCTACCCATTATTTTTTGATTTGGTGTGCCTGTAAGCCTCACACCTCTCTCTAACAAGGCAAAGATATTGTCGAATTAAATATGCAACTACCCTCATGTCACCCGTTGTTCCCACTACCCCTTCTGAGTGTTATACACACCAGAAAACGAATGTATATTTTTAGCCTTTTGCAATCACTTACTAGCTCACACTTCGATCACTGAAGTCACATTTTTGATGTAGACTGGTTGGTCGGTTCATGTAACACCTAGATTACAAGCTAGTTGTTCGTAGTTGCCCAGGTTGACTACCCCTTCTGAGTGTTATACGCAGCAGAAAATGCCGGTATATTTTTAGCCTTTTGCAATCACTTACTAGCTCACACTTCGATCGCTGAAGTCAGATTCGTGATGTAGACTGGTTGGTCGGTTCATGTAACACCTACACTACACGCTAGTTGTTTGTAGTTGGCCAGGGTGAGATCTCCTTTCATAAATTTCAAATCTATAAAAAAACAATATCCAGATAATTTTTTATACTATTCAAATCTATGAAAGTGTGTCAGGTTCCAGCGCCTTGTGAGCCAAAGGTATTGTATGCATTTGCTTTATGACCCTGGGCCTAGTTGGGAAAATCCCAAATTAAACGTCAAAATGACCGTTAATTATTTATGAGTTTATGAGGCAAGTCAAATTTGACAGGTAAAAATTTACAGTAACAGTAGAATACGTCTTAAAATACAAAATACATTCCAAATTCCAAGCCTGGGTAGACAGTAAATATGGGGCATTAAAGATTGCGGGACCTTACATCTCTTCCATCAATGCACTGTACCTAGCCCCCAGATGGCAAGAGCTATTTCTAACACTATAGAATATTTATGACGCCTGACATGCGGCGGAGATAGCCTTTTATAACGCGCAGTTTTTTCTTTTTTTCCTATAGTCATCGAGGGGCGTGTTAAAAGGGGCTATCTCCGGCGCCTGTCAGAACGTCATAAATATTCTATAGTGTTGGAAATAGGACTCGCCCAGAAATGATGACGAGAGACACTACGGCAGAAGACTCTGGATTGCGAAATTCTGGCGAGTTTTCCGACTTCACCAAGGGCTTGGGTTTATCTGTTTATTTAAACGGAGACGAACGGCGGTCAACGGAGACGGAAAAGGGCCCACATGGCCACGTCGACGAGCCCGATGAATGTGCAATCGAGATAAGCTCGGCGCATTCTGAGTGAGTGAAGAGTTACATTTCTAAGAACCCCGCCCATCGCTCAAATCTATATTTAGGCTAATTTTTATTTTTGATGTATGTAAAAATAAACGAGTAATATTTTATGGTCATTTTTTGGAAATTTTTCTTCTAATTTAATTTCTTTAAAATTCAATAAAATTTATTAAATCTCAAATTTGATAGATAAATTCTTCGCAATTAACATACCAAAAACACTTGAAAATGTTGAATCCAAAATACCAAATGCATTTTTTTCCAGCTCTTTAGACGATTAACAAATATAAAAGAGGCATTCATTCATTTACCTATCCACTTTACTTATCACAAGAAAGCCTAATTCAATACCGACGACCTCATGTTACTTGAAACCATCTTTGCCGCCCAGGTAGGATTTTATGATCCTAAGGGTGATCTGTTATTGCCACTACAATGAGGATAGTTTGCTCTCAACTAAATAAAAGTTCGTCTTTATAAAAATCAAAATAAAAAAGTTTAACAGTTTTAGCTTTTACTAATGCAGAATTTGTGTCTTTTATAAAAATCAAAATAAACAAGTTTAACAATTTTAGCTTTTACTAATGTAGAATTTGTTTCTAATATTTTTTAATTGAACACATAATTTTTTAAAGATTAATGTGGAAGTTGAACCGTCAAAAAGAAGTCTAAAAAATTAAAGATAAATCCAATATATTTATGTGAATAATAATGCATTCAACATTGATCTCTCATATATTTTGTTAACATGCTATCATAGGCTGCTCTAGTGTGAGCCACTTGTTTTCTGTGGCCTTTGTAGATCTATGAGCTTTGCACCCAAACTCCCCTTTTCGGTACTATTCGTTGCTGGTCAGTGTTTCAATTTTCTATTGGAGCCCATTTTTCCTGTGTGTTTGTCAGGCCTGTCAATAATGTCTCTGTCCACCGTAATTGACGTCTCTACCTGTCGTTTCAAATATGGCTATAATTATTCTCGAAACGAAGACCAAGGAAACAATTATTCAATAATACGTGTTCTATCTTATGCACCCGTTTCAAATATGACTATAGTTATTAACTTCTTCTCGAAACGAAGATCAAAGAAACAATTATTCAATAATACGTGTTCCATCTTATGCACAGACCCTTGGCGTTGTACCCTAAGGGTGCGATGTTTCTCTTGTCTAAGGAAGAGTTGTGTTATAACCTATCTAATCATCAACTATATATATATATATAAAATCACTTTTACCTAAGTTCACATATCTAAACAGTACATGATACTTTTCAACTTAAGTGTAATAACAGTTGTAATGTTTCACACTGTTTAAACTATTTTTGGACTTAATTATGAGTATAGTCATATGAGTGATTATCACCACCATATATATATGTTATGAAACATTTACACTATGTTTAATGCTCAATTTCAACCTTAAACTCTAGTAGATTAATTCGTTTACCTTGAAACTTGGTTTCATATCGAATGAGGATATCATAACTTGGTATGTGATTATGGTTAAACAATTACATAATAATTGTATTTAGTGAAAATATTAGACCATCCAAAAGCTAATATATGAGCTTAGAACTTTCTCCAGCTTAATATGGGTGGGACTATTTGTAAATCAATTCCAAACACCAAAAATTTAGAGGCCAAAGTTGGTGATGGGACTTGCTTTCATATTTCTTGTATTCTCCTACACTACGGGGTTATTGGTGACGCTTCGAGAGATTTGAACACGGGTGGGACTACTTGTATATCGATTCCAAACACTAAAAATCTAGAGGCCAAAGTTGGTGATGGGATTTACTTTCATATTGCTTGTATCCTCCAAACACCAAAACTCTAGAGGCCAGAGTTGGTGATGGGATTTACTTTCATATTGCTTGTATCCTCCTACACTACGGGCGTATGGGTGACACCCCAGAGATTTGAATATGGGCGATCGATTCCAAACACCAAAACTCTAGAGGCCAGAGTTTGTAATGGAACTTACTTTCATATTGCTTGTATCCTCCTATACTACGAGCCGATGGGTGATGCCTCCAGAGATTTAAACACGAGTGAAATTATTTGATTTAAACACGATAAAACTACGTGTAAATAGATTCCAAACACCAAGTCGGTCATCCTCCTTAATTGGTCCTCTCAATCGCAAGATGAAGGTTTAGTGGACACTCGAGATCTATTCCTTTGTGGTTAGGGTAACTGACCTACCCTGCCCTCCGTCCAAACCCTCATTCCATTCTGTCGGCGACTGCGAACTCGCTCTGCAATTTGGTGATTTGTCTCAAGCTACAGTTATTTCCCACTTCTGCTATAAGGAGGTAATCTCTTGTACAACTCTGCGTTGGTTTTGGGTTTCTCCTTTCCTTATTATCGAAGGCAGCTCAGTGATTTTATACTTACTCTAATCTGTATGGTACAGGTTCTCCCTATTCTATGTTTTTCTCCTCTGGATGGCATAGACCCATCTTCTTACAACTTATTTTGTGGCTGCAGTGCTTTATACTCGCATACATGGAGAAACAAAGATTTGTCGACTGGGGCTTCAAAATGGTAATGAATCCAAGGGCTACTTGGAGTTTTAATTGTACATAAGGTTAACAGACTTACTTCTATTCTATTCATTTCTCCCTTTGCTTTTATTACAGGTCAGGTGAATCTGCATGCCCAGTCTTGGATTCGTTCTGGAATTCGACGCGGTCCTCCCTTTCTCAAGTACTTACGTTGTTCACAGGTTCCTTAGGGAATTTAAAGGTTGCATAGCAGAATTTCAAGGCTGTTATGGATGGCGTAATTTCTTGTTTGCAGACCCTTGCAACCCAACTGGGTGTCTATTCTGTCTTATGTGGGGTTGTCGAAATCTCATTTCTGGATTCAGGGTCTTTCACCCGACTCTTGAGCTTATCCGGGTTTTGCCCATTTATGTTGGTGTTCTTTCCAAGAAATCTCTACTGAAAAGGGTGTTAATTTTAAGTACTAGGTTCCAGTGAATTTTTCTTTTAGTTGTATAGTGTTTATAAGTTTTCTTTTTGAAAACCCTGCAACATAGAAAAGGGCATTTAGAAACCCTTGTATCATTTTATATAAAGACAATTTCTATTTATTTTTCTATAAAAGGCAGGTGTAGAGCATGTCTAGGAGTTTGTTTTGTTTTTGGAAATTATCCTTATGAACTTGGCTGGTTTATAATTTATCAATATGTTTGAGAATTACTTCCTGGTAATTTTATTATGCATTTCTAGTCCAGAATTTGCACTTAGAGTTGGTTAGCAAGCTCTGTTCTTTACTACTTCTCTTGTTTTAATTTCCATGTACTAGTATTTCCGATGCTTGGATAAAGGTTTCTTTTGTATATTCCACCTAATGAGCTTGGCCCTCTTATTAAACATGTTTCTACTCATTAACTTTAGTAAGAAAAATAGAAAAATACCTGTCACAGTAGACAGACTTGTAGGTAAATGTAATTATTTTCTTTGCTAAGTAAAATCGACCACCCAAAACATGAGGGTTTCCTGTCGTAAAATTGTAAGTAATTCAAGAACTGAGAAACTGTTTAGAAAAAGGAATTTTAATTATCACCAACTCAAAAATCCATTTTAGTGATAGTAGTCTTTACCCCTACAAGTGACTAACAATTTTCATAGAAGTGCCCAATCCCAAATTTCTTAAATGCGGATAATCTGTGGTGACGGGTGAAAAGTTCCGGCCTTTGTCCTTGTGTCAGCGTGTTACCTCACAGATGGCCCACTTTTAAAATGATTTACATCTTAATCGAAAGGATTAAATGAAACCGAAGAACGCATTAAGAATGAAATGAAGAGAAGAATGATTATATTTTTAGATGGCCCACTTTTAAAATGATTTACATCTTAATTGAAAGGATGGAATGAAACCGAAGAACGCATTAAGAATGAAATGAAAATGAAGAGAAGCATGGTTATATTTTTGAAATTGTAAATTAGATTTTTGAAATTTTAATTTGTAAGTTTAACTTTTGATGGGCCATAAATATACCTTCCTTCTTCAATTTCATGTATGCACTTAATAATTAATATTTTCAACTACCAAATGGTTAAATATTTTTAAATTAAAAAATATTTAATAAAAATTATTATAATTAACATTAGTAAAGTTAAATACTTTCACATAAATTTTGGAAAAGGAAAATTCAACTACGAGAAAAAGTCATTTTTAACTAAATATTTAATAAAATTGATTTTTAACACAAATCAAAATAAAAATAATTTTTAGGTATCTTTTTTTTCAAATTAAATAAATGTTAAGTAAAAATTAACTTTAACATTAAATTACTAATAAACACTTTTTAAAATATTATAATTTTAATTCCCATCATTTCCAACCTTTTTGTATAAAATTTAAACCTATAACTTAATAAAAACTAACCTCTATTGTAAATTTCATTTACCAATTAATAGAGACTTACACCTACCCAACAATAACAAAAATACATTGCAGACATCGGACATCAGACATCTTCCACGACAGTTCCTCTGCTTGTTTCCTCGCAGATGGCCCACTATTAAAATTATTTAAGGCTTAATGGAAATGATTATAAATGAAACTAATGAGAACGAAGACAAAATGGATATGGTTATAAATGAAACTAATGAAATAACTAAGAACGAAATGAAAAGAAATATCAATTCTATTTTCAAATAATTTTGAATTTTTAATGGATGATCCTCATTATCATCCATATAACTAATTTAAACTTAATAAAAACATTCCAATATAAAGAAGCATATAAGCCCAATTATAAAACTATTTAATAAAAAATCTTCTCATGGAAGAAAAGGTCAATCTTTAACTAAATATGTAAGTTGCAACTCAATAAAGATATATGGTTGTGTTTTATATATAATTGTTTATGTGAATTGTAATTTGATAAAAATAGAGTGGTATATATATATATATATATATATATATATATATATATATATATATATATATTGTTTATAATTGAAAATTATAATTAAAATAAAAGATTGTTGTATTGAAAGGTTCTCGAAAGAGATATTGTAAAGTTATGTAAATATTTTAATTCAATCAAATTAAATAACAATAAAAGTAAAAATAAGTATAGAATAAATTAAAAAATATATATAAAAAAATAAAATTAGTAATTATAATTATTAATTAAAATATTTTGAATATGTCAAATTACATAAAAATAAAATAAAATAAATAATTCTAATGATCAATTATTAATAATCAAACCAATCTAAATATTTCTTAATTATGAATCTATTAAGAAAATAGATTTGATTTTGATCCTCTATCAGCTAGATAAATCCATAATTAAAATAAATTTAAATTAATTTAATAAAACATATTATAATTGATAGTGAGTAAAAATATATTAAATTAAGAAAAAAAAATCAATTTCTAATTAAATATGTAAATTGTTATTAAAAATATTATGATTATATTTTATATTTTAAAAAAAATTATAGTTATATTTTATATTTTTTAATAAATTTTGTTTCAATAAAATAAAAAAAAGCGAAGCTGAATAATTAAATTTATATGAATAAAATATTTAAAACAAAAATTAAAACTCTAACTTTATTTATATAAAAAATATTTTAAATAAAAAATAAATAAATAAAATAATTTATAACCTAAAATTAAATAATCAATTTCCATAAATAAAGGTTAAAACCTTGAAACATCAAACTTGCCCCTCCCTCCGAGAAAACAAAATAAATCTTAAAACTACCTTAACTTTATACAATGCTTTATTGGATGGCACTAAGGCATCGTTACGTTTGTTGGTCTAAGTCTAGTCTATTCTACATTATCTGATCTATTTGGTGCAGCAAGAAGAAATTCACTGTTAAGAGGAAGAGGAAGATTATGGATTTTCTTGCAGATTTTTTTTTTTAATAGAGAATGTCTATAGAGTAAATGTTAGCGCACTGTTAAGAGGAAGAGGAAGATTTTTTTTTTTTTTTTTAAAATATAGAGAATGTCTATAGAGTAAATGTTAGCGCAAATTGGTTGGGTTTGGAGGTCATGTTCTTGGAAACCCAAAGTGTATTGTTGATTGGGTCAATGTTATAAGTAATTTAATCTTTTTATCTTATCAAACTGGATGCAGGGCATTTTTAATTTGGTGAAGACTTTCCAAAATATTTTTCCAGGTATATTTACAAAGAATAAAATTAAGTTGCTGAATTTTTATTAAAAAAAACATGTGTTATATTTTACTATTTTTCTTTAGAACATGGTTTTTTATTTTGAAAATGAAATGTGACACTAAATGGTGGCGGTCATCATCATTGGTAATTTTTTGATAGGACTTATCTCTATGGGATATAAACAGATAATTTATTTTTGTAAATTTAAAACTTTTCTATAGTTAAAAAATTGGAGAAAATTTATATAAAATTATAGAAAATTTAAAATATTTCTTAATAAAAAAAAAGATAATAACACTAAATTGATTTGATTTTTAATATTTTATCTTTTTATATAACTAATTAATAATAATAACAACATCATAATTACTTTATCTGACTGGCAAAATATCGCATCTACTATTAGAACCAGGGTGGAGAAGTTATTATTAAACACTTCCCACCACCCAAGATAACATCCATTAACAATAATAATATGCATTCTCTAATGTTTAAAAAGGAAACTCTTTTTTTCATTCTCTTCATCCGATTGCATAAATAATTGGCTCAGATAAAGCTACTCTTTAACGTTGTGAAAGGTATTTTGCGGGAGGATCCAATTTGGTAGAAATAATTGGCCGATTCTTCAGCAGAGAATTTAGTTTGTGCTCTACGATGCCCCTTATGCACCAACAACGAATCAACTCATCGTGATATTTGTGCATAATCTCGAGATGTAGGGATTTATTATACATTCAGAGGATTAAAAAAACAGCGCTATAACCTTTTTAAGAGATCCGGTTGTGATTAAATAAAAAAACGTTCATTTATTTATTTATTTAATGAGTGTTATTTGATCAATAAATTAAATTTCCAATATTAGAGCTCCGCAATAACATTAAGAAATTTTACTTGAAATTAAACATAAGAAATGAATTAAATATAATTTAAGATCTGTTAATGAAAAAATTAAACCCATAAACATAAGAGGGCTGCCATTAACATCTGAAATATCTGAATTAAATATAATTTAAGATCTGTTAATGAAAAATTTAAACCCATAAACATAAGAGCCTTGCGATTAACATCTAAAATATTTGCCATACCTTTATTGCTACCAATTTGAGGTGATAGATGGTCAAATCGTGAAAATAGAAATGGTTGACTGTAGGTTTTAATCTTATATTTAAATTATCTGCAAACGAATTTTAAAAAAACAGAAGATAAAGAATGGCGAAAACATAAACATAAGACAGATATATACAAGGATTTTCCCCTGGATCCAAAAAAACAGGACTACTAGATTGAGTTTTCATTATACATGCCAAAGTATCCATAAACCACAATCTATTAACCCTGGATTAGAACATAATCGTAGTTTCCTTGATTGGATCTGCAAACTATCATGGGCAGAAAACCATCGTGCCCAAAACCATGTGTGAAATCCATGCACAAAACCATAGGTAGGTATGTCCACTTAATATAGGGTCCAAAAAAAATATTTGGGGTGTTGCCTCGAACCCTATGCAAGGAGACTATCGTAGACATGGGGGGCTGTCACCTCCCCGTGACTCCCTCCTGCTGTGCCCGACGCAGCAAAGGGGTTGTTGGCCACCCCCCTGATTCACGCTTGGAACTAGTCATGGAAAGAATATAACACATACCCAACATTCTCCCATTTGTTGTTTTCTATCCACATGAGAGCTTAGTCATTGGTCCAACCCTTTGTTTCTCTACACCAAGAGAACTTCTCAGTGCTCACAAAATTCGTCAATGCATCTACAGTTTTTTTCAAAGTGTCCACCTTTACTAGCAACACCTTTTAGTCCTCAACCATATCCATTAGAAAGTGATACTGAACATCAATGTGCTTTGTCTTTGAATGATAAGCAAGATTTTTTGTCAAGAAAATTGCACTTTGGCTATCATAGCCTATCCTTATAACTCGTTGTACTAACCTCATACTTGAACACAATCTTTGCAACCAAACTGTTCCATTTCTTGCATGAGTGGTTGCAATGTATTATGCCTCTGTAATTGAAAGTGCCACTACAGACTGTCTCTTACTCATCCAATTGATTGCACCTCCAAAGAGGGTAAACACATATCCACTTGTAGATCTTCTATGATCCATATCTCCAGCCCAGTGTCCATCAACAAAGCCACAGATGGCCAAAACTATGTCAAATCTTGATCTTCCTTGGTAGCATAGACCATAATCACTAGTGCCATGCAAAAACCTAAAAACCTGCTTCATTGTTGTTCAATGCTCCTTCCCTGGTTTTGACATAAACCTGCTCAATACTCTCACTGCATGTGCAATGCCTATTCTAGTACAGACCATTGCATACATTAAGGTATTGATTGCACTTGTATATGGAACACGGGACATGTCCTCTTCCTCTTCTTGTGTCCTAAGACATTTTTCAGTAGATAACTTTATACATACAAGAATAGTAACCTTCACTAGTTTACTATCCTGCATATTAAACCTTTGCAATATTGTCTCAACATACTTCCTCTAGTTTGACTAGAGCTTCTTCTTTGTCAGATCTCGTTTAATTTTTATGCCCAAAATATAGTTTGCAGCACCAAGATCTTTCATGTCAAATTTGGAGGACAATTGGGCCTTTAAATCCTGGATTATTTTTTTGTTATTTCTAATCAACAACATATCATCAACATACAAGACCAAATAAATAACATGGTTACTAATTAATTTAAAATACACATAGTGATCTTCTTTACTTTTGGTGAAGCTAAGTTCTCGTATAAATGTATCAAATTTTTGATACCACGTCCTTGGTGACTGTTTTAATGCATACAAAGGAATTTTTAATCTGCATGTCAGTTCTTTCTTACCCTTCACCGCAAAGCCTTTAGATTTCTTTATGCAGATCTCTTCTTCCAAATCTCCATGAAGAAATGTTGTCTTCACATCCATTTATTCTACCTCAAAATCAAAATTAGCAGCAATAGATAAAAGTAATATAATAGAAGCTACCTTGACAACAAGAGAAAAATATCACCAAAATAAACTCCCGACACTTGGTAATAACATTTTTCTACCAATTGAGATTTGTATTTCTCCACCTTGCCTTCTGCATTCATCTTCTTCTTAAACACCCATTTTCATCCAATGGGTTTCCTTCCAGTTGGAAACTCCACTAGATACCAAGCATTATTTTTGTCCAAAGATGACATCTCATCAACCATGGTCTCTTTCTAGAGCTTCTCATCCTTTAAATTCACTGTCTCCCTGATAGTTCTGAGATCATCATTAATAATAGATAAAGAAAAATTTGAATAGAAAGTAGAGGGACTATACCTTTCTCGCTACCTTCTTTCTCGAACTGATATTCTCACAGTTAGATTTTGTAGTTCTTCATCTTCTGATTCCTCTTTGCCTTTAGAGTCTGATTCTTCCTCCTTTATCTCAAACTCTATCTTCTCAGGTTCCATTGGTAGGACTTCATATTTAATAACATCTTCACTTCTCTAAACATCACATCTCGGTTGTACACAACCTTTCTTGTTTCTGGGTTCCAAAGTTTATAACCTTTTAAACCATCCTTATACCCAATAAAGATGCACCTTTCATATTTACTATCCAACTTGTTTCTTTTCTCCTTTGGAACATGTACATATGTATCACAGCAAAATACCCTCATATGTTAAAGAAAGGGTTTCTTACCAGTCCATACCTCATGTGGAGACTTATCCTCCAACGCTGATGAAGGTGATATATTAAACAGGTAACATGCAGTCTCCATAGCCTTTGTCTAGAATTCTTGCTCTAACCTGGCGCCACTCAGCATACTTCTTGCCTTTTCCATCAACGTACTATTCATTCTTTCTACGACTCCATTTTGATGAGGTGTGTATGGAGTAGTCTTCTTTTATGTTATACCACACTTCTTACAGAACTCTTCAAATTCTTTCTTGCAGAACTCTCCACCATTATCTGTCTTCAACACCTTTATCTTCTTCTCTGTTTGATTTTCTATGAGAATCATAAATTCTTTAAATCCTTCAAAGACTTTAGATTTCTTCTTAAGGAAATATATCCATGTATTCCTTGAGAAGTCATTTATAAATGATACATAGTACACAGACTTACCCAATTATGGAACCGACACAGCTCCAAACACACCACTGTGCACAAGCTCTAATATCCCTATCGCCCTCTTCACACCAAAGGGAAAATTTGCTTACTTCTTCTTCCCATATACATAATGTTCACAAAAATTGAAATCCAAAGAACAATTAAACATACATTCTACCATACCATTACTATGAAGTATTCGAAGACCCATCTCTCCAATATGTCAAAGCCTTTGATGCTATAACATGGTGTTTTCTCCAAAAACCACTAGATTTTCTACTCCACTTTTAGCAACCACTAAACTGTTACACCCTTCAATAGCAGTGCTACCCAGAAGCTTGTACAAATTTCTAATCCGAACACTCCGCATCAATATCAGTGCTTCCTGAACCATCTTGCAGGTATCTTTCTCGAACATTGTTTTAATGCCTGCATCATCCATCTTGCTAACAAAAATCAGATTTCTAGCCAATGCAGGAATATGCATAACACCCGGAAGTGTTCTAATCCTTCCACCTTGCAACTTCAACTTGAATTTTCTACATCCGACAATTCTAGCCTTCCTAGCATCCCCTAAGAAGACATCACCACCATCATATTTCTCATACTCACAAAACCACTCCCTATGAGGAGTGAAGTGAAAGGATGCACCTGAGTCAATCAACCATGCCTCATGATTTACATTTGTACTTGAAGAAAAAGCCAAGTATACAACCACACTTTCATCTGAAGTGGTTTTTGCATCTATAGAAGCAACATTATAAGATCTCTTTCCTTTCTCAGGAGCTTTATATCTACAATCGTTTTTGAAATGTCATTCCTTTCTGCATTTCCAATGCGCATTTACAAGTTTTCCTAGAGATTGAGATCTCTACTCAAGAAATTATTTTTGTTTCTGTTCTTGGATCATCCTCATATAGAAAAGGCATCACCATTTTGGCCCTCCATATTTTTCCGTCTCATCTCCTCCAACAGCAAGAATGAGATTATTTCATCAAAATGCAAGGTAGGTGTATTGCTACCTATTGCAACAACCAGACTATCCCATGAATCTTGTAGAGAGCAGAACAAGCTAATGCACTTATCTTCATCTGATATTTTAATATCAACAGATAACAGCTAGCTTACCACAATATTAAAGGCGTTCATATGCTCTGTCACTGAGGCTTCATCCTTCATCCTTAGGTTATACAACTATTTTTGTAGGAACAATTTATTCACTAGAGGCTTAGATTGGTACAAAGTCCCTGAGTTGTTGCACAAAACTTTTGGCGAAGCTTTCCCTGATACATTCAACAATACTGAATCTAAGATACACAACGTATTGTGTTCTTTTCTTTCTGATCTAACTTCTTCCAGTCTTCATCAGACATTGTCATTAGTTTTGTACCTGGATTTACTGCGATCCACTAGCAGATCCTCCATCTTGACTTTCCACAACTCAAAAATCCTACCATTAAACTTCTTGATCTCTATCTTTCTACTGTTCACCATCTTCTTTCACCGCAAGAATTGATCTTGCAGTTCTCCCACTGAACAGGGTCTACCATAGGCCCGAGCAAAACCCCTCAGCAGAAAACACGTCCCCTTGAAGTCGAAACAACTCTGATACCAAATGTAGGTTTTAAATCTGTATATAAATTACCTGCAAATGAATTTTTAAAATAGAAAATAAAAAATGGCAAGAGCATAAGCATAAAACAGGTATACACAGATATTTTCCCCTGGATCCCAAAACTGGGACTACTAGATTGATTTTTCATTATATTCCTCTCAATGTTGCAATACATATTTATACATGCAGAAGCATCCATAAACCCCAATCCATTAACTTTGGATTAGAAGATAACCGTAATTACCTTCAACGGATCTAAAAAAATACCATCATGCTCAAAACCATGTGCGAAATCCATGCAAAAAACCATAGGTATGTCTGCCCACCTAATATAAGGTCCAAAAAAAATATTCTGTGGTACTGCCCCAGACCCTATGCAAGGGGGCTACTGCCCCTTGCAAACCCCTCGACAAGGGGTGCTGCTGCCCCCTTGTGACCCCCGCAGCGCCCGAGGCAACGAAGGGGTGATGGTTGCCCTCCCTCTAACACCCAACACTGAGAACATAATAGCTCATCCTTAGAGAAAGACTCCTTGTCTACTTTGTTGGGCTAAAGAAAGTATTGTTTTATTAGAATTTGGATCCAAAAAATAGAAATCGCTAAGAACATAATAGGACTTCCTCATCGAGAGACTCTTTGATTGAACATAGTATTGTTTTATTAGAAATTAGATCTTAAAGACATTATCACTTTATCTAAAATCAATTTGATTAAATTTACATATTTACAACTAACTATTAGAATTTATGACAATTAATTTAAACATTTATATGTAGGTTTTTTTAACTATTTTATAAAATATGTATTTTTGTATATATATATATATATATAGGTGTAGTCTAGATGAAATGTCATTTTTCAGGATACTTTTTCGTTTATGTTAACCAAATCTAACAAATATTTATAAAAACATGAGTTTAAGTTGTAGAATTAAAATGTCTCGTAAATTTTTCACGACACTAAATTTATTTATAAATTTAAAAATATATTTTAAATAACAAAATAATATATTCTTACCGAAAATTTTATTACCAAATTCCAATAAAAAAATACGATGTCATTATATATATTTACTTTAAAATACATTTAAAAAAACCAAAAGACTTTACGTTAAATTCCAGGGCTGGATGCATGAACTGACCCGGTGTTGTTGTTGTTATGGAGTGAACTTGTATGAGTTCAAGGGTGCTGAAGTACGTGTTTCAAGAATAGTTTCGAATTAAATAAATAAAAGTGACGTGATCCACTCACTTCTATTCATCCAATTTTAAAGTATTCCCAAAGTCTTCTAGTTTTAAAGTATTTCCAAAGTTTTGGGGAAGGTGATCTAATTCAACCGATTATGAGTAAAAACTTGAAAAAAAAAGATGTTAGAAAATTTTAAAAACTCGAATGTTTAGAATATGCTTTTATTTATACATCCATGTCGAGCGTGTAAACATCCAGCACCGCAAGGCAGCGAGAATCATAATGTTTAGAGTAAACTTTTACTAATGTATCCATTACCAGCGTTTAAACATCCAGCAAAGCTACATTAAATGTTCGAAGCGAGGATCATAGAATCTTGTAAATGTTGTTGTAAATGTTGTTGTATATAGAATTTTGTAGCATGGCTATGAGGTGTACATATAGAATGTTGTAAATATGGTTGCACATAGAATTTTCATGATATATTTATACGGTGTATATCAGTGGGTTTTTAATATTTAATTAGAGTTAGATTTGAATTTCAGGTTGAGAAGAGAAGTTAAGGATGGAGTCATCTATGAGGAATTAAATTATTTTAGAAACTTAGAGCCATTATTATTTTAGAAACTTAGAGCCATTTTGATCACAATTTGATGATATTTACCCAACATTAATATTAGAATCTAAGCTACGGAAAAAAAATCCAAAATGCGAGGTATTTAAGATTCCCGTCACTAAGTGTCAATGAAATACTAGGAAGTTGTTAGACATGATTATACCTATTGATGAAGGCAATGCATGTAACAGTTGAATAGTCCGTCTAGTGATTCAGGAGAGTGTTTGAAGTGCTTCTCTACTTTAAATAGCTTTTACGCAATTGTCCTTCGGCAAATTCAACATCCCGAAACAGTGGGCCTTGGAAATTTATCCTCACTTTAGGTATTTTTTTGTTGCGCTACTAAGGGCACATCTGGTGTTCTTTTCTCATCTGGATTTTAGCTAGCCATGATTGGAACGACAATGAATCCCCAAACGCACATCACAAGAGGTTAGAGCATTGGTATTTCAAAGCAGAATCACACTTCCCAGCGGGTCTTCAAATTTTTAAGGAAAGATCTGAGTTTTACAAAAAATAATAATTGTATTTGACGAGCAAAATCACTCTGTGAGTCCATCAAATTCCATCCCTGAGTCCAGGCCCTCATATTGATCTTCCTACCTTAATTTTTGTGATTAGGTTTGGTATTTCAAAACAGAACCGCACTGACATTTTTCACACCTTCTAGCCTGTCTTCATAGTTTTAAGGAAAGTTTTCAAGTTTAAAAAATAAAAATAAAATTATTGTATTTGACTAGAATGACTTCCCTGTCAGTCTTCACCATTTTAATGAATATTTGAGTTTTATAAAAATTTTAAACTATATTTGATGGGTAAATCACTTTTTGACCTTGTCAAATTCTGTCCCTGAATCTAGGCCCTCATATTGATCCTCGTGCCTTAAATTTTTTAGTTAAGGTTGGTATTTCAAAACATAACAAAACCACTAACAGTTTTCATAGCTTAGGCCATCTTCATAGTTTTAAAGAAAGATTTCAAGTTTTACAAAAAAAAATTCTTTGCATTGGATCGGAGTGACGAGCAAATTGCTCGTCAAATTCCATGCCTGAGTCTAGGCCAACAAATTGATCCTTGTTCCTTAACTTTTGTTCTTGCATGTGTGGTGAGTTTGAGGACACTAGCGGTTGACGATTTGATGGTTGATGTGCAGTCGGTGTTTTGCAACAAAGTAGGTTATAGTGGTGGTGTAGTTGCCATAACTTTGTGACATGTTAAGAAGAATTGCTTTAAACGACGTCCATCTTTGAGTGCGACATATATTCAATCCAAAATTAGTTGAAAGTTGGCCATCTGGATAAGGCTGAAAATAAGTAGCTTGCTATAGCACATTAAATGAGTTGGGTTGTATATGCCCACGGTTTGATTTTGGCCTTGGAAAAATCAAACTGTGGGCATATACAAACTCCCTTCATTTAATGCCCTAGAGCATGCTATATATTTGTTGCCATCTGGATAATGAACTTTGACTGAAATTTTCGAGTACAAAAGGAAGGTAACAGAGCTTTTTCCAATGGTACTCTCATGAGGCCAAGAGCTAAAAGCATGAGGGCATACAATACAGGATGACAAAAATTCTCTTCTCATTGATATGAAGATTAAAAATATAATCATGGGATTAGTTGCAATCAAAGTGCTTGCCTTTTTAGAGGTATTTCCTGGCAGCAATTTTATGGCAATCGACGATACAGAGTCTGAGCATTCCAAAGCAACAATTTGATATGTGATAATTGCAATTCTGGGATTTCCAACATCATTGAATACATGAAAAACAATTCTATCAGTGTAGAGGCGTTAACTATTAAGAAATCCTTTTCCATGGAGGAGGATATTTATGTAAGTCCTAATTCCAGGAAGAATATTACTATAAAAAAGAAGTGGGGAACAAAATTCTAAAAATTCTAAAGTTGTTATATGGTTTCTTATGACCTTCAGTTCTCTTTTCAAGATGTAATGGTGGAGTCACATCTCCCTCGATCAGATAGCCACAATTCTGTGAATGAATTAGCAGAATCCGCTACAGATGTTTCTTAGGATCTTAGAGCGCCTGTTCCCATTGCCTCGCCCCCATTATGATTATCATGTCATTCAGTGTAAGGGGGTTAGGATCAACCCCTAAAAGAAGATCCATTCGCCATATTATTCAGTCGAAGCATTCTGCAATGGTCCTATTTCAAGAGACTATGGTTCATAAAGAGAAGGCGTGGGAGTTTTTATTAAATATTTGTCCCGAATGGAATGTCTATGTGACCAACGTGACAGGGCATTCGGGAGGTTTGGCGGCTCTATGGGATCCTAGAATTATTAACCTTTGAGCTTATAACTCATGTGAAAGGATCATCCTATCCAGTTTTTTGAGAGGATCCCAAATTTGCTTACATATCATCAATGTATATGCCCCTTTCTTGCATAGGAGGTCCTTCTTGGATCATATTGTAGGCATTGGACTACTGGAATTAAGCTCCTTAATTTTGGTAGGAGATCTTAGTATGATGATGTGTGTTGATGAGGTCTGGGCCCTGGGGTTCTAAAGCTAAAGTGGATAAGATGGGAGATTATTTTAAGGAATATTTTGCACAATTTTTATTAGAGGACATCATACCTTGTCCAATGAGATCAACCTGGTGGAATGGGTGAGTAGGGACAAAGGGAATATGAAAGAGGCTAGACAAATTCCTTGTGCATTCAGACCTATTATGTTGTCTGAATAATTTGGAATCTTGGATCTATTCTTCCTTAATTTCATACCATGTTCCAACCTTTCTTGAATGTCTTGTGTTAGCGCTCATAAATCTTATCCGTTTAAGTTTAACCCTTCATAGTTAAAAGAAAAGGATTTCGATGCTTTGGTTCGGGATACCAGGCAAAAGACAAATATTATTCTGCAAGAGTTAAGTATGTTGGTTTTTAGTCACAAAGTTAGAGTGAGAGTATTAAAGAAAGAAGGCAAGCAATGGGAAAGGAGGAAAAATAAATATCTTGTTGGGAATCAATGTGTTAAAACTTTCACCCACAAAATAAACCAATATACAACAGAAATTATAGATAAATACACGGACTAACTATAAGATGGCAAACACATAATATCAACACAAATATTTCACGTGGTTCACCCAAATTTGGGCTACATCCACCAAGCAATTGTATCAGTTCTTTTTGTTCAGAAAATTAGAGATTACAACAGTCTTGCAGACTTACAACCCTCTTGACACACCTCTTGGAAAAAAATCAATTCTCCCAGGTATATATGGCCTCTATTCAATCATTTACAAAATTGAATAGTAAATGCTCTCCTATCGATACTCAAATTGAATTGACACATACACACCTGAATCCAGATCGATAGGATCTGAATTTAGATGACTAAAGCTCGAATTTAGGGGTTTGTTGTCACACATTTCAACAATCTCCACCTTGACAACAATTTACCTGATACCTTGCTCTTTGTTTTATTCTATCATCTTTTCTTCAAGCCAAGAGAAGCCAAACTCCAACGTAGCTTCTCTAACACCACTGGTTTCATGAGCATGTCTGCATAATTCTTTTGAGTGTGAAATTTTTCAAGAACCACCCCACCTTCATCAATAACATGTTTGATAAAATGATATTTTATAGGAATATGTTTTGTCTTACTGTGATAAGCTGGATTTTTAGCCAAATGAATAACACTTTGACTATCACAGAAAATTTTTACATTTTTCTGAAATCTTCCCAACTCACCAAGCAAACCTTTTACCCATATTGCCTCTTTGCAAGCATGTGAAAGAGATATATACTCTGCCTCTATTGTGGATAAAGCAACAATACTTTGAAGCTTCGACATCCAACTAATAGGACCTCCTGCAAGAGTAAAGATATATCCAGAAGTGGATCTTCTTTTGTCTAAATCACTTGCAAAATCAGAATCAGCATAACCACACACTTCATCACTGGAACCATTAAAAATGATACAATAATTACTTGTGCCTCTAATATACTGAAGCACCCATTTCACTGCTGCCCAATACTCTTTTCCTGGATTTTCCAAGTATCTACTAACAACACCAACTGCATGTGAAATATTTGGCCTTGTACATACCATCGCATACATCAAACATCCTACTACATTAGCATATGGTACACGAGACATATAATCCTTTTCTTCATCTTTACTAGGACTCAAACTTGAAGAAAGCTTAAAATGAGAAGCTAAAGGGATGTTAACTGGTTTCACATTGTTCATACTAAATCTTTGAAGTATTTTCTCCATATACTTCTCTTGTGATAACCACAGCTTGCCATTTTTCCTGTCTCTGTGTATCTCTATGCCCAAAATTTGTCTTTCTGCTCCTAGATCTTTCATATCAAACATCCTAGCCAACTGAGCCTTTAATCTGTTAATTTCAACTATGCTTCTGCTTGCTACAAGCATATCATCAACATATAGCACCAAAATTATGAATATGTCATTTTCCAATTTTTTGAAGTAAATGCAATGATCATACTCACTTCTGGTAAATTTTTGGCTCACCATGAAAGAATCAAACTTCTTGTACCACTGCCTGGGACTCTGCTTCAGGCCATACAATGATTTCTTGAGCTTGCAAACAAATTTCTTGTTGCGATTTTGAACAAATCCTTCTGGTTGTTCCATGAAAATATCTTCATCTAAATCTCCATGTAAAAATTTTGTTTTAACATCTAACTGTTCTAACTCCAGATTATGTAAGGCAACTAGTGCTAATACAATTCTAAGTGAAACAAGTTTTACAACTGGAGAAAATATCTCATGAAAGTCAATACCTACTTTTTGAGAAAATCCTTTTGCAACCAGTCTTGCCTTGTACTTCACAACTATGTCATCAACTCCTTTCTTCAGTTTGTATATCCATTTGCTACCAACTACCTTTCTATTCTCAGGAAGTTCCACCAGATCCCATGTTTTGTTCTTTTTCAAAGAATCCATTTCTTCCTTCATGGCTTGTTTCCATTTTTCACTATTGATTGATTCCAACGCTTCCTGATAACAACTTGGTTCCCCTTCATTAGAAATCAAAGCAACAGAAGTGACAAAATCTTCATATTTTTTAGGAAGTGACTTGATCCGTGTAGATCTTCATAGAGTTTGTTGTGGCATTTCTTCTGTTTCTTGAGGGGTTTCTGTATGTTCATCTTCCTGAGGAGTTTCTAGAAACTCCTCATCATGAACATCCTCATGATTCATCCTCATTGATGACTATATATCAAACTGAACTTGTTGTGATTGTGGTACATAATCTTGTTTCATATCATTCTTTACATCTGATTTTGAGAAAGAAAATTCATCAAATATTACATCTCTGTTTATGATGATATTGTGGGCAATAGGATTCCACAATCTATATCCCTTGATTCCATCACCATATCCAACAAAGATCAGTTTTCTTGACTTAGGATCTAACTTGGAACACTGTTTTTTCAGAATTAATGCATAAGCATCACAACCAAATATTCTAAGATTAGAATAATCACATGGTTGATCTATCCATACTTCTTCTAGAATTTTGCAATCTATCACAGTTGATGGTGATCAATTAACCAGGTAACATGCTGTCAGCAATGCTTCCCCCCACAACTCTTGCGGCAACTTTGCATTACTTAGCATGCTTCTTGTTCTCTCAAGGAGAGTCTTGTTCATGCATTCAACAACACCGTTCTGCTGTGGAGTATAGACATTTGTCCTATGTCTCTCAATCCCATTATTCTTACAATAATCATCAAACTCCTTTGAAGTAAATTCTGTTCCATTATCTGTTCTAAGACATTTAATGGACCTGCCAATATTCTTTTCAACCAGAGCTCTAAAATGCTTAAATACATTGAAAACATCAGCTTTTCTCTTTAATAAGTAGATCCAAACTTTTCTAGAGTAATCATCTATAAAACTGATGAAATATGATGATCCTCCATAAGAGGGTTTAGGGGATGGTCCCCAAAGATTAGAATGAATATAGTCCAGGATACCTTTACTGATATGTTTACTAGTTTTGAATTTTTGTCTAGATTGTTTACCAAAAATACAATGTTCACAGAACTTCAAATCTATAGATTTCAACCTAGGAAGTAACTCTCGATCAGCAAGTACCTTCATTCCTTTTTCGCTTATATGACCCAATCGCTGATGCCATAAACGAGTGGAATCCCCTGCATCCTTTGTTTCTATTGTTGCATGATCGATCTCTATTCTCCCTTGAAGTCTATATAGGTTCCCAATTCTATCTTCTTTCATAACAATCAAGATACCTTTCGATATCTTCAAAACTCCACCTTGAACTATACCTTTATATCCTAAAGAATCCAGAACTCCCAAAGATATCAAATTTCTTCTAAGATCAGGTACATGTCTTACTTATGTCAGTTTCCTAACAGACCCATCAAACATTTTAATTCTGATACTCCCTATCCCAACAATTTTACATGAAATATCGTTTCCCATATAAACTACCCCGTCATCTATAGGTTGGTATGAGGAGAACCAACTCCTATGGATACACATGTGATGAGATGCTCCAGAATCAATTAACCAATCATAAGGGTATTGTGTACCAGTAGATGTAGTCAATACCTCATCAATCGTACCTGAATCTTTCTCAGCAATATTTGCCTCCTTTGTAGAGTCCTCCTCCTTAGACGCTTGCTTTCGCTTCCAACAGTCTTTCTTGAGATGCCCTGATTTATTGCAGTACCAACACTTCAATTTACTCTTATTGCCTTTCGATTTTGACCTGGATTTGCCCCTTGAATAATCTCCTCTTTCACTGGTTCTTCCTCTGGCCACCATAACTTTTGATGTCGAGGTATCAAGACTAGGTTTCTTTTGAGTTTCCTCAGAAATCAAGGCTCCCACAACATCATCAAAAGAAATAGTTTCAGTAGAACTAAAACTGATAGAGGTTACGAAATGGTCCCAAGACTCAGGCAAAGTACATAACAATGTAATTGCCTTATCTTCTTCTTCAAGTTTATCACCCAAGCTAGTCAATTTGCAAATTAGAGAATTGAATATATTCAGATGTTCTGAAATTTTCATACCTTCCTTCATATGTAGGGTATATAGCTGCCGCTTCAGGAAAATTTTGTTTGTCAAGGACTTTGTCATGTACAGACTTTCCAATTTCGTCCAAAGTCCTGTTGTTGTAGTTTCTGACACAATATTAAACAAAATATCATCTGCCAGAGACAAACGAATAGTACTAAGGGCTTTCTCATCCATTTCCTCCCAGTCTTCTTCTGACATATCCTCAGGCTTCTTTATCTTGCCATTCAAAGCTTTTGCAAGACCTTGCTGGACGAGCATATCCCGCATCTTGACCTTCCATAACTCGAAATTATTACTCCCATTGAACTTCTCAATTTCAAATTTCGCACTCTGTGTTTTCGCCATTTTCCTTTAGTATGTGGCCACCCACACAGATACAGAATACCTTTAGAATTTGCACCCACTTTCAATGTTTTTCTTTGTGGCTTCTAAACCTCCCTCTGATACCACTTGTTAAATCTTTCAGCCACAAAATAAACCAATATACAACAGAAATTATAGATAAATACACAGACTAACTATAAGATGGCAAACACATAATATCAACACAGAGATTTCATGTGGTTCACCCAAATTTGGGCTACATCCACCAAGCAATGGTATCGGTTCTTCTTTTTGTTCAGAAAATTGGAGATTACAACAGTCTTGTAGACTTACAACCCTCTTGACACACCTCTCGGAAAAAAAATCAATTCGCCCAGGTATATATGGCCTCTATTCACTCGTTTACAAAACTGAATAGTAAATGCTCTCCTATCGATACTCCAACTGAATTGACACATACACAACTGAATCCAGATAGATAGGATCTGAATTTAGATGACTAAAGCTCGAATTTAGGGGTTTGTTGTCACACGTTTCAACACAATGATGTTGGATAAAGAGATCAATGTTTTGAGTGACCCAACAACTTAGGAATATTATTTTGAACCTACAAAAAAAAGGCTTTTGTATCTTGAAGAGAGAAAGGGACATATTTTGAAACCAAAAGAGGTGGAATGGAGTTTAAAAATTCGGCTAGTTAGGTTATGGATGGGACAACAATACTTGATTTTTTCATAAACAAGCAATAAAAAGGAGAAGGAAAATACCATTTGGAACATTAGAGATGGTGAGGGACATATACTCACCTCTCAACAAGATATCCAATGAGAGGTGGTGAATATTTTTAGCAAACAATATAGAGAGATTGAAGGGGATAATTTTTGAAATACAAAGTCATTTCATTAATGATATCCAACGAGAGGCGGTGAATCTTTTTAGCAAACAATATAGAGTGATTGAAGGGGATAATTTTGAAATTCAAAGGCATTTCATTAACTTGCTTCCAAGCATGGTTGATCCTATATAAATTGAATACTTGGAAATTTCCATTTCCAAGGAAGAAGTGCATGAGGTTTTGAAAGCTTTGGCTAGGGACAAGAGCCTCGATCAGATGGATGGTTGGTAAAACTTTTTATTCAATTTTTGGACATTATGGACAATGAAATTTTGGGAATGGAAAAGGAATCAAGGTAACAATGTTTGAATATAAGATCATTAAATACTACCTTCATAGCTCTAATCCCCAAAGTGTCCAAGCCATCATTGTTCGATTCCTGAATCATTAAATGTTACCTTTATAGCTTTAATCCCCAAAGTGTCAAAGAAATTTCCTTTCAAAAAAATTAGGTCTATATCCTTATGCAATACGGTATATAAAATGATCTCTAAAATCATTGCAAATTGGATAAAAGCCTCCCTCTCCAATTTTATTACTCTCGAGCAATATGGATTTTTAGAAAACAGACAAATACAAGATGTTGTGGCATTAACACAAGAATGTATTCATTTGATCAAAGCACACCAGTAGGAGGTTGTTTAATGAGGATTTATTTTATCAACGCATATGACAGCATGGGCTGGGAGTTTTTAAGGATGATCCTTCACAAGATTGATCTTGGAATCTCGATGGTTGATTGGATCATGGCATGCATTATTTTTATGAACTATGCTATTATCATTAATGGGGTCCTGACATATTTCTTTAAGGATTCCAGAGGTCTTAGGCATGGTTGTGCATTGTCCCCTCTACCGTTTATTCTTGTTATCATATGGTCTTAGTAGAGTGATTTGTGAAGCATGAGCTAATGGCATTATCTTCGAATGTAATATTACTAAGAATATTACCATTACTCATACAATGTTTCTTGATGATGTTCTCCATACACATTGTAATATGCTTGATGATAGTCTCTATAATGTTATTAAGGAAAGCGTCTCTATTCGAATGGAGTGGCAAGGTCTCTATCATGGAGTGGCAAGCTTATAACTAGATCTTAACCAATTTTGATGAAGCCTCGGGTCTCCTTATGAACAAAGGGAAATATTTGATATTGACTAAGAAAGGGGAGGTGGTGATTAAGGAAGTAGTATAATATTTGAGTTGACTTAAACCTCATTAGATGAAGGCTTTAGATACTTGGTTTTCTTTTTGAGAAACAAGAATGAGATTAAGGATCAGGAGTGGCTCATCAGAAAATTTGAGCTCAAGGCATCACTTTGGTCTTACAAATGGCTTACAATGGGAGGGCATTTGAATATGATCAAGTTGTTCCTCCAAGGTATGTCCATATATTAGATACATATTTTCTATTTTCCTAAAGACATAATAAAGATAATATACTCTATCATAGAAAGGTTCCTATGGGTAGGGCCAGGTCCAATGAAGAAGATCCACTTGGTCCCTTTAGAAGTGTTGTCAAGACACAAGAAAGATGAAAGGTGGGGAATTAAGGACACATAAAGTTTCAATAAGGCTTTACTTATCAAGAACCTATGGAGAGCTCTAAAGGATGAAGGCATCTAGTAACATGTCATAAAAGAGAAATACTAAAGGCACAAACAACTTGAGGAGTGGATCAAAGATGGGGCTTTAGAGAAGAAGGTGGCTTTATATATATGGAGGAGCATGATGAAGAAAAAACATTGGCTTTTTGGACATCTGAGATGGGAGGATGGAAAGGGGAATAGAATTACATTTGGATTGGACACCAAAGGCCCAAATACCATATTTATAAAATAGGTATGGTAAATTAATAAAAATATAAATAAATGAGAGATATGGTAAATAAATAAAACATTTTTTATATTTACTCCATAAGAGGTATGGTAAACAAATAAAACATTTTTTTATATTTACTCCATAAGTCACCTTATATTTACGAACACTAAAAAAATGCGCTATATTTAGGTGAAACCTATGGGAAAAATACTATGGGACAAATACCATGGACTAGATTGTTATTAATACCATGCAAAAAAACATTACTAACCCTAATATTAGTATTAATCAAAATAAAAATGGCACATGGTATTGACCCATGGTATTCACCAAAATGGCACATGGTATTGACCCATGGTATTCACCAAAATGGCACATGGTATTGACCCATGGTATTCACCTGGAATGTAGCCTATTTAAATGGGGGAATTAAACCAGCATACATCCATCTTTACTCTGGATCTACTAACCCCCAAGAGGTATCAAATATCGTGATATGAAAACTACTTTACTCTGGATCTACTAACCCCCAAGAGGTATCAAATATCGTGATATGCAAACTAGCATAGAGTGAAAAAATATTTGATACGATCAAGAGTAAAAATGGATGTTGTAATTTAGTGTATGTTAAACATTTTAGCTTGGTTAAAATAAAAGATAAAATAAAAATCAACTATTAGTTTTATTAATTTTTATAAATTATTAATAGTAATTTTTAAGCTCCAGGTTTATGATAACCCATGGTAATACCATGGTATTCATGTGAGCATAGACTATTTAAAGGGGAAATTCTATCATCTTAGATTCATCTTAATTCTGGGTCTACAAAGTGCTGAGAGAGATAAATAGATTTCATGCCCCTAAGAGTGGTAGATGTGGAGTTAAGATGGATATAGGTTGGTTTTTATGATAATGAAGATATTAAATAGACTTAGGAAATTATATTGTAAAAACATCTTAAGGTGAATGGTTAAAGCATAGACATTGGACAAGTATATTTGTATACTTCTGTTTTAAACTGAAACAAATCCAGGGCTAAAAGGAATGGATTGATTGCACTAGTCATCCTTCTATAACTTACATATGTTGGAGTAAACAGATTGTAATTTGGGTAAATTTTCTAATCGCAAACAAGAACGTACTTGTGTATTAGCAGGGTGGTTACGAGGTCCCTAGAAGTGATGAATTTGAATTTTTCTTGGTTTTATATATAGTATTAGGTTTTTTCTCATGCTTTCTGTGAATGGCACAGGTGAATTTAATCCTACATCCACTAAGTTATTGATATGTAATTTCGGTAATTTTGATTTCAAAAGATATTTTAAAGAAATGCAATGATTTCATTTGTGTATTCAATAAACACAAGATTTTATAATTGAGTAAAATATTCGCCATGCCTCGTGAGAGATTCGCCAAAAAATTATATATGCATATCATATTATTGATAAAATCACCTTCCATTTTTCCTATATACCACGGAGATTCGCCCATTTATTATACATGTAAATTTAGTGGGGGTTCTTAAAATTTTCCCTGGTTGTGAGTGTCCTCCTAGGAATCAACCCATCAATACAGTACCAACTCATAATTTCTTGCCAATCCATGTCTTGAGAAGGTTGAATACCTGCAAATATACTATGTTGATGTTGCTCGATGCTCAACTCATGCTACTCCACTCGATCACCCAACATGATGCATTTGGAGAAATTTTCCCTACTTTTCCTAATGTATAAGGGGGGGTTGTTAGTGTTGCAAGCCTTATCTATGTACTCCTATAGAGGGCTTCTCTGTAACTCCCAACTGTACTCCTCTTGCTGCGTTGTGAGGGAATTGAGTCATTCCTCAACACTAGATAGTTGGGTCATTGATTCAACACATACCCCTATGAGCTCCTCAATTTTTATATTCTCTTGTAAGACAATGTCTAAGACTGTCCAGATTCTCTGCTTCAACATCATAATATCTATCTTGAAATGCATGATCATTTCTCGAAGGCCCTCTACTAGAAATTTTCATGCCCTGGTGAATGTATCTGTATCTTTCTGCACCAGATGCCCCATGACCACAACTTCAACTTGAGTCTTTGACTGACCCTCCAGAAATGGCTCATCCTGCATACTATATTTGTCATGTTTCCCCACATGATCATGCTCATCAGATCGGTTTATTATTGTTGTCTCCTCACTCATATTTCCCTAGTGGACTACTATCTATACTTGATTGTTCATATTCTTTATGGACACTCCCCTGGAGACCTATGGACTTAGTTGTATAAGGGTCTATCTCATCAATACCATTAGGTAGAATTTCCTCATGCACTTCCAAATGCTTGTCGTCCTGCAAGTCTCCCTAAATAATATCATGTTGTTTCTCACCATCCTATTAATCAATAGACCCAACTCTAGATGACTCTCCATGATCTGAAGGAATCTCCTCTTGTTTTGTCTTTGTTTCCTCCTCCTTATCACCTGGACATGAATGGTTAAGGACCCAAGGTCCCTTGCAGATAAAGCATAATCCTCTCCTCCTTAGTTCATTCTTGCTGCAAACTTTATGCTTGCTTCCTCCATCAATCCTTCTCAACTCCTTCCTAGTCAACACGCTTCTGAACAATTTTATGTTTTGCCTTATCAACTTCTCAACTAGATCTTAGGCAACTGGTGATCCCTATGGTTCCTTCCTCCAAATGGTCAACAATTTCGATCTTAGTATCTCGTAGATGTCAGCATCGCCTTATAAGAATAGAGACACAATTCTTTTCATGCTTGTTTTGACATGGCCTAAATGAGCTGATGTAATACTGGTGTAAATGTTTTGGAGCAACTGAAAGATCAACTTATCACATTTCAGATTCAACATGAATGTACCAAAGCTGAATTCGGGTTTTAAAGTTCTGCACCGCTTTTGAAAGGTAGGAAACCTGATGTTATTCAGCCCATGAAGGGCTTCTACTATCAGTTGCAGTATATCTGTGTTGAGATCATTATTGTAGGGAAGTAGTGGCCATTTTAGAGCTATGACCCTGCTGAGACAAGAAGCAACTGTGAGCCTAACCTCTTCACAAGGATGTTCCCAAAGTATGGGTTGTATCAATGCACGCATGGATCGCTTGAGAGCCCCACTGAGTTTCTTCCATTCACGCTACCCCACCTCAAAAAGACATGTGTCTAATTCCTTCAATTTATGAAGGTCTATGGTTGACTTTGTTCAAAGAAATTCAAATCCAAGTGTGAAGAGCTTACCTACTCTTCCATGTCCTTCCTTCACTTCCCATGGTTGCTTATGTTGCAAAATGACATTGAGCCTTTTTAAAAATGGTTTGTTGCTTTGACCATCATTTTGAGCTATGGAAATATTATTTCTAAAAAAACCATATATTCTCGTTAGTTCATTAATAACTTTTAGGGTGTTTTCCAAAGTCTCCTCAAGACGATCCATCTTCTCCATCTTCTCCTTGCTAATCTCCCCTGTGTATCAAAAAAAAATTATTTGCTGCACACCAATATCACAACATTGGCCCAATAGTAAGTGCGTCCATACAAGTGCATGATGCGAATGCGATGTTGGTGATTAGCCCTGCACCGCTCGGCTTCTTCCAATTGCGGATACGATGGATCTTGGCCTACTAAGCCCACAGTACTGACATTTCGCCCTATACTTTACACTTTCATTCTGCCCATCAATCTAATCTTTTTTCTTTCCTCAAGCGCATGAAACTATATCATAGATAAATGTTGGGTCCCATCAACACTGTAAGATCAATCTTTTGCTCTGCTATGGTCAAAGAACACTCCTCGGCTTTGACCCTTGGCATGGGTTTAAATGTTGGAGAGTTACAATAAATTCCCCTCCTGCATATAACCCAACGATCTTACCCTGCTAAGCAATTATTTGTCCCAAATAGCCGAATATGGGGTAGTTCTCAACGCATGTATTTATCTCCTTCGACCATGGTCCGTCATTCTCCAAACCTTGACTCGAGACAGAGAGGATGGCGACGTCGTTGTTGATAGATTATACGGTTGGTGTTCCCGGCTCCTGTGACCCACGCTTACCCAATCCTCGATCATTAAGCTCCAATTCTCCCACGCTCATCCTGGCTTGGCTACTCGCCAGCGAGAAATAAATTTTGCGCCTCAAGAATAGGGTCGGTCGGCCTCATGATTCCGCAGATAGAGATTAGGTGAATGTTGCCCTCGGTCTGCACAAAAGAAGTGCTCTCGACTTCAAATAATCTTCACGACATTTGCAAAGAGATTTCCCCTTGAATTAATAATTCGGTCATCCAACGATATTTTGAACATGGAAAAAATAATTTGGCCTTCATTAAGTATTTCCTCACGGCGTTATGATATTGGGACGAAAGATGTATGTCCCCTACGGCCTTTACGCCTTTTTCTACACCATGCTGCGGAATATTATAAGTTTTATGCATGACTGCATCACACCGCCCTGTTGTCTTCCGCCGCGCAACAAGGCAAATTATTGCTAGTGAATTTGTGGCCCTCCAGCCTACCAGTTGTCAATCATGAACTGGGCAGGTGTATAGATTCCCTAGGCCCTTCAACAGAGACGGATTTGATAGATCCCGAGAGCGTTGACCCGTTGTGCCGTTTTATCAGACTTCATGTATGTATCCTCCCAAATGATACAATCAACCCCTAGATCATCGTGTAACCCTTAGATGGTTGCACAATCTTTGTGTTTGGCTTCACGGTCTTAAACAAGGATTAACAACGAATAACGACGACCCGAATAGCAACCTTGTTACCCCTATTGAGGTTGGATCTTTCACCAACTTTTGAGTTTGGACGGTGCTATAATACTGTCCACAGTCCACGACTCCCCCAATCAATGGCCCTTGCTACCCAATATTCACTCGGCCCTTAGTGAAGTGGCTCGGCCCTTGTGAATAGCATTGGCCCTATCACTGTGCTAAACAGTGCTGGCCTCATTAAAATACTCACAACCCACGGTTGGTAGCTCGACCTTGCCTGTTCGATGCGCCCATGGCTCATCCGGTTTACAACTCCTGCAATTCCATGCCAACCCGAACAGTCCACCTGATCCATTACGCCTGCAATAACCTCAACTTTCTGTTGCTTTAAGATTTCGACGTGCACGATGATATGGCTTGTCGACCACAAAATTTCTGTTGTATGGATGGCTATCGTTACCCAACCCCACACACGAAAGATATGGCCTATCAGCCTTAATCAATAATTTTGTTCTGGCATGTCGGCCTGGACAACAGATTGCTCTCCACGGGTATAATTTGGATTTTGTCAACAACGTGGGTGCGTTCTAGCGTCTAGTCCTTGGTTCATTCTGGAACCACTGCGCGTAACAACCACCGATGTAAACTTTGGTATGGCCTCTCGACCTTGGACACACGCCCTCTGGCCCAACAACTGCCAACGTTCTCTTCGTAAAACCTCGGTCCCTCAACAAATACTCGTCATCACGGATTTGGATAGTTTCGCCTCCTCGACTGAGAAATGGTAAATCACTCTGCCTTGAAAACAAATTGATCCAACAGAAATTTGACAGATTGAGTAAAGAACGCACCCATCAGATCTCCCTATGCATAAGAACCTTTCAAGGTTCAGTTCTGTCAAATATGGATAAACTTCAAATCTGGTTAGATCCTGCAAAAATAATAAACCCTCGAACGGGAATACCTCCAAAATAATTAACAGGATAATAATAGACCAACTAGGGTGATATAGAGGAGCACCGTAATATCCTGAACAACGAAATAGTCAACCAATTTGGCACATTCAGTTGTTCGAGTTAACGAGTTAAAAATAATTACCATCGAAACCTTGAACACAATAAGATCTGTGACCTTTATTTATATTAATAACCGAAAAAATGGTACATACCCATACAATAAATTTCAAACCCCTACACTGGTATGCACAACTGGTTATCAAAAGAGAAAATAAATACACTGAAACATAATCGTGAAACATAATCGTGTACGGTGTATAGATACACCAAACAGAATAACATACACGGGGTTCTCGTGCCTGGAGTCAAACTGGAACTGGAATATTACAATTTGATGGTATGCTATAACTTTGTGACAGGAATTTACTATTACCAAACTTTGTGACAGGAATTTAGTGTTACCAAAACTTGCTTTAAAGGACGTCCATCTCTGGGTGCGACATCTATTCAATCCGAAAATTATTTGAAGGTTGGCCATCTAGATAATGAAATTTGACTGAAATTTTCTAATGCAAAAGAAAAGTAAGAGAGCTTTTGCGAGTGGTAGTGTCGTGAGGCCACTAGTGAAAAGCACGAGGGCATACAGTACAGTAGGACAAAAATTCTATCCTCGTTGATATGAAGATTAAGAATACAATAGTCGGATTAGTTGCAATCGAAGCGCTTGGCTTTAGGCTTCTTCTCGCAAAGGTTTGCTGGGAATCGACGATAAGAAGTCCGACCATTCCAAAGCAACAATTTTGGAGTCCACTTCTTCCCATTAAAATCTTTTCCTTTGCTGGGAATCGACGATAAGAAGTCCGAGCATTCCAAAGCAACAATTTTGGAGTCCACTTCTTCCCATTAAAATCTTTATTTTTTTTGGTTGGTGTGGAAAAATAAAATTTGATTTGGGAAAACTTACAAGTGAGGAACTGGTTTGGCTCAGGATTCTGTGTTCTTTGTGAAAATCATGCTGAGAATAACACACATCTCTTCAGAATTACTTGTATTGTTGCCACTCTGTGGCAATAATTAGAGCGCAAAATTGGCAGCCTGGGACCATTCATATGTGACAGCGAACCCTGACTAATCTGGGGAGCAACCAAACCAGCCCACGAAGGTTCATTCCAGCAATTTTTATATGGGAAATATGGAAATGGCACAACATCATTTTCAATAATCACAGGGAGTTGGCATCAAGCTTGCTGGAGAGAATTGCTCGAAAATTTAATGATGTTCTGCAAACCACCCCAAAACAGCGGCCATCTCGGACATTGCAAATTATGGAATTGGTATATCCTTTAGGTTTATTTGATGGGGCCTCAAGAAATCACAAATGTGGTTGTGGTTTCATTATCGATTTTCATCCAGAGCTACCATATCATGTCCTCTGGGGGGTAGGCACTGGAACAAACACTAAGGCGAAAGTTGTGGCCCTCTGGGGATTACTTTGGTTCACAAATTTTCTGGACATTCAAAATTTACATGTTTTTGGTGACTCCAAAGTCGTCATTGACTATGTTTGTTTATAGGCTCATATACAAAAATCTTCACTACAAGGTTGGCTAAAGCAAATAAAAAATCTTTGGAGTTCCCTCAAAACTCCCACTATCCACCATATGAGCAGAACCTTAAATTCTAACGCTGACACACTATCAAAGAATGCTCTGGACTTGGAGCTTGATGGCTTACATGTATCTATCAAATTGATGGAAACTTGGATCGATGTTGGAAACTTCCCAATCCCCTGCTAGTTCTTAGTTCGATTTTTCGCTAAAAAAATTCCTAACTATCACTGCATACATACTTTGGAGAGTGCTGCTGCAACACTCTTTTTTGTTTTATAACTGATCATGATATCCAGCCAGAATTTTGGTACTTCTGCGAAAAAACCATAACAAGAATCAAAGGCTTGGCCATTGGGCGTTCAGTGTCCTCTCCGAGGAGTGTCTGCTCTAAACTTGTAAAATACAACTCTACATTTCCTCCTGGGTACATGGTGTTTATACTCCTTTTTTCTATTTTTCCTCCGGAGTTCTTGCAAACAGTTTCAATACAATACTCCCCAACCGATGCGTAATAAGACATTTTGATGCTATAGGCTGCTACACATTAGTAGGACTTTCCACCAAGAAAAATCCTTCAACAATACCATATCTACACATGTCCCTCGTCTATGACACAGACTTTGGTTGATAAAATAGGCAAATTCTGTATATTCTGCTGAACTGTAACATGCAAAGTATTTCTTCTATTTTGTCCTGATTTAACTCAGGGACACTGTATTTGCTTCTGAGTTCAAGAACTCCAATTGTTTTTGCCACATTGTCATACAGTGGCATCTGATAAGCATTTTTGACATGTAATACAATTGACAATATAATACATGTAATACAATTGACTATATATATATATATATATATAGATATATATAGCTTTTTTCGTTCTGAAAAAGACAATTTGATATTTGATAATCGCAATTATGGGATTTCCTAAGTCTTTGAATACATTAAGAATCTACAATTTAGGCAATGGATTTAGAGTTGTTAACAATTTGATTGTTTGTGGATGTCAAGGGCCAGCGTAAAAAATAACATCATGTGTGTGAGATCCCCGTACAACATAAATAACTCACGAAGGTGCAAAAGTTTGATTAATAATTGATGATGATGATGATGATGATAGTGGTTAACGTCCACTGAGACCAAATTGGTCTATCGGACTTATAATTTTCTTAGTTTTTAATTGTCTGGCTCCTTGTCTTTCTTGGCGAGATTGGTGTTGTAGCTTTCTTTTTTTTTCTCTACGGTTTTCCAGCTTCCTTTATCTTGCATCCCTTTTAGCTCTTCTGGTTCTTGGGACATTGGTGTCTTAGCTTCGCGATCTATTGTGTTCGTCCTTTTGAAGATAGTCAGAGAAGAAGTTTGGTCTAGGAGATCTGCTTTGCTGTTAAATGAAGATTTATTTTGTGCGGTATTCGAATCCTCATATCCATTGATGCTTGAGGGGTTGTCAAGTTCACTTTTTTGTTGTTGGGCGGGGCTTTCTCCCTGCTTGTCTTGAGAGTTGTTTCTTTCTTGCTCGATTTCTTGTGATTCAGAGTTTTCTCTAGAGTATTCCTTTTTGATGACAGTGTAGTGTTCTTTTTATGCTCCTTCTCACCATGTAGATCTATGGTGGTTTTTTCTAGCAGAATTTTTGTGGGAGGCTTTTGGGAAATTTTTGGCTAGATGGCCTGTCTCAAAGTAGGATCGACATCGGAAGAGGACACTTTCATAATCGAGCTTTTGGTTCCACACATAGTCTTTACTTGCTAGGTTTATTTGAACTAGGAATTCGGCGTTGAAGTTCATTTCCACACAGATGCGTGCATAGGTGGTTCTGGCATATTCCTCTGTTTCTGGGCACTTGCAGTAAAATTTCCCAATTGCATTTCCAATGGCTTTTGGCGAGGAGAGATTCGAGAGATGCAAGGTAGGCTTGCCAATCTTACCCAAACTAGTGCTGAAGTTATGACTGTTGTTGAGGGATCAAATGATGGGTTCCATGGCTTCATGAATAGGCCTAAGTTTTCCCAAAACCAAGGGCCGGAATCTAGAATACATTTTCTGTTTTCAGGATTTTTAAAACCTACTATAAAGAAACCCCTAGCATACGGGTAGATATTAATTTCATCAGAAATGACAGGCTTCCATACCTTCGAGATCCAACTGTGGAGAGCTGTCAGCCGCGGCCAAAAACCATTGAACCAGAAGATTAGGGAACTTTCAGAAAACTTCAAAGCCTCATTGAGTGAGGCCTAGACCACCTGGACAGCGGGAGTTGGGGCTTCACTGACGATATGGGCAGGAGCTTGCCCTCCAGAAGCGGACAGTACTGAGCTAGCAACTATTTTCCCGAAGCTGGGAGCCATATTTTACTTGCCCATAGAACCCAGCCGCAGAGAAATAAGGCAGAAGATTAGATCTAGATCTAGCCGCAGAAGATTGAACAGAAGATTAGATCTATAACCCAGCCGCAGAGAAATAAGGCAGAAGATTAGATCTAGATCTAGCCGCAGAAGATTAGATCTAAAACCCAGTAGAAGATTAGATCTAAAATCCAACCGCAGAGAAATAAGGCCGAACTTTTATTATAGCACCAAGTAAATTGTAACTTCACAATGTGACAAAGCCAGAACTTTTATTATAGAAAGATTTCAGCAGCACCAGAGGTTCAGAGTACGACATGCATTTCCTAAATAGAAGCACCCATGATTACACGTTGTACAGAGATTTGACATTCGAGGATGTCAATACTATTTCTGGATTCTTTGCTTCCTGAGCATATTCCTCCTAGTGATTTGGCTGCCGTAGACGCGTGAGAATAGAAAACGTGGTAATATTTTTTAACTTTGGATCTGTGAAGAGTTTAAAAGATCTGGAATAAATCTTTTACGTAATATTCTTTAAAATTGATAATAAATGTATTTAATTTTTAAAAAATTAATATTAATAATAAGAGTATTTAATTTAAAAAAAATATTTATATTCAAATAAATTTTAATTTCAAATTTGCTTAGCTTTTATTTTTAGATTTGCAAATGGATTAAGTTTTTAACATATAAATATATTTTTAAATACAAAATTTAGAAGAAATAAATTTAATTAATGTCAATGTCCGTAAATCATATATATATTAAAAATATGTCAAATTTATATATATATATATATAGACTTAATTTAAATATTACAATATGAATATAATTAAAAATATTTCTTGTTTTAATTAATTGTATTAACATTTTTTTATATATTTATTAAGTATATGTTTTAAAACTATTATTATTTAATATTAAATTTTTTTTATCTTAACAAATTGTAATTTTATTAATAAAAATAAAATTACATTTTAATACATTATATAGACTTAATTTAAATATGACAATATGAATATAATTAAAGATATTTCTTGTTTTAATTAATTTTATTAAGATTTTTTATATATTTATTAAGTATATGTTTTAAAACTATTATTATTTAATATGAAGATTTTTTTATTTTAACAAATTGTAATAAATTTGAATAAATTATTTTTAATAAAATTTTATAATTATTATTTTTAGTTTAAATAATCTATTATACTATCTCTTCTATATAAAACTAAAATTATGTGAAGTTTACTTAATAATTCAATTACCAAGATTGCGACATGTTTGAGGTGAGTTTTTTGGGTCTAATTTTTCTAAAATTTAGGAGGAATTTATTGAAATCAAGAATTTGATGGGTAACCCTACACAATGAAAATGCCCTAAAAAGTTTTCTAAGACACTGAATGTATATATACAAAAAAAACACCAATTTAAATACCGAAAATCAAAATTTCGCTTCAAATTTTTATGCAAAATTGGTACACCAAAAAATCCAAAAAAACCAGATTATACACGATTCCCATAATAAAATGTTACATGGTGGTGGTAGTTACTTCGAGTGCGGGAAGTAAGAGTATAAGATGTGCACGCAGGTGGAAGCGTGTATGGAGGATTTTCCGACTGGTAGAGCCGTCCTTGGTTATTGATTTAGTCTATAGGCGGTGTTAATGAGCCCAGCCACGGGCCAACGAAAATCATCCTCCGGCCATATTTTTTTGTTTTCTCGACATTTTAATATCATGCAGGGTTGTACATTAAACCATCAAGCATAATATTATTAAAACTTATTGAAGATAAATAACTCCGGCCATATATTTTTGTTTTCTCGACATTTTAATATCATGCAGGGTTGTACATTAAACCATCAACCATAATATTATTAAAACTTATTGAAGATAAAATTTATTTGATAAATTTGAAAATTAAATATAAATTTTATAAAACTTTATATCGTAGAACAAACTATACTTTTATAAATTTTAAATTTGATTAAATACAAAAACAAAAATTCCCTTTGGGTCGTAGATGCCTGAATGAATATCTAAGACGCAGCCATTATTACTCACCCCACACATAATTAAGTATGAGGAACTCAGATGCCTTAATGAATATCTAAGACGTGGGCATTATTACTCACCCCACACATAATTAAGTATGAGGATGTGTTTTAGAGAACTTTTGTCTCGCACGTGAAGGGCGAACATTATGGGGAACTCCTAGTTAGGTCTCATTTGGTTTGGTTGTTAGAAGGTATTTGCAAGGGAACATTATGGAGAAACTCCTAGTTATGTCTCATTTGGTTTGGTTGTTAGAAGGTATTTGCAAGGTAAGGGAGATGAGGGAAAAGTCTATTTGGGGTGGCTTATGTTTAGAAGTGAAGGGAAGTCATATAGGGGAGCCACTCTCATTTTTAGGTGTTTAACCGGTGCATCTGATTAATGGAGGGGAAGAGTCTAGTGGGGTGGTGACTGCGCAGGTAATGCAAACTATCATTTGGGACCTAGGCTTGTGACATTGTGTGGATAATAGAGCCAACTTCAATCTAGTCAGGAGGATAAAAGTGTATGAAGGCAGGCTCGATATCCATTGAGGCACTGACACAACAACTCAAGCCTTTTCGCAGGTAATTCCACCCCGCTTGTTCTTTGTAGGTTCCAATTACTGGCAATTTGTGTTAAAAGTGAATTTCTGTACATGCGTTGCGTGAATGAAAGAATTGTAATGAATGGAGTTGGTCTTGTTGTCCCAATTTCAGTAGTCATCCCTATTTCTTGATTGTGGTATAGCTATTAACAATGTGGTTTGTTGGCCTTTAGTTATTTTGGGTATGGTTTTCTATTGTTGTTTTTGTCACTGTACGACCATGAAAGGAGGGAGGGGCACATAATGAAAGTTGCAGTTCAGGTTGAGCCAGCGAGTGGAAGAAGCGTCCATGACCAGGGGCAAGAGAAGTGGTGCAGTGGGGTTGTATTGGTAGTAGGGAGACAACATTGGGTTGTGGGTGGTGTTAATTAGTTGGGGTGACAGAAGTCATGGATGTAAGTGGAGGTTTTGCATGGGGGAGGAGGTTTCTGTTGCGTGGGGTTAGTGTTGGTGGTGGTGGCATGGCACACCTGGGAGAGACAATCGTAGGGAGATTGGGGACTAGTGAAATTTTACCTTGGGGATGCGGATAGTGGAAGTTTTATTTTGTAGGGACATAGGGCATCCACGAAAAGTGGTCAGCCTGGTTCCTGGTATGCAGAGTAGGTAGGGGTCAAAGGGAAACGTTAGCAACACTCTCATGTTGTGAAAAAGAGGACAAAATTGACGAGGGGTAGGTCAGCAAGGCTAGGGAGTGGTGCACCCAATAGAACTGCACAATGAGGGTGAGGAGTTGGAGCAGCCACATGTCATTTATCTTTGGCATGTGCACTTGCCTCCGCTCTTTGATTTCTTTGAGGCACAAATTTGCCAAGTTAAAATGGTTGTTGAACAATTAGCACACGATTGTTACAATGACCGAAATGAGGTCATTAGCTTCGTGAATGAAATTCAACATAACCAGTGGTATATTTTGGATCAACTGACCTCCCTTCGAAGAGATAAAAAGAGGATTCATGAGCATCTCGATCATTTCAAAGGAAGAATGGAACACATGGAGTCCCATGTACATGAAACATTCCAACACCTAATAAAGGACCAAATGGATAATTAGGCTCCATGCAACTTTTATGGATAACAAGAATGGTGAGATACATTTTGTTTTTTGAGCAGTTCTGGTCTGAATGGGTGGTTGATATTGGGTCTAATAATTTTATGTTCTTACTATCTGTGTCTTTTTTATTTTAGCCTCCATGAACAACTGGAAATAGCTTCATTGTTGTTCCACCATGTCCTCAACTCTGTTTATTGAGGTCACCAATGCCTGAGCAACATTGACCATCCACTCAATTACATCTACAAGTTCCAAATATTCCTGAGAATTTTCCATCCTAAAGAGAGGGAGGAAGTTAACACTACAAAGAACCAAGGGCTCGCCAACTAATCCACCATATTCTTGAACCAAATTCTAGTGTGAGAGATGGAAGGCCATAGTCAGCCGAGACAGGTTTGGGATTTACACAAGCCAAACTGCAACAATAAGATTGTAATCCTTATTTCAAAAACCACTATCATTGGATCTCTGAGCTAGTGGGACAGTCTGAAGTGAGTGAATTGAACTTTTGTCTAGTTAAAAGGCTCTGACCTCCTTACTATGCCTGAAGTGGAGATATTCAAAGTGACTTTCTATTAAGTTGAACTGACTAGGGTTGTAATGAAGCCTTTTAGGAAGTGTCCACTTGTACCCTCCCATTAAACACCTAATGGACTTGCTCCATTTACAATGTCGGAGATGGAGTGGAGAAATTTGGGGAGGAGGATCCTTGCAATCCACCTTATCAAAGGTATTTAATACCCTTGGCCCAACATGCGTGAAAAAGACTTTCTAATGCTTTGCATGTTATGGAATTGGTGTGAAACATTTCCTTGATTCAAGATGAATTCTCCTTGATCCATCGAGGAACCTTTTTTATCTAATGCATCAGCCTCAAAGTTCTGGAGGCGAAGGATATGATTTTTTTTTTACCCCTTCAAAGTTTGACAACCGAGAAAGAATTCTCTGACCAGTTGATGCCAAACCCTTAAAAATAAATGATTTCGCCTTTGTAAATTGTCGAATGACCAACATAGAATTGTCAAATATATTTAGCTTTGTGATTTTATAATCTAATGCAATTTCAAGACCTTTCAACAATGCTAATGACTCGACTTGATTATTGGTTGCTCTACAAGTCCCGAGGCGAACTGAGACACCATTTTTCCTCTGGGATAAAAAATGATCCCTTCTGCTCCAGCCTCCCCTTCCTATTTTATTATCAATTACATTTCATATATTTTTATATCAAACAAGAGCTATGTGGTAGCATGCCACTACTTATTTTCATACATGATTGATCCAGGTGGATGTTGGTGGCCACCTGTCAAGTCCACTTGGACCCCCACCATTGTTTCTTTTAGCTTGTCAGTTTCCTTAATTGTAGCACAGTCTACAACTTTTAGCAATTTTTCGGGTCCTAAACTTTCAGAGCTGTTTTGAGGCCCTAAACGACGTTTTTTGGGAAAACTGGGAGGAACATGGGTCCATGGCCTGACGTTGCTCCTCCGAAAGTTGTATTTCTCGGATAGATCTTTCTAACGAGATATTGTGCGTGTCAAACAGAGATCGTGAGCCAAAGTTACAACCACGAGAAGTTGATGTACCAATTTACCCAAACGAGGCCCACAGTTTGACGTTTCATCTTCTAGGGTTAAGTTTTTGGATGTTTAGGGTTCTCCATTGTTTCTCAACAATAAATAGGCCTTCAAGCCTCATTATAACACAGTTCAGAGGCATGTAGCTGCCACATCTCTTCTCAGAGATAAGCTACCATTGCCCTAGCTGGTTTATTTCCATTTCTGTTTGTAAGCATATTTCATTATTTTACATTAATGAAATGAAGTATTATTTCCGCTACATCTCTGTGTTTATGGTTATCTTTGTAATTCGTTGCATTCCTGTTTAAATCTGAATCAGTGGTATCAGAGCGGTCTGCTTTTTCTCTATTTTTCTTTGCATGTCCCCAATCAGGTCGGGATATAAGGAGCTAGGGCTCAATTTGGTTGAACCTTTGCAAGATCAGCCTCGAAAATCCTGACGGCTTCCCATGGCCGATGAAAAGAAAGATGAGGGAGCAGGATCCTATCAAAATCTTGCTCGAAGAAGCTCTCGAGCGACAAAGGAACGCGATGATGGACAACTTTGCCAAGATCCTTCAGCAGCTACCTAGAGGCGATGCATCGGCTTCCAACAGCTACTATGGAAACACCACACCGTTTAAGGTACAAGTTAATTTTGAAATCCACATATTCGATGGTTAGATAGATACAGATGTCGTAGATAAATGGTTAAATCTGCTAGAGGGATATTTTTCAGTTCATGATTTTTCCAGTCGGGAAAACATTATTTTTTCTCTTCTCAAACTAGCCCCCCAATGTCAAGGACGGGTGGGAAACCTACTGCAAGAAGAAGAATGAAAGCACAAGCTCACTATTTTTAGCCGCACCCACTTGGAATTCATTCCAGGATGCCATTAAGGAGTAGTACTACCCTGTCAAAAGCTATGAGGACAAATACATAAAGTGGACAACGCTGTGGCAGGGAAAGGACCAAGATGTGCCAGAGTTCACAAACATTTTTCATACCCTTTGCACATAGTTGGGTATCAATGATTCTGAGCTACATTTGGTACTCAAATACCATGGCTGCTTACACAGGTACATCCAAGAAGAGATGGAGTTCTTGAACATCTCTTCGCTCACCACGATGTACTGATACGCTGTCAAAATTGAGTAGAAGTTTAAATAGAAGAAGCGAGTCTTTGAGTTTGCGAATTCGAGGCAAGGGAAAGGCTTCCCCAAACCACAAAACTTAGAACAAAGTCAAGACGGGGCAACCCAAGACAACTCGTCAAATCTGCAAGAAAAGAACAACACCACGAAGTCAAATAAGGACAGAAGAAAGTGGTGTGAGTTCCATAAGAGCCCCACTCACAACATAAGTGAGTGTAGGATGAAGCAGTCGCTGGTGGCTGAGTTGAAAGCTTCTAAATCAGATGCATGTTTTGACCTTGAGTCAGAACCTGACAAGGGGAATAGCAAAGGGAAGTAGATCGTTGACGCAGATCCCACCGCCACTGTGGCCACCACCAAGATCCCGAAGAATGAGCCCGAAGATCCAGAGGAGGGGGAGCGTATTTTCCACTCACAGATGTGGGTGAAGGGTTCGCCGCTACAATTCATTATTGATAGTGGGAGCCAAAAGAACCTCATTTCAGCAGAGGTCATGAAGCGGTTGGACCTGCCGATCATATCACACCCGCAGCTGTACAGTATCGGGTGGCTTCACCAAGGATGAGATCTCCGAGTCCGCCAACAGTGCCGCCTTCCCTATAGCATCAAGCCCTTTACAAATGAGGTATTGTGTGATGTGGCACGTCTTGATGTTTGTGATGTACTATTAGTCCAACCATACATATGGAGGCGGCATGCTATGTATGATTCAAGGCCTCGCGTTGTTATTATTACTTTGGGTAATTCATTATACAGAATACTAGAGGTAGCCCCACCTACCGCCACCTCTTTGATCGCTGCTAAGAAAGGCAACAAGCTCATCTCCCAGAATAGGAAATTCATTTTCTGTCTGATTTTCTCCCAAAGTAAGGGGAAGCTCATAACCACATCCATGACCCCCGCGAAGGATTTCTCCACGCAGCAGCAGCAGCAGAGGGATACGGTCATGAAAGAACATAGGAACAACTTCTCCTCACCCACAGGGGTACCACATAAGTTTCAGGTGGCAACAAAGTTTGGTTGCATCTGCAGAAAGAACGCCTTACAAGAGCCCATCAGAAGCTCCGACCACTTTGGCATGGTCCTTACACCATTACCAAGGTTGTGGGAAACAATGCTTTGGAGCACAACATTCCCCCATTCCTTTGCTCGAACCGAGTGTTTAATGTGGAATGCCCTCAACCATGCTTCCCACCATTACTGGACACATCATAGATTGCAGAACAGCTCGCCAGGGACCAAGTTCAGCACAAGTTTCCTCATCTCATGGAGGAACTCAATGTAATAGGGACCATTGCTTCCTAAGGGTGGAGGAATGATTCAGGTGGATGTTGGTGGCCACCTGCCAAGTCCACTTGGACCCCCACCATTGTTTCTTTCAGCTTGTCAGTTTCCTTAATTGTAGCACACTTTACTATTTTTAGCAGTTTTTTCGGGTCCTGAACTTTCGGAGCCATTTTGAGGCCCTAAATGATGTTTTTTGGGAAAATTGGGAGAAACAAGGGTCGATGCTTTAATGTTTCTCTTCCCAAATTTGTAGTTCTCGGATAGATCTTTCTAACGAGATATTGTGCACGTCAAACGAAGATCGTATGCCAAAGTTACGACCCCAGGAATTTGATGTACCAATTTACCCAAACGTGGCCCACAGTTTGGTGTTTCATATTCTAGGGTTAGGTTTTTGGATGTTTATGGTTCTCCATTGTTTCTTAACAATAAATAGGCTTTCGAGTCTCATTGTAACACAGTTCGGAGGCATGTAGCCGCCACATCTCTTCTCAGAGATAAGCTACCATCGCCCTAGCTAGTTTATTTCCATTTCTGTTTGCAAGCATATTTCAGTGTTTTACATTAATGAAACGAAGTATTATTTCCACTTCATCTCTATGTTTATGATTATCTCTGTAATTTGTTGCATTTCTGTTTAAATTCGGATCAATGATTTTTGGGCATACAATTTTTATTTTATTTGGTTGAAATGATATGTGTGAACATGAAATTGTTAAGATGAAAAAGCTTCATTGAAAACTTATATATTTAGAATTTCAATTATATTTTTATTTTAAAAGTGTTTATATATTTAAAATAATTGATTTTAGATAACAAATATAAACACCTCCTCCCACATTTACCCAAATTCACAAGCTTTCCAGGGTAAACATGAGACACGTGTCATTATAACATGACTCGACCTCCAAGTTCCAGTTGAGGAAGTGGGGCCTAGAAACTGAACACTTACTGAGCACCTACAGGGACTACATATCACTCAGGAGTTGGAAAACAACCCTAGGTGATCAATCCATGAGCTAGAACCCCTTTTCTCTTACCTAGCTCCATAATTTCACCCTTGAAATTGCATCCATGTGGCTGGAATCCTATAACCACACTCATAGGTTTGTCTCCATGTGGGTATGACCCAAATCCTTTAGTTCTATGCATGCAGTTTTAGGATCTAAGCCACCTTTTCATGTTAACCTCCAGACCACTGCCCATAACTTCGTGTAACTTTCCAGAAGCATAGAAAAGATGATAAAAATGCTAACCATTTAAACTCAAGAAAAAACTTGACCTAGACATGCCTAATCCATTACACACATTTCGTCAAACATATGGTAAACATGTGAGCTATAGGTCATGAATTCATATCTATTCATGAACTTTTGGTTTTCACCTAACAATCACCAAGAAGTTTGCAAGCCCTCTCTAACTAGCTGCAATAACACTTCCTAGCTCATGAATTCATTAGCCATTCAATAACTTATCAAATCATGTCGAGAGACATAGATAGAATACATCATATAACCAACATATACACATAGTGGAAACCATGGAAAATCAACCATAATGTCTACGTGATAACTAGTACAAGTGTTCATAGATCACAATAGGAAAATAACTCTTATTAACATATGCAAAAGCCAACCAAGTGAGGGAATTCCATGTACTACCTGACCATACATTGAGATGAACCAAATATCTCTTTCATCCAGTCACCCCCGCACCATATTCTAATCATGAATGTGGGATCTCATGAGATAAATCAAGACAAAACCAACCAAGGCTTCCAAAGGCCATACCACCTCAACCCTCAACCATAACCATAGTGATCTCACTTATCCTGTCTAGAAATCACTAACATCGACTGTATTGGTCTCTACCCAAGCTGTTTAGGGCTCTAAGAACTAGTAAATGAACCCACCAAGGGCTCTAGAGAATTTGTTCCAACCTATAGCTCCAAGAACTAGTAACTTAACCCAAATTGTTCCAGGGATTCTAGAGTGTTAATTCCAATCCACAGCCATAGGGACCTTGAGCACCAATTAGAAAAACAAGTGGGAAACCCTCAACACCATGACTATCGAGGAAATGGCAAGAAAATGTTGAAACCACTATCATTCTAGGTGAATCTCTATGCCAATGACAACACATAACCAAGGAATCTCATGCATATACCATGCATCTAAAAATCAACAAGGAAAACACCCATGCAACAAGTTACTTTCAAAGTATCCTTGTTGTAGCTATTGATCCAACTATTCCCTTGTGCTCCCTTGCTTTATTTTTTTTTAATTTCTTTCTCCAATCCACGTGAATACTATAATTCTACAAGCATGCTCCAAGAATGCTCTAAGTGTGTAAGATTATGACAAAATGGGTGTGAGAGAATGAACTAGAGCTCCACCACAAACTGTCAAAAACCTAAAACTGACAAAAGGCTAGCAATTGATTCTTTGAAGCTTTTTTATCATTGATGTCTTTGTTTTATTCATTTTCCTCTAATTTCTTTTGCATGCAAATCTGTTTCTTTTCAGCTTCCTTTTATCCTATTTTCCTTTATTTTCATAATTAAAATGTCAATTATGCCTCTTTTCTTTGTCAATGCCTTTGCCAATTTCCATAGCCAAATATAAACTAAAAGTGATGTCCACTATAATGATTTTCCCAACATTTAGCTTTGAATATGTTTCTCGTGACCTTGATCTTATTTTATTTACAAGGAAAATCAACCAAGGGTTGTTACAACAACAAAATTATATCAAAATTTATGCAACAAGTATATTGAAATGTATGTAAGGAGAAATTCTTCTAAATTTTTTTTAGTATTTATTTTAATAATATTAAAAAAAATTTGTTCATATTAAAACTAAAATATACTAATACTTCATAATCATAATTTTTATTTCATAAATATTTTTCATAATTTTTTATTTTTTTATTTTTTCTTAAAATAAGATATAAAATTTTATTATTATTTTTTCAAAATTTTCTTATTAGATTATTTTATTTACAATTTATATACATTCAAAAAAATTATCCATTTGTTATTAAAATACGTTACGTTATGTAATAATAATAAAATAATAATAATAATTATTATTTTTTTTATTATTCAATTTTTTCTTTTCCTTTTTAAATTAAAAAATAAAAATATTCTAAATTATTAACATAGACATAACCCTTTAAGGACATAATTTTACACGATATATTTTAAATGGTTAACTTATGAGTATACTAATGATCACACTATATAGTTCAATGAGAACTTAGTATAACCTTAGCTTTTCAATAGTCAACCCTATAAAACTGATGTTGAAATAGGCCATTTACCTTCACAAACAACCAAGTTATTACTGATGTATAAAATTATTAATACCTAATTATGCTGATACGTGTCCTTCACTACGGGTTTTGGGTGGGCAAACGCTGTTCACCCCAGCCAATCACAGGTGTTCATTTTCGACGTCCTACTTCAAATTAAAAATTGCCACATGATTGTTTCCCGTTTCCTCGGAGCGAAACTCCTTAGACATGAGATCTGACGGTGGCTAGAAAAATCTAATCTCCGAAAATGCACGAATGAAAAAGGATCATCAAATCTAGAGAGAATTTTTTGACGCTGACAGTGACAAGAGAGAATTTTTTGACATTGAAGTGGCAAGGGCATCGAACACTAGATGACATATTAGGGCCAAGAGGTTACTCACATTGACTTAAAAGTGTTGACAAATACTTAAATGCGTTGACAAATCCTCTGTATTGATTGGATATGGATGCTTCATGGCTAAGGAGTTCCACTCTGACCTTCAAAGCGATCATGTAAACAAGGAACTGGTTCAATCGATCTGAGTTCCTTTCTTGTCTAGCGCAACAACTTTTGCATGGTAAATGCCTCTTCTGCGGTTTTTTATTTTGGTTTTCTATGAGTGTTTGGACGAAATATTAAGAAGAAAGAGCCGGATATTCGAGTTTTGGTCTGGAAAATATTTCAATTTTCTTTATTTATCGTGAACTTCAAAACCATAGGTTTAAAGAAAAAATGATTTGTAGGCTACGACTCTAGATATTGCAGTGCTCTTAATGAAATCCTAAGGTTGAAAGTTGAAGTTGTAAATATTGTAGTAATCTTTTGTACATATATGTACTGGTGTATGGTATCTTAGAAGGAGACAGGAAATCCAAAAGAACTACAAAAAAAACTACAGTATAGTCTCTACAAACTATTAGTGAATTAGATTTCAGGTTAGACTGTATGGTTAGGTGTTAAATTGCACAATATCAGGTTAAATTCTCGCAATTGCATAGCTTAGGTTAGCTTCTTATAATTCTAAACTCTAGTAACATTGTTGCAATTTTTAGATTAAATACCATTATTTAAGGCCAAATTGAGCCGATACAGACTAAAATACAGTTGCATTTAGAGGTAAAAGAATGTACAAATAGTTGGAGTCCAAGATAAGATTTGTAAGGATAAACTGTATAGTTGATGGTTAAATATCATAAAATATTTGTGAATTAGGAAAATTGTAGGTTTTCATGGGAAATTGTTATATATATCTATTAGGTGTTAGATTGTGGTTTCTATTGGGGAAATAGATGGCTTTCCTAGCTAATAATTGGTTGCTTAGGAAAAGCCTGACTTTAATAAGTCCTATATTTGGACATGTACTAGACATTTTTGGTGTATCTTTATTCAAAGCTTTACTTCCTCTTTCCAAACAAATAATATGTTGCAAGAAGCCTATAGGATGCCAAAGGAGAAATGCAATCTTCATAATGCGAAAAATTAAGGTCTTGTCTATGCTTTTTGAAGAAGTGAGAGATGTGGGGGTTTTGTTGCCTCCCTCTGCTTTGTTATGCTTAAGAGAACTATATATTATTTTCCATAAGACAAAAAATTTGCTAGAGGACTGTAGCAGGGACGCTGGGAAGCTATTACTTTGGAGCAGTGATTTCCACTTGTGATTGGGGAGTGTAGGAGGAAATTCTGTGACCAGATTCTAGCATTGTAGGTATGGCACGAGGAGGCAATGGTGGTGGAGTTCCTAAGGTTGATGAATTGCAGCCGCATCCGATCAAGGATCAGCTTGAAGTAATTGATTACTACATATCCAGTCCTCCTCCATGGCGTATGGTCTCTTTAACATGATAATTGTTTTTAATGTTTTCTGTACCTAACTGCATCTCTTGTATGTGTTTTGACTTAGACTAATAAGTTTTTCCAATTGTTAGATGGTTTACAGTTACCGTTATCTATGATGTTTCAAGCCTGTCTATCAATGCATTTTGTGCTTGGCCCAAACTACAAATATTTCTCTAGTTCTTTACCATGCATTTTTCTTGTGGCCCAACTTCTAATCTTGCTCAATACTTTCCTAAATACATTTTGCATATCATTGATTTGCATCTCTATTTTCTGAAGCCATTTATAATGTAGTTTAACTATTGTCCAACTGCATATCTTGAGATGAAGTTGTTTCTCATCCCTTTTGTGAAGCCCCGTGTGCATACCCCCCTTAGATATGAGTTTTTCCAATTTTTTTCTACATACCTTTTTCTACAAGTATTTTTTGTTCTAAGTTTTTTCTGCACAACTTGTTCTCCAACTAATTTTCATTTAGTCAGTGAATAACTTGCTGAAAATCTTGCACTGGAAACATTTTAAATGAAAATATATTTTTCTATAAATGTTTGTAATACAATTTCTTCAAGATCTATATGCATATTTTTCTCTGAAATTCCTCTCAATGCATTTTGTCACCATTTCATATGGTTATCTTGCACTAGAACTATTTGCACGGGATTTTGTGTACGCTCCATATGCATAAATTTCTATGAAACTGATCTTATTAAGTTTGTCTGTGCCTGTAGCTCTATTGTATAATTTTCCACTATGATTGTGGTTGTCACGAAATAAATTTACCCTTTACCCATCTGCATGTCCTTATTGGAATTTCCTTATATTTTTCTAAAACTCTTCTCCAACTGGCGATCTTAGTATTTACTTATTATGGTTTCATATTAAGGTCCTATAAAGCATTTTACATTATTTGTCTGCAAATACTGCTTTGAATTTGTTTCTATTATTTTAAATCCCCTCTTAGACCAGCCACCAAGTATTTACTTACTACGTTTTCCATATTAAAGTTGTATAAAGCATTTTTGCCCATTACCCATCTTCGTATCCTTCTCTGAATTTATTTCTGATAAGTTTCTTTCAGAGTGGTGACCTAAGTTTACTTATTCTATTTTTCATATTAAGGTCCTACAAAGCATGTTGTCTATTACCCATGTCCATAGCATGCTTGGAACATGCTTCTTTTCTGTTAAAGGTCCTCTCAGAGTGGCGACCAAGTATTTACTTACTGTGTTTTTTATATTAAGGCACTCTTATTTTGGATCTGGTGCTATTAGTTTTTTAGTTCATCGTGTTTTTCACTGGTTTATATTTGCCAAAAATTTTTGACCGAGACATTGTCTCCATCTTTTATGAGTTAGTCTCGCTCTGCATTTGTTTCAAATACATTTTAACTTCAACCTGTATGCATATTTAGCTTTGTAAGCTTCGAATTTGATGCTCATATTGATGGTTTTCATGTTTCTTTTTGTTGTTTACACATAATCAAAATTTTGACTGCTTTTGTTGCAGCGGAAGCCATTTTATTAGGTTTCCAGCACTATTTGGTGATGTTGGGCACCACTGTTATCATCCCTTCGATGCTTGTTCCTATGATGGGTGGCACCAATGTAAGTAGAAAGCACAACCCACTTCACTTTTTTGTCTATGACAGTGGAGCCTGTTAAACAAAATATTGTCACCATGACTATTTGCAGTCAGTATGGGTCTATCATCATTCATACTATCCTCCTTAGCAAGTCTCAAACCTCAGCTCTTCATGTAAAGCTTTGAAAATTAGAGAAAGACCTTAAAAATTAATAAAACTCTGGTTCCGTACTTTCTCTCACTGTTGCCTGCAGTCCCGCACCCCCTGTTCTGTTACCTGCGGACCTGCCCGCTCTGTCTCTAAAGGAGTGGGTGCGGACCCCTTTGAAAGTAAAAAAGGTGCAAGTTTATTCTTAAAAACTCACTTTCGGTTAATTCTAGGTGATTCTAGAAGGAATCTTGACATGGATGGTTCACTCCTAGGTGGTTCATGCATCCCAAAAGTGAAGGAGCTAATCCCTTGATGAGAGGAGATTATCCATTTGAAGGAGGGCTTTATCCCTTTGAAGGAGGACCTAGTAAATTCCCTCCATTGCACTATAAATTAAGGCATTGGGCTGATTGCTAGGGAGGTTAGAAGCTGAACATTTTTGAGGGTAAATGCTGTTGGAATTGAGACTTCCTAGTTAAGCTTGAGAGGAGAGATCACATAACTTTTGGCTTCATTGGGAAGAGAGTGAAACTTGTCAAAGTAGAGGAGACTTCTTGCTGGACCCTAGGAGGAGCATGTATAGCATCAAGGCATAAGGTTGTAAAGTTATTTTTTTATTTAAGTTAATACAATCAGATTCATTTTTCTCAACAAATTGTCTTATGTGATTTGTTTCATGAATTCCTTGATCATCATGATAAGTATGCTTTATTATATTGGCTTTTCAGGTGCTATTTAATTTGTGTGCTTGTTTTTGTTTTCAGATTCTCTACAAGGGAGCCCATTTGGATCAACGGAGTAAGGTTTCCACAAACTTGCATTGGACCCAAGGTAGTCCTAAAACACTTGTTTGCCTTTATTTATAAATTGCATATTTAGAGAAAGATAGAATTTGTTTGGTTTTCTTGTCGCTAGATATCATTAGATACTAGGAAGGTCGGTCTTGTCCGCAAGAACAACTTATCGGCTGATAAAATGGCGACTCTGCTGGGGACTGATTTTTTGATTTGCTTTTACTCTGACTTGAGAAACTATGTTTTTGTTTCTGTTTTTGGCTTGATGTGTGTGGGATTGGGTAGGTTTAGTAGATCTTGAATTATTTTTTGTTTTTCATACTTTTGGGAGAGGACCGCACCCTTTGCGTGTAACACAGTGCAGACCTATCTGCACTTTTTCTTTACACACAGAGCGGTCCCACACCTGTGTGTACTGCGGGCCTGCGGACCCTGTCAAAATTTTGAAAAACTTAAGATTTTATCTCTCAGTCAGCTTAGGATTTGTTTAGGTGTTTTTATCCTCTGCCCAGATCTGCACGTGACTTGTCAGGAACTTTTCTTAGGTTAATTCCATTGGCATTAGGGTTTTAGGTGAAATTCCTAGAAGTTTTGGTTGTCGGCCTTGATTTTCATTTTGGTCTTGTAGTAGCTCAGAGCTTAGAAGCCTTAGAAGCCTCAGATCACCTTGGTTTTTACTGGCCTTCTTATGAGTTTGACTGTTTGCAAAATTTGCCTTTGTTGAGGAATCCATCTTGTGTTTCTCTTTGCGAAACTTCGAAAGGACTTGGGTTAAAAGTTTTGGATTTCATTTTTAGAAAAGAAGACAAAAAATTGGTTGCTTTTTGACTGATTTGTGATTCTGGACAAATTAGTCCTTAGTTTGCTTATAGCTAAGTAAAACATCCTTGAAAAGACATCTTGTAAGCTTTTATTTCAAATAGTTTTCTTAGAATTTATAGATCTCAAGATTAGATTTTTCCATAGTTTTGAGTGTTTTATAAAAATAAAAAAAATCTCTTTTGAAAAAGTTTGTTTTTGTAGTATTTGAGTGTTTGAGAGAAAAGGGAAATTTTCGTGATCATAACTAGTTGTCTCGTTTTTGAGTGTATTGGAAAAGACAAAAAGATCTTCTTTTGATTTGTTTGTTAAAGAAAGATTTGTTTTTACAAGCATTTGCATTCTCAACTCTTTCCTATCTAGAAATTCATTGAAGGGAAAAGATTGCTTATCATCTTAAGTGCATTTTGTAGTGGTTTCGAGTCGAGTCTTCACACCATAAGTTTCATATCCGCACCTTTTGACTTAAGGAAAAACCAATAAAAATAATGCTTAAAGTAAAACCTATCTAGTAATATTTTTATTTCTAGGGCTCTATATCACCAACATAACTTAGGCTAGTGTCTTGGAGTAGGGAGTAATTAACTCTCCAAGATAGTAAAACAAACAAATAGCTGTATCTTGTGGTAGGAGATAAAATCCAATTGTTACATCTATGCTTTGGGAAAGCTCCTCTTAAAGGAGAAGCACGAGATCATATCTGAACTAGTGTGGGAATCAATCCTTCCTCATTGGGAACGATAGAAGATATTCATGTATTAAAAACGGTAAACCTCGGATTAACCATTGTCAAGGAGCCTGGGGTCACTTTTTGGTAAAACTTGGATTATGTCAAGGAGCCTTCAAGGGGATTGAGCTTGTTACTCTGCCCTTGCGTGCGTATCGGATCATAGACTGTTCCCCGAGGTATATTTGTTTCCGTTGGTAACCATAGTGACCATATTATATAGGATTCTTTACTAAGGTAACGGTGGAGGGAAGATCCCACTGTACCTGGAGCAGACGTCGGCTAGACTCACTTGGATTTTTTGGGGGGTTCTCTTCACTCGAGACGGTTTAGTGGAGAAACTTGTGCCAGTTTATTCATTAAGCAGGTTGTCGGGGTAACTGTTCCAACCGCCATTTCTGTATTGAATTCTGCGACGTTGGATTTCATCACCAACTAGTGTTTTCAGTACGAAAAGTTAATGTTCGTGTGAGGTTTGATCTCCTAGATTCTTTAGGCGTGCGATTCAAAATTGTTTGGTTCTTTAGAGGCTTTAGGTGGTTTTCATTGAGATTTTTCTTTGTTTGCGTGTGAAGTAGTTAAAATATTTAATCGTGGCTGAATTACCGAGGAAGTCCCGTAGACTTCGGGGCCAACCTCCTGAGTTTTCACCAAGCCAGCCTAAAGGGCTATGATCCCTTCTAACTCCTAGAGACAATAGAGTTGCGTCACCTGAAGAAGGAGAGTCTTCATTGGATGTACATCCTGATTATCAAGCTCTAGTAACATATTATAATCCGAAATCTATTTCATTTTCTGAAATTACTAGTATTTTTTCATCTACTGGTGATTTAGGTGAGGAACCTGAAATATCTGAACCTGAAACTGAATTTTCTGCTACTCCAACATCAGGATTTGTCTCTCCAACTTCTAGTGGTCCTAGTTCACCCAGGTTAGAAAGAGTAATTACCCAAAATCTTCCTTCTGGACTTATAGCTATTGAAGAACTTGCTACTCCAGAAGAAGGTATCCCTATCCCTAAAAATCAACCAGCTATAGAACTTAGGGAGCATGAATCGATATTTTACAGTTCACCTAGGAGCAACGCTTGGTATCTTTCATTGACCAATTTTTTGGAAAACCCGGGACTAAGTTTTTCACCACCTCGCATTCCTTTTCACCCAACACCTAGGGGTTATTAGCCTCCATTAAATATGTCAAGATAGTCGTCCATGTTTTCTCAATCTCCAGAAACCTTTTTATACGGCGGTCCTTCTGTTCCCTCTGGGTATCAGTCACTTACTGGTACTTTTTCGAGAGCATCTCCTCAACCAATTGAACAAGGGTTATTAACTGGTAATAACGGAACTAAGCCGTTGAGTGTAGAAGATATTCTTATGATGTCAGGTACTATTCCTAATATGCAACCTCAAGGTGGCCAGTTACTGCCTGGGGCGCAGCTTCAAAGTCCTCAATTATCACCTGGGGGGCAACCTCAAGGTACCAAATTTCCGCCTGGGGGGAAACCTCAAGGACAGTACATACCTACGGGACAGTATGTTCCTCAAGGTCAACCCCAGACTCAATATGTACCTCAAGGTCAACCCCAGTATCAGTACGTGCCCCAAGTTTATCAACCTCAAGGTCAGTACCCAACCCAAGGTTTCCAACTGCCTTCCGGTCAATCATTTGTCCAAGGAGCTGGAAATGTACCTTTGAATTATCAACCCTACCCTCAACCCGATTATGGTCCTCAATATTCTCAACTTGCTATGGGTCCATACCCTAGAATGAACTTAGTGTGGGATCCATCTCAATCTCAACAGATCTTGCAACCAAATGTGGAATTGTCATCTCAATCTGGACAACCATTGGTTTCTGGTTCACCCCAACAACCTGTCCAGTCTACTATTCAAACTTCTGCACCTTCTGTAGTTTCTCAGCCTAGGCCTAGTATGCCTCGTACTCTACCTTAAGCGACTGTTGCAACTGCTGCAACATCTGTTCAATCTACCCCACCTACTTCTGGAGTATCGACAGCTTCGGTTTCTACTGTCCCTTTATCAACTCAGGCATCTTTACCTCAGTCTGGATACACAATTCAAACTTCAGTTCAAATGCTTGTAGGACAACCTGGTCCAAGTACGCTTGTCACAAGTCAACCTCAATTTACTTATCAACTGTACCAGGGACAGTACCAATTCGGTCCTGCTGTGCAGCAGCGAGTCTATTAGTATCAACCATACCCTGGATATACTTATGAGCAACCTCAACAGCCCCAGTACGGTCCGATTAATCCTGGTTTTCCGGGAGGATATAATATCCCAAATGCGATTCCAATTCCTAGTTATCCTGGATATCCTCCTCCTGGGGCTGGTCTCATGACCCAGGGTTTCAGGGACCCTAATCGTCAGTTACCATTCATTGCAACTTTGGACTTGCCTGACTTGTCGCGCCTTACAAACGATCCAATTAACTATCTTCCATTTTGGCCGCCAATGCCAAATAAGTTGCCTAGTGATATTCCCAAGTTTGAAGGAAAATTAGGAGAGGACCCGTCGAACCATGTGATGACTTATCACATTTGGTGTGTGTCTAAATCCATTTTAGATCATTCAATCCATTTAAGGCTTTTCCAGCGCACTCTAATTGGTCTTGCAGCCAAGTGGTACATTGAGTTACCGCGAGCCACTTTTTATAACTTTAGTCAGTTAGCTACTTCGTTTTTAACTCATTTTCAATTGCCAGTCAGATATGACAATGGAACAGAATTATTAACTTCATTAAAACAGTCAACGCCCACTTACATTTCAGATCACATTCATGAATGGAGACGTCGACGGTGTTTAGTGAAAGTTTTTATCCCAGATCAGATCTTAGCTGAATGGTTTGTAAAATCTTTATTACCGAAGATCACTGAGGATGTATCTAAGGCAGGAGTCGTTACTGAAGAGAAAGTAATTTCTCAAGCTCAGTACCTTGACTTAGTTTATACGCAGTCAGGTACGTTACACAAGAAAATCCCCGACCTTCCTAAACAAAATCAAATAACTGCAGCTCCTTCAGGGTCTCATGCCGCTGATGGTATGATTGGTACGGTTACTACCAAAAGTAAGAAGAAATCTTCCAAGAATTCTTCTCCTATCATAACTTTGCCAGATTCCCCGACAGGAGATTCTTCCGCGGAAATTTCCGCTGATATTCATGTTGTAGAATCATCTACAGCCAAATCAAAATCTGGCGGTAAGAAGAAAGGGAAGAAGAAAAATAAAACAGATAAAAATTCGAAAGAGAAACCAGAAAAAACGGAATCAACTGATGAGAAACGTAAACCTCGTTATCCTTGTCTCATTTGTGATGAAGAGAATTTTACAAGATACTGCCCTCATCGTGCAGAGGTTGGGAAAATCGTTAAAGGTTCCCTGTTGAAACAGAATACACCATTATTTTGGGATGAGATAGCTGACAAATCTTTTGATGCACTAAAACACGCGTTGACCCATGCACCATTACTGCATCCTCCCAACTACAACCAGGACTACTTCTTATATCTCGCCGCTTCCCATTCCACCATTGGAATGGTGTTAGTTCAGGAAGATGAATTCGGTACTGAACATGTGATATATTACTTTAGTCGAACTTTAAATCCAACTGAGCTAAAATACTCACATGTGGAGAAATTGGCATTGGCAGCTATTCAAGCTGTCCAACGTTTTTTTCATTACATTTTACTATGAAAACTACAGTAATTTCTGATTGCAACCCTATGATCTATATTTTGACCGAACAATTGCTAGGGGGCAAGTACTCCAAATGGATTGTGATCCTGCAGGAGTTTGACTTGGAATTTGAAAAGTCTAAGTCGAAGAAATCTTTAGTTTTTGCGGAGTTGATGTGTGACTTCCCGCGTGCTGACACGGAAACTGTGGCGGAGGAGCCCATTGCGGACGAATCCTTGTTTCTAATCAGCACTTTAGATCCATGGTATGGGGATATCATAGTTTATCTCCAAACCCAATCCTTTTGGCCAGAAATTTCAAGGTCAGAACGTCAAAAAATACGATTCCAGTCCCAACAATTCAAAATTATTGGAGGTACACTTTATCATCGTGGGGTGGACTCTGTTTTCCGACATTGTTTAACTCATGAGGAAGTTGAAAGGGTTCTAAATGATTGTCACTCTGGAGTATGTGGCAGTCATATGTCTGGGTTTGCCACATCCCAAAAGATATTGCGTGTTGGCTATTTCTAGTCGTCTTTGTTTAAAGATTGTATTAACGCGGTCCGAAAATGCCACAACTGCCAGATTTTTGATCGAAATATGTGCGCTCCACCTGCTCCTCTCCACCCTATAATTGTCGTCGGTCCTTTTGCGAAATGGGGTATCGATTTTATTACATGTAACCCTCACTCGGCTGGGGGGCATGTGTATATCATCCTTGCGGTAGATGATTTTACCAAGTGGGCCGAGGTGATGCCTACATTTGATGCAGACGACAAAACTACTACAATTTTCGTGTTCAATCATATAATTGCTAGGTTTGGTGTTCCACAAGCGATTATCACTGATCATGGGCGTCATTTTCGAAACATTATGATGACTGAACTTACAGACCAACTTGGCTTGTGTCATGACAGTTCAACTCCATATTATCCACAGGCTAATGGTCTGGTTGAAGCCATCAACAAAGTTCTAGTCATCATGATCCAATGAATCATTGGGATTCATAGGTTGAATTGGCATAACATGCTATTTTCAGTGCTTTGGGCGTATCGAACCTCAGTAAAAACGTCAACCAGTTTCACTCCTTTCCAACTAGTTTATGGTCTGGAAGCTGTGTTACCCATTGAATGCAAAATCCCGTCACTGCAAATGGCCATCGAATTACTTCCGGCCACTTCTGAAGAGGAAAAACATTTGTTATACTTAGCTCAAGTAGATGAGAATCGACGTGATGCTGCATTAGCAATCGAAACTGATGCCAAATGTATTAAAGCTCAGTATGATCGAAATGTTACCCCTCGAATACGATCAAGCAAATGATAAATTAGGCGTTGGAAAATTCGTACCCATGTGGCATGGTCCTTATGTTGTTAAGCGAAAGCTAGCAAAAGGGGCCTATGAATTGGTAGACTTTGACGGGGTCTCTTTAGGTAAACCCATAAATGGTCTTTACCTGAAGAGACATTATGCTTAAATCTGGGTGTGGAGATTTTTAGTTAGGTTTAATTTTCTTTCTACCTGGTGTGTTTTAGATTAAAAATTGTGCTTAGCTTAGAGAGTGTTTTTTGTCATTATTCCTGCTTATCTTGATTTTTCTCTTGATATTGTAGATGTCAATGCCTCTCCAAACATACATTGGTTTTGCTGATGGTGCTTGTCGTAATACACGGAATATTTCTTCCGTAGCTTGGGTTATCTATTCGCCCTCTGACGAGTTGGTATCTATGCATGGGGTAAGCCTCGGTCAAACAACGGACAACATTGCCGAATATAGTGCAGTGGTTGAGTTATTATCTGAATCTATTTCATTTGGGATTCGGAGTTTGATAGTGAGGTTAGATTATGAACTCGTTGTATTACAACTTAATATAGTATATGACATTAGAAATCCAGTGTTATTGAGATTATTTTTGAGAGTCCGTCTCTTGGAACATGAATTTGACTATATTGAATATCAGCATATTCCAAGATATTTAAATACATTAACAAACGCAATTGCTTCTCAAATGTTAAGTAGACATTTGCAATAATCATACAAGTAAATTTAAAAACATTCCATAAACATGTTTTACAAGATAAGCTGGTAATAGTGATATAGTATAGCATAGAAGTGTGTCAAATATACATCGTCTTCGATCATAGGTTGAAAAACACCTTATGATCGGAAAAAATGATAGTACAAAAAGAAAAAAATGTCATTTGTGTCTGCAATAGGTAATCATCCTATCACTGGTGATGATCACGATAAGAAACCACTGTACGGGCCACCTTACAAAGGAACCTCCTGAAAGGTCCTGGGACCCCAATCACATAGCGTTGCAGCCTAAGAGGAATGTCATCGATTCTGGTCTCCGAAATTTCTACTCTCAAACGCTCTAGATGGCTCTCCAATTCGGCCAAGGTCTTTGTGGATTCGTCCTGTGGGGCTGGTGCTGCTGCAGCTGGTTGTTTCCTCTCATAGTGTTGGAGAGTGTCTGGTCGTCGTGGACCTACATCTGCATTTAAAACTTTTACTATCAATTTTGGGACGAGATAAGAACATTTTTTTTTTTTTAAATTAGAAAATGTTGAAAATGATTTTACCTGAGTCATCCCATTGCTCTCCTGGTGGAAGAGCCATGTCTGGGTCGCCACGATAATCTACCCCAGCGTAAAGAAAGTCCTGAATAGCAAAAAATTGGTTCTCCAACCAATGAAAATACTCAGGAGTGAATCAAACGACTTTTGTCCCCTCCTCAAGATGACGGGCCATAACTGCAACCCAACGCATTAGTTTGGGCTCTCGGGGAAGTCCAGCTTCAATAGTGAGATGTTGTGGGACCAACATTGGGACCCTCTTCAGACCAAATCTCATGAATAAAGCACCATATCCAAAGGTCTTCAGTTGTCCGTTCTTTGCTCTAGTCAGTTGGCCTTTTATATTAGCCAACACAACATCGCACCAGTTGAAGATGGTGCCTCGAAAGTAGTCTACTACCATCCGCATTTGGGATCTAGTGGCTATATGTAGTGCTGCGCTTCCACAGAGCCTGTTAATAGTAAACGCAATCACTTTCAGTTCAGGAAGGGATATGGTTTTGATATCTATCCCTTTGTCTCTAGTCCGGCCATTGCAAAACTCTAGCCGGAGGCTATTGACAGACTGGCCACCTGGCCTAGTCCCGAATAGAGTCAAGTGTTCATCTCTCTTAGGCAAACCAGTCAAGAAGTAAAAGTCTTCCAGCTCCATTTCGAGCTGGTGTCCACCAATAAAGAAGCACTGGTCCTGTATGTTCCACCTGTCTACCAGCCACTACAAAAAGTCCACTTGGGCCCTCATGCCAGGTATGACCCAGAATTTGTATAAGCCACATGCCTTCAATGCATCAATCGAAGGTTGATGATTAATCGCGGTGAGATCTACATCCTCGTGCTCCCGTTCTCTCTAATCAAGCATGATGTATACCCTACAATCAATAAAAAGGTGAATTAGAATATCTAAAAGCAAAATTTTTGGGTGAAATTTGAGAAATTTAGGTTTAAAAACCTTTTCTGCGGGGACCGCACCCTCTCTGTTAGAGATAGTGCATGGGTCCACACTTTTCCTTCACGGCAAATACGGACCCCTGACTTTTTTCCCTTTACGAAAAAGTCGGGGTCCGCAGGTTACCTGTGCTATGCCTGCGAACCCCTGCGCGCGGGTTTTTAACCTAAAAATTCCTTAAAAAATGAAATCAAAGCCTAAAAACAAATTTGAAATGGATGAAATGAAAGAGTAGGATGATGTAGATTACCTGGAGGAGACGGCGTTCGATTCCAACAGACGGATTTTCCGCAATCTTCACGGGAAGTTTCTGACCAAAAGCTCTCTTTTCTCACTATGAAGTCAAACGGTAAAAATGAATTTACAGAAGCCCTTTTTATAAGCTTTTTTGAATAAATGAGTTTTTAATTTGTTTATTCTTCACTTTAAAGAGGTAACTTTTGCAGCATTTTTATCTATCTTAAACAAGTATGAGTAATGTTTGAGTTTTTGTGCAGGATAACGGATTTTTCAGGCGAAATCGGTCATTTTCGACAAAAAAAATTAGAGTCACCTTTAAGCTCTTTTCTGGCTCCTAAAACATGAAAATATTGTCGAGTTTTTCTTTTTAAGCTTTTTTAAACGGAACTAAAAAGACGGTCCACTTACAACCCTTTTCTGACAGTAAAAACATGAAAAGATTGCTAGATTTTTGTCGTTTCAAATTCGATATTGGTTATAAAATGACATGTCATTGATCACTTTTTTACTTTTTCGGATCAGAGGCACTAATTATGAAAAGTACTCCTTGGTCGTAATGATCAAGCAGTTCTCTCAAGTATTATTTTATACTTTTTCGGGCTTGGGAGACACAAATTTACGAAAAAGGACAACCATGGAGTCTTCTTAAGTTTTTTTAGACTCTCTAAAATTGAAAAACGCCGAGTTTCTCCTATACTGGACTCATTAAAATTTAACAGTAAAGGATCTGTTCAATTACAAACAGGAACAGACCACTCCTTCTTAGGGTTCAAATTTAAACTAAGTTGGACTCATCCGAAGGATGAGCTTATAATCAAGAAAACGTTATCCTCCTCAAGCTTGTCAAAAATAAAGAGGTACTTGCTAGAAATGGTGGGGGAAAAGAGAGAAAGATGAGCCTGTTTGTCATACTTTGTAACCACTCTTGAACATGACACTTTTATTCACCTGGGTTGGGAAATCATTTGCCTAACAGTTGATCAAACCATATTCAAAGTCTTCAACCGGTTTCTGGGTATTAACTTTGGGTCAATTGTCACCAAACCATCTACTGTGTCGTTATGTGTTCAAGAGGTCAGTGCAAATAAGCCATTCATCTGCAAAATATCTGTCATCCATCTTGACCATCCCTGAGTCAGTCCTTGCAACTAAATTTCTTCAAATTTGATCAATGATTTCATGTTGTGGGCTTGCCTACGATGGATCACTTTCTATCGACTTCAGCTCATTATCTAGAAAGATGATCTAGAAATTGTCAGTACCTTGGGATCTGCATGCCTCAATGGAAGGTTTCTCGCCTTTGACGATAAGTTGCATCATTGACCTTTGATCAAAGGATTCCGTGACATGTTCGACATCAACACATCTATTCACATTTCATGGATTATACTAAGTAATTTGAGAGCCATTGACATTATTGGTGGTTTCTCTCACACTTGTTAACAATTTACATCATTGACTGGTAATCAAGTGGTTTCTACCATGTTTGACTTTGACACATTCATTCACATGGATAGAATTGTACTATTTCGGGATGTAGAAATCAAGACCTGGATCTAGTTTCCACCATCCAGGCTACGAGGAATTTTGTATTATTATACAATGGACTATTTATAAACATATGGCTGCATCCATACTGTGTCTACGTGTGTCTATACTTGTGATGTACTACATAATCATTCCTATATCAGAGCAGTAGTTAGTTTTCTAGTCGGTTTTGATCTGAGAATGGGAATGCCTACCTCAGCGATGATATGATCTCATATATATATTTTGCATTGAATGTTTTTACAGGTTCCAACCGGGCTCTCCACAAGATGATCCTCGAAATGATAAAGTACTTCACTCTTCTTAGATGATAAATGAAATCCTCATCTACTACAGACTTCGCACTTTAGGGGGAAATCCGTTACACAAAATATTGTCACCATGACTATTTGCAGTCAGTATGGGTCTATCATCATTCATACTGTCCTCCTTAGCAAGTCTCAATCCTCAGCTCTTCATGTCAAGCTTTGAAAATGAGAGAAAGACCTTAAAAATTAATAAAACTTTGGTTTCGCACTTTCTCTCACCGTTGCCTGCGGTCCCGCACCCCCTGTTCATGTTACCTGCGGACCTCCCCGTTCTGTCTCTAAAGGAGTGGGTGTGGACCCCTGTGAAAGTCAAAAAGGCGCAAGTTTATTCTTAAAAACTCACTTTGGGTTAATTCTAGGTGATTCTAGAAGGAATCTTGACATGGATGGTTCACTCCTAGGTGGTTCATGCATCCCAAAAGTGAAGGAGCTAATCCCTTGATGAGAGGAGCTTATCCCTTTGAAGGAGGGCTTTATCCCTTTGAAGGAGGACCTAGTAACTTCCCTCCATTGCACTATAAATTAAGGCATTGGGCTGGTTGCTAGGGAGCTTAGAAGCTGAACATTTTTGAGGGTAAATGTTGTTGGAATTGAGACTTCCTAGTTAAGCTTGAGAGGAGAGATCACATACCTTTTGGCTTCATTGGGAAGAGAGTGAAACTTGTCAAAGTAGAGGAGACTTCTTGCTGGACCCTGGGAGGAGCTTGTACAACATCAAGGCATAAGGTTGTAAAGTTATTTTTTGATTTAAGTTAATACAATCAGATTCATTTTTCTCAACAAATTGTCTTATGTGATTTGTTTCATGAATTCCTTGATCATCATGATAAGTATGCTTTATTATATTGGCTTTTCAGGTTCTATTTAATTTGTGTGCTTGTTTGTGTTTGCAGATTCTCTACAAGGGAGCCCATTTGGATCAATGGAGCAAGGCTTCCAAAAACTTGCATTGGACCCAAGGTAGGCCTAAAACACTTGTTTTCCTTTATTCATAAATTGCATATTTAGAGAAAGATAGAATTTGTTTGGTTTGCATATTCAGTCTTGTCCGCAAGAACGACTTATCCGGCCGACAGAGCCCTAAAATTTGATTACAGGAGGACATATAAGCAGTCCATTCTGATACGCTTTGAGTTCTATTCAATTGTGGAAAAATGTGTGGTTCACCAGCTTGGACTTCACCTTAGGTTACACTCCAACCGCTGTTGACTGAAATTTATATGTTTGTGCAGGAGGATAAGGCTAAAGTTATCCAGACATTACTGTTTGTAGCAGGTCTTAATACACTATTCCAAACCACATTTGGTAGTAGGCTGCCTGCTGTTATAGGAGGCTCATATGCCTTTATCCTTCCTACAGTTTCCATCATTGGTTCCGGCAGAAACCAAAGCATTCTCGATAATGGTGACGTATGTAACAGTCTATCTCATCTTGCCTTACTATAATTTTCTTTGGATGTTATGTGACATGCACAATTCCATAAGTAATCTAAGATCAAGGCCTTTGATCTTGAAGACCTCTCTAAGAACTTGAGATTCCTCCTCAATCTCTTAAGTGAGGGCTTCTTCCTCATCGTAGTTGTAATTGCTAACCCTATTTCCATCAGCCTCCCCAATGCTAATGTTGATGTTGTCATTGTCTTTATCATGGTAATCCTTGATACCCTCCTCATCATCTATATCATCAATAATGTCATCATGGTTCAGCCAAAGTAATAGCATGACACTCACAACACCTCAGAAACCTAGATGCATACAAAGATCCTATCTCTCCTCCTCTTGAATTCATTTGGACATCAGAGGCTACAACCATGATTGCATATTCAATCGAAAACTATGCTATTTATTTTGTTAGTGTTTATTTCTAGACCATGGCTTAGGAAACAATCAAGCGTTTAGCCCTACATAATGGATTCCTTCCTAATGCATATTTTGTAGAAAATAAAGTCTTGGCATTGAGGAAAAGTAGTAGTAGAAATATAGTGCAGAGGGAACTTGAAAGGGATTGCATTGTTGATCCATGGAACCATATTTTAGCTCTCCCTAGAGATTCAAACGGTTATATTGCAACTCTAAATAGACCCACAAGTTTGCAATGTGAGTATATTTGGCTTGTCTTCCCCCATTGTCTTTTTCTTCTGCTTCGTGTACATCGACATCGGGGAAATACCTACAGGGTTTAGGATTCGCAAAGAGGAAGGGAAACACAATATTTTGCAGAAAAATTTTCTGATGCAGAAGAGGCCTCTAGTATTACAAACATCTTGGATCTTCCCAAGCTTGAGTATTCAGAGAGTTTTAATCAATGTTACTTGCATGTTGGATCATGAGTTTGGGATGAATCATATCCCCTTTATCGGGCCCAATTTCGCTTCTATTGATCCCAAGTTTTGATGCCAAGAGAATGGGAGGCTAGATAAATTTTACATGAAATGGTGGTGGCAACCTTTGGGCTGCAATATTCCCAGGTCAATAGATCTTTGCCCTAATGTTAATATTAGTTTGGAGAAATAGATGACCTAAGTTTGATCTAGAATTTCAATTAGTTTGGAGCTACATTTCAAGATATAGTAAGAACATGGTTGCCTAATAATAATGTAGTTGCATTTGAGCCCTGAGTTTTTCCAATTAAAATCAAAATTAATATTCATACCAAGAATAATCCAAAAGAGTTGCATGACAATCTTATATCCCCTGTTTTGTTCTATTCAAGAAGGATCAAAAAGAGACCAATGGCAGTCTTATCTTATGCTGATGTTATGTGATTCAAGAAAGTTAAGACTGAGACCAATGACATTCTTATACTGACATTGTTTGTTTAATTTGATTGGTAGTCTTTTACCAATGTTTTTCTCTTTGATTTCAGAATTTTAATAAAGTTTCAGATTGAACACCATTAGAATTTTAAAGAGAATTGAGCATAATCTGGTAACCTTTGTGGGCAAATATATATTTTGTGTCTGAACTAATTTCCTTTTATGTGATATCAAATTCAATGCAAGAAACATGCTAAATAGGATACAAAACCATCGAGCAATCTTTGTTGGTGATTCAATCGGAAGAAACAATGGGAATCACTCATTTGCATGCTAGTAGAGGCAGTTCCAAACGAACTCCAAATATATGAGGTCAATGGAAGCCCCATTTCAAAGCACAAGGGATTTTTGTCCTTCAAATTCGAGGAGTTCAATTGCACTGTGGAATATTATAGGGCACCATTTTGGGTTTTGCAAGGATGTCCTCCTAAAGCTCTCCCCTTGAAGTTAGAATTACACTAAAATTGGATTTGGTTGACTAGACATCTCAATATTCAAAGGATGCAAATATTCTAGTCTTCAACACAGGGCATTGGTGGAACTTTGAGAAGACCTTCAGAGGGTAAGATTTTATTTTGCAGTTTGACAGCAATGCAATTGTTGCATTTGGATTCTGTGTTATTCAGTTGAAGGCCTTAATCATGGAAGACTACATAGTTTATGTTGGTTGTATGTTCATACCCACAAATAAGAATCCCTTAATGGTGATCCTTTCTCTAACACAAAGCACCATAAAATGTTTTTGGGGCTACTTGGTATTTTTTTCCAAAAAATTAGATTGGAAAATAAGAAATCCTAATTTAAAACATCACAATTCTTTCCATGCATTCCATATTTTATTAAACTTGAAAAACTTCTTCCTTGTTAGAATTTGCACCTTAGCTTTTCCATATGGATTGACAAAGAGAGTTTCACAGGGGCTGCTATTTTCAAGAAGGAGAAACAATAAACATGGCACTAGATCTGTTGACTACATTTGAGAGATCTATGAAGACTGTGATGGAATGGATTTGTCAAGAAGTAAATACAGAAAAAAAAACACATGCATTCTTCCATACCTAGGCTCCTGTGCATTTCAGGTTTGTGTCATATCTACTACTTTGATAATCTCTACACACTTAAATATTTCTCTCTTATGGTATAATATCCAAAAAAGGGAGGATTCTACATCTCATGTTGTGTTCTTCACATGTAGGGGAGGTACATGGAAAACTGGTGGGAATTTCCATTTAGAGACCCAACTAGCACTAAGTCTAGCTGATTTCCTTGACCCACATCTATGGAGCAACAATCTCATCATCTCCAAAGCACTGCAACAGCTTAATCACAAAAAGAATGTGCAACTGCTAAACATAAGATATGATTCAACTGAGGAAAGATGGTCATTCATCACTATATTATTTAGGCAATGGATTTGGACTTGCTTCCCTTAGTAGGTAGGATTGCAGCCATTTGTGTCTTCCTGGAGTGCCAAACACATGGAATGAACTGCTCTATGCCTTTTTGATTGCAAGAGGCTTTAGGGATCAAACAAATGGAATTTACAACATGTAGAATTCCACCACATTCTTTGTAAATTTAAATTTTCAATATCTATTCTATCATGGAGGTTGTTATTTATTTATCAAATTCCAAGTGAATTTGTGAGGAGGCATTTGGTTCAAGTAGAGAGGAAAAAGAAATGTTCATTTTTCTAAGAGTTTTCACTAAAAATTACAAACTCCCCTCTCTTTTGGACCCTCTACTAAAGGGGTCAAACTATTTTATACTATTTTATTCAATTTGGTTTGTCCTACATAAACCCCTCTATAACAGTCAAACCATTTTTATTCATTTTGGTTTATACTACTTGTGTGAATGTGTGAAGTATTTTGTTTGTCCTGTGGTGGTTTTATCGAATTTGGTTAAGGATTTAACTTTCTAGTCTTTTGGATTGTTTTACCTATGTTAAGCACTTTTGATGACCAAGGAAATCAACTGTGCATCTCCAACATCACCTCCTCTCGCTCTTGATATACAGAAAATGAGTTTTACCTATTTTAAGCAGTTTTGATGACTAGGGAAATCAACTGTGCATCTCCAACATCACCTCCTCTCACTCTTGATATACAGAAAAGGAGACTTTGGGCTCTACACCTTCTGTGGTTTAATCTTGGCTATTTCATGCCAACCACCATGCCACCACCCCAATGTTTCCTGGTTACATTACAGTGGCTACTTTTCACCACTTATCAACAAGTCACCCCACTTGCCATAACATGACAGTTCAATCAATACAACAACCCCTTTATGTTCAACCAGCACAACAGTTCCTTTGCAATAGTACCTGGTCCATAATTTTACGATCCCAACCTTGATGGGGTTGTGAAAATGCCTAGATTTTTCATTTTGGGGTATTCAAACCTTGATTAGACTAGAACAACACTCTTCTTTCACTTTTTTGAGGGATTAACGCTTGTGAGGTTGTAACTAAGTATTCAACTCTGATGGGGCTCTAACAATGCTCTTATTTCACTTTCTTGAGGAATCAAACCTTCTAGGGCTATACCAATGCCTAACTCTAAGTATTTTGAATATTCAAACCCTATCGATGCTATCGCAACACTTTACTTTCTCTTTTTGAGGATTAAAGCCTTATGGTGCTATAACAATGCCTAGTTTTCACTTTTTAGAAGATTCAAAACCTGGTGAGGTTGAAACAATGCTTATTTTCAGGAAATTTGTTCCTCTAAACCCTGTTGGTGTTGAAAACAATGCTCATTTTCACTAACTCGGTTGGTCCCTCATGGTTAGTATATGACTAGTTCATTGGGATGTGAAAAAGGTCATCCAATATGTGAAGAGAACTATGTAATATTGCTAACAAATTGTGTGGATTCAGTGAAAAATCTTTGCCTTTTATCATGACAATATTCAGACTACCTTGTTAGATTGACTAGGATGTGGGAACATTTCTCAAAATTCGTTAAGGATTATGGCTCTCTCTCATCAATCAATAATGAATCCCAAAATTATTCGATTAATTATGAGTTGATCTCTCATATCATCCAATCTGTTAAGAGAACTGCGTACTCTCCCAAAAGGCTTGTATAGTTCAGTGAAATTCAGTCTCTGAAGAAAACAATGTAATCTCCAATAAGGCTTGTGTGGGTTCAGTGAAATCCAATCTATAAAGTAAGTTCCAAAAGATTCTTGTGGGTTTAGTAAAATTTTGCGTTCAAGGGACACCACTTAGTTAGACTGACGATGATATAGTAGCGTTCCTTAAAATTCTTGGTCAAGGAATTTGGTGCTCTGTCCATCCTTGATATGGAATCAGAAAGTTAGTCAATTATTTTAATTATGCGCTGATATATAATTTACAAATTAAATAGTGAAAATTTTGATATTTGCACTATTGCACCCTTTTGTTATGAATTATATGTTTTTAATTTTAACCTTTTGTTATTAATCATATGTTTTTAATTTTAGAAATGAATGATATGTTTTTAATTTTAACAATCATATGTTTTTAATTTTAATAATTTAAATAATTGATAATATTTTTCATCTTTTTTCATGCAAGGTTCTTAGAGTGAATAATTTTAGACTCATTGTCCAATTTTTCTATTCAAAACAGATTTTTGTTTTTATTATAAATTTCATGATTGCATAGAGTGGTTCCTGTTCTTTGATAACAATTATTTATACATCAATGTTAAATTTCCCCATTTCTCAACAATGAGGGGAACACAAATCACATTTAGATCGTTGTCCAATTTTCATTTTCCAACAATGATGAGGAAATGGTATAGTTCAATTTTTCCAATTAAGCAATAATAGGAAATTGGCCTTTTCATAGTAATGGTGAAAAGTAGTTTTTATTTGTGTTTTTATTGTAAATTTCTTATTATCATAAATGCCATGACTATGCCAAGTGATTTTTGTTTTTTTATAGAAATAATATCTAAAGTGGTATTTGTATTTATTGTAAACAAAATAATTATCTATAGAGATTTTTTTTATTATAATATGAAAAATGGTTCTTGTTTCTTGTAACTTAGTTGTTAGAGTAAATATCAATTTTTTATTCTTTTATTTTACTTATTATTTCTTGCTTTTACAAGGGCTTCTTAGTTAGCAAATGTGCTTCTTATTTATTGAGATATTGTTTTTTGATGTTAATATAGACTTCTATCTCCTCCAAACACACCCCTCTTTCTATCTCTGGAGTTCTATATTGTGAGCAAGGCCTAACAAGTGTCTATTACTGATTTTAACCTTTAATTATTTTATTTTAATTATTTTTTTAAGACAGTGAAACCACGGATTTATACCAACATATATTAAATCTTCAAATTACGTATATAAAATGTTTTGATTCATTTAATCTATATTAAAAAGATAAATAAAATCAATCTTGGCATTTAAAAAGATATGTAATAAGTTAAACTAAATATGATTAATATTTTTAAAGAATTGAAATATTAAATAGATTTATAGGTTACTTTTTTTTAATAAAAAGGTTTAATGAATTATTTATATGGTTAAGTCTAAAGAGACCAAACAAGATATGAAATAAAATATAAGTTAAATTAAAGAAACTTAATATAATATACCTTAAATTAAAGGAACATAGGGATGTGTTTTTGGCCATGAATATAAATTTGAAAATGATTTTAAGTGGATTTATAATTAAGAAAATATTAAATTTATATTATAAGTATTGGTCAAAACCCTACATATGATTTTTTGTTTGTTTGTTTAAGAATAAGATTTCATTACATTGTTTTTACATATAGTACAAGCATGTAGAGAATTCGACCTACCTTCTACGAATTGAGCATATTCAGAAAAATAACAGGATTGAGCATATTAAGAAAAAAAACAGCCTGTCTAATGCACAACTTATGTACCTTATGATTGCAAGGATTGCCTGAGACATTTATGTTATTGCAACATACTTCTTTTCAAATTTAACTTTCTCTACACTCTTTTTTAGAAGATGTATAAAAACTCAAATTCAGATTATGTTTTATTGTATATATATTTCACTTGATTCTTGCCTTCCCCACATTCCTCACTCTTCCTATCAACATTTCTTTACACCTCTCTATGCAATTACTAATTAATACGCTTTCTAAGTGATGTTGTGTCCCTACGTTTTCTGTATTTACTAAAACGAAGTGCATTTTGAGACATTCATTATAATGACCTGGATGCCTTCAATACTGGTTCTCCCACGACCTTTATATATAATGGATTATTGAGCGCAAAATTCATTTGCAGTGCAGCACCAATATTAGGTTACGATATTCCGAGTTTGTTATGGAGAGAGTGGCTGAGAACGAAGCGGTTGTTGTTATCTAGAATAGCTCACACAACCACCTTCTTGAGTGCAACTAGATGGAAAAGAAAGGATGCAATAGAGATATAACAAGGAGCACAATACTATCCACGTAGAATGAAGGGTCTGAAATAAACCTTTCTGCAAGATCTTATGCAATAAACTTATCTACATTTAAAACTCTAAGGATTTGAGGGACAAACATAAACATAAAGATCTTATGCAATAAACTTATCTACATTTAGAGTTATTTAAAACTCTAAGGATTTGAGGGACAAACATAAACATAAACATAAAGATCTTATGCAATAAACTTATCTACATTTAAAACTCTAAGGATTTGATCTCATGTATTAGTTGTATGGGACAAACATAAACATAAAGTTAAACATCGTAAATAAATAAAATAATTGTATGGATGAGTTAATACAAAAATATTAATGGTATATATCAAGGTATAGCAATAATATACTAAATAATTATTATAATTATAATTTTTCAAAAAATTGTATTTAAATTACTTTTAATATTATAAATTTATAAATCATGTTTCATAATATAAAAGGTGATGATAAAATCAGCCTAGATCAATTTTAATTTTGGATCTACCAAATTTTGAGAAAGATCAAATATTTTTGCATCTTAAAATATTTCTATCTTAAGAGATTTAATCTTTTTATATGTTTGGTAGATCCAAAGCTAAAACGGATCAACAAAAAATAAAAATAAAAATAATAATACATAATTTTTATCTTAACGTAGAGTTAAAATATTTACATCACATTACATTCAATTTTTATTATTATTATTATTATTTTCTTAAATTAAAACTTTTATTTAGCATAGAGTTAAACTCTTTATAATACATTACATATTTTTTTTTATTTAATTTAAATTTTTAAAAATATTTTCCTCGAGACCAAAATATTTATATAACTAGAAAAGATAAAATAGTCAAAATATCTATATAATCAGCAAAAACAAGATATTACAACAAATGATAATTAATGAAATAAGAAATAAAGATGGAAGATGCAAACTAAGTAAATAAATCACAAAAAGTAAACGGCCAATGTTTCCATCAATAAAACATATCAAATAACTCTTGCATTCCAAATCAGTGAAAAGTGAATTGTTGGGGATTTTTAAGGCATTTGTCAGAAGACTTATTATTGGTGGGCATGTTGTTCTTCTGTATAGCATTGGGGTTGGCTGGTTCGAAAAAAATAAAAATAAACAACTTGGGAATTTATTGCCGACTCTTATTTGATTAACCGCTTTCCAAAATGGCTGATGAAGTTGAGTTGTTTAAGGCACGTAGGATGTCTGGAAGGTTGTTTATGGCTTTCATAATGTGGTAGCCGTTGTGCTTTTGTTTCTTGGAAGCTGCAAATACTCGTGGTTGTATTTGAGAGTAGGACATTGACATATATATATATATTTATGTGGAGAAAAATCTATAATTTATTAAAATGGAAAAAAATAGAAAAGAAAAACAAATTTAAAATAAAAAAGTTAATAAAAAGGAAATTAATTAAAGATAAAAAGAATTAATAATTAATAGAAAAATTAAAAAAGTTTATCAATGATTCTCTTTCCAATTGAAGTCCACTTAGGAATGGAACTTACTAAATAACCTATAATAAGGTCTCAACCAATGACCTTACAAACAAATAAATTTAAATAATAAATAAATAAAAATGAATTCACAATGTTAATCTATGGATAAACGACATAAATTTTTGGTCAAAGACAAAGTAATATGCAATCAAACGAAAAATTGAATGAGACATATCATGGCAAGTATAATAAGGCTTCAACCAATCAGGGTGAAGATAAATAAATTAAATTATCGTTAAAAACAATAAATTTTTGTTGAAAATATTAGCGAGAAAATGTTCCTTGATTTGTGCCTTTATAGCTAAACAAGTTCTTCTTGTGCATGACTCAATGAGGAGATTCCCTATAAATTATGTCAAGTTCTTATAATTTGGAATTTTGTCCCTAAAAACTAGGACGAGTTAGGATTCAGTTAACTAATGCTGTGTACTTGATTTTCTAGTGTGAGTTGATTGAGGAAAAACACAAGTGACTAAGTTTCAAATGGTTGACTTGAAATGGGATGAGTTGCAAGAGCAATTAACTCATTCAATCACAAATCATTCCTTAATTAGAAAACTCACTAATTTTAACCATTTGAATTACCTTTAAAATAAGGAACAAAGGCACAAGTTTAATCATTTTTTTGGTTAGCACGAGTTGGTGACACCAAGCAATAGGAAGCATGAATTTGTGTGTGGAGCTTGTGAGAGGGAAAGTGCAAGAGAATCCTATGTACATGTTGGTAGAGGGTAGTGGAGATCAACAATATTGCAAAGGTTTCAAGCTTAGAACAAGCAGGAAAGAAAAATGTGTTTTCTAGATTAAAACAATTGTATTTTGTAAGAGATCAATTGATCAATTTCACTATCAATAAAATTCTCAAACAAGTAAAGGGTTTTCCCAGTAGGGTTCTCTAGACAATTAAGTGTTTTCAAATTATGTTATTGTCATTTTATTTATGTTCCTATTCCGCTACATCTAGTAGAGAAATGATGTATTTAGGTGAGAATAAATTTTATTTTAGATTGTTCTTATTAGCTATTAGGATTTCATAAATTTTCTACATGGTACAAGAGAGAGTACAAAATTAAGATGAATTCAAGAACAAGCCCTATTATACTGAGGAAGTAGGCAGACTTTATGTTGTTAGTTGGAAGATTTTGTTGTACCCTAAGAAGGATTCTTTTACAGTAGGAACATTATCAGTTATAGTGCAGGATCTAGTCCAAGTTTGGGATAGGGTTATTGACATCATGTGTACAGGTGGGAGGACTATTAGAGGGTTGCAAAAAGATCTCTAAGTATATAGCTTTCGTGAAGGACTACTAGGCTGCTAGAAGGGCATAATTTTTGGAGCCTAAGGAGTTGAACCTTGAAGGAGGAAAGCACAACCAAGAGGGCTAGTGAACCAAGCCTATTTCATTGTGTTGAGAAAGACATCTTTAGTGGAAAAGTGGGCAGCCTCCTTTTCCCTAAGACTTGTCTTTTGTGGAGTAGAAGTGAGACAAGTGGTGGGCAGGTTGAAGACCCTTTGTGTTGGCATCCTTGATGGACAAATGAGAAGCTAGAGGGTAGACTGTTTGAGCCAAATATCAGTGACATAAAGGAGTTTTGTTCACTGATAGTGAAATATTGTGGAGTTGGAGATGCACAATTTTAGGTAGGTGCAACCTTGAGAAGCAAGGCAAGGAATGCACAAATAAAAGAAGTGGTGGTTGAGCAAGAGTAGGATAGAGCTTTCAATATGGAGACTCAGCTAGTATCTTAGTTTCGGTTTAAGCTAGTTGATATTTTTGTTGACCAGCATGATGATGATGATGATAAGGAACATAGGCGAGGGCGAGTGGAGGGAGCCAGTCAGTTAGAGACTCCCAATATATGGAAATTTCAAGCCAAGTGGGAAAAAATAGTTCGTTAAGGGAGATCATAAGAGAGTAGAGTCCTCCAACATAAAGAAGCAATCACAAAGGTACATAGGGTACTTGGCACTTATGACTAAAGTAGTTGACTCATAGAGAATGGTTGGAAAGAACAGGCCTTCAAAGTAGGTTCCACAGAAGAAAGCAAAGAAGTATTCTAGTTCATGGTGAGTAGTTGCAACGATGGAGAACTTGGTAGAGTTGAAAACAGATTCTGGTGGATGAGGTTCTTCCATGAACACATTCCTCACTAAGAGGGAGAGTTGAAAATATTGGCAAGAAAAAGTCTCCTTGATTTGTGCCTTAATCATAAGATCTAAAATGAGTTCCTTCTTGTGCGTGACTCGAGTTGCTAAAAGTTAGGATATTCCCTATAAATTATGACAAATTCCTATAATTTAGAAATTAGTCCCCCAAAATTAGGATGAGTTAGGTTGCATTTAACTAATGTGTTGAGATTGAATGTCGAGTTCTCAATAGGAAGCTCCAGTTTGTGGGTCCATCTTGTGAGAGGAAGAGTGTGAAACAAAAGCTTATGCACATATTCGTAGAGGGCAACAAAGATCAACAATCTTGCAAAGGTTTCAAGCTTAGAAGAATCAGGAAATATAATTGTGTCTTTCAAATTGAAACGGTTGTAGTTTGTAAGAGATCAATTGCTCAATTTCTCTACCAATAAAATCTAAAGAGGGTTTTCCGAGTTGGGTTCCTTGGACAATTATGAGTTTTTGAATTGGGTGACTACGCTTTTATTTTTGTTCTTATTCCACTGCATTTAGTAGGTATTTTGTGTTTATGTGAGAAGCAATTTTATTTCAGATTGCTCATATTAGCATATCATAATTTTGTGCAATTTCTACAATTTCAATTTGCAATGTTAAACTAAAGAAAATTTGCAATTTTTTTTGGTCAAACATAAATTAATATTGGTTTGATGAAAAAATCAAATGTTTTATCTACCTGCGTGTGGCAGGGATAATTAATAACTAACTAGAATAAAGTAAATGATGATGACCTAGACCTTAATGTAGAAACAATGTATGTGCAATTTGTTATTATTTATGCTTTTGGTTAGTGCAAAATTTATTAATATTTATGCTTATTTGGAATTAGGCTTAATGCTATATTTTGTGTTCTTATGACTAAGATTTTAAAGGGATAATATTTGGATTATAAACAAAAGACTTGTGTTAGTACGCTTTAGAAACTTATATTTATCTTATAATGTTAAAATTTAAATTTAATCATAAAGATAAAACAAGTCATTTATTTAGTTGATATCAAAATTTAATTTAATATATTTTTTCATATAAAATATATTTGATATAAGTTTGAAAACTTATTTTTTCAGAATGTTAACGTAAATAACGAGAAAAAACAAGAAAAAATATGCTAATGTTGGAATTTGGTCCTTTTTTTTTCCGAACTAGTATTATTATTATTATAACATACTTTTCATAAAACTAAACTAATTATATAACCACCACCACCACAATCACAAGATATGAAACGTTATTTTTCCTATTATTACAAAATAAGACTTTAAAGACAAATAAATTGAATTATTGTTAAAAAATAATAAATCTCTGGAATGTTAAACTATAAAAAAATTAAATTTTTTTTGTCAAATCCAAATTAATATTAGATTTCACAAAAACAAAATTGCTTTATCTATATATATAAAAAAAAAATTATAATTTTTTTTGTCAAACCCAAATAAATATTAGATTTCACCAAAAAAAAAATAATAATTGCGTTTATCTATTTACTTGTAACGGGGATAATAATAACAAAGTCACAGTAAAATAAAATTTATTAAAGTGTTTAGGGCTATCTAAGGTTAGACAAATTTGATGTACAAATTTTAGAGAAAGGTTTTATAATGGATAAATGCGGCAATGTATTCAATAAATTTAGATTGGAGCAAATTGTCGTCATTCTAGTAGCAATAATAACTTATCACCCTTTGATCATAAAAGCTCTAGGTTGTACCTTGTCTGAAAAGATGGTTTGAAGTTACATGAGGTCGTCCGTATTGAATTAGGAGTTGTTTACGAAGGTGGAGGAATTGTTTGGACGGTCAAAAGTATCTGGAATTTGGGCAAAAAAAATTCAATTTTTTTTTGTATATGCAATGTTGAATCATGTTTTTGATGGCCAAAATGGATTCAACACCATCAAAAACATCTAGAGCGTCTAAAATTATAGATTTTAACAGTTTTTATTTGGATGTACAAAAATCTCTGCCAAATTTTTTCAAAAATATAACCGGAATTTCCATAACTTTCAAAACAAAATACATAATTTTTAGAACACCTTACTGAATTAGGCTTTCTTGTGATAAGTAAAGAGGATCCATAAATTAATGAATGTCTCTTAAATGCATCCAGAGCTGCTGACTCCCCGCCGTTTTTGGATTGTGTGTGCAGTGATTTCTGTGAATGGAGAAACAAACTTTGTAATGCAAAGAATTATATGCGGCATGTGTAATTGCTTGATAAAGTCCATCAGAGTGCAAGAAATTTGCACCATAAGTAATTAGCATGTCGTAGGTATCGACAACAATATCATTGTCATAATCTCAAGGACAAACAAGAGGATTTGCAGCTTCCAAGAAGCGAAATCACAACGGCTACTAGCCATAAACAACATTCAAATATCTTGCATGCCTTGAACGACATTATAATTATTATCAGATTATACTGAAATGTACTTTGTTTTAGTAATACACGGCCTAGAAAGCGTATTAATTAGGTAATAATAATGTTATAAGGCAAGCCTTATTTCCACCCTGATAGGATATTTATTACAACTTAAGAGTACGAGAGGCAGTACCTTGACAGTGGGTTTTGGTCGCCACGATATGGGGACTCCATCTCCTCGGTTTCTCGGCATCAAATAATGTGATTATTTCCAGTGACTGCTCCATGAACATACAATACCGACGAGAATGCACTTCATGGACATATCATACATGATAGTACGTATCTAGTCCGTCGACATTAATACTCATCTACCCATTTGATTTGAATTTAAATTTGAATTTTGAAGCACGCTATTTTATTTATTTCATTGCAGTTAAATGGATTTCAGTGATTCACCAGGTTCCATTGACAAACCCCACCATGTGTTGCCTCTTCGTTACTCCTTTAGGTTTGTCATTCTCGTATGGAAGGAAAGTCGAGGATGACAACCAACTAGCATGCTTTGGAGATTGCATAAGGCTCGCCCTCAGAGCTTGAGTCTGTGCCATTGCTAGTTTGGAATTTGAAATTGAATGGATGATCCTCGACTAAACATGGTTGTGAACTAACACGTAGTGACTCATTTACTAACGATGAAACCAGAAGCCTATATTCCATAGCTAATCTCCCTTAGGCCTTACCACCATTGGAAGATGGAGAAAGATACTGACTCTCCTTGTGCGGAGCTTTCACAGGTGAAGAGGTACAAGATAAAGTTTGTGACCACATTCTCGCATAACTTGTGCCAAGTTCGTTTCGCTCTCACAATTTCGGCGAGTATTCTCAAAACTTCACTCTAATGATGGTTCGTGGATTTATCCTTCCTTTTACAATGATTAATCCTCGCATCCTCCTCTTCTATATCAATACACAACTTAGACTCTAAAACAAAGGTTTTTGTGTGGCTTATTGCATGAGTATCATGCACTATATTATTAAATTGGAGAATCAGATCCTAATGTGTGTGCTGAAGGGAGTTTTCGACTACATGACAGAGACAAGAGATGCTCAAAGCTTTCCATTCAATCATCTGTTGCTAGATATGTGCCAGGAGGTTTCTCCTTTCCCATGTGAAATTTTGTTCCTTGTTAAAGCTAAGCATGAGCTTAATATATTGATTTATGAAATGGAAAATGAGCCGCATCCTCTGGGCTGCATCCATACATCCCTTTCTAAATCCCTGTTGATGTAATCTGGCGATAAAAGCCAACAAAGGTGAATGGGAATACCATCGAATGAGTTTAACGACATCCTCGACAAGTTTGTTATATGGATCTGGAATTGTCTCTCAATTGTTTGAGGATTGGGGATGTTATTGCAAATATGTAACGACGCCATTCAACAATAGCATTTTATTTACAAGAGAGCCCCAAATGGTGATTCATTAACAACGACTCTATCTTTCTTTTCCTCTCAAATTTTGTCTCTATTAATGATTATAAATATGGATTTGTTTCCTTTTCTTCCCTAAGTTAAGGCCTTGGTTGTCCTCTCCAAAAACAATATGTGGTAATTTTTTAAATGTGACAATTAACAATCTTTAGTTCAATGAAACATTTTCTGTATTTTAACAATAAATTCGATGGTCTGCATGATATATCTATCAAACTTGATCATAATGAAATTTCCACTAAAATTTCAGTGGTCTACATTATATATCTATCCAACGAGTCTTTCTCAATTTATTTTTATTTATATTTTGAAAATCTTCTAATTAAACTTACATAGTGCTAAGTTTTTGAGAAGAAAATTACTATTTTGTTAATATCAAAATTATATATTTGAAATGAATATTGCATACAAAATATTTCAAAAATTTAAAGCTTGAGTAAAAATGTTTTCAAAACTTTGAAAAACCAAACATTTCTATTAAACATTCGAAATTTAATGGCATTTTGATAAATGGCTTACATGTTTTAATTTAACAGTTTAATTGTGTTTTTTTCATGTTAATAACTTAATCATTAATGAATACTTTGTAAAAAATTATTAAAATTTTCTGTTTTAAAAGAAAATATTTCAAAAATTCAAAGTGTGGTTAAAAATGTTTTCAAAATTCAAAATTTGGTTTAAAATATTTTTAAAAAATTTCATAAAAAATAAACATTTTTGATAATATATTCAACATTTAGTGCTAAATTTATTTATAATATATTTTGTTAATTTATCATAGTAGTTTTTCTTTCAATGAACATTTTTATTAGTGTTAATGAATATATAGATTTTTAAATATTTTTTTAATTAATATAATTAAATTAGTTTTTAAATTTGTGATATATAATTTTAAAATAAAAACTAACTATTTTATAACTATTATTATTACTTTATATATTTAAATTATAAATATATTAAATAATTAATTTAAATTATCTAACAAATAAGGAAAGAAAAGATTATTCAAATAAGCTTTGTATGGCATTTTATTTTTCATGGTCTCAAAGGACTTGTTATTGGACAATCAAATATCATTATTTAATTATGTTTGAATTTTTTTTAAATAGTTTATTATTTTACTCAAGGACAAGTAAAAAATATCCAATTACAAATTATTCATGACAATGTATAAACTATTTATACAATAAAATGGAGATAGATATAATTTAATGTATATGTACAAATATTGATGGTCCACATATTATTATAGACATTGAAAAAATGTTTATTACCATTTTGTTTAATGGAAAATAATAAATGAGTGAAACATATATGTGTGTACAAATACATAGTAGTATATAATTTTTGTCCTTCTAATTATAATTTGACTATGATCAACAAAAATTACATATATGAGATTTAATATTTATAAAAGAGTGTCAATGAGACTATATTTTTTTTTTTAATGAATACTTCATTCTAGTTTAATAGAACATGAAAAACTACAACCATTATATTCCTTATACAAACATATAGCTAATATATTATCTTATTATCCCAAACAAAAACACTTATAGCCTTGACATAAACACTATCTAGATGCACATATACGGAAGTTACATATACTAAAGTTGCACATACATGGAGGTTATGTGTATATAGAGAAGTTGCACATATAACTGGAAGATATGTGCATATAGAGAAGTTTCTCATATACGAAAGATATGCGCATATCTTCCGTATATGTACAATTTCTGTATATATGTAATTTCCATATCTGGAAGTTGTGCATATACGGTAGATGCACGATGTGCATATACGGAAGATATGCACATATAAGAAAGTTGCGCATATCTTCAACTCTTAGACTAGATGGGTTGAATGTGTTAGTCATGCATGCATGTCAGTTGCATGTGTGTCTCTTACAATTATATACTTCTTGCATTGGATTGATGATGTATTAGGGTTGTAGTATGGTTATCATGGAGAATTTGATGTTGATTTCATGAAGAGTATTTGTCATGAGCATGTGATAGGTTACATATGGTTACATGTCATTTACATGTTGCTTTTATGTCGCCTACTTATATCCTTGTATTTTAGTTTACTTTTGAATATTTTGATTACATGTATCAGTCTTGTAGGTTGATTTCAAGAACTGATCAATTATGTTCAACTACATGTGTTTATGCATATTTGTAATTGGTTAGGCATTGCTTATGCATATTGTCGGTTGCATGTGGTAATGTGTACAATGGAGTAATGGTTGTGTCATGCATGAGGTCATAGCATATTGTTGATATGGCCTTGCATTAAAATTTCACATACATGGAGGTTATGTGTATATACAAAAGTTGCACATATACCTAGAAGATATGTGCATATAGAACATATACAGAAGATATGCGCATATCTTCCGTATATGCACAATTTCCATATATGAAAAATTTCCATATATAGAAGTTGCACATGTACGGTAGATGCACATACATAAAAGATGTACATATATGGAAGATAAGCACATATAAGAAAGTTACGCATATATGGAAGATATGCGCATATCTTCCATATATGCACAATTTTTGTATATGGAAGTTGCGCATATACGGTAAATGCACATATATAAAAGACGTGCATATACCGAAAATATGTACATATAAGAAATTTATGCATATATAGAATATATGCGCATATATGGAAGTTGCGCATATACGGTAGATGCACATATACAAAAGATGGACATATACGAAAAATATGTGCATATATTGCGTATATGCACAATTTCCGTATATGCGCAATTTCTGTATATGGAATTTGCGTATATACGGTAGATGCACATACATGAAAGACGTGCATATACGGAAGATATGCACATATAAGAAATGTATGTATATATGGAAGATATGAACATATCTTTCGTATATGCACAATTTCCATATATGCATAATTTCTGTATATGGAATTTGCGCATATACGAAATTTATGTATATACGGAAGATATGCACATATCTTCTGTATATGCACAATTTCCGTATATGTGCAATTTATGTATATGGAATTTGCGCATATACGATGCAGATACATAAACGACGTGCATATACAGAAGATATGCGCATATCTTCCGTATATGCGTAATTTTTGTAAATGGGAATTGCGCATATACAGAAATTATGTATATACAGAAGATATGTGCATATCTTCCATATATACATAACTTTCTTATATGTGCACATTTCCCTATATGTGCAATTTTTGTATATGGAAGTTGCACATATGTTGTAGATTCACATATATAAAAGACATGCATATACGGAAGATATACACATATAAGAAATTTACGCATATACGAAAGATATGTGTATAGATGGAAGTTGCGCATATACAAAAGATGCACATATACAAAAGTTATATATACTAAAGTTTCACATACATGGAGGTTATGTGTATATATGGAAGTTTCACATATACCTGGAAGATATGTGCATATAGAAAAATTTTGCACATACAAAAGATATGTGCATATCTTCCATATATGCACAATATTCATATATGAAAATTTCCATATATGGAAGTTGCACATGTACGGTGGATGCACATACATAAAAGATGTACATATATGGAAGATATGCATATAAGAAAGTTACGCATATATGGAAGATATGCACATATCTTCTGTATATGAAAAATTTCCATATATGCGCAATTTTTGTATACAGAAGTTGCACATATATGGTAGATGCACATATTTAAAAGACGTACATACAAGGAAGATATGCACATATAAGAAATTTACGCATATAAGGAAGATATGCACATATACGGAAGTTGCGCATATACGGTAGATGCACATATAAAAAGATGTACATATATGAAAGATATGCGTATATATTGCGTATATGCACAATTTCCGTACATGCGCAATTTCCGTACATGCGCAATTTCTGTATATGAAATTTGCGCATATATGAAATTTATGTATATACGAAAGAGATGCACATATCTTCCATATATGCACAATTTCCATATATGCACAATTTTTGTATATGGAATTTGTGCGTATATGATGTAGATAGGTAAATGACATGCATATACAAAAGATATGCACATATAAGAAACTTACGAATATACCAAAGATATGCGCATATCTTCCGTATATGCACAATTTCTGTATATGTGCAATTTCTGTATATGGAAATTGCGCATATACGATGCAGATGCATAAAAGACGTGTGTATACGGAAGATATTCATATTTCTCACTTTCTTATATGTGCATATCTTCCGTATATGCACAATTTCCATATATGCACAAAAATGCAGCCTCTATATAGGTACAACCTCTGTATATACACATCTTCTATATATACGCAACTTCCGTACCCAAAAGCGTTATCTGCAAATTTTAATAATATTTCAAGCCCACTAAGCCGAGTTTTACGAAGTTTTCCTCTGTTAAAATATGTTTTTAATATTAAATGGAAATCAACCCCCTCACTGGCACGACCTCTCCTACGCTGATACGATTGCGATTTGGTCTCGATTCCTCTGCGATCCTTTTCTAAATTTAGAGCTCATGTAATCCCTGTATATCTGATATGAAGCTCTGTCCTCCCTATTCGGTCTCCCCACACCTGATCACTCCTACATTCCTTTAATCCTCTGCTCTATCTCCAATTTTCAAATTTTTCCCTTGTTCATTCTGTAGCATAAATACAACAACAAGACATGGATGTGACAGCAAGTCAGAAAACGACGGAATAGGAAGGAAAAAAAATACTTATGGATAGCTTAAAATTTTCTAGAATAACATGCAAGGCTTTAATCTATCAAATTTTCAATTCTCCAAAGAGCATATTATTGTCCACAAATTGTTGGTGTGTCGCCGAGAGATCAGTTTCAGGGATCTTTTTCCTTTTATGTGACCCTCTCACTTTGCCTCTTGAAGTAAATGGACCAAGTCTTCTATTGTGATAATAAACAAGAATGGGGAGAAGGAAGCACCTTAACTCAAGCCTTGGATGGAGTGGAATTTCCTTGAGGGAGATCTGTTGAGAATAATAGAAAAGAAAGGGGTTATTACCATGGATCTAGTCCATCGTATCTAGTCTTAAGAAAATACAATGGTTGTCAGCATCTGAAAGAGGAATTTCTAATTCAAGTGATCATATGCTTTGGATAAGTCCAATTTCATCAACATCCCTGGCCTTCGTCAAGATTTCAAAGAGTGAGGTATTTCATGAGCCGAGATTATGCCATCAAGGATTTGTTGCCCCACTATAAAGTTTGTTTGTTTCGACCTAATTATGATGGATGGATCTACAAATTGGTTGGTTCCAGATAGATGTACAAAGTGAATGTAACAACCATGGTGAAAATTCCATGTAATAAATGTTAAAAACTGTTAGGCCCCTATACTACTAGTGTAACCCCTTATTGTTATTAGTATAACCCACTTATTATATTGTTGAACCCATGTAGTGCCCATATTGTTACTATTGTGCCCCATAGCAGCCCACTATTGTTATTATTGTGCCCTTACATTATTATTGTTATGTCGGCTCTGATTATGTTATGACCCCTTAGGCTCCTATATATAGAAAGGAGGTCTTTTCATTTGTATCATCCAAGAGTTGTTCATTTATGTAATGTAAAGGAGGTTTCCTCCTCGAAGAGGTTGAATTCTAAGGCGTTGATCTATCTTTTCTATCTTTTCTTGAGCTGGTTTCATAACAAAAACAATAACCACGGATGAATGGGACACTTATTCCAAGCTGAATGTTGCGAAAGACATCCTATGGGTGTTCATTTTGTTGTTGATGGCTAGGGAAATTGGAAAAAGAAGTGACATGAGGAAACAATGGTTCATGGTGATTCTCAGATAAGTAAGATATCACTACACTTAACTCTGTTGTTTACACCTGTAGGTTACATGTCGATGATATGTTTGATGAAATTCCTGTCATGGCTAGTAGGGGTATGGTTAAGGCCTTGATCAACTATTTACTTTTGCATCATTATTTCCCTGTACTTTACTTAATTATGAGCTTTCATTCCATTTTGGGCAGTGGCCTGGGCTTTGGGTTTGAAAAAGTGGCTCAAATCTCGGAGTCGCTGGCACATAATTGGTAAGTTTCATCCATATTCGTTGGCATGCAGGCCTATGAGAGTGACTTTAGGTCTCTGGTCACTCCCTTGCCCATAGCATGAGAGCAACTAAACCTTAAATTGTCAAGAACAATAGTGGGACCCCGGAATAGGTTGTCTGAGTGGTTGACTTGTCTCCTGAGGGTTCTGTTGATGGTGTTGGATGGCTATGTGTGATATTTTGTCGATTCCACTTCCTTAAGGTCACCTAGGAGATTGAATCTAATCATAGTAGCCTCTCATCTCATGTTTACCCCAGATGGCACGGTAACTTGGGTGGATGTGGGAGGAGGGTTTTACAGTGAAGCATGCAGCTCATGGGAGCATCAAAAAGTACAAGGCTAGATTTGTGGCCAAAGGATTCTCTCAGTTAGAGGGAGTGGACTATGAAGAAAAATTTTCCCCAATTGCAAGATATTCCTCCATCAAAACCATTCTAACATTGGATGCACAAATGGGCTACAAGATCCATTAGATGGATGTGAAGACCACCTTTCTCAATGATGTTGTTGAGGAAGAAATTTACATATAGTAGCCAAAGGGATTTGAGACATATGACCGGGAGACACATGTGTAGACTCAAGAGAGCCTTGTATGGTCTCAAATAGGCACCTCGAGCATGGTACACTCATATTGACACACATCACAGTGGATTGGGCTTCACCAAAAGTATGTCAAACATCAATTACAAAGACCTCTTATTGGAACTTCTCATCAACAAACAGAAAAGTATTTCGTTCAGATCAGAGATTTGAATCTGAAAAATGTATAAAGATAAACATTCAAAAATCCAATCATTAATTATGCTTATAACTATAGAAAAAAAATTGGTGAATAATTAGTTGTTGTGAATAGGATGAAATGGCTTAGAATTGTAGGAAAATATCTTTTAATGCCAATATTTGAAGAGGGAAAGTTCTCATGCTCTTCCAAAGGTTGGCTTTAGTATTGAGAAATTGGCATATTCATTTCATAACTCTAAGGATGGCCATATTCTCAATATTTTCATCTTACCTTTTACTAGTTTTACTTTATCTAGATAGTGTTTATGTCAAGGCTATAAGTGTTTTTGTTTTGGATAATAAGGTAATATATTAGCTATATGTTTGTATAAGGAATATAATGGTTGGTTTTTCATGTTCTATTAAACTAGAACGAAGTATTCATTAAAAAACAAAATTAAACAAATAAAATAAAATTATAGTCTCATTGAGACTCTTTTATAAATATTAAATCTCATGTATGTAATTTTTGTTGATCATAGTAAAATTAGAAGGACAAAAATTATATACTACTATGTATTTGTACACACACATATATATTTCACTCATATTTTTATTATTTTCCATTGAACAAAATGGTAATAAACATTTTTTCAATGTCTATAATAATATGTGGGCCATCAATATTTGTACATATACATTAAATCATATATATCTCCATTTTATTATATAAATAATATATACATTGTCATGAATAATTTGTAATTGGATATTTGTTACTTGTCATTGAGTAAAATAATAAGCTATTTAAAAAAAATTCAAACTTAATTAAATAATGATATTTGATTGTCAAATAACAAGTCCTTTGATACCATGAAAAATAGAATGCCATACAAAGCTGGTTTGAATAATCTTTTCTTTTCCTTCCTTATTTGTTAGAGAATTTAAATTAATTATATAATATATTTATAATTTAAATATATAAAATAAGAATAATAGTTATAAAATAGTTAGTTTTTATTTTAAAATTATAGATCGCAGATCTAAAAACTAATTTAATTATATTAATTAAAAAATATTAAAAAATCTATATATTCATTAACACTAATAAAAATGTCCATTGAAAGAAAATTAACATGATAAATTAATAAATATATATTATAAATAAAAATAGCACTAAATGTTGAATATATTATCAAAAATGTTTATTTTTTTATGAAAATTTTTAAAAATATTTTAAACCAAATTTTGAATTTTGAAAACATTTTTAACCACACTTTGATTTTTTGAAATATTTTCTTTTAAAACAGAAAATTTTAATAATTTTTTAAAAATTATTCATTAATGATTAAGCTATTAACATGAAAAAAACCACAATTAAACTGTTAAGTTAAAACATGTAACCTATTTATAAAAATGCCATTAAATTTCTAATGTTTATTAGAAATGTTTGGTTTTTCAAAGTTTTGAAAACATTTTTACTCAAACTTTAAATTTTTGAAACATTTTATATGCAATATTCATTTCAAAATATATACTTTTGATATTAAAAAAAAAAGGTAATTTTCTTCTCAAAAACTTAGCACTATGTAAGTTAAAAAGCTAATTAGAATATTTTCAAAACATAAATAAAAATAAATTGAAAAAGACTCGTCGGATAGATATATAATGTAGACCATTGAAATTTCAGTGGAAATTTCATTATGATAAAGTTTGATAGATATATAATGTAGACCATCGAATTTATTGTTAAAATACATAAAATTTTCCATTGAACTAAAGGTTGTTAGTTGTCACATCTAACAAATTACCACATACTGTTTTTGGAGAGGACAACCAAGGCCTTAACTTAGGGAAGAAAAGGAAAAAATTCCATATTTATAATCATTAACAGAGACAAAATTCGAGAGGAAAGAAAGATAGAGTCATTGTTAGTGAATCACTATTTGGGGCACTCTTGTAAATAAAAAGCTATTGTTGAATGGCATCGTTACATATTTGCAATAACAGCCCCAATCCTCGAACAATGGAGAGACAATGCCAGATCCATATAACAGACTTGTTGAGGATGTCGTTAAACTCATTCGATGGTATTCCCATTCACCTTTGTTGGCTTTCATCGCTAGATTGCATTAGCAGGGCTTTAGAAAGGGATGTATGGATGTAGCTCATAGGATGTGGCTCATTTTTCCATTTCATAAATCAATATATTAAGCTCCTGCTCAGCTATAACAAGGCACAAAATGTCACATGGGAAAGGAGAAACCTCATGGCACATATCTAACAACAGATTATTGAATGGAAAGCTTTAAGCATCTCTTGTCTCTATCATGTAGTCAAAAACTCCCTTCAGTACACACAGTGGGATTTGATTCTCCAATTTAATAATATAATGCATGATACACATGCAATAAGCCACACAAAAACCTTTGTTTTAGAGTCTAAGCTGTGTATTGATATAGAAGAGGAGGATGCGAGGATTAATGATTGTAAAAGGAAGGATAAATCTATGAACCATCATTAGAGTGAAGTTTTGAGAATACTCACCGAAATTGTGAGAGCGAAACGAACTTGGCACAGGTTATGCGAGAATGTGGTTGCGAACTTTATCTTGTACCTCTTCACCTGTGAAAGCTCCGCACAAGGAGAGTCAGTATCTTTCTCCATCTTCCAATGGTGGTAAGGCCCAAGGGAGATTAGCTATGGAATATAGGTTTCTGGTTTCATCGTTAGTAAATGAGTCACTGCGCGCTTCTTCACAAACATGTTTAGTTGAGGATCATCGATTCAATTTCAAATTCCAAACTAGCAATGGCACAGATTCAAGCTCTGTGGGTGAGCCTTATGTAGTTTCCAAAGTATACTAGCTGGCTATCATCCTCAACTTGCCTTCCATACCAGAACGACAGACCTGAAGGAGTAATGAAGAGGCAACACATGGTGAGGTTTGTTAATGGAACCTGGTGAATCCCTGAAATCCATTTAACTGCATTGAAATAAATAAAGTAACACGCTTCAAAATTCAAATTTGAATTCAAATCAAATGGGTAGATGAGTATTAATGTCGACGAACTAGATTACGTACTATCATGTATGTTATGTCCATGAAGTTCATTCTCATCGGTATTGTATGGTCATGGAGTAGTCACTGGAAATAATCGCATTATTTGTTGTCGAGAAACCAGGGAGATGGGAGTCACCATATCAAGGTAGCCAAAACCCACTGTCAGGGTATTGCCTCTCGTACTCTTAAGCTGTAATAAATATCCTATAGGGGTGGAAATAAGGTTTGCCATGTTATAATAACTTGGTTTTATATAAATTGCCTATTTCAACATCACTTTAATAGAGTTCACTATACAAAAGCTAAGGCTATAATAAGTTCTCATTAAATTTTATAGTGTAATCATTAGTATATTTATATATGAATAATAAGAATTTTTTTTTTTTTTAATTATTATTTTTTAAAATAAAAAATATATTTTAAATAAATAACACATAATGTAATGTAATGTATTTTAGTAATATATGGATAATTTTTTTAATTTATATAAATTTTAAATAAAATATTTTAATAAGAAATTTTTGCAAAAATAATAGTAAAATATATAATAAAAGCTTATATTTTATTAAAAAAAAATTATTAAAATATTTATGAAATAAAAATTATGATTATTAAATATTAGTATATTTTAATTTAATTTTAATATAAATAAATTATTTGTAATATTATTAAACTAAATACTAAAAACAATTCTAGAGTAATTTCTCTTTAGATACATTTAAATTTTTTTTTTTTGCATAATTTTTGATATATTTTTGTTGTTGTAACAATTCTTAGTTTATTTTCTATGTAAATAAAATATGATCAAGGTCACTAGACATATATTTAAAGTTGATTGTTGGACAAAACATTATAGTGGACATGACTTGTGGTTTATATTTGGCTATAGAAATTGGCAAAGGCAATGACAAAGGAAAATATGCATAATTGGCATTTTAATTATGAAAATAAAGGAAAATAGGAGAAAAGGAAGGTGAAGAAATATAGATTTGCATGTAAAGGAAATTAGAGGAAAATGAAGAAAATAAAGACATCAATGATAAAAACGCTTCAGAGAATCAATTGCTAGCCTTTTTTTAGTTTTAGTTTTTTGACATTTTTGTGGTGGAGCTCTTGTTCATTCTCTCACACACTCATTATGTAATACTCTTGCACACTTAGAGCATTCTAGTATTCATTTGGATTAGAGAAAGAAATTAGTCAAAAGGAAATCAAGGGAGTGCAAGGGAATAGTTGAATTAAAAACTACAACAGGGATACTTTGTAAGTAACAGGTTTCATGTGTGTTTTCCTTGTTGATTTTTGGATGCATGGTATATGCATGCGATTCCTTGGTTATTTGTTTTAATTGGCATAGAGATTCCCGTAGAATGATAATGGCTTCAACCTTACCTTGCCATTTCCTAGATAGTCATGGTGTTGTGGGTTTCCCACTTGTTTTCTTTATTGGTGTTTAAGTTCCCTATGGGTGTGGGTTGGAGATAACACTCTGGAATCCCTAGAAAAGTTTGGTATAACTTACTAGTTCCTAGAACTGTAGGTTGGGACAAATTCTCTAGAGCCATTGGTAGATTGAGTTACTAGTTCTTGGAGCCCTAAACAGCTTGGGTAGAGACAAATCTCGTTGTTGTTAGTATTTCTGGACTATATAGGTGGAATCACTATGGTGGAGAGTTGAAGTGGTTTGGCCTCTGGAAGCCTTGGTTTGTTTTGTCTTGGTTTATCTCATGAGATACCAAATTCATGCTTAGAATATGATGGCGAGGTGATTGGATGAAAGATAGATTTGGTTTAGCTCAATCTATGGCTGGGTAGTACGTGGAAGTCCCTCACTTGGTTGGACTCTTCATATGTTAATCAGAGTTATTTTCCTATTGTGATCTATGAGCACTTGTACTAGTTATCAAGTTGACATTATGGTTGATTTTCCATGGTTTCTATTCTGTTTATATGCTGGTTATATGATGTATTCTATATATGGATCTCAAGTGATTTGATAAGTTATTGAATGGTTAATGAATGCATTGGACAACAAGTGTTATTGCAGCTAGCTAGAGAGGGCTTGGAGCCTTTTTGGTCATTGTTAGATGAAAATTAGAAGTTTATGACTAGATATTCATTCATGACCTATAGCTCACATGTTTACCATATTTTTGATGAAATTTATGTCATGGATTAGGCATGTCTAGGTCAAGATTTTTCTTGAGTTTGAATGGTTAGTATTGTTATCATATTTTCTATGTGTTTGTGAATTTACAGGTAGTTTTGGGCAGTGGTCTAGAGGCTAGCGTGAAAAAGTGGCTTAGATCCTGAAACTGCATGCGCAGAACTGAAGGATTCGAGTCATAACCACATGGAGACAAGCCTTTGAGTGTGGTTATAGGATTCCAACCACATGGATGCAGTGTCAAGTGTGCAATTATGGAGCTAGGTTAGAGGAAAGGAGTTCCAACTTAGGGATTGATCACCTGGGGTGGTTGTCCCACTCCTGAGTGATATATAGTCCATGTAGGAGGTCAGTAAATGTTCAGTTTGTAGGCCACATTTCCTTAACTAGAACTTTGAGGTTGATTCATGTCATAGTGACACTTGTCTCATGTTTACCCTGGTAAGCTTATGAATTTGGTTAAATGTGGTAGGAGGCGTTTATAGTTGTTATCTAAAATCAATTATTTTAAAGCTATAAACACTTTTAAAATAAAGTTGTAATTGAAATTTTAAATATATTAGTTTTAAATGAGGCTTTTTATATTTTAATAATTTCATGTTCACACATATCATTTCAACCAAATAAACTAAAAACTATAGGCATACAATTCATGTATGAAAATAAGTGGTGGCATGTCACCACATAGCTCTTGTTTGATATAAAAATATATGAAATGTAATTAAGAATAAAATAGGAAGGGGAGGCTAGAGCGGGAGGGAACATTTTTTTATCCCAGAGGAAAAGTGTTGCCTCGGTTTTCTTGGGGGCTTGGGGAACAATCAATAATCAAGCCGAGCTCTTAGTAATATATGTAACATTTTCAATATCAAAAAATAATAAAAATTAATTAAACTAGCAATTGCACTAGATGTTGCAAAGAAAACGTCACAAGACATAAATTGGAGAAGCATTATGACATATAAAAAATCACTGAAGATAAAAATTAGCAAATAAAATGTCATTCATAGGTAGAAGACAAAGAGAAATCACTTACATTATGCCAAATTGATAGATTTTGTAACTTTTCCAACATAGATTGCCTCTTAATCTTCAAAGATGATATTTGAGTTCCAATACAAAATATTTGATAGATTTTGAAAAATTACAGGTAGTAGAGTTCATCAGATAAACTAAATAAAATAATATTAATTCATGAACAATATGATGGCTATCTTTCCAAATCTAAATTTGCATCACAACCTCACAAATTTCATAAATTGCCATGTTTCTATTTTTTGGCCAAAAGGAGCCAATACATGGTGAACCTTCCGAAGTTTTTCTTTTGAGTGAGCAAAGTGATAATCAGTTCCCGAATCACACTTCTTGTTAGTCCCATAAATATAGAAAAGAATAGATTTGTATGGAGGCGGTGTAACTATCTTAGTAACAAGTATCTCCTTCGCATTCAAAGTTGAATCTCAACTATTTATATGCTTGCGAGACTTTTTCTAGACCATTTCCCAAGTCAAACTTTTGGCCTACTCAGATTCTTGTCCAATGGAAGAAGGGAATATTGAGGAAGACTCTACATGGAACTTCTATGGAGCCTAAACAACAATTTGTGAGAAAGATTTATCCATTGGAGGCTTTTCAGGATGAGAAACAGGTTGCAAAGAATACACTTGTTTAGAAGTAGACAACCTACCAGGAAGCATTGAATCAGTCCCACATGATTTCGAGGAATGTGAATAACAGAACCCTGTTAAAGATTGCTTAATGGAAGACAAAATGAAACTTTGAAAAATTATAATATTATCACATGCTTCATCAAGGAATTTTTTATCATATATACTCAACAACGCACTCATCTCAGATGAATGTGCAATATGAATAGGCTTTTGATTTCTCAAACCTTTTACATCTCTGTTGGCTCCATGTATGAGCATGAGAGAATCACATGCAAGGTGATGGACATGTGATCAATTCGTAGACTATATCTACTAGTGGTACTAAATTTTAGTTTGGTTGTGATCACCAGTTGCAATACTTGCACTATTCAGTTCTGAGCCATGAAAATTTTTAGGTATTTGTGTATCAGAACAACCTTAAGTGCTTAAAAACTAGAAAAAAGGGTTTCGAAGATGGTATTAGATCTTCCATTCATGCAATCCTGACCCATAGATCTGATAGTTGATTAAGGGTGCATTGAGGCATGACTTACTATTATGCTACCTTTCAGATTATAGAATGACAAATATATCATGTGTCCTCTGCAGAATAACATATTTATCATAAAAATATTTAAACCTCATTGTTTTTTAATCATTTCTCCTTTATTGTTATTAACACATCCCTAATTCCTTTAACACTAAATTTACTATGAGTACAACTAAACCCATGTAATATCATCTTGTAGAGTAGATAACGATTAGTTTTGAAAATAAAATGATCATATACCTTAGACAATGTCTATTGGATGTTGTAAAAAAGGAAACAAAACCATTCACAATGCTTCTCATAGCACGAAACGCCTGTAATTTTGTTCCAAACCCAATAAAACCCTCATGTCAGTTACAATGGACATACAAATAAAACTCTTGCAATAAGGTTCATTGATTTGTATCTCTAAATCTAAAAGAGTAACATACCACTAAGGACTAAAGAAGAGATTAAACATAAGAGAAAAGATCATTCCAAAGGCACACCCTACTATAACTGTATTTGTATTGATTATGGTCCCAGTAAGAGATATTAGTTGGAAAGTCCCACTCACAGACTCGTATGTCCATTTTCCAAAATAAAAAATCTCAGTTGAGATCAGAGCTACAGAATTAAGCAATTTGATGACTAATCATATGGGAATTATAAGGAGCTTTCAGAAGGAAGAACCTATAGGCTATACAATATTTGTTACTGCAAAATGATCCATACAAAAAGTCATCAATAATTAATCCAAATTTTGTTCCTAAAATGTAAATGATAAAAATACCAACGAATATTTATGGATGTAGATATTACAAATATATAATTATAAAATTTCAAAAGAATATTGCAACTAAAATAAACCCTAATATCCTGTTCCAGAGAGGTGAAACATACCAGACTCCATAAAAGGGAGAATAGAATCAATAATGCCAAATTCATATCCAAAGTAAATATACAAAACAACTAAATGTTGAAGACATGAAAATCCAAATCATATTCACACAATCCTTAGCTTTGTCAAGACAAAGATCCTAGAGTGGTAAGATATATTCCCCAAGCTACACAAGTGGCTCAAGCATGGGTCTTACCATAAAATATGCCAATTTTTTAGCAGCATGAATGATAGTCAATGACAACTCGAATGTCTTTTCAAAATTCTGTAGAAAAAACGTTCTGCATAAATATTTAAGGTGGGAAATCATTTATACCAAAATATATATAATGGAACATGCATATGTTGGACATCAAATCTACATTTTTACGTAATTTTTATTTAAAAAGTGATAGAAAGTAAACTTACTATTTTTGAAAACTTAGACAAATACAACAAAAAAATTCCACCCTTAAACTCTTACCAAACCAAGATATAAACTACAAACATGTAACATAAACAAGAACTAACCAATTGCTACTTTTATTTATTTCAATATTAAAACCTTAAATTATAGATGAATGCCACAATAGAATCAGAGTAGAGCTACAACCTTTTGATTTTTCTCTCTAAAAACATACAATGGAATTAGAGATTAATTGTGGTGAGAGACACTCTACAACCTAGTAAAGGGGGATGTGTAGGCATTAGAATTTATATGTAATTATGATCTCAAGGGGACCTCTAAAACATAGTTTTAATTTTAAATCTTAATAGACATTAATTTATTCTTGATCAACATTCATATGTTCTTTATCATGCATCTTTTGTAAAAACTAGCCAAGGTTCATCTCAACTCCAGATCTATCAAGAAAATGGAGGGATAATATCTTTACAGGTTCAATTATTTCCTCAAGATTTGCACTCAGAAGAGAAATTTATTGCTGGAAATATACAAGTTCCCTTTGAACTTGACATATGCACTTGATATATGGGGAATTATGATGGATCTGGGTTGATTCCTTTGCATAGTAAATTACCCTTACCTATCTATAAAGTATTGTTGGAAAGAAAATATAGCATAGTTGTCCAAATACAAATTAGCAAAAAAATAATCATTACTATTACAAAACATTTGTAATATGTATTTTTTAATATTTAAATAAATATGATTTATGATTAAATCATCAAGAGTACTTAATTAAAAAATCTAAAAGAGAGTCAAATAAATAATAATAGAAAGATAAATTTCTGACCAAAAAAAGTCCACCTATAAGCATATGTACAACCTAATGATTGCATAAGAATAAGTACACATACCCATAAGTACAACCTAATGAGCAAAAAATTTCCAATGAAACATCCACACTTTGTGGTTGTTGACTTGATGGGCCTTGACCCAAGTTCAACATTAAGTAGCCAAGCAAATCCAAACGCTATTGGCCATTTCGACATCAATTTGTGGAGCGCGGACTGAAGTCTCACCTTAAGCAGTATGGGGGGATGCAGGAATCAAGTTTTTGCACCCTTAGATGGTTGTGGCGTCAGTTATTTTGCCTAACCTTCCTTCGCGCAGATCGACAAGCCCTTTAGGGTTTATCAAAGGACTTCTCTTATTCGTCCTCGAAGCCTATGCAAAAGTCCCTTATCATCCTTCACGAGCCATAAATAAATAGATCAGGCACTTATGTGCCTCTGTAATTACTCTTACTTCTGTATCTACCCATATTCGCTTAAGTATTGGTGACTTTAACATGCATTACGGTTATCTTCGCGTAAAAAAATATTCCTACTTGCGTTCTTATGAGAAAGTAAAATACATAGATTCGTGCATCAATGTAGCATTACTTCATACTCCAGTACTCAACTTAACATAATTGAAACATTAATAATAGAAGTAAAATAATGCATACAAAGATAATTGGAGAATATTCCTCTTTATTGATAATCCAGATTTCTAGTACAGGCTCTGATTGCCCTGTGCACATAGCTACACGGGTCTGCGCACTCAACTATGGACTTCTACCCTAGGCCTCTGTGCACTCAGCTGTAGAGCCTCTTCCTATGCTAAGACTCTTTGCTCTTAGCTCTCACAGATCCATACATAAAACGTAACAAGACTTGACTGAACTGAACTGAACTCTACTGCCTTAGACTCTTCTAAGAATCCCTTTTTATACAATCCCATGGTCTGCGAACCATGGGTATATCTCTAAAGACGACATGACGCATACAAAATAAGGTCGGAAAAACCCTTAGTAACTCTTTGCATCTTTGCGCTACGTAGCCACAAAATGCGAAGAATTTACATTCTTTACACAAAACTTGGGCCTTTAGCCCCATAACTTGGGCTTTTAACCCTAAAATTGACCCCAGGGGACCCGTTCCCAACAAGCCCCCAACACAAATCTGGTGACTCGCCCTTGAGTCACTCTACTGGGGCGGAGCACCTGTTGTGAAGACCTCCCAACTCTACTTGTACCACTGTGACTTTGACATTGCACTATGTTGCCGCCTACTTCATCTGCTCGACAAGATGCTCTGTTACTGGCCCTACACCATCTACCTGCACCTTTTGCTGCGTTTCTTGCAGACTAGCTAGTTTTCCTTTAATGGTGGTCGTGAGCACATATGCTTCGTCTAGCCAAGACTTCAACTAAGCTTTCAATAATTCTTCCCTGTCCTATGCTACGTCCACCTGCTCTTTCAGTGCCTTTGCTTCCTGCATTTTTGCTAGCCTTTGGGTAATGGCGATGGTGTGCACCGTCATTTTAACCTCATCATATCGTTGTTGTAGCTCCCGTGCCTTTGTTTCCAGCCTCTGCACATTGGGATCCTCCTGAAAGTTGGTGACTACTTCAAGTGATTGCTCGAAGAGCGCAATGCAATCATTTACTACGTTATCTATTGCTACAAAGACGTCCCTAACAGCTACTGTGCGCTGTTCCCTGACTTTCGAAGGACTCGAAGGTTGGGCCTTCAGTGCAAGTTCTGTAATCTTAAGGTTCAGTTCAAACTGGAACTTTGCCAATTCCGTCCTCGCTTCGTGCACTCCAGCAGCGAGCTTCCGAATTCATACATCCACTGGCTCATCTTTGGTAATGACTAGTTCCGGGACAGACTTGCATGCCTCAGCCACTACCTTGGCCATGCGCTCATTCTTGTTTGTGATGGCCTTAAAGAGATCAATAGCAAAGTTCTTCTATGCATCCATCTGAGCGTTATTCACCCTCTACTCATTGATAACATGTAGGGCGCATTGTTCGTGGGCCCGAAGTTCTGCGATCACACCATCCTGCGAATTGTGAAGGGCTTCACTTGGAAGCATGACCAAATTGAGTCCAACCCCCTTGAGGGAACTCACAATGGCCTTGTCAACATCCTTCGTCCCCATGTCAATGTCTTCCTCATCCATATGGATTTCTTCAACATCCTCTTCAGGCTCCAGGTCAATTAGCTTTCCCTTCTCCTGCAGGGTGGGATTTCCTTTCTGTGGGTGCTTTCTAGGTGATGCGTGCACTGGCTGTGACACTTTCTACTTATATTTCTTTTTTTTCGGACCCTCTTTGGTTGGCATAGTCCTCGGCCTAGCCGACCTCAGTGATTTAGGCACTTCTGCCGGTACTTCAACGCTTGCAACCTCTGGGGAAACTCCCTTAGTTGCCATTGCTACTTCTAGGGTAGTTCCCTCAGCTGCCATTGCTTCTCCAACAATCGCAGTTTCTACGGGTGCCGACATGATACTAGTTCCTTTGGCAACTTCTCAAATGCTGAACTCACTATCAAAGCTTCAAAGTACTCACAGTTCATGCGTGCCTGAGAGCTCAACACATCAATTCTCAAAATGGCAAGTGTTTTTCGTTGGGTAGCCACCTGTAATTTATAGGCATTTCCGATTTCAAATCCGATTGTTCCCCCCAAAATTCATTCATAAATGCTGGATTGGCGGAAGATTTTCACAGATATTTCCCTTAAATTCTGACTTAAATGCTGCCCCTTGCTCCTTTTAGCCATTTTCCAAATGTCAAGTCATAAACAATGACCGTAATAGTCAGCTTCCGGCTACCCTGCGCGGTCCCTTGTTGGATAGCACAACTATCTGTACGTTTCTATTGATGCTGTGACATGCCCTCATTCTGCGCAGTTCCCCAATCGCGTAGCTCCTCAAACCTAGTAGTGTAGTTTATAGTCCCGCACCTCCTTTTGGCTGCCTGGAGCACTAAGACTGTGCTTTCATCATGTAGTCATCTAGCCAGATCACTGGTGTATGGCTTCAATTGGCTACCAATCACTCACCCGAGAAATGGTTCTCCATTCAACTTTACCAATTGAACTGATCCACCATCGGTAATCTCCTTGATGACATATGACCCCAGCGAATGCATCCAAAAATTTCCTGGAAATTTATCAAACTTGTTGTCATATAATAGAACTAAATCATTTACCTTGAAGGTGTGTAGTTTGATGTGTCGATCATGCTATGCCTCTTCATGCTCCTTTTGAACCTTTTGATGGAGTCCAACTAGAAATCTATCTTCTTCAAGCTCTTCTAGCTGCGTGAGCCTTTCCTCTAGGGTTTTGCGATTTGCTGTTCCTGTGAATGCCACGATGCATAGACTAGGTACAACGTACTCTATCAGCATCACAACTTCCATGCCATAAACTAGCCTGAACGACGTTTGTCTAGTCAACTTCTTGCAAGTTGTTCTATAAGCCCATAGCACCGCATGCATGCAAACATCTTAGTTGTTTCTTTTGAGCATTGCAAAACTTTGTCAGCGCGCTCTCCAATATTTTATTAGACGCTTGCACCGTGCCATTAGCCTGCGGATGACATAGCATTCTCTTTCGATGGTAAACCTAAAATTCCTCTATCATCGCGCTAGTTGTCTCATTAAGAAAGTGTGTACCACGATCTCTCATTAAAATTTTTGGACAACCAAACCTTGTCAGCACATACTCAAAGATAAATTTGGCTATTGTCATGCTTGGAAAGTCCTTCATAGGTTGCGCCTTTGCCCATCTAGTTAAGTACTTAGTCGCGGTGATGATGTACCGCACACCCATCTTCTTTCCTGGAGGCTGAATTGGTCCTACAAAGTCAATCACCCACTTCTCAAAGGGTTGTAGCAATATTTGAAGATTCAGGGGAAACTCATCCCTGTGCAAGAGTCTGCCAATCCTTTGGCATGCGTCGCATGCCCTACAATATGCTTTTTAATCCTTATGTAATGTTGGCCACCACAACCCAACACGTAGATTCTTCTGGGTTGTTGCTTTTCCTGCATAATGACCTCCCGCGGCTCCGCCATGAGCCTTAGCAAGGATGATGTTTCATCCAAACTCTGGCACATAATGTCGCAATATTTCATCTGATCCCATTTTGTACAAGTGGCCTGCAATAAGAGAAAATTCTGCCACATGCACCACCAGTTCCTTCTTCTGTTGGCTTGTATATCCTTCCAGAGCCTTATCTGTCATCAGGAAGTATATAATATCTTCAAAGTGGCTGTCCGCAATGCATATTGCAAAGAGTTGCGCATCGGGTAGTCCTTCCTCCAAATTCGTAGGTTCCTCTCCTATTTCAATGCACGATAGATGATCCGGTCCAGCATTCAAGCATCTTGGTTTCACAATAACTTCAAAATTATACTCCTGGAACAACAACATCCACCTGCATATCTTCCCCCCCAACATAGGCTTGTTGACCAGGTATTTCAATGCCGAATGGTCTGTATATATCTTAAAATGTATGCCCAACAAATAATGCCTGAACTTTTGGAGTGCGTACACCGTAGCTAGTCATTCGTGCTTTGTCATGGAATAATTTTTCTCAGTTTTGGACAATTTCCTACTCACAAACACTATAAGGTGATCCAAGTCCCCTTCACCAGCCTATGCTAGTACTGCTCCCAACGCAATACATTATGCGTCCAAATGCACATGAAATTCCTTCTTCCAATCCGGGAAGACTAGGATTGGCATGGTGACCATTTTCTCCTTTAGAAAATCCAATATCTTCTGCCATTCTTCATTCCAACAACATGTAACATCCTTTTTTAACAAATTTTCAATCGCTGCGGTGATCTGGGCATAACTCTTGATGAATTTCCTATAGTATCCCGTATGCCCCAACGTTGCGCGGAGCTATTTCACACTCCTTGGCTCCTCCAAATTGATTATGACCACGATCTTCGCAGGGTCTACCATCAAGCCTTGTCTGCATACCACATGACCTAGCAATATCCTAAAAGGGACATAGAACAAACATTTGTTTAGATTGAGCGCGATCTGGTACCTTCGGCATGTAACTAACATCAAGCGTAGACTTGCCACATGTTACTTGACCAGTCCAAAAACTGTCCAATCGTCAAAGTATACTTCTAGAAATTTATGAATGAAATCCTTGAACGCCGCAATGACTACGCGTGAAAAGATAGTTGGTGTGTTCTTCAACACAAAAGGCATCACTGTATACTAGAAGCATCCCCATTCAGTTGTGAATTTCATCTTACTTTTATCCTCCGATACAATCTTGATTTGATGGTACCTAGAGAACCCATGAGTGAATGAATATGCTTCCTGATTGCCAACATTATCCAGGACCTCATCGGTGAATGGAGTTGGGAAGGGATCATGCACGCAGGAATCATTCAACTTCCTAAGATCTACGAATATCCTAATTTCTTCCTTCTGCTTCTTTTCTTGAACCACTATTGGGCTTACCCAATTATATTCTTCCACTAGTTCAGTAATACCTGCCCGAGCATCTTTTCTAACTCTACACAAACCCTTTCTTTATACTTCGGATTGAGGCGGTAACTCGTTTGCTTCACAGTTTTGGCGTTCGATTTTAGGGTGATCTTCATTACACCCAGGTCCCCTATTATCCCTTTTAGATCTTAAAAATTGGTGGGAAATAGATCCTGATATTCGCGGAGTAGTTCGCCAACCTTATCTATTATTGCATTGTTCTATTAGTCTCCAATCTTTGCAAACTTCGGCTCTGCCTCCATGCCAATGTTCAATTACCTGGTTTTGAGTGGCTCGGTTATGTTTGGCTTCTCTAACTGTGGTCTTTCAACTTCGCGGTGTCCTTTAGTCTCTAGAATATTAATCTTCCTCGGGTCTTCGTCTTCCTCTTTTGTTGTGACATTGTAGCACTCCTGTGCATGGCTCATTTGGGTGGTCCAATCAAGTTAAATCAAATCTAGAGGATCCTGTGGTATCCCAAAAAATTGTCATCTTAACCTCCTGCAATGCTTCGTCGATAGATTAAAATCCATCCTCAAAACTGAACGTCATAAAAAATCCTTGGCACAAAATATCCCATTCGTCGGTGTCATGGTGGAGTTCCATCTCCAAGTACCAATTCATTGGTATAACATGCAAGGTATGACAAAATAGATGGACCCATTCTGGTTGAGGCTTTTCTCCATACACTTCAATCCATTTGGCCAAATGGTCGTGTGGATCATTTCTCCCATTAGATATTCGTACTTGTGTTCTTATGTGAAAGTAAAATACATAGATTCACGCATCAATATATCATTACTTCATACTCAAGTATTCAACATAACATAATTGCAACATTCATAACAGAAGTAAAATAACGCATACATAGATAATTGTAGAATATTTCTCTTTATTAATAATCCATATTTCCAGTACATACTTTGACTGCCCTGTGCACATAACTGCAGGGGTCTGTGCATTCAACAGTGGACTTCTACCCTAGGCCTCTACGCACTCAGCTGCAGAGCCTTTTCCTACGCTAAGACTCTTCGCTCTTACCTTTCACAAACCCATATATAAAACATAACAAGACTCGACTAAACTAAACTAAACTTTACTGAACTAAACTCTACTGCATTAGACTCTTCTAAGAGTCCCCTTTTATACAATCCCATGGTTTGTAGACCATGGGTAGATCTCTAAAGCCGAGATGACTTATACAAAAAAAAGGTGGAAAAACCCTTAGTAACTCTTTGCATTTTCGCGTTCTGCGGCCACAAAATGTAGATACTTTACATTCTTTACACAAAACTTGGGCCTTTAGCTCCACAAATTGGGATTTTAACTCCAAAATTGACCCAGGGAACCCGTTTCCAACAACGGTGTATAAACATATGTATTACTTACAGAACATAACAAAATGATGATTAACTAAGAGGAACCATTCCTATCTCATTAACTCACATGTGTCCCACTACAAAAATTTACAAAAAAATATATCAAATCAAATCCTCATATAAAGTTGTTAAATATATATTGAAGCAAAGTAAAACAAAAATATAAAAAATCTATATATTCCATAACATTAACTAAGAGGAACCATTCCTATCTCATTAACTCACATGTGTCCCACTACAAAAATTTACAAAAAAACATATCAAATCAAATCCTCATTTAAAATTGTTAAATATATATGGAAGCAAAGTAAAACAAGAATATAAAAAATCTATATATTCCATAACATAACTACATTTCTTATAGAGTAAAATTAAGTAGAACTATTTTAAAACAACCCACTTACATATTGCTATTGATATATTTAAACTAAATGAAACAGAATAGAAAATATAGATTTATTTCCCATCATAATTATAGATGCTATGAAAATAACATCGCATAAGTACAAGCGATGAAAATAATACTCTCACACCCAATATTCATTTAAAATTTTAAATTATCTATAAAAAAAAATACAACTCTTATCTCCTCTTCCCCATTTGTGAAAATTGCAAGGAAAAAACTACAACATTTTAAAACTAAGAAAAAAGCAATTTTAATTTCTTTAGCCCGACTATAGGTCGTTAGTCCGTTCGGTGCAGAATGAATTGTCTTAGATTGATCATCCCTGATTGGATTGTCCCTCAATGGATCGTTGTCTTTCATTAAGATAGGATCTCAAAATGCATGAAGTGTTGATAGCCGATACAGATACCAATCATAGAAACCTTAGGATCCATTACTTCTCAAGCGAGATTTGTCAATCAAACAAATTCGTGGAGAATGGGTTTTACTGCTTTTGACTCAAATGATCTCCTTCTTTGCCAGAAGGTGCAACGATCTAAAAATACCCTTCTTCGCCAAAAGGTACAAAGGTCTAAATTTATAGTGTTCAAAATAAAAAAAAAATGTCGCCATACCTCGTCTAGTCCCACTGCTATTTCTGGTTCTGGTGCTATATACCTAATTAGTTGAAATTGAGCAAAGAGTTGGTTGTAGCACGCATTTTGGTTTTAATACCGTGGAGAAATATTAAAAAAATAATTCAGAGTGCAAGACGACCAACAAAAAAAATTAAAAAATGAGTAAACCCATGTGAGTGCTTAGTAGTTAAACACATCGATCAATGTAAATCAAAGATTGTTGTATTAGGTGAATAGAACACACACAATTCAACAATAGCCTGGATACTCTGGACAGAAATTAATACTCTGCGTGTAAATGCTGACGTTATGTTGTAGCATGGAATTTGATTAACCTACCAGCTAATAGACACAGGTAGATTCTTGTCATTATAACAAATTGGGAATAATGCTGCAGAATGTAAATTTCACAATAGCATACAGAACCACTAACATCTATATTATATGAAAATTAGCTGATGAATTTTTATGCTAGTTATTGATTAATATACCAAAACCAACCAAACAAATTATCGTTCCACATGTAGTGTCCAGTACCACTTCTAGATCACCTTATAAAATAGACGTTGCAAACAATGTTTGAATTAGGATAAAGTTTCCTGTTTTAATAAAGTCATTAGCATAGGATTTCTTTTCATTATAGTTTTGGAATGGAGATACATTGAAATAATTGACCAAGCCCACAATTTAGGTAGTTCATCATGGGCTACATAAATCAAAAACAATGTGATAATCACAAAGTACTCGTCAAGACATAACCAAAACAAATGAGTGTTTCCTTTTAACATAAAATACATAATCTTTAGTCCAAACATGAAAATTCAAATCAAATATTTAAAAATATGCAATAAATATTTCTAAACGGATTATTTCTTTACCATTTCTGTTAGTACTTGTTTTGGAATGTGCTCTGCTGTGTATTGTAGAGGATCTGCGTTGAGGTTATTGGATGTGAACATTCTCAACAATTTTCATTTCCTTTATATACTTAGATCTATGGACCATAGACCATGAAACCAGAAGGCCCAGAAGGCCGGCCCGTTTGGTCAAGAATACAGCCATGGATATCACTCGAGCTTTCACCAAAGACATAAAATGCATCATAGTAAAGGGCACATTGGATACTAATGTTGTATTTGAACACTGACGGAGGAGTGACGCGAAAGCTCGCTGGTATAAAGTTACGGAATGAACTATTTTGGTAATGCAACATGGATACATATCTGGGTTTGGGGTGTCTTATATATCTGTCTGGTAGTTTGTTTTTATTTTCATTGCTTACAGTGTGGTACTTACAAATATACTTCCAATATTTGATATGTTCCCACGCTATTAGTTTTGACGGGTACTGATGCTTATCGGGGTCTAGGGTAACTTTCTTTTCCTAAATTGACATCTGATATGCCCGACACATAGCTTACGTTCTATTCTTCTTACTACTGATTATATTTCTTATTTCATCCTACATCATTTTCTACATCATTAGAACGTATATCCCACCTGGTTACAGGCGTCCAAATGCCTATTTGGACTGACCTTATTTCCTTGGCATGCCTTCAATATTCTCAGAGGGAAGGATCCTGTATCAGCACTAAAAATTATTACACTCTCTGGAGGTGGTGGATAAAGTCATTCATTATTTCTAGGCCCTGCAAAGATTTTGGTTTCCGTTTGTGTAACAGGTGATGGACATTGTGGGGTTGTTGTTGTTGTGAAGGATAATTATGATACAGTAGGACTTGGCGCTGTGCAGTTGAGATATAACTGAGATAATACTTGTCGGGATTGGTATAGCAGGGTATATACTTCTGTTACTATAATCGTTATTTTTTCTGAATCTTTTCGACATTGACTCTGGGTCAACCGATTTTCTATATTCCACTGTATTGGTCAATAGTATTTCGAGCGGTTTTAGTTTATCGACGCCAAATTTTCAGTTCCCTTGCATAATTTGAATAGCTCATGGTGGGAATTGAGGCGATTAATTGATTAGACATGGGTCTACATCCTCTTATATTCTACTAACAGTTTTGTCATGGGTCCTTCGCCTCTATATTGTCAAGAGTTAATGGGCATACTATAGGGCATTAAATGCCCGGCTACATGAGTTTCTGTTAGCTCTTTAACACGTGGGCACGTATTTTTTATTTATCAATTACTGCACCGCGCGCGTGTTAAAGAGCTAAGGGGGACACATGTAGCCAGTCATTTAATGACCTATAGTATGCCTATTAGCTCTTGCCCTATTTTGATACGTGGTGCAATATCAGACGATATCGATATATTTTAATCCACTCGCCTTATTTTTTTTACTATTTTGAGGTCCTTAGTGTTGGTGACGTACCTCGTTTGGTGTTATGCAGGTATGGTTTTTATGCAGCTCACGATCTTCTGATTAAATGTTGTAATCCCAAAACATTCCTGTTGGGATTTCTGCTTGATCCGCTGGTGTTTCGACCTAACACACTAACGCTCATTTATAGAAATTTATTCTTTCCCACTCATGCCGGTTCTTTCCACATATTAATATACAGCTCCGATGGACCCTTTTGAATCCCAGACATTAGCACAGTATTCCTTCATCCGGGCCATGGTGGAGGCCGAGTCCAAGTATCCACATGGCACTGGGTTAGAGAGGGATGGTGGGCCAGATGACTTGCACACTTGGTACCTGGTGATGACTCCAATGGGTAGGCTAGGTGGTGAACATGCATCCCTCGGAGCTCATGAGAATAGACATGGGGTTGGAAATAGACAGAGCCGAAATAAACATCGTCCCATAAAAATCACCACCCCACCCCAATGACGTGTTTCAGTAATGACATTTTAATTGACAGGTTTAACAGCTTACAAAACCGGGCGCTGGTAGGAAAATGACATTTATTGAAATGAGTGAGGGGAGATGCAGAATTGGGTTGAATTGAAGTGGAAATCGCTGTTGGGATATATGCCTTCAGTGGTGTGACTAATGGGAGGTTGGTACAGTTTTCACTTCCTTAGTCATGAGGATTTACTAAAAATTAAGGAAATCCCATGGATTAATATGCAATGTTTCTTGGCTCTTTATGCTTTGATTTAAATTTAAACAGTAACAAAATAAAATACAGAGATAACCATAAATATAAATATGCAATGGAAATAATACTTCATTTCATTAATGTAAAATACTGAAATATGCTTACAAATAGAAATGGAAATAAACTTGCTAGGGCGATGGTAGATTATCTCTGAGAAGGGATGTGGTGGCTACATGCTTCTGAACTCTATTACAATGAGGCTCGAAGGCCTATTATTCTTGAGAAATAATGAAAACCCCTAAACATCCAAAAAACTAACCCTAGAAGATGAAACACAAAACTATGGGCCCCGTTTGGGTAAATTGGTACATCAAATTCTCGGGGTCGTAACTTTGGCATATGATCTACCTTTGATGCACATAATATCTTGTTAGAAAGATCTATCCCAAAAAACGTCATTTAGGGCTTTAAAACAGCGCTGGAAGTTCAAGACCTGAAAAACTGCTAAAAATAGTAAATTGTGCTATAAATAAGGAAACTAAAAAACTGAAAGAGACAGTTGTGGGGGTCCAAATGGGATAGGTGGGTGGCCACCAACATCCACCTAGACCATGCTTGGTATGTTGGGTTCAATCTCTTGAAGGAGATGCCCAAGAATAAGCTTATTTGGGTAAAATTACCAAGATTACCTATAGGATTATGGACTAAACAAATTCTCATGGATGTTGGAAACGCCATTGGTTGTTTCGTATATGTCGAACCATAGTGTCTGGGTGCCAAGGATAAAATAATAGCATGGATTCTGATCGAGAAAGACTACAGTGGTGGCTTCCCAGATCACATTGAACTAAAGTGGGAAGATACACAATTGACGCAGTGATTGGATTTTTAGATTGTTCCTTTTCGCTGCCTCATCTACCATCATACTAGTCACCTGATGGCACAATGCACGTGAAGGTTGGGAGGATGTCGCATGGCACATAGGCAGAATTTTTCTGATGTAAAAAGGAAATTTTGTGGTCTACTAGATATTCAGACGACTAGCCTTAGAATGACACATCATTTGGATGTAGCTATGAACACTACAAGTAATCATCCCAACAACCCTCCTTTTCTTGCCGCTGATTTACATCCTTTGATTTGTGTTGAGTTTGCACCTATTTTGGTTCAATCCTCCTCATGGACTTTGTATGATTCTGGCACCCTTGATGCTAGTGATACCTCCCTGTCACTTTCGGATAGGATCACTCTCCTTTCTTGCCCCGATTTGGCCCCTCCAATTACCATACCAACCCATATGTCACCTCATGACGTCCCTTCCAAGTCTCATATTTCATATATCCATACACCTAACCTACATACTGCCACACTTCATGTACCGCCATCCATAGACTGACCTATGTTGCCCATATCACCCGTTGTCTTGCCTACTAACTCAGTTGACAGTGACCTGGAATTTATTTTACAAAATAATACTTTAGACTTACATACTCTTGTGATCCACAAGCTAACTAGCTCCACGCCACCTACCATTAGCCACTTGTTAGCCGGAAATATTATTGTCAGACGGAAAAACGAACCGGGATAGTCGACATTTCAGGGGTTGCTCTAGGAATATACCATTTGATACCTTCAATCCAAATTCCTTAACAGATGTCCCCATTGCTTCGTCCACCTCTCCCTGGGCCCTTAGAGAAAACATGATCATTGCTAGGCCACCATGATTTACATTCTTTCCATGAACATTCGAGGACTGGGGCCTTCCCACAAATTTTTGGCCCTAAAGGAGCTTTTCCTCTCAACTCATCCATATATCATTCTTCTTCAAGAGTCTATGCATCCGGCTCACTAGGTGATTAGATACTTTAGGAAGATGCTCCTTGACTGGCATATGAGAACTACTAATGCTGATGGCCTTTCAGGGGGTTTGGTTGCCTTATGGGATCCTTGATGGGTCAGGGTGAAGGCTTTCACATGTTTTGTAGGTATACTATTAGATGGATATATAATGGGGTTGTCAGGGCGTATTCACATCCTGAATATTTATGCCTCGTATAGGGATAGGGACTCTTTCTGGAGGAAGTTAGTGGCATCACATATCTTGGAAATTGCCACACTTTGGTCATGGCAGGGGATATGAATTGTACTACTAGTTTGGATGAGGTGTGGGGTGGGAACAGAAGGATAGATCTTGTTAGTGCCCAGATAAAAGATATCATCATTGACTATAACTTCATTGACATCCGACCATGCAAGATTGCGCCGACCTGGGACAATGGGAGATCAGGTAATGATTATGTTGCTAAAAGATTAGATCATTTTATGCTTCAGGAACATGTTGTTGAGAGACTTGGTGTTGTCCAATCGGACATTGTGGATAATTATTCATCTCACCATCGGCCCATTATCCTCGGCTGGCACTACGGGATATTAGATTTGGGATGCCATTTAAATTCAATCGGGTGTGGTTGGAGGACCCCGATTTTGGTAAGCTGGTGCGACACACTTGGTAAAGGTTAAAGAAAATTTCCATTCTCCCATGATGCATATGTTGGAGAATCTTCAGACCCTTAAGAATGTAGTAAATAATGGGAGCAGAAGAGGATTGATCAACAGAAAATATAACTAAATGAGATATTTGTGGCTTTGTATTCTCTTCGGCCACTTTTGTTAAAGCATCAACTCTCAGTGGAGATTCAAGAGAAATTTTTTTCACTTGAGCATAAGAGAAAACAAATCCTGCATAACAGGGAGGCGACTTGGGGACTTAAGAGTAGGGCCATATGGATTTGAGAACGGGATAAAAACACAAAATTTTTCACAGATATGCAAATCATCGAAGCAAGGTTAACACAATTTAGGAGATTATAGATGCAAAGGGTAACAAACACCTGACACATCAGGAGAAATGCAGTGCAGCGGTTTATCACTTTGAGTGGGCATATAGACGTAGGGAACTCGACTATGCAGAGGATCAAATGTGGGGAGTGGAGGAGTATCCACTCATGTTTGATGAGGTTGAAAATAATACTCTATGAAAGCTGGCCATGAGGGATGAATTTTTGGGGTTACTGAAGTCTATGAAGTGTGATAAGAGTCTAGGCCCGGATGGCTGGACGATGGAGCTTTTAACTCACTTCTTTGACCTTTTCAAGGAAGGCCTACTAGAGATGGTCGAGGAATTGAGAGACAGAGGATATATACATCCTCATATCAAGTCAACATACGTTGCACTTATCCCGAAGAAGGACACATCTGCTACCTTCTCAGATTATATACCCATATCCCTGCGTAATATTATTTATAATATTTTTCCAAAATGGTAGAAAACATGATTAAAAACACATTATCAAAGTTTATATCCCCTGAGCAATATGGGTTCTTACAAGACTGATAGATACATGATGCAGTGGTCATTGCATAGGTGAGCATACATACGATACATAAAAAAAATGAATGTGATTGTTCTGAAAGTGGATTTACATAAGGCATATGATTTTCTAGATTGGGGATATCTGAGAATGATACCACACAAAATTGGTATACAAACTAGAGGAGTTGAATGGATTTTGGCCTATATCACGAATGCTAGACATGTTGTTGTGATCAATGGATATCCAACTCATTTTTTTGGTGCTGGGAGCGGCTTCAGGAAATGGTGCTCTCTTTCGCGCTTAATATTTATCTTAGCGATGGAGGGCCTTAGCTTACAAATTAAAAAGGTGGTGACGATGAGAAATTTTGGGGCACTGGCCCTTCGTAGAAACATCAAAATTTCTCATAACTTCTTTGTTGACAATGTGCTGGTTATGGGGATGATTAATCGCACTAACTGGCTTGTTTCATTCCATATTTTAGAAGATTTGAGAATTCTTTAGGTCTTATAATGAGTTTACTTAAATCTTCCATATTGTATGGCTCTTGCAAGATGGACAACATTTCATATATCCAAAATCTATTTGGGATTAGAGGTGATTCATTAGAAGGTGGCATAAAATATTTAGGATTTCATATCAAACCTTGTCGATACTGAAATCAGGACTGGATGTGGCCATTTGATAAATTTTACAAGAATATCATCGGATGGGAATTTAGATGTCTTTCTTTGGGAGGGAATATCACCCTCACCCAATCTGTCCTCACATAACTGGGTGTTTATTGGGCGCATTTATATCATCTCCCCTAGGCCATTATAAAACCTCTGAATCATATAATGGCACAATTTATATGGTCGGGTGCGTATAGCACATATAAATATCATCTCGCTAGGCTGGACCATATCTCTATGCCAAAATGCATGAGAAGATGGGGTATTTTGAACCTGAGACGCTTTGGATGTGCACTGCTGCTGAAGACATTGTGGAGGGCCATTTTTGGGTGGGAATATGGGGAAGAATTATCAGACAAAAGTACCTGAAGTATAAAAACTTTACAGTTTGGATGCACAACGGGGCTATTGGGGTCTCCTTGGGCTCAACAATATGGTGAAGCTTGTGCAAAATTAAAGATATTTTCTTGCAGAACTTGAACTGGAGACTCGGCACGGGACATCAGATTATTATGGGACTGGATCATATCATGGGCATCAAAAGGAATGGTTTTATATCTGAGGATCTTAAACATAAATTCAAAAGGAGCAGAATATTTTTCTGGAATCAAGTGATCCGAGAATGGAATGGACATATACCAATATGGAAAAGCACAAGAGAATTAGGACTCACAGACTGGATGGCCCATGAATGGGACCATATCAAGAATGAAATGAAACTGGCAGGTATATGCTGGGATGCTGGCGGTGATAAGATAACATGGACTAGCAAGATGAAGGCTGGTGGCAGATGCATACAATACACTATGTTATCAGGAGGCACAAACCAATGAGGTATGCTGGTTTTATAAATATTGGAAAACCAAGATGTGTGTTAGTATTATTGCATATCTTTGGCTTGTATGGAAAAATAAGAATCTAACATGGGGGAATCTTCAAAAGAGAAACTGGAAGGGGCTGACATACTGTGCATTATGAAGGCATGCAGGGAAGATAATGTACATATTTTGTTAAAATATCTAGTAACATTACAGATTTGGAGAAGAACCAATTATTATGTGGGTTTTCCTTTCACACATTTTGATAACATTAATGCTTGTTTGTGGTCGTGGAGCAACCAAAAACCAACATGGCGTATGATTACCCTTGCTATTTTCTGGGAGATATGGGACATACATAATAAAATTATTTTTAAGGACGTTCTTGGGAACAAAGGGCTGACACTGGACATAATTAGGAGGTGGTATATGGTTGGTAGTGTACAGGACATCAGTTCTAAAAAAACAGTTGAAAAGGGGTCTAGACTAGAGATTGCATATCTGACTATCTTTCTTGAAGGGGCGACGCAAAGGGGTATATGCAGATGTGGATTTTGAATCCTAATTTCAAAGGAACAAGAATACTAGGTACATTGGGGGGTAGGTAGAGGAACGAATATGAAGGCAGAAGTGATGGCCTTATGGGGTCTGTTATGGTTCACTACATTTCAGAACATTCCCAGTGTTCACATATATGGAGATTCTTGGATCACAGTTGAGCACATTCGATGCAATATCAAAATTAAACATCCTATGAGCCATGGATGGCTCTGCCAGATTGAGCTCCTACGAACCTCTTTAAGGGACTCATCGCTACAACATATTGGACAATAATATAATCAAAATGCAGATCTCATGTCCAAGAAGGGGCTATAGGATGAGTTGGATGGGATGCATACTAAAATAGTGATGGGTGTGCACAAAGTGGATGCTGGAATCCTTCCATTGCCTGGATAAATGTCAACTACAAGAAGGAATTCCCATACAAGTAACTTTTTTTTTTTTGTTTAGAACTAGAATGATGATATACTGCATGTTTCATGTTTCTGTATGCCATGTTTTTGTTACCTAGTACATAGCATATATTCTGTAGATATGGCAAGGATAGACGCTTGGCTAAATATGATCTATGGTTGGTAACAATATAGATGATTTTTATCTATTGTTAGGCATATTTGGCATAGCATAACCGAATGTACAAAGCTTTGATGACTTGCATATGGTCTAGATTATGGGTTAGTATGTGGACAATTTGGTCGAAAATGGTATATATCATATTGTTTATATGTACTATATTTTTCAATATATAATACAAACGTTTTTTTCTTACTCAAGGAAAAAAAAATCCTTATCATTTATCAGCCTCCACCCTGATATACCACGGTTGAAAGGTTTCTCTCTTTGTTCTTTAGCCACAAATTTAGTGGCTTGGCTACTCATAAATATTTTAAAAATCCATTTTATTTTAAATCTTTTTTACTTTTACTCTAACGCAATTAATCTATTATTTATATTACTATAATGCATTTAAATAATTATAATTTAAACATTTTTCTACTTATTATACATTTTTCTACTTATTAAATTATTATAAATTATTTATTAAATGATCAATTGGTGCTCATGATGATAGATTGTTTTTCCTTCCATAAAGAAATTATATTCACTTGTAGTTGGTAGCTTAAATTTTGATTGAATCACAAAATCATAGGCAATAGTAGTCAAAAGAATATTATCTTTCAAAATTTCATTTAATCTCTCCATCTTCTTATGGAAGCACATCCATGTCCTTATCATTTTGGCTGGTGTATAATTGTTGATCAACTTTCCTGTGTGGTTTTGGTGGTTGTGCTATATTTTCTATTGAGCCTTTTATTAATATTGTTGAATGTAATGTTTTTCCTATGTTTAGCTTTCATTCTCTCGCACACAATATCAATATGAATGTAAGGTTGAATAAGATGATTACCACAAGAATTATAAGGTTTAGCGAGGACCAAAAGGTGTAGAAATTTACATCTTTATTTGTTAACTCATAGGTCTTCAACTAACTGCAGTTAAGTAGATTAGTTGTTCAACTAACTGCAGTTAAGTAGATTAGTTGTTCAACTATGTAAGGACTCTGGACACCACATATCTCCACAATGGTATGATATTGTCCACTTTGGGCCTAAGCCCTCATGGATTTGCTTTTGGACTTACCCCAAAAGGCCTCATATCAATGGAGATATTTGTCCATCCTTATATATCCATGATCCTCCCCACCTCTAGTCAATGTGGGACTTTGGTCGTATACCCAACAATCCTCCCCTCGAACAAAGGACCATCGAGCCTCCCCTCAAACGATTATCCATCCGTCCACTCTCTACCAACCAGGATTCTTCGCTCCAATGCGTTGGAAGCACACGCCTTACATGGAGCACCACCTACCTCGAGAGCTTGCTCTATCCCAGGTCAACTCCTCTTCACCGTGTTGGGGCCAGGACACGTCCATGAAGAATCCGGAGCACACCGCCTGTCTAACCGAGCTCATCCATGGATCCCATCGTGATGTTACCGGGGCCCACCACCTTCGTTTGGTATTTTGAGGATTCATCCACTTGGCTAACTTTGGGGCATGGCTCTGATACCACTTGTTAGGACTCTGGACACCACATATCTCCACAATGGTATGATATTGTCCACTTTGGGCCTAAGCCCTCATGGATTTGCTTTTGGACTTACCCCAAAAGGCCTCATACCAATGGAGATATTTGTCCATCCTTATATATCCATGATCCTCCCCACCTCTAGTCAATGTGGGACTTTGGTCGTATACCCAACAAACTAACTGCAGTTAAGTAGATTAGTTGTTCTTTATAATGTAAGAGAAACACAAAACATAATGAATATATTAAATGAAATTTACAAAACACTACTTCATAATTAGACTTTTTTTTGTTAAGTGCAACATGATAGAGAAAATAGGAGAAGAAAATCATTTTATAACTTTTTCAAATAACTACTGAAATTACCATCTAACGTTGTTAAAGAAATAACAAAATGCAATTTTAATAAAAAGTTAAAAAGAAGAATTTAAACTCTTTGTGTTTGTACATAAGGTTAACTTCTTATTGATGTATACTTTTTTATTCAAGGAGATGAATGGAATCAAATCAGGCCCTTAAATGCAAACACAGAAGTTATGCTCAAGCAATAACGATTTACCATAATTGTATGTAGTGCAACTTTGATGTTTTGTAGAGTTCCAACCTAAAATATTTTTGGGTACAGGAGTCACAATAGATATTTTTGCCAAAGTTGTCTAGTTATGAAGGTTTAACAGTACAACACACTTATCTTCTTAAGATCCTCAATTTTAATAATCCTGGTTGTAAGGCGGTGTGAGCTGTTTGTGCAGGTCACTTGTATATTGATCTGAGTTCAAAGAAACAAATGTTGAATCAATTGGCACATTCAAAGAATTTTTTTTTATCCCTAAACTCCATAAATAATGAAAAAGATTTTGTGAATCTTGATTTCAAGATTTCTGTTGCCTTGAACATGTACTGAAACTTTTATTTTCATTGAAAATGCCTCTTAGCAATCAAATTCAGAATCAAGCTGCATTTAGGAACATAAAAACTTAAACAAAGATTGAAAAACGTTTAAAGGGAAGTACATTTGAGCAAAGGTTTCATTGAAGCTTTTATTTTTGTCGAAAACGCCTATTGGCAATCAAATTCAGAATGGGGTTGCATTTAGGAATAGAAAAACTTAAGCAAATATTACAAAAGATTAAAAGGGAGGCACATTCGAGCAAAGGTTTCAAGTAGAAAGCGAAACTTGCAGATATGGAAAAGAGAGAAAATGTTTGTGTACATGTTAAAAATCATTAAGATATAACTATGAATAATTTCAATTCGAATGCCAAAGAGAGTCTACGAGGATGAAATAGAGGTACTTGAGCTCCATTGGAAACCACAGCAATATCGCTAAGGTTGAAAGTTGGATCGGAGCTTTCTCCTGTCGAAACTGATTTTTGAATCTTAGACTTCCCTTTATTTCTTTGCCAGTACATGTTTGAAACAATCGTTTACTAATTCTTAATCTAGTGCAAATTCTTTCACGTTAGGGGGATGGCTACTCGAAAACTTGTAAATTTTCCAGTTTCATCCAGATTTCTACTGAATCAAACAATCTCGAAAGTAAAAAAAAATGAGGTTGGTCGCTACTCCACAACCCGTAAATTTTCATATTTCTCCTGATTTCTACTGGATCAAACAATCTCAAAAGTATAAAATCCACGCATTGTGAGTGTGTTTGATAGATCCCAAAAGAAGAGAAGCATGGTCACGTATTTTTGTGGGTGAATGTAGGATATTCCATAAATGTCTCTTTTTCATAGTAAGTAGATAAACAATAGACAACCGCTCTAACTAATTATCGAAACTACCTTTGATCAAACCGCTGAAAATCCTATTATCTAATAACATATAATCTAACAAAATAGGATGATGACAGGATGGTAGAGGGATGTTTTTCTTAAAGGGAACACTTTAACATGTAATTATAATTTTATTTAAATTACCAAAGTGAATTGGGAATTTGAATAGTCTTTGGCTATGTAAATATATTTTCTATTAATGTTAAAATTTTGATGTTACCAAAAAATGTTATTTAAATTATTATTATTAATTATAAAAAAAATTATAAATTAAATGGTTGGTAAAATCCAATAAGCATCAATCCATAATAAACATGAAGAAACTTGGTTCTTAATACATCTCACAATGCTAAAACTAAAAAATCATAAAAATTGATTAGAATATAACTTTCTTTTAAATTATTATAATTATTATTAATTATAAAGGTAAGTATTATATAAGTACATATGCATGTGTATCATACATATGTGTATTATGTATGCATGGTACCTAGTAGATGTTGTAGTAGTGGCATCATGCATGGTAACTAAGATAATGATTGAGATAATGTCTATATATTGCGATGCTTATGATTACATATATTGTATTAATCTAGTTGATCTTGCAAATGAGATATCCTCCCCTGAACTAAACTGAGGTACGTTGGTTTTTTTATGATTTGGTTTAGCTGACGTGATATACCTTGGAGGAAGAGAAGAACAAACATGAATAGAAATATGGTAGACTGCAGTTCACAAGATTATCCCTATAGATTAGATGAGAATAATGGTGACAAGTACTCTCCTTACATAGCAAACACGTTGAGAAGTTTGAAGGAAAGAATAAGAAGTTTCAAAGAAGATAATGATTGAATGATTCAATCAAAAGAGAGACTTGCTGGGGCATAGGAGAAACAAGAAAAACTTAATGCAGTTATCCTTCATAGATTGTCAAACTTGTAAATATAAGGGTCACTTAGAATCAGTCATGGACTAGTGTTTCCAGGAAAACTAGTGTCGCTATTTGATCTACTAGTCCCACTAAGACGGGTAGCTATCTTAGAAACAAACAATTCAAAGTAACTTGTGTTTTCATTTATAGATGATAGATAAGAGAGAAGTAGAGAGCACCAACCTCAATCTTTCGCTTGGCTCCTTGCTTGTTTCCTCTCTCCTTTGATAGAGCTTTTCACTCCTTTCTCACTTGTCCCGCTTCAAAGAACACCTGTAGAGGCAAAGCAGCAAAATACCATCAAAGCATAGAGATCTATAATACCATAAACAATGTAGAATCAGAAGTACATTAACCATACAATTGCATTCACAAATACAAGATTTACAAGTAAAAAATTATATGGAGGAAAACTCAAATAGCTTTATTGATAGTAGAATTAGAAGAGAGGATTACAACCCAACTGTCTGATCTAGCATTATCCTCCCAGCATGAAAGCCCTCTTCATCTCATGAAAAACAAGATCACCCAACAATACAATGTCTCAAAGAGAAACCAATAGCACTTCCTTACAAATTAAAAAATTCTAGCCTCTGGATCTTTGGGATGAGGGATCCATTTATAGATATTTGTGGAGGGGTGAGTCAGCTTCTGGGATTTTGATTAGTGTCATTTCATTGATAGTTCTTCATTCCACTTGGAGATTTCATGATCTCTTACTCATCCCTGGGCGAACTTAGAAAGGCAGGTATCATATGAGAAGTTTCTAGAAGATTCTCTGGGTTTCCACCTAGAAAATTGCCTCTGCCATTTGTCTACTCTCGCCCATCGCACCCTACAGAAGGCTCTTTCAGTATGCATCGCACCTGGCCAGTGTTAGAGTCAGTATGCATCACACCCTCAGCATGGAGTAGTCTGTATGGATCAGTTTTGACCAGTTCAGATTGGTTTTTCAGGGAGAACTTCTGGGAAATGATGTAATCAGTTGACCTTGATCTTTTAGGGTTTGAAACAACACTTTTAGGGGTTTAAGAGCCATTGGTTTATTGACATATGTGATTGGGGTTGCAGTTCCTAAATATGTCTATAACAGTTGCCCCCTAAAGCATGAGGTCGTAAATCTTTTGATGTCGGGTGAAATGTTTTATCATGAGGATCCGAGGTTTTTCTAACTGGAAGGTGACATGTATAAAATACAATACAATACATTATCTTTATATTATTTTCATGATCTAGCTTAGGTGGGCATTCCCATGCTCAGCTTTATAAATTCATATTCATGTACATAGGACAGACAACCATTTGTGTGGTAGACTGGTGATTCTTGTAGAGCCATCATCCCTTAACTTGGATGATCATCTGTCCAGCGATGGAGTACATTTGATGTCTTTATTTTCCTAAATATATCGCAGCCCAGATAGATGAAACTAAATTCGGGGTTTTCAAACTCGTTCAATCTTCGCCTAATGTACAAGTTGATCCATGTGAAAAGATGTCCTAAAGTCGAACATGGAAAGACATCGCCTGATTACCAGCCAATGATGTAAGCTGTTAACAGGTGCGAGAGGAATCACCAATAATGATAATGACCCTTAAGGTACGACAGTGTAATTCATGTGGTGTGAATATAGGATCTGATGTTGAACACCACGCAAAATCTTTCGGTCAAAGGCCATTTATGTAAACTTGTCGCCGGAAGTGAGAAACTTGCCATTGAGGCATGCAAGCTTCAAAGTATTGAAAAGGTTGTTCCTAAGTCAACTTCTTGGATAATGAGCTGATGTTGACAAGGAGTGACACGTCACAGGAGGGCCTTAATGAATCCCACATCTATGACACGAAACAAAGCAAATGATTTTTTGGAGGTGAAAATGATCTGATGATACAAGGTTCAGGGGTGGCAGTCATGAAAAATGGAGAGTGAAGGTATTGCAGTGGATGAGGCGTTAGTTGGGTTGGTGAATTCTCTAAGCGACTTCTCTTGAACATATCAGTGACACTGTGATGGATCAGTAGCGTTAACCCCATGGATGGTACGGAGAACCAATGGTGATGGTGAACGGAATAACCCAACCTGACTCAATCATGGTGATGGAGTGAAAGTGTCATGTTCAAGAGCGACTTGCTATCAATGAAGTTCTTCAAGTTTTCTTCCCTTTTTCCCTAGTCATTGTTGACCAGTAACTCTTTATTTTTTTCAAGCTTGAGGAGGATAACATATGCTTGTTCTATAATTTTCCCTTCACGCAAATCTGTCGCTATGTTTTAGCGAGCCTAGCGACAGTGAAACTCGCTCTTGTCCGGATGGACAAGTTTGTCGCTATTGTTTTAACGAGTTTAACGACAAAGATAACTTGGTCCTTTTCATGTTTAGATAGTTTGAAAAGAGACGGAAAGGAAACAGTTTTAGCAAGCCGAACAAGACAAGTGCTCGATCTTTTTGTGTAATGACCCCTCAAGTCCAAAAATATTAAAATATAGAGGAGGGATGGCGCTTCCTTTTACTTTAACAAGCTGGAAAGGCCAGTAGCTTGGCAATCTTTCCATATTTTACAATTCTAAAAAGAGCTTCAAAGAGACTCGTTTTTGAGGAACAAGTGATGTATCTATGTAGCAACTGGTTCCAGGTAAGTTTGGAACTTCCCAAACATGGCAGTGTAACGAGAGTGGCTAATAAAATCACTCATTGCAGTTGTTCCTCAAAAGGGTAAACAATCAACTGGAGGCATATGATCAGCTAAAAGAGTGGAGGTGATGGTAAGAACACGACCAAGGCTCAAAACGCTAATAGCAATGTGATCACAAAGGTTATTTACCGAGGGTGGATTCATTTTTTAATGAGTTTGAATATTTAGAAACTATACTCAGTGGCAGGTTTATTTTTTAACGAGCTTGAACCCTGTGGTAACACTACTTGTTCGAGTCATCTGTTAAAGATGTCTCTTATTTAGTAGGTTCATTTTTTAGTGAGCTTTCCCCATGCAAAACTTTTCTCATTTCCTTTTGTATGTAGGCTAGAAACGACCACCTACAGAAGTAACTACACTAGGGGTTAATGAACTATTGAGGTTAGCTAGGATAGTTTAGAAAAACGTTTCCTTTACTTCACCGAGGCCGCCGACAAAGGTGAATGGTGGATCATGTTAGGGCCTAAATCTACCTCAGGCTGAGAAAGGCAGGTCTAGGGTAACATCAAACCATGCTTAACCTGGTAGCTAGCCCTACTAGGTTAGGACAGGGCTCTCTCCTTGTCAATCTTAGGAAAATATAGCAAATGATGCTTGAGATGACTGAAGTAAAGACTAATTTTAGGCTAGGTATATGCTCAGAGGATTTTGATTGAATTTTATGTTAGTTTGTTGGCTCAAATGTGAAAGACAGATTTGGGTGCGGGGAATGGACTCAGTCTTGTAGAGGTTTCTATTAGGCGAGGTAGGAAAATGCTTTAGTACTTTAAATTGAGTGAGATGGTGAGTCTTAAGACTGGTTAGGAGTTGGAGAGAGCATGAAAGTCTCAGGCATCCTCTTCAAACAGTTGAAAACATGAAAAGCTAAACAAAACCTAGGTAGAGCACTGCAACATCAATGATTTATGCCTTTATCCTTGATTCATTTAGTTCAGCTGAAAGGAGAGAGATAATGGCATACATAAACACATGTAAACTTGAATTACAGAAGAAAAAACAATACCAAATCAACTTGCCAAAATAATCCCACAAAATGCTGCAAACCCTGGTATATTTCCTTGCCAAACTATAGAGATGAATGTACAATGCTGCTCAAAGCTTTCAAAAGAGTCCAACTTTTACAAATGACTAAAAAAATACTAGATATAGGCAACAAACAACTCATGCTAAGCTTTAGGGATCTAATTCATGAGTTTAGGAGCTGTTTCAACAAGATCTATACTAAGAACTGAAAGGTAGGCAGTGGAACAACTTGCCTCTAAAACCTAGGAAACTGATTCATTCAGTTCAAAACTAACTTTTCATGATGTATCTACCTCCATCAATGAATTTTCAACACTTTTACATCAAAGTCCATCAAGTTACATCAATTTATAGCAAGAGTTTGACCATGAGAGAGAGAAAAGTCAAAATGAGAAAAAAAGTAGGTGAAGAATAGAGTTTTTTGGGCAAAAATGACAATTTTCCATCCTCTGCGTCGTGCCACTGTCCCTGTGCATAGAGCCTTTTTGCAACTGATTTTGGAGGTCTTCTCGTGCACCAAATTTTCTCCAAGTGGGCTTGTTGGAACGGTCTGTCTGTCTACTTTCCAAAACAGGTGGAATTTATGAATTTGGTGTCCATTTACCCCTCCAAAAGTGAGTTATCCCAACACTGCTTCCCGTGTGGCCAAAAAGGGGCAGAAAGGGCATTTTTGAGGTGTTTTTGACTCTTTAGGAAGTTCAAAACTTGACAAAAATTTCTATCCATTTCTGGGCATTCATAATTTTGCATGAGGAATCCAAAAATGTAGAGTTTTCCTCTAGAGGAGGTCCCTAGCAAAAGTGAGTGCCACGTGGCCCTACACACTAGGCAGAAAAATCTGTGTTTTTTGCTTCAAAAATTCAAAATTGAAAAAAGTGTGCCAAATTTCTTGAAATTTGGGCTGAATGACCTCCATCAAGTACTGTGTTGGGCCAAGGAAGCTTCAGCCAAAATCTTGAGCTTATCTTTCTCTTTCTTCCTCCTCAAAATTTTCCTCAACTTGGCTTTTAAGCACCTTATTCTCACTTTGCAAATCTTGTTTCTTGCCAAATAATGAAAAGCCATGTACCTCAAGATCTTCTTCTCCTTATTTTCTTTCTCAAGTAGCTTCTCCTAGTGCATATTTGTCCTCTCTAGCCAAAATTCTCGGTCAGCATCAATCTCTTGCTCAAGCGGTGTCAATTTAACTTTCCTCCTCTTTGCTGCTTGCCAGTTTTCCCTTATAGTTTGTAGCTCCATGATCATTTTCTGATCCTCCAGCTGCTTGTTCCATTGCTCAAGGTAATTTATGATCCACTTAGCCCTTTCAAGGTTAAGAGGTACGACATGGATGTCATATTCTTGCTCCTTGATGATCTCCTTGCGTTTTGAGGTTTGGGAGCTCAAATCAGTATCATCATCCTGAATCAAAATAAAATATCTCTCCTGATCTTCAGAAGGCCCTTCCTCATGCACTGGTTGTTTCCCTTTGTCTTGTACCTGCTTTTCTGAAGAAGAAGGAAAATCCCCTTTCACCCCAGGTGAAAATAGCATTTTCTTATGACTTGATGAAGGAAATGAGACCCCTTCCACCCCGGGTGGAGATAGTACGCGTTTGGCTGCTACAAATAATCTCCTTGTGCCCTTTTGATAAGTGATGAATACTGGCACACTGGTGGTTTGAGTCTCATGCACCTCTTGCTGATTTGAAGGCCCTCCTTCCTCTTGAAATACTGATGATGTCACTTGAGGGATTTTGAAAACCTAATGTGAAATGAAATCAGCCCATGAAACATTCAACAAACTCAGCTGATGCAAAACCACAATCTTGATCAATGCAAAGTGATAAATGCTGTTGTATTGTTGATGAGGAGGTTTTCTTTGCACTAATGTGGTCATTTTCTCAATAGTTCTGCATATGAAATAGGGGAGGTTCATCATCCTCACTCTAGTGAAATTCATCCATAATCTAACATGATAGGTGTACAAGCGAGAAAATCTCCCTTCACAGCTGGAGTATTTGATAATGAGCTTCATGAGTGGAGCACAAGTGTCCTGTAGGTATTTGAATGGGAAGACCCTACTGATTTGCTTCTGATAGCTAGCCTTGATATAAGGCTCATAATGTTCTTTGTCCACAAGTTGTCCTTTGTTCCACTGTTCACCCACATTCGGAATACCTGTTGCTTCAGATATAGTTTCAGGTGTCAAAGTGAAGGTAACAGCTGCTAAATTGACCTGGACATTGTGAAGATGGAGAACAAAAACGTTAGCTAGCTCATGGTGGTATTTCACTCTTTTCACCATCTAACAAAACTGGTAGCAAGACTGATGTTTGAAACATGCTACTGCAAGAGGACAAGCCAATCGCTCTGTGAGTGTAGTGGGCTCCTCCCGGATGTGCTTTCCTCCCTTATGTGGTTTTCTTGGTGCATGGATCTCTTGGGAGGAATCACTCACAGTTTCCTCATCCCTTTCATAAGCTAAATTTGTTTCCATATTTGCCACTGTTTGATGTTCAATGATGAGTATGAAGAGATTTTAAGTCAAGAATAGGTGACTGTTGTTTGATAAATAGGGCTGGTGAGTGGGGGATTTGATGCTGGCTGTAAGGTTTTTAGGGAGTGATAAGGTTGGGAATGCAGATTAGGGTTTGGGGAATAGTGGGAATTTGTTAGGGTTTTAGGGTTTTGGGGATAGGGGGGTAGGATGATTGTAAGTGAGGGAGGGAAAGGGAAATGAAATTTAGGAAATATAGTGAAGAGGGATGGTGTATGGGAGAATGATGCAGGGGGAGCAAAACAACAACAATGACAACTTTCAAAACCCTAGACAGTTTTTGTAATGCACTGTGCAACAAACTAGGGTTTGAATTTTCACCTATCAAAACATCATCAAGGAGGACTAAATCTCTTGCAATGGAAAAATGGGGGGTTTTACTTACTTGAGGAATGACATTTGCAAGATTTTGGAGCTTGAGCAAGTTGATTGGATGAAATTTTGGCTTGGCAGACTGGTGCGCCGCGCCAACACCCAGGTGTGCCGCGCCAAGGAACACGTGCGTAGCGCCTTTTTGCAGATCCATTTTGGAGACCTTACCAGTTTCCAAATTGGGTGTGGGATATCTCATTGGAAATTTTATCGAGTCTAATTTCCAAAAAAACTTGAATTTTTCAATTTGGAGTTCATTTTCGCTGTCAAAAGTCAAATCTCCCAGGACTGGTCAAAATGTGCAAAATGAGGTTGCTTAAAGGTAGAGTGCTGTTGCAATCAACGTTTGAAGGTCTTCCTCAACTCCAAATTGAGATCATGATAGCTAATTGAAAATATATTTGTGTCAAGTTATCATTTTAGTCATCAAGCAAGTCATTGGACCAACCAAGCTAGGTGAAATCTTGATTTTTCGAGGGCCACTCCAGAGGTGCAAAAACCCTCCTGAGACAAATTTATTTTTGAAATTTCTCTACAAACATGACACCTGTGTAAACAGTGAAGGAGGGTTTTATTCCTTGCCCTATTTTGGACAAAAACCTCTCTCGGTTTTTCCAAATTCATTTTTCCTTGCTCAGAAGCATCATTTGAGTAAAACCTACCCCGATGTGTAGAACAGGGGATTTGTCAAAATGAAGTGAAATGAAAGGGAAAAGGGGCTTCTAAACTCTTGATAAAATTGTTGGAAGTAGGGAGGGATGTTAGGAAACAACGGAAAGTGAAATTTAAAATATTTAGTGAGGAGAAGGGGTCCAAAAGGGCTAAACACAGGCACAACCTAGAAAATTGTCAAATTGTAGCAAGAAACTAGGGTTTGTGCGAAAATGAGGAATTTGAGGGATATCAGTGATGAGAAGTGTTTAGTAAGGTACATTAAGGATAGGGGAAGGTGCATGAACATCAGGATACAAGTTTTATTGATGATTTGACCATCCAAGAGAAATTACCTTCAAAACCCTAGGAGAGGGAAATGAACCTTACCTAGGCATAACTGAAGCATGAACAAGGTGTAAAATGACCCATTGGAACCTGACATGATGATGAAAACCATTTGAATGATGGTACACTCAGTTGAATAGTGACATGGACCAACATTTGGACAACTTTGAAAGGAGTGAAAACAAACCCTAGACCTAATACCTAGCGACCGAATTTTACTTTAAGATTCTCTGAAATGACAAAATTTGACTATAACATCCTAAAAGCACTTTGTAAGAGCATATTTGATCACTGGTGGAAGGCCTCAAAGACTGAAACTAAAAGATTAGACCAATCACCTAACCTAATCAGTTGAAGCTAGTAAAATACTACAAGGTTAGAGTTATGCTGGTCACTTTTTACTTGCGTAAAAAAGGTTTGCATGCCCCCAGGTAAAAAGTAGAGTTTCCAAGTTACCATATGGAAGTCCTTGCATTTAAGAAAGATTGTTTCGTCTATGGAGCAAACAAAACACTTCCTTGGCGTTTTCCATCGAAATAGACAAAGGTGAATGGTATGGGTTGGAACTTCCAATCACATAACCTTCGAGGAGATCATGTTTTAGACTAATTCCATATCCCACACGGGAATGGCGTTTCAAACCAATAATATAACCTATGATGAGGAGATGCTGTTCCAGACTGATCCCATATCCTACACGGAAATTGAATTTTAGACTGGTCATATATCCTACAAGGAAATCTTTTTTTTCATTTGGGTTCGTCTGCCGAAGCAAGCCACGGTGCATGCCCCCTAAGCTTCGTTACATTCACCGAATTACTCGCGGTAATTAGGTGGATGAACTGGAGGTTGAAGAGACATTCCTTGTGCAAAGAGACCATTTAGGGATGGCATTTGACTTGTAGCCATGTTTGAACTGGGAAATGAAAGCTGGTCAACAAGCTGTACCATTCTGCCTTCATACGGGAAACACATCACCCGAAAGAGTGAGGAAACAATAGCTCCCATGCTGTAAATGTAGTCATGCCCAAGGAGTAGATTGTAATCTAGTGGCCCTTGGACTACCATCACGTTCAAGTGAACGGTTTTCCTTCTCAAAGTTATAGGAAAATTTGGAAGGATCCCTAATGGTCGACTGGTTCCTTTGTTGAAGCCTGACAAATTTCGATTCTAAGGCAGAAGCGAAGGTGAACCAAGCGCTTTCCAAGCAGTTGAGGAAAGGATACTCATAGAAGCCCCTTCATCTATGATAGTTCCAAACATGATCATTCTGTAAACTTGTACTATGATTCAGAATTGTACATTAGATGGAAGGCGGGGTCCTACTAATAGATTCCAATCAAAGGAAACGACTAGATTGCTTGGAGGAGGGACCGAATAAACAGTTGGATGAATCTCTTGAAATGGGGAACTTCCCTTCTAGGGTAAAAGAATGGGTAGATTGCCCCCATGTTCATCAGACTCTATGTTAACAAAAAGAATTTGAATTGTGTTGTTCTCATTCTCTTTGGGGACTGTATAATCTGAAGGTGGACCTTCTGAAGGCAAGACTGGGTCAGCTTCCATCCCGACCTGTTGACTTTGGTCCGGTATGGACTCAGAGGGTTTATCTTCAGTGATAGTCGTTTCGACCAACAATAGAGGTATGTCAGTTTTGAACTAGCGATGGACTTGGCAAGAATTTCTTGTATCCAAGCAGAAGTCACTGTGGTGAAGCAGGATGATTATCCAAGACACTCTTAGCTTCATCTAGAAAAGGACAATGGTGGAGGGCATGATTACCTTCACACACTCTACAAGGGAATTTGGATCTTCCTTTTTTTCCATTGACTTCATTTTCACTAGTCGATGGTGTATTCTCATCATGATCGACAGAGGTTGATGACACTGGATGGTGCAAGCGGGGAGACCAGTCTCTCAAGATCCGCGGAATGCAAGGGCAATCTCGATGAAAGTGGTTTCCTTTGCAAATTATGCATGGAGATTTTGGTTTGGAAGGTGCGGTGTGTGGATTTTCATCGGATGATGCATGGTTGCCCCCCTGCTTGACCAGCTTCTTCTTCTTCTTCTTCTCAGTTACTTCGTTTTTAGTATCATCACCAAGCGAAGATGAAGAAGGAGAGGGAGAAACAAACAAAGTAGAAGGTGAGGGAGCAACTACAATATCGTCTGGTTTCTGATTCGATTGCTGAGGAATTATGGTGTTTTGAATGACAGAGGTTGAGAATAGCCATATTGGCAGGCCAATTGTGATTCCTGGAAGGGACAATGTAGCCATGTATGGAACACCAATATCTCTCCAAGAAGAGAAAGGACTACGATTCCCCCCAAGGGGAAATCCTTGATTGGTGGATTCCATTACCTCAACTTAAGATCAATGAGGGAATAGGGATGTTATTCTGAATTAAATGAATTTTATGACTCTTTGACACCACTTGCTTTTTCAATTTTAAAAAGTCGAGAAAAAGCTAAAGGTGACTCTAGTCACCTTCAATTTTTAATGAGCCTGAAGTGACAAGTGCTCAGATGAACCTTTTCTTTTAAGGAGTCGCAAAGGAACGAAAGTGACTACTCTGGAAATCTAGATAGAGGGATTACCAAACTAATTGGAAAACTGCAATATACACCTTGGTGGTAAATTAAATAGAAATTACCAAGGACTTTACGTACGACAGTCAATATTTCTGAATGTTGTGTTTAGTGCATTGCAATCGATAGGGTGGCAGACATGGCTTCCTAAGGATAAAGGATATCAGCCTATTATGGTCTCCCAATATATACTCGATGGTACAGGGAGCACAAGTATGTACTGGCACTTATTGTATCAAAGTGGAGGAATCACCCAACCTACGATGAAAATGATAGTTACCAGGCTTTACGATGTTGGAATACGTCTCTAGCCTAGACTACTAGATGTTGTGTGTTAGGTTCCAAAGCGTTTTTATGTTCATTGAGGTTTATTTTACAGTTGATATTTCTTAAGAAGTTTGCCTTTCAAGGTTCACCACGTGATGTAGATGTAAAATTCCTAAATGTGAAATCTAAAATGATAAATGGTCATTTGTTTTCTTTTAGCAATGAAAATCCTAGCTACTAAGGAAAGAAGAGCACGATTCTTTCAACAGAGAGCAGAAAGCATACACTAAATGCACTTTTCCTAAATCAATTTCTGCATGCAGTCTAAATGCAAATGCACATGCATGTGTTTTTTTTTTCATTTCCTTAATGTGAGAATGCCAAAAATAAAACTCAGTACAGATCTGAACTACTTTTCTTCAAAGCGACACTTTAGCAATTTCTTTTCAAAATGAAAGGAAGACTAAGACGACACTTTCAATTTCGAATGGGAGATTGCTTTCGACACTCCAAATATTGATAATTCAAATCAAATACTATGGAAAAAGTATAATCGACTATCTAGAAGAGGAATACTTTATGACACTCTTCCTTTCAAATCACAATGACAGTTGCGACAATTTTGAATCAAAAGACGACAATTTGATTAAGATACTATTTGCAAAGGACGACTATAAATGATGAAAAACACATTAAAAAACATTCAAAATTCCTCATCAATGGAGGCTGAATAATGTAAAGGAAGAAGGTTTCAACAATGATATACTAATCATAGGCTGCAAAACTACTGAATAGAGCTGAAAACAATGAAGAAAAAACCAAATTCCAGAGATGGAAACAAACTCATTCAATCATCACACCCGTCCTTAAGGGAAACAGGGATGCATCTCACATGCAGCACACAGGAGGTGCGATGCATCCAGACTACCAGTTAGAGATAGTGTGATGGACCAGGGAACAAAACTGAGCTTGGTTTTAACTCACAATTTGTAGCTAAGTTCAGTGATTTAGGCTAAGCTTATTATGGATAGTAACAACAAAGTATAGGGGTATCATCTTATGAGGTTATTGAACTACCACGAGGGCAGTTAGGATGTTTTCAAGTTAGATGTTCAGTTCATAAACCAACCAGAGATTGACTGAAGCAACGTTGATCTACTTTGCAAGTGCAGTTCGAAGGCTAGCTGGCTTAACTTCAGGCTCCGTCTGCAGTTTATAAAGCAAACAACAGTAACAAACAAACAAACTATTCGCTCCCCACCGGAGTCTCCATTTTGTTTCCAGGAAAACTAGTGTCACTATTTGATCTGCTATCCCACTAAGACAGGTAGATATTAGAAACAAACAATTCAAAGTAACTTGTGTTTTCCTTTATGGATGATAGATAAGAGAGAAGCAGAGAGCACCAACCTTAATCTTTCGCTTGGCTCCTTGCTTGTTTCCTCTCTCCTTTGATAGAGCTTTCCGCTCCTTTCTCACTTGTCCCGCTTCAAAGAACACCTGTAGAGGCAAAGAAAAAAATACCATCAAAGCATAGAGATCTATAATACCATAAACATTGCAAAATCAGAAGTACATTAGCCATACAATTTCATTCAAAAATACAATATTTACAAGTACACAAGTATATGCAGGAAAACTCAAATAGCTTTATTGATAGTAGAAGTAGAAGAGAGGATTACAACCCAGCTGTCTGATCCAACATCATCCTCCCAACATGAAAGCCCTCTTCACCTCATGAAAAGCAAGATCACCCAACAATACAATGTCTCAAAGAGAAACCAACAACACTTCCTTACAAATTACAAAATTCCAACCTCTGGATCTCTGGGATGAGGGATCAATTTATAGATATTTGCAGAGGGGTGAGCCAGCTTCTGGGTTTTTGATTAGTGTCATTTCACTGACAGTTCTTGGTTCAACTTGGAGATTTCATGATCTCTTACTCATCCTTGGGCGAACTCAGAGAGGCAGGTGTCATATGAGAAGTTTGTAGAAGATTCTCTGGTTTTCCACCTAGAAAACTACCTCTGCCATTTGTCTACTCTCTCCCATCACACCCTATAGAAGGCTCTTTCAGTATGCATCACACCTGGCCAATGTTATAGTCAGTATCCATCACACCCTCAGCATGGAGCAGTTTGTATGGTTCATTTTTGACCAGTTCTGAGTGGTTTTTTAGAGAGAACTTCTGGGAAATGATGTAATCAGTTGACCTTGATATTTTAGGGTTTGAAACAACACTTTTAGGGGTTTAAGAGCCCTTGGTTTATCGACATACGTGATTGGAGTTGCAGTGCCCAAATATGTCTATAACAACTGGAGGATAGGACTAATGGAGCATATAGTAGTAGGTCACAATATGGGAACATATTAGATAAAAATGACACTATCAGAAATGGAAGATTCTTGGATACACCTGATAGACGAAGTAATGGACATGGGCATTACTTTAGTTTAGGTTTAGTTAGGCATCATGTTCATAATCATTATTTTCCTTATAGGAAGAGTGATAGGGTGTATTTTCCAGATGATTTCAAGAAAGCAAAGGAACCTACATTTGATGGAGAAATGAAGAAGTGACAAGATTCCAAAGCATGTTTGCTTGGAATGAATAATGTCTTCAGGTTGCATGATTACTCAGCGAGCATGAAGGCCAAAATAGTTACGTAAATTCATAGAGGTAAATAATATATTTGGTGGGAACACCTGAATAATATCATAGGTATTGATGAATATAAGTAGAATTGGAGTGAGTTCAAGAGACTTTTCAGGAAGAAGTGCCTATTGGAGAGATACTATGATGATAGGGAAAAATAATTCTATGAGCTGCAAATGGGATCTATGACTGATGAAGAGTAAACTAGCATATTCTTGTAATTATTGAGGTATGTGTCTTATCTTAAGGAAGATAAAACGAATATTTAGAGATTCATTAGTGGGTTTCCTATAACATTCAAGGACAAGATTGATTTTGATGATCCTAGATCATTGGAGGAAGCTATAAGGAAGCTAAAGCATTTTTATGAACAATGAAAGTGCATATCTAAAACTAGGCAGGAGTGGAGGGTAATGATAAGAATAAAAGAAATGGGATAACAAGTGAATAAGGCATCAGGACAAAAGTAGGAAAGAGAATGAAGCACCGCCTAAGAAATTCAATGCATCTGATAAAGGATATTGGATTTTGGTCTGAGGAGAATAACAAGGGTGATGGCAGGAACCACTTGCATTGTTGGACTTTAGGAGGAGAACATAGCAGGAGATATTTTCCACAACATCAGGATGGTAGATCGTGGATCTATAGTGCTCAAGAGCCATATTTAGTGGGGGATGTTGGAAAATGTAATCCTAGGATTTATGCAGCGTTGTATAATAGAAAGGAAGATCACCAGGCATTTATTATCGAGATGGATGGTAAGATTTGTGATAAAGTTTTTTATATTTTGATTGACCTGATGAGCCCCAATTTTTGGTATAATTTGGGCTCATTTGGCCTACTTGTTTTGCTCAAACCATTCACTTTTTACTGCTTATGCATGCATTTCTTAGTTTATTCATGTTGTTTGTAGGAAGAAGGGTAGACACTTTATCTACGTGACTAATGCACTATGATTTCAGGTTTTTGCATAAAAAGGGAGAAAAGACCACGTGAAAAGGAGACAAGGAGACAAGGAGGTGGCACTGCTGGTTTTTAGGAGAGGATGTCCACAGTCTTGGGACCTTCCTCGTGATTCCCACCAAGAACTCCGAGCTCCAATCCATCTCCCCACCGAGCTTAGAAGCAGCCAGCTGTTCTACAGGAACAGCAGTTATAACTGTTCTACAGGAACAACAATTATGACTGTCCTACAGGATCAGCAAGTTAAACTTCAGTTGGACAGCCGAGGTCCTAAAATCAAGGACACTTGTTGGATGATCGTTTTGCATAAGTATGGAGGTCGTAGCCTTTGATAGGTTGTTGAAACTCTCGCATTACTATTGTAATTTTGAGCACAACTCGGTCTTTGTTCCTTTTTGTAAGCCAATTTGGCATGATATCAGATTATGAATAAAGAAGGCAGATTTTGAGCTAGCTCTGAGTTTTCTCAAGGAGCTATAGCTCTCAGGTTAGGGCCCAACATGAGAGAAATAGATCTCCTCAGTGTTGTAATGTGTTTGCATTTCGTTCCAGCACTTTGAGTTTGGTTATTTTGACATGCAAATCGAATTCACAGTTTGGTCATTTAGTCGTTTTTCATGAGCATAGATAGGACTGGTTTATGGTTGAATTGATTTCGGTTGTTTAGTTAGATTAGCAGGTTGATAATACATTGGAGCTCTAGCAAAAAGGTTGAGAAAGTCTCCACTGCCATCTCTATTTGGAGATTGGAGTGCAGCCTATACCAGCCACAAAAATACGCAGTTCTTCACTTTATACATGCTGCAACATAGTCTCGTTTATGATAGATCTTTCCATGCACTTCACTCTTGCACCATACACCTACATCACCACTTCATGCACATTCCTTTACACACTTTATCTTGTTGTTCATTGAGTTCAGGTAGTTTAGGTTAATGAATTTTCATCTTGGTGACAGTCATAAGCATTTGTTTCATTTACACTGCTTTTCATCATTTTCTTACCTCCTTCTTTGTCTTGATCACGCATACAACCACATCCTCGACCTCTGCTCTGCCCTTTTATCTCCTCAACTCCTCCACTCCTCACGTAACTCCATCCTTTAGACATTTCGTTGTTATAACCCTTCATCCATCGCCCACTTCATACACTCGTTCTCTATCCTACTTCTCCACTCCCGAGCCATCACCAGCCTTATTCCTACCTTACACATCTCCCCCTACCATTCCATCACTCCACCATCACTTCAAACACCCACGGTAGGCCATCCTGTAGCAATTTGTAGACATCCTGTAGAAACCCCTGCGTATCCTGTAGAATCCCCTGCAGACATCCTGTAGGAGGACACTCACTCGGTTGCTGAGCTTCTGAACGTGAGGAACCTTTGTGGACTGATGCTAAGGATCTCTGGGAACCTCTCCTAGCCTCCCCAACCTTTCCCAAGCTTTCCTTCCTTCCACATCACATCTGCACAACCAAACCCTAATAAGCACAAAATCACAATCACTCCATCCACTTAAAGGAAAACTACAAAAACATGTCTTTTATGCTGCAAGTAGATTAGGTTCATGCACTTTCACTTATTAGAAGTAATGGCATCATTGGTAGAAGTTTCCTTCACATTCTTTGCATCATAGAGGTTAGACTAGTTAAATTAGGGTTTCCTAGGGTTTCCTTGTTTTGATTTGCTTTCAGTTCATTTTTGCCAAGTAGATTAGTCTTCTTTGAGCTAGCTTTCGTCCATCATTGATAAAGCTTCTTCTGTGAGCCTATAGAAGTTGGCTTGAGCCGTAGCGGACTTGTGCCAGCTGACCAAGTGACAGCTGCGACAAGAGCTAGTACTTGTGCATACAACACCGTCACTTCCAAGTTTGTACGAACTACCGGGTTGATATAATTTAGAGACAGGAAGCCCCAGGAGTTGTAGCATTATTGCTACAATACTGGAGCTCACCATCTTTTTGGTGCCGTTGCCGGGGAAGCGTCAGAGTATTAGTAATTGTTGCTTTTCTTCTACTTTCTTACTCTTACCTTCTGCTAAGTAGTTTATTTCATTTCCATTCTGCAAAAGTAGCATAGCATTTCCTGCTTTCATAGATTAGCATTTCCTGCTTTCCTAGATTAGCATTTCCTGCTTTCATAGATTAGCATTTCCTGCTTTCCTAGATTAGCATTTCCTGCTTTCATAGACTAGCATTTCCTTTTCTGCAATTTCATTTGAGTAAAGTAGATTAGTTCTTTCCTGCTTTCAGTTAATTTTGCATCTTTCATAGTTAGTTGTAGATCAATCTGTCTCAGTTTTGCAGGTACCAAAAGAAAAGCAAAAGCAAGCAAAAAGAAAAAGAAATTCTTTTCCATTTCATGCCTCGTAGGAACCGAGATAAATCAGGCAAATTCCTACCAAACACCCCCACCACATCTCTGAGTCACCCTTCTCTCTTCTTTGGTGACAGTGACCCAGAGGAACCTATAGGTGAACAACCTGAGATATCCAAAGACCCTATAGTAGAAGAAGAGTTAGAGACCAATCCGTCTGAAGCTATGGCTGACAATAGAAGAGAAGATGAGAGAATAGAAGGTGCCTTCCCCATCCGAGAGACCAATGGAGAGATGAAAATGAAAAACATTAGCCCCTCCGCCTTACCTCACTTCCATGGGTTGACCACTGAAGATCCAGATACCTTCCTGTTTGAGTTTGTTGTCCTCTGTAGAACCTATGACTATACTGAAGACGAGCAAAAGTTGAAACTTTTCCCTTCCAATCTCAAGGATGCAGCACTACGCTGGTTCATGGGTTTACCTGGGAATAGTATCACTACTTGGGCTCAGATGCAGCAAGCTTTCAACACCAAGTACCGGGATTACTGTAGGTCCAAGGAGACAAAGGGGGAAATCTTTCGGATGTCCATGGGAAATGATGAGTCCTTAGAGGATTATGAGGAGAGGTTCCAACTAAGCTATAAGCGGGCCAGGTGTACACTTGACCCTGAATCCCTCAAATTGGTCCTACTCCGAGGAGTCCCTGAAGACCTCTTAGATACCCTTCACATGTTAGCTGGGGGGGACATTTACCAACTGCCTTATGAGGACATCAAGACTGTATTTAGAAACCACTCCAGGGCAGCTCGAAAATGAGGTAGAGGGAACCACCTCTCCACCAGTGTCCCTTTCTCCAAACATGAGCTTGCAAACCAATTAGAAGATCTTAAGAGTGAGGTGAGACAAACCATTTCCATGCAGCTTGATACATTCAGGATTCAGCAAAAGAAAGAAGAGGCTGAGAGAGCCTTGGCTGTCTTCTGTCCTAGGTGCACAAGGAGGCACCCTAAGAACGAATGTCCATTACATTCGGTTGAAGTGTGTTTCGTTTGTGAGGAGGACCATCCCACAAATCAGTGTCCAACCTTACCTGGGTTTAAAGCCATGTACCAAGGGAACGAAGCTCCCACAGAGCCTCTCTATTACCTCAACCAAAGGAGGCCGCAAGGATCTAGACCTTATCAGCAGGGGATGCAAGGGGCATCTCAAGCTTATTACAACCCCAACCAATCAACTCCCATGCCTTCCTGGGGTCCCCCTGCTCATCCTTCATGGTCCATGCCTCCTCCATGGTCTTATCCACCTCAGTACCCCACTCAACCTACTTCTCATCCATATCACTCACATACCCAGCCACAGCCTCAGTGGAATGCACCACAGTCGGGGTGGAGGCCCCAGTACAACACTCCTCCTGCCATTTTGCCTCCACCACCAGTGCAACCTCAACCATTACCTCCTGCTCCTCCAAGGCAACCTCAAATGCCTGCTCAACCGAACCCGAACCCCAACAATAGACAGGCCCAGCAGGTATACACTGGGGAAACCTCATGCCCTACATATGCTGTGGAGATCCAGGAGATCAATCTTAGATCTGGAAAGACTCTTCCAGATCGCCAGCCTCCTCCCCCAGAGGATGAGGAAGACCATCAGGAGAGTGAACCAAGGCCTATTCCACCCTTTCCTGAGAGACTAACAGCCACCACACAACCTAACCTAGAAGAAGATGAGCTTTTGGGTGAGCTCAAGCAGTTGTGTGTAAAAATCCCACTTCTCCAAGCCATCAAGGATGTGCCAATATATAACAAGCTGGTTAAGGAGAAGTGTTTCAAACACCCAAGCAGACGGAAGAAAGATGCCTCAACTATCAATGTCATAGGACAACTGTCTGACCTTATGCTAGGACAAGTCATCTGCCCAAAGTACCTAGATCCTGGAAGTCCTGTAGTAGATGTTCACATCAATGGCACCATTATCCCCACACCTTGATTGATCTGGGGGTGGCCATCAATGTGATGACCAGGGATACCATGCTTAAACTCAATCTTCAGGGTTCCTTGAGGAAGACCTCGACAGTACTGCAATTAGCAGATCGCTCCACTGTGACTCCCGAAGGGATTGTGGAGGATGTCATGGTCTCCATTGATTCTTGGGAATACCCTGCAGATTTCCTGGTTCTGCAACCAAAGGCCAAGCTTACTGGATATCCTCTCATTTTGGGAAGGCCTTGGTTAGCTACTGCAGATGCTTACATAAGTTGTCGGGCAGGAAACATGACCATCAAAAATGGTCCCATGTCCAAGCAGCTAGTCCTATACCCTCCTGCCCAACCCTCTTTAGAGCATGATTTACCACTCTGGTTGGAGGAAGGAGAAGAAGACGAGGTGTACTCAGCACCTCTGTGCACTTTAGATACTACTAGAAGAAACCCCCCAACCGAGGATGACTTGATCGAGAACTTGATCCAAAACCCACCTTCCAGTGCACTACCCTTAGAAAAATTGGTGGAGGATGCCCAAGCTAGCACCTTAGTGGATCTTTGTACAACCAACCCTGTCACTCCCAGAGTTAAGAATGTGGAGTTCGGCCCTGAGAGAGCATTGAAGATCATCTCCTCCTTATCTCCTTCTCAGGAAAAGGAGCTGTGTAGTCTGTTGGCCAACCACCTAGATGCTTTTGCTTGGAGCTATAAGGAAATGAAAGGAGTCCATCCTTCGGTCTGTACCCATCATATATACATCAAAGAGGATTGTAAACCGGTTAGGCAACCTCAGAGGAGAATGAATCCAGCCCTTAAGGACGTTGTCACGGAAGAATTGCAGAAACTGTTGGATGTCGGATTCATCTACCCCATCTCAGATAGTGAATGGGTGTCCCCTTTAGTGTTGGTTCCCAAGAAGAATGGGAAGTGGAGAATCTGTGTGGATTACCGTGAGCTGAACAAAGCTACCAAGAAGGACCACTTCCCTCTACCTTTCATAGATCAAGTGTTGGATGGACTGGCAGGAAAGAAGTTCTTCTCTTTCCTGGATGGGTTTAGCAGGTACAATCAAATCCAAATCAGCCCGGAAGACCAAGATAAGACCACCTTCACTTGTCCTTGGGGTACCTTTGCCTACCGAGTCCTTCCCTTTTGGCTATGCAATGCTCCTGCTACCTTTCAGAGAGCTGTCTTAAGCATCTTCTCGGAGCTGGTCCATGATGTAGTGGAAATATACATGGATGACTTTACCCCATATGGGGCCAACTTCCAGGAAGCATTGTCCAACCTGGGGAAAGTCCTAACCAAATGCACCGAGATGAACCTGTCCCTCAGTCCTGAAAAATGTGAATTCCTAATGACTGAAGGGACCATGCTAGGCCATACCATTTCTTCCCAAGGATTGCAGTTGGATCCTAACAAAATTGCTCTCATCAAGAGGGTTCCACCTCCTCAAAAGGTAAGGGATGTCTGGAGTTTCTTGGGATTAGCAGGATACTACCGGAGATTCATTAAATATTTCAGCAAGCTAGCCTCGCCATTGTTTGGTTTGTTGGCAAAAGATGTGGAGTTTAAATGGACTGACGATTGTCAAAGGGCTTTAAATGAGTTGAAGGACAAGTTGGTGTCAGCCCCAATCCTGAGAGGTCCAAATTGGGCCCTACCTTTCCACATCCACACTGATGCCTCGAACAAAGCCATAGGTGCAGCTTTAGGACAAGTTGAGCAGAAACTTCCATATGCCATTTACTTTGTTAGCAAATACTTGTCCAAAGCTGAGCTGAATTACACTGTAATCGAGAAGGAATTCTTGGCTGTGGTCCATGCATTGAACAAGTTCCGACATTATATTACTGGTTACCAGACCTTTGTACATACTGACCATGCTGCTATTAGATATTTGATGAATAAACCAGATGTGAATGCTTGTATCATTAGATGGTTACTTTTATTGCAGCAGTTTGATCTAACCATTGTTGATAAACCAGGTAGAGAAAATGTTGTTGCTGACTTCTTTTCTAGATTGGATTTGTCTGCAGATGAAGATGGGACGGTGGATGACCAGATGCCTGATGAGCATTTTTTTGCTATCTCAGTACTCTCTCCATGGTTTGCTGATATAGCAAACTACCTTGTTTCAGCTCAGTTCCCTCCGCATCTCTCTTCAAAAGAGAAGAGCAGAATCATCAGAAAAAGTGCCTCATTCACTTGGATCGGGGGAAATCTGTTCAAGCTTGGCCCCGATCAGATCTTAAGGCGTTTTGTAAGGGAGGAGGAAGTCTTTGATATCCTCCTCACTTGTCATGATGGGCCTTGTGGAGGGCATTTTGCAGCAAAGAGAACTGCCTTCAAGATCCTGCAGGCAGGCTACTATTGGCCCACACTTCATCAAGATGTCAGAAGATATGTCAGTCAGTGTGACCAATGCCAAAGAATGGGGAAACCGACCCAAAGGGATGGGATGCCTCTCCAACCTCAAGTGACTCTTGAGCCATTTGAGAAGTGGGGCATGGACTTTGTGGGTCCAATCAATCCCTCTTCGAGGCAAAGATCCTACATCATTGTGTGTACTGACTACTTGACAAAGTGGGCAGAGACTAAAGCAATCAAAGCAGCAACTGAAGATAAGGTGGTCGAGTTCTTAAGAGAGAACATCTTCTACAAGTTTGGCTACCCAAGAGAGCTGGTGACCGATCAAGGGAGCCAGTTCACCTCCAACCTGGTTGAAGATCTCCTAGCTCATCAAAAGATCAAGCATAGGACTTCCACTCCCTATCATCCTTAAGAAAATGGGTAGGTGGAAGTCACCAACAGAGAATTAGAAGGGATCTTGACCAAAGTGGTGAGCAGCAGCAGAAAAGATTGGGCAGATCGCCTGGTTGAGGCCACATGGGCCTACAACACCACTTGGAAGACCACCACCGGTTTCACACCATATGAGCTGGTCTATGGGAAGAAAGCTTTGCTGTCCATTGAGTTTGAGTATAACACTTTGAGGATGGCAGCTCAGCTGGACCTAGATCTCAGCCATGCACAACAAGAAAGGCTGCTGCAGCTGAATGGCCTGGATGAGCACCGCATGCAGGCCCTCCTTCACTCAGAAGTGGTTCAACTTCAGAGGAAGGTGTGGCATGACCAACATCTCCATGACAAGAAATTTCAGCCGGGAGATTGGGCTTTGTTGTATGATTCCAGATACAAAGATTTCAAGGGGAAGTTGAGAACCTGATGGCTGGGACCGTATGTAGTGGAGAAGTGCCATGACAATGGATCTGTCCTCATTCAAACCATTGATGAGGAAGCCATTCCCATGCTTGTCAATGGGCATCGATTGAAGATCTACAGGAGACCTCTCTCAAGACAAGAGTTTATCAAAACTATGGAGAAATCTGTATTGGTCATAGAGAAGGGTTCTGCCTCTGCTTCTGGCGCACCCTGAAAGAAGATCTGAAAAAAAAAAAAAGGAGAAAAAATAAAGATCCTTGGGTGAAAACCTCTCTGAGGCGCCCAAGGCAGGTAGTAGGGGTGAAAACCTCATTGAGGCGCTCCTATTGCTTTTTCAAAAAAAAAGAAGAGAAAAGGTTGAAAAAGATCCTTGAGTGAAAACCTCTCTGAGGCGCTCAGGGCAGGTAGCAAGGGTGAAAACCTCTTTGGGGCGCCCCTGTTATCTTTTCAAAAAAAAAAAAAGAAAAAAAAATAAAATAATAAGCACAATATGAAAATTGCATGCAAGTTGCAGATGTTCTATGGAGGAGAAGGAGCCTCTTCAATCACAGCCAAGGGTCCTTATCATGCTGTCAAGGAACCTCATCAGTACCTCCTCCAAGAGCACCCATGTTTTTCAAGGTATGTGCAATTTTATCATGGTTTGAATCTTCTACAGGAAGTTGCTGTCTTTCTACAGGAAGGCACAGTCTTTCTACAGGAAGGTACGGATTTTCTACAGGAAAGTGCAGACTTTCTACAGGAAGGCCGAATTTTCTACAGGAAACTTCCTGTAGAAGTCTGGGACGGCCAAAATTTTGTTTCAAACGGAGATCTAGCGGCTGAGGAATGGGTAGGATGCATGCATGCCACTGTTGGGACTCCTGAACATTGCTGTTACCTTGCTCCACCATCCTCGTCGCCATGCAACCAAGATCCCTGCACCAGCAAACCAGATCAATGAGTTCTCGTGGTAAAGCCATTTGTCAAAGAAAAACAAGCACCGAGAGCTCATACCACATCCATGTCAAGCATCAGAAGCTCCGGGAGCGTGATCAGAAGATTCCATCCATCGTCGTGCAGCATGCACCCAAGGAGGCGAGAATGTTACAAGGCACCCCGCGGGAATCCTGTAACAGTCAAACCTGCATGAGTGGATACCATTCACAGCACCGCCCTCTGCAAGCAAAACACTGGCGCAGGCAACCAGAGCATCCACTCCACCGCCAACATCCTGTAACCACGAGCCTCCGGGACTGTGTAAGCCGCATGCAGCAGGTAGATCCGCTCCCCGTCGTCCAAAAACCGAGAAATCGTGTTCAGCCGCGCGCAGGTAAGTGTCTCAACCTTTCCTTCCACCAAATCGCATGAGTATTACTTTGATTTGTTTGCATGGCGTAGAAATGAATGGTTGAGCGGCCGTATGGCCAGTTGACTGGCCACGTCGGCCAGTTATGGTATAGTCGGATGCTTGGGTGGCAGCCACGACAAAGAAATACGCAGCATGCACGTGAGGATAGTCCCGTCAGCCGAGAAACGCGTTTAACCGAAAAGGGCGGCGGCAGATCTGTGGGAATGAATGCGGCAGCGAGTGAATATGCAGGTGAATGATGGGTGACGTCGCCCAACGGTCCGGCGGGGACAGCTCACCCCCCGCGCCACGAGCTGCGCCGATTCAAAATCTAATCGGCTAGATTACGCGCATGTATTCGTCAACCTCCACTTCAAAACTCGAGTGGCTCTTTTGATTTCCTCTAAACGTTGATACGTCGAGCTTTCGGTTACCAGAACACCGGTGAAGCTCCTCTCGACCGCTGGCCAACTACAGTCCTCCCCGAAGTTTGCACACTGCTCCTACAGGAACAGTTTCTACAGGAACGAAGTCCTACAGGAAGCAGTCTCTACAGGAACGCGGTTCTAAAGGAAGGTGAATTCCTCACGTAAGAAAAGGTGGCAGAAAAAAGGTAACCCTGAAACTCCTTCCGCAATTGGCTTTCAAAGGTGGCAAGATCATTATTCACAGTCTGGTCATAAAAATATCGGATTGCTGTGCCTATACTATCGCTTCTACAGGATAGTAGTATAATTAGACTGTGTTTTGAGAATTGTATGCATGCTCTGCCTGAAATAGGCCGAATCTCCTTTGCATTTGTCACCTTTACTCAAAACCCCCGTGTTCATCATGTCGGGTGGGTTTATCAGGCGGGAACCCACAGACTCCACCAAATTAAGGAGAAATTCCGCAGTGGTAGAGCTCTTCACCAGAGCACAATGGATGCCTTTTTGTGATAAGCTGCAGGGCTACGATGATGAAGTAGCCGAGGAATTCTTGCAGGCATTGAAGCCTAAGTCCCAGACGCTGGCCACAGTAAGCTTCAGAGGTCTCAGCCTCCAACTCACCCCAGAGCATATAAGTCGAATCACAGAGCTGCCCATGGGTCTGCCGTGGGATAAAGAAGAGCGAAAGCAGAGCCAACAAGCAAAGAAAGATTTCTTTCCACCTGAGGAAGAATTCTCGGAGGATAAAAACGGGGTGAGAAGAACGAGTTTATCACCACCTTGGAATGAAGTCAGTTTGCAAATCATGAAATATATTACTTGTGAAGGCCGATTCAGCATCGTGTATGCATACCACTTTCGGTTACTCATTGAGTTGAGGCACCGAATTGACCTTCCTGTAGAGCAAAAACTGAGCATCCCTCATTATCTCCTGCAGTCCCTAATGGAGTGTGCTACAAAGCTAAGAGAGGGCATACCTGATCAGATAGCCCACCATGGGTTAATAAAACTGCTTGTGGAAGATGCATTGCACTCATATAAGGTCCCCCTCTCGTGGGAATCCTTCCGCAATTTGACCAAAGATGGGGATATTAAAATGTTGATTGAAGATAGTGGCTCCTCCAGCAGTGAAGACAAGGAAGCAGTGGCTGAGGAAAAGAAGGACGAAGAAAAGGGTGGCACACCAATCCTGTCAGCAAGGGAAAAGAGGATGAAAGGCAGAATGGACAAAGCTGAGGTAGTCCACGTCAGCCCAAGTACCTCAACAACACCTGCAACCAAAGCAAAAAGAAAAATTCAGGCAGGTAAGCAAGCAAAGACGGAGACACCTGTACCTACAGGAAAACAGAAGCAGGCTTCTACAGGAAGCCCGAAAATCACTAAGGGACAGACTTCTATAGGAAGTCCGGAAACAAAGACACAAGCTTCTACAGGAAACCCAAAGACTCAAGAAAAGGCTCCTACAGGAAGCCCAAAGCTGCTAAAGGAAAAGGCTCCTACAGGGAGCCCAAAACTGGTCAAGAAAGGGTCTTCTACAGGAGGCCCAAAAATCATTGAAAAACAGGCTTCTACAGGAAGCCCAAAACCAAAAACAAAGGCTTCTACGGGAAGCCCGAACATCAGTGAGAAGCAGGCTTCTACAGGAAGCCCAAGAGCAAAGACCAAGGCTTCTACAGGAAGCCCAAAAGTGCAACCACAGGCTTCTACAGGAAGCCCGAAGACAGAGACAAGGGCTTCTACAGGAAGCCCGAGATTGGAAAAAGGGGCTTCTACAAGAGGCCCGAAAGTCATTGAGAAAAAGCCTCCTACAGAGAGTCTGAAGACAGAGGAAGAATCTTCTACAGGAGGCCCGGAAGTGGGCAAAGCAGGGTCTTCTACAGGAAGCCCGAAACTTGAAAAGGAGGGGCCCTCTACAAGGAGCTCTGAGAGAGCAAAACGCAGGAAAGAAAAGGCTGGCATTCTCGAAAAGGAGGCAGCAGCGGCATTGGCTGCCCTCAGCACACCTCCAAAACCGAAAGAGAAAAGGGAGAGGGAGACCACTCTACCATCTGAAGCCAGGAGAAGCAAGAGGATGACAACGGGCAAGCCACAGCCTCCACCCAGCAGCCAAACCACTTCAGGGGACGTCCCTACTTCACCCAGTGCAAGAACCCCCTCTAAAACATCAGCCATCCCCGAAAAGGGGAGCCCAAAAATAACTTCCTGGACAAGAAAGATAGGCCAGTCGCCTTCCAAAGCCCGGCTCAAGGAAATAGGAAAGGGGAAGGAAGCATCACCTTCGTCACCACTAGGGGCAGCAAAGGCAGGGCCGCCAAAAACGGGAAAGGAAGAAGCGACACCCTCGGCAGAAAAGGCAAAACCACCAAAATCAGGGGAGGAAAAGCATGCTCTGGGCTCTACTTCTCGGCCAAAGACGAGGAGCCAGGGGAAAGTTGCTCAAGGATGAGCAAATAGTTTAGCTGGGGGGTGATGATGAGCCCCAATTTTTGGTATAATTTGGGCTCATTTGGCCTACTTGTTTTGCTCAAACCATTAACTTTTTACTGCTTATGCATGCATTTCTTAGTTTATTCGTGTTGTTTGTAGGAAGAAGGGTAGACACTTTATCTACGTGACTAATGCACTATGATTTCAGGTTTTTGCATTAAAAGGGAGAAAAGACCACGTGAAAAGGAGACAAGGAGACAAGGAGGTGGCACAGCTGGTTTTTAGGAGAGGATGTCCACAGTCTTGGGACCTTCCTTGTGATTCCCACCAAGAACTCCGAGCTCCAATCCATCTCCCCACCGAGCTTAGAAGCAGCCAGCTGTTCTACAGGAACAACAGTTATAACTGTTCTACATGAACAACAATTATGACTGTCCTACAGGATCAGCAAGTTAAACTTCAGTTGGATAGTCGAGCTCCTAAAATCAAGGACACTTGTTGGATGATCGTTTTGCATAAGTATGGAGGCCGTAGCCTTTGATAGGTTGTTGAAACTCTCGCATTACTATTGTAATTTTGAGCACAGCTTGGTCTTTGTTCCTTTTTGTAAGCCAATTTCGCATGATATCAGATTATGAATAAAGAAGGCAGATTTTGAGCTAGTTCTGAGTTTTCTCAAGGAGCTATAGCTCTCAGGTTAGGGCCCAACCTGAGAGCAATAGATCTCCTCAGTGTTGTAATGTGTTTGCATTTTGTTCCAGCACTTTGAGTTTGGTTATTTTCAAATGCAAATCGAATTCACAGTTTGGTCATTTAGTCGTTTTTCATGAGCATAGATAGGACTGGTTTATGGTTGAATTGATTTCGGTTGTTTAGTTAGATTAGCAGGTTGATAATACATTGGAGCTCCAGAAAAAAGGTTGAGAAAGTCTCCACTGCCATCTCTATTTGGAGATTGGAGTGCAGCCTATACCAGCCACAAAAATACGCAGTTCTTCACTTTATACATGCTGCAACATAGTCTCGTTTATGATAGATCTTTCCATGCACTTCACTCTTGCACCATACACCTGCATCACCACTTCATGCACATTCCTTTACATGCTTTATCTTGCTGTTCATTGAGTTCAGGTAGTTTAGGTTAATGAATTTTCATCTTGGTGACAGTCATAAGCATTTGTTTCATTTACACTGCTTTTCATCATTTTCTTACCTCCTTCTTCGTCTTGATCATGCATACAACCACATCCTCGACCTCTGCTCTGCCCTGTTATCTCCTCAACTCCTCCACTCCTCACGTAACTCCATCCTTTAGACATTTCGTTGTTATAACCCTTCATCCATCACCCACTTCATACACTCGTTCTCTATCCTACTTCTCCACTCCTGAGCCATCACCAGCCTTATTCCTACCTTACACATCTCCCCCTACCATTCCATCACTCCACCATCACTTCAAACACCCACGGTAGGCCATCCTGTAGCAATTTGTAGACATCCTGTAGAAACCCCTGCGTATCCTGTAGAATCCCCTGCAGACATCCTGTAGGAGGCCACTCACTCGGTTGCTGAGCTTCTGAACGTGAGGAACCTCTGTGGACTGATGCTAAGGATCTCTGAGAACCTCTCCTAGCCTCCCCAACCTTTCCCAAGCTTTCCTTCCTTCCACATCACATCTGCACAACCAAACCCTAATAAGCACAAAATCACAATCACTCCATCCACTTAAAGGAAAACTACAAAAATATGTCTTTTATGCTGCAAGTAGATTAGGTTCATGCACTTTCACTTATTAGAAGTAATGGCATCATTGGTAGAAGTTTCCTTCACATTCTTTGCATCATAGAGGTTAGACTAGTTAAATTAGGGTTTCCTAGGGTTTCCTTGTTTTGATTTGCTTTCAGTTCATTTTTGCCAAGTAGATTAGTCTTCTTTGAGCTAGCTTTCGTCCATCATTGATAAAGCTTCTTCTGTGAGCCTATAGAAGTTGGCTTGAGCCGTAGCGGACTTGTGCCAGCTGACCAAGTGACAGCTGCGACAAGAGCTAGTACTTGTGCATACAGCACCGTCGCTTCCAAGTTTGTACGAACTACCGGGTTGATATAATTAAGGGACAGGAAGCCCCAGGAGTTGTAGCATTATTGCTACAATACTGGAGCTCACCATGACCCTAGATTTAATTATATTTATGTTAATCCTGACCTGGTGGATAATTGTGGTTTGAATAAATAAGTGCATGCAAAGTATTTTTTAGTGCAGTTGGCTATAGGTACCAAGAAAATAGTTCATCACTGGTAAGAGCTTTTGCATTTGAATTGAATGGTGTGTCTACATCGTTGCATCTTAATTTACTTTTGTTGGGATCATATAGTATGCCATGGGGTACGGATTGTTTGTATCTTCACAGGACCAATATAGAATGTAATGAAAAGGCTATTAAGTGCTTAGATGACAATGTATAACCGAGGACCTTGCAGGGTAAGAAGAAGGAAACATTAGTGAGGATGGTGACATCTATGAAGGCGAAACTTGGTCACTGAGAAAGGGTGTATGTTATTTGCAGTGCATATTTATAACGATAAAGGTAAGGATGTGGAAGATGCGTAGGTATTGAGCAAGTAACCGGTTTTACAACAGATTTAGGATGTATTTCCCTCAAATATTTCTGAGTTGTCACCTCACAGGGATGTGGAATTTCCTATTGTATTGGTACCAGGGGAAGCACCAACATCAAAGGGACCATACATGATGAGCACATTAGATTTAGTGGAATTGAAGTTACACTTGAGGGAATTGATTAACAAAGGATAATTAGGATAAGTGTATTGCCTTAGGGTGCACCGGTGTTGTTTGTGAAGAAGAAGGATGGTACTCTCAGGTTGTGCATTGATTAAAAGTAACTCAACAAAGTGACCATCAAGAACAGGTACCTATTTTCGAGGATTGATGATTTTTTTTATCAATTGAAGGGATCAACAGTGTTCTCAAAGATTGACTTGAGATCCGGATATCATCATGTATGTGTTAAAGAAGAGGACATACACAAGACTTATTTTCACACCGTGTATGGGCATTATGAGTTTTTTATAGTTCCTTTCAGTTTGACTAATGCTCCAGATAATTTTATGTGGTTGATGAATAATGTGTTGTGTCCTTATTTGGACAAGTTCGTAATTGTATTCGTTGATGATATATTAATATATTCTAAAAATGAGGAAGAACATGTCGAACACTTAGGAGCAATATTGAGATTATTGAGGGACATCAGTTGTATGCTAAGTTCAATAAATGTAGCTTTTTTCAGACATAGGTACATTACTTGGGGCATGTGGTTTCCAAGGAACGGATGGTAGTGAATTTGGAGAAGATCAGAGATTTCATGGAATGGGTAACTCCTAGAAATGTTGATTAGGTAAGGTCATTTCTAGGGTTAGCAGGTTATTATAGGAGGTTCATCTGGAACTTCTCTCAGATTACCTATCCCATTACATTATTTCAGAGGAAAGGTAAGAAATTTGTATGGATAGAGGAATGTGCAATGAATTTTGAGTAGTTGAAGTAGTTGTTGACAAATGCTCCAGTTTAAAAGATTGCAGATTTAAACAAAGTGTTTGTGTTATGTACAAATGCCTGCAAGAGAGGCTTGGTGGAGTCCTTATTTTGGAAGGAAAAGTAGTATGCTATGAGTCAAGGAAATTTAATGAGCATGAAAAGAATTATCTGACACATGATCTTGAGTTGGCAGTGATCATCCATGCGTAGAATATGTGGAGACACTGTCTTCTTGGGTGGAGGTTGGTAATTATTAGTGATCACAGTGGATTTGAGGTATCTATTTGACCAACCAAACATGAATTCTAAACAATCTAGATGGTTCGCCATGATCAGTGAGTTCGAATTTGAGATTAGGTACATTAAAGGTAAAGAGAGTAGTGTTGTAGATGCTCTTAGAGGAAGGGTACAGGTGACTCAGACAACAATTATGAGCTCCTATGGGATAAATTTATAGGAACGGATCTTGTAGGAAGGATAGTCGGATGACATGTATATGGAGCTTATGCATAGATTACAACAGGGTACAGGTGATCAGGATGTGGACTGCCATCTCATAATATATGGTTTCATCATATTTAGGGATTGGATATATGTGTCAGACAACAATGAGCTTAAGAAGCTTATCTTGAAGTAATTTCATGCTACGTATTATTCATCTCACCTAGGATATCATAATACATTAACGGTGGTGAAGAAGTTATTCTATATGAAAAAATGAAGAAGGAAGTGGCAGATTTTGTGCCTAGATGCTTGGATTATCAATAGGTAAAGGAAAAATGTAAGCATCCAGGTGGATTACTACAACCATTCCTGATTCCAGACTGGAAATGGGAGGTCATTTCCATGGAATTCATTACAGATTTTCGAAGTACATCTAGAGAACATTATTCCATCATGGTTGTGGAGGATAGGTTGAAAAATGTAGCACACTTCATTCCAGTGAAGTCTACATATTCAGCTAATGATGTAGCACATTTCTTCATCAGAGATGTAGTGAGGTTGCATGGTGTTCCAAAGACGATTGTGTCAAACAAAAATGCCAAGTTCACTTATAGGTTATGGAAAGAGATATTTGCAGGTTTGGGTAAAGGGTTAACCTTCAATACAACTTATCATCCACAAACAGCTGGAAAAACAGAGAGGGTCAACAAGATTTTTGAGGACATGTTGATAATGTATGTTATGCATCAGCAACGAAAGTGGGAAGAGTACCTTCCACTGATTGAGTTCACATACAACAATGGGTGTCAGGATTCTCTAAGGATGAGTCAATTTAAGTCACTCTATTGGAAGAGTTCTAATACTCCCATTAATTGGAGTGATCCAGTGAACAGGATATTGATTGGACCAAACATGTTGGAAGAGATGTAATAGGAAATATAGGCTATCAAGTAGAATTTAAAAGCGGCATAGGATACACAAAAGAATTATGCAGATCAAAACAGGGTGTTTAAGGAGTTTTAGGTTGGTGAACAGATGTACTTGCACATCAATTCTAAGAAGAGATCCTTGAGGATTGAATCATGTGACAAGCTAACACCTCATTTTTGTGTATCTTTCGAGATTCTTGAGAGGATTGTACCAGTAGAATACTGAATTGCACTGCCTCCAACAGTGATAGTCCATGATGTGTTCCATGTGTCATTTCTTAAAAAGTATGTTAAAGATGTTGACCATGCGATTGAATGGTCTATATTGCAAGTGGAACCAAAAGACTAATTCCAGAAGGAACCTCACTACATTTTGTAGCAAAAGATGCTTGTTGAGTCAATTTATTGAGTAAATTAACACAAGTATTTTAAATATCAATCCAGGTTTGTAGAACTTAGAAGCATGTCCAAGATATATGGATATCAACTATAATTAGCTTTAGAAGATAAGTTATGGAAATTGAAGGAAATGAAATTATAAACTAATTAGAAGTGCATATTACAAATATAAAATTCAACTAAGTAATTTCTAATTCAATATGTAATAAGTAGGAGAAGTGGCTCCTAACTTAGGAGAACCAGATTGACCTTCTTCTACAATACTACTTTATGAACAGAAATCAAAAACCACTAATGAACAATAGCTTAAGATGCATAAAATAATAATTTAAGAGGCTCCTAACTAAGGAGGTCCTTGTTGTTCTTCATTGCAAATTCATTCATCATTAATGCCATTGTTAGAAAAACGGAAATTCAAAAGATCACTTGAAAGCAAGAAAGATGAATTTTAGTTTTTATTCATTGATCAGATAGAAGGAGGGTTTAACTTAAACATTGATTGTACCTTCATATACAAATTAGAAGTAAACCAAGATTCATCAACAAACATAATAAATCATCATACATCTAATTAAATAAACAAATCTGAAGCAAAACTAGTTTATGAAAATTAAGCTAAATTAACCATGAAGTGTACTTAGCTTGGAGTGGGTTCCCTCCACCCTTGCCTTGCACACTTGAAGATATTATCTGCTACTGCAAACTCAGTCAATCATCTACAACATTGAACAACAAAATGAATATATAATAGGTTCCTCAAATTAACTCAAAATATTCAAAAGTCTTAATGAAATTATACAAATTCTACATACATAGACCTCCAATGTTTTAGCTTAAATAGAAAAATATGAAACAAACTGATCTAAAATGTCTCTAATAACTATGTCTATCCATATCCTTTCTACCCAAGTCGATCTCATCCATCCCATCACTCAAAATCTAGAAAATCCCATGAAATCCTAAAATTGCTCTATTTCCTAGGGATTTCCTGCTTTATTAAAAGTTTTCTGCTCTTCTTGTATCATCATTCTTCAACCCTGATGATGGATCCCACTTGGGATTTGAAACGTTGGTATAAAGATGTTGAAACTGTGGATTCTCCGATCAATAAAAATGACACAAGCCACAGATCTCTAAAATCCAAAATCTTATCCCTATACGGAGGGGATACTTGGAGAGAAATCCTTTTACTCGAAAGATGTAGAGTGAGGATTACAAGAAGAGCAGCAGATCTTCATTTCCTCAAAGAATGCCGGGACAAAGGAAATCAGAAGTCGCCAACCCATCCCCAGGTAATGCAGGTAATGCAGGTATGTTGTCCCCCTCCTTCTCCTATTCTAATTTCATCATTAAGTCTTCTTTAATAATTTAATGAATATATTTTATTATATTAATTAACCATAGATATTAACCATTTATAATTACTAATATTATTCAAATATATAAAATAAAATTAAAATTAAAATTAAAATTTAATTAATTTACTTAATAAATTTATAATTATTATATTATTTAACATATTTATTATTATACTAATTAATTAATTATTAAAATATTTATGTATTATCATTTATTCTAATTATTAATAAATTATTATTTAACATTTGATTAGTCTTATATTATTTTATTAGCTATTATATTAAATAATTTTTTGAATATTAGTTAGCCATAAATATTAATTATTAATTTGTATTAATTTATTAAGTAATTAATATGACTAAATATTATTTAGTTAATCATCATTATTTTTGTCATCTTTAGATTCTAATCTCCTATAATTTAATCTATTTAATAATTATAATTTTATTAATTCCTAATCAATATATTAATTAATCAATTAATAATTATTATTATATTTTAATCATCATTTTATGGGACAATTAATCAATAACAATTGGTCATTATTATGAATTATTATAACTATAAAATTAATTATTAATCATTAATAATAATTATTAATTTGTTTGTTATATTAATTAGTTAATATGACTTAAACATATTAATTAATTAATTATTATATTAGTCAACCCTAAGCCTAATCACCTAAAAAATTTTCTAATATAAATTAAAATTTTTTATAATAATTATATTAATATATTAATTAGTTTATTAATTAATTAATTAACTAATTATTATTATATTTAATTATTAATAATATTTAATAATAATTAATTATTTATTATACAATATTAATTAATTATTTATAATAATTGATTTCTATGAATGTAGTTTCATTCTAATTTAATTTGATTAATTAATATTTTAATTATTAATATCATCTTTGTTTAAGGAATTAGTAACTAATATGAATAACAGAAATTATGATTATGATCATTAGGTTTAATAATTAATTTATTGTAAACATATTAATTATTTATAATGATTTACATGTATAACAACAATATTATTAATATTAATTAAATATTTATTATAAAAATTAATTATTTATAATAATTAATAAGAATAAAATATAAATAAAATATATAAATATATAAAATAAAATAAAAATATATAAAATAAAATTAAAAAATTCCCAAGCCGACTCTATGTTCTCTATTATTATTCCTCCTCATTAGTATTTATTAAAAGTTTTCTGCTCTTCTTGTATCATCATTCTTCAACCCTGATGATGGATCCCACTTGGGATTTGAAACGTTGGTATAAAGATGTTGAAACTGTGGATTCTCCGATCAATAAAAATGACACAAGCCACAGATCTCTAAAATCCAAAATCTTATCCCTATACGGAGGGGATACTTGGAGAGAAATCCTTTTACTCGAAAGATGTAGAGTGAGGATTACAAGAAGAGCAGCAGATCTTCATTTCCTCAAAGAATGCCGGGACAAAGGAAATCAGAAGTCGCCAACCCATCCCCAGGTAATGCAGGTAATGCAGGTATGTTGTCCCCCTCCTTCTCCTATTCTAATTTCATCATTAAGTCTTCTTTAATAATTTAATGAATATATTTTATTAAATTAATTAACCATAGATATTAACCATTTATAATTACTAATATTATTCAAATATATAAAATAAAATTAAAATTAAAATTAAAATTTAATTAATTTACTTAATAAATTTATAATTATTATATTATTTAACATATTTATTATTATACTAATTAATTAATTATTAAAATATTTATGTATTATCATTTATTCTAATTATTAATAAATTATTATTTAACATTTGATTAGTCTTATATTATTTTATTAGCTATTATATTAAATAATTTTTTGAATATTAGTTAGCCATAAATATTAATTATTAATTTGTATTAATTTATTAAGTAATTAATATGACTAAATATTATTTAGTTAATCATCATTATTTTTGTCATCTTTAGATTCTAATCTCCTATAATTTAATCTATTTAATAATTATAATTTTATTAATTCCTAATCAATATATTAATTAATCAATTAATAATTATTATTATATTTTAATCATCATTTTATGGGACAATTAATCAATAACAATTGGTCATTATTATGAATTATTATAACTATAAAATTAATTATTAATCATTAATAATAATTATTAATTTGTTTGTTATATTAATTAGTTAATATGACTTAAACATATTAATTAATTAATTATTATATTAGTCAACCCTAAGCCTAATCACCTAAAAAATTTTCTAATATAAATTAAAATTTTTTATAATAATTATATTAATATATTAATTAGTTTATTAATTAATTAATTAATTAATTATTATTATATTTAATTATTAATAATATTTAATAATAATTAATTATTTATTATACAATATTAATTAATTATTTATAATAATTGATTTCTATGAATGTAGTTTCATTCTAATTTAATTTGATTAATTAATATTTTAATTATTAATATCATCTTTGTTTAAGGAATTAGTAACTAATATGAATAACAGAAATTATGATTATGATCATTAGGTTTAATAATTAATTTATTGTAAACATATTAATTATTTATAATGATTTACATGTATAACAACAATATTATTAATATTAATTAAATATTTATTATAAAAATTAATTATTTATAATAATTAATAAGAATAAAATATAAATAAAATATATAAATATATAAATATATAAAATAAAATAAAAATATATAAAATAAAATTAAAAAATTCCCAAGCCGACTCTATGTTCTCTATTATTATTCCTCCTCATTAGTATTTATTAAAAGTTTTCTGCTCTTCTTGTATCATCATTCTTCAACCCTGATGATGGATCCCACTTGGGATTTGAAACGTTGGTATAAAGATGTTGAAACTGTGGATTCTCCGATCAATAAAAAAGATTTCCTTAATGTCTGGTTTTGTTTGACCAGCTTTGATCGAGCCTTTTTAAGCTTGGTTTGACTGAAACAATAGGATTTCGTTCAATCCTAGTTCCCAAGATTTTTAGAAATTTGCTCAGATCATGCCTAGGTGTCCTGCAAGTATGACATCAATGAAGCCATTACGAGAATTTCTGATCCTGTCCAAAAATGCACTTAAAATTCAATTTTTATAAAAACATCTAAAAATTGCAAAACTAAATGATATACCTGAATATGCATAAATATGTCAAAATTGGGTATATATGATGGTAAATGGATGGATGATATGGAAATTAAGTGTGTTTACTTAAGAAAAATTAGATAAAAAACGAGGGCCAACATCTCCCCCTTGTTGATGCACAAGAATATCCTCATGCTTTCTTCCTTCTCTTGGACCTTCTGAGCTCTGATGTAAACCATGTACCTTATCCATATGCTTCCTGTTGTGCTACCTGTAGTAGACATTCAATCCCCTTGTACTGATCTTCCTTATAGATTGTAGCCTTGACTTTTTATTTCTGATACTTGTTCTTCCACAAGTTTTTGTCTTTGAGCCACCTGAAAGCCTGTCTGCGAAGAAGATCATTCTTTGTTTTCAATTTTCCAACTTCCTCATTTATCTTTTCATTTTCCTTGACCAGCTTTGCATTGTTTTTCTTATATGTTTTGTTCTCTTTCTTCAAATGCCTTTCTAGAATTATGCTTATATCCAATTGATCTGTTAGTTTTTTTATATTGCTAAGTTGTATCTCTTTTTCTAATTCTTGTGTGTCTTTTGCAAATGAAGTGGCCTCAACATTGTCAAAGTATGAATCTTTCTCCAATGCTTCATTTTCCAAGCTTTCAATGATTTCATCTACTTGTTTCTTTGTAGAAGGTGTCTCAACAATCTATACCTCAGGGTATTTACTGCTTGTCTCTGCTGGGATTTTTCTACTATGCCTTGTACAAGTGGATATGAAGGATTCTTCTCTCTCAACCATGATAGTGTTTTTTTTTTTGTTTTTGGACCTTGTTCTAGGATAGAGAGGTGAGTTCATTATGCTTCTTGTTTCCTAAACTGGTTTATACTGCTCTTCTATGACCCGTTCTTCAAGATGATTTTGAACTAAAATTTCTTTCCAAACTAGACCCTTGGCTTTCACTTGATATTATACAAGAATTTTAATGCATCCTTGGTGATAGATTTGGGCTTCCTTGGGTTTAGTCTCATTTTTCACGGTCTTTATCATTTTAATCAGATTCTTATAGAAGAAATATGGGAAATTAATTTTCACTTCTCCTTTGATATGTTGGAGCAATCTGACATTATAAAGATGCACCACAGTATGGCCTCTGTCACATGTGAAAAACTTCTGAATGATTAAAACCAATTCTCCCCAAGGCTCATTGAACCATTCCCTAGGTATGCCCTTGGTTCTATCAAATGTTCCCTTCCTATTCTTCTCTAAAAAAAAGTCCATGTCTTTTCTTTAAAGTGTACGCTCTTATGATAGTGTACCTGTGACAGTGGTAGATCTAATGCCTGAGAAATGAATTCTGCATTTAATCGAATAGCTAAGTTTCCCACCATGGTTTGGTCTTGTGCATGATTGTTTATAAATTTCCTATTTATGCTTTCATTTTGCCCATTAAACTTCTCGAGAAAAACTATAAGTCCAGCCTATAAAGTCTCTCTATTGTTTCTTTTTCCCAATGCTCAATCTAGAATTCTTTTGGTTCTATTCTGGTAGCCATGTGTTCTGAAAACCAATTTATATAATGCTCTACTGTCATCATTCTCATTTTGAAAATAAAAATTATGCATACATATAGATCTTTCTCGATTCATTCATGCATTATAGTAAGAGTGCTTACCTCCTCTTTGATGGTCTTTAAAAACAATGAAATAAACCTTGTTCAACCTCTGTTTTGCTGCAAAAAATGATTCACTGTTCTTCAAAACATTGTTCTCTATATATGAAAATCATAAAAAAAAAACATTCTAATCATGTTTTTCTTGCTTCTTGATTCAGAAATCAATCTCTGTTTTTTTCCCAACTCATCAAAAATCCCTGCTCTGTTTCAACAATCGTCACTGCGCATGTGAATGAAATGAATTTTTCATACAAACCATTCATGAATTATGTCCACTATATATAAAGAATAGGAAAAGAATTCTGTTTTCAAAACCAAAATTGAAAACTCTGTTTTGGTGTAGAATACTGTGTTGAATTTAAAGAAAAAAATCGTGCCACAGTTACCTCCTGCCCTTCGAATTCATATATAACCTCTACATTGACAAATTCATTGCACATCAAACTGGAGTGATTTGAAAATCACTCTTTTTAAAATCAATTAACAAATGGCTCACTGTTTCTTTCGAAATTTATTCATTATGCAACACTCTATTTTCTTAAACAAAATTTAACAATTTCGTAAGCTGAATGTGGAAGATTTGATTTTGTTTACCTGCTTCAGATTAATGCTGAGATTTTCTCTAAGTTTTAGCCTTGTTTCCCTACGTTTTCACAAAATCATTGCCATTAAAGTATCCTTCAATTAACTCTGAATCCTTATGTGTTTAATAGATAGCGGAGTTAAGCTATTTGGTGGCAATCACTCAGGTTTGTAAACTAGAGTTTTAACTTGGTTTTGACATGACACAATGAAACACTTAATGATTTTTGTTCCTTGAAATCCGTTAACAACCTATGAAAATCCAGAGTCGATTGCTTACCTTCCTTTGCGGGATTCTTTAGTTTGGTGGAGCACTCAGTCAACCTTAACGTTGAGAAAATCATGCTCTCCTATTGTCCTGAACCAATGCCTTCTCCCTCATAGCTTCCTATATATCCTGCGTTGCTTCCTTAGTTCAGGGTTCTTTCTTATGCTTCCCTTTCTCCTTCTTCATTTTTTTCCTCTTATTCCTTCTTCCAAAAGAGTGTTTTATGTGGGCACATGAATGCACAACATTCAACGCCTCAACCTATTTAGAATTCGGCTATGATGGTGGGAAAAATCGTTTGGTTATAGAGCAGTAGTTTATAGTAAGTAAATAGCATAGTTCACAATGTTTGTATGTTTGTTTTAAGATTTTGACCGTTTCTACCTCCAACTCATAGTCTGACTGCGGTCCTCTGGCTGCCTGTGTCCTTTTGACAACGTCCTTTTCATCCTTTCCTCCACAGTGTTCAGGCTTGTCTTATCGCCGTAAATCATTTTTTCTATTATATTCATTTATTCATATGCCCATACCTCCATTCCTTTTCATGCCCACCGAAACACATCATGGCTTCATTGCATACCTTCGTGCCCATCGAAATGCATTATTAGTTACCTTGATACGCATTCGAAATGTATCATGTCTTGATTACATACCTTCATGCCCAATCAAAATGCATCATGATACCACCACATAACTTTGTCCCTTTGCATTTCGTTGCGTTATTTCAACCTTGCATTTCATTGCACCATTTCGATTTGGCATTTCGTTGCATCATTTTAACTTTACATTTTGTTGCATCATTTTTTTTCATTATGTGCTTGGTTATGTTCCCATCAAATTTCATCATTTCAACTTTTAAAGTTGTATCATTTTACATTGTGCACTTTTCATTAATTTAATTTTAAAATGACCCTTGAATGGTCATGTTTAAAATTAATTTTTTATGATACTAACCTTTGTTATGTTTTTGTAGGTCAATCAAGGGCTTGAGTATTAAGCCTTCTATTTTTTATCCATTTTCTTTACGAAAAGGACTAGGATTAATGTGATAGGTTGTTTTTTTTATGATATGGAATGATGGTATAGGGAATGTAAGATTAATGTGATGGCATTTTAGGAATGTAAGAATGTAGGAATGTAGGAATTTGTGATATGAAATGTAGGAAAGGGTAATGAATATGTGATGATAGTAGTGGTGATTATAATGAAGGTAGGAATACAATGCATATCAAGTACTAAATTAGTCTAAAAAACTTCTAGAAATTTTTTAAAAATTGAAATTTTAAGAGCAATTTTTGTTTTACTTATTGTACTTGTACTCCCATAGAATATTTGATGTTAATGATGTCTTCTGGTCAAATGATAGTTGACAATGTCTTTGATGGCTCTTCCAGGATATATTGAAATATAGAGACTTATTTCTGCTTCATGTTTTCACATCTGACATTGATTTAAGATTTTTGAATGTAGATGTTCTTCAGGTCCCTTTTGCAGTTTGTAATTGATGATCTAGGTCCCTTATGACATGTATTTTTGTATGTTGCATCTATCATATAATACATGTTTCTTATGCATAATGACATCTCATGTCCCTTCTACACAATATTTTCAATGATGTGTCAGGTCCTTTCTGACATGTAATTCAAGTTCCTTCTGCAATTCAACTACTTAAACTGAGTTCCTTTTGCATAGTTTTATTACAACATCCCCTTTTCTTATGTTAAGACTTGTCCTCAAGTCTTGTATTTCTTGGAGGAATATTTCTAAAAAATCAAATAGAAGTAAGTGTAAAACAAGATAGAGAATTCATACAGGCCAAACTAGTTGGTTTTCCTATATGAATTCTAGTTTTCTTTGTGCCAGTTTCTTGGAGTTTCACAAGCAAACTTATTATTTTTTATTTTGTTTTTTATTTCTTTTATTTATTTTTTATTTTTTATTCTTCTAGAATTATGGAAGGCATATTGCTACGTTGTTCCATTATTTCTAGGTCAGTGTTTATTGAAATTGTTTTCATAAAATCCTCTTTATTTATAGGCTTATTGTAGACTTTAAGCCTATGTCCATTAACTACAATGAAATAGATGCTTCATCAATTGTTTTTATTTTGATAGCTCCATTATCAAAGATCTCTTCTATCTCATATGGCCCCAGCGAATGAATTGTAAACTTTGCCTTGAAATCTTTAAACTTGGAGTCAAACAATAATTCCCAGTCTCCTTTATTAAATGTTTTATTCTTGATGAATCGATCATGCCATTTTATTCTTTGCTACTGCACAAGAGATGTGTGATCTACTTCTTGCTATCTTATTTTATCCAGATGATTTAATTCCATGACTCGTTGTTGTTGTGCTCCAGATAATTCCATTCCCAACTTTGCTGCTAGTTTGAATAGGTGTCTTTGAAATTCTATGGGTAACAATACTTCTTTTCCATACACCAACTGATATGGACTGAACCCAGTTGTGTTCTTCCATGTTATCCTATATGCCCATAGTGCATCTCTCAATTTCTCTAACCAATCCTTTTTGTTCATTTACAAAGGTTTTGTCATGATATTCTCGAGGACTTTTTTTGTTAACTCCACTTGTCAGTTTGCTTGAGGATGGTACAAAGTTGATTTTCTATGTTTGATCTTGTACTTCTCTGTAAGATCACGAACACGTTTGGAGGTAAATTGTGTGCCTTGGTCAGTTACAATCTATCTCGGTACTCCAAATCTAACAAATATTTCCTCAAAGAGGAATGTGACCACTATGTCTTTTGTTGCTTCTGTTACTGCCTTTTCCTCAACCCACTTAGTAACATAATCAGTACATACTAAGATGTACTTGTTTATGTTTTAAGGTGGGTTTATTGGTCCCACAAAGTCTAGAGCCCATTCGTTAAATGGCTCTATGAGTATTTGTGGCTTTAGTGGCATTTCATCTGATATTATTGGCCTTCCTATTATTTGACAAATGTCTCACCTTTTGACATAAGCTTCGAAATCCTTGAAGATTGTTGGCCAGTAGTAGCCAAATTTCAACACCTTGTAGGTTGTCCTCTTGTTTGTAAAATGACCACCACATGGATGGTCATGACATGCTTTCAAAATATCTAATATTTCATATTACCTAATACATTTTCTTATTATTATATCAGAACTAGTATAAAAGAGATCACCATTGACCCAACTATATCTATCATTTTCTTTAATTATTTTATTTTCTATTTATTTGTGAAGTGGGATGGTAAATTTCCAGAAGATAAATAGTTTTCTATATATGCAAACCATGGTGTTTTGACAGTTATTGCAAATAGATATTCATCTGAGAAATTATCTAAAACAGGATTCAGATCACCAGGTGTATGAAGCCTTGAAAGAAAGTCAGCTACTTGATTATCTTTATCTGGTTGATCTTGAATTGTAATGTTAAATTCCTGCATTAACAGTAGCCATATCGTAATTCTACCATTTGTGATTGCTTTATTCAATAAGTATCTGATGGATGAATGGTCTGTGTGAATGAATACTTGATAGCCTGCTATGTAATGCCTGAATTTATTAGTTACTGCATGTACTACAATTAACATCTCTTTTTCTGTAATTGTGTAGTTCAATTCTGCTGGTGTTAAGTTTTTACTTATGAAATATATAGCATAATTAAACTAGTTCTCTTTCTATCCAAGTGATGCACCTATAGCTGTATCAGATGCATTAGTGGAGATATGAAATGGAAAATACCAATTTGGTCCTCAAAGAATGGGAGAAACTAACAATTTTTCTTTCAATAATTGAAATTGATTTTGACAATGATTTGTCTATTGGAATTGAACATCTTTTACAAGTAACTTGAATAGAGGCAGAGCTATTTTACTAAAATTTTCAATAAATACCCTATAGTAGCCTGCATAACCCAAGAAAATTCTTACTTCTTTTTGAGTTGTAGGTGGCATTAAATTCAAATTACTTGTATTTTTGTTGGGTCCACCATAATTCCTGATGAAGAAATATGGTGTCCCAACACTATCCCTTCTGTTAACATCATGTAGCATTTTTTATTACTTAGGGATAGATTTGTCTCTATGCATCTTTTTAAAACTTTCTCAAGATTTTTCAAACAATCATCAAAGGCGTTTCCATATTCAATGAAATAATCCATATATACTTCTACACATTCATGGATTAAATCTACAGATATTGCAAGGACTGCTCTTTGGAAAGTAGTGGGTTCAGTACATAACCCAAAAGGCAAAACATTGTATGCATATGTTCCCCATAGGAAAGGAAATGTTGTTTTGTCCTGGTCTTCCAATGCTATCCTAATCTGATTATACCCACTAAATCCATCTAGAAAATAAAATAACTTCTTCCCAGCTAATGAATCTAGTACCTAATCAATAAATGGTAGCGGGAAATGATATTTTAATGTGGCTTTGTTCTATTCCCTGTAATCTACACATATTATCCACTTCCAATTTTTCTTTAGCACTACCACTAATGGAGAAACCCATTGATTGTCAGAAATAGGATAGATGAATCCAACTTGTAACAGTTTCTGTAATTCTTCTTTCATTATTTCCTTCATCAATGGTTCATCCTCCTTTGAGGTTGCCTTACTAGTTTGATATGATCATCAGTGTAGATGTGGTGGATACATTTTTTTGGATGAATCCCCTAAATGTCTGTGTAATCTAAAGAAAAATCGTTTCAGTATTTTTGTAACAATGCTATTACCTCTTGTTCCTGTGACGATCGTAAGTTATTACCAATATTCAAATTCTTTCCATGCTAAATTTCAATGCTTTTACTTTTTGAATTGGTAATTGAGTTAATAGGAAAAATATTTGTGAATGAATCTTGCAATGAGCAAATTATGCAATTTTCCTGAAACTAATGATTCAAAAGATTACTTGCAGCTTCATACTGAGTTACCCTAAGTTGCTCTGAAATATCTGGTTCTGAGATGAAAAGGTCTAATAGATCCTCATTTTCTTCTTCTTCTCTAAGCTCAAAGACTCGGTTAATACTAAGAAATGATTTAGTTTTCTGTTGTTCTTGTCCTTCAAGCCATGATAATAAAGAAGGTGCTTGTGCTGGAAAATAAAGTGTGACGTGTTTCCCTTCATCCCCATGTGCAATAATCATACTTCTCGATCTGCATCCAATGAAGGCATCTACAATGGCTAACCACGGTCTGCCTAAAATTAGAGGATGTCCTCCTAAATTTGTATTTGGCTGCAAAATGAAGAAGTCTACAAGATATTCCCATGAATCCAGAGAGACAATGGTATCTTCTAATATTCCTTCTGGTACAACCTTAGATCTATCTGCTAGATCTAAAATGGTAGTAGTAGATATAATGTTGTTTAAGTTTAGATGTTTCATACTTTTTGTAGTCATAACATTTATAGCTGCTCCCAAATCCATTAAAGTGTTTGGATTGAAAAATTATTAATTGAAATAGAAACCATAGGAATACTAGGGTCAATATATTTTTGAACTGTTGTTTTTGTAGACATGAGGCTAGCTAGTTTTCCAATGACTTGGATTATAGTAGGATCCTTTTTCTTTTTACTAGTTTTATTGATGAAAAACTCCTTTATTGTTTTTGCATAAATTGGAATATATTTTATTGCCTGTAACAAAGGAATTTTAACATAATAATTTTTCAATTCATCCAAAATATCAAATTCAGGAAGAGACATTTGAATTTTTTTCTCTACTAACCTTTGGATAGGGTGGTGTTTGAGTTATTATAGTTTTTCCTTTCTGACTTTGATTTTATGAATGAGATGTTTCAGGTTGTTATCCTTGTTCAATTGGTTCTTCTATGATTGGAGGAGAATTTTTGTGTAATACCTTCCCAGACCTTAAATGGACATCATTTATGGGAAGAATGGAGTATATTGGAAAGTATGTTGCTTCTTCCACATTGTATGCATGTTTATCCATTTTGTTACTCGGATTTGATACTGGCTAAGCTAGTGGTTGAGTTGGTGTAGGTAGGTGTGAAGGCAACTGAAGTTGTTGTGGTTGAGTTAGTAATGGTGCAAGATTTTGTTGTGGAAATGGCATGGGTTACGGATACTGTTGAAATTGTTGGTATGGAAATGGCTGTAGATATTATTGTTGTTTGTATTGTTGTGGATACATTTGTTGAGGTGGCTGGTTTCCATAACTATATCCTCTCCAACCTTGTTCAGGTTGGTTTTGATATTGTTGCGGAGGCCAAGCCTGCCATGACATTGGGGTATTCCATGAACTTTGACGAGGATACTGATAGTTTTGTTGAGGGAATTACTGAGGAATCCTTGGTTGCCAAGGACTTCTTGGTGACATATAGTAAAGAACATTTGCCCCTTGTACTTCTTCCATTGGATTCATTTGCAATTATTTCAACTTTAGACAGCTTTTTATTGAATAGTTATCAATGCAAAGGACACATACATGAATGCTATCCAAAGGACATTCTCTTAATGGGTGTTTCTTCCTATACTTGGGGATAAAAGATTGCTAAGATTTGATCTTGTTCTTATTTCTTTTTGTTAGCTTTCAAAACATTAGTTTTGAAGTTTTCCAGCAAGCTCCCTATTTCTTCTCTTGTTACTCCTCCTGCTACTGACTTTGAAGCTTTTCAACTAATATCTCTCTTTCTAGTTTTTGATATTCCTTTAGAATATTCTTGACATAGTTTTGCAATTTCATTAAATGGAAAGTTTGAAATATCACCCTTGCCCATTACATTAAGAATGTCAAGATATTCATCTCTTATACCTTTAAGAAATATTGTACGCATGGTATCAGGGTTTAGAGAGTGTTTTTTAGATTTTTGAAGATTGTAGAGAAATCGTTCCAAATACTCTTCTTAAATTTCATCTTCTTGTTGTGTCATTCTAAAAACATCCTCTTTTGAGTCTCTAGGTCTGCGATAGGCTTGATAATTTTAAGAAATATTTTCTTCATGTCATCCTAACAAGTAATTGTATGTTCTCTTAAACCCATAAACCATTTTAATGTTGCTGCTTTCAAAGTAGCAGGAAAGAGACGAAGCTTGTGTGTATCATCTGTGTATCCATAAGTTCTACACAAGATATCAGATTCGAATATAAATGAGTTAGGATCTTCTGTTGACATTCCATAAAAGTTAGGCAACACAGAAGGTGGAATGTTTTTCATTTTCACTTATTCTCCTAATATTGTTGCTATATCTAACACTGGAAAGCCAAAATTAGCTTTCTGACCATCATTATTTTCTTGTTCGTTATCATGTAGTCTTTTGTTATCATACTCTATTTTTCTCTCTTCTTCTGTTTTTCTTTCAGCTTCTCTTCTTCCCTCTTCATCTCTTTGTCTTCTCCACTCTTTTTTTTGTTTTTCATATTGAAATCTTTATTCTGGAGTAAGGATGGTGGATCCTTGCCCTTCTTCTGTCATAGTTTCAACTATTTCTATAGCAATTTGAGATTCAACTTCTTGTTTATTTTCGAAAATAGGCTGATCTATTGGCTCAAATATGGGCTGATCTAATTGTTTAACAATTTTCCTTGTTTCCTTTTGTTTTTCAACAATTGGTGTTCCTTTTGGTGTTTGTTTTCTTTTTACTTCCAAGGCTAACAAGGTTTTTCGTTCAATTAAAGTCAATATTTATGCACTTCTTTGTTTCTCTTCTAATTCCTCTAGAGTTGGTTTACCAGAAACTAGTGTAGTTAGTTCTGATCGTCCTACCCCTATGGATGGTTGTATTTTTGGGGGGTTTTTCTTAAGGAATCTACCTTTCTAATCTCCATCTCTAGGCATAAAGAAACATAACTAAAAGAAAAACTATTTTTTTGTTTTGTTTTTGTTGTGTTTTTATTTTTTATATTTTGTTTTTATCCTCTAATTAACTATGTTGATGAATGCTTCCCTAACAAAAATGCCAAAATGTTGAGTCAATTTATTGAGTAAATTAACACAAGTATTTTAAATATCAATCCAGGTTTGTAGAACTTAGAAGCATGTTCAAAATATATGGATATCAACTATAATCAAATTTAGAAGATACGTTATGGAAACTGAAGGAAATGCAATTATAAACTAATTAGAAGTGCATATTACAAATATAAAATTCAACTAAGTAATTTCTAATTCAATATGTAATAAGCAGGAGAAGTGGCTCCTAACTTAGGAGAACCATATTGACCTTCTTCTAAAATACTACTTTATGAACATAAATAAAAAACCACTAATGAACAATAGCTTAAGATGCATAAAATAATAATTAAATAGGCTCTTGACTAAGGAGGTCCTTGTTATTTATTACAAATTCATTCATCATTAATACCATTGTTAGAAAACTGGAAATTTAGAAGATCACTTGAAAGCAAGAAAGATGAATTTTAGTTTCTATTCATTGATCAGATAGAAAGAGGGTTTAACTTAAACACTAAGTTTTCCCTTTATATACAGATTAGAAGTAAACCAAGATTCATCAGAAAACATAATAAATAATCATACATCTAATTAAATAAACAAATCTGAAGCAAAACTAGTTCATGAAAATTAAGATAAATTAACCATGAAGTGTACTTAGCTTAGAGTGGGGGCCCTCCACCCATGCCTTGCACACTTGAAGAGATTTTTAGCTACTGCAAACTCAGTCAATCATCCATAGCATTGAATAAAAAAATGGAGATAGAACATGTTCCTCAAATTAACTCAAAATAATCAGAAGTTTCAATATGAAATTATACAAATTCTACATACATAAGCCTTCAATGTTTTGGCTTAAATAGAAAAATAAGAAACAAAATGATCTAAAATGTCTCTAACAGCTATGTATATCCATATCCTATCTATCCAAGTCAAGATCATCTATCCCATCCCTCAAAATCTGGAAAATCCCATGTAATCCTAAAATTGCCCTATTTCCTAGGGATTCCCTGAATGACTGCTCCTATTTGACTAGCTTTGACCCGGCCTACTTAAGATTGGTTTGATCAAACCAATAGGAGTTCATTCAATATTAGTTCCCAAACTTTCTAGAAATGTGCTCAGCGCGTTCCAAATAGTCCTGCAAGTATGACATTAATGAAGTCGTTACGAGAATTTCTGATCATGTCCAAAAATGCACTTAAAATCCAATTTTTATAAAAACATCTAAAAATTGTAAAAGTAAATTTATATACCTAAATATGTCAAAATGGGGTATATGATGGTAAATGGATGGATAATATGGAAATGAATTGTGTTTACTTAAGCAAAATTAGATAAAAATGAGGGCCAACAATGCTCATGCTTTGGAATCGAGAAATCGAGCAATTTAAAGTGAAATGGAAGCACTTTGGGCCCGATGAAACTACAGGGATATGGTTGATTAGATGCGGGCTATGATCCTTCTAGATTCATTGGTTGAGTGGATTTCTTTTGGTATCTGTTTTCGTTTGTTGTTTTGGTATATGATATATGTATATGGATGTAAATAACTCCATACATTGTGTTATAAATCTCTAATAAGAAGTATGGTTTTCATGTTGTAATGGTTGTCATGTTGGATATGTTGGTTTTCTTTCAGTAGGTTTTTCACTTTAAATATTGCATCGAGCTAAGTTATAAATATCCATGGGAGGTAGGTTTTGATTTTTTATGGCCTTATTGGTTTTAGGTGTCATTGAACATCAAGGATGGTGTTCCCCAAGGGGGAGATTTTTTTAACAACCCTGGTCAAAAATCAGTGTAATAAAGTTAATAAAGGAAAAATAATAACCAAGGTCATAGGACATATATTCCAACATTAGTGTTGGGGAAATCATATTGATGGGGATCACGTTTGTTTAGTTAATGGCTATGAAATTGGGAAAGGATTTGGAAAGACATGAGGAACTTATTGGAATTTTATTTATGAAAAATAATGGAAAATAGAAGAAAAGGAAGGTGAAAGGTCATAGGTTGCATGTGAGGAGGAAATTGAAGGAAAATAATGGAAAATGAAAAAAAAAGAGGTTGCATTAATAAAAAGGTTTTTGAGGATCAATACAAAGCTTTTGTCAGTTCAACCTTTTTTCAATTTTAGCTCGGAGCTCCCATTCTATTCTCTCTCTCATACTCTTGGACACATAGAGTTTTCTTGCAACAATGTTGGAGGAGTGTGGCATACTTGGAATTTATAGAAAGAAAGAAAAGAAATAGAAGAAAAGCAGAAGAGGAAAGCAGGATCAGTAGCTACAACAGGTTTTTCTTGTAGGTACTGAGTTGCATGTATGATTTATTTACTATTTTTGGCATGCATGGCATATTCATGTGGTTGTTAGGTTAAGATTTGTCATTAGCATGGAGGATTTCCTGGATTCTGAGTGGTTTTTCCTCACCTTTACATTTCCTAGATAGCCACAGTGTTGTGGGTTTTTTGTTTTTTTTTTTTTTTTTTTATGTTTTTTGTTTTTTTTTTTTTTTTTTTTGTTTGTTTGTTTGTTTGTTTTTTTTTTTTTTTTTTTTTGTTTTTTTTTTTTTGTTGTTGTTGTTGTTTTGTTTTTTTTTCCTGGTTGGTGCTCATGTTCCTTAAGGTTGTGGGTTAAGTTATTAGTACCTGGAGCCTTCGTTGGACAAATGCTTTAGAAGCCCCAAAACATCTTGGGTTGAGTTACTAGTCCTTGAAGTTTTGGTTGGAAAAATGCTCTCGATCCCTTCGTAGGTTCAGTTACTAGACCTAGAAGCCCTGGTTGGACAAACGCTCTGGAGCCAGGCAACAATTGTGGGTTGAGTTACTAGTCTTGGAATCCTTGGTTGGAACAAACGCTCAGGAGTCATGGGAAACTTGGTAGAATCGACCGATCTGGTGATGATTAGTGATGTCCGACCATGAGGTAGAATCACTGGTTGAGGGTTGAGGTTTTTTTTCCTCTAAAAGCCCTGGTTTTGTTTTCTTGGTTTAGTCCGTGAGATATCACATTCATGCTTGCAATATGGCATGGGGGTGATTGGTTGAAAGAGATATTTGGTTCATCCCAATCTATGTTTGGGTGGTATGTGGAAGTCCATGACTTGGTTAGATTTGCATATGTTAATAAAAGATTCCTTCCCTTTTGTATTTCATCAATAAATGTTCTTGTCATTATGTGGATTTAATGGTTGTTTCATCATTGACACATCTTTGGTTATTTTCTAGTAATAAGCATGTTTGATGACAATATTGATGTATGGCTCTCATCATGTTTTGGTTAGTATATGAAATTTTAATGGATAGATGTCCTCATAGATAGAAATGCAGCTAATTGAAGGATATATCAGCCCCCCTTGACGATTTTTAAATAAGTATGATATCCCTATGTTTAGATATGTTGTTATAGCTTGTAGATTACATGTTCATGATCCATTTGACACAATTCCTTTCAAGGATGGTAGGGGTATGGTCAATTCCTTGTACAAGTTTTTGCATTAGTGTCTTTGTTTCAATGTTATTTATCATTTATAGAAATCTCATGAAGTTCTGGGTAGAGGATTAAGTCCTAACCTTGAAAAATTGCCTCAAAATTTGGGGTCGCTGGCACAAAATTGCTGAAAGAAGGCCACAGTCGCATGGATGCCTTGCTATGGGGGTGACTGGAAGGTCTAAGTCACATTGATGCCTTATCATGGGAGAGACTGGGGGTTGAGATCAACAAAACATCAACTTGTCTCAGGGGTTAGGAACCTGGAAGGGTTGGTTATCTCTTGAAGGTTCTATAGCTCTTGAGGAAGGTCAAATTGATCTTTTCATGTCAGTTTCATTTCCTTAATTGTACATGGTGAGTTGAATCATATCATAGTAACTCTTCATCACATGTTTACCCTAGTGGATGGGTTAGCTTGGGTAAATGTGGGAGGAGCATGTTACAACTTATATGGAAATTTTTTAATTAATCAATTTAATTAAAATGGAAAAGCGGGCATAACTATTTTGGATATAAGTCTCAAACTTTGATTTTTATATATTACTAAAAATATTCTAGAATATTCTATGGAGGTTAAATCCCTACCATTCACCTAATAATTATTGTGCCAAGAGGCGCTCTCCATCCCAATATGGAAGAGACATTGTCATGTCCTATCCTGTCCTAATATGTTATGTAAACATTTTCACTCGGCCAAATTACACAAAAATGAAAATAAAAATAAAAATGAAATAAAATAAATAAAATAAGATAATGGTAATTCTAGTTTTAAATATTAATTATAACATTTTGACTTGGTCAAATTACATTAAAAAATAAGAAATAAAATAAATAAATAATTTAATTATAATTGATAATTAAAGCATCCTAGATCCATCTTAGCTCTAGATCTACCAAGCGTCGATATGAATCAAATCTCTTGAGGTGCAAAGCCATTTTATTGTCTTGAAGGTGCTCTCCAAACCAATATGGAAGATATGTATATCATATTATGTTATGTAAACATTTTGACTAGGTCAAATTACATAAAAAAAAAATAGAAATAAAATAAAAATAATAATAGAACAAAACAAATAAAATTAAAATTAAAATTATGAAGATCAAATCTCTTGAGGTGCAAACATCTTTTACAATTGAAAGAGATTTTATCCCTCTAGATTCTTGATAGATCCAAAGTTTAGATGGATCTAGGCTAGTTAAATTAAAATTATAGCAGTTTATTCCAAAATAAACAATCCTATTAGCATAACAAGAAAAGAACAGTGAAGCAACAATATGTAACAAGTGTAGCAAGGAAAATGAGTTCATACTGGACTCAAGTTAGAAAATATGTTGGGGACGTATATTTTATGAGGGACTGTGGTTCAAAGAAGAAAATATCATCCCTTACGTTGTGCAAAATGATGGGGAGTAAAGCTAAGTGGTTGGAATTGCAGTAAGAGTTGAATCACTAGTTTTTTACTCGGTATTGGGCTATTAGTGCGGAAAATAGACACCTATATGCATTGTTTTTCCTTGGGGACTCATAACCACATCTCAAGGTGCCATGCGTCAAAGAGAACTAGTGCAACAATGTCTCTAATTGGTTTGAATGTTCAATGTTTACAATCAATTTTGTGAATGTCTATAAAGATAAATATTTTCTCATTGTTTTACGACTATTATAATGTTTTGTTTGAATTCTATATTTAATTCATAATCTATGTATTTGGATGTTTCTATGAATGTTTAATTTATTTTCATTAATGCTTTTAAAAAATATGTTGGTTGCATGTGCATCTCTATGGTGTGTTGCACACCTAACTATGATCTAGATACATTAAAAAAATCATTTAGTAGCATGTATTTGTTAATTAAATGATGTGAATATCTCTTATGCGTTGGGAAGTAATGGTAGATGGATAGGATGGTTGTATTAATGGATACCCTAATAGATGTCCAATGCATATTAATTAGAAGGTGTTTATCATATCTACAATTCGTTGATAAATGTAAAATAAATATGTAGTACCCATCAAATTTGGGAAAGAATTATGAAACCACTTAAATCTTCTCATGGTTAAAGTGTCTAATGTTCAATCTTATGTTAGAGTTGTTTTATGGTTTCGGTGGTGGTCAATTTGATAGCAATTTCTTTGGGGTATAGCGTAATAGTAATTCTAGTGCTTTGAATCAAATGCATATTAATAGTAAATATTTATCTTAAAATCCATGGTTATGATATGTGATCAATGGATCACCTTCACTAAACATAATTCCTATAATTAATATCATTGAGTTATGATAGATGTCGCTTAAGAAGGTGGAGGAGTTATAATGAAGGTTTAATAATTTAGCGATAAGAATTATAGCATTTTTTATAAAAGAAATGTGAAAACCAAATATATTAATATCAATGTGTATAAATTAGTATAGATCCATCTTAAGCACGGATCTACCAAGCATTGAGAGGGATCAAATCTCTTTGTAACACCCTTCTCCCACATCCACCCAAGTAACCATATCAACTGGGTAAACATGAGAGCAGAGGCTACTATTGTTATCAAATGAGCTCACAAAAAGATAGAAAAGATAGATCAACGACTTCAAAATCAGCCTCTTTGAGGGGGAAACCTCCTTTACATTACACAAATGAACATTTCTTGGATGATACAAATGAAAAGACCTCCTTTCTATATATAGGAGTCTAAGGGGTCATAATATAATCATAGTCGACATAATAATAATAATCTAAGGGCACAACAATAACAATAGCGGGCTTCTATGGGGCACAATAATAACAATATGGGCACTACATGGGCACACCAATATAATAAGGGGGTTGAACTAATAACAATAAGGGGTTACACTAGTATTATAGGGACCTAACATGCCCCTCTCCTTCAAAAAGTGTTGTCCTCAATGCTTGAGTAGTTCTGGATGCTTCTGTATAAAATTATCATCCTTCCATGTGGAACCTTCAGCAGGTAAGTTATTCCACTTGATGAGATACTCTCAAATTGATCTATTTTGTAGTTGTCGGGTTCTTATTTCCGTGACTGATTCAGGTTCCAATATGATTTTTCCTTCCTCTCCAAGTTCCAAAAATATTGTTTGGACTGGGAGCTTCTCACCTATAACCTTCCTTAAGCATGAAACATGGAAAATTGGGTGCACTCGGGCAGATGCAGGAAGCTCCAATTTGTATGCCATAGTGCCAATCTTTTGTAAAGCCTTGTACAGACCATAATACTTTGGTGATAATTTATCATCTTTCTTAGCTTGATTGAGGGACATTTATTTGTATGATTGTAGTCATAGAAATATCCAGTCACCTACATCATAACTTCTTTCACTGCAATGTTGATCTACAAGTTGTTTGATTCTATTTTGTGCCAAAGTGAGGTTATCCTTTAAGAGTTTGAGAACTTGTTGTTGATGCTCGATGTGATCCTCCACTGCTTGAACCTTAGAATTTTATTTTAAAGATGATGTGATGGATGGTGGATGATATCCATAAAGTGCCATAAATGGGGTCATTTTTGCTGCAGTATGGAAGGAAGTGTTATACCACCATTTAGCCAAAGGAAACCACTTGACCCATTGTGTCTGTTTATCGGATACAAAACAACGAAGATATCCTTTCAAACATTTGTTCACTATCACAGTTTTCACATCATATTCAGGATGATAAGATGAGCTATGAGTTAATTGAGTACCTAGATATTCCACTTCTTGTACTCGAAAGAAACAATTGGAGATTTTTGCATATAATTGTTTCTACTCCAATAGTTTGATCACCTTGTCAAGATGTTGAACATGATCCTTCCAAGACTTGATGTAGATTAGTATATTATAAAAAAGTACTAACACAAATTTTTTAAGTAAGGGTTTGAAAATAGAATTCATCAAACCTTGAAATGTAGAATTTGCATTGGCAAGGCCAAAAGGCATGACCAAAAATTCATAATGACCCTCATGAGTTCTGAATGTTTTTTTTGGAATGTATTCAATATTCATTCTGATTTGATGATATCTTGAACGAAGATCCAACTTGGTGAAGTAGATTGCTCCATGTCATTCATCCAATAATTCATCAATGACAGGAATCGAAAATTCATTTTTAATAGTAATCTTGTTGAGCTCCATATAATCCGGACACATTCGTCGTGATTTATCCTTCTTGTGTACCAATACCACTGGAGCAGAGTAAGAACTTTAACTAGGTTGAACTATACCAACCTCTATCATTTCTACAACCATACGTTCAATTTCACTCTTTTGGGCATATGGATATCTGTAAGGCCTGATGTTTGGGGGAACACTTCCTGGAATCAAATTAATAGCATGACCATGATAAAAAATAGGTGGGAGTCCTTTGGGGGTATCAAATACCTTGGAATGATTGTCCATAACGTTTTGTAGATCTGGAGAAATAAATTATTTTGATGTGGGTACCTGTAGTGAACATATTTGTGAAATTTCACCCTGTTCTTATTTATTTAGAAACATTTTCATCATGTTAGAGCTGATTATATTTACTAGTTTCCTTGTGATACCCCTTAATTAAAACTCCTTTCCTTCCAAATTTTTTTTCAAGAAAAGTTCTTGAAAATTAAAAGATATAGTACCCAAAGATTGTAGCCATTGAATTCCTAGTACAACATCCACACCGCCCATTGGAATGGAAAGAATTGGACTATTCAAGAAATATTCTCCCATGGATAGCTTGATATTATGGCACTTTTCAGAGAAATTTATGGTTCCTCCATTTGCAACCATTATTTGATACTCTGGTGCTGGATATAGGAAGCAATTCAATTCCTTGGCTATCTTAAAATCAATAAAATATGATTACTACCCAAATCAATCAATGTTGTTACCTTTTTATTATTGATATGCCATCTTGAGAGTTCGAGGAGTGGTAATTCCTATCAATGCATTACAAGATATGGTCAGATTCATTTCTTCTTTGTCTAGGATTGGTTCCTGGTGTATATCCTCTTCTTTTGATGTTTCTTGTTCCTTTTCTTGCTTGATCCGAATTGGATCCTGAAAAATAATCAAAGTACCATGACTATATCATATCGGGACAAACTTTGAATTCAAGAGCACAGAGCGATTAGTAAAACCTCTAATCGCGCATCGCTGGGCAAAACCCCTCGAAATGGAAAGGCCCTGAAGCACTCGGTCACATGGAAGCCAGGAAAACCGTGGGGAAAAGTGCAAAATTCTAAAGGTGGGACCAGCGCTCCAAAAACCGATGGTATATATCGGGGGCACCCTTGGGCAGTAAGCATATTTGGCTGGAACCTAGTGATTCCATTTAGTCCCTGCTGCGTGGCAGGTGGAGGAGAGAGAAAACTGCCACTCATCGCACGCTAATGGTCGAGCAAGTCAACTGCGCGAAATGAGCGAATGACATTGGATCGGGAGGCTCAAGATCTAATGGCTGAAAACGTGCTCGATGAAAGATCCAGATTTGATAGGGGGAATAAGCCACGATCTATAAGGATTTGAGGTCTGATTTGACCGCTGAGGTGGCGGTTGAGTCATTTCCAAACATAACCGAAGAACTGAACCGATGGGGAAGAGTTGGTGCAGTTCGTTGGGAGACAAGTGGCCACTCCCTGTGAGTCGATGACCATGATGCAGAGACAGGGAATTCCAAGCAAATGGTAGTAGGCGACTCAATAGAGGAAGGAGAGGAATCGAACAGTCATGAGATCGTTTGGCTTTAAGGCCATGAACAGAGACACAAAAATAGGACGCCGAGAGGAAGAACTAGAGAAAAGAAGATGAAGACAGAGAAGCTGGGAGACAATGAAGCAAAAAGAAGAAAGAGAGAGAGTCGAGCTGACCTGCAGCATAAGTCAACATCGAGCAATCTCTGAGAGGATCTATCAGGACTAAGCACCACATTGGGCTCATTCCATTAAAGACCAGAGAGGTCAAGAGCTGGTAAAGAAAAGAGTCTGTGTGCTCTAGTGGCTTGGGGAATCCAAGAACCACCCTGCCAAGCAAATTCTGTTTTAGGAGTCTCATATTGAGCTCCTCATTGTGATTCTTTTCTTTAAGACACAATAAAAGAAGGCCACCACTAAAAGCTGGACCGGAGACATACCCTTAGAGGATAGGGTGAACTCCTTATTAATTTGTTGTGTTCTTGTATTTTCTTACTGTGTTTCTCTGCTGTTTTCCATTTTCCAGTGTTTGTGTATTTTGCAATCTGATCGATCCATTGCCTAAAATAACATAGACACACACTAGCACATGAGTCTATAATACCTTCATTCAATAATTAATTAACTGAGGTCACTCAAGGGTGACTTTTAGATCAAGTGGTATCAGAGCTTTAAGCTGTAAGGTTAGACACGCTTGTATTGGTTTAGCTGTTGAATGCTCACTAGATCAAAGTTCAAATTAGGAGAAGGAGATTTGGTCGAAACTAATCCTGAAATTGGGAGAGTCTATCCTCAGAAGACAATGTTAGAGGAAGTTCCTATGGGTCCAGACCCTAAATTCATAGAAAGTTTCCTAGTCATAAAGTCCATGGTAGAGGAAATGTATAGGGAATTTAGAAAACACAAGGATGAAGATTCATCAGGCTCTAAACAAGACAAAGGAGAAGATGAATCACATTTCCATGACTACTCGAAAGGAAAAGGGAAAGAGGAAAGATTTGATCAAACTAGATGTTAAATTTTATTTGCCTATATATGATGGAGAGCTAAATGCAGAAAAGTTGGACAATTGGATTAGACAAATTGATGTTTATTGCAGAGTATAGAACATCGACTCAAACAAGAGCAAGATTCAGCTGGCAAGCCTACGCCTTGGAGGCACTTCCTTTGTTTGGTGGGAAGGCAGAACCCAAGCTGATATGAAAAGACATGGTAAGGTTATCTTTGTCTAGAGTGAATTTGTTTCCGCAATCAAAAAGCAGTTCTATCCATTGGCCTATATGCAACAAGCCATGATGAGTTGGCAAACTCTTCGGCAGTTGAAAGGGAAAAGTGTGCAAGGGTACACTCAAGAGTTTAGAAAGAGAGCATTGATTCTAGGAATCTCATTAGACTCACCAAAGACTCTTTTGAAGTACATTGGTGGTTGACACAGCCACATGAGGCATACCATCCTCATGTTTAATCCCACTAGTATAGATGAGGTATCTGTGTAAGCTACTCATCTATAAGCTAGAGGAAATAATGGAAATCAAAAAGTTGGGGGACCATCCCAACCCACTCCAAGCAAGAGCAAGGAGAAAATAAAGCAGAAGTGGAAAGCAAGGAAGGCTAACACTGCATAGAAAAAGAAAGGCTTCATGCACTCACTATAAAAAGGATGGGCATGATGATGAGCATTGTTGGATTCTGCATCCAGAGCTGAGACCTAAGAAGTTCGAGGGAAAGAAGAGGAAGACTGTTGTAGCTATTCAGAAAGATTTGGGGTTAGACTTGGGAGATGAAACAACCATTGCATCCACAGGTATAAAAGGTAAGAATTTTGAAGCATCTACAAGTAATTCTGCACAATCTATTACTGATGAAGAAAATGAGAGAAAAAGACATGAGCTTTTCTATATTCGAGTTATTTCCAAACATCAAAAGATTGATACTTTGTTTGATAGTGGCTCACAAGTAAATTTAATTTCTGAAGCAATTGTAAATAAATTGGGATTAGCAACTACACCTCACAAGAAACCATACCCATTAGGATGGTTGAATGACAAAGCACAACTACAAGTGACTAGACAGTGCAAACTCAAGTTTTCTTTTGGGTCAACATTTGTAGATGAGGTTGAGTTAGACATAATTCCTTTGGATATATGTGGAATTGTTTTAGGAAGTCCTCACTTGTATGATAGGAAAGCTTTTTTCTATAGAGCTGAGAGCAAGTATCTACTTGTTAAAGATGGAATCAAATACTTTGTAAGAGCTCATAAGCTCAAGAATAATTATACTCTCATAAACTCAAGGCAGATGAAAAGAATGATAAATTCATGCAAACAATTCTTATTGATGGTTGTAAAGGAAAAGAAACCTGATAAAACAGATGTATTTGAGGGCTGTAATGCTAAACAACATGCTGATATAGAAAGGGTTGTTTTAGAGTATGATATCTTATTTCAAGAACCTAAAGGTTTTCCACCCAAAAAGGAAATAGTACATGATATTATTTTGTAGCAAGATGCTCCTTTTCCTAACATTGGAATGTATAGGTTGTCTGCTTTAGAGAATGTTGAAATCAAGAAGCAGGTGCAGGAGTTTCTCAAGAAGGGGTTCATCAGGCCTAGCACATCACCATGTGGGTAACCAATCATTTTGGTGAGAAAGAAAGATGGCTCATGGAGAATGTGCATTGACTACCAAGCACTGAATAAGATAATAATAAAAAATCGTTATCCCCTTCCTTGCATATATGATCTTTTAGATCAATTGAAAGAAGCTGTTTATTTCACCAAGCTAGAGTTGCACAGTGGATACCATCAGGTCAGAGTTGCATAACAAGATGTATGGAAGACTACTTTAAAAAAACAGCAGGGATTGTATGAGTGGCTGGTTATGCCTTTTGGCTTGACTAATGCTCCTGCTACTTTCATGAGATTAATGAATGGTGTACTCAAACCTTTTCTTGATGATTTTGTTATTGTGTATCTGGATGAAAATCTGATTTTTAGTAAAACGTGGGAAGAACACTTAAAGCATGTTAAGCAGACACTAGATGTTTTGAAAAGAGAAAATATTCATGTTAAACTCTCAAAATGTGAATTTGACAAAACATCTCTGAATTATTTGGTTCATATAGTAGGGGGTGGTGAATTGGAGATAGATCCCTCTAAAGTGGCAGTCACTGTAAACTGGCCTAAACCCGACTCTGCTACAGAAGTGAGAAGCTTCTTGGGGGTAGCAAAATATTGGAGGAAGTTCATTTCTAACTTTTCCTCAATTGTAGCTCCCTTACATGCTTTAACAGGATTGAACAAGGTGTTTCAGTGGGGAGGCAAACATCAGAAAGCCTTCGACACCTTGAAAGAAAATATTAGTATAGCACTTGTACTAGCACTGCTTGATCTTCAAAGACCATTTGAGATCCAAACAGATGCCAATGATTATGCCATGGGAGCAATGTTGACACAGCACGGTAAATCCATATGTTATCATTCTGAGACTTTTAATAGTGCAATAGTTAACTATCCTACATATGATAAAGAATTGTATGCATTGGTTCAGAGTGTGAAAAAGTGGAAACATTAATTAATGGGAAAAGAGACAGTAATTCATACTGATCATCAACCACTTCAATATCTACACTCCCAAACTAAGTTGCAGTAATCGAGACACTATATATGGATGGGTTTTCTACAACAATTTCATTTATTCATCAGGTATAAAAAGGGCATACATAATAAAGTTGTAGGCATGTTATCTCGACCCATTGTAAATGCATCTACTATACTTAAGCATAATTTTGTGCTACCTGAAATCTACATTGAACAATATGCTCAAGATATAGACTTTAATGATGTATATGCAACTTTGAGTCAAGGAAAATGGGTAGAAGAATTGGATTACCATGTAAAGGACCGACTCTTGTACCATTGTGGGAAACTCTGCATTCCACAAACTGAGAAAGTAAAGATAATTAGAGAAGCACACACTTCTCTGATATGAGGTCACTTTGGAGTAAGTAAAACAGTTGCACAGCTACAAATATTTTGTTATTGGCAAAAAAATGAATGAGACAGTTTCTAGATATATAAGAGGGTGTACTATGTGTGCTAAAAGCAAGCCCAACAATAGAAATCTAGGCTTTTACAATCCATTACCAGTACCTTCTCACCCTTGGGAAAGTGTTTCCATGGATTTCATTGGGTGACTACCTAAATCTAGGAAAGGTCATGATTATCAGTATGTTTTTGTGGATATGTCAGGCGGAAAGAGTTATTTGTGCGGACACAACCAACCTCCCTAGGAGCCTAAGACTCTCTAGTGACAAACAAGACAAACAAGAGCAATCCTTCTCTAAACATGCATTTACTATACGAGAAATCAAGTGTTTAGATCCTACCTGTAATCCAACGCTGTTGTAGCAATCCAGCTCCACTGATCCGGATGAGCTCCTCCTTCACTTTGAAACCTGCATACACTAACAACCAAACGATTAAATAGCACTTGATAATCTCATAGAATAAAACATATTTAACACATAGACCAAGGAGTACATGAAATAACTCATAAATAACAAGTTATTGAGAAGAATGGACTCATTTGCATTAATAGGTAACAAAAGGAACAAATACAACCTGAGCCTTGGTGTTGTGCAAGTCCCTCCCAGGGTCCATTAAGAGTTCTCCTTTACTTTGACAAAGCTCACCCACTTCCAAATAGAACAAGAAAAGATGGCAATCTCTCCTCACAAGCTTCTAAATGGGAGTCCTAATTCCTGCAGCATTTACCCTTAGAAATGTATAGCTTTCAACCTCTTCTCCTTCTGGCCCAATGCCTGTATTTATAGTGCTCAAGAGGAAGTTAATCAGGTCCACCATCAATGGGATAATCCCCTCTTTGGATGGGATAGCTCCCCTATTGATGGGATAAGTTCCTCTTTGGTAGGAGTGCATGAACCATCTGGAGGCGCTCAATACACGTCGAACAACCTTCTAGAATGCTCTAGAAATGACCACAAGTCACTTTTTAAAGATGAAACTTGCACATTTTAACCTTTTCAGGGGGACGCACCTGCACCTTTACATACAGAGCGTCCAAAGACGCAGATTTTGTGAACATTGGGTGCGTCCCCGCAGGTAAGGTTGAGAGAACCTGCGTCCCCAGAGATAAATACATTTAGAAAGACTTTCTCTCTTTTTTGGAGTTTGACATGGAGAGCAAAGGCATAAGACTTGCCTAAGAGGGTAGCATGACTGTTGATAGAGCCATCCTAACTGTGAATAGTCATGGTGACATTTTTTAGTGTAACAGATTGCCCCCTAAAGTGCGAAGCCTGAAATAGATTAGGGTTTTGTATTATCTAGGAAGGGTGAAGCGCTTTATCATTTCAAGGATTATCTCGTGGAGAGCCTGGTCAGAACCTGCAATTTTCAACACAAAATACATGTATAAGATTATATCATCACTGAGGTAGGCATTCCCATACTCAGATTAAAACTTTAACTAACAGACTAACTACTCTGATACAGGAATGATCTTGCAGTACATCATAATCATAGACTTTTGTAGACACAGTATGGGCGCAGCCATCTGTTTATGATTAGTCTACTTATATAATGAATACAAAACTCCTCGCAGCCTGGATGGTGGAAACTAGATCCAGGGTCTTCATGTCTACTTCTCGAATTGGTACGATTCTAGCCATGCGAATAAATGAGTTGATGTCGAACATGGTAGAAACCACTTGATTACCAGTCGATGATGTAAACTGTTAACAAGTGTGAGAGAGACCACCAGTAATGTCAATGATTCTCAAAGTACCCAGTACAATCCATGAGATGTGAATGAATGAGTTGATGTCGAACATTTCACGGAATCCTTCGATCGAAAGTCAATGATGTAAACTGACGTCAAAGGCGAGAAACCTGCCATTGATGCATGCAGACTTCAAGGTACTGACGATTTCTAAGTCATCTCTCTAGATAATGTGCTGATGTCGATAGAAAGCGACCCGTTGCAGGCAAGCCCGCAACACGAAATCATTGTTCAAGTTGAAGAAATGTTGCTGTAAAGACTGACTCAGGGATGGTCAAATGGATGACAAGTATTTTGCAGATGAGAGTTTTGCTTGCAGACCTCTTGAACACATAATGACACGACAGATGGCTTGGTGCTGAATAACTCAAAGTTAATCCCCGGAACCCGGCTGAAGACTTTCAAAGTGGTTTGATTAACTGTGAGGTAAAGAATTTCCCAACCCAGGTGAATGCAAAGTGTCGTGTTCAAGAGTGGTAATAAAGTTTCTTCTGAGAAAAAAGGTAACAAATAGGCTCATTCTTCTCTCTTTTCCCCCACCATTTCTGGCAAGTACCTCTTTATTTTTAACAAGCTTGAGGAGGATAACATATGCTTGATTATAAGCTCATCCTTCGGATGAGTCCAACCTAGTTTTGATTCGAACCCTAGGAAGGAGTGGTTCGTTCCTGTTTGTAATTGAACAGGTCCTTTACTGTGAAATGTTTAACGAGCCCAGTATAGGAGAAACTCGGCGTTTTTCAAATTTAGAGAGTCTGAAAAACTTAAGAAGACTCCAAATTGAACTTTTTCGTAGATTTGTGTCCCTCAAGCCCGAAAAAGTATAAAATAATACCTGGGGGAACCGCTTGATCTTGCGACCAAGGAGTACTTTCATAGTTAGTGCCACTGACCTGAAAAGTAAAAAGTTATCAAGGACACGTCGTTTTATTTCCGTATCGAGTTTGAAACGACAAAAACCCAACAATCTTTTCCTGATTCTATGATCAGAAAAGAGCTATAAGGGGACCGTCTTTTAATTCCGTTTTAACTAGTGTAAAAGAAACGCTCGGCAATCTTTTCATTTTTTAAGAGTCAGAAAAGGGCTTAAAAGATGACTCTGATATTTTGGTTCGTGAAAAATGACAATTTTCCCTCTAAGTCCCTTTGTCCTGCACAAAAACAACACATTACTCATACCTGTTTAAGATAGGCAAAAACACATCGAAAAACATCCTTCCATGGTGAAAAAGGAACAAATTCATCCAAAAAACCTATAAAAAGACTTTTTACAATATCATTTTTACCATTTTACTGTTGAGGTTGAAAAAAGAGCTTTTGGCAAGAAACTTCCCATGGTTGCTGCGGAAAATCCGACCGTCAGAATCGAACGCCGTCTCTTCCAGGTATTTTACAACATCCTACTCTTCAATTTCATCCGATTAAAATTGTATTTTAGGTTTTAGTTTTGTTTTTTGGGGGGGTTTAGGTTTCAAAATGCGCTCCTCGGTGGACACAGGTGCCCTTTGGGTGACCTGCGTCCCCCGACTTTTTCCTATACAGGAAAATGGTCGGGGGACGCAGCCCACCTTCAGGCCAGCTGCGTCCGGACGCCCTGTGTTCTAAACGCGGGGTGCGTCCTCCGTGAAAGGCAGATTTTGAAACCCCAATCTCCACAAATAACCATTCAAATTTCCCCAAATTAGTTCTAATCATTGTTTCTTGGTGTGTAGGGCACTCACCATGTTGGATTGGAGAGAAAGAGAGCACGAGGACGTTGATTTAGCTGCAATTGAACATCAAACTTCCATTGATGCCCTAAAAGAATGCGGGCTATATAAATACTGGGCCATACCTGGCATGAGGGCTCAGGTGAGATTCTTAGAATGGCTGGTTGAGAGATGGAACGTTCAAGAGCAATGCTTTTACATAGGAGGGCACCAGCTCGAGATAGAGCCCTCTGATGTATACTTTCTCACTGGCTTGCCAAATAGAGGCGAGCAACTCAATCTAGCCGGGACTAGGCCGGGTGGCCAATCCCTTGTTAGTCTCCGGGAAGATTGGTGCACACCCGGTGCACACCATTCGAAAGGCGTGGAAATCAAACACATCTCTCTGCGTGAACTCAAAGTTATAGCGTTCACGGTTACCAGAATTTGCGGCGCAGCTGCTTTACACATTGCTTCCAGGTCCCAAATGCGGATGGCAATTGACTGTTACCAAGGCACCATTTTCAACTGGTGTGATGCTGTGTCGGCTAATGTGAAGAGCCAACTGACTAAGGCAAAGAATGGACGACTGAAAAATTTTGGATATGGGCCTTTAGTCATGAGCTTTGCCTTAGAGAGAGTTCCGATGCTGATCCCTCAGCAACTCACTGTTGATATCTTGGGTCCTCGGGAGCCAAAGCTGGTACGATGGGTTGCGGTGATGGCCCGGCATCCTGACGAGGGCGCGACGGTTGTTCGATTCTCTGATAGTTATTTTCACTGGTTAGAGGACCAGGTTTTTTCGATCCAGGACTTTCCGTATGCCGGAGTAGATTTTCGAGGTGATCCGGACACGGTTCTTCCACAGGGAGAACAATGGGACGACAGAGGTACTTTATTTTTCACAAGTTTTTAAATTATGTATTTTTTGTTTTTTTTTTTTTATATATATCGTCTCAAAACTGACAGTAAAATTTTCAAAATGCAGATGTTGGTCCACAGCGCCCAGCCAACCTCCGGCCTTTTGAGAGGAGACATCCAGTTGCACCAGTACAGGCCCCACAGGACGCGGCTGCAGAGGTACTAGCTGAGTTGGAGCATGATCTAGAGCATCTGACGGTGGATATGCCTGAGACTACTATGGATGATATTCCTATCAGGCTTCAGCGCTATGTAGTCATAGTCCCTGGACCGTTTAGGAGATTTTTGCGTAAGGTAGCCCGTGCAGTGGTGTCGTATAGGGAGCACCACTAGTGATTGGCTAGTCACTTTGTAGACACATGTGACATTTTTGACTTTTTGTACTTTATCATTTTTGCCGATCATAAGGTGTTTTTCAACCTATGATCGAAGACGATGTATATTTTTTGACACACTCCTATCTATATATATATCACTATTACCGGCTTATCTTGTTTAACATATGTGATGTAATGCTTTTAAATTTACTTGCATGATTTATCGTAAATGTCTGTCCAATACTCGAGAAGCAATTGCATCTGCTAATGTATTTAAAGACCTTGGAATATGCTGATATTCAATGTAATCAAATTCACGTTCCAAGAGACGCACTCTCAAAAACAACCTTAATAACACAGGATTTCTAATGGCATAAACTCTATTAAGCTGTAATACAACAAGTTCAGAATCTAACCTCACTATCAAACATCGAATTCCAAATGAAATAGATTCGGATAATAATTCAACCACTGCACTGTATTCTGCAATGTTGTTTGTTGTTTGACCGAGGCTTACCCCATGCATAGAAACTAACTCGTCAGAGGGTGAATAGATAACCCAAGCTGCAGAAGAGATATTCCGTGTACTACGACAAGCACCATCAGCAAATCCAATGTATCTTTGGAGAGGCGTCGACATCTGCAATATCAAGAGTAAAACCAAGATAAGCCAGAATAACGACGAAAAACACACTCGCTAAGCTAAGCACACTGACTAACTAACAAACATACTAGCTAGAAAGATTACCTAACCTAACTAAAACTTCTCCATACCCACCATTTAAGCATAATACCTCTTTAGGTAAATTCCATTTCTGGGTTTACCCAAAGAGTCCCCATCAAAATCTACCAGCTCATAAGCCCCTTTTGCTAGCTTTCGCTTTACAATATAGGGTCCATGCCACATAGGAACGAATTTTCCAGCACCTAGCTTATCGTTAGCTTGATCATATAATAGCACTAGGTCTCCCTCCAAAAAACTTCGAGGGGTCACATTTCTATCATACTGAGCTTTCATTCGGTTCGCGTGAGTCTCGATTGCCAATGCAGCGTCACGTCGAGTCTCATCTAATTTAGCTAAGTACAATAAACGTTTCTCCTCTTCGGAAGTAGCTGGGAGTAATTCGACAGCCATTTGAAGTGATGGGATTTCGCATTCAATGGGTAACACAGCTTCCAAGCCATAAACTAGATGGAAAGGAGTGAACCCTGTTGAAGTTTTCACTGAGGTTCGGTATGCCCATAGCGCTGAAAATAACATGTTGTGCCAATTCGACCGATGAATACCAATGGTTCGTCGGATCATGATAACCAGAACTTTGTTGATAGACTCAACCAAACCGTTGGCTTGCGGATAATAAGGAGTAGAGCTATCGTGGCGCAAACCAAGCTGGCTTGTAAGCTCAGTCATCATGATGTTTCGAAAATGGCTCCCATGGTCAGTAATGATTGCTTGTGGGATGCCAAACCTAGTTATAATATGATTGAATACGAAAACTGCAGCTGTTTTGCCGCTTGCGTCAAATGTAGGCATCGCCTCGGCCCATTTAGTGAAATAATCAACCGCGAGGATGATATACGCATGCCCCCCGGCCGAGTGAGGGTTACAAGTAATAAAGTCGATACCCCATTTGGCGAATGGACCAACGACAATTATAGGGTGGAGAGGAGCAGGTGGTGCACGCATCTTTCGATCAAACACTTGGCAGTTGTGGCACTTTCGGACTGCAATGATACAATCTTTAAACATAGATGGCCAGAAGTAACCAGCGCGCAACACCTTCTGAGCTGTGGCATACCCAGACATATGACCGCCACATGCTCCAGAGTGACAATCATTCAAAACCCTCTCAGCCTCTTCGTGAGTTAAACAACGTCGAAAAACTAAGTCAGACCCCTGGCGATAAAGTGTATCTCCAATAATTTTATAGTGCTGGGATTGAAACCGAATTTTTCGACGTTCCGACTTTGAAGCTTCAGGCCGAAAGGTTTGGGTTTGGAGATAGATGATTATATCCCCGTACCACGGATCTAAAGTACTGATAAGAAACAAAGATTCGTCCGCAATGGACTCCTCTGCCACAGTCTCTGTGTCAGCACGCGGGAAATCACACATCAATTCCGCAAAAACTAAGGATTTCTTAGACTTGGACTTCTCGAATTCCAAGTCGAACTCTTGCAGGATAACGATCCATTTAGAGTACTTGCCCCCTAGCAGTTGTTTTGTCAAAATGTAAAGCATAGGGTTGCAATCCGAAATAACTGTAGTTTTACGGAGAAGAATGTAGTGACGAAAACGCTGGACAGCTTGAACGGCTGCCAGGGCCAATTTCTCCACATGCGAATATTTTAGCTCAGTGGGTTTTAAGGTCCTACTGAGATAATATATCACATGTTCCGCTCCGAATTCATCTTCTTGAACTAACACCATTCCAATGGTGGAATGCGAAGCTGCGAGGTATAAGAAGTAGTCTTGGTTGTAGTTGGGAGGATGCAACAACGGTGCATGGGTCAACGCGTGTTTAAGTGCATCAAAAGATTGTTGGGCAATCTCGTCCCAAAAGAATTGAGCGTTCTGTTTCAACAACCGTGTAAAACCTTTAGTGACCTCGGCGTAGTTTGGGATGAATCGGCGTAAAAAGTTCGCTTTCCCTTGCAAACTTTGGAGTTGGCGCAAACTCGAAGGAGGAGGCAATTTGATGATAGCTTCGACTTTCGAGGGATCGACGCGAATGCCGGCTTTTGAAACAACAAATCCCAGCAATCGACCTGTTTCTATACAGAAAACACATTTGTGGGGATTCAACCGAATTCGATAATGCCTACACCTCATAAAGATTGCTCGTAAGTGGACAAGGTGATCCGCTCAATGTAATGAAAACTATAAAATCTATGAAAACTGGACTCACAAGCAAATCAAAAGGGAAATTACTCTAAGCAAACCTAACAAGGAAAAAGCTCACAAAGATGATTCTAGGTTGTTTTACTTGACCAAAATCAAATCAAGGACCAACTAATGCAGAATCAAAAGACTAGTCAAAACAAAACTCAAATCTTTTTGTTCTTTTTGTAAAATGGAATTCAAGACTTAATCAACAAGCACTTCGAAATTTGCCCAAAGAGACAACTCAATGGTAAGTTGCTCTCACAGGTGGACTTTATGACAGGTCTGACTTCTTAGAATGCTGACAAAACCAGAGAGATCTAAGGCTTGACAACTTCTACCGCCAAAGTCACTACAAGACCTACTCAAAATCAAACCCTAGGGCTTACACTTCGATGAAATACACTAAAACACTCAATGCTATCGAAACAAGTTCAGGTGAAGATCTTTGACAAGGGACTAATGAATCTGGGCAGTAAAAACTAAGAAGAAACAAAATCTAAGAGTAAAAATGCAAAAAATGGAATTTTCTCAAATTTTAGCAGGGGACGCAGGTGACCCGTTAGCACAGGTGCGGGCCCGCTCTGTGCACACAGCGATAGTGTGTCCAGGGACACACTGTGCAACACTCAGAGGGTGCGTCCTACTGAAAAACTCAAGAAAAACTCAAGGAAAATACTTTTCACATCAATGGAATCCCCAGTGGAGTCGCCAATTTGTCAGGCGGAAAGAGTTATTTGTGCGGACACAACCAACGTCCCTAGGAGCCTAAGACTCTCTAGTGACAAACAAGACAAACAAGAGCAATCCTTCTCTAAACATGCATTTACTATACGGGAAATCAAGTGTTTAGATTCTACCTGTAATCCAACGCTGTTGTAGCAGTCCAGCTCCACTGATCCTGATGAGCTCCTCCTTCACTTTGAAACCTGCATACACTAACAATCAAATGATTAAATAGCACTTGATAATCTCATAGAATAAAACATATTTAACACATAGACCAAGGAGTACATGAAATAACTCATAAATAACAAGTTATTGAGAAGAATGGACTCATTTGCATTAATAGGTAACAAAAGGAACAAATACAACCTGAGCCTTGGTGTTGTGCAAGTCCCTCCCAGGGTCCATTAAGAGTTCTCCTTTACTTTGACAAAGCTCACCCACTTCCAAATAGAACAAGCAAAGATGGCAATCTCTCCTCACAAGCTTCTAAATGAGAGTCCTAATTCCTGCAGCATTTACCCTTAGAAATGTATAGCTTTCAACCTCTTCTCCTTCTGGCCCAATGCCTGTATTTATAGTGCTCAAGAGGAAGTTAATCAGGTCCACCATCAATGGGATAATCCCCTCTTTGGATGGGATAGCTCCCCTATTGATGGGATAAGTTCCTCTTTGGTAGGAGTGCATGAACCATCTGGAGGCGCTCAATACACGTCGAACAACCTTCTAGAATGCTCTAGAAATGACCACAAGTGACTTTTTAAAGATGAAACTTGCGCATTTTAACCTTTTCAGGGGGACGCACCTGCACCTTTACATACAGAGCGTCCAAAGACGCAGCTTTTGTGAACATTGGGTGCGTCCCCGCAGGTAAGGTTGAGAGAACCTGCGTCAGCAGAGATAAATACATTTAGAAAGACTTTCTCTCTTTTTTGGAGTTTGACATGGAGAGCAGAGGCATAAGAGTTGCCTAAGAGGGTAGCATGACTGTTGATAGAGCCATCCTAACTGTGAATAGTCATGGTGACATTTTTTAGTGTAACAGGATAGGTTCAGAAAAATGTGTATTTTTATACCTTGTAATAAACAGATTATAACTGAACAAACTGCAAAACTGTTCTTTGAACATGTATGGGTTCATTTTGGATTACCCACTTCACTAGTCATATCACCATGGATCAATCACACCATCCATATTTGGGGTTAACGCTACCAATCCATCATGTCAGTGTTGCCGATAAGTTCAAGAGAAGTCGCTCAGAGAATTCACCTATTTCTCACCCACTGCAATACATTCACGCTGCATCCTTTCATGACCGCCACCTTGAACCTTATATCACCAGATTGTTTTCACCTCCATTAAATCATTTGCTCCATTCCATGTCATTGATGTGGGATTCACTAAGGCCCTCCTATGACGGATCGCTTCTTGTCGACATCAACTCATTATCCAAGAAGGTGATCTAGGAACAACCCTTTCAGTACTTTGAAACTTGCATGCCTCAATGGCAAGTTTCTCACTTCTGGCGACAGGTTTACATCAATGGCCTTCGACCGAAAGATTTTGCGTGGTGTTCGACGCCAAGTCCCTTATTCACACCACATGAATTGTACTATAGTACCTTGAGGGTCATCATCATTATCGGTGATTCCTCTCGCGCCTGTTAAGAACTTACATCATTGGTTGGTAATCAGGCGATGTCTTTCCATGTTCGACTCTAGAAAATCTCTCTCATGGATCGACTTGTACTTTGAGTGAAGATCGAATGAGATTGAAGACCCTGGATCTAGTTTCATCCATCCAGGCTACGATATATATTCAGGAAAATAAAGACATCAAATGTACATCATTACTGCACAGATAATCATCCAACCTAAGGGATGATGTCTCTACCAGAATCATCAGTCTACACTCAGACGATTGTATGTCTTATGTACATGAAAATGAATTTATAAAGTTGAGAATGGGAACGCCCGCCTCAGCTAGATCATGAAAATATTATGAAGATAATGTATTGTATTGTATCTTATTACAGGTCACCTTCCAGCTCGAAAAAACTTCAGATCCGCATGATAAAGCATTTCACCCGACATCAATAGATTAACGACCTCTTGCTTTAGGGGGCAACTGTTATAGACATTTTTGGGCACTGCAACCAGGCCAGTCATAAATGTCCATAAACCAAGGGCTCTTAAGGCCCTAAAATTTTTGTTCCAACCTCTAAAAGAACAAGGTCAACTGATTACATCTTCTCCCAGAAGTTCTCCATGAAAAACTACTCAAAACTGGTCAAAACTGGACCATCTCACCTGCTCCATTGTCAAAGTGCGTTGCATCCCACATAAATACACACGGTAGGTGCGATGCATCTTGAAAATCCCTTCTATGGGGTGCAATGGGCGAGAATGGACAAATGGCAGGGTCAATCTACAAGGTGGAGGATCATGGAATCTTCCAGAAACTTCTCCTGTGACACTTGCCTCTCTGCATTCGCCTAGGGATGAGTAAGAGATCATCAATCTCCAAGTGGAATCAAGAACTATCAGAGAGAGGACACTAATAAAATCTCAAAAGCTGACTCACCCCCCTTGCAAACATCTATATATGGATCCCTCATCCCAGAGATCCAGAGGCTAGAATTTTGTATCTTGTAAGGAAGTGTTGTTGGTTTCTTGGTGGAACATCATAGTGTTGGGTGATCTAAGATTTTCATGAGGTGAAGAAGGCCTTTCTTGCTGAGAGAATGATGTTTGGTGAGAACAATTGGTTGTAATCCTCTTTGCTATTCTTGATCATTAATAAAGCTATTCAAGTTTTCCTCCACATTCTTGTATGATTGATGATATATGCATTTGTGTGGTCAATATATATCTGGTCCTATATTGTTTATGATAATAGATCTATGTTCTTGGATGGTGTTATGCTGCTTTGATTCTACAGGTGCTCTTTGAAGCTGGGTAGACAAGGAAGCGAGTGGCAAAGATCTATCAGAAGGGAGAGGAACCAAGCAAGGAAGCAAGCACAAGACAGAGGTTGGTCTCCTTTATTCCTCTCTTATCTATTTCTCATAAAGGAAAACGAAAGTAGTTTTAGTTTGTTTGTTTCTAAGGTAGCTACCAGCCTTAGTGGGACTAGCAGCTCTGCATAGACACTAGATTTCTCGATAACAAAATGGCGACTCCGCTGGGGAGCGAATAGATTGTTTGTTTATCTACATTTGTTTACTTTATAAACTTACAGACGGAGCCTGAAGTCAAGCCAGCTAGCCTTCGAACTGCATTTGCTATGCAAGTGCAAAGTAGATCAATGCTGCTTCAGTCTATCTCCGGGTTTTGTTTATGAACTGAACAATTGATTTACAAGCTCTCTAATTTCCCTTGTGGTGGCTCTAGTAACCTCCTTAGATCTACCCCTGTGATTGATTTACTGATTACCACTTGCTCGGCCTAAATCCCTGAACTGAGCTGCAAACTGTGACCCAGAACCCAGTTGAAGTCTCGTCCCTGGACCATCGCACTATCTCTTCTTTGGATTCTGGATGCATCGCACTTCCCGTGTGTAGTAGGTGCGCTGCATCTGTTTTTCCCTATGTTACAGGTGCACTGATCAGACAAGGCCTCTTCTGCTCTTAGATTTTGGTTTCTGTGTTCACTCTTTTGAACTCTATTCAGGAGTTTTGCTATCTGTAGTCAGTACACCTCTGTTGAAACCCCTTCCTTGCCATTATTCCACCTCCATTGTGCAAAGAAATGTAAATGTTTTTATGTATTTTGAGCCATTTTTAGTTCTCTTTTACAAAGAAGTAGCGTAATTGAACTGTCGTTTCTTGATTTGAAAGTGTCGCAAGTATCGTTTTCAGTCATAGAAGAGAATCCGATTGTTCTTGATAGTCAATTACACTGTTACTCTTGTATTTGGTTTGAATTAGTAGTTTTTCAAGTGTCGAAAGCAAGTTTTCAATTCCAAATCGCAAAGTGTCATCATTATCCTCATTTTGTCTTGAAAAGAAACTTGCTAGTAATGTCGCTTTCAAAGATAATTCAGATTTGCGCTTAGCTTTCTTTTTATCATTCACACATTAAGAAGGCTAGAAAAAAATACATGCATGTGCATTTGCATTTAGACTATTTGTTGGTTTGATTTAGGACAGTGCATATAGTGTGTGCTCTCTCCTCTATGTTGAAAGAACATCATCTCTCTTTCCTTAGTAGCTAGGATTTTCATTGCAAAAAGAAGAATAAACGATTGTTTATCATCTTAGATTGCATTTTAGGAATTGTACATCTACATCACGCGATGAACCTGAAAGGAAAATTTCTTAATCAAGATCAACTATAAAATAAATTTAATGAATCTAAAAACTCTTTGGAACCTAGCGCACAACATTTAGAAGTCTAGGCTAGAGATGTATTCCGGCGTCGTAGAGCCTGGTAACTGTTGTTTTCATTGATGGTTGGGTGATTCCTCTACTTTGAGATGATAAGTTCCAGTACGGACTTGTGCTCCCATGTACTGTCGAGTATATATTGGGAGACCACAATAGGCTTTATCCTTTATCCATAGGAAGCCGTGTCTGCCTCCCTATCGATCACAATGCACTGAACACAGCAATCGGGAAGATTGACTGCCGTACCGTAAAAAGTATTCTGCAGTTTTGCGATTGGTTTGGTAATCCCTCTATCTAGATTTCCAGAGTAGTCTCTTTCGTTCATTTTTAGACTCCTTAAAGGAAAAGGTCCATCTGAGCACTCGTCGCTTCAGGCTCATTAAAAATCGAAGGCGACTAGAGTCATCTTTTGTTTTTTCTCGACTCTTAAAAATTGAAAAAACAAGTTGTGTCAAAGCATCTAAAATTTATTTTAATCGGAATAAATATCACCTTTCCTACGTTGGTCTTAGGTTGACAAAAATGGAGTCCACCAACCAAGGAGTTCCCCTTGGGGGAAATCCTTATCCTTTCTCCTCTTGGGGAGATGTTGGTGCACCCCATATGGCCACATTGTCACTTCCAGGATTGACAATCGGCTTGCCCGTATGGCTCTTCTCAACTTTTGTCGTTCAGAACATCGTGATTCCTGAACAATCAAGTCAACAACTAAACGATACCAGAGTTACCCCCCAACCCTCTACTTCATCCAATTCTTCCTCTCCTCCTTCCTCTTTACTTGATGAAGCTGGTAAAGCCAAAAATCAAGTAACTGAGAAGAAGAAGGAGAACAAGAAGAAAGAGAAGAAGAAGAAGGAGCCAAAGGCGAAAAGGGGCGACTAGGCATTGTCTAGCGAAAATCCACACACTGCACCATCCAGGCCTAAATTTCCATGTGTCATTTGCAAAGGTGACCACTAACATCGAGATTGTCCTTGCATCCCTTGGTTCTTAAGGGACAGGTCTCCTCGTTTTCACAATCTGGTGTCATCAACCTCTGATGATCATGTTTAAAGCACACCGTCAGCTAGTGAAAGTGAAGCCCCTGGACAAAAAGGAAGATGTAAATTTCCTTGTAAAATATGTGAAGGCAATCACGCCATCCATCATTCTCCCTTATTAGACGAGGCTAAAAGAGTTTTGGACGACTGTCTGGTTTCACCGTTACGGCTTCCTCCTAGATATAAGAAGCTCTTACCGAGTCCGTCACTAGGTTAAAGTCAGGCTGACACACCCTTGTGGTCGGCCGAAGCGTCTATCATTGAAGATAAACCATCTGAATCCACACCAGATGAAAGTCAAAAGGTCGAGACAGCAGTTGACCCGATCTTGCCTTCAGAGGATCCATCTTCAGATGATACTGTCACCGAAGAGAACAAGAATGACACTATTCAAATTCTCTTCATAAGCACAGACTCCGATGAACATGGGGGCAGTCTACCCGTTCCTTTACCGTAGGAAGGAAGTTCGTCAGAGTCATATCCGACCATATATTCGGTCCCACCTCCAAGCAACCTGGTAGTTTCCTTTGATGGAATCTACTAGGCAGACCCCGTTTACCGGCTAGTGTACCATTTCTAATCATTGCTCAAATATATAGAATGGTCATGGTCGGTACCATCATAGATGAAGGGACTTCTGTGAGTATCCTTTCCTCAACTACTTGGAAAGCTCTTGGTTCGCCACCGCTTTTGCCTGATATGAGAAATCTAACAAGCTTTGACAAAGGAACTAGTCAACCGTTAGGGATCCTTCCCAAAGTGCTGATAACATTGAGAAGGAAAATCGTTCACATGAATGTAATGGTAGTCCAAGGACTCCTGGATTATAATCTACTCCTTGGACGTGACTATATTTATTGCATGGGAGCCATTGTGTCCTCACTCTTTAGAGTAATGTGTTTTCCGCATGAAGGAAGAGTGGTCAAGCTCGTAGACCAGATTTCATTCCCCAGTTCACACATAGAAAATAGTCATGTACGATCCCTGAATGGTATTTTCACACAAGGAATGTCTCATCAATCCCCAATCCATCCTCCTGATGAGCACGAGTGATTCGGAGGATATGACCGAAACCTAGGGGGCATGCACCCTGGCCTGTCTTGACAGGAAAACCTTGGGTATAGGGTAGGTTTCCACAAAGGATATATGACTGGTTGACACACCTGTCGATTTAGGAAAATGGGGTTAGACCAAAATAAGATACCTTTGTTAGAAGGTAGGCCTTTCCTGATAGAACAAATGTTTTGTCTGCAAATTGAGGGGTAACCTTGAAAAGGTAGGCCTTTCCCGATAAAACAAATGTTTTGTCTGCAAATTGAGGGGTAACCGGGAAACTCTACTTCACTATACCTGGGGGCATGCAAACCTTTTAGCATGCAAGCGAAGAGCGACCATTTATTTTTTAAATTTGTAGGTCCTCTAACCCTTTAAACTTGCAGGATTGGTCATTTCCTAACTTGCATAAAGAAAGGATGCGGGGCAAAGCTTTGAAAAAATGTCGTTTTTATATGAGACATCCTGATTATACGACTGGATCGAGTAGTTTTAACGCAAAATTCAAGCTCGTTAAAAAATAAACATAAGCAATGAGCAAATGTTCCCCCAGAGTTTAAGCTCATTAAAAAATGAACCATTTTCCGGTAAATAACCTTCGTGAATGTATTATCATTAGCCTTTGAAGCCTTGGTTGTGTTATCATCATCACCTCCACTCTGTATTGGCCGATCATTCACCTCCATTTGATTGTTTACTCTTTTTGAAGAACAACTGCGTAGAGTGATCATGTTAGCCATCCTTGTGACACTGTCGTGATTGGAAAATTCCAAACCTTACCTGGAATCAGCTGCTACCCGAATTTATCACTCGTTCCTCAAAAAATGAGTCTCCTTTAAGCTCTTTTCAATTGACTAGTAAAATATGAAAAGATTCCCGAGCAATTGGCCTCTCCAGCTCGTTAAAGGGACCGGAAGTGCTATCCCTCCTTTAGATTTTAATCTTTTTGGACTTGAGGGATTATTACACAAAAAGATCGAGCGCTTGTTTTGTTCAGCTCGTTAAAAGTACCAAAAATTCATCACTTTTGTATTGTTTTATACTTTTTCGGACTCAAGGGATTATATGACGAAAAAGGATTATTGGAGTTTTCTTTACGTCCCTTTTTAAGACTCTCTAAAATTTAAAAGGACCGAGTTATCCTTGTCGTTAAACTCGTTAAAACCAAACAGAGACAAGCTTGTCCATACAGACAAGAACGAGTTTCACTATCGCTAGGCTTGTTAAAACATAGCGATGGGTTTTCCCGAAGGGAAAATTATAGAACAAGCATATGTTATCCTCCTCAAGCTTGAAAAAAATAAAGAGGTACTGGTCAGCAATGACTGGAAAAAAATTGGGAAGAAAACTTGAAGAAACTTTATTGGTAGCAAGTTGCTCTTGAACATGACACTTTCACTCCGCATCCGAGTCAGGTTGCGTTGTTCCGTTCACTTGTCATATCACCATGGGTCCATCACATCATCCATATTTTGGGTTAACGCTACCAATCCATCATGTCAGTGTTGTCGATATGTTCAAGAGAATCGCTCAGAGAATTCACCTGTGTCTCAACCACTACAATACATTCACGCTCCATCCTTTCATGACCGCCACCCTCAACCTTATATCACCAGAACGTTTTCACCTCCATTAAATCATTTTCTTCGTTTCATGTCATTAATGTGGGATTCAGTAAGGCCCTCCTATGACGGATCGCTTCTTGTCGACATCAGTTCATTATCCAAGAAGTCGGTCTAGGAACAACCCTTTCAGTACTTTGAAACTTGCATGCCTCAATGGCAAGTTTCTCACTTTCGACGACAGGTTTACATCAATGGCATTTGACCGAAAGATTTTGCATTGTGTTCGACGCCAAGTCCCTTATTCACACCACGTGAATTGTATTGTAGTACCTTGAGGGTCATCATCATTATCGGTGATTCCTCTCGCGCCTATTAACAACTTACATCATTGGCTGGTAATCAGGCGATGTCTTTCCATGTTCGACTCCAGAACATCTCTCACATGGATCGACTTGTACTTTGAGTGAAGATCGAACGAGATTGAAGAACCTGGATCTAGTTTCATCCATCCGGGCTACAATATATATTCAGGAAAATAAAGACATCAAATGTACATCATTACTGCACAGATAATCATCCAACCTGAGGGATGATGGCTCTACCAGAATCATCAGTCTACACTCAGACGATTGTATGTCTTATGTACATGAAAATGAATTTATAAAGCTGAGCATGGGAATGCTCGCCTCAGCTAGATCATGAAAATATTATGAAGATAATGTATTGTATTGTATCTTATTACAGGTCGCCTTCCAGCTCGAAAAAACTTCAGATCCTCATGATAAAGCATTTCACCCGACATCAACACATTAACGACCTCATGCTTTAGGGGGCAACTGTTATAGACATTTTTGGGCACTGAAACCCTAGTCATAAATGTCCATAAACCAAGGGCTCTTAAGACCCTAAAAGTGTTGTTCCAACCTCTAAAAGAACAAGGTCAACTGATTACATCTTCTCCCAGAAGTTCTCCATGAAAAACTACTCAGAACTGGTCAAAACTGGACCATCTCACCTGCTCCATGGTCAAAGTGCGTTGCATCCAACCTAAATACACACGAGAGGTGAGATGCATATTGAAAATCCCTTCTATGGGGTGTGATGGGCGAGAATGGACAAATGGCAGGGTCAATCTGCAAGGTGGAGGATCACGGAATCTTCCAGAAACTTCTCCTGTGACACTTGCCTCTCTGCATTCGCCCAGGGATGAGTAAGAGATCATCAATCTCTAAGTGGAATCAAGAACTATCAGAGAGAGGAAACTATTCAAATCTCAAAAGCTGACTCACCCTCCTTGCAAACATCTATATATGGATCCCTCATCCCAGAGATCCAGAGGCTGGAATTTTGTATCTTGTCACGAAGTGTTGTTGGTTTCTTGGTGCAACATCATAGTGTTGGGTGATCTAAGATTTTCATGAGCTGAAGAAGGGCTTTCTTGCTGAGAGGATGATGCTGGGTCAGAACAATTGGTTGTAATCCTCTTTGCTATTCTTGATTATTAATAAATCTATTCAAGTTTTCCTCCACATTCTTGTATGATTGATGATATATGAATTTGTGTGGTCAATATATATCTGGTCCTATATTGTTTATGATAATAGATCTATGTTCTTGGATAGTGTTATGTTGCTTTGATTCTACAGGTGCTCTTTGAAGCTGGGTAGACAAGGAAGCAAGTGGCAAAGATCTATCAGAAGGGAGAGGAATCAAGCAAGGAACCAAGCGCAAGACAAAGGTTGGTCTCCTTTATTCCTCTCTTATCTATTTCTCATAAAGGAAAACGCAAGTAGTTTTAGTTCATTTGTTTCTAAGGTAGCTACTAGCCTTAGTGGCACTAGCAGCTTTGCATAGACACTAGATTTCCCAATAACACAAATTGGAGAAAAGCACAGCTTTTCATCCACAAACTGATGGCCAGACAGAAGTAGTTAACGGGACAATGATCCAATTACTCAAAGGATATTGCAGCAAACATCCTAAGCTTTGAGATGAACATTTGTGTTATGTGCAGCATGCTTATAACTGAGAAAAACATTATTCTAAACAGAGATCTCCTTTTGAGACCTGTTTTGGTTTCACAACAAGGTCTCCTTTGGATTTTGTCTTTGGTAAAGATACCACAGTTGAGGGACACAGTGATGTGGATAGGGCAACTAGGTTCATTGAACAAATCCAGGAGATCCACCAGGTAGTACAGGAATAGTTGGAAAAGAGCCAAGCCAAATACAAGGCTAGGCATGAAAAGCATCGGATGGAGCATAGTTTCCATGTTGGTGACCAAGTCTGGCTTTGCATCAGCAAGGACATGATGCAAGGTGAAGGTAAAAAGCTAAAGCCTATCAGGTATGGACCTTTCAAAATACTTGAGAAGATTGGTGAGAATGCTTTTGGCCTTGATCTACCAACTTACATGCACATCTACTCAGTCGTGAATGCAGATTGCTTGAGATTGTTTGAACCCTCTCCAATTGAGGATCCCGAAGAACAGGGTCAATTGCCTTCTATTGATGAGCTGCTACCTGAATATCTTAATGAATTGCAGGAAGACACCGTTCTAGACAGGAAGGTGAGGACGACGTGCAGAGGAGATGTTGGGTACCTCAGAGTAGGGCTCAAGGTTTCAAAGCCGAGTAGTACAAAGTGGATTGAGATTGGACAAGTGAGACAATAGTACCCTCACTTAGTCGATGCTTGAAAACCAACTTTTGGTGGTCCAAAAGCTTTTTCAGTGGGAAGGCTGTGATCCAAATTGGATCCTGAAAAATAATCAAAGTACCATGACTGTATCAGATTGGGACAAACTTCGAATTCAAGAGCATAGAGTGATCAGGAAAACCTCTGAACAGTGGCAGTTGGTAGCCAGCGTGGAATGACGAGGACCTCGGTCAAAGCGCGCTAACCGAGGCCCATGGAGACTGTGCAGGAGGTGAAACTGGCACCTGGGAAGCCTGGATCGGGAAAAGGAGGCAGTTTCTGATGTGTGATCGCTGGGAAAAACCCCTTGAAATGGAAATTCCTTGAAATGCTCGGTCACATGGAAGCCAGGAAAACCGTGCGGAGAAGCACAAAAGGCTAAAGGCGGGACCCTCGCTTGAAAACCCGGCGGTATATATCGGGGCACCCTCGGGCAGTAAGCGGATTTGGCTGAAACTAGTGATTCCATTCAGCGCTCGACGCATGGTAGGCAGAGGAGAGAGAAAACCGCCACTCATTGCACGCTAACGGTAGAGAAAGTCAACCGCGCGAAACGAGCGAATGATGTTGGATCAGGAGGCTCCAGATCTAACGACTGAGAATGCTCCTGATGAAAGTACCAGATTTGACAGGGGACTAAGCCACAATCTATAAGGATTTGAGGTCTGATTTGACCGCTGAGCTAGTGGATCAGCCATTTCCTGACGTAACCAAAGAACCAAACTGACGAGGAAGAGCTGGCGCCGTTCGTTGGAAGACAAGTGGCCACTCACTGTGAGTCAATGACCATGATGCAGAGACAGGGAATTCCAAGTAAACAGTAGTAGGCAACCCAACGGAGGAAGAAGAGGAATCGAACAGTCAGGAGATCGTTTGGCTTTAAAGCCATGAACAAAGACACGAAAAGAGGACGCCGAGAGGAAGAACCAGAGAAAAGAAGACAAAGACAGAGAAGTGAGGAGAAATTGAAGAAAAGAGTGGAAAGACAAAGAGCTGAGCTGACCTGCAACATAAGGCAACATCAAGCAATTGCTGAGAGGATCTGTCAGGACTGAGTACCACATTGGGCTCTTTCCATTAAAGACCAGAGAGGTCAAGAGCTGGTAAGGAAAAGAGCGTGTGTAATTTAGTGGCTTGGGGAATCCAAGAACCACCCTGCCAAGCAAATTCTATTTCAGGAGACTCATATTGAGATCCTCATTGTAATTCTCTGCTTTAGGACTCAATAAAGAAGGTCGCCAATGAAAGCTGGACCGGAGACGTAGCCTTGGAGGATAGGGTGAACTCCTTATTAATTTTTTGTGTTCTTGTATTTGCTTACTGTGTTTTTCTGTTGTTTTCCATTTACCAGTGTTTGTGTATTTTTCAATCTGATCGATCCATTGCCTAAAATAACATAGACACACACTAGCACATGAGTCTATAATACATTCATTCAATAATTAATTAACTGAGGTCACTCAAGGGTGATTTTAAGATCATTTCTCCTCTTCCCCATCTATGTAGATTAATGTATTCTCGGCACACTTATGACCTTTAGTGTATTTTCTATCAAAATTGTAACAAATCCATTTTTCTCCTTTTTCTTCCAATTGTTGTGGCCTCAACCTTATAGGTGGTGAAAGGCTAGGAGAAACAACACTTCCATCTTTATAGTTATGAGTGGTAGTCTTTCTTGTTGCCACAATTTTTCTTTCAATTTTTCTTGCCAACCTGTATGCCTTCTCCAATGAATCAGTTTCCCAAAGGCGAACCTCATGTTGAATTTTGTCCTTTACAGTACCTATGAATACATCGATCCTCTACTTATCTGGAATATCATTTAACCTTATATTCAATTTTTGGAAGTCCTCAATGTGCTCTTCCATTGAACCCTTTTGTTTGATATTTATCAATTGGATAAATGTTATAGATCCATTTGGGCACATCACTCCCATCATCCAGATCAGTGTTTTAGCGCTCATCAAAACCTAATTTCAGTTACTATAGGCCCTAAACAAGTCACCCTTTTGAATGCCTCCTTCCCAGACAGTTACATGACATGAAGACATCCTGAAATGACCTTTAGAGGGACCACCGCAAGTGGGCCCATGTAAGGGTGCGCTACAGAGCAGTTGACTCCATGCCAGGGTGCTCTGTAGAGCACTTAGGCCTCCTTTCACCTGCGCTAGGCGAGTTTGAGCGAAATTCACATAGGTTTTGGGGAATATTCTTATCTTTTGGAGTCATATAGAAAGTTCCCTCTATTAACTCCTATGAGCTCGAAAATGGATGAGGAATGAGTTAAGATGCATCCTATCCTCCCATCCCTTTCTCCATGGAACTAATTCTAATTATGGAAGGCCATTTAATACCACCATTTATGAAAAAACATCCTTCATCTCCCTATAAATTGACCACTCATCTAAGTGATCAAGGGCTGGACTATGTTGAACTGTAAGGAGATAATGTTGCTATGAGAATTGGATTTGAAGTAAGTATTGTAATGCTACAAGTTTGTCATGCTTTTGATGTGATATGGATGGGATCCAAGCTGGAGGAATGACTTTGAATCATACACAATGGTTGTAATTCCTTCTTCTATTCAATAAAGTATTTGAACCTTTCTCCCATATGTTTGTATTATCTTATAATGCTTATATGTGTGAAATGTATATGATTCCATTCGCTTGTATTCAATAGATGTTTTGCTTTGATCAGTGATTTGTCTTTTTTTGTGTTTATAGGTACTTCTCAAGCATGTTAAGTATGGGAGCGAGCGACAAGATCGTTACAAAGGAGACAAGAAGATAGTGGAACTACAAGTAGGTCTTCTCATCTTCTTTGTCTTATCTATTATTTATAGGAAAAGGCTAAAATGCTTTAAACTGTTGTTCTAGATATGGCTACTTATCTAGGGAATTAGTATTCATCCGTACATACCAAATTCTCCCAAACAAATTGGTGACTCCACTGGGGAAGATCATATTTCTTAGTAGCTTATCCACCTCCTAGGACATTCTTGCAGGCCCTACTTGTGTTCATTGATTGTGTTTCAGCTCTTTTGCATTGAATTTTTGGTCAAAACCGTGTCAAATTTCCTTTTGAATTGGCTCACTATAACCAGCATAGGCTTGTGAGGGACACAGTGCACTGTAGAGCACCCTTGGCTTAGGGACAATGCTCTAAAGCGCATTGTCTCCCATTCAGGGCTGCGCTGATCCTCTTAGGGTCAGTTTCCCACCTTTCGAATGAGTTTTTGCCAACTTTTCTCTATTTGTTTGTTTGCTGATTGATCAATGAATATCATGTCTCAGAGAACAAGTTTCTATCTACTTTGGTAGCCCTACTCTGACTTAATTTATTAATGCTTCTTAATTTTTTCTTTGTCATTATCGATCTATAGTCAAAGTTAGAATATAGTTGATTAATCCTTGTTCAAAAGAAAGTGTCTTAAAAGTCTTCTTTTCCTTCGAAATAGAAATGTCGTAAAGTCTTTGTTCTTGTTAAATATTGATTGATTGTATGTTCATAACTTTCCTTTTTTTTCACATTCACATTAAGGAAATTGAAAAGAAATACATGCATGTTGCATTGAAAAAGTTTGTGTGTGCTCATCGGAAGAGTTTAGGTAATTTTCATTAGATTGTGCTCTTTTCTCTTTGATCAAAATAAATTTGATTGCTTTGTCCCTAGTAGCTAGGATTTTCATCACTAAATTGAATGGAAAGAATGCTTATCATGATAGTTGCATTCCTAGGAATTTCAGAATACATCACGTGGTGAACTTGAAAGGCAAATTCCTATGCTAGATCAACTTAAAATTAACATCAATTTACCTAATGGAGCATTGTCATTAACGAAAAACATTTAGTGGTTCTAGGCTAGAGACGTGTTCTGGCATCGTAAAACAAAGGAGATGTCACTAACTTGTCTGCAATACACCCTGAGTGTGATACCTCATTCCACGTATGTGAGTATATCATAGCTTTTCCATGTACCTTTGGGTATATTGGGCAGTGTGAAAGTACGTAAAGTATATGGGAATGCTCTCGCTGTGCGGATTTGCATTAGAAAACGCTTATACAGATTGGGCCTCCATGTACCTTAAGGTATATATGGGAGGACAAAAATAGGTTGCTATCCATCCTTAGGTAACCGATTCGGCCGCCTTGTAAACTATGATACACCGAACACAACATTCAAGGAGATTGCCTGCCCATACTTCTTGGTTCGCCAGGAGGTATTCTGCAGCTCACAGTTGCCCGGTAAACCTTGTGCCTAGCTTACCCCTTTTTGTTTATTTATTTTTTGATAATAAAATTAATCAGCGATCATGGAGGAACATCAACCCTTACCCCATCATTCACAGAGGACAACGAGTAAACCACCTTTGCCGCTCAAAGCTACACCTATTCGGTCAAAGCGTTCTCGCTTAATTGAGTCAAGTACATCAAGAAATCCTAGTTCTTCATCCAAATTACTTGAATCATCCATTTTTGTAAGTACTAAGACTCCAGTTACTCCAACTATTTCTGGTACATCTGTTTCTGAAGAATTTTCATAATTACCTGAGGACATTATCACTGATCCTAGTGAAACAGTAACCAAAGTTGTTCAACGATAAGTTGATCCTCAACTTGAAGTTACTCAACAAGAAATTACTTCTGAACTTGAATCACTTCAACTAGAAGTTAATCCAGAACCTATCATAATTCAAACAGAAGTTACATCTGAACCTGAAATTGTTGAGGAACCTCTCCCTGAAACTTTTTTCTTTTACCAGAACATCTAGACTTCGAATTTGAACATTTAGAAGTTGTTACTTTACTAGAAGACGATCAACCAGTTACCTCTTAGACATCAGTAACTACTAAAAATTCCACTTTATCAACACCAGAAGTCTATTACAGACTAGACAGTGAAGTTATTCCACCTAGTTTAATTGTTGTTGAGGAAGAATTGGAAGAATATTCTACACCCAGAACCCCATTCCATTTTCAAGTACCTGTCAATTCTTTAGGAAAAATTTTGGGTCAGTTAACTATAGTTGAACAACTGTCAACATCTCAGACTGTATCATCTGATGCAACTGCGGCATAATATTGTGTCGTACCCTCTTGGATGTTTTCTATTACACATGATTTGCACCTATATGGTGAATCGTCTGTCCTGGTTGGTTACCAATATTTATCTAGAACCCACTCAGGGGTTGCTTCTACACCATGGTCATCACCCATGTCCTCAACTAGAATTCTACCTGGTTCTTCTTTAACGGGAACTCAACAATTTCACCCTGCATATCAATATCAAACTAAGAAATGTAGCTAACAATGACCTATGTATCATTACATACTAGATTTCTGCCACATGGAGAGAAATATGCTTATTCACCTTATCCTCCATATCCTGGAGGACCATCATATTGTAATATCCCGTAGTATTCAGGTCAACCTGGAATTCGAGTTTGTTGATGGCAACCAACAATGCCAGTTCAACCAAGGCTTGTTTATCCAACACAACCAATGCAAATTGTGTCAGCTATTCCTATTACACTTGTTGTTAACATTGTCCCACAATCCCAAGTTGAAATAGTTGTATCTCAACCTGTATAAACTAGTCCTTCTACCTCGCAACCACAAGTTTCGAGTTAAGAAGTTTAAGTTTCTCAAGATGTTATACAACAACCACTTGTGTCTGGGGCCAACAACCTCAGGTTAGCATACCCTTATCTAGAGTGACTCAGGCTTACATTGGTATAGTTTATTCAAAACCTCACCAACCTTTCATTGTTGGGAAACAAAAACTGTTAAAACAAAAAAAGTTGTACCAACAAAAACAATAGTTGATTCAACAACCGTCGAAGCCCCATTATCAACAACCTCAATTCCAACATTTCCAACCCCAATTTGGACCTGCCCAATAAGCTCGACCTAGGTTTGGACAATATTAAGCTTACCAAGGTCCTAGTCAACAAGGCTTTGCTGGTTATGGACAACCGTAAATTCAACCTGCTTATCAACAACCACCTTATGCCAGATTTGTTCAACAACCAACTTATCAAGGTTACCAAAGGCAGATGCCCTATGTTGGTATGCAAAGACCTATTACTCAGGGAATTCCATCATATCCTTGGTATGCTCAACCTGACTTTGATAGTTGCCATTTGTAGCAACTCTAGAATTACCATATTTAAATCAGCTCACTAATGATCCAATCTTATATGCACCTTGGTGGCTGGTAATTCTGCATAAGTTACCTTCTGACATTCCAAAATTCAATGGAAACCCATGAGAAGACCCATCAAATCATGTCATGACATTTCATTTTTGTTGTTCATCAAACTCCTTAAATGATGACTCGGTTAGGCTCCATCTTTTCCAAAGAACGCTTACTGGTCCGATTGCGAAGTGGTACATTGAGTTACCATGAGCTTCTTTCGACAACTTTACAACTTTATCCACCACATTCTTGACCCACTTCCAGTTACCTATTAGATATGAGACTGGAATGGAACTTCTGACCAAATTTAAACAAACTACTGCTAGTCATATATAAGATCATATTCATGAGTGTAAGCATCATTGTCGAATGGTCAAGACATATGTTCTTGATCAAATTTTGGCTGAGTGGTCCATAAAATCCTTGTTGCCATCAATCACCAAGGATGCGGCAAAAGGTGGAGTCGTCACAGAAGAGAAAGTAATTTCTCATCCCAAATATTTGGATTTGATCTATACACAATCCGACACGCTCTACAACAAGATTCCCAATGCACCCCGACCAAATTTCTCTGTTCCTCCTCCTCCACAATTGAGTAAGGACTCTCATGCTTGTGATGGTGTGATTGGTTCTTCGAGCATGCAAATGGAAAGAAGACCATCTGGTCAAACTCTTGCCATTACCAAGTGTTGAAGGCTCAAAAATCGTTGCCTCAACAATAGGCATAGCTACCCAGTCCGGACCTTGGGACAACTCATTTTCCATTTGGAATAGTGGCTCCGACTGGGGATGATGGGACCAGTTTCCCAATATATTTTTATGCTTGTGCTAATAGGATGATGTTTTGAGATTTTTGGAGTAATACCTAGCCTCAAAATAATCTAATTTAACTAATAATCATGTGCAGTTTGTCCTAATCAAAAATATTTATCGAACTATAACTATCCCAGCAGTAACATGATGTATGTGATCTAAAATGATGTTTGAAAGCAATTGATAATAAAGATCATTCAATTACGATAAGAAGTGAATTCGTTTAATAATGATCATTTCGTATAAAAAGTTAGCCGAAACGATATGAGAGATATATCGCATAAAAATCATTCATGTATTTAGCATAAACTATAAATCATCACCATATAATAGTGCAATAATGGCAATATAAAATTTAAACTTTCATACATAAATAACTTGGAGATAATGTATTGCTTGACGCATAAGTAAAAAGAATTAAGAGATAAAAGTACCATTTGTAATATGTTCTACTCATGTGCTCCCGCAATATTGATCTACTTTCAAATCATCCAACATCATATAAGAGTATAGAAGTGAAATTTCAGTAGAAGATGTCAAATTCAAGTAGAAAATAAATCCCATTCCATTAATTTCACGAGAACTTCCTCAAAGGGACAAAAGTGCATGTTTTGAAGAATGTTTATGATAAAAATTTTGGACCCCTCTCTAAATGCATGATATGGATTTAAATACTAACTTATGAAACTAAAAATAGATTATTACAAAAAAATTTGAGGAGGTTTAAATGACTTGCCTCAATTTAAGCAAAATAAAACAAAAATAGAGATGTGCATAATGACTAATACTACATTCAATTTTTCAGATTGCAATATCTAGCATGGTGTCGGGGAGTGTCGGTTGGCCGACTTCGGCTTTCAGTTGTCCTGTAAACATGACATTTATGAGTGCTAGCACTATTTTCTCGGTAGAAATAATTAGGCATTTCAGGGTCATCCACTGGATGTGTGATTTTACTAGATATTGCCAATATGCTTCCCAGTTTATCCTGGTTACTTGCTTAATCACTTCTGCTCTTTTTTCTGCTACCTTTTTCTACTGTAATTCAAGTTGTTTTGCATTTGGAAGGAAACCAGGGGTGGTCTCTGCCACAATATTAGCACTATGCAAATTTTCATTTACACTTTCAATGACACTATTTGGCACTGCTACTGCATCCTCTGTTTCTTGTTTTGCCTCCTTGAGCCGAAAATCCCAATTTGCAAATAAGATCTCCTTATGTGATTCATCCAATTTGGGCATGTCTGCTCTTCTCCCATTTTCAGAATTTTTCCAAGTTATGAAATATAAAACCTTTTTGAGAATTTCATCGTATTCAAGTCGCATTTCAAAAACTTGGCTTGTTAATTTGTCGCTTGTTTCGCAATGAGAGTTCCACTGCGAGATTATTTGGCATATCAATTCTTTTTGGTGTGTGAGCTGGGAGTTGAGGCCAAGTGCTTTGGTGAAAAATTGATCAATCTTTGGGTCATCCTTATGCAGATCTGTTATGCTCTGTATCTGTGCCTCCTTACCTACCAAGCTATTTTGATGTTCTATTTGCATTTGTTGCAACTCCTGTTGTAACTTAGCCAATTGTATTTTTGCTTGTTGGTTGGTTTTGGCTTGCTGTAACTACTGTTCAAGTGAAATAAATTTGTCTTCCTTTTCTTTAAGCAATAGTTGTACCTTTGTTGCTTTGTCAATGGTTACCATAGCGTATTCACCTGCGAACTGCGAGAGCCTGGTGAGGTTGGCCGATGGGTCGGTGGATGAGTCTTTCTAGAGGACATTCATCAACTCATTGTTTGGAGTGGTAGCAGTTGTGGATTCCAATTTTCTTTTCTTTCTTAGTCTCTTAACAGTGGCCTTGTGTTGTGGGCTATAAAATACATCAAGAGGGGGAATTTATTCTATTCTCAAAATATTATCAGAGGTGGGGGTAGCAGGAATGTGTTCTATTTATCGAGTATTCACAGTTCCCCCTGTTATAATTTCCAGAGTTGTTTCCTGATGTGTAATTTGCGTCTTCAGTGCTTGTTCCTCTGTGTTGAGTTTTTTGTTGAAATTATCCCACTCCTCTTCCAAATTAATTACCCGAAGCTTTATTAGCTATATAGAGGGAGTATGGGTTTCAATCTGCTTGATGGTCGAAGTCTGTTCATTTGTCTTTGCTACGGACTGGGTTGTATCCTTTATTGATTCCATGCTCCTGCTTTTCCTATTTTCTGATGACTTCTCGGATCCCTTGGAAGATTTCTCTCAGGATTCCTCTCCAGAATTAGTTTTATATTTTTCCTTAGAGTCACCATCTATGCTTACACTGGGAGTGGGCTCCCTTATTGGTTCAATTAACAATTGGTCCATTGGGACCTTTGATAATCTCTTTTCTCTATAGCTATAAAATGCTTCAAGACCCTCTTGATAAAAAAGTATCTGTACCATATGCTTCACTTCTTGGAAGGTATTATTCTATAAGAAAACATCATCAAATGGGTCCTTCTCATTGCTGAATATCTTTATTTTGACCATAGTAATAAAATTCTTAACAATATCGAATGCGTCGTATTGTCTTTTGGGGAACTTAGGTAATCGTAGAGACAACATATTATCTACTTCCCTAAACACATGTCCAATGCCATGTAATGTAAACACTCCACATGACATAGGAATTTGAGGCCAAATGGCTTCTTTGACTCCAATGCTTTGCTCATCCCTCCTTCACTGCATGTCTGATAGGCTATCTCTCTAGCCATTAATTTATCTGGGACATAAAAAGGGAGAACATGGGGAGAGGCGATGCTACCAAATACTCTGATATTAAAATCCCTTCCCTGAACCATCGGGCTACTGGGAGGATGTCTACCTTGGCTTCTTGGGAGAATCTGGGGGCATATTGGTTATAAATTCGTTTATGGATAGGAAGCATAACCCCGTGACAAATCTTGAAAAAATGTGGTTCAAAATTGGATTCCCACATGTCTTTGTGGTGGATGTGAATAGGAAGTGGATCTTGAATAGTCCACTTCCATCCCATAAGAGGGAATTTAGAACCAAAACAAATAGCGTCCATTACATAAGCACTCATGAAAAATGGAGGGTAAACCCTCGAAGCAATACTTCTTTTCCTTCTATACTCTATAATTGCTTTAGCTAAATTATTAGACAAGATTTTTGCCCAATCTATTATTGTTGCATTAATGATTGCATCTATTAAGGACAACCATTCTGAGGAGAATTTGTTACTGTCAGATTTTCCAAATAGTCTAGATAGCATCGCCGTAGCAAAACAGAAAGGGGAACAAACAGATGTGGTGGCATGCATACCGTTTTTGTCTTTTTTTATTCTTTCATCATTATTTAACCAATTCTTTGTGCAGTCCGCTAGGTCCTAATTTTATTTGACAAATTTCTCAACAAATTCTCTGTTGTAGATAACTTGTGGCTCCAGTAGGTGGTACATAAGCCTTAGGTTATATGGAGTGAAAGATCCTATAACTTCCTGGCCTCTTGTTCTAAATTCTCTGTTAGACATATCAACATCGTCAATGATCCACTTAACCATGTCGGTATAGGGGATTATTTTTGGTTGTGCATCTATTCAGTGTAGAAAGGAGCATGCAAGCTCCGTTATGGAAGCATTAGAGGAATCATGCGCATCAACTTTAATCGTCTCAAGAATCCTTGGTTGTTCTTCCTCCAGTAATTGATACATAGCCTCCCATTTAGACTTCCCTGCTCCCTTATTACATGCAGTATCCATGAACAGAGGAGTCATTTCTGACTTCTCAAAGGCGACTGCTTTACCTTTCTTCACCATTGCTTTTGGCGTCCTGTTTTGCAGCTTTTTCCTAAGAGTTTCAAGTGGAAAATTTTATCAGATAAAAATGATACTAAACATAGGAATGAATTGATGAAGAAAACTAGTAAAGGTGATAAAGGTGTTTTATTTGGAATTACTTAAGAAGATATCAAATCATGCTAAATGACGTTTCACACACAAATGAAATTAATTCTTCATAAATGCCCACTAATGATCCATTATCTTTTAACTTGAATGTCCATAAATTTTCACATCGTAAATAGGGAAACAATCTCCTTGGTTCGTGAGCCTTTAAACTGCATTAATAGCAATTTTGTAATTTGCAAAGCAATATCGCAGATCGCTATATCACATAATTTTTTTTGGTTTAACTTACCACTTTTTGAGTTTGTGCGAAATGTGAGATGCGAGAAACAAACATCATCACTTGTCGGGCTTCTTTTTAACGAATAATGGACCTTCGCATATGTTGGTGGAAAGATTAAGAGGTGGGTCTAGGTTGAGATCACATTTCGTAATATCGACATATAATGGGTTGAGGCTTCTGTTGTATGACTGAAAATGTGATGCGAGAAGACTATTATACTTATCGTAATTTTGCAAATCGTAATCCTTCGGGGTAGCCTGTTAAGAGAAGTCTTTTATAAACAAAGATGTTGTGATGCGAGAATTTAGATTTTTAAAGAAGCTTTAAGGACTTTCTAACATTATGATTGTTTTTCGAATATAGATTTACTTTTTTGATAGTTTCATCGTAGATCATGGTGGGCTAGAAAGGTATCGTTTGTGATGCATTTCATGCTAAGTATGAAAAAGGAGCATTTTAATGGTTTTATAGGTTTTGTTTGATATCTTGATTTATTATAAAAATAAAAGAAATACCTACATGCTAGGATTGATTTTTTTTGGGTATATATATTTTTTGAAAGGGTCCCCATTTATTAAAGTAATATTTTACTACTAACATTAATAAATGGGGGGTTATTGACAAGCACAACAATTGGTGATTCACTTGGAAGAACCAATTATCTTTGAGAGTTTTTTGAAATTTCTAAAACTTCTAAAATAAAGCTAGTTTTGAGAATAAAACTAAATTGCATGGAATACAAGGTAAGTAGTACTGCTCGTTTATCAATAAACAACATCTGCTTCTAACTATCTTTCTTTTGATTGCCCTTTTCTCACAGATAGTCATTTTACCTACATTAGTCATTACTTGGTTATATAGATAAAAGCAAAATAATATCATTAGATTAGTTTTGGCATACTCATTTGCCATAGGCAGAGCCTCTGCTACCAGCAGGTGTTCATAGCCTCGACAGGGTTACCTATTACCCAGCAATGATTCAGTATCCCACTTAAGTAAGAATGCAATATAGAGATAAATTCTTCTGTATACTTGATGCTTTCTTTATTCTATTGAATTAATTCATTCTTCTTTTATTTCTTAAAGGACAATGTCTTGGTTTGGTGGGAAAAATTGACAATGCCATTCACCTGATTTGTAACTTGACTGAACAAGCTGGCTCTTGATGAGACCCCTTGTCTTTTGATTGATACAATCTGAAGCCATTGCCCTGTTTTGATATCCAATATTGGTAATGTCAGTTGGTTATAATCTTATGATCATGGTAAGCCTGCTCTTTATGAGACCTCTTATCCTTTAAGTTTAAAGTATATTTTAGAATTACACTCTAAAATTGAAAGCTACTTAAGTGGGGGGAATCATTGGCTCCTTAAGAGTTTCTGGATGACAATCGTAGAGTTTAAAGATGATTTTCCATAGAGAAACATTGCTTTGTTAGTGATATTTTTCCTGGCTAATGTGAAGAAAATTTCTTTCTGAAGCTAAGTTTTATAAAAGATCGGATAATTTAGCAGAAAAATAGGTAGCTTTGGAGCTGTAGCACTCAACTGTTTATTTCATGAATGAAGATTAATTTTCATAACCATTTCTACTTATATAAGCAAAAAACAAAATAAAAAATAGAAACTATCCTCCAGTAAAACCAAACGTAAATTTTTTCAACTTGTATTATTATTTCAAAAGGAAATTAACTAAAGAGTATACTATACAATGATCAGAAGAGATCATCTTCTATGGAAAATATTTCTTTAGGACCTGCCCATTAACAGGTAGAGGTTCTCTGTTAACTGCTAAATCTTGTAACAAAAAAGTTGATGGGCCTATTAGCTCGACAATCTGGAATGGGCTAAGCCACATTCGTTGGAACTTAGTATGCTTGCCTTTCTCTTCATGGGATTTATCCCATTTTAACACTAAGTCTCTAAGTTGGAAATTTTTGGAAGATACAGAATTTGAATCAAAGGATGCTTTGACTAACTACTAATGATGTGCATGGGTAATTCTAGCCTTTTCTCATTCCTCTTCAAGTTTAAGGATTTGTAACTGTCTAAGTTGCATAGACGAGAAAGGAGTTTCTTTGATGAATTGAACTAGGGCAAACAAGGGAATAGCTATGTTTGTTGGTAGGACAACTTCTTTCCCATAAAACTGATTAAAAGGAGAAGTGTTGATGGAGGTTTTCTCAGTTATTCGATCTACCCACAGAGCAAACACTAAAGATTTATGCCAGTTATTTTGACTTTGATTAACAGTTCGTTTAATAATCCTGATAAGGTTCTTATTTGTGGATTCAGCTAACCCATTTCATTGTGGATAATAATTAGCGGAATATTTAAGTTTAAAGCGTCTTTTAAGAGAAAACTCTGTCATAGCATTGCCTGAAAAGTAAGATGCATTATCGAACATTGAGGAAGAAGGTAAACCAAACCTGGTGATGATAAATTGATCTATATATTAAATAATGTTCTCAGGGTTGGCTACCTTGAGAAGAATTGCTTCAACCCTTTTGGTGAAGTAACCAGTTTCTGTAAGGATATATTTATGTTTCTTAGAAGAATGAGGAAGGATCTCACCTATTATGTCTAATCCCCATTGTTCAAATGGCTGATCAATGTTGACTGGTTATAACGGTAATGCAGGTTTCTTCTATCTTCCAGTAGTTGTCTGTCATATCTTACATTTCCTTACATGACTGTGTGCATCTTTGAATAGGGTTGGCCAGTAATATCCTTCACATAGGATTTTATGTGCTATAGCATCTCCTGCAAAGTGTCTGCCAACCGGTCCATCATGAAGTTCCTGCAATACTTTCTCTGCTTCCGATTTCTCAAGACATCTAAGCAAAACGGATTCATAATTCATTCTAAACAACACATTGTTGACAATTTGATACTATTTAGATTTCAAACTCAAGGCTCTTTTCTTTGTGTAATTCAAATGTGGAGGTGCATATCCATTTTTTAAATAGAATATTATATCAGCATATGTTGGTTCAGTGTCGTTAATGCTTACCTCATAGATTTGTACCTCGTCACCTCAATGTTTTGATTCTGACATATTTGATGCTCCTGCCAATATCCTGCAAAAATCTTCACCTTTCACAATGTTTGCTGGTTTGCTTTAAATGTCATATTCTTGCAGAGCCGTAACCCAATTTGTCCTTTTTTCACCCACATCCTTTTGTACTAGAAGATTTCTTACTGCTGGGAATGGTACAATCACCTTGGTGTGGGTTTTGAGAAGAAAAGGTTTGAAGTGTTTTATTGATTTGAAAACAACGTAAGCTTGTTTTTCAACATCTGAGTAATTCAATTCAGCTCCCTATAAATTTTAGCTAAAGAAAGAAATCAGGGCTTCGGCTTTGTCTTGAATTGCTTGTGTCAATATGGCTGCATATGATTTCTCGGAAGCGAAAGTGTGAAAAGTGAAATGATTGGAAAAATTAGGATTTGCTAAAGACGAGGTGTTTATGATTGCTTGTTTTATCAAGTAAAAAGCTTCATGTTCCAAATGACCCCATTTAAATGGAGAATTTTTCTTTATCATGGCTTGAAGGGGTAATATAATTATTGAGAAGTCAAGGACAAATTGTTTGGCAAAATTTATTTAACCAAGGAAATATTGCATCGATTTTTTGTTATGGGGTAAAGGTATTTCATAAATTTCTTTAATCCTGTCTCAGTCAATATGAATCCATGTTTTGGACACAATAAATCCAATGAGTTTTCCTTCACTTAACGTGAAAAAAGACTTCTTGGGGTTGATGGAAATCCCATACTTTTGACAACATTCAAATATTTGTTTTAGATCTCTCAGATGATTAGTATGTTTTTTGGAATATACAGTTATATTATCTAAGTAGATTACCATTGACCTGTTTACGAAACTCTTGAAGGCAATGTCCATGGCTTTTCGGAAAGTGGCACCAACATTAATTAGTCCAAACGACATCCTTTGATAGGCGTAAGTGCCCCATTTTGTTATGAATGTAGTTTTCAATTGATTATCTGGATGGACTAAGATTTGATTGTAACCTAAGAAACCATCTAGAAAGGACATTAGTTCTGAGCTTGCAACTGATTGCAATATTTGTTCCACAGGAGGCAATGGAAAATTGTCCTTTTCGCAAGCTTTATTGAGATTGTGAAAGTCTATACAAATCGGATTATCACCATTGTTCTTTCTAACTAGGACGAGATTGGAAACTCACCTGGAATGCCTAACAAGAAAAATAATTTTGACTTTTAGTAGTTTATTTAACTCATATTTAATCTGGCTTTCTAAATTAGGATGAATTTTCCTCAATTTCTGTTGAACGGGTTTTTTATCAGAGGTCGTAGGAATAGTATGTCGAATAATAGAAGTGTCATATAATTTGAGATTGTCGTAATTCCAAGCGAAGACATTCTTATATTGTTTCAACAGACGTATAAAAGCTGATTTTTCTTCCGATGTGAGTCCGAGCCCTAGATTGATGTTTTGTGGTTTCGTGTAAGTTCCGAGATTGAATAATTCATACCTCAGAGTTGACGTCTGAAGTTTTGAATTAGTAGATCGTTTGAATCTATCTTTGAGGTTGTATAAATCTTCCAGTTTAACTACAACTTTTGGTATAGCGTTGTTGTTGATTTCTTGCTTCAATTGGTTGTCATGCTGGTATTCATCAACTATCTGGTCATCATAAGAGCCTTCTAAAGTGAGGAAGCTTAAAATATTTTGATCATTGTTAAAGACTCTCCAATTGGTGATATTATCAGGAATAGACGGCCTAAAATTTAATTCAATGGAAAATATATCTAGCCTGTAATCTTCATGTGGAATAAGCTCGGAAGCTACATTAGCTAGGAGATTGGCGCTAGCATTTTGGAGTCTTGGGATAGAGGAAATATTAAATGCTGTAAAATGTGAGGTCAGGTCTTGGAATAATGATTGATAATGTTTCAAATTTCTTGACAGACAATGAATAATATTTCTTACTTGTCTAACGACAATTTTGGAATCTCCAAACAGTTGGAGGTATTTGATATTAAGACCAATTTCTTTGTACAAATCTTGAACCAACGCTTCATATTCAATAATATTGTTTGTACAATCAAATTCAAGTCTACATGCTAGCATAGTCTTTTCCCCTTCTGGGCTAACAAATATGCATCTTGCCCCTATTCCATCATTGGATCTAGATCCATCAAAAAATAATTTCCAAAATAAAGATTTATGTATAGGTTTATCTACAAAATTCACACATTTAGAGGTGTCTATTTGGGAATAATTTTCGATTTGAGATACAACAAAGTTTTCTAAGAAAGTTGAAGTATGAGCAATGAAATTCCCTAGGAATGACTCAACAAAATAGTTTTCGATTATATTATTGCTATATGCTACTGGCTCATTTTCGCCTTCCAATTCTGTCACCATATATTTTTGATATTTCTCTCAATAAGCCCTTATCTGATTTGGCTTGCCGTTATAGGGAAGCCACATGTGAGACCAGTTGGTTGCGAAGTAACCATGGAGCTTTTCTGGCCAGTCCCTACTGAGGATTAAGCCATAGAATTCATGAATAGCAGCTACAAGTATATCAATGACTTGACAAACTTTTGGGTTTGATGAAAGTCTAATGGTTACTTGATTAAGTTCTCCGACAATTTTGACTTGAGACCGATCTAATTGTACTATTCGTACTACAGATTTATGAGGCTAGACTTTTAACTTATCACAGACTGTTCTAGGAAGAATGTTAGATTAAGCACCAGAATCAACTAAACAGTTGTGCAAGTTTTTATTAAAGACTTCAAAAGTAAGGAGAAATGGCGGAGTGTGAGATTTAGATCTTTCGCCAATTAGAGCGATGTCGGTTGGATCAATTTTGTTTGTAGAAATGCTATGGGGTCTTCCCATTTCCTAAGCGGCCAGTGATATTACTGTGAGAGGAAGTGGGGTAGCGGGAACTGCTTTGAGTTCTTTCAAAATTAGCTTCTGCTGATGTTTTAATTTACTAAGCCCACGAAAGGTGACGTTTTCCCTAGTTTTGTTCATATCCTCAATAATATTGTATTCCATTTCATTGAGAAGTATCAGAGTTTTGGATGAAGGTGAAGAATCTGATTGGGTGGGGTTTGTTTGAGTAGATTTTGTTGAAGATTTCTTACCTACGACTTTATCTCTGGGAGGTGGCATTGAAGTTTTCTGTTTTGAACTTGATTGAGGTGTATCAAGCTGATTTCTACTTCTAGTGGCAACATATAGTGCTTCTTGATCCTCTTCATTTGCAAGTATAAAATCCCACATTCCTTGTAATTCCACTATTTCTTCATCGTCGGTTTGTTCTTCACTTGAGGCTTCTTCCTCATCTCCATCCGATTCAACGTTCGATATAGCATTTGGAGGTTTAGGATCGGTTGGGGCATTCCTTTTATATGCTTTTTAAGCATAGATCAAGTGAGGATACAACTTCCTCACTTGTCCAATTTCTATCCATCATGCACTGCTTGGTTTTGAACCATTGAGTCCAATTCTAAGGTACTCAACATCCTCTCTGCACGTAGTTCTCACCTTCCTGTCCAGAACTATATCTTCCTACAACCCATTGAGATATTCAGGCAACATATCATCAATAGAAGGAAACTGACTTTTCTCTTCGAGATCTTCAATCAATGAAGGTTCATATGGTCTCAATTTATCTGCATTAATGACTAAATAGATATGCATATAAGCTGGAAAATCAAGGCGAAAAGCATTCTCACCAATTTTCTCAACTATCTAGAAAGGTCCATACCTTATTGGATTCAGCTTCTTTCCTTCACCTTGAATTTTGTCTTTGCTGATGTAAAACCAGACTTGATCACCAACTTGGAAGCTATACTAAATTCAATTCTTGTCATGCCTTGCCTTATACTTGGCTTGGATTATTTCTAGTTGTTCCTGCACTGCCTGCTGAATTTCTTGGATCTGCTCAATGAACTTGGTTGCTTTGTCCACATCACTGTGTCCATCAAAAACTATTTCTTTACTAAAGACAATATCCAAGGGAGACCTTGGTGTAAAACCAAAACAAGTCTCAAAAGGAGATCTATGTGTAGAAGGGTTCTTGGCACAGTTGTAAGCATGTTGCACAACACAAATGTTCATCCCAAAGTTTAGGATGCTTGCTGCAATAGTCCATGAGCAACTGGATCACTGTCCTATTGACCACCTCTATTTGGCCATCTGTTTGTGGATGAAAGGTTGTGCTCTTCTTCAATCTGGTGTCCATCAACTCCCACAGACTTGACCAAAACTTCCTAATAAATTGGGAATCTTGATTAGATACAATGGAAGTGGGTAACCCAAAATGAACACATACATGCTGAAAGAACAACTTTGCTAATTGTTCAACTGTAATCTGCTTGTTACAAGGTATAAAAATACACATTTTGCCGAACCTGTCCACAATAACATATAAATAGTCATGACCTTTTCTAGATTTTTCCAATCCCCCAACAAAGTCCATGGAAAAACTTTCCCAAGGACGAGAAGGAACTGGTAGTGGAGTGTATAAGGTTAATTTTCTATTGCTGGGCTTGCTTTTAGCACACATGGTACACCCTTTAATATATCTAGAAACCGTTTCATGCATTCTTGGCCAATAGTAGAATCTCTACAACTGTGCAACTATTTTACGTACACCAAAATGACCTGATATAAGAGAAGTATGTGCTTCCCAAATTATGTTAACTCTTTTATTTTATGGAATGCATATCTTTCCCAAATGATACAAGAGTTGTTCCTTAACATATAATCCAATTCTTCTACTTGTTTTCCATGACTTATAGTTGCATGCACATCTTTAAAATCTATATCTTGAGCATATTATTCAATGTAGCTTTCATGAATTACTGAGTTATGCTTAAGTATAGTAGATGCATTTATGATTGGTCTGGACAACATATATGCAACTTTGTTGTGTATGCCCTTCTTATATCTGATGACTAGATGAAACTGCTGTAGAAAATCCATCCATCTATAGTGTCTTGATTTCTGCAATTTAGTTTGTGAATTGAAGTGGTTGATGGTCTGTATGGATTATTGTTTCTTTACCCATTAAGTAATGTTTCCACTTTTTCACACTCTATACTAATGTATACAATTCTTTATCATATGTGGGATAATTAAATACTACAGAATTAAATGTCTCAGAATGATAGCATATGGGTTTACCATGTTGCATAAACAATGCTCCCATGGTATAGTCACTAGCATCTGTGTCAATCTCAAATGGTCATTGAAGATCTGGCAATGCTAGTACTAGTGCTGTACTAATTTTTTGTTTTAAGGTTTCGAAGGCTTTCTGCTGTTTGCCTCCCCACTGAAACACCTTATTCAATCTTGTTCAAGCATGTAGGGGAGCTGCAATCATGGAAAAGTTAGCAATAAACTTTCTGCAATATTGTGTTGCTCCTAGAAAACTCCTAACTTCTATAGCGAATTTGGGTTTAGGCCAGTTCACAATGACTTCAACCTTAGAGGGATCTATCTTCAATTCACCACCCCCTACAATATGACCCAAATAATTTAAAGATGTTTTGCCGAATTCACATTTTGACAATTTCACATAGATATTTTCTCTTTTCAAAACATCTAGAATCTGTTTTACATGCCTCAAATGTTCTTACCATGTTTTACTGAAAAAAATAATGTCATCTAAATATACAATTACAAAATCATCAATAAAAGGCCTGAGTACATCACTCATAACTCTCATGAAAGTGGCAGGAGCATTAGTTAAGCCAAAAGGAATAACCAACCACTCATACAACCCTTACTTTGTTTTGAAAGAAGTCATCCATGCATCTTGTTCTGCTACTCTGACTTGATGATAGCTATTATGCAAGTCCAACTTGGAAAAGTAAACTGCCTCTTTCAGCTGATCTAATAGCTCATATCAATGCGAGGAAGGGGATAATGATTCTTGATCGTTATTTTATTCAGTGCTCTGTAATCAATGCACATCCTCCACGAACCATCTTTCTTCCTCACCAACATGATTGGAGATCCATATGGTGATGTGCTTGGTCTTATGAACCCTTTCTCGAGCAGCTCCTGTACCTGCTTCTTAATCTCTGCATTCTTTAAAGCGGATAACCTATACATTCTGATGTTAGACAATGGAGCATCTTGCTGCAAATGAATATCATGTACATTTCCCTTTTGGGTGGCAGACCTTTAGGTTCTTGAAATAGGATATCATATTCTGAAACAACTTTTTCTAAATCATCTTTCTATTTAGCATCATAAACCTCAAATACATTGGTTTTATTAGGGTTCTTTTCCTTTACAGCCATTAGTAAAAATTGCTTGCATGAATTTACAATTATTTTCATTTTCCCTGAGTTTATGAGAGTGTAATTATTTTTGAGCTTATGAGCTCTTATAATATATTATATTCCATCTTTGGTGACTTGATACTTATTTTCAGCTCTATAGGAAATCACTTTTCTATCATACAAGTAAGGATTTCCTAAAACAATACCACATATATCCAAAGGAACTATATCTAAATCAGCCTCATCTACAAATGTTGACCCAAATGCAAACCTAATTTTGCATGGTCTAGTCACTTGTAGCTTTGCTTTATCACATAGCCAACCTAATGGATATGGCTTCTTGTGAGGTGTGGTTAGTAATCCCAACTTCTTTACAATTTCTTTAGAAATCAAGTTTACTTGCGATCCACTATCAAATAAAGTATCAATCTTTTGATGCTTGGAAATAACTCTAATATGAAAAAGCTCATGTCTTTTCCTCTCATTTTCTTTATTATCAATAGATTGTGTAGAATTACTAGTATATGCTTTAGAATTTTTACCTTTTATACCTGTAGCTGTGATTTTTGCTTCATCACCTAAGTCTGAACCCAATCTTTCTGAATAGCAGCAACAGTCTTCTTCTTCTTGCCTTCGAACTTCTTGGATTTCAGATCCGGATGCAAAGACCAGCAATTTTCATCATCATGTCCATCCTTATTGCAGTGAGTGCATGAAGGTTTGTCTTTCTGTACAACGTTTTCCTTCCTCTCTTTCCATTTCTTCTTCTTCTTTTCCTTGTTCTTGCTTGCAGTGGGTTTTGATGATCCCCCCATCTCTGGGTTCACATTCTTGCCTCTAGCCTCTAGATGTGTAGCCTGAACGGGTACCTCATCTATGCTAGTGGGATTAAACATGAGAATGGTGTGCCTCAAATAGCTATGCAAACCACCTATATACTTCAACAAAGTTTCAGGTGAGTCTAGAGAAATGCCTAGAATTAAAGCTCTTTTTCTAAATTCCCTGGTATAGCTTTGTACACTTTTCCCCTTTAATTGGCGACGAGTTTGCCAACGCATCATTTCTTGCTGCATATAAGCTAGTGGATAGAATTGTTTTTTAATGACAGGAACAAATTCATTCCAGGTAGAAATAATTTTACCATGCTTCTTCAAATCAACTTGCGTCCTACCTTCCCACCACACTAGGGCAGTTTCTCCAAGGTGAAGGCTAGCCAACTAAATTTTACTCCTTTCTGAATCTATGTTATGTACCCTACAATACACATCAATCTTTCTAATCGAGTTTTCTAGATTTTCTGCAATTAATTCTCCATCATAGATTGGAAAATCAAATTTTACTTCTAATTTAATCAAAGATGTTTTCTTCTTTTTCTTTTCAGGGCTAGAAGGAGGAGTTAATGGAGGAGGCTCTTCCCCTTTCCATTTGCCTTCTAAATGGGAAAATAGAAGAGGTCCCTCTACTCCTTTGCCTTTTTCGGGTGTTGAGGTGCTTCCACCTCAATCCTTCTTAAATTCACAATACATTTCTTCCACCATGGCTCTCATGGTCATGAAACTATCCATGAACTGAGATTTTGATTCCAATGGGACTTCTCCGACCATTCTCCTCTGAGCATAGACTCTTCCAATCTCTAGATTAGTCTCAACAAGCTCTCCTTCTCCTAGTTTGAGCTTTGACCTAGTTAGCATTCAACAATCCAACACAAGCTTGTGTAACCTTAGAAAACCTAAATCTCTAATACCTCTTGGTCTGAAAAATGAAGATCTTAGATTAATTTTAAGGTATTACATACTCATGTGCATGGATTATTCTATATTACTTAGTGCAATGGATCGATAAGATTGCGAATAATATAGACAATTGAGCAGTTAGAGAAGCATAATAGACAAACACACATAAACACAACAAGTTTAATATGGAGTTCACCCAAAAATCCTGAGCTACGTTTCCTGGTCCAGCCTTTAGTGGTGACCTCTCTATTATGTCTTTGTTGAAGCCCCGAAAATCGGGTCGACAACAAGGGAGATACCTACCCGGTTCGGACCTTGGTTGGCAGCTCCTTATCCATTTGGTATAGCGGGTCTGACTGGGGATAATGGGACCAGTTTCCCAATCTATGGGTGTGTGTGTGTAGAATTGGATGTTGCTGATCTAACAGTTCCTATCTAAGCTATTCTAATTCAAACTTTAATCTAATTCTATGCTATTGTAATTTAATAAACAACACATCTAATATATGCTAACATGGGATGTAATTCTTCTATTATGCGATCTAAATAGATTACAAATAAGAACTGGTAATAAAGATCATTCAGCGATTATAAGAAAGGAAATCAATTAAGATGAACTATTTCGCATAAAATGTTATGCAAAACAGTTGTGAATAGCATATCGCATAATAAGCTATTCATACATTAAACATAAATAAATAGCTACCAACATACAAAAGTGCCAAATGATAACTCAAGCATTCATGCAATAACATATAAACAACTAAAAACTGTATATCACTTTAACATATAAGCAGAAATGGTCAAGAGATAAAAGTACCATTTCTGACTGGTCTTACTCATAAGCTTCAAGTAATAATGATTTATCTCTCCTTGCTCTAACATCTACTAAGAGTACAAAAGTGCAACATCAGTAGCAGATATCAAATGAAAACATCAACAAATCTTGATCCATTCATTCACCAAAACCTCCTCTGAGGATGCAAAAGTGCATGTTTTGAGGACAAGTTTTTGATAAATTTCTGGACCCTTCTCTAAATGCATGAGAAGGGTTTAAATACTAATAACTAAATAACTTAATTACACAGATTCAGGATACGGTTTAAATGACCACCCTTTTTCTAAGCAAAACTATTTCTAAAAATTAAATATAATATCTAGCTATTTCTGCATTTGCTCCTTAATGTTGCGAGCATTCAAAATTTGCCTGGGTAGAGTCGGCTAACTATCTTCCACTTTTGGTTGAGCTAAGCAAACAGAAATGGTAAGAACTGGCACCATATTTTCAGCAAAATAGAAGATATAATTGAGAATCATCCTCTGGCTATGTGGATTTACTGTGTATGCTCAGTAATAATCCAAATTCCACTTGGTTAATCCTCAAATTGCCTCTGCCTTTGCTTTCTTGCGTTTTCCGGGCTTATGAGTGACTAAGCAGTTAGGGACTTTGCTTTTTGAGCAATTTTCTCAGCGATGCGCGATTAGCGCTAGGCGCTAATCGCGCATCGGAAACTGCCTCCGTTATTTGATCTGGGCCTTTCTGGTGCGTTTTCGCCTTTAGCGACTTTTCCTTCACCGGGTAGAAGCTTCAAAATTTTGTAAACATACTACTTTTGTGAGCTTCTAACCTTGAGCGTTAAACCGCCTGTTGATATCAGCATCGTTCAACTACTCATTAAACCATGGCTCTGATTGAAATATCTGTAATGGATAGCTCAGCAGCGCTCTGTGAATTTGCGGCTCTATTGCATGCGATATCCGTTCATGAGGGCATCTCTTCTCTTTTTTCTGAGCATTTTGAGCTGTACCATTTTCCTTAATTACTTCCTGCACATTCCTTCATGTTGTTTCTGTTTTTCGTTCCTACAGTTCACATATGAGGAGAGATTAATGATAATAAAAATTGACAAGAAAGCTCTGAGCTCTACGGATGTACAAAAACATGCCACCTATCATGAACTAACTCTTCAAAAAACAAAAAACTGTCTTTCATTAACACTTGGCGTATCATTCATTGATTTTCATTAAAGCGCGTATCCAATTTTTTGGTTTATGGAAAACTTTTTTTTGAATGTTGAGCCGGGGAAAATCTATGATGGAAAATTTATGCGATTCGCATCGCATCATTGCATCATCGTAGTATCGCATTATTGCATTTTCATCAGGATGTGTTATCGCAGGGTTGCCCGATCACGCTTATCGCAGAATTGTAGTTTGTTGTATCGCGCGATTGCAAGATCGTAGATCGCAGTATCGCGTTATCGGAAGATCGCAGATCGCAATTGTTACAATTGTTAAATGGTTATATGTTTTTTTATGCGATATTGCGATATCACATATCGGTCATCGGTGATTTTTCAAGGTTTTCGAATATGAGCGTTTTTTAATGCATGCGATGCGATGGAATTCGCATCGCATTTCTCGCAGTTTATCATTTTACTCACAAGGAAATGTCCTATCTTCATCGCGCGATGCGATGTTTTCATAAGGAGTAGAGTACATAAGCCTTAATTGAATTTTTTGAATTTTTTACTAAGGGTCCCCACTTACCTAGTGTTATGGCTAATACTAAATAAGGAGGGGGGTTGTTGGTGGCCACAACAATTGGCAATTCACTTGGAAGAACCAGTTATCTCTGTTTTTCTATTGAATTTTTCAAACTTCCAAAACAGAAAATTTTTCAGAAAATTAAACTTTGTTATGGAAATATATAGTACATTATGCTTTAAACTGTCAATGATATTTTGTTTCAACCTATTTTTATTCTAATTATTTGCTTCCTTAGGCTAGTCCTTGTATTTACACCAGCCATTACTTGGTCTTGTAAAGATAAAATAAAGTCTCCTCTGTAAACCAGTTTTAAATATGCTCATTTGTCGTAGGTAGAGCCTCTGCTGCCAGTAAGCGTTTATAGCCTCGACAGGGTTACCTGTTACCCAGCAATGATCCTGTATCCCACTTAAGGTGACTTACAACTTTCAAAGAAAAATCCATATCCACACTTATTGCTTTGATTTTCTTTTTATTCTTAAAGAACAATGTCTTGGTTTGGTAGCCAAATTATGACACAGTCACTCACTTGATTCATAACTTTACTGAACAAGCTAGCTCGTGAGGAGACCCCTTGTCTTTTGATTGCAACAATCTTGAGTCATTGCCTTGTTGTGGTAGACAGTATTGGCAAAGTCAGCAAGTTATAATATATGTGATCATGATAAGCCGACTCGTGATGAGACCTCTTATTCTTCAAGACATAGTGTATCCTTGGATTATTCCTCTGAAAGCTGCAATTTTCCTTAGCAGGGAGGAAGTCAATGTTTCCTTAAGATAGCTCTGGACGACAATAATAGAGTTTTTTGGAAACAACTGTTCTACAGAGAATCTTTATTTTGTTATTGATACCTTTCATTGTACTGAGATAAAACAATTTCTTCACTAAAGGTTGCTTTCATCAAATTTTTTGAAGTTGAAACTAGTATCATATCCAGGCTAAAGTTTTTAACTGTATCTGTCAATAATAAAGATTAGTTTTCCAAAATATTTGTTATTTGTACAAGCGAAAAGTTCAAAATCTGAAAGAGAATTGGTGTCTTTTTCGTAAATACCTAATGTAACCACTCACAACTTGTTTTATTATGAAAATAAAAACTATTCTACAAAAATAGAAGAATAATCTTCTATGGAAAATATTTCTTGAGAATTTGTCCATTAACAGGCAAAGGATCCCTCTTACCTGCTAAATCCTGTAACACAAATGTCGATGAACCTATGACTTCAACAATCTGAAATGGACCAAGCCACATCCTTTGAAATTTTGTATGTTTTCCCTTTTCTTCATGAGCCTTGTCCCACTTTAAAACTAAATCTCCCATTTGAAAATATTTTCTGGTCATTATGTTTGAATCAAAAGAGGATTTTACTAGTGCTTGATGATGAGCGTGCATTTTCTTAGCTTGTTCTCGTTGTTCTTCTAATTTAATTATTTCCATTTGTATTAGTTGTAAGGAGGAAGCGAGTACTTCATCAATGTATTGTACTAAAGACAAAGAGGGAATAGCTAAGTGAGTTGGAAGAACCACTTCTTTCCCATAAACTAAATTAAAGGGAGAAGTGCCGATTGAAGCTTTTTACGTTATCCTATTTGCCCATAAAGCATATAGCAAAGCCTTGTGCCAATTTTTTTCATTCTGGTCAACTGTTCTTTTAATAATCCTGATTAGGTTTTTATTTGTTGACTCAGCTAACCCATTACCTTGCGGATAGTAATTGGCCAAATATTTAAGTTTGAATCCTCTTTTAAGTGCAAATTCAATCATTGCATTTCCAGAAAAGTATGATGCATTATCAAACATTAAAGTGGATGGCAATCCAAACTAAGTGATTATAAATTGATCTATGAACTCAATAATATTTTCAGAATTAGTTGTCTTGAGTGGAACTGCTTCTACCCATTTAGTAAAATAATCTGTTGCCGTGAGGATGTATCTATGCTTCTTAGAAGAGTGAGGAACGATCTCACCTATTATGTCCAAGCCCCACTAATTGAAAGGTTGCTTGATGTTTACCGGCTGTAGTGGCAGGGACGACTTCTTTTGTCTTCTAGTTTGGTAGACTTGACATATTCTCACGTAACTGTGTGAGTCTTTGAACAGCGTGGGCCAGTAATATCCTGCGCGTAAGATTTTATGTGTAGTAGCATCTCCAGCATAGTGTCCACCTGCTGGCCCATCGTGGAGTTCCTGCAAAACTTTTTTAGCTTCAGCTTTCTCAAGACACCTAAGAAGCACAGAATCATAATTTTTTCTAAAAAGAATATCTTTTATGAGTTGATATTGTTTATCTTTCAACCTTAGAGCTCTTTTCTTAGTATGATCAAGGTGTGAAGGAGCATACCCATTCTTAAGATAATAAATGATATCAGCATATAATGATTCTACATCATTTAGGCTTACCTCACACATTTGTACCTCTTCAGATGGAATTTCAGAAATTTGCGATGCTCCACCCAACATTTTGCAGAAGCCTTGACCTCTCACAATGTTTGGTGGTTTGATCTCAAGGTCATATTCCTGTAAGGCAGTAACCCAATTGACCCTTTTATCACCCACATCCTTCTGTACTAGAAGGTTTCTTACCGCTGGAAATGGTACTACGAGCTTAGTATGGGTTTTAAGTAAGAAAGGTCTGAAGTATTTGACCGCTTTGAAAACAGCATAAGCCTGTTTCTCCACATCTGAATAATTGAGTTCAGCACCCTGTAAATTTGAGCTAAAAAACGCAATTGGAGCTTCCGCTTTTTCTTGATTTACTTGAGTTAGAATCGTAGCATATGACTTATTTGAGGCAAATGTGTATAAAATAAAAGGCTCTGAAAAATTCGGGGTTGCTAAAGATGGAGCATTAATAATAGCTTGCTTGATCAAGTTGAATGATTCATGTTCATCTTGACCCCATTTAAAATTTCAATTCTTTTTAATCATGGTTTGCAAAGGAGACACGATTCGCGAAAAATATGGAATGAATCTCTTTAAAAAATTGATTTGACCAAGGAAATATTGCATGGCTTTTTTGTTTTGAGGTAGGGATATTTCAAAAATTTCTTTGATTCTGTCCGGATCAATGTGAATACCTGATTTTGACACTATGAATCCTAGAAGTTTCCCTTCACTTAGTGCGAAAAAAGATTTCTTTGGGTTAAGTGAAATTCCATACCTTAAACACCATTGAAATATTTGTTTCAGGTCTTTGAGATGTTCGCTTCGCTTCTTCGAGTACACTGTTATATCATCCAAATAAATTACTATAGATTTATTGACTAAACCTTTGAATGCGATGTCCATGGCTCTCTGAAATGTGGCACCAGCATTAATCAAACCAAATGGCATCTTTCGATATGCGTATGTGCCCCATTTAGTTTTGAATGTGGTTTTCAACTGATCATCAACATGTACCAACACTTGATTGTATCTTGAAAATCCATCCAAGAAAGACATTAATTCTGAGCCTACCACCGCCTACAGTATCTGCTCCATAGGTGGAAGAGGAAAATTTCCTTTTTGACAGGCTTTGTTAAGGTTCCGAAAGTCAATGCAAATCCTAATATCTCCATTTTTCTTTCTAACGGGTACCATATTGGAGACCCATTTGGAATGTCTGACGGGAAAGATTATCCTGGCTTTCAGTAACTTATTGAGCTCAGTTTTTATCTGATTTTCTAAATTGGGGTGGATCTTTCTCAGCTTTTGTTGGACAGGTTTTTCGTTATCGATCATGGGAATAGTATGCTGAATGATAGAAGTGTCGTATGTTTTCAGCTCATCATAATTCCAGGCAAAAACATTTTTATATTGTCTCAAAAGACGAATATACGCTAGTTTCTCTTCAGGGGCTAGGCCGAGGCCTAGATTAATGTTTTGTGGTTTAGCATCGGTCCCTAGGTTTACTAATTCGTAGTTCAAGGTTGAACTATAGAGTTTTGAATTGGTAGACCTCTTAAACCGATCTTTCAAATCGTATAAGTCTTCTAACTTGACCACCGACTTAGGTATAGCATTATTAGTGTTATTTTGTTGCAATTGTCGATCGTGCTGGTCTTCGTCAATTATTTGATTGGAGTAGGATCCTTCAGACTTGAGGAGGTTTACGATATCAGGATCATCATTGAATACTCTCCAATTTGTGACGTTGTCAGGAATGGACGGTCTAAAGATTAATTCTATTGAGAATCTATCTGGACTAAAATCTTCGAAGGGAATAAGCTTAGAAGCTACGTTAGCCAAAAGGTCTGCACTTGCGTTTTGGAGTCTAGGGATTGAAGAAATATTAAATGCTATGAAATGCTCAGTCAGATCTTGTCCTAAAGATTGATAGTGTTTTAAATGACCTGATAAGCAATGTATAGTGTTACGTACCTATTTAACCACAATCTCAGAGTCTCCAAAGACTTGAAGATACTTGACGTCTAACCCGATTGCTTTGTACAGGCCTTGAACAAAAGCCTGTATTCTGCTATATTGTTTGTGCAATCGAATTCGAGTCTGCACGTGAGCATGATTTTATCTCCTTCTGGACTAATCAGAACGCATCCTACTCCTGCTCCTTCGTTAGATCTAGAGCCATCAAAAAATAATTTCCAAAACACAGATTTATTTACAAGTTTATCTAAAAAATTAATACATTTCGAACTATCAGTTCGAGAAAAATTTTCGACTTGGGACAAAACAAAGTGTTCTAAATAGGGTGATGCATGAGCATTGAAATTGCCGAGGAAAGACTCTACCGAGTAATTTCCAATGATACTGTTGTTATACACTACTGGTTCATTTTCTCCCTCTAACTCTGTTACTATGTACTTCTGGTGTAGCTCTCGTTCAACTTTGATTTGATTCAGTTTACCGTTGTAGGGTAGCCACATGTGTGACCAATCAGTTGCGAAGTATCCATGGAGTTTCTCTGATCAATCCCTGCTAAGAATTAAGCCATATAATTTTGGGATATCAGCAACTAGAATGTCAATAACCTGACATACCTTCAGGTTCGATGACAATCTTATGGTTACTTGATTTAGTTCACCAATTACTTCGACCTGAGATCGATCTAGCTGAACTATGCGCACTGCGGATTTCTGTGGTCGAACATTTAACTTGGCACATATAGATTTGGGTAAAGTATTCGATGAAGCACCAGAATCTACCAAACAATTGTGCACATTTTTATTGAAGATTTCATAAGTAAGGAGAAACGGGGGAGTGTGAGGTCTTGATCTTCCTCCAATTAAGGCAATGTTATTTGGATCAATCTTACTGATCGTGTTAGTTGGAGGTCTTCCCATGTTGTGGGAAGCTTGAGAAAGTACAGCGGCAGGCAAAGGTGCACTGGCACAGCATGTAATTCCTTCATCATTATCTTCTGTTGATGTTTCAACTTTCTCAGTTCGTAAAGAGTGATATTAGCCCTAGTCTTCTTCATGTCATCAATAACTCCATTTCATCCGATACTATCAGTGTTTTCGATGGAGTCATTTCATCTGCTTGGACTGGGCTAGTTTGAGTCGCTTTAGATGTCGTTCTTTGTTGCAACTTTATCCTTTGTTGCAGAGCTCGCGCTCTTCGGCTTAGGGATAGTTTGGGGAGGATCAAGCTGATTTTTGCTTCGTGTGCTAACTGGAAATACTTCTTGATCTTCTTCTTGTGGGAGGATGAAATCCCACATTCCTTGTAATTCCACAACTTTTTCGTCATTGGTCTGCCCTTCAGTGGCAATTTCCTCTTCTTCTTCCTCAGATTCAGCATTTGAAATGGCATTGGGTGGCTTTGCATCTGTTGAGGAACCTCTTTTAAAAGCTCTGTAGGGCTTTTTGGAAGAAGTTTCTGCTACTTGCTTTTTTCTATCGACCATCTCATTGGACATGGTCTTTAGGACTTTTTGCAATCCTTTCAAATCAAAAGGATATTTTGCTTGTTTCTTCTTGGAGTCTTCCTTGAAGGTGACTTTTTTGGACTTACGTTCCTCTATCGCGGATCTCTTTTCCAGGGTTTTTATTCGTTTCTCTACTACTATCGCCTCTTTCATGTTATCAGCTAAGGTTATTTTATTTGCCCTGTCCACGAAGATTGCTATGTTCGATGGCAGAGTGGTAATATACCATTCACATCGTACTTCTTCGCTGGGCTGGGAAGCAGTAGGAATTTTGTTGAAGATTTTGTTGAACCGTAAATTGAAATCCTTAATAGGCTCTCTAGCTTCGGCTTTAAGATTGGATAGGTCATTTATTAACGTTGTCGTCGACCTGTGACCACCAAACTTGGTTAGGAATTGGTCCTGGAAGATGTCCCAACTTGTGATGGATCCGGAGGGTAATGAAAAGTAGCATGATGCGGTTGTCCCTTGTAGTGTATAGGGAAAAAGCCGAACAACAACATCTTCATTAGTAACTCCATTGATATTAATGGAAAGCATGAAGTTATTTATGTGCTCTTCTGCGAGCATACCTACCTCGAGATTGAATTTAGGCATCCATTTCTCAGGTTGGGCCGGTATTTGACTCAAGGGTGCAGGCATTAAGACTGCCCTAGGGTTATTCCATGGAGACTGGGCCATTGTTGAACTGCTAACATAGGAAAGTGCAGAAGATGATTCCTGTGGCTGGGAGGATGAGGATACTATGATCGCAGATGTTTGAAGAGGGGTTGTGGAGGTTCCAGTGGATGGATCGATGATGATCTGGAGTGGAGGTGTGGATGGTTGACTTCGCGGTGAAGTAGTTGAGATGGATGTTGCAGACGAAAGAGTCTCACTCTTAGACTCTTGCGGTGATTTCCTCGCTCTTTTCCTGGTGGGAATAGGTAGTTCGGTTGGCTGAACGCCAAACTTTTCACTCTTTAGCCTGGTCAGGGGATGAACAAGATTGTACTGCGAAGTCACGCTGCCTTGAGATTTATCAGACCTCTAAGGAGAAATGGAAAATCGCTGAAGTTTGTGAATCAAGGATTCGACTTCAGGAAGTTCAACGGTAGATTGTTCTGAAATATCAGGGTGTGTAGCAGCAATTGATACTCGAGCGACTTCTAACTCTGGATTGAAATGTAATGGGGAAGTCGGGGGAGATGATGAGGGTGATTTACTCTCAGAATGGTATTCAGATTTAGATTTACTTTCCATTCATAGTTCAGGCCCTCCTTCTAGTGCCAAATATGTTGAAGCCCCGAAAATCGGGTCAACAACAAGGGGGATACCCGCCCGGTCCGGACCTTGGTTGGTAGCTCCTTATCCGTTTGGTATAGCGGGTCCGACTGGGGATAATGGGACCAGTTTCCCAATCTATGGGTGTGTGTGTAGAATTCGATGTTGTTGATCTAACAGTTCCTATCTAAGCTTTTCTAATTCAAACTTTAATCTAATTCTATGTTATTGTAATCTAATAAACAACACATCTAATCTATGCTTACCCGAGATGTAATTCTTCTATTATGCAATCTAAAGAGATTTCAAATAACAACTGGTAATAAAGATCATTCAGCGATTATAAGAAAGGAAATCAATTAAGATGAACTATTTCGCATAAAAAGTTATGCAAAACAGTTGTGAACAACATATCGCATAATAAGCTATTCATACATTAAACATAAATAAATAGCTACCACCGTACAAAAGTGCCAAATGATAACTCAAGCATTCATGCAATAACATATAAACAACTAAAAACTGTATATCACTTTAACATATAAGCAGAAATGGTCAAGAGATAAAAGTACCATTTATGACTGGTCCTACTCATAAGCTTCAAGTAATAATGATTTATCTCTCCTTGCTCTAACTTCTACTAAGAGTACAAAAGTGAAACATCAGTAGCAGATATCAAATGCAAACATCAACAAATCTTGATCCATTCATTCACCAAAACCTCCTCTGAGGGTGTAAAAGTGCATGTTCTGAGGACAAGTTTTTGACAAATTTCTGGACCCTTCTCTAAATACATGAGAAGGGTTTAAATACTACTAACTAAATAAATTAATTACACAGATTCAGGATACGGTTTAAATTACCGCCCTTCTTCTAAGCAAAACTATTTCTAAAAATTAAATCTAATATCTAACTATTTCTGCATTTGCTCCTTAATGTTGCAAGCATTCAATATTTGCCTAGGTAGAGTCGGCTGACTGTCTTCCGCTTTTGGTTGAGCTAAGCAAACAGAAATGGTAAGAGCTGGCACCATCTTTTCAGCAAAATAGAAGATATACTTGAGAATCATCCTCTGGCTATGTGGATTTACTGTGTATGCTCAGTAATAATCCAAATTCGACTTGGTTAATCCTCAAATTACCTCTGCCTTTGCCTTCTTGCGTTTTCTGGGCTTATGAGTGACTGAGCAGTTAGGGACTTTGCTTTTTGAGCAATTTTCTCAGCAATGCGCGATTAGCGCTAGGCGCTAAGCGCGTATCAGAAACTGCCTCCATTCTTTGATCCGGGCCTTTCTGGTGCGTTTTTCGCCTTTAGCGCCTTTTCCTTCACTGGGTAGAAGCTTCAAAATTTTGTAAACATACTGCTTTCGTGAGCTTCTAACCTTGAGTGTTAAACTGCCTGTTGATATCAGCATCGTTCAACTACTCATTCAACCATGGCTCTGACTGAAAGATCTGTAATGGATAGCTCAACAACGCTCTGTGAATTTTCGGCTCTGTTGCATGCGATATCCGTTCATGAGGGCATCTCTTCTCTATTTTCTAAGAATTTTGAGCTTTACCCTTTTTCTTAATTACTTCCTGCACATTGCTTCATGTTATTTCTGTTTTTCGTTCCTCCAGTTCACATATGAGGAGAGAGTAATGATAATAAAAATCGACAAGAAAGCTCTGAGCTCTGCGGATGTACAAAAACATGCCACCTGTTGTGAACTAACTCTTCGAAAAACACAAAACTGTCTTTCATTAACACTTGGTGTATCATTCATTAATTTTCATTAAAGCGCGTATCGAATTTTTTGGTTTATGGACAGCTTTTTCTTGAATGTTGCGCCGGGGAAAAATCTGCGATGGACAATTTCTGCGATTCGCATCGCATCATCACAGTATCGCATTATCGCATTTTCATCAGGATGTGTTATCGCAGGGTTGCCCGATCACGCTTATCGCAGAATCGCAGATTGTTGTATCGCACGATCGCGCGATCGCAGTATCACGTTATTGCAAGATCGCAGATCGAAGATTGTTACAATTGTTAAATGGTTATATGTTTTTTTATGCGATATTGCAATATGTGATATCGCATATCTGCCATCGGCGATTTTTCAAGGTTTTCGAATATGAGCGTTTCTTAATGCATGCGATGCGATGGAATTCGCATCGCATTTCTCGTAGTTTATCATTTTACTCACAAGGAAATGTCCTATCTTCTTCGCGCGATGCGATGTTTTCATAAGGAGTAGAATGCATAAGCCTTAATTGAATTTTTTAAATTTTTTACTAAGGATCCCCACTTACCTAGTATTATGGCTAATACTAAATAAGGAGGGGTGTTGTTGGTGGCCACAACAGTCTTCAAGAGCAGAGTTTTACAAAGTGTGAGCTCAAATTGAGTCTCAACACACAAATACAAACAATAGGAGTTTGCTTGAATCCCTCAAGCCTCTCTGAGTACACAGACTGTTTCTTTCACTCTTTGTCTTTGTTTTCTCTCTATCTTAGTACTACTTCCTCTCTGTCTCTGTCAGTCTGTGGATTTAAAGCCAATCGACGTTGTCTGTTCATTTCCCCTTCTCAGGTTCTCTGGCTCCCAGCCTCTGTCTGCTCAAATCCCCTTCCGAGCGTTAGCAATCATGGCATAACGTCTTCAGGGAAGGTGGCCACTTGTTATGCAACGGAAGGGACCATTGGGCCTTTGAAATCCCCAAAAATTGCATTTTCTATTTACACAAAGAAACACTGTAAAACATGGGAAAAATCTGCCAAATCACTGTTCATCGGACTTCAAATATTATAAATTCTGACCTATATTCCATTAGGTCTACCTTTTAAATCGCTATCGCATATCCACCGTTGATCCACGTGATCCTGATCCAACGACTGAGATTCATTTTGGGCGTTTAAGGCGTATGGAGATTACCCACCCAAAAAGGTGTTTTCTCATGCCACATGTCGGCCAGTGGATGGGATCGTGCAAAGCCTATCCAATACCACTTACTACCTAAGGCCCGCTTGAAATCCTGCCTATTACGAAACTCAAAACATATATATTTTCATGTATATCCCTTTCAGGTCTGGATTCATCACTTTATTCACATTTCATTTGCATTTTGTTTATTTAACGAAATGCGAAATACAAAGGAAAATGTCGTTTTCCCAATCTCAAATTACACAAAATATCTTCTAAAACTCCATCGGGTCTGGCTATTGCAAGCCATATTTATATCAGCTCCACTCCATTGTACTGCTCTGACCCGATATTGCGATGCGATTGATTGCAATCACATATCGCATAGACCTGGGGCCGTTTGGTAAGCACTCCTTGTATTTGCTAATTGCAATGTTGTGAGTTAACCTTGTCGTCAATTTGTGCGCTTGATCAACGGTCCTCATTGACCCACACAGATCACAAATGAAATTGTCACATGGTCATCTATGATAGCCTCCGCTTGTTACCGCCGATTGCAATATGCTGATTAGATCCGGACCCTTGATCGGCCAGATCCGACGGCTCCTGTGCAAAGTTGGTTTCATGTTTTTCCCTCCCGATAGTGCTATCTGCCATTTTTAAAGGTTCTCTTTTTGTGATAGTTTTTGGATTTTGAAGACTTAGAGGGTGATTTGGATCCATTTTGGATCATCTAGGATGGGTGAATGCTAGTGTTTCGAATGAAAGAATCCTAGGGCTTTGGGTTAGAACCCTAACAGAGCAGAAGGAGACTACAACAAGAAATACACAAATAGCTCAGGAAAGATGTTTATATTATCAAACTATGTAAGAGTGACCATACCTGAATTTCCTTCTTTCGAGTAGGTCCCACAGGGTTCAGACCATCTACAACTCCTGATGTTCTCCAAACCTGAAAATCATTCAATTCGAATATACATAGGAGTATAGAAGTAAAGAATATTCACGAAATTGACTTTATATCATATAAACAAATGATTGATCATATATCAAAACGACATTCATATATGAATTAAAACATAATTTGATGCGCAGACATAGTTAATTTCGGAAACAAGACAACATTTCTTTTATTGCGGTAAGCTATAAATAACATGGAGAGAATTCACCTGAGTCTTTCTCTGGCTCCAAGCAGAACTGTCCTCCGGATTCGTCCTATCCCAACCTTCAACAATATTCTTCCATCACCAACACCATGATATCTCAAGCAAAAGGAAGGATATCTATAATCAAGGAAATAAGGGTTTCCTTAAGCTTGGGGAAGTGCATGAGGAACAGGGATTCATTAGACTCAGTAAGGGATAATCTCAATATAATAACTCTATCTCTTCTCCTCTCCTTAAGGCCTTCCCATAGAGGTATATTTATACCTCTCCCAATTAGTTTTTTAGTTGGGAAACAGTTGGGAAATAGTTGGGCCAAGGGAAATAAGAGGTAATCAACATGTAAAGCCTGTGAAATCCGCCCAAAATTAAGGAAATTTAATTTTTTAAGTGTTTTAATACATATGCATGGATTGGGTATTGACTGACCCACGTGTACATGCTTTTAGCTTAGGGAAAAGTAGCGTACAGGGAATAAAACACTGTTTTTTATATATTTGAACCAAGCCTGGAAGGAGGGGTTGCCCTAGGCATAAAAAAAGCGTCATATATACCAAGAGTGGTAAATGGTGCTATAACACATTCCCCCTAATATATGAGGTCAGAAGGCATACATGATGACCAAAATGTATTAAGTGTATGGAAAGAATCATGCCGAGACTCAGAAGGACTTCACCAGAGTTCATCCTACCAAGCCATCAAAAGAGATCAGAAAGAAACTGTTGTCTGAGGAGGGCATACCCATGATCAAATAAAGTAGAGCATGTCCGCATTTCAAGTACAAGTGGATCCAATATGTATACAAGTATAAAGGAACTAAAAATACATAATGGATCATCTGATCGTGGTCGAAAAAGTACATGTTTGAATATCACATATAAGAAGACGATAAATGATGCTGAAGGATGAAATTGATCACTGATGTCAAAAACTGATCCAAATAGTACCAAATGAACATGATGAAATAAAATGATACTACATCGCAACTCGGATGCCAGCATATAAGATGTCACTATGAAGAACTGCAACATATAAGGTGGATGGTGTCAACTAGTAGCAACAAGAGCAACTGACAAGTGAACCAAAACATGTTGATGCAACCTGAGGTCTTCACCAACCTCCGTGGTACATTTCTACACAATGGGAATGAATTATCTGAGGTTGACCACGTGAGAAATAATTTGATTACTTATCGTTGATGTATACCATTAACAAATGCGAGACTACTCACCGATAATGATAATGAGAGTCAAGGTACCTTGTACAATCTAACAAGTGTGAATGAATGAGCTGAAGTCAAACACTTGAAAGAATCTATCAATTAGGAGACAATGATGTTTTCCCATTGTCGATAGTGAAGGATTCTGCCACTGATGACTGCAAACCCGAAGGTACTTCCAAATGGCCTCTAGATCCTTTTCCCAGAGCAAATGATCTATAGTCGATAGGAAAATATCTGCTAGAAGGAAGGCACTGAGGAATCCTTCATCAATCTAGCACGAGTGTAACCCGTAGGCCAATAATGTGGAAGGATTTAGATGAAAAAGATGTAGTAACCCAACCGAAGCACGTTTCCAGCATACACAAGATGTAGCTAGTGTATGATAGAAACCCTTTGAACCAACCAATAATGAAAGCTGACATAGAGGCGAGGAATCCACCAATAGGGTCAAATGGAAACCAAGGCACTGCACGAGTCCCAATGCATGATAATGAAAGCTGATTTCAAACACAAGGGAAACCACACAGTCAAAGACCCATGATATTGATTGATGATGAGCACAAGGTGACCTATCAATAATGAAAATGGGGCCAGGGTGCGGCTCTATATCTACCCTCAAAGCAATTTGTCATAGTCGATAAGGACAAGACCCACTAGCAAGAACTCAATGGAGACCTTTTCAAATTGGCATGAGCAAAGGACCAATATAACTGATGTGATAACAAATATGACACTGACAACCAAGGATGGACTCTAGCTGCCAACAAAATATGGAAATGTCATCTCCTTCCCGCTCTTTTTGGAATATATATATATATATATTTGTCTTTTTCTTTAAGTTGGAAAAACAATAAAAGAATGCTATAGTACAGTGGAAAGAACGAGTGTCAAGAAACAGATGATCTAGTTCCTAGGAGGGGAACATTCCTATGCTCAATGCAGGGAGAAGAAATTGGCCAAGGACACTCAAAGGGATGCTCTTTCCACGGGTAAAAGGATGCATCAAGTTGCAGAAGATAAGTGATTGAATGGTTGACTTTGTAGAAGACATGGTCAAATAAGTGGCTTAAACACGAGTCCAAGTGATGCCAGCTCAAGGCCAAAAGGTGAAAAAATTCAAAATGCAATGCAGTAGTACAACTCAACACAAAGGAGCTTATAGGGTATAATGCCATAAATTAGCACGGAAGAAAGAAGAATGTGTATTCAACACATCAGTCATGGTAGGACTAAAGAGGACTCCCGAGCCTACTCAGTATAACATCATGGCCAACCAATCTTAGTGAGGATCTACCTAAGATCCCCATGTAAAGGATGGCTCTACCATCAAATCATGATTAAAAAAAAATTGGTGAGTGAAAATAGTTTGCTGACCAAGATACGATGGGGTCAACCCTATGACTAATGTATTGCTAAATGGAGGCTAGTATGCAAGATGCAGCGGAAAATGGTTTTCCCTAACCTAAATGCCAGTGAGAGAATGATACTTGCCATGACGAGTCAGTGGTCATGGGACTGAAGAAACATCTTGAAGAAGTCTCCAAAATTTCCTGTAAAAACAACCCACTCACAACAATCCAAGCCCACAGGTCAAAAAATCCATGAGACAAAAATCATGTTTGAAAAAATATTTTGCAATTTCAAAGTTATATAATGACTTTTGGACTCACAGTTTTTTAATTTATGTTTGGAGCAAAGAGTTGTGGAGCAAAACTAAGCAAGATTTCCTCTGAACAATTGGACTGTTCGAATCACCCCAAAGTCTCCAAGTAATCCTCAATTCCTACTTGTAATCCTTTATGAAATTTTTTAAAAGTTTTTTCAAATTTTTGACCATGGGAAACTATGCCCAAAAATTCAACTCTGCGTACACATAGGTTGGATGTGAGTAACCCATGTATACGATGGCCCTACACGTGACTGTGTGTAAAATGAACCCATGTGTATGCGAGTTAAAGTTTTAACATATAAATTAACAGTTGAAACTTCATTTTTTTGGAGGATGACTATCACTTAGAGGGAAACAGAGCACAATGCCATAGATAATGAGGTAATGAATGATCAAAATGAATTGGATGCTCTGAGAGGTTGTGGCTTACTCAAATTCTTCAAAATGCCAAATATGAAAACCAATACGTGCTTGCTAGAAATTTTGATCCACTAATGGAGCATAGAGTACGACACTTTCATGATCAACTATATGCCTCTACGGATTGAGGTCGAAGATATCTATTTCATTACTAGTCTCTCGCGAAGAGGGGAGGTCGTGCACTCGACAAGCAGGACGAGAGGTAGTCTTTCGGTGGAAGACTATGTCCATATATATTGTCTTAGACATCTAAGGAAGATTGGGAGTCAAATTCCAATCAAACATGTGGAAAGTCTATCCTTGAGGATTTTGCTATTTACCATTGCACGGGTAAATGGGTCAACTTCCCTGCATCAGGCATCACAAGTATCTATGAGCCTGGTAGTGGAATGTCTTACCACAGTATTTGATTGGTGCACGCCTCTTCTGACTAACATGAAGAGTCAATTGACCTCTATACAAAAGGGTCAAATGAAGAATTTTGGATATGGAACCATCTTGTGTTCATTCTTCTTCGAGAATGTACCTAGGCTATGTCCCAAAGTATCAGTGTCCATCAACAGTCCTAGAGATCCACGAATGGGTAGATGGACGGACCTGATGAAGTGCCTTGGGAGCAATGATGTTCCCAGAACGACCTTTGATGATAAGTTTTTCACCTGGTGGGATCAACAGATCATCGCGGTCGATGAATACCCATATGACGACATGGATTTCCGAGTAGATCCGGACTTAGTGTTACCACCAAATGCAGCATGGGGAGACATAGGTAACAATTTTTAAGTTTTTGTGAGCTTTTAAAAAAAAATTGGATTTTTAATATGAAATGAACTTGAAAAAAATTATTTTGACGAGACAAAATACTAAAAAAATATAATGACCATGTTCCAGATGTGGGTCTAGTGAGACTTGATGGATTTCCGAGGTGCATGCGTCGCAGAAGAGGGACCGAAGAGATGGTAGCCGAGACAAAGAGAGTCCTTTATGCTGTTCATAGAAACTTGGTGAGACTAACTCACCAGGTAGCTATGACAGCTGTAGAGTGTCTGCCTGAGGAGATGCAGTGTCGTGTGGTAGGGTTACCATGGGACTAGGTCCAGATACTTCGGCATGTAGCCAACACTGTGGTTAAATTTTTAATTGCTCATCTTGAGCTAACTCGACAGATAGATCTATGTATGAATGGATATGATCATGGGCATAAGCCCATATTTTGAGGGCATCTTGTCCCAATTTTGTATATTATTTTTGAACACTCCATCTATATACAAGCAATTTTATGATATATATACAGATTCAATTTTTTTGATGTTATTTAATTTGATGAATGATTAATGTGCTAATCTAATGCTTGATTAGAAATAGATTCTGCTAATGAATTCTCAGATCGTGGAATGTGAACATATGTGATATTAATAAATGATCATTGCAACACTCTAACTCTCAAAATTGGTGACATAAATAAGGATCGTGAACCCGATAATGTTATTTAACTATGACACCACCAGTTGTGAGTCTAGAAAAACTACCAACGAATCAATCCCATAAGATATTGCTTTGGATAGTAAATTAAGAACGACAGTATATTCGACAATGTTGTTTCAAGCAAGGCTAATACATACTCCATTCGACACCATCAACTGGCCAGATGGATAGTAAATCACCCAAGCCATGGAAGCAAGATTCCGAGTGTTCCTACTTGCACCATCGATGAATTCGAAATATATCGAATCGTCCATCAATACTTGCCAATGAAGATAAAAAAATGTCAACATCACAAAATGCCAGACATATATGTACAAAGATACAATATATAGAAACAAGCAATTGCTTGAACGAAGCCTAAGCAAAATACTTCTTAAGGTAGATCCCATTTCTTGGCTCCGCCAGCTTGTTCCCTTCAAATTCAATTAATTCATACACCCCTTTTTTCAAAACAAGCTTAACTATAAAGGGACCATACCACATAGATTTGAACTTGCCTGCACCCAGGCCATCTTTGTCTTGGTCATAGACTAAGACAAGCTCTCCTTCAGAAAAAACCCGAGGACGGACAACTTTATCATATTGAGTTTTAATCCTCTTCTTATGGGCTTAATTTATTATGGCTATATCTCGACGCCGCTCATCAATATGTTCCAAATGAATGAGGCATTATTTGACACTAGATGTCTTTGAAAGAAGTTATACAACTAGCTTAATGGATGGAATTTCACATTCGATAAGGAAGATAGATTCCAACCCGTAAACTACTTGAAAAGGAGTAAAACCAGTGGCGGGCTTAACTAAGGTTCGATATGCCAAAAGTGCTGGATAAAACATGATGTGTCAATCGGATCGAGTTTTATCGATTTCCCTTTGCAGGATGGTCTTAAGGGACTTATTCACGGCTTCAACCTGCCCATTGGCCTGAGGATAATATGGATCTGAATGCTCCTTCTTGAAGCCAAAATTGAGAGCCAATTTGGTCGTCAGTTGATTTTGGAAGTGACTGCCATGGTCAGTGACAATATCTTTTGGGATACCAAATTGTGAAATAACTTAGTTGAAGAGAAACAAGGCTATTGTCTCACTATCGTTTTTGAAAGTTGGCACAGCCTCAGCCCACTTCATAAAGTAGTCTACGACCACAATGATGTACTTGTTATTCCTTGCCGAAGGTGGATTACAAGTAGTAAAATAAATGCCCCACTTTGTAAATGGACCAACATTGATAACAGGAAAAAGTGGAGCTGGATGCGTGTGCATTTTCCGCGTATAAACATGACAAGGATGGCAACATTTGACCACTTCAATACAGTCTTTGAAAATTGAAGGCCAAAAGTAGTCTGCTCGCAAACTTTTCTGGGTTGTTGCAAGCCCTGATAGATGATTGCCACAAGCTCCACTGTGGCAATCATTAAGTATTGACTTGACGTCTTCCAAAGTTAAGCAACACCTAAGGATTGAGTCAACCCCTCTGCGATATAATGTATCACCAATAATAACATAGTTTTTGGTAAGGTGACATAAGATTCGATGCTCATCTTTGGAGAAAGAAGGTGGAAACCTTGAAGTTTGGAGATATATAATGATATCTCCGTACCATGGATCCTATAAAGAATTGAGGAATAAATGTTCATTGGGAAAATTTTCCTCATAAACAATAGCTTCCTCACAAGGCAGCTCCGAAATAAATTCCACAAAAACTAATGACTTCTTAGATTTAGCTGAAAATAATTTGAGATCAAACTCTTGCAAAATAAAAATCCATCGATTATACTTGCCCCCAATCACTCGCCTACTGAGGACAAACTAAAAATTATTGACAGCCGCTTAGATGAACGTTTTGCGAAGCAGAATGTAATGACGAAGCAGTTGAACAACATGGACAGCCGCCAAGGCCAATTTCTCGATGGGAGAATAGCGTAGCTCAAGTCCTACTAGGCGTTGACTCAAGTAGTAGATTACATGCTCACTGAGAGCATCATCCTCCTGAACCAAAACCATATCGATGGTCGATTTTGCTGCAGTGAGATACAAAAGGAAACATCTACCATAATCTGGTGGACTCAATAATGTAGCAAAGGTTAATTCTTTTTTCAAAGAATCAAAAGATCATTGCTCGAAATTTTCCCATAAAAATGGAACTCCTTTCTTAAGAAAACACATAAATCCTTTGGTAATCTCGGCGTAATTTGCTATAAATCTCCTCCAGAAATTTTCCTTTCCTTGGGAATTTGAAGTTGATAAATGGAAGATGGGGGACGCAATTGAATTATTGCCTCAACCTTGAAAGGATCAACTCGAATCCCTTCAGTCAATACAATGAAACCTAATAGCCGATCACATGTGACCGTAAAAACACAGTTATTCGGATTCAACCAGATTTTATAAAAATGACATCTCTTAAAGACTAACCGAAGGTGCCTGAAATGATTAGTTCTCTTGCGAGAACGAGCAGCTAAGTCATCCAAGTATGATTTGATAACATGTTTGATGTCGTGGAAAGCATAAGACATGGCCCGCTGAAAAGTAGCTCCAACATTTTTAAGGCAAAAAGGCATCTTCTTGTATGCAAAACGTGCCCCAAGCAAAAATAAATGATGTCTTGTGCTAATCCTTTAGATGGATAGTAATTTTATTATAAGTAGAGAATCTGTCCATGAACAAAAAAATTTCATTACCCACACATTCATCGACAATTTGATCAATAAAAGGCATGGGGTAATTGTCATTTGGATGAGCTTTATTTAAATCCCTAAAGTCGATACATACTCAGATCGTTCCTTGCTTCTTATCTACAGGACTAGGTTGGAAACCCACTCAGTTAGAGGAAAGGGGTATATGAAACCCACCTTAATCAGCTTTTCAACTTTAGCTTTAATAGCTTCCGCTTTCTGAGGACTGGTCCTTTGAAGTTTTTGATGAATAGGTTTGGCATTTTCGTATGTCTTGATCTCATGTTGGACTATAGATGGATCAATTCTAGCCATTTCCTCATAAGACCAAGCAAACACATCTCAAAATTATTTGAAGACATTTTTTATTATGTTAGGATTCCTAGAGATGTTCACAGGTACAGTTCGTGAGATAACCAACATGTTACCTTTGGCAAAAAATTGTGCTGGAGACAAAGGGTTTGAAATTGTATAAACATCACTAGTAGATAGATTGGACAAACTAGATTCAACTTCACACAATGGAGGGAGAAAATATGAACGATGATGTAAATCATCCCATGGTCGATCCACACCCATCATTTCTTCCAAAATTGCTTCTTTAGATGGTAAGATTGTATCCAGGCAATCCAGAGCTAAAGTAGAATCAAGGGTCCAAGCCAAAGCCACATCACCATCTAACTCCTCTAGTGAAAAAGGAGTTAGATTGTCTGCAGAGTTAACGATAGATTGATAAGAGAGTTCTGTTGTAGACATGGGAAATGCCATTCCACCCACCTTCCCTCCATGTAATGTGGTGGTAGATGAAGTTAAGGGTGAAGGGTCCAAAAAATAACGAGTTCGAAAGAACTCTTTCCGAGAAGGTCCCCTAGAGGATGAAATCACATTAATTATAGTTGTAGGAGCAAGGAAGTCAAATATAGCCATTAACGAAGAATACATCCCAACTCCTAAATTCTTAATAGATTGACGAGGATTTTCCACCAATGGAACAGTAGAATCCTAAGTTGCGTGAGAGTCACTTGTAGAATAATCTAACTAATGAACTATAACAATCCTCCCCTCATGAGGAAAACAAAGGATGTAGAATAATGATGAAACTATGGCATCCATTATGTAAATCCAATTCCTGCCTAAGAGGAGGTTATATAATCTAGGTTCACATAGACTATTTCTACCTCAATATTCACTTCCTTTCCCCCAACACAGATAAGAAAGGTCGAGATAATCTTGTGTAGCCTATGAGAATGTCCATAAAATGCCATCAAAAGAGTCGGTGAAGGAACAACTGAAGGTGATCCAATGGCCTTCCAACATGACATAGATGTCATGCATGTGGAATCTCCATCATCTATAATAGTTCAAAAAATATTGTTCTTTCGGTATGTGTACTTTATATGGAAAGCCACATGGTGAGGAAGTCTCTTTTTGACATTCAACATATCAAAAGTGAGCGCTAAAGAATTCTTTGGGTCTACCGCGCCGATTGTCGGAAGCAAAGCACTTCTCTGAGTAGGGCACGACTAGAGTACCTCCAATTCTGACATAGCACAAGGACTTTGAGCCAGATCTTCTACAATCAAGTAGTTCTGGGTTGAATTAGCATTAGGGTTAATAGCCGAGCGCTTTGCAGAGCCTTGCAGTATCCGAGGTATAGACTGAACAGAGGGTCACTCAATATGAAGTGGTTTTGTGGCTTCGGGAAAAAATTTAGCCTTATATGTTTCTGATTCACCATAATCATGTGCTTGTGTAGCGACGTCGATATGAGAGCTCATCCTATAAACATTTGACGAATCTTCCCCTTCCTGGTTACCCCCGACAGAGATACTAACAATAGAATTCGTGCTAGCAAGTAATTGCTGCCCTTGGAGAAAAGGGTTAGTAAGAACAACTCGGGAGATAGAGGACCCTTGCTGTACTAATAAACGCTGAGCATCTTGCATCTTAGGGCAGAGGTGAGTCTGATGATCTCCATTGCATAACTTGCATGGAAATTCTACCTTTTTCTTGGAATCTTTCCTACCCTCTTCGACATCATTTCCGAGTTTGTTTGCATTTCCTTTTCCTTTGTTGTTCTTCTTCTTACCTTGTTCGTTCCTCTTCCCATCAGATTGTTTATTTCCTTTGGGGTTAGTGGTCTGGATGGAATTTATAGAGGTAGGTTGGGAAGATGTAGGTACAGACGGTGCTACCTGAGTAGAAGGAGTAGTTTATAGAGACAACTGTTGTAATTGATTTAATAGGTTCACCGCGTTAACATCAATTGATCTGACTACACCATCGGCATGGGGACCTGGTTTCGCTTTGGCTAAATCGACCTTAGGTCTAGGAGAATCAGGTAGAATTTTATGAAGAACCCCAAACTGAGAATATATCAGTTACAATTGTTAGGCTATAAAAATGGCCTGCACTTCCATATAAACACCGGAGAGAGACACATCCTTTGAGAGCTCAGGTTGTGATGTTTTGAGAAACCATTCAAGAAGGAACTGTAGTATGATTTCATCTTTGATAAACCTTTTCCTCCTCCTCCATTCCTGGATGTGATCCGAAATGTGAATTGCGGTGTCTTGCTGAAAGTTAGCCAGAAGTTCAGTTTTGACTTCATATTGGACAGGCAACTGAAAATGGTTCAAAAAGACATTAGCCAAATCACAAAAAGAATTATAGGTGCCCCTTGGCAACTATATTTACCATTTGGCCGCATTTCCAGTTAGGGTGCACTGAAATAACCTCAGCATGATCGAATCATCTATCAGGGAGTTGGATGAGCACCATAAGTGAAATGTGGTTACGTGGTCTCCCGGATATTCACCACTCTTCCCTTCAAATATTGGGATATTCGAGGGGAGTTAAGTTGGGACCGGAGGCCAAGCCAAATTGTACCGAATCAGATCATTTGTCAATTTATTTAAGTCTGGCAAGTTCAGCGTGGCCAGAAAAGGGACTCATGATGGACCTTGGGAATTCCATCCAGTGCGGGCGGGGTTCCCAAAGGTCTGAAAAGAATGACCTATATTTTGAAAAGCACCAGGTTTCCCGAGGTAACTCATAGATCCTACCAAACCAAAAGGTGCTCCTTATGGTCAAGCAAAATTCGGAGTTTGAACAGTTCCTGTCGAAAATCCTCCATAACTAGTGAAGTTACCCCCTAACGAAGTGTTGAAAGGAGTTGATAGCCCTTGATAAGGATTCCATTCATTAGAAAAGGGTGGGAAATTCTGAAACAAATTAACTAAATAATACGGCACATTCCCTTGTTGGCTGGAATAAAATTGATTCCCAACTCCTATCCCACTAACTGCAGGGTTTTTCCAACTTTGGAATGGGTTAATACCTTGACCTGTAAAGGAAAAAGGCATTGACCCTATTGTTGGATTGGAGTGTGGTATATGACCACTTCCAAATGGGAAACCTTGAAAATAAGTCGATCCACTCATCATGGATGTGGAGGAGGTTGATGGTATGTTCAAAGGAACTGAAGGAATCCCGTGAGACAACATTCCATAAGGGATAAATCCAAAACCGGATGCAATAGCCTGAGAACCTCCAGTCATTGACAGAATGGAAGTACAGCCAAATATAGTCATGTTGGGAGTAATAGAATGGATGGAAATAGTTCCTCCTCGTTGTACATATATGGGAGTTTGCGCACTCTCAACACTCGTCATAGATGCCATGCTTCTAGCAGTGGTCATCGAAGGAATATATGGGTGTACATAAACATGGGCTTGAAGGGCTATGAGTCGGGGTTCCGACGTATAATTGAACGTCTGGATGCTCAGGAGGAAGAGGAGAATTCATAGCCATAACCGACTCTGAAAGCTCTTCAACTTTGATATTATCTTTCGATTGAAAAAGTACTCAAGAAAGAACTGCTGTGTTCCTCTCTAACTCTCTACTGGTGCCAGGTCTATCTTGTGAATTAATGACCCCAAGCGGAGGATCAATCTCCGATGCGCCTGTTGCCACTGGTTGAAAACCACTAGCAGAATTTCTCCTACACCTTCTAGGAGAAGGCTCAGGACTCGTAGGTGATAGACCACAAAGTCTCCTAGACCGCCGAGATGGTTGATCATCCTCTTTGAATTATTTAAATGATCTACTTAAAGACTCAAAAAATTATAATGTTAGGTTGACTAGGAGCAAATAACACTCACTAAAAATTCCCTAAAGATATCAGCAATTAAACAACTCTCGATTATTTTCACTCCGAGTGATTAGGACCAGACACCAAATTACAAGAAAGTTAATAACAAGGGCCTTCCGAAAAATAGACTAGGGTAATTATGCCCCAGGCCTACTAGAGAAGGTATCATGGGTAGTTATGCTGACGTCCAGACAACAGCCTTTGTCGGTGCAAGCACCCAAGCTTCTCAAGGGTACCCTTCCGAAGTACTATTGAGCGTGATACAACGTCAGCCTCAGGTGCCATGGGATTCCCGTCCGTATCCACATGTGTGATCCCTAGGATAGGCAACCATGGTCACCAACTCATATCAAATGCCGGGTGGAACAGTCATGAGGCGGGATCCGACAGGTAAGAGAGCGGGTACCTATCATCCTTATCTTCACTATCCCTCGTGCTTTGCTCCCAATTACAGAGCTTTCCCGGTCTCCCTAACGCTATTGGATTTCGCTCATTAATAAAACTTCTATGTTTTGTAATTTTGAGCGGCCTTGGAGAGTTAACTCTCCTCTCACCTAATCCAAGGCCCCAATAAACCTAAACTTGTTGGTGTATTTGAATGACAACATAAAAGTTCTAGTTTATTTTAATTAATCGCTTGATTTTTATGGCTATTCTTTAAGTCAAGGGTAAATATGGGAGTGAAGCCAATGATGTTTGTATGACGCAATAGAAATCAAAGAAAAACTAACTACATGAATGCAATCATTTTTTCTTCGATGAAAAGAGATCTCTACGGGTTCTACGCAAATTCTACAAAGCAAAGTAATTTTTCTCTTCTTTTCCTGAAACACACTTCACACACCCAAAAAGTAAAAGACTACGAATGTTTTAACAAAGCAAACTACCTTAATGCAAGATATAATGGAGATGCAATACCCTAAATAACACTCAAAAATAAAAAGCAATTGTGTATAACTAACAATGAGCCAACTTAAGTACTAAAGAGGATACAAAATTTGAACAAGAAATTCTCTCCAAACAAGAAGGACAAATTGTAAAAGATCACAATTCACTTTCAACAACAAAAAGAAACCATAAATGAAACTTGGAAAAAGAAAAACAAAAACATAGTTTTTTGAGATCTTTTATTTTTTAAAGAAGCAACCAAAACAACATTTTGAAATCACCAAAATGCTACTAAAACTCAGGAGATCGAAAAAAGAGCACAAGGAGTCTTTACAAGTTACAAACTCGAAAATGAACGAAAACTTGAGCAAAAAGACTTCAACTTGTACAAAACAACCCAAATAGCAACAAAGAGTTTGACAAACTAACCAAGAAGCCAGGAAATAAATACTTCCAAATTCGTCAAAAAGACTTTCAAAAAGCAAGAAAAGCTATGAGGCCATAAAACAAAGGAGAGCAAAGAAAGAAGATTTGAAAACCTGGCTTGACACTCAAATTGAAAAAAAAATTCGTGTCCTGGAGGACAAAAACAATCAAGAACTTCAGGATGAAGTGCCAAAACACAAATTACAAACTCGCTAAAGAAGCAAACCTAGGCCAAATCTTTTCAATGAGGAAGAGACTTCGAAATAGTAAGCTTGTTGAATAACTAAATTCTTCAAACAGCAATTGACAACACAGAGACTGAAAATACCAAGCAACAAATCTATCTAGGCTGAAAGGTTTGAAAAAACAATGCAAAAATTTGCATATGCAACTGTGTGAAAACACAGAGGCATGTACATGCACTCCTGACAAAGGAAACTTGCGTATATGCGAGTTCACTTTACAAAAACAAGCATGTATACGTGACTATAAACAAATTAAAGAGCATATACAAATATTTTCAAGAAAAAATAACCAAATAAGATTGTAATTGCAAGCAAACCAAAGATTGATCTCTGGTTGAGAATGAACAACCCAAACTAGGAATAACAAGATTTTTATCCTTAGTGGAGTTTCCGATTCTGTTTCAGGTGAAAGCACCCTAGGGCTTTGGGTTAGAACCCCAACAGAGCAGAAGAAAACTACAACAAGAAATACTCAAATAGCTCAGGAAAGATGCTTATATTATCAAACTATGTAAGAGTGACCATACCCGAATTTCCTTTGTTTGAGTAGGACCCGTAGGCTTCAAACCCATTACAACTCCTGATGTTCTTCAAACCTGAAAATCATTCAATTCGAACATACATAGTAGTATAGAAGTAAATCATATTCATGAAATTGACTTTATATCATATAAAGAAATGGTTGATCATACATAAAAATGACATTCATATATGAATTAAAACATAATTTGATGCATATACATAGTTAATATCGGAAACAAGACATCATTTCTTTTATTGCAATAAGCTATAAATAACATGGAGAGAATTCACCTAAGTCTTTCTCTGGCTCCAAGCGGAACCATCCTTCGGATTCGTCCTATCCCAGCCTTCAACTATCTTCTTCCATCACCAATACTATGATATATCAAGCAAAAGGAAGGATATCTATAATCAACGAAACAGGGGTTTCCTGAAGCTTGGGGAAGTGCATGAGGCACATGGATTCATTAGACTCAATCAGGGATAATATTAGTATAATAACTTTATCTCTTCTCCTCTCCTTAAGGCCTTCCCATAGAGGTCTATTTATACCCCTCCCAATTAGTTTTTTAGTTTGGAAACAATTGGGAAACAGTTGGGCGACGGGCAATAGGAGGTAATCAATAGGTAAAACCCATGAACTCTACCCAAAATTAAGGAAATTTAATTTTTTAAGTGTTTTAATACATATATGTGGGTTGTTTATTGACTGACCCACATGTACACGCTTTTATGTAATGGAAAAGTAGTGTACAGGGAATGAAACACTGTTTTTTATATATTTGGACCAAGTCTAGAACGAGGGGTTTCCCTAGGCCATAAACAAAGCATCATATATACCAAGAGTGGTAAATGGTGCTATAACATCTAGCAAATTGAAGGAATATAGGGATGTCTCTGTCCTTGGAGCTTCTCACTTAAAGACAGAAGAGAAGAGTCTCAGTGCTACTTGTAGTTAAAAGTGGGAATTGGACTATAAAGTACTCTGCAGAAGGGGACTTCAATGAGCAAGGCTACTACGCGATATTTAGGGGTATGTTGAAGTCGGAAAGAACCGTGCCACAGGAGGATTACTATGTGATATTCAGAAGTATGTTGAAGTATGAAAGAACCGCGATGGAGGGTAGATTACTATGTGATTTTTGAAGATAACTGGAAAAATATGTCCATTGGAAGGAAAAAGTTTTTTTTGAAAGGAAGTCGCCATTAAAAGGCGCAGGAGAAACACATTTATGAAACACATATGGTCAAATATAGAGCCAAACTTACATTAAATGAACAAGTTCTAAGCTAATCACGAGGTTCAAAATTCAAATTCGCTATAAAATCCATGTCCCTCTACACATTCTACACTTTTCTATCTGGAGAATTTAGTTTGAGAGTTTGCAATCAAGAGTGAGTCAAGTGTGTTACTATATGTCTGAGAGAAGATTTCAAGAAATTGCTCAAGCATTTGTAAAACAATTTCTAGTAGGGGTCATGGAAGCTTAGGCTGGTCAATCTGGAGCACTGAATGTACCCCTATCCAAAAGGTGCATGAGGTCGTCGTGAAAAGAAGTAGTTACAAAAGAACAACCCAAGAAAATACCCAAAAAGAGGTCAACCAAAACCTTTGGAGTAGAGCTAAGAACATCCCCAAGGAAGAAGACAACAAAAGAGCAGCATAAAAAGACCAAGCACGATAAGAAACCTAAGGAGAAGGTGAAGAAGCTAGTACAATAGGAAGAACCAAAGGAAATCCATGATAGTGAGGAGGTAGCCGAGATGCCCCAGATGGAGACAGAGGGCACATAAATTCCTTTTATGCTGCTACCATATTTTTCACCATGGAAACCAGGCACCAAGCTGATTAAGGACCCAAAGGACAAAATTTTTGTCACTTTCACACTGCTGCTACAAAAATAAGTGCCATTAGAAGGCGAAGTGCTGGGGAAAATCGCATAATTAAAAATTGAAGATTGGGACTTTAATGAAAAAAGTAAATATTTGCAGTTCAATCTGAGCAAGTACCTACACCAGGTCTATTATTCAGAGAGTAGAGTTACGAGGTTGGAGCCGCACTAGTGGGATATAGGATTACAGAGATCACGCTTGCTAAACATGTTATACTTAACACACTTTGGTAGAATTACATCCAACACAACCTGTGTTCGACAATTACTAGTATTGGTGCACGACAGATGTCTCTGGTTGGGGAAGAGGACTCCAATTGATGAGATGTTGATCAGAATAATTACTGGACTACCCTACCAAGAGAAGGACCCCATCAAAGAGTTCATCAGAGAAAAGCAGGACAAGGAAATGACACAGACCATGAAGGGAAATTTTGGGATTATCAAGGAGTCATGTGGTTACAATATCATCTCTATTAGCAACCAAGGGGTGCACTTCGCTACACACATTTTAGAAAGAAAAATAATGAGGAAATGTAGAGAAAACAAAGTCCCCGTAGTCATGGTTTCTTTGGCTACACAGTGCAGTGCTGGGATTCAGTTCAACTGGGTCGGGTACTTATGCAAGGAATTTTCAGAATATTTCCACGAGGGATAGGAGGAAGGAAAAAAAATTCATTATACATGGTTTATTTTTATCATCGCACTATTAGAATTGAAGGAGCAAAAGGACTCACAATTTACGCGAGTCAAAACTGATGTATCTGAAGTCACGTTGTATGCCTCACTATGGCATACCAAGGAGTCGTTGTATACGCAGGGGAACAAAATTGTCTTTGTGCTATTGGATATGGATTTTCACATGGTGGTGAACCAGTATACCAGGTTATCACCTAGCTTGTATGAGAAGTATCGCAACATCACAAAATTCACGACATATTTTCACAGAGTATACATGAAGGCTCAGAATGATCCAATGGAGACATGGTACCCTATGTCATATTTGGTCACTGAAGAAAACATGCTCGCAATAATAAAAAAATGGTTAACCAAATGGATGACCACAACCAGATCTGACACGAAAGTAGCGAAGGGCACCGCGCAACATGCAGGTCTAAGTGGGACAAAGAAATGGAAAGAAGTAGAGGAACCAGAGCTAGAGATAGAACCAGAGATAGAATAGGATATGCAAGACCTCTCGGCAACGTAGATCCAATAGAGGAATAAACATTTATCATAAAAAAAAGGTACCTACAGTAACTACGACGAGCGCACGAAAGAAATAGTAGGCGAGCAAATCTAAGGGCGTGATACCTCTCTTTCTTTCTAAGGGGAATATCAATGATCACTACAAAATTATCTTGACAGATGTGCAACAAGGAATCACAGAGTTAAAGGTACTAGTGCAAAAACCCGACACAAATAGGTCAGCTACTGCTGCCAAAGCAATTGATAGAGCCGAAAATTGGATTGAGGATTTTGTAGATACTAGGTGGAGCACTACAGTTTGAATCCACTGAGGACAGATAGAGAGCAAGAGGATGGGACCGTCTTAAAATGAACATATCCACACTACCAACTCATGTACTACATGAGTTCCATCAAAGTATTACATATGAACTAAAGGAGGGAGAAAAACACACTTCTTTGTTAAGAATTTAGGTGGAAAAGGATAGAGCTTCGCTAAAAAACGAGCTTAATCAATTGATCAAAAATAGGGATGAAGCATGCCATCAATAACAACAACTAGAGGAATTCATTACAAAAACCTGTAGTGAAGTTGTGGATGCAAAGGCCCGCGAAGAAGAACCTCTAGTAGAGAAGGTCGTGAATCTTGACCTCGTGATAAAGGAGTCAAAGAATAAGCTCACAGAATTAAAGTTTGAATGAAGTGAAGATTTCCAAGCTGCAAAAAAGGCTGCAACAAGTCACACCACTAGAAGTACGTGAGGAAATGGAGAGGGATCTAAAATTTGTAGTGAAAGGTATCTCTAACACACTGGGAGATTGTGGAAGGTTACTAGATGAGACTATGTAGATCTAGACCTCACTGCAGGACGATCCAAATATTTAGAGGATTGAAGAGGAGCTATAGGTGAAGTAGAAGTGGTGCAAAGATATCTTGGCAGCTGCAAAGACCCTACCAGTCTTGCAGAGGCTCGCTATCATCATTGAAGGGAAGAATCTCTATAAATAGAGTGAATATCTTCAGAGGAAAGAGCAGATTTTGACAGATAGGACTTAGTCGTGGCAGGATGAGGCCCTCTAGCTTTCGTAAGTAGCAGATGAAAGGGCCGGGGAGCTTGTTGGAAATAATACTGAGAGGGGGGGTGAATCAGTATTAGAAAATCACTAACTTTTTCATTTTCATACTCAGATATATATATATATATATATATATATATATATATATATATATATATACACACTGCTTCAGTTAAGGGAACCCGCGTGTACATGCAATTGTGTTTAATGCAACTAGTGTATATCCAGTAAACTTATGATTCAGTTAGTTGATATTCAATGAGTGCATCAAAACATTATTAACCATATGAACAATAAACAGGTGTAGTAAAACAGAATAGATCATCACACATAAGAAGCACACATGAACACCATGATATAAGGTGGAAACCCAATGTGGGTGAAAACCACCTGCTACAATTTGTCTCTATCTTATTTTAATAAGAAACTTCTTTTTACAATATTTCTGTATTGGTGCAGTCTTATACCAGTACACAGGCTTCTACCTGTAGAAGGCTACAACCTTCTCTCGTTCTCCAGCTTCTCCTGGAAGGGAGATACAACCCCCTTAGCTCTTGTAATAGCTGATGTCCTAGTACGTAGGTGCTGACCTAAAGAAGGCTACAACCTTCTCTTTTCTTCCAGGGACTATGTTTCATAAATTTTTAGACTGGATCCACAATACAAAACAATCACTACTGTAATACAATCCTTAACTCTAGATCACCCAACAACTGAATCACGGAAACCCTATCATCAAAACATAGTCACCAGAACACAGACCAGAGCCTAGAACTCTGCAACAACCACTAGAACCAACAACAGCCTGAAATATCAAATATCATAATATATACGCTACTTGACAGTGTCAAACCAGCATGTATACGCCATTTCACCAGAGAGAACCAACGTACAAATATGAAAATAATTACTTATACCTTCGCTGCAATTTCCAACTTCAGATATACCCAGACCATAAGATATAAACGATAAAGCATGGGTCAGTATTAAGATCTATTCATGATCATACCATATAATGATAATACATTTTAGTCTTCAAGATCCCGATCCATCAACCTTTATCAACTGCATAGGTTCCTTCTTGGTTCAGATCAAGCAAAGCATCACAAACCCATAACCAGCAAACTAGATCTCATACTTCATCAGATATTCATCACTTGCACACTTGACCCACTTGGCCTAACGATCTTATCCTTATATAGGTTTAGACCTCTCTCAATACCATGGTCCAAAACCACGTAGAACCAATACCTTGGACCCAATACCTGGGGTCAACACTTCGGACCAAATACCATGGACCAATACCAGAATACCATGGACTAAATACCACGGACCAGAACCTAGTTTTCCAACGTGTACGTGCCTTTCCTTCTGTGAACCTGCATGTGTACATATACGCCTATTTTCTTCTGCTAACCCGCGTGTATACACACTTTCATTAAGGTTAACCTACGTATACCTCTCTCTTGACTTGCTGCACTATGATCTGTCGTCTGAGTGAGTTTCCATCAAGGACAACACCTGTATCATACCTGTGTATCATAATGCCAATAATCTCCCCCTTTGGACTTGATGGCAACCGCCACACCAAGTCACTCTCCCCTTTTGACATCAAGGGAAAAGGGCAGACCAAGATGTTCTCTCCCTTGGTATACCTTCTGCTATCCATACTCCCCCTGAGTACCTGCTAAAATCTCTCGTTGAGCTCCCCCTTTGTACATGCCAAGATGTACCAATCCATCCATGCTCCCCCTGAGCACATTCAAGGTCTACAAAAGCATAACATGACTCTATACATACATCAATCTCCCAACCAAGTGGGAATACACCATTTTTGACTCATCCACCCAACCAAGTGGGGATATAGCAAATGTTTATACATGAATCAAAAATAAGAAACATTACATCATCCATCCCAGGCATAGTGGGGTACATCATATGACTCACAAAGACCACGGACCTAAACAAGACCATGATAGTTATCAGCAGCTATCATACACCATATGATCTACTAGCATCCAGACCTGTAACTTTCAATCCATTCTCTTAGTCAATCAACAATCAATAGCAAGATGTGTCAATAAGCATCATCACCAAAGAATTCCAACCATAATGCCAAGAATGAATTATTCGAAGCATATGCTCCCCGTGAGCCTGTGCCAACCATCCTATACCATGACTGAACCATTTCCTGAGTCTCTTCTGCTGCTTTTTCTTCAGAGCTCCATATACACGACTCTGTAGCTTATAACTCGCGTATATACACGACTTATCTTCATAATATCTGCGTATGCAAATTGGAATACTGAAGTTCTACAATTTCAGTTTCCCCTGTGTCTATTATGCCAGCTAACTGAGTTATGCCACATCTTTCTGTCTCTAATTCTGTCTTCTTCAATACTTGGGATTGTGATGATGTATGATCCTCTTGCTTTGGAGTTCGAATTTTGCTCCTGCATTCCCTTACTTTATGTCCAAACTTGTTACATGCATAACATGTTACATGTTTCATATTCCTCCTATAGTAGTCAATGGCATTGTGACCAAACATATTGCAAGAAAAACAATATCCCTTGAAGTACCTGGAGTATGATGTTATTTCTGTGTGATGGTCTTGACCCATTTTGCTTCTCCATCTAGCTGCAATATGTCCAAAGTTATGACATACATAACATTCAAATTTATTCATTTGAGGAAATAACCGACTATCACTTCCATAGTTAGGAGGAAAAGATCTTCTTTGAAGCATTTCTTTCCTTGGTTGTTGCGGGGGTTGACAATTTATCTCTTCTTCGGTCATTTCATATTTTGCATTAGGATTCCTTTCTTCACCCTGTGAACTAGGTTCACCTTCGATAGTTTCATAAAAACCAAGACCAGTTTTGATAGCAGGGGATCTTTGACTACTAAGAATATCATCCAAAATCTTATTACTGCCTTGAAATCATAACAATTTATCCTTTTCTTCTAATTTACCTTTTAAGATATTTACCTAAACCCGATGTTGTTCTTCCTTTTCCAGATATTGCTTCCTTATGTTTTCTTCAGCTTTTCTTCCTTCTTCCACTTGTTGCCTTAATTCGAGCACTCCATGTTCTTGTTCCTTAAGGGCTTCTGTATTCTGCTTCTTTGATTTTTTAAGATCTTCCTCTAGAGAGAGGATCTTAGATTCAAGTCTTTGAATTTTTGTGCTCTGATCTTTTACTACATCTTGCAGCTGTTCCCTTATTCTGGTTACTGTCTCCAGCTGTTCTTTTAATCTGATAACTTCTTCTGTTTCTACGTCCTTATTTTCACATGCCATGAGAAGTATAATGTCTTCATCAATATTGGATGAGTTATTACTTTTATCATGAGTATAATAACTTCTATTACCTTCCTCAGACATCTTTTATTTGTTATGAGGGCATCTAGAAGAGTAGTGACCAACTCTACCACAAGAAAAGCATTTGAAAGGTATCTTACCTTTGAAACTTCCAGATCCCCGTTCAAGATTCTTGACAAAATTTACCTCATATTCTTCTTCTGAAATGTATCCCGATTCACTAAGTTTTTCTTTTCCATTTGCTGATACTTTAAATGTGGCTTCTCTCATATCTGATGGTCCTCCTTTTCTCATCTAAAAAGCAGTTAATATTTCGTGAAGATGCGTCATAGTGATTTTTTGCAGATCCTCCTTTTCTTCTATGGCAGACACTTTGGATTCAAATTTAGTAGACAAGGATATCAAAACTTTCTCAACTAAGACAACTTCCTTAATTTCTTCACCCAGATTCCTCATACAATTGACAATCTCATCTATAAACAGGAAGTAATTAGATATTCTTTCGTTACTATACATCTTAAGAGTTTCATACTGTATTGTGAGAGTTTGAAGCTTAGCAAGTTTTACTTGATCATATCCTTCGTAGCTTAGAATGATTTTATCCCATATTTCTTTTGTTGATTTGAACTGCATGACCTTGACAAATTCTGATTGTGACAAACTTCCCAATAAGATAGTAACAACTTTGACATTGAGTTCATATTGCTTTCTACCTACCGTATCTATAGAATTTGTTGATGGATATGTATATCCTCCTTCCACGATTCCCCAAACATCTGTTCCAAGCGATTGTAGATATGTTGTGGTTCTTATCTTCCAGTAGACAAAATTGCTTCCATCGAAGATTAGTGGTCTGATGGATCCATGTCTTTCATGATTACTCATCCTGATGGATCTTCCTTCAAGCGATCAAGCTTCTTCTGAAGGACCTGCTCTGATTCCAATTGTTGGAAATAATACTGAGAGGGGGGTTGAATCAGTATGAGCAAATCACTAACTTTTTCATTTTCATACTCAGATATATATATGCTGCTTCAATTAAGGGAACCCACGTGTACACACAACTGTGTTTAATGCAACTAGCATATATCCAGTAAGCTTATGATTCAGTTAGTTGATCTTCAATGAGTGCATCAGAACATTATTAACCATATGAACAGTAAATAGGTGCAGTAAAACAGAACAGATCATCACACATAAGAAGCACACATAAACACCATGATATAAGGTGGAAACCCAATGTGGGTGAAAACCACCTGTTGTAATTCGCCTCTATCTTCTTTTAATAAGAAACTTCTTTTTACAATATTTTTGTATTGGTGCAGTCTTATACCAGTATGCATGCTTCTACCTGTAGAAGGCTACAACCTTCTCTCATTCTCCAGCTTCTCCTGGAAGGGAGCTACAACCCCCTTAGCTCTTGTACTAGCTGATGTACTAGTACATAGGTGCTAACCTACAGAAGGCTACAACCTTCTCTTTTCTTCCAGGGACCACATTTCATAAATTTTCAGACTAGATCCATAAATACAAAACAATCACTACTGCAATACAATCATTAACTCTGAATCACCCAACAACTGAATCACGAAAACTCTGTCATCAAAACACAGTCACTAGAACACGGACTAGAGCCCAGAACTCTTCAACAACCACTAGAACCAACAGAAACCTGAAATATCAAATCTCATAATGTATACACTACTTGACAGTGTCAAACCAGTGTGTATACACCCTTTCACCAGAGAGAACCCGCATACAGATCTGAAAATAATTACTTATACCTTCGCTGCAATTTCCAACTTCACATATACTGAGACCATAAGATATAAAGGATAAAACATGCGTCAATGTTCAGATCTATTCATGATCATACCATGTAATCATAATACATTTTAGTCTTCAAGATCCCGATCCATCAACCTTTATCAACTGCATAGGTGCCTTCTTGGTTCAGATCAAGCAAAGCATCACAAACCCATAACCAGCATACTAGATCTCATACTTCATCAGATATTCATCACTTGCACGCTTGTCCCTCTTGGCCTAATGATCTTCTCCTTATATAGGTTTAGGCCTCTCCCAATACCATGGTCCAAAACCATGTAGAACCAATACCTTGGACCCAATACCTGGGGTCAACACTTCAGACCAAATACCATGGACCAATACCAAAATACCATGGACCAAGTACCACGGACCAAAACTTAGTTTTCCAACGTGTACGCGCCTTTCCTTCTGTGAACCTGTGTGTGTACATATACACCTCGTTTCTTCTGCTAACCCGCATGTATACACACTTTCATCAAGGTTAACCTACGTATACCTCTCTCTTGAACTGCTGCACTATGATCTGTCATCTGAGGGAGTTGCCATCAAGGGCAACACCTGTATCATGCCTTTGTATCATAATGCCAACAGAGCTATGACATAGGGAGAAAGAAGTGTTTCAAATGACTACCAAGCCAACCATAGAGGAATTGCTGGAAGAAGTGTGCTGAGAGGAGAAATTGGTAGTAGATATATTCCAGTAGTACAATGTCGTCGATAATGACATTGCAACAATGATCAAGGGCATCGCAACTGAGTGACTCGGGACAAGTCACATGTGAGTGTTGGGGGTCTATTGGGTGCCGCCCAACTTGTACCAGTTTTGGTCAAAGAATCCATATTTTGAGAATCGAAATGAGCTGATCCCATGAAGTTCTATTTACCGTGCACTGTTTAGGGGCTTCCGGGTGGGTGAGAGCCCCTCATTTTGTAACATGTATCAGGGTTTTAGTTCATTGTTTTTCTGAGTCCATGGTATGTGGACCATGGTTTTTGTATCAATGCAATGTATTTAAGGACATGTAATGCTTTGTCAAAGACCATAAAAAATTAATTGGAATAGATCACAGAGAGAGCACAAGTGATCGAGTCTTTTGTTCTTTGTTTGGGTTTAAGGAAACATTCCGCAGCTGAGTGTGTGGAGGCCTAGGAAAAGTCTGCAGCTGAGTGTGTAGACCACTTGTAGCTGGGTTCATGGGTTGAAGAGTTTTATGTACAAAAATATCTATCTTAATATAGAAGAAAGAAATTTGGCGAAGTCTTTTGTATTTGTATGTGTTATTTGTTTTCTTTTTATTTATGCGAAGTAATTGCAAGTAATTGGTATGTTATCACAAATGTTATTGTTATGTAATGTGTTTATATAAAATTGAATGTGACAAAGTCAGTGGTTAGAATGCACATCATAGTAATGTTATGAATTTTAGAAGGATAATTAAACTATATAAAAAACAACTTAAGAGCCACTCTGTGCAGTCCCTCAAGGTTGTAGAAACCTAGTTCTGCAATCACCCATATCCACCTCGAGTGAGACTTTGACCTTGATTGTGGGTTATTACCGAAAGGGTCGATGTCTGAGGGTTTGCAAGTGGTCTGTGCATTGAGTTGTAGACACTTCCTAGGCCTTTGCGCACTCAGCTATGGAACCTTTCCTTAGACCCAAACAAGGAATAAATGACTCGATCACTTGTGCTCTGTCTATGATCTATTCTAATTATTTTTTGATGATCTTCGACAAAGCATTACATGTCCTTAAATACATTACATTGCTAAAAACACCATGGTCCACATACCATGTACTCAATAAAATAATGAACTAAAACTCTGATACCCGTTACAAAATTAGGGGCTTTGACCCACCCCGAAGCGGCTAGACGTTGTGCAACAAATAGAACTTCACGGACTCCGCGCATTACGCTCCTCAAAATGCGGAGTCTTCGACAAAAAATGGACCAAGTTGGGTTGCACCCAACACGATACGCCTACCCGCCATGACAGACATTCTGTTAAACAAATCATGAACATGTAATCTACATGTCAGATCATTAGAACTAAACAAAGAGATCTCATACATATCTGAGAATCGTCAAGGAAGATCGATGTGTCTACCCAATAGTTGCATCACTATCTATTAGGTCATTCATTAACATTTTATATACTAACCAAACTTTTCTTTTTAATTTTTTATTTCTTCTAAATTATTCTTTAATTTATATTTTGACTTTTAATTTTGGATTTCATTATTTATTCTTAATGAATTCTTTAACATTGGATTTTTTTTTTTTTTTGATTTCATTATTTATTCTTAATAGATTCTTTAACATTGGATTTTTTTTAATTTTTTTTTATTGCATATATAGATATCTATATTTTTGTTAACTCTTTAACATTAGTTTTCTATATATATATATATATATATATATATATATATATATATATATATATATTTAAATTTTGGTTTTTTATTTGATTTCTCACATACATCTATATATAATTTTTTATTTATTTAATTTTTCTTCTACACTATTCTTTAATTTATATTTAAGTTTTAGATTATTTCATTATTTATTTCTTGGTCAACTATTTAGAATTGATTTTCTTTTAATTCTTTAATATTAATTTATATTTAGGTTTTTAATTTTTTCATTATTTACTTCATGATCACGTTCTAGCCATTTATTCTCTTTGAATACTTTAACGTTATTTTTTTGGCTCTTAAAAACTATTTTGAAATATATATTTTATTATTTTGAATTGATACGATTAAAAAAAATTTACTTATAGAATTTCATTTCTACACTATAAAACTTCATTGTTGGATGAGACTTTCTATCTTAGTTCTGAGGATGAAGTACAGTTGATGTTCGAAACTTCTGGAAACACATTCAGATAAACAATAAAACACATTCAGATAAACAATAAATGTGTTTGTTTGGAGAGAAATGTCTCATAATAATAATAGTATTGTTATAGAGTTTCAAGTATTTTAGTTTTACATTTTTACCTTAATCATTATATTTTTTTAAGTTTTGCACAGGATTTTCACTTTAAGAGGTTTGATCTCGTTAGGGGTTTGATAGATTCATGATTAAGATGGACTATGAATAAAATGGATCTATACTGGTAAAGTTAAGAATCTCCATGGTAAAATGGGAATAAATCTCCATGGAAAAAATCTTGTTCCACATTTTTCCAAATGTATATGAATTTAAATTATGTAGTAATTACTTTTATAATTAATGATAATTATAATAACTTAAAATAAAGCTATATTAATCAATTTTTATGATCTTTTTAGTTTAAGTAATATTAGATGTATTATGAAGCAAGTGTCTTCATGCTTATTGGCTTTTGCCAACAATTTAATTTATAATTATTTTTATAATTAATAGTAATAATTTAAATAATTATTTTTGGTAACATCAAAATTTTTACATTAATAGAAAATTTGTTTACATAGTCAACCACTATTCAAATTCCTAATTTACTTTGGCAATTTAAATAGAATTATAATTTAATTATTTTTTATGATTTTTTTTCTCGACAGTGTTAGATATATTATGAGGTGTTTTGATGCCTATTATGGATAGATGCCTATCAAAATCTATGAACCCTGGTCATTTTTACTCTTATTCCATCCAATAAATGGGCCAACTTTCACATAGGCTCAGTTACAAAAAAAGTAAAATAATGATACTAGCACAACCATATAAATTAAATAACTGGTAAGTACCAATAGTTATCCATAACAATGACATACAAAATATTGCTACTTAGTACCTACCTTTTTTGTAAAAAATAATTTGTGTATATATATTCTCTATTATATATATTATATATTCTATGAAAAATGCATATATTCTAACTTATAAATGAAATAGTAATTTTCATTAGAATCGGGTGATACATTTTCAAGTAAGAAAGTGATTTTTTGTTACTTAGAATACATTTTTCAATGCATATATTGATTGGGCACCTGAAAAGCCCCCAGGGCACGCTAATTCTACATATTAAACAACTTAAACTCAAGTTTTTAAAAATCTTTGCCACATTTTGGTCAAAATTAACTAGGAAAAAAATGTCATGGTCAATTCATATATATATATATATATTTATATTAGGTTATAATATATATATGTATATATATATATATAATAACCTAATATAAAAATAATGCTATAAAGTAAAATTAAAATAAAATATTTTTATTTTGAAATGAGTTATGATTTTTGGGCAAGTGGTATTAATAAGTCATGGTATTGGCTCATTGTAACAAAGCCTATTTACAAGTTTTAATTCAAAATATTTTATAAAATTAAATTTAAAATAAAATATTTATAAAATACTTTGATTTGAAAATGAATTATCGTTTTTGGGCATGTGGCATTGATAAACAATATGATTGGCTTATGATATTGTAACAAAGCCCAAGTATTATAGCACTTTGCAAATGAAAAATCAATGTAATATTTATTTTTTAAAAACTTTAATAAACTTCATTTAAAAAAATTCAAAACTAATTGAAAGTCAAAACTTTTTAACCAAAATAAAAAATATTAAAAGAAAATTGTGTTGAGTTGATTGAAAGATTAAAAAGTTCATATTAATAATAAAAAAATTAAAAGTCTTTAAAAAAGAAAAGAAATTATAGCCTTATACATTACTACTAACTAAGTTTCATCTATATACAATTATAGGTTAAGATCTTAAGAAACTAAATTTCATCTATATACAATTATAGGTTAAGATCTTAAATATGGTATACGTTAAGATCTTAAAATTATTTAAGTAAATATTAAACTTCATATTAAATACAATAAATTTGGAAAAAAAATAAAAATAGTAACATTTATATAAACTAAAAATATAATCAAAATATTTAACGATATTTAAAATAAAACAATAAAGTTATGATGGAAACATCTTAGTCAAAACAATTTTTAAAATGTGATAGTAATTGATAAATTTCTTAGAAATAATTCCATTCTATAAAATTATGGATGCTTTTGAGATATTATTAATCAAACTTCCACTAAGAGGTTTATCCATTATATTAAATGTATTAGTTATATTTAAATTCAGTGACATGAACTAGCTATTATGTAGTAATTGTTAATTATAAACATAATTAATATATATATTAATTATACATACATTTAAAAAAAACATGTAACAAAATTCTTAATCATGTATATTCACATCTACTTTATTATGGAGATTCTTAATTTGCAAATAAAGTTTGTTACAATACCATGGCTTCCTAATACCACATGTCCAATTTTTTTTTCCATAATTAATCAATTTAATTAAAATAATAAAAATAATATAATTACTTTTGAAATTATTCTAAACCTTTAATTTATGAGTACTATTAAAAATATTCTATAAAATTTAAATCTCTATCCTCTATCTAATAAATATTAATAATTAAATTAAAATTCTACAAAAATTCCATAATTATTTGTTTATTTTTATAAATATTAAAATATAACTTAAAATTCTGAAACTCCACTAACTTCCAAATTCATGAAGTTTATTAAATTTATATTCTATATTAATTAATTTTAAATATATATAATTAATTTTAAATATATATATATATATATATATATATATATATATAACATAGTTCGATTTTCTTTGGTCAATATTGTTCAATTGACTCAAGAACATACTCCTTTTTGTAAACGTGAACTCTAATGTCTTTGAATGTCATTGGACAAACAAGGTGACAATGTTTTACCGTCAACCGTTGTAATATGGAGTTATGGGAAAAATCTACCACATATGGGTCGTTGACTTCTTATTATCAACGTCAACAAATCTACCACATATGGGTCGTTGACTTCTTATTGTCAACACAAACAACAAATTCAATTTAAGAAAATCTACCTCAGCTAAACATGCCTTCGTTATTATTATATTTCAATACTCATTAGAATATTCCAATACAAGATGCCTTCGTTATTATTATATTTCAATACTCATTGTAATATTCCAATACAAGATGCCTTCGTTATTATTATATTTCAATACTCATTGTAATATTCCAATACTCACTGTAAGATGTCTTCGCTATTATTATATTTCAATACTCATTGCATCTCTATGAATATGGGGCTTTTAGGAAATATCTCTTTAAATTATGTTGGATAGTTATTCACATGATATTGTTGTATAAAAATTTACAAGATGTCTTCCTTATTATTATATTTCAATACTCATTTTGTCTCTATGAATATGGGGCTTTTATGGAAATATTTCTTTAAATTTCATAGAGCTTTTATGGAAATATTTCTTTAAATTATGCTGGATAGTTATTCACATGATACTGTGCTATAAAAATTAGATAATATTTTGTTGTCAAAAATTATGCGAGTAAATGAATAAATTATGTGAGTAAATGAATAGAAAAATTTTAGATTTTTTATTTTTTAATATAAGTTTTATTTTTTTAATTCAATTTAAAACCAAATAAAAATAGTTATTAACCGATTAGAAAAAAACAAATTACATTTTAAAAAAAAGTTTTTTTTTTTTAACTTTAATAAAATTAATAGAGTTTAAAAAATTCAAAACTAATTGAAAGTCAATTTTTTTTTACTAAAATAAAAAATGATATAAATTACTTTATGCATGTATAATAAACATTAAAATACTTACTTTTGTTAAAATATTAAAAAATCGTAAAATTAACTTAATTATTTAATTATAAAATGAATTAATATATAAGTTAAACATATATACATATGAAAAAACATGGAACAAGACTTTTCTCTATGGATATTTTTCTCCACTTTATTTGTAAATAGACTTTGTTACAATACCACATGCCCAAAAACACAACCCATTCCATACGACACTTGTTCATTTCACATTTTTTTAACTACTTTGGAGATAAATCTCAACCTTTGATTTTTGTAACTTTTAAAAATATTCTAGAATATTCTATGGAGGATAAATTTCTACCATCCATCTAATAATTATTGATAATTAAATTAAATTTTTTGAAGACCTACCACAAATCTAGGTGTCCTCACGCGTCCTCACGCACTTTGATGGATAATATACTCCTCATGCTAGCACAATCTATGGCATTTATGATTGGGGTTGGGTGGAGATCCTTCTCTATGTGCTTAGTTGGTCTCATTCAATACATAGTGGAAGGTGGTGATCAGTCATGGATGGTGTAATTACTCCCCACTCGAAAAATGAATTCAACTATCAAGACTCGGACGGATATTCATTCCCTAATTCAATTTTCTCTACAACTGGTTGGTCTTCATGGTTTTCACAAGGCAACAAGGTTTATGAAACTTGAACCCAACTGTAGAGAATTTTGTTGCTTGCCTGTCATGGTCTGTGAAAGTGAACGTGCCAAGAGAGGTGGAAGAGGATGAGGGTGTTAGCCTCTTGTCCTCTGGCATTGCCACGAAGAGGACCAATTTGATGAATATATGTCTTTGCATATCCACCTCTTAGTCATTTCCATGGAAGCACAAGAACGTTGGAACATTGGAAGTGGCCATTAGGTAGTCAAAAACCTAATTGGCCACCATCTCAGGGATTAGGAAGAAGTGTAGAAATTGGGTATAATTGTAGATATTGATTCACATCTCGTCCACACTCGATCAACTTTGAGAAGCCTATCGAGAGGTATGGGGATCCCATTCCCTCCTCCTCCCCCTCCTCCAACTTCCTCCAATTCACCAGAAGGCTTAGACGTTGTAGACTCGATCCATCAAAGAACCAAGGCTCTCATCCCTAAGCACACAAGGAATTGGAAAAAGAAGAAAAAATTATGAGGCAATCCCAACACTTCTTGCCATGAGGTGCAAGAAAAAAATTGGGCCAACCAGACAAGTGATGCAAACACCATCAAGGGTAAAATATCTTGGAAGGATTCCAACACCAGTACAGGGGCAATGTTTGTTGAGTGGGAACACCCTCCATGGTTACCAAAAGGCTATGGTGATCCCTTCCAATGTCTTGCTCAATAGGACCATGCATGGTGTGATTAGGCCCAATGTGACGAGGCCCAACATAACTAGGCTCAGAGTAACTACGTTCGGTGAAACCAGGCCTAGCATGACCAAGATAAGACCTAATATGGCTAAGATCGTTAACCATTTCTAGGAAAGGATTACTTAGCCTATATTAATTCTTTATTTTGATTGTAGTTTCCATTGTCCATGTCCACCCATTTTCTATTACATCTACTTTTGTTGTGGCTCCATGTTGTCCAAAAATATTCTTAGAAATATGAGAGAGACAATTTGGTTTCCCACCCAAGGGAATATGGTCTCTCTTAAGTTTACTTTAGGAAAGGAAAGGTTTTGGTTGATTAAACAAACTCATCCACGACATAGTCTGCTCATGTTTCTCCATGCATGTATTTTATGTAAATTTCTAATAATATAATAAATTTTGGATTTCTTGCAAAAAAAAAAACTCGAAACTTATTCCATAATGGACATGCCTATCGACATAACTAGTTATAACTAAATTGAAATTATGGAAGTCAAAATATACACATTTGTATAATTATAATTTTATTTAAATTATTATTATTAATTATAAAAAGAATTAATATATGGATTAAGCATACATATATTTTAAATAATCATGTAACAAGAAAAACAACACTTGTTGATATGGATTTTTTTAATTAAATAAATAAAAAAAATTACATAACTACTTATCTCAACCCTCATTAATATTATTTAATAAGGAAAAAATTAAAATATTAAAGTATTAATTGAATAAATTATAGAAGAGTTTAATAATAATCCCATAATATATATATTACACGCTAGAATTTATGAGTATTTTCAATGTTTTAATATATAGGTCATGCCAATGTGAATTTTGTTAGTATTGTTAGGGTAAACAACTTCATAAAAGAGTTAAAGTTATTAATTCAATAGTGGTGGTTTCAACACATTGTTTTGGTGTATTGTGGTTTTACATCCCATGTGATGAAGCCTTTAAAAGGCTTGGAGGTTCTTTATTGTGATGTGCCAAGTTTAGGGGAAGACTGAGTGAGGGAGAGATATGTTGAGGTAGAAGCTAACATAGGGAAGCCTCATTGAGATTGGACCTCGATACATGAAGATTACATGAGAGGAAAAAGAGGCACACTAGGGTGAGCTGCAATTGCATAAAGTTTCTTTGGTGAGGAGAGCACTTGGTGTGAGAAGGTGTGGTGGCATGCGATAATGGTGAGAAAAGTGTCAAACAACACTAACACAGTATTTTTTTTCTTTTTTTTGGAGATGAAATTTGTAAATTACATGTATATGGATATACAACCTTAAAATCTAGTTATGCATGCATACCTTTGTGAGTAAAGTATTAGAGTAGACCTAGGTGATAGGGGAGGAGAGAATGCATATTTCCCTAATTAAGTTTAAAGAGTTAGGGTAAACTTAACTCGATCAAAGAGTCAAAGTTGTTAGGTTATAATGGTGGTTTTGGGAACATGGTTTTTGTGGTTCATGGTATTAGAGCTCAAATATTACATGTAATGAATACTTTAAAAGGCTTGGGGATTCTCCATTGAAATGTTTCTGAGTTGAGCTAAGGGCTCACATGGGCAGGCTAAGATGTTTAAAGAGTTAGGGTAAACTTAACTTGATCAAAGAGTCAAAGTTGTTAGGTTATTGTGGTGGTTTTGGGCACATGGTTTTTGTGGATGATGGTATTAAAGCTCATGGATTACATGTAATGAATATTTTAAAAGGCTTGGGGATTCTCCATTCAAATGTTTCTAAGTTGAGGCAAGGGCTCACTTGGGCAGGCTAAGATGTTAGCTATTTTGGTTGCTTTTAAGTCATCGCTTGGCTACTTTTAACTCAAGACATGTTTTTTTTAAGAAATAAGATAATAATAGATCTATTATTGGTTAATTCTTCCCCAATTGGGAATTTCTAGGTTAAATCATGGTGTGTATAGTTTATTTGTATTTTTCTATGCATGATTTTTATCATTATTTGTCTTGTATTGTTTTTATCCAAATAAATTATAGTTCGGTCATCCTTATTATTTATGCGAAGGATATTTTTCTTATTATCAATAGTCCCTAGGAGCTTATTAAGTAAATAAAAATACTTAAGGACTTATGCTCTAGTATGGTTATGACTGCGAACACTAATAAAACAAAGGTTTGGATAATTAAACCCAAAAGGATCACTTATGATACATTCATATCTGAGAGTAATAACTTGGGAAATTTTCCTTCATACAAATATCTCATAATCAATATTCGTCGTAAGCTCAATTGAAACTATAACATTGAGAAAATGATAAATGAGTAAATCCAAAATATTTTTATAACTTATAATCTCAAAACTAAAGGCAATAAACTCTATACTATGCTCCTCATTGAAGCAATCCTTCGCTCCAATAAGAGAAACACTACGATTAGGTTGTTAATGAAGAAGAAAAATAGAAATAACCATGACAAAAAGAGTCTCCTCAAAATTACTTCAAACTCCAAACAAAATCATTATCGACTCATATAGGGATGGCATAAGGATGCCAGGTCTTGTCTGAATCATTGGGAATATAGGAAATCATTATATATATAGTGATAAATTAAAAATATTTATATCTAAATTTAGGGAGAATATATGGCATGATAAAGAATAAAAGGATACAAGAAAATTAAGATATCACATTATGTATAATAAGGATTTCAAATACTTTACAATCACTTGAAGGAGAGAGATATACATATGGATAAACATTGAATTTTTAAAATAGAGGAGGAATGACCTGTTATAGAGTTTTATGAACCCAATGTTTTAGACTACCAAGTGAGTCCACCGTCAGGGGATGCGTCAATAGATATTCTAAAGATATTAATGATGTATTCGTAAGCTAAATTTCACAGTATATATATAGGTTTATGAAAGAAATAATGTAAGAAATATGGTCGACCATTATATGATTAGTTTGTTAATATTTAGATTTTTTATTTTTTATTTTTTATGTTTAATTAATTGGTTAATTTGTTTAATCAATTAATTTTTATATTAATTAAACAAAATAATTAATTAATTAATTAATTAATGAAAAATTTGATTAATTAATTATTATTATTTATTAAATTAATTGCTTTAAATATTAATTTTATATTATTTCATTATTATTATTATTATTATTTAACTTTTTTAATGAATTGAATAATTAGTTTATTTAATTTATTAATTTGTTAATTAATTAATTAATTGATTAATTAATTGATTTGTTAATTAATTAGTTAATTTGTTTAATTGATTTGTTAATTAATTTGTTTAATTAATTAATTTGTTTAAATAATTTGTTTATTTAGGTTCTAAATTAAATGTCTTATGTAGAATTTAAACCCTTAAAGGTTTAGCTATAATTTTAATTGTAAATTCTAGTGTTAATTTCTAATTATTTTAATTTGAGTTATTGTGACTATATGCTTAATTTAATTTCCTATGTTGCTATAATATTATAATTAATAATTTATGATTTGAGATTTTATTTTTTTAATGAGAGAGGAGGGATTAAACTATTATAAGGGATATAAGATAATTATTGATTCTTTAAGATTTCAAGTAAAGGTTTCTAGGTATTGCTTAGTTTTATTCCATCGTCTCGGTTCACGTTGTTCTTCCTTTTTTCTATTTCAATGGCTTCTTTGATTTTCCTTTTAAGATAGTGGTCTTCTTTTCTAACTAGTTTGACCTCTTCCTTGCAGATATAATGAGAGGAAGAGTGATAGTTGTTTGGGATAGTTCAAAATTCTCATTTATTTTAATGGTTGAGTTTGTTGAAAAAAAAAATGCAATGTGTTAGATATTTGGAACTATTTTGAGATTTCATATGGAAAACATGATATAGGCTTTTATGTGGGATACAAGCACCATGAGTAGGTATTGTGAAGTATAAATGTGTTTCAAGGTATGAACATGGTCAAGGGTGGAAACAATAGTCTTAAGCCCTATTGTATGTTCTCTATCTCAAGCACCATGAACAATACCTAGAAACCATGAGATAAACCCTCTTTAGGGAGTACTAGACATCCAAGTTGAACATGTATCCCATTTTGAACTTTTGAGATAATGGATGGATCTCATGTGTATAACCACATGTACATTGTCCAAGGAACCTCTGAAGTATTTATTTTCTTTCTTAATCTTGCAATGTTGGAAAGATAGTTTTGATCTTCTAGCTTGAGGTTAGTCATTTCTTTGTAAACATTTGGCTTTCTCTTATTCTTAGACTTTGAAAAACCTTAAATTTTATTTCTAAACTTAGTTATGATGCCATGTTTAACAATATTGATAGATTCTGGAAGGTTTCCTCTTCGCTATCTCCAAATGTTTTAACTAAGAATATAAGTCTCCTATCCAATGTCCTTTTATACTTGAGTGACTTTTGTTTTTGTTTGAAACAATATAGGAAGCATCTCATTATTCATCATTCTTAACTTGTTATTGTATTTTAGTTCCTTCATCATCACATTATTCTCAATGGGTGGAAGACCAAATTCAAAATAAGAAGCTAAGATAAGGTGTACAGTAATTGCTTTTAATTTTAAGTTATTATTATAAATTCTTTTTTATTTACTCAATTTCCCTTCAAATTTCCCTAGAAAATATGGGCCTAAAAATTCACAACCACATAGAATGATGAGGATGACAAGAGCATTGAATTGGACCTTCTCCTTTTGACCATTCAACCGTGATAATCTTCTCAACTTTCATTAAATTTTTGAAACCAATTGTAGTTCCAATTTAACTTGTGAAAAAAATTAATTCTAAGATATTTACAAAATTATACTTCTTTTAAATTTATATATATTATAAATAAAACAAAATAATTTTATTTTTCAAATTTAATGATGATATTTTATCTAAACTTAGAAATATCTCAAAGTTAATTTAAAAATTGATATTGAGTAATCTACATAGAAATATATTTGAAAAACTCTTTAAATGTTTGTATGAATATTAATGTGATATTCTTAATAATAGTGTCTGTTTGTGCCAAGAGGCACATTCTACAATTCAAAATGAGATTGATGTGTGATTTTGTATATGCTCAATGTGTGGTTGACACATGCCCATTCTGAATATGTAAAACTACTTTAAATAAAAAAATAATGTCATCTAGTTGGTTAGTTTTAATTAAAATAATTATAAATCATCAATAATTCCATTCTCATTGTGCTCACTTGGTTCGTTGCTAATATTACAAGCTAGTATGAAAGAGATGTGGTAAAAATATTTCACTTTCACTCTTCGAGTTAAAATATTTCAATGTCTATGTTTTTTTGTAAGTGAACATTCTATTCATTCAGAAAAAGAAAAAGATATACATCTAATACTTCCAAAAACATGTGGTGTCACCCCAACCAGGTTTGTTGATCGAAGTCTATAGAAGATGGCAAAAAGAAAAAAAATATACTAAAAATAGTGTCCACAAACAAGTAGGTCATTGGCTCCAATAGACAAATAAAAGATAAAGAAATCCCAATGACATACTAATTTTCTTAGGTGATAGAAGTTGGATTATCTGGAGCATTTCCTGGAGGAGGGAGAGGAAGGAAGTTGGATTGAATATGCCTTTTGAAGTGTGCCATATAGGTCTCCAACTTTTCCATTTTCTCTGCTAGATGGTTTTATCCCCACTAGACTACCACCACTCGCTCCCTGACCTAGCACTGGAAGTAATGCATGAGATCCAGCACTGTCATAAGATCCTCATGGTTTTCTTGATTATTTTTCTCTACTACATCTTCCAATTCCATCAAGGATTGAATTAGGCCACGACAATTTTCCGAGCATAAATGTTGCAATCCTCGTGGGTTAGGGGCATGATCACGGTCATCGCTTTGAGTAGTTGGAAGTCTCCTGTGTCAACCACCCTCCTGAGAGCCAAGCATCTGAGATCCATGACTAGTGTTGGATGTCTTCTTTCCACCACTGCCGCCACGCTCATTCTCTTGCCCCCAACCCCTACCTCCTCCTCGAGCGGTTGGACGCCGACCTCTGCGAATTCCACTACCTTGCGATCCATGTTCTCCAAAACCTACACCCTGATCCCTGCCCACTAAATTACCTCCGCTTCCATCCACCATGGTTGCCAATGTGAGGGCCTCCTCCCTCCCGATCCCTAGCTTCACCAGGAGGATAGACCGCCCATGTCAAGGAATGGGGCACATCCACCACCAACCAAGTTCTCCCCCAATGACCAAGAGTGCTACCCCTTTAGCTGACCTGAGTTGTTGCCCTCCCATACAACAGACCGGCCTCCCAGTTATCCACATACTCCAAGGCATGACAAAAACGTATTCACTCTTCTCGTTAGTCCGCCCGTGATATAGGGTCATTGGCTAGAAGCCTAGGGAGTCAGCTCGACCATCATCACTAGCACCACCTTCGCTATCCCTGACACACGAGTCACTCTAGTGTATAGATTCGGCTACAAGGAGGAAGACAGTTCTCGAGAATCTTGGTGCACCCCACTCACCGCCCTCACCATGGTATTGCCAATTTTTGCAGGGATGCTTCGTGCCCCAAATAAATTAGAAATAGAATTTCCATGCCCTAAGAGATTGCTAAGCCATCTCGACCTGCAAATCCTGAGAAAAACAAGGATTTAGACTCTGTGGTACATAACAAACCATAATTCCCTGAAGGAAATCCAAAAATCACCAATTTTATCACGTATTCAACACCTCTTTCATCATCAGGTAGGAAACCAAGTGTAGCTCCACCACTAGATCTAAGCACTGAGATGAATTTTGGGCTCCTCCCTCATCCCGCCTATCAACTCATTAACATTTCCCCTTCTTGAGGCACCATGAATACTCACACACCCATGATCTAATGTCCATGTATGGCATTCCCTCTGTCATATATGGAGATGTGACTGAGAGGTACAACCCTCCCGAATGGCTCATTTGTCACTCCTCACGAGGCCCGATGGCCATGTTAGTCTTGGTGCTCATTCCCATCAGGGAATTTCAATGTCTATGTTGAATAATATAATTTTACATCAACTTTATAGAGATAAAGTAATTAAAAGTAAAGAAAATATTATATTTCTTATCTATCTATCTATCTATATATATATATATATATATATATATATATATATATATATATATATATATATATATATATATATATATAGAGAGAGAGAGAGAGAGAGAGAGAGAGAGAGAGAGAGAGAGAGATCCATATTAACCACATATTTATCAAACATTAAAAGGGATTAAATCTCTCGACCTATAAACATTTTTACAAGTTTTCATTTTAAAAAGAGATTTGCAAATCAAGATATTTGATCCCTCTCAACACTTGGTAGATTCATTCTTAACATGGATCTATACTAATTTATACACATTGATATTAATATATTGGGTTTTGGAATTCCTTTTATAAAAAAATGTTTTAATTCTTATCACTAAATTATTAAACCTTCATTATAACTCTTCCACCTTCTTAAGTGACATCTATCATTACTCCATGATAGTGATAGTAATTATAGGAGTTATGTTTAGTGAAGGTGATCCATTGATCACATAACATAACCATGGACTTTAAGATAAATATTTACTATTAATATGCATTTAATTGAAAGCACTAACATTATTATTACACTATACCCCAAAGAAATTGTTATCAAATTCACCGCCACCAAAACCATGCAACACCTCTAACATAATATTGACCATTGGAAGCTTTCAAGATGAGAAGATTTAAGTGTTTTCATAATTCTTTCCTAATTTTGAAGAGTACTACATATTTATTGTACATTTGCCAATGAATTTGTAGATATGGTAAATACCTTCTAATTATTATGCTTTGGACATCTATTAGGGTATCCATTAATCTAATTATTCTATCCATCTACCATTACTTACCAACGCACAAGGGATATTCACACCATTAATGTGACAAATACATTCTACTAAATGATTTCTGTAATGTATCTAGATAATAATTAGGTGTTCAACACATCATAGATATGCACATGCAACCAACATATTTTTTCAAATAATTAATGAAAATAAATTAAACCTTCATAGAAACATCCAAATACATAGGTCATAAATTAAATATAGCATTCAAAGAAAACATTATCATAGTAGTAGAACAATGAGAAAATATTTATCTTTCTAGACATTTACAAAAATGATTGCAATCATCAAGCATTCAACCCAACCACAGGGATTGTTTCACTAGTTCTCTTTGAAACATGCCACCTTGAGATGGGGCTATGAGTCCCTAGGGAAAAACAACACATATAGGTGTTTATTTTCCAGACTAACAACCAAATACCAAGTAAAAAACTAGTGACTCAACTCTTACTACAATTCCAACCACTTAGCTTTACTCCCCATCATTTTGCACAACCCAAGTGATGAGATTTTCTTCTTTGAACCATAGTCCCTCATAAAATATACGTCCCCAACATAATTTTGAACCTGACTCGAGTAGGAAACCATTTTCCCTACAACAATTGTTACTTATTGTTGCTTTACCGTGCTTTTCTAGTTCTTCTGATAAGAGTGTTTATTTTGGAACAAACTGCCACAATTTTAATTTAACTAGCCTAGATCGATTTAAACCCTGGATCTATCAAGAATCTAGAAGGATCAAATCTCTTTCACCTGTAAAATAGGTTTGCACCTGAAGAGATTTGAACTTGATAATTATAATTATAATTTTATTTGTTTTGTTGTATTATTAATTTTATTTTATTTCTATTTTTATTTTTATGCAATTTGACATAGTCAAAATGTTTACATAACATAATATTACATAGGACATTACCACATATCTTCCATATTGGGCTAGAGAGAGCCTTCAAGACAATAAAATGGCTTTGCACCTCAAGAGATTTGATTCCTATCGGCGCTTGGTAGATCTAGAGTTAAGATGGATCTAGGATGGTTTAATTAGCAATTAAAATTAATTAAAATTTTTATTATTTTTTAAATATAATTTTACCAAGTCAAAATGTTCTAATTAATATTTAAAATTATAACTATTACTAGTTTATTTTCATTTTTATTTTCATTTTTATTTTTGTGTAATTTGGTCAAGTGAAAATGTTTACATAACATATTAGGATAGGATAGGACATGACAACATCTCTTCCATATTAAGCCGGAGAGCGCCTCAGGTGGATGGTAGGGATTTAACCTCCACAGAATATTCTAGAATATTCTTAGTAATATACACAAATCAAAGGTTGAGATTTATATCCAAAGTAGTTATGCCCCCTTTTCCCTTTTAATTAAATTGATTAATTAAAAAAATGTCATATAAACTGTAACACTCTCCTCCCACATTTACCCAAGCTAACTGGTCGACTAAGGTAAACATGTGATGAAGAGTTACTATGATATGATTCCACTCACCATGTATAATTGAGGAAGTGGAACCAACATGGGAAGAGCATGCTAACCTTCCTTAGGAGCTATAGAACCTTCAGGAGATAACCAACCCTTCCAGGTGCCTAACCCTAAAGACAACTTGATGTTTTGTTGATCTGGACCCCTAGTTGCTCCCATGACAAGGCATTAGTGCACCTGAGACCTTCTAGTTGCCCCCATAGCATGGCATCCATATGACTGTGGCTTTCTTCAGGTAGTTTTATAGCCAGCGACCCCACATTTTTAGCCAATTTTACAGGGCTAGGACTCAAGTCTCTACCCAAAACATCATAACAACTCTAGAAATGATAAATAACATTGAAACAAAGATACTAATGTAAAAAATTGTACAAGGACTTGACTAGACCCTTATCAGCCATGAAAGGCATTTTTTCAAACAGATCATGAACATGTAATCTACAAGCCATAACAATAGGTCTAAACATAGGGATGTCATACATATCTGAGAATTGTCAAGGAGGACTGATGTATTCACCAATTAGTTGTCTTTCTATCTATGAGGATATTCATTCATTGACATTTCATATACTAACCAAAACATGATGAGAGCCATACATCAAGATTGTCGTAAAACATGATTATAACTAGAAAATAACTAGAAATATGTCAATGATGAAAAAAACATTAAAGCCACATAATGAAAGGAAAATTTACTCATGAAATACCAAAGGGAAGGAATCTCTTATTAACATATGCAAATCTAACCAGGTCATTTACTTCCACATACCACTCGTCCATAGATTGGGATGAACCAAATCTCTCTTTCAGCCAATCACTCCCACGCCGTATTCCAAGCATGAATGAAAGATCTCATGGAATAAACCAGAGGAAAAACCACCTCAACTCTCAACCAGTAATTTCACCTCATGGTCGGACATCACTAACCATCACCATATCAGCTGAATCTACCCAATTTGCCTAGGGCTCTAGAGTGTTTTTTCCAACCAAGTCTTCCAGGACTAGTAACTCAACCCATAGTTGTTTTAGGCTCTAGAGTGTTTGTCCAACCAAGGATTCTAGGACTAGTAACTCAACCCATGAAAGACTTAAGAGCATTTTTCCAACCAAGGCTTCTAAGACTAGTAACTCAACCCAAGTTGTTACACATCTTCCAGAGAATTTGTCCAACCAAATCTCTAGTAACTAATAACTCAACCCACAACCATAAGGAACATGAACACCAAGAAAAAAAAAGAAGTAAAACTCACAACGTTGTGGCTGTCTAGGAAATGGAAAGGTTAGGAAAAACAACTGTTAATTTAGGAAATCCTCCATGCGAATGACATATCATAACCAAACAACCACATGCATATACCATGCATGTCAAAACATGTTATATGAAGTCTCTACCACAAAATTACTTCGCGGCATAACTTCCAAGGTATGTCATCTACATTATTATGATGGGATCAGAGATGTAATCATGTTTCATGATGAATATGAAAATGAAATACCAGAACAACAAAGGCTGCAAGATTTGGACATAGCCCTGAAGGATACACCTACTAGATAGTGGGGTACTCATAAAAGAAATATAGCATATTGTTAGGATATTCTGACACATAGGAAATAGTTAAGTATAAATTGGTCTAGTGTAGAGTTAGGTAAAGTGTGTTTCTTTACTATGTACATTTGTAACTTACAATCCGATGGTCATGGTATTTTCTAGACATAATGTGATCCAACAGTTCATTCTCTCCTCGGTACTACTAACACTTGATCTGTGGCTTAGCACCCGATTGGTCCATGATCTCTATTTAAAGAGCAAGGAGGTTCATTTGAAGGGTGACCATTTATGAGAGAAGATTATGCAAATTTTCTATCTTCTATTAATAAATTTCCTGAAGTGGCTGCGTTGGCTTAGGCTGTGCACTATTTCCCTCTTTGAGGGTTTTAACCACGCCAATAATACTGGTGTATTAATATGTGATCTCTTTGTGAATGATTTCCTTTGGTGTTCTGTTTGAGGAACTTACCCTGTAAATTCCTACATGGTATTGGAGCTATTTGAGCTACGTTGGTGATCCAAATCCGAAGCCAGTGCAACTGCATCTGACTGTCGTTTCCTAGATATATTTTTTCTGACTACTTTTGGGGAAAGCGGACTACTCTATTGTCTTAGGAGCATTTTTTCCAGTGAGGAACCCCTTTTGTTTCACGTGAAAAGGTTTTTGGTAGCCCTAGCTACGGTGATTTTAAGATCTGGAGGTATATAATCTTTATTTGCAGTTTTAGTTATCCATCTCTCAGTTTATTTAGCTCTCTGTTTTTTATTACAGGATCTATACCCTTCATTTCTGCGTAAGCTCTTTTCCCCATGACTCTGTGCAATCTAGGTAAATAAAAAATAGAAAGGAAGGATTTTTCTCATGCACATGCTCTTTTCCACTGTGCCTTAGTGTGATATCAGAAAATCGGAAACATTGAGGAAAATATTTAGTTTCCGGCGAAAGCTAACTTAAAGCCATAAGGTTTGGTTTTTTTCATGTCCGTGTTGGGTTGTGTGGTTTTTTTTTTGCCGGAAAGAATAGCTTTTTCAAGTAAGCACGCGCCCGAAAGCTTCAGTGACTTAAAAAAACACTTCCTCTTCTCCAAAAATCACTAACCTTTTAAATTAGCTCACTTGGTCCAAATTTACTTTATGAGAATAGAGGTCTTGGGTTCAAGTCTTTCTTTTTGTTGAGTTACTTTTTCAAAAAGCACACGTAACTTATGTTTTAAAGTTAATTTATGTAAAAGTGTTCTCACCTATTATAAAAAGTGAGTCACTTATAATTCTAAAGTCTTTTTATCTTCTATTCAAGTTATAATTTAGTGAGTAGCTCATAAAGTACCATTGTAAAAGTGACTTTCACTTATTTATAAAAGTGGGTCACATAAAATATTTTTTGAAGTGAGCTAATTAAATTAAGTTTTGAAAGGGGGGGGGGGGATTTTTTTAAGATAACATTACCATTCAGTTCCTCACATTCATGCACTTTGTTGGCATCTTCAACAACTTTTATTCAAAATATCATAGCTTCTTCATCCACAAGTTGTTTCTAGAGCCGTCCTTTTTTAATCAGCCTAATTTTTCGAGATATTTCCATTGGAACACTTTGTTTCAACATCTACAACTTCAATTTCTATTAAAACATAAATTCCATGCCAAGTTTTTCTTGACAGCACCAACTACTTCCAATGGTTGTCCTACATTGTGGATTTACTTAGAAGTAAAAGTGTTTACAGAATAGCCTGAGGCCAAGAAAATAAACCTAAAGATGAGGATAAGGCTGCCAAATGGGAAAATAGGCAAGATCAAGCACGTGGGTTGATAGGGATGTATATTTCTCCAGACCTTAGATTCTATATTGCAGAACATGATACCCCTAATGAAGCAATGAAACAACTCACTAAAGGTTTTGGAATTAAAAATGAAATTAGAGCCCATGAACTCGAAAATGAGATGCTTACATTGGACCCGAATAATTTTTCCTTCATTGAATATTTTTGTCCAAGTTCAAGACCCTTAGACTTCTCTTGGAAGGTGTTAAGGTTAAGAAAGAAGATGGTAGGCTTGTCTATTCCATTCTTAGTAAGTTGGGACCATCCTAATCTGTGTTTGTTTCCACCTTCCATTCTACTAGAGAAGCCTTTATTTCTCAAGGACAAGACTACAATTCTCCCTGTTTTGATGCCTTTTGTGATTCTTTAATAAGAGAACAATAAAAACTCTTACACCTTGGTCTTCTTAATCTTGGAAACTCTTCTAAGAAAGCCTTAGTCGCCCAACAACAACCAAATTCAAAGAATCCTAAGAAAAAGTATCCTAAAAAGAATGGTCCTAAACCAAACAAGGGTCCCAAGCAATTTCAGTCTCAAAATGAAAAAACATTTCAACAAAATGATAAGGAAAATAAAAACAAAAGGAACAATACGGATAGATATTTCCACTTTTGTAATCAAGATTTCCAGTTAGAATCCAAATTATTTAAGAAGATGAAAGCCTTGGAAGCAGCAATGAAGAAGCATAACATCCATTTGGAACACTCTTCAACTTCAAGTTCATCTTCAGGAATAAGACTTTTTGCATGTGGTTGTCAAGCATCTCGGTCTGGTTATGCACTAAATGCATCTTCTTCTTCTCATTCTCATGAGTGGCTCATTGATTCTGGAGCTTCTTATCACATGGCAAAAACAAAAGCCATGTTTTCTTGTTTAAATGATTGTAACACCAAAAAAATATATGTTGGTGATGATATATATCTTAGTGTTGTAGGGACTAGAACTGTTCATCTAGACAATGGTAAATCTAATGATGTATTATGTGTTCCAACCTTATCCTGCAACCTTCTATCTATATATCAGATAAGTCATTCAGGTGAAGGTAAAACCATTGAATTTTCACCTCACGATGTTGTAATTAAGGACCTAAGAGATCCTAAATAGATTTTAGCTACTGTCTTCGCCGATGGTTCTATAAGGTTGTATAAGTTTAACAACTTTGGGTCATCAAATCTTCCCTCGATATTTGTTGCTCATAATGATGAAGTGAGAAAACTTTGGCATGAGCGATTTGGTCACTTAAACTATCGGTCCCTTCAAAATCTATGTAAAGAAAATATTGTGACAGGTCTTCCTATGGTATCTTGCAGAGATGGTGTTTCTTCCGAATGTGTACTCAGAAAACATCATCAAGATAGTTTTGAAAAACGTGCCTCTTGGCACGCCTCAACCCCTTTGCAGCTTGTGCATAGTGATTTATGTGGTCCACTTCCAATTGTTTCATTCTCTGGCTACAAGTATTTCTTAATTTTCATTGATGATATCTTGAGATGCACTTGGGTATACTTCTTAAAACTCAAGATTGATGTATTTAAAATGTTCTTGGCCTTTAAGGCATTTATTGAGAAACAATCTAGACATCAAATTCTTAAGCTAAGATCTGGTAATGGAGGAGAATATGTTAACAACAAATTCATAAACTTTTTCACTGAGCATGGAATTCAAATGCAACATATTGTTCCATATACTCCACAACAAAATGGTGTAGCTGAAAGGAAGAATCACACCTTAAAGGAAATGGCTAATTGTATGCTTCAACCTAAAGTACTTAGTCTTAAATTTTGGGCAAAAGCAATTAACTGTGCAAATTACATAGTAAATCACACTCCTACTAAGGTTTTAAAGAATATCATTCTAGAAGAAGCATGGAGCTCAATTAAACTAGATGTAAGTCACTTTCCTATTTTTGGAAGTGAAGAATGGGCCCATATTCCAGATGAGAAACATAAAGCTTTAGAACCTAAGAGTGAAAAATATATTTTTCTTGGATATTCTAAAGATGTCAAAGGATATAGACTTCTTTCACCTATGTCCAAAAATACTATCATTAGAAGAGAAGTAAAGTTTACTAAAAATATATTGGCCTACAAGCCTAGTTCAACGGATGTGCCACCTCTCTCTATCCATTCTACTTCTAAAAATATTTCTTCTTCACATGATGACAATGAGGATGAAAATCCTCCCACACCTCCTTAGGATCCTCCTTCACCTCCTTAGCTTCCAAAATGGGTTCATGCTACTCAGGATGCAGCAAAAGCTCTGGCAGGTGATCCTACAGATCAGCGATGTACACATTCTCAATTCTATAGAGCCTCTTCTTTACTAGCTCAAGCTTCAACGAATTATGATCCTGACAACTTTGCAGAAGCTTTAGGCCATCCAGATTGGGAAGCAACTATGAATGAAGAATATCATTCATTATTGGCAAATGATACATGGGATCTTGTTCCTTTTTCAAAGGCACGAAAACTTGTTAGATGCAAATGGGTTTACAGAACCAAGTATGGACCAGATTGAAAAGTTGATAAACATAAAGCTCGTCTTCTTGCTAATGGTTTTTCACATGTTGAAGGCATTTACTATACTGAAAGCTTCTCCCCTATTTCCAAAATGAACTCTATCCACCTTGTTCTTTCCCTTGTTGCCTCTTTCAAATGGGAAGTCCATCAGATGGATGTTAAATCTTCCTTTTTTTCATGGGGAATTGCATGAAGAAATCTATATGGAACAACCTCCTGGATTTATACAAATAGACTCCAGCCTTGTATCTCGACTTAAAAAATCCTTTATGGTCTCAAGAAAGCCCCTAGGCCTTGGTATGCCAATACTGTCTACACCAAGAAAGTGTGTAATTCTCTTATCATTCTTTTTCTTTATGTTGATGATATTATCCTTACTGGTAGTGATCCCAACCTTATAAACCATGTGAAGCCTAGCCTTGAAAAGCAGTTTGAAATAACAGGCTTTGGACACTTGCATTATTTTCTTGGTCTTCAAGTATTGCAATCCAAAGAAGGTATTTCCCTTTCCCAGTCCAAGTATGCCTGTAATCTTCTAAGCCACTTTCACATGGAATACTGTAAGTGAGCCCCTTCTCCCTTTCAGCCTGGAGCCAAACTTTCAGTCACTTGTACTTCCCCAGAAGTTGATGTTACCTCATACAGTCAGCTTGTAGGAAAATTTTTGTATCTAACCCATACCCGTCCCAACCTTTCCTTTTCTATTGGACTTATTTCTCAGTTTATGCAAAATCCACATGAAATTCATTGGAACGAAGCTAAAAGAATACTTCGTTATGCTCAAGGTACAGTTCAATTTGGGATTCATTACAGTGCAAAAGAATCTCCTTTATTGGTTGGTTTCACTGATCCCGATTGGGTTGGTGACCCTGCTGATCGGAAGTCTACTGCAAATTATGTCTTCACTCTTGTTTCTGGACCTATTAGATGGGCTTGCAAGAAAAAAAGTGCCACTTCTCTTTCCTAGTCCAAGTATGCATGTGATCTTCTACGCCACTTTCACGTCGAAGACTAAAGCCCCTTCTCCCTTTCAATCTCGAGCCAAACTTTCAGTCACTTATACTTCCCCTGAAGTTGATGCTACCTTATACAGTCATCTTGTAGGAAAAATTTTGTATCCAACCCATACCCATTCCGACCTTTCCTCTATTGTTGGCCTTACTTTTAGGTTTATTCAAAATCCACGTGAAAGTCATTGGAAAGTAGCTAAAAGAATACTTTGTTATGTTTGAGATATAGTTTAGTTTGGGATTCATTACAGTGCAGAAGCTTCTCCTCTATTGGTTGGTTTCACTGATTCTGATTGGGTTGGTGACCCTGTTGATCGGAAGTATATTTCAGGTTATGTCTTCACTCTTGGTATTGGACCTATTACATGGGATTTCAAAAATCAATGTGCCATTTCTCTTTCTTTGGTAGAATCAGAGTATCGTGGTGTTGTACAAGATACTAAGGAAGCCTTGTGGCTTCGTCAGATCTTGTTAGAGTTTGGCTTTCAACAGTAGCATCCGACTACACTTTGGTGTGATAATCAAAGTTCCATTCAACTATGCAAAGATCCAGTCCATCATCTGAGTAGAAAACACATTGAACTACACATGCACTTCATCAGAAATCTCATTCATGACCATGTTCTTGAAGTGAAATATTGTTCAACCGATGATCAAGTTGCAGATGTCTTTACAAAGGCTCTCACAGAGATGAAGTTTAATAAACTTCGATTTATGGTTGGAGTTCAGGAAGTTGTCACTAAGCGGGGATAGGTTCTAATGCCTCATTCCTTCTCCTATTGTGTCATATTTGTACATCCTTCAATCCTATCCCAAGTTGTTCTTAAGGGGGGGATGTTAGGATATTCTGACACATAGGAAATAGTTAAGTATAACTTGGTCTAGTGTAGACTTGGTAAAGTGTGTTTCTTTACTATGTACATTTATAACTTACAATGTGACAATCATGATATGTTTTAGACATGAAGTGATCCGACAGTTCATTCTCTCCTCGGTATTATCGATACTTGATCCATGGCTTAACACCCAATGGGTCCATGATCTCTATTTAAAGAGCATGGAGGGTCATTTGTAGGGTGACTGTTCATGAGATAATCTTATGTATTTTTTTCTTTTATTAATAAATTGCCTGAAGTGGCCACGTTGGCTCAGGCCATTGTTATAGAATTTTTTGGGCACTACAACCCTAAGCATAAAATGTCCATAAATCAAGGGCTCCTAAGTCCCTAAAAGTGTTGTTCCAACCCCTAAAGGAACAAGGACAGCTAATTACAACTTCTTCCAGAAGTTCTCCATGAAAAACTACTCAGAACTGGTCAAAACAGGATCATTTCACCTGCTCCATAGGCAAAGTGCGTTGCATCTCACCTAAGTACACTCAGTGGGTGCGTTGCATTTCAGAAAGCCCTTCAATGGGGTGTGATGGGCGAGAAGAGGCAAATGGCAGTGTCAATCCGCGAGGTGGAGAAGCATGGAATATTCCAGAAACTTCTCCTATGACACTTGCCTCTCTGAATTCGGCCATGGATGAGTAAGAGATCATCAATCTCCAAGTGGAAGCAAGAACTATCAGAGGGAAGACACTAATCAAATCACAAGCTGACTCATCTCCCTTACAGACATCTATATATGGATCCCTCATCCCAGAGATCCGGAGGCGGGAATTTTGCATCTTGTAAGGAATTGTTGTTGGTTTCTTGAGGCAACATCATAGTGTTGGGTGATCTAAGCTTTGCATGAGGTGAAGAAGGGCTTACTTGCTGAGAGGATGATGCTGGGTCAGAACAACTAGTTGTAACTCTCTTGGCTCTTTCTTGATTATCAATAAAGCTATTCAAATTTTCCTCCATACTCTTGTGTAATCTATGTTTTGTGCATTTGTATGGTCAATTTACATCTGATCCTAGATTGTTTATGATAATAGATCCATGTTCTCGTATAGTGTTATGCTGCTTTGATTCTACAGGTACTTCGTGAAGCTGGGTATGCAAGAAAGAGAGTAGCAAAGGACTATCAGAAGAGAGAGGAATCGAGCAAGGAACCAAGTGCAAGACAGAGGTTGGTCTCCTTTATTCTTCTCTCATCTATTTTTCATAAAGGAAAACGAAAGTAGTTTTACTTTGTTTGTTTCTAAGGTAGCTACCCACCTTAGTGGGATTAGCAGTTCTGCATAGACACTTTTCCCTGTAACAAAATGGCGAATCCGCTGGGGAGCGACTAGGTTGTTTGTTTATCTACATTTGTTTACTTTATAAACTTACAGACAGAGCCTGAAGTTGAGCCAGGTAGCCTTCAAACTGCATTTTCTCTGCAAATGCAAAGTAGATAAATGCCGCTTCAGTCAATCTCCGGGTTTTGTTTATGAATTAAACAACTGATTTACAAACTCTCTAATTGCCCTTGTGGTGGCTCTAGTAACCTCCTTGGATCTACCCCTATGGTTGATTTACTGATTACCACTTGCTAGGCCAAAATCCTTGAACTGAACTACAAACTGTGACCCGGAACCCAAGCAAAGTCTCGTCCCTGGCCCAACACACTGTCTGTTCTGTGAATCTCAAATTCAGCACACTTCCCAAGTGTAGTAGGTGCACTGCATTTCAAATTCACTATGTTACAGGTGCGCTGATCAGACTAGGCATTGTTCCTAAATTTTGGTTTCTGTGTTCACTCTTTTTAGATCTATTCAAGATTTTTGCTGCCTGTAGTCAGTACACCTCTGTTTGAAACCCCTTTCCTTGTTGTTATTCCACCTCCATTTTGCAAAGAACTGTAAATGTTTTTGTGTATTTGTTGAGTCATTTTCAGTTCTCCTTTACAAAAAAGTAACGTAATTGTATTGTCGTTTCTTGATTTGAGAGTGTCGCAAGTGTCGTTTTCAGTCATAGAAGAGAATTTGATTGTTCTTGATAGTCGGTTTCCCTGTTACTATTGTATTCGATCTGAATTAATAGTTTTTCTAGTGTCAAAAGCAAGTTTTCATTTCCAAATCGCAAAGTGTCGTCATTGTCTTCATTTTGATTTTGAAAAGAAACTTGTTAGTAATTGTTGCTTTGAAAAATAATTCAGATTTGCGCATTAGCTTTCTTTTTAGCATTCACATATTAAGAAGGCTGAAAACAAATACATGCATGTGCATTTGCATTTAGACTGTTTGATTGGTTTGATTTAGGACAGTGCATATAGTGTGTGCTCTTTGCTCTTTGTTGAAAGAATTTTGTCTTTCTTTCCTTAGTAGCTAGGATTTTCATTGCACAAAGAAGATAAAATGATTATTTATCATCTTAGATTGCATTTTAGGAATTGTACATCTACATCGCGCGGTGAACCTAAAAGGCAAATTTCTTAAGCAAGATCAACTATAAAATATATTTAATGAATCTAACAACGCTTTGGAACCTAACACACAACATCTAGAAGTCTAGGCTAGAGACGTATTCCGGCGTCGTAAAGCCTGATAACTGTTGTTATCATTGTTGGTTGGGTGATTCCTCCACTTTGAGACGATAAGTGCCAGTACAGACTTGTGCTCCCACGTACCATCGAGTATATTTTGGGAGACCACAATAGGCTTAATCCTTTATCCATAGGAAGCCATGTCTGTCGCCCTATCGATCGCAATGCACTGAACAGAGCATTCGGGAAGATTGATTGTCGTACCGCAAAAATTATTCTGCAGTTTTGCAATTGGTTTGGTAATCCCTCTGCCTAGATTTCCAGAGCAGTCCCTTTCGTTCCTTTTCAGACTCCTTAACGGAAAAGGTCCATCTGAGCACTTGTCACTTCAGGCTCATTAAAAATCGAAGGCGACTAGAGTCATCTTTTGTTTTTTCTCGACTCTTTAAAATTGAAAAAACAAGTTGTGTGAAAGCGTCTAAAATTTATTTTAAACGGAATAATCACCACCTTTCCTACGTTGGTCTTAGGTTGAGAAAATGGAGTCCACCAACCAAGGAATTCCCCTAGGAGGAAATCCTAGTCCCTTATCCTCTTGGGGAGATGTTGGTGCACCCCACATGGCCACATTGTCACTTCTAGGATTGAAGATTGGCTTGCCCGTATGGCTTTTCTCAACCTCCGTCGTTCAGATCACCGCAATTCCTGAACAATCGAGTCAGCAACTAGACAATTCCAGAGTTACCCCCCAACCTCTACTTCATCCAATTCTTCCTCTCCTCCTTCCTCTTCGCTTGATGAGGCTGGTAAAGCCAAAAATCAAGTACCTGAGAAGAAGAAGGAAAATAAGAGGAAAGAGAAGAAGAAGAAGGAGCCAACGGCAAAAACGGGCAACCAAGCGTCATCTAGCGAAAATCCACACACTGCACTGACCAAGCCTAAATTGCCATGTGTCATTTGCAAAGGAGACCACTATCATAGAGATTGTCCCTCCATCCCTCGGATCTTAAGGGACTGGTCTCCTCGTTTACACAACCCGGTGTCATCAACCTCTGATGACCATGTTGAAAGAACACCGTCGACTAGTGAAAGTGAAGCCCCTGGACAAAAAGGAAAGTGCAAATATCCTTGTAAACTGTGTGAAGGCGATCACGCCATCCACCGTTTTCCCTTCTTGGATGAGGCTAAAAGAGTTTTGGACGATCGTCCAGTTTCACTGTTACGACTACCTCATGGATATAAGAAACTCTTGCCAAGTCCATCATTAGTTGAAAATCTGGCTGACCCGCCCAGGTGGTCGGCCGAAGTGTCTATCATTGAATATAAACCATTTGAACCCATACCAGACGAAAGTCAAAAGGTCGAGGCGGCAGTTGACCCGGTCTTGCCTTCAGACGTTCCATCCTCAGATGATACAGTCACCGAAGAGAACAAGGAGGATGTTGTCCAAATTCTTTTCGTAAACAAAGACTCCGATGAACATGGGGGCAATTTACCCATTCCTTTACCGCAGGAAGGAAGTTCGTCAGAGTCGTACCTGGCCGTCTATTCGGTCCATCCTCCAAGCAACCTAGTTGTTTCCTTCGACTGGAATCAGCTAGGCAGACCCCGTTTACCGGCTAGTGTACCATTCCGAATCATTGCTCAAGTATATAGAATGGTTATGGCCAGTACCATCATAGATGAAGGGGATTTTGTGAGTATCCTTTCCTCGACTGCTTGGAAAGTGCTTGGTTCGTCATCGCTTTTGCCTGAGATGAGAAATCTAACAGGCTTTGACAAAGGAACCAGTCGACCGTTAGGGATCCTTCCCAATGTGCCCATAACATTGAGAGGGAAAGCCGTTGACATGAACGTAATGGTAGTCCAAGGACCCCTGGATTATAATCTACTCCTTGGATGAGACTATATTTATTGGATGGGGGCCATTGTCTCATCACTCTTTAGAGTAATGTGTTTTCCGCATGAAGGAAGAGTGGTCAAGCTCGTAGACCAGCTTTCATTCCCCGGTTCATGAATAGCAAATAGTCATATACCATCCCTAAATGGTCTTTTCGCACAAGGAATGTCTCATCAATCTCCAGTCCGTCCACTTGATGAGCGCGAGTAATTCAGGGGACATGACTGAAACCCAGGAGGGGCATGCACCTTGGTCTGCTTCGGCAGGAAAACTTCAGGTATAGGATAGGTTTCCGTGAGAGATATATGACTAGTCTGACACTCTCGTCCGTGATTGGAAAAGGGGGTTAGACTGGAATAAGATTCCCTTGTCAAAGTTATGTGGGTGGAGGCGTCTGCACCACTTGCCTTTGTCTATTTTGGTAGGCATCGCCGAAGAAGTGTTTTGTTTGCGGTGCAGATAGAACAATCTTTGGTAACCTGAAAGAGGTAAGCCTTTCCCGATGAAACAAATGTTTTGTCGGTAGATTGAGAGGTGACCTTGAAACTCTATTTTATACCTGGGGGCATGCAAACCTTTTGGCGTGCAAGCGAAGAGCGGTCGCCATTTATTTTTTAAAATTTGTAGGTCCTCTAACCCTTTAAACTTGTAGGATTGGTCGTTTCCTAACTTGCATAAATAAAGGATGTGGGGAAAAGGTTTGAAAAAATGTCGTTTTTATATACGAGACATCCTTATTATACGACTGGATATATCGAGCAGTTTTAACGCAGACTTCATGCTCGTTAAAAAATAAACATAAGCAATGAGCAAATTTTTCCCCGAGTGTTTAAGCTCATTAAAAAATGAACCAATTTCCGGTAAATAACCGTCGTGAATGTAGTACTTCAGCCTTTAAAGCCTTGGCCGTGCTCTCATCATCACCTCCACTCTCTATTGGCCGATCATTCACCTCCATTTGATTGTTTACCCCTTCTGAGGAACAGCTGCGAAGAGTGATCCTATTAGCCATCCTTGTAACACTGCCGTGATTGGAAAATTCCAAACCTTACCTGGAATCAGCTGCTATCCAAATTTATCACTCGTTCCTCAAAGACAAGTCTCCTTTAAGCTCTTTTCAACTGACTCGTAAAATATGAAAATATTGTCAAGCCATTGGCCTCTCCAGCTCGTTAAAGGGACCGGAAGTGTTATCCCTCCTTTAGATTTTAATCTTTTTGGACCTGAGGGATTATTACACGAAAAGATCGAGCGCTTGTTTTGATTCGGCTCGTTAAAAGTAACGAAAATTCATCCCTTCTGTATTGTTTTATACTTTTTTGGACTTAAAGGATTAGATGATGAAAAAGGATTTTTGGAGTTTCCTTTACGTCCCTTTTCAGACTCTCTAAAATTGAAAAGGACCGAGTCATCTTTGTCGTTAAACTAATAGCGACAAACTTGTCCATAGCAGACAAGAACGAGTTTCACTATCGCTAGGCTCGTTAAAACATAGCGATGGGTTTGCCCGAAGGGAAAATTATAGAACAAGCATATGTTATCCTCCTCAAGATTGACAAAAATAAAGAGGTACTATTCAGCAATGACTGGGGAAAATTTGGGAAGAAAACTTGAAGAAACTTTGTTGGTAGCAAATTGCTCTTGAACATGACACTTTCACTTCGCATCCAAGTCGGGTTGGTTTGTTTCATTTACCGGTCACATCACCATGGTCACATCACACCATCCACATTTGGGGTTAATGCTACCAATCTATCATGTCAGTGACGCCGATATGTTCAAGAGAAGTCACTCAGAGAATTCACCTGTGTCTCACCCGCTGCAATACATTTACGCTCCATTCTTTCATGACCACCACCCTGAGCCTTATATCACCAGACCATTTTCACCTCCATTAAAATAATTTGCTCCGTTCCATGTCATTGATGTGGGATTCATTAAGGCCCTCCTATGAAGGATAGCTTCTTGTCGACATCAGCTCATTATCAAAGAAGTCGATCTAGGAACACCAATTTCAGTACTTTGAAGCTTGCATGCCTCAATGGCAAGTTTCTCACTTCCGGCAACAGGTTTACATCAATGTCCTTCGACCGAAAGATTTTGCATGGTGTTCGATGCCAAGTCCTTCATTCACACCACGTGAATTGTACTATAGTACCTTGAGGATCATTATCATTATCGGTGATTCCTCTCGCGCCTGTTAACAGCTTACATCATTGGCTGGTAATCAGGCGATGTCTTTCCATGTTCGACTTCAGAACATCTCTCACATGGATCGACTTGTACTTTGAGTGAAGATCGAACGAGATTGAAGACCCCGGATCTAGTTTCATCCATCCAGGCTGCGATACATATTCAGGAAAATAAAGACATCAAATGTACATCATTGCTGCACAAATAATTATCCAATCAAACTGATGATGGCTCTACCAGAATCATCAGTCTACACTTAGACGATTGTCTGTCCTATGTACATGAAAATGAATTTATAAAGTTGAGCATGGGAATGCCCGCCTCAGCTAGATCATGAAAATATTATGAAGATAATGTATTATATTGTATCTTATTACAAGTCTCCTTCCAGCTTGAAAGAACTTCGGATCCTCATGATGAAGCATTTCACCCGACATCAAAAACATTAACGACCTCATGCTTTAGGGGGCAACTGTTATAGACATTTTTGGGCACTACAACCCCAAGCTTAAAATGTCCATAAACCAAGGGCTCCTAAGTACCTAAAAGTGTTGTTCCAACCCCTAAGGGAACAAGGTCAACTGATTACAGCTTCTTCCAGAAGTTCTCCATGAAAAACTACTCAAAACTAGTCAAAACTGGATCATTTCGCCTGCTCCATAGGAAAAGTGCGTTGCATCTCACCTAAGTACACTCAGTGGGTGGGTTGCATTTAAAAAATCCCTTCTATGGGGTGCGATGGGTGAGAAGAGACAAATGGCAGTGTCAATCCACGAGGTGGAGAAGCATGGAATCTTCCAGAAACTTCTCCTGTGACACTTGCCTCTCTGAATTCGGCCAAGGATGAGTAAGAGATCATTAATCTCCAAGTGGAAGCAAGAACTATCAGAGGGAAGACACTAATCAAATCACAAGCTGACTCATCTCCCTTACAGACATCTATATATGGATCCCTCATCCTAGAGATCCGGAGGCGGGAATTTTTCATCTTGTAAGGAATTATTGTTGGTTTCTTGAGGCAACATCATAGTGTTGGGTGATGTAAGCTTTGCATGAGGTGAAGAAGGGCTTACCTGCTGAGAGGATGATGCTGGGTCAGAACAACTCGTTGTAACTCTCTTGGCTCTTTCTTGATTATCAATAAATCTATTCAAGTTTTCCTCCATACTCTTGTGTAATCTATGTTTTGTGCATTTGTATGGTCAATTTACATTTGATCCTAGATTGTTTATGATAATAGATCCATGTTCTCGTATAGTGTTATGCTGCTTTGATTCTACAGGTACTCCGTGAAGCTGGGTATACAAGAAATCGAGTAGCAAAGGACTATCAGAAGAGAGAGGAATCGAGCAAGGAACCAAGTGCAAGACAAAGTTTGGTCTCCTTTATTCTTCTCTCATCTATTTTTCATAAAGGAAAACGAAAGTAGTTTTACTTTGTTCGTTTCTAAGGTAGTTACCTGCCTTAGTGGGATTAGCAGTTCTGCATAGACACTTTTCCCTGTAACAAAATGGCGACTCCGTTGGGGAGCGACTAGGTTGTTTGTTTATCTACATTTGTTTACTTTATAAACTTATAGACAGAGCCTGAAGTTGAGCCAGGTAGCCTTCGAACTACATTTTCTCTGCAAATGCAAAGTAGATAAATGCCGCTTTAGTCAATCTCCGGGTTTTGTTTCTGAATTAAACAACCGATTTACAAACTCTCTATTTTCCCTTGTTGTGGCTCTAGTAACCTCCTTGGATCTACCCCTATGATTGATTTACTGATTACCACTTGCTCGGCCAAAATCCCTGAACTGAATTACAAACTGTGACCCGGAACCCAAGCAAAGTCTCGTCCCTGGCCCAGCGCACTGTCTGTTCTGTGAATCTCAAATTCAGTGCACTTCCCAAGTGTAGTAGGTGCGCTGCATTTCAAATTCACTATGTTACAGGTGCGCTGATCAGACTAGGCATTGTTCCTAAATTTTTGTTTCTGTGTTCACTCTTTTCAGATCTATTCAAGAGTTTTGCTGCCTGTAGTTAGTACACCTCTATTTGAAACCCCTTTCCTTGCTGTTATTTTGCCTCCATTGTGCAAAGAACTATAAATGTTTTTGTGTATTTGTTGAGTCATTTTCAGTTATCCTTTACAAAAAAGTAATGTAATTGTACTGTCGTTTCTTGATTTGAAAGTGTCGCAAGTGTCGTTTTCAGTCATAGAAGAGAATTTGATTGTTCTTGATAGTCGGTTACCCTGTTACTATTGTATTCGATCTGAATTAATAGTTTTTCTAGTGTCGAAAGCAAGTTTTCATTTCCAAATTGCAAAGTGTCGTCATTGTCTTCATTTTGATTTTGAAAGGAAACTTGTTAGTAATTTTCGCTTTGAAAAATAATTCAGATTTGCGCATTAGCTTTCTTTTTATCATTCACATATTAAGAACGCTGAAAACAAATACATGCATGTGCATTTGCATTTAGACTGTTTGATTGGTTTGATTTAGGACAGTGCATATAGTGTGTGCTCTTTGCTCTTTGTTGAAAGAATTTTGTCTTTCTTTCCTTAGTAGATAGGATTTTCATTGCAAAAATAAGATAAAACAATTTTTTATCATCTTAGATTGCATTTTAGAAATTGTACATCTACATCACACGGTGAACCTAAAAGGCGAATTTCTTAAGCAAGATCTACTACAAAATAAATTTAATGAATCTAACAACACTTTGGAACCTAATGCACAACATCTAGAAGTCTAGGCTAGAGACGTATTCTAGCATCGTAAAGCCTAGTAACTATTGTTCTCACTGTTGGTTGGGTGATTCCTCCACTTTGAGACGATAAGTGCCAGTACGGACTTGTGCTCCCATGTATCGTCAAGTATATTTTGGGAGACCACAATAGGCTTAATCCTTTATCCATAGGAAGCCGTGTCTGTCGTCCTATCGATCGCAATGCACTGAACACAACATTTGGGAAGATTGATTGTCATACCGTAAAAAGTATTCTGCAGTTTTGCGATTGGTTTGGTAATCCCTCTGCTGAGATTTCCAGAGCAGTCCCTCTCGTTCCTTTTCAGACTCCTTAACGGAAAATGTCCATCTGAGCACTTGCCACATTAGGCTCATTAAAAATCGAAGGCGACTAGAGTCATCTTTTGTTTTTTCTCGACTCTTTAAAATTGAAAAAACAAGTTGTGCCAAAGCGTCTAAAATTTATTTTAACCGGAATAATCACCACCTTTCCTACGTTGGTCTTAGGTTGAGAAAATGGAGTCCACCAACCAAGGAATTCACCTTGGAGGAAATCCTAGTCCCTTATCCTCTTGAGGAGATGTTGGTGCACCCCACATGGCCACATTGTCACTTCCAGGATTGACGATTGACTTGCCCGTATGGATTTTCTCAACCTCCGTCGCTCAGAACACCGCAATTCCTGAACAATCGAGTCAGCAACTAGACAATTCCAGAGTTACCCCTCAACCCTCTACTTCGTCCAATTCTTCCTCTCCTCCTTCCTCTTCGCTTGATGAGGCTGGTAAAGCCAAAAATCAAGTACCTGAGAAGAAGAAGGAAAAGAAGAGGAAAGAGAAGAAGAAGAAGGAGCCAAAGGCGAAAATGGGCAACCAACCGTCGTCTAGTGAAAATCCACACACTGCACCGACCAAGCCTAAATTGCCATGTGTCATTTGCAAAGGAGACCACTATCATAGAGATTGTCCCTCCATCCCTCGGATCTTAAGGGACTGGTCTCCTCATTTGCACAACCCAGTGTCGTCAACCTCTGATGACCATGTTGAAAGAACACTCTCGACTAGTGAAAGTGAAGCCCCTGGACAAAAAGGAAAGTGGAAATTTCCTTGTAAACTGTGTGAAGGCGATCACACCATCCACCTTGTCCCTTCTTAAATGAGGCTAAAAGTGTTTTGGACGATTGTCCGGTTTCACCGTTACGACTTCCTCCTTGATATAAGAAACTCTTGCCGAGTCTGTCACTAGTTGAAAATCCAGCTGACCCACCCAGGTGGTCGGCCAAAGCATCTATCATTGAAGATAAACCATCTGAACCCATACCAGACGAAATTCAAAAGGTCGAGGCGGCAGTTGACCCGGTCTTGCCTTCAGAAGTTCCATCTTCAGATGATACAGTCACCGAAGAGAACAAGGATGACACCGTCCAAATTCTTTTCGTAAACACAGACTCCGATGAACATGGGGGCAATTTACCAATTCCTTTACCATAGGAAGTTCGTCAGAGTCGTACCCGAACGTCTATTCGGTCCCCCCTCCAAGCAACCTAGTTGTTTCCTTCGACTGGAATCAGCTAGGCAGACCCCGTTTACCGGCTAGTGTACCATTCCGAATCATTGCTCAAGTATATAGAATGGTTATGGTCGGTACCATCATAGATGAAGGGGCTTCTGTGAGTATCCTTTCCTCGACCGCTTAGAAAGCGCTTGGTTCGCCATCGCTTTTGCCTGAGATGAGAAATCTAACAGGCTTTGACAAAGGAACCAATCGACCATTAGGGATCCTTCCAAATGTGCCCATAACATTGAGAGGGAAAGCCGTTCACATGAATGTAATGGTATTCCAAGGACCCCTGGATTATAATCTACTCCTTGGACGAGACTATATTTATTGCATGGGAGCCATTGTCTCATCACTCTTTAGAGTAATGTGTTTTCCGCACGAAGGAAGAGTGGTCAAGCTCGTAGACTAGCTTTCATTCCCCGGCTCATGCATAGAAAATAGTCATATACCATCCCTAAATGGTCTTTTCATGCAAGGAATGTCTCATCAATCTCCAGTCCGTCCACCTGATGAGCATGAGTAATTCGGGGGACATGACTGAAACCCAGGGGGCATGCACCCTGGTCTTCTTTGGCAGGAAAACTTCAGGTATAGGATAGGTTTCCGTGAGAGATATATGACTAGTCTGACACTCCCGTCCGTGATTGGAAAAGGGGGTTAGACTGGAATAAGATTCCCTTGTCAAAGTTATGTGGGTGGAGGCGTCTGCACCACTTTCCTTTGTCTATTTCGGTAGGCATCACCGCAAAAGTGTTTTGTTTGCGGTGCAGATAGAACAATCTTTGGTAACCTGAAAGAGGTAAGCCTTTCCTGATGAAATAAATGTTTTGTCGGTAGATTGAGAGGCGACCTTGAAACTCTATTTTATACCTGGGGGCATGCAAACTTTTTGGCGTGCAAGCGAAGAGCGACCATTTATTTTTTTAAATTTGTAGGTCCTCTAACCCTTTAAACTTGTTGGATTGGCCGTTTCCTATCTTGCATAAAGAAAGGATGTGGGGCAAAGGTTTGAAAAATTGTCATTTTTATATATGAGACATCCTTATTATACGACTGGATATATCTGATCAATTTTAACGCGAACTTCATGCTCGTTAAAAAATAAACATAAGAAATGAGCAAATGTTTCCCCCAGTGTTTAAGCTCATTAAAAAATTAACCAATTTCTGGTAAATAACTATCGTGAATGCAATACTTCAGCCTTTAAAACCTTGGTTGTGTTCTCATCATCACCTCCACTCTATATTGGCCGATCATTCACCTCCATTTGATTGTTTACCCCTTTTGAGGAACAGTTGCGAAGAGTGATCCTATTAGCCATCCTTGTAACATCGCCGTGATTGGAAAATTCCAAACCTTACCTGGAATCAGTTGTTATCCAAATTTATCACTCGTTCCTGAAAGACGAGTCTCCTTTAAGCTCTTTTCAACTGACTCGTAAAATATGAAAATATTTCCAAGCCATTGGCCTCTCCAGCTCGTTAAAGGGACCAGAAGTGCTATCCCTCCATTAGATTTTAATGTTTTTGGACCTGAGGGATTATTACACAAAAATATCGAGCGCTTGTTTTGTTCGGCTCGTTAAAAGTATCGAAAATTCATCCCTTCTGTATTGTTTTATACTTTTTTGGACTTAAGGGATTAGATGACGAAAAAGGATTTTTGGAGTTTCCTTTACGTCCCTTTTGAGACTCTCTAAAATTGAAAAGGACCGAGTTATCTTTGTCGTTAAACTCGTTAAAACCTAATAGCGACAAACTTGTCCATAGCAGACAAGAACGAGTTTCACTATCGCTAGGCTCGTTAAAACATAGCGATGGTTTTGCACGAAGGGAAAATTATAGAACAAGCATATGCTATCCTCCTCAAGCTTGACAAAAATAAAGAGGTACTGGTCAGCGATGACTGGGGAAAAATTGGGAAGAAACTTGAAGAAACTTATTTGGTAGCAAGTTGCTCTTGAACATGACACTTTCACTCCGCATCCAAGTCGGGTTAGGTTGTTTCATTCACCGGTCACATCACCATGGTCACATCACACCATCCACATTTGGGGTTAATGGTACCAATCCATCATGTCAGTGTCGCCGATATGTTCAAGAGAAGTCACTTAGAGAATTCACCTGTGTCTCACCCGCTGCAATACATTTACGCTCCATTCTTTCATGACCGCCACCCTAAACCTTATATCACTAGACTGTTTTCACCTCCATTAAAATCATTTGCTCCGTTCCATGTCATTGATGTGGGATTCATTAAGGCCCTCCTATGATGGATCGCTTCTTGTCGACATCAGCTCATTATCCAAGAAGTCGATCTAGGAACACCCATTTCAGTACTTTGAAGCTCGCATGCCTCAATGGCAAGTTTCTCACTTCGAGCGACAGGTTTACATCAATGAACTTCGACCGAAAGATTTTGTGTGGTGTTCGACGCCAAGTCCTTTATTCACACCATGTCAATTGTACTATAGTACCTTGAGGATCATTATCATTATCGGTGATTCCTCTCGCGCCTGTTAACAGCTTACATCATTGGCTGGTAATCAGGCAATGTCTTTCCATGTTCGACTTCAAAACATCTCTCACATGGATCGACTTGTACTTTGAGTGAAGATCGAACGAGATTGAAGACCCCGGATCTAGTTTCATCCATCCAGGCTGCGATATATATTCAGGAAAATAAAGACATCAAATGTACATCATTGCTGCATAGATAATCATCTAATCAAAGGGATGATGGCTCTACCAGAATCATCAGTCTACACTCAGACGATTGTCTGTCCTATGTACATGAAAATGAATTTATAAAGTTGAGCATGGGAATGCCTGCCTCAGCTAGATCATGAAAATATTATGAATATAATGTATTGTATTGTATCTTATTACAGGTCTCCTTCCAGCTTGAAAGAACTTCGGATCCTCATGATAAAGCATTTCACTCGACATCAAAAAAGATTAACGACCTCATGCTTTAGGGGGCAACTGTTATAGACATTTTTGGGCACTACAACCCCAAGCATAAAATGTACATAAACCAAGGGCTCCTAAGTCCCTAAAAGTGTTGTTCCGACCCCTAAAGGAACAAGGTCAACTAATTACAGCTTCTTCCAGAAGTTCTCCATGAAAAACTACTCAGAACTGGTCAAAACTGGATCATTTCGCCTGCTCCATAGGCAAAGTGCGTTGCATCTCACCTAAGTACACTCAGTGGGTGCGTTGCATTTCAAAAATCCCTTCTATGGGGTGCGATGGGCGAGAAGAGACAAATGGCAGTGTCAATCCGCGAGGTGGAGAAGCATGGAATCTTCCAGAAACTTCTCCTGTGACACTTGCCTCTCTGAATTTGGCCAAGGATGAGTAAGAGATCATCAATCTCCACGTGGAAGCAAGAACTATCAGAGGGAAGACACTAATCAAATCACAAGTTGACTCATCTCCCTTACAGACATCTATATATGGATCCCTCATCCCAGAGATCCGGAGGCAGGAATTTTGCATCTTGTAAGCAATTGTTGTTGGTTTCTTGAGGCAACATCATAGTGTTGGGTGATCTAAGCTTTGCATGAGGTGAAGAAGGGCTTACTTGTTGAGAGGATGATGCTGGGTCAGAACAACTGGTTGTAACTCTCTTGGCTCTTTCTTGATTATCAATAAAGCTATTCTTGTTTTTCTCCATACTCTTGTGTAATCTATGTTTTGTGCATTTGTATGGTCAATTTACATATGATCCTAGATTGTTTATGATAATAGATCCATGCTCTCGTATAGTGTTATGTTGCTTTGATTCTACATGTACTCCGTGAAGCTGGATATACAAGAAAGCGAGTAGCGAAGGACTATCAGAAGAGAGAGGACTCGAGCAAGGAACCAAGCGCAAATAGAGGTTGGTCTCCTTTATTCTTCTCTCATCTATTTTTCATAAAGGAAAACGAAAGTAGTTTTACTTTGTTTGTTTCTAAGGTAGCTACCCGCCTTAGTGGGATTAGCAGTTCTGCATAGACACTTTTCCCTGTAACAACCATGGATTGTTTCCCTCTTTGAGGGTTTTAACCATGTCAAGAATATTGGTGCATTGATATGTGATTTGTTTGTGAGCGATGTCCTTTGGTGTTCTATCTGAGGAGCTTACCCTGTAAATTCCTACACATATTTGTAGTAGTGTCAAAGATTAATGTGGATCAGGTTTGGCTCAATCGACACAGAAATGGAAGTAAAGTATGATAGTAAGGTTGATTCCTGGGACAATATTCACCATTGAACTTTGGTTTGGAAATAAATTCCAGAACAAGAGTGAGTACATGGGTTTATCCACACACTAGAAACGATTCCTATGAATTGGTATCATGAAACATAATTGCGACATGGAATTGCGAACTAGATAGGTTTTGCTAAAGGGTTCATGTTAAAATTCAGTTTTGACGCTGATTCCCTGTGTATAGACTTGACTCTTCAGGTAATCATAGAAAATATTTTTGAGAATGAAGCTCTATTAACTTGGCAACATGATTGGGTTGCATAATTACAAAATGGATTGGAATGTTATAATATCACTGCTGAAGAAGATGAATATTTGCGCAATATTGGTATACCAAAATCAGAAGGATGTCATAAAGTTGTTGGACTAGAACCTGAAATAATGGATATAACGCAACCAGTAAAAACACAAAAAGTGAATATTGGGACATAGGAAGACCCAAAGTTTGGAAAAATTGGAGACTATTGGGACATAGAGCTGCTACATGAAGACCAGGAGCTATTCCCTACAAAGTTTTTAGAAGTGAAGGGCATATGGGGAGACCTGGGAGTTATGAGGATCCCTCTGAAACCGTACGCGAAGCCTGTGAAGAAAATACCCTATCGGTTGAATCCAAAATACAAGGAAAAGGTAAAGGAAGAATTAGAGAAAATGCTAGTAGCAGGGATCATGGAGCCTGTCGAGGAGTTTGAATGGGTAAGTCCCATTATAGTTCAGGAAAAGAAGACTAAGGTTCAAAAGTGGAGAAAGTTTTCGACTGCTTTAGAATTAGAACGAGTATGGGGCTGCTTGAAAGCCAGGATGATCAAATACACATATAGACAATGGACTCACAAGGATGTTTAACATAAAATTGAAATAGTGGAGTCACCAAGGTGAGAGATCTTCAACCCACACTTCCCTTCCTCACTTAACAGAGTGAATGTAAATATTTGTTATACCGAGGGAAAATATTCTAATCCGTTCCCCAGGAATGACGCCAAAAAGATGTTGTCACTTTTTCTAGCACCTAGAGCACAAGTGCTTTAGGAGATATAGAAAGCTTCTTAGAGACAACCTTCGAGTTGATTGTAGACCAGTACCTAGGACATATTAAGAGAGGAGTGAATGGAATATTATCAATGGGGTATTTCTACTGCACTCAAATTGTCACGTAGTTTAAAAATATAATGAAGGGGGCTTGGTTCAATAGTCTTTCAATAAGGTAGACTCAAGTAAATATATGGATCTATATTCATAGGGGTAAATCTGGCCAATCTCAAAGAGAAATTTGTGGTTCTGGTGGCCAACGCACAACAATATGTAGTTTCAATATTGGCGTTGTAGTAAAATGAAGAGGAGGAAAGAAAGGAGGTGAATTTGATGCATATGGTTGTAAATAAGATAGAATCATAAGAAAGAATATTTTGGTAGAAATACAAAAGAATAAGGAGGTGGAATGGCAAGAATTGTGGAGCGCAAATTAAGGTTTCATACTCTATATCTCATGGACACACTTGTCACTGATCATCATTGCAAATCTGTACTCCCTATAGGTACATAAGTAGATCTTTAATTAACACAAGGACTATTACTACTCAACAACATACATATAACCACGAGAGAGTGAAGCAAGCAGCTTCATTACACAATTTCAGTAGAAGAGAAACATACATGAAGTGATAAATAAAGGGGAAAAATACTTCTCATTGATCTTCTTGGAATCACCAAGGAGTTTCATTAATATTCTAGAGTCCCAATCACCAGTCCATTACATTCAACAAAGGGCAATTAAAACCAAAGTGGAATCACAAAATTTGGAACACGACGGGTGCATAATTATGGAACCTCTTCTAATTATTTCTTCCCCCTATTTATAAAGAGCGGGGGGCTTTGAATCAATAGTTATAAAATATCTCAACCAAGGGCCAACTGTTCGATTGGCTAGCTATCTCAAACTGTGATAGCTCTACTGCTCAAAATGATTCCAAAGGATCTAGTTCCTTTATTGAAAATACATAGTAATTATAGAAATAAACATAAATAAGCAAAACTAAAAGATGACTGAGGAAAATATCATTCTTCCATTCCAATGAAGACCTTGATCAGGCCACATCTTTGCCATAATGTGTCCCTCTAGTTGCTCGGTCGGTTCTTGTCGCTTTCACCTTAACTGCTTGACTTTACCACTCTCTAGAGTTGGTAGCGATCAACTATGGTGGTTTTTCGCATAGGAGAAGTTGATATTTTCCTGGTACTCCTTCATAGTATGAATGAGTGGAGCTTCACGTTGAGCCATTAAGTCTTCCTAAGTCCCATACCTCCATTTACTCTCGGAAGACGTGCAAGGGAGCAGTCAAATTCATTCTTGTGGCTATTGTTGTCCTAGGTTTCTTATTGCGCAAGCTTCCATAGGATCAACCACTATCGATTTCCCACTCCTCCATGCCTTCATTCAATGCCTCAACCGCCAACCCATACGCCTTCAAATCTTTGTACCATATTATCAAAACATCACTACATTGGGACTTTTAGTCTTCAAGCATTACAAAAAAATGAGCTTCGATGTCCCTTGGGCCCCTTTGGATTAACGCCTTATTGCAGTTTTCATCATATGAGAGGGGAATGTGACCTGGTTCTTAGCCTTAAGGAACTAAGGCCTTCTGTTTTGGCTCGAGGGCTATTTTTCCTTTGTAGATGGTTTAGCATCCTTGGTCCTTTAAGTTCCTCTTACTTGAGGGTCAACCCTGAGATCTTAGTCCCTCAATCGACAATTTCAAATCAGTAATTTAACTTGGAGTGATGTGAAATTTAATTTCTCCAATCATTGATCGTTGATCACCCTCTGCGCTTCACCCTTAGTTTCTTTAGCATTTATGTGACTGTGGGCCAACCCCTTTATCAGCAGATCATAATCGGAGGTTTTACTTTGATGTAACAACATGCCTCAACCTGTGAATGTTGATTTTTGATCTCTGACGTGACTTCATCCACTGCCACGTGTCACCTTGTGAGTGGTAACACATGTCACCCTGTTTTGGCCCCTTATGACCCTCAAAACGCTAGATCTACGTGCCACATGTCCGTTGTACTCCCACATCATGGTGACATCAGCTACTCCATGTCCCTTATCAGGAGCATTCATGTGTCACCATATGTCATGTGTCAGAGCCAATCTTACGTTTCCACGTGTCCTGTCCGAAGAGAGAGAAAAGGCTCGATCCTACTCTGGTTTTGTGAGGAAATCCTTTATTAATTTTTAGTAGGCCCTCCCTAGCGCTTTAAAACTAAAGGCCCAATCCTGACTATTTAACATTATCAGCGTTTGACAAATGCAACCTTCTTAATGTGTTTACTTTGAAAACGTCGATCTCCGATCGCTGATATGACCTAGACCTGCCAATTGTTGATATGCCATGTTGCGGGACCTCTGATATGTCAGGACTTCCGATTTGTGGGATCACCGATATGCCTGATGTGCGATCGCTAATCGCCGATGTGCTTGGTCATTGATCCTCTGATTGTCGATCGTCTGTATCTCTCTAGACCTCCTATATGCTCTTCTTTCATCCTTTTAAAGGCAACAAAACCCTTAAATTTCCATTGGCCATGTCATCTGTTCCAAAAGTCCATGTTGGTACCTCCACATACCATTGGAAATCTTATTTCGAGCACTCTCCGATGAAGAGGGTCTAATTTAGCTTTGAGTGCTTTTGCGGTTGGGAAGAGAGCTGAAAATGTTTATGCTCTTTTGCACCCTTTTGATAGCTAAAAACAATTTTATGAGAGGGTGACAACGGCTGCAATGATACACAAGGTCTTGTCTTAAGCCCTCCACCTTCAACTCCATGCATCAGCATGGATGTCATCATTTGCAAACTTAACATTCAACAATGTACTATCCTAGATAACACATCTATTAACATTCTCTACTACCTCTCGAACGTATGCTTGTCTTAATGACCTTGGGGGAGGGTGGGCCATGTCTTTTGCATTTATTCTCGATGTCTTTTACATTTATTCTCGGTGAGAGAGTTGCAATGCCCTCCCTCACTATCCCTTCCATGACACCTGATACTAGTGAAAAAGAAATATAATCGTTAGAAATCGCGATATAAATTACAAAATACCTTTATACTCTGGAATTTTTCAAAATCTATTTCGATTGTTAATAAAACTGAAATTAAAAGTGTAATATTTGTGATATGAGTAAGTCCAATAACAGATCAAAATTGTGGTGTATTACAAATTTCACAATTGCTCTTTTATTAAATAAAAATTAAGTGACTATCGTGCCTCGTCTTCCTCTTCACGGTAGGCAATTCTTGAGGGCCATGCACTAAGCCAATCATTGGGGCTTACTGCATGACCATACACATGATACAATCATAACATGGGCCGAGGAATTTCTGCATGCATGTTATGGTGATGATATACAAATATATGATGGTGATACATGGTCATGCCCATTTGACGGCGAGCAATAATTATTGGGAGATTTCTTGAGCTATACGCCATTTCGAATTATTTGGGATGACCACAGGCCCGACGAATTAATTAAGAAAGGTGGATGTATATGCATTAATGCATGGTGGGCTGAATAGCAAGTTTGAATTTGAAAACATGCCCAAACACATTCAAATCTAATCGATCGATCGATTTTTTCGTACCTGGCTAGAATTTCTAGAAAAATATCAGCTTCTAGGTGTGTCGGTTTCACTTACAAGTTAAGGATTGTAAATTCTGCAGAACAGGAGGTTGGATTCTACGGTGTTAAAGGTTCTCCCCTTGTTTGTGTATAAATCACAAAATTCCGCAATATTTCACTTGTGCCCTTTGTAGAACAAGCGTCCGGCCTGAGCAAGTTCTCGGATTCGCTAAAATATTGAATATTTCGAAACTATCCATTCCAGTTAATATTTGAAAGGTGTTATGTTTATGAAAGGTGTTATGTTTATTTTCAAATAATATGAAATTGACGCTTATGGCAATGAAGTTTCAGAGCTGAACTTTGTCGATCATATATAATTTTTGGGTGGATTTACTACGCATTGCAAGTCCTTATTATGCTTTTATTGAGTTCATTTGCAAATTGTGGGTTGTTTCCATATAGTATTTTTGTGTACATTTATTAGGCATTGCAAGTCCCTATCATGTTTTTATTGAGTTGATTTGCAGATTGTAGGTTGTTTTTTTTAATAGTTGATGAGTATATAGTGATTATCGTGCAGTTATCAACTTTTTTTTTGGGTGCTAGATTTTAGTTGTTTTCCTTCTCATGGTTAATGCGTAAACAGTGATTATTGTGCACTTATGAATTTTTTTTGGTGGGTGCCACGATTATCCTTTGAAATGTAATTTCAATTTAATAATGTTAATTAAAAATGTTGACTGCAATAGAAAAAAAAGGATAATGAAGATCTAAACATGAATGTGGAATGTTGGTTTCTATAGTTTGGTTTGTATTGTTTTAAAAGAAGGCTGCATAATTAGGCTTAGTTTAATAAAATATTTTAATGTCATGATATGTTGTATGTACTCTAAACAATAATAAAATTGTAAAATGAGTTATATGAATATGTGTTTGACCTTTTCTTATTTATTTTTTTTAATATAATTAAACATTTTTTTTTGTAGATAAAGGTTATATATATATATATATATAATTGACATTGAAAAGAAGGATAACAAGTTAATAATTATTTATTTAATATTGAATGATGACAATTTTTTATATAATGTTCATATTATAGTACACATGTCATGTCATTAGAATAACCCACTGATACAATTGATACATGTATCCTAGTATATATCCTTGAATCGTCCAAGTTTCGACTATTTTTTTCCTATCTATGCTAATACTACTCAATTGTTGTTATTTGATTGTTGTTGTGAAGAGAAATTCACAATAAGCATTATTTTAAAATCCATAGAATTTTATTGCCCAGATCATTATTGAAAGAGCATTCTATTTAATTCAAACTTATTATATCATGGCTTGTCTACTAATTACAACATTTTAAATGATCAGTGTGTATTATCTACAATAGGCAATTTTCCTTTGAGCTATATCTATTTGATAATATTTTTGTAAATGCATTGTTAGATATGAATATGTTTTTTAATAACATTATGTATGTTTCTTATATGCAATATCTTTAAATAATTTCGTACCTTTCCCATTTCTCATATCGTTTCTCGTTTTCCATTTCTTTTACTAAGACTACCACCCTTACCAAGCTAAATAAACCATCCATCTTATCTCTTGGTACACTCAAGATTGGGTATATAATCCTCAGGAATTATCTATCATGGCTGATCTGGGATTTCCTCCCTACTCTTCTCCCCTTGTTGTGTCCAATCCTCTTACTTCTCCTTTTAGTCTTATGACCTAGCTCCCTTATGCCTTGGACTCCATCAAACTAAATTTTGATGGTGCCTCAAAAGAAAACCCTAGTCCAACAAGATTTGGAGGAGTTTTCAGAAATTCCATGCAACAAATATCTCATATATATGCAAGAGTAATCAAACATAACATCAACAACACAAAAAAGTTATGGGCTTTGGAGCATTGTATTTTAATTTCCATTCACAATAGGTATCATAAGTTTATCATAGAGGGAGACTCTTAACTTATCATCTCCATTTTTCGAAAAATTCAATGTCGCACCAATCCTTCCAAAGTCCCTCATAGTTGGCATCTCGCAACTATAATTGTGAAATTTTCCTCCATTTTATCTCTCATCGAAGCTCCCTTATTGATTCATGTTCGATGTGAGAACAATAAAGTCGTGGAAAAGTTTACAAATTTTGGTCTTACAATTAGAGAATCATCTTTGGACCTGTATTCACATCAAAACATACCTCCTCTACTGTGATCAACTTGCAAACTCTATGCACATAAAGAGTTCTCCCATATGGAAGTGTAAATGTGCAACGTTTCACGGAAAACTCCCATCCTTAATAGGATTTATGTAGTGGCACTACAATTTTGCTCCATACTTTTTGTCAAATTATCTTTTTGTTTGTATCTCATGCCTATCATCTAGCCTATCTAATAGTCTAGTTAAGTGAGGTCTTTACAACCTCAAAACTATGAATTTATGCAGACCAGTATCAATTGATTTTGCTATGTTTCATCTTTCTAAAGTAATATGAGTGCCTAGCTTTACAAAAAAAAAGTTTGAAATGAATGATTTAATTTTCTTTTTGTAAGTTAGGCTACGTCATGGTCATGTCCAAGAATAACGCTCAAATAGGGCATGAAATTGAAATCGTGACTTAACATCTAGGAGTGCCTTAAAAACACACCCGATCATTGTCTATCAAAGATCCATGGACTAAAAAAATTATTTAATTAAAAAAATTACAATGTTCTTTTTAAATATTAATGAATATTTTTTTGAACTATTTTTTCTCTAATTTAAAAAATTACAATAAAACTAGTTTGGTATTCATGACCATTATATAAGGAGTGTCATCACATAGGGAATATTTATACCACTATAACCTCCAATCAAAACTTAAACAATTATTTAGCAAGCAAGACACTCATAGTAACCATTATACAAGAACCTTTCTCCAAATATTAAGTAGTTAAATGAATTTCTCCTTTATATATATATATATATATATATATATACTATTAGACTAACGTAAGTACCCACGGGGGATTTGAACCAGTGACCTATCGTAGGGATTGCCTTAACAATGCACCCATTCACCATCAATCCAAAGCCCGTAGGCTTTTTAACTTTAATGTTACAAACCTATTAAAATAAAATAAAAATTAAAAACTCTATATCTTATACATTATTAATTTAAAAATAAAACCTACCATTAAATCATGAAAAACTCTATTATTATATATTAATAAAATTCCCTCGTTAAAAACAAAAAAATTCCTATTTATTAAAGAAAATCCTCTCATTAATAAAAGAGTTAGAATTAGTTCCAAATTTTAATAGATTTAAATTAGTGAATCTCTACGCTCCTTGGAACTATATCCAAATATTAATGAATTTCTCCTTTTAACTATAGTATTTTAAATTTATTAAAAAATAAAATCCAAAATCTTTATATTTTATATACATTATTAACTTAATATTTAAATCTACCATTAAACATTTCAAAACCCTTATAAACTAATTAAAAATTAGTTTATAAATTAATTTCAAAATTCTTCCTATTAAAAATTAAGAATCTTATTAGCAAAAATATTCGTATCAGTAATTAAAAAAAATGTATTATATATTAATGGAACTTATTTATTAAAAGCCCACAAGACTTTGGATTAACAGTGAATGGGTGTTAAGACACTCTTTGAGATCTCAAATCTCTAGTGGGTACTTGCCTACCAAAAAGATAACTATTTATTAAAGAAATTTCTCACTAATAAAAATCAGAATTTGTGTCATTTTCAAATTTAATAGATTCCCGCTATTTTAAAAATTAAGAAATCCTTTTTAATATTAATAAATATGCTTTTAGTTTTATTATAAACATGGCTTAAAGTTAATATATTCATTTCAAATCTTTAATAAAAAAAAATTGAAATAAAACTATGACGTTTTCTAAAATTTTAATGAATTAAAATTAACTTGAATTAACTAATATTCTATAAATATTAATTAATAAAAATAATACTTTTCTTCACATTAAATAAAATTGTCTTTAAAATAAAAATAAATAAAACCTTATATAATAATGAAATTCCTTTAAAATTTTATATATTAATAAAAGTCATATAATTTAAAATTATAATACTATTTTTAAATATTAATAAAAAAAATTATTTAAAATTAGAATATCATTCCTAAAAATTAATGTATTGTAAATAACCAAAAATATTCAAAACACTTTATATAGACTAATAAAACAAAACAAACAAAACAAAACACTTCACTTAAATTACTATGCATTTTTTAAATATCAATAATTTTTTTAATATATTGTAAATAACCAATAAAATGAAAAACGCTTAATTTATTAATCAAATTTCATTAACTTAAGTTACATTTTTTTTTAAATATCACTAAATGAAAATTTGATTGAAATAATCTCTTTGATTACAAATACTCTTTCAAAGCAAGGCTGCATAATTAGCGTTCCCTGTGGCTTAGTTTAATAAAATATTTTCATGACATGATGTGTTGTATGTACCCTAAACAATAATAAAATTGTAAAATGAGTTATATGATGTAATGTCCCCAGAAAACTGTAAATATTTTATTTACCACAGTAAGAACAAACTGAATAATTGGTGTGATTATCTGTTTGAATTGAATAATATTGTTATTTATTAAAAATGAGAAATGATTAAAGTATCAGCATATCTTGTAACTTTTTAAGGAATGAAGTTAAAAAAAAAAAAAGATGTTGGAAAAAATCTTAACTACCTCCCCTAACTGTGTAAGGTTTCCAAAGAAAAGGAAGTAGGGGGGAGGAAAAAACTGTGCTGTAAGGACAAGCAGCGAAAGGGAAAACTTGCTACGTCTGGTGATGATCAGATAGCAAGAGCATTGTGTGCGAGCAACTTGCAGAAGACTGAAGGTCTTATGAGCAAGCTATGGTGGGAGATTTGGTCCCGAAAGACAATCTCACTGACGAGAGGATTGACAGCAACAGAACTAGAAGTGACCTCTTCCATTGGAGTTCCTTACTTAAAAGAAACTTAGTACCATCTGGAATTTACACTATTACATTAAACTGAATTAGGTGTCTTCTACTGTGAGTGAAAAGGGGTAGAGACCTAAGGCTAAGATGATAATTGAAAAATTAATAATAGGATTCAGTTGTACTTTTTATATATTGTTAACAGGAGAACTTAATTATAGTGATTTTTACAGAAGAATTAGTAAGATGTAACTATCGAAGTGAGGCATTCTCCCTGTAAAACTGGTATATACTTATTTGCAGAAACATAATCTTTATAGTCTATTAGCGCAAAAAGAATGACTAGTATTCTATTTGCATAAATACAATCTTTACAGTTCTATTAACACAGGAAAAAAATATGACTTTCGTAGAAAACACAGTTAAGCATAACATGTACAGATATTTACAAATTATAGAGAAAATGGACTGATGTAGGAATAATATGGAGTTACAATTTGGTAACGATCTTTAATACAAAAGAAAATGAAAGAATTTATTGTTCAAAACTGCAGAAAGAACTGGAAGTTAATCTTCTCTGACTATATGAAACTTAAAATTATTTAGGAAAAGATTAAGACCTGGAGATGTCACTATTCAAAGAGAACAAGCATAAAAGAGATCGTTCAAGAAAGGGTTTAGGGATAGAAACCCCAAAGCAGACCCGGTTGTATTTCTTAGAATTGACTCCAATTAACAGTTCCAAATCCTGCCTGGTCGTGCTAAAATCCTACGAGTGATTTAAGCCTTGCCAATAATTTTGATTGAGCCAACAAATGAGTGATGTAAAGCACTAGAATAATCGGAAAACAGGGAAACGATTACATCATAAACATGCAAGAATAATACCCAGCAAATTTCGACATGGAAATGAGTAATAGTATGCATTTTAGAAGAAACCCCTAAATCGAGTTTTCCATAGCAAACCCTACTCAGACAATCGGAAATAAAATCTTAAGAACAAATTTACATGTTGGTTTGAGGAGCCACATCACAAAACATTAAAACATAGATTCCAACGCAATTTGCTTCCTTATAACTCATAAGTCTTTACACAGTAATCATACAATGATATTATTAAACCATTCATTGATATATAACCTGAGAAAAAGGAATCTGATACACAGAGGAACGTTTCAGCTACAAGCCCAGGAAACCAGAATAAAACTTGGGTAATATAACTTAGTTCTAAGAGAACACAAATCCCCAAATAAATACAGAAAATTAATCTATAGACAGTTCTAGTGCTGTCGGAAACTCAGAACCCGCAGCTCGTAGCAAAACCCTCATTCATTTCGAGGAATGAGCATGTAAACACCTCAAAATAGCAGTGGGTAATTTCTTGACAAACTTAAAACCTCAAACCCTCAACCAAGCAATGACTGCACTATTTGTCAACAGTAAAGAAAAGCTTAAAAAAAAAATTCAGAGAGCCGAGGCTCTAACCACAAACAGTCTAGGGGTATTTTCCCCCTCAACCAACCAGCACCATTCCGGAGTTGAATCTTACCCGGAAGCTCTCGATGACGCAACTTGAGAAGAACCTCCCCATCGAGCATCGCAGAGAACCCCGAACTAGAAAACGATTTTCCTACAGGCCAACCAATTCACATATGCCAATTAGGAACAAGGCATTAGAAATTAAGCATAACCATCAACTACACAGGAAAATATAATAGAGTTCGCTTTGAAAATTTAGCTCATTCGAAGAATACTCACCTAAAAGTGGACCCTAGCACGGTGTCTGCGAATTCTTCCTACATCGTATGCACTGGTTCAACAGACTGAACAGGCCTGCAAGGCAGATGCAGAATCAGAGTCGCCTCTGTGGAAGGAAGCAGAGAAATGAAACCACCGTCTTCACAAACCCAACAAGTGAATAACCCCATATGTAGCCCAACCATCTGATTGTGGAGCAGGTTCTACGCCGTCAATGAGACGGGAGTCCCAAGTGGAGCAGTCGTGGCAGGAATTCATACCCGTGCCACGTACCAGGACAGAGCAGGGAAATTAATGACAAAACAAATATCAAACCTTAGCAATGAGATACAATTTAGCAAGTTTGGTGATTAACAACATGAGCGTGAACAGTAGGAGCATGGTAGGAAGTCGCGTGCCTCAGAAAGCATTTAATATAATCCACATCATTATTAACTCTTAAACCAAATTAAAGGATTGACAACCGACCCTTAATGAGAGATTTGATATCGTGGATATGAAAGTACCTAAACCATTAATAGATGAGTACATTGTTGTGTCAACTCAAAATTGTAGCGTAATGATGCACAACCATGTAATAAAAAAAATTCACTTATATTATTTGTGTATGTAATATGGAGCAGCCGTTACAAGTGGTATCAGAGGCAAGTTACAAAACTGTGGCCTCTAGAAAATTTGTGAATTGGGAATAAATAGATAATGTGTTATTTAAAAAAAAAAACATTTATTGTGTTAACCTTTCTTGTTTCTCTCCCTACGTTAAACTCAGGAAACAGACCACATCAGATTATGAGGAGAACGGACAGTGTTCCACACAGGATTGTGATGGGTCAGGGACCTGCAACAGGCCCTGAAACTAATCCTGAGATATGGGTACAGCTAGGAGAGGAGGCCCGTAACACTAATCTTGTGATATTAGAGACAGTTTAGGAATTAAAGAATGAGATGGCCTGACTCCGAGAGGACAATGTGAGATTAACTATGGAACAAGAAAAGATCATGAATAGCCTGTCTAACAAGAAAAATCAGCATCCGCCGAACCCAAGCCCTGAGCAGCCAAAAGAGTCAGAAAAACAAGGCTACCACACAGATCAGGAAGAGTCAGAAGGAAGGCAGGAGAATCGAGAGGAAAAGTCGAATAATGCCTCCGACCACCTAAGGTCGAAAAGTTACTGAATAGAATTACAAGGGGAGTTCCAGAAAATAAAACCGCCACACTTTGATGGAGAGCTGGAGGAGGCAGCCAAGGCTTGGCTGATTAACATGAACAAATATTTTCAATTATACGAATATGATCACAATCTCAAGGCGCGGCTGGCCACTTTCCAATTGCAAAGAGAGGCCACCCTATGGGTGGAAGAGGTCAAGATTGTACGAGGGGTAAGTGAACAAAATATAACTTGGTAAAAATTCCAAAAATATTTCGAGGAAAGATACTTGAATGAATGATTCTACGATGAGAAAGCAAGGGAATTCCATGACTTGCAACTTGGACAACAAACAATGGATGAGTTTATCACCTGATTTACCTCATTACTCTGTTATGGGCCCTACATACGAGAAGAGAAGGCTAAGGTATAGTGGCTCGTCAGTAGTTTACCCTTGGCGATGAGGGAAAGAATTGAGTTTGATAACGCAAAAATGATGGATGAGGTGATACGAAAGGGACCCAAGATATGTTATCAGCAAAGTAAGCAGAAGGGAGAAATTCTAAGAAAGCGTTGGGTTGACAAGAGAGGTAATAAGATGGCTGGGAACACTAAAGGAAATCATGGCAGAGTTAACAAAGGATTTTCCAAAGGGAAAAACAATAGAAATTTTCAAAAGAACCCACTCAGATTAATGCCACCCATTGAATCCAGAATGAGCGAACAATCTGGAAAAATTGACAATGAAGGGACAACAATGCCTCCAATACAATGCTAGGGATGTGGAGGGCCTCATTACATTAAAAATTGTCCTCATCGAAAGGGTACTGAACAGGTTTCGCAAATCCATGAAGCATCTACAGTTGGCGACATGGGTCGAAGTTTACCGAGAATTAATGCTGCTCTAGAAGATCGTTAGGCAGAATACCAGCCGACTATGGTGGAGTTTGAAGGTAAGATCTTTGATTATACTATAATTGTTTTAATTGATCCTGGAGCTACATTAAGCTATGTTAGTCCTAAGGTTGTGGAACAATGTAAGTTACAAATTGTTAAGTTTAAAGACCCTTGGCTAGTACAGCTAGCAACAGGGGCAAAGAGACGTGTGATAGCTAAGGTCAATAACTACCCCTTGAAGATAGTAGGTCAGCTGGTGATGGCAGATTTAAACGTACTTCCCCTTGGATCGTATGACGTGTTAATAGGCATGGACTAGTTGGAAAGATGTTGGTCCATTATAAATTGTAAAACAAAGACTATCTGCTACAGGGATGAGCTTGGAGAAAGGCAGGAGATGCAAGTATTATGAGGCCAGTGCAGATTCAGCCAATAACCACCTCTCAGTTGTCCAATTTTATCAGGAAAGGATGTTAGATCTATTCCATTCAAGTCACTAGGTTATGCCAACTCAAAAGACAAAACTGCCACATTGGAAAGTATCCTAGTGATATGAGAATTTGCAAATGTGTTCCTAGAGGAGATACCAGGACTGCCACCCAAGAGAGACATAGAATTCACTGTTGAATTGGTGCTAGGGGCAGCCCCGGTATCTCGGGCTCCTTATCAAATGAGCACACTATAATTAACAAAATTGAAAATACAGTTGCAGGAGTTGTTAGAAAAAAATTACATCCGCCCCAGTGTGTCGCCCTAGGGAGCCCCTGTGTTGTTTGTTAAAAAGAAATATGGGACCCTTCGGATGTGTATGGACTATCATCAGCTGAATAAATTGAAAATTAAGAATAAATACCCTTTACCCCGAATCGATGAACTTTTTGATCAGGTAAAAGGGGCAACTGTATTCTCAAAAATTGACTTACAATTAGGATACCACCAAATCAGAATTAAAGAGGAAGACATAGCCAAAACTACTTTTAGAACCTTATATGGACACTATGAGTTTGTGGTGTTACCCTTTGGGTTAACCAACACCCCCGCGACCTTTAAGTGTTTAATGAACATCATATATTTCATCAGTATTTAGACAAGTTTGTGTTAATTTTTATGGACGATATACTGATATATTCTCGTAATATGGACGAACACAAGGAGCACCTCAGATTGTTATTGCAAACTCTCTAAGAGCACCAATTATATGCTAAATATAGCAAGTGCGAATTCTTTAATGAACACATTCAGTACTTGGCACATATAACCACTAAAGATGGGATCACTGTGGATCCCGAAAAGATAAGGACCATAATGGAATGGCCAGTGCCAAAGGACATAACAGACATAAGATCCTTCATGGGATTAGCTGGTTAATACAGGCGGTTTGTGGAAGTATTTTCGAGAGTGGCTTACCCTAACACTTCTTTGCATAAAAAGGGGAAAAATTTTAAATGGATCGCAGAATGCCAAAATATTTTTGAACAACTCAAGCATCTGCTCACCACCACACCTATACTAAACACAGCTAACCCAGGTAAGGACAATGTGGTGTGCACAGATGCAAGTAAGGAAGGAGTAGGAGAAGTATTGATGCAAGAAGGAAAGGTAATTACCTATGAGTCTAGAAAATTAAAAGAACATGAGCAGAAATATTCCGCTTACGATTTGGAGTTGGCAGCTGTTATTCACACCTTAAAGATGTGGCACCATTACCTGATGGGTGAAATTTTTTTATTAATGACGGACCATCATAGCTTGACTAATTATTTTAGTCAGCCTACCTTAAATGCTAGGCAAGCACGGTGAGTAGATTTCCTAAGTGGTTTTGACATCGAGATTAAGAATTTGAAGGGGAAAGAGAACCGAGTGGTGGACACTTTACGTCAAAAAGTACAATGTCTCTACGATAATTTTTGTAGTGAGGGGCAGTGTGCCTTCAATGAAATGATTAAAAAAGCAGCAGAACAAGATTTAAGATATCAACAAATAGGACAGCAAGTTTAGAATCCAACCGGCAAGGAAAATCAACAAGGATATGCTATGGATGTTGCGAGCATGCTGAATTGTAAACAAAGGTTGTATGTGCCCAACCAAAATAGCATTAAAAGCTTGATTTTAGATGAATTTCATTAAATTCATTATGCTGGGCACCTGGGGTATCAGAAGATGATTATTGCACTCCGGAAGGAATACTATTGGCCGGGGATGAAAAAAGATGTAGCACAATATTTGACACGTTGCCTAGAATGCCAACAAGTTAAAGTGGAACACCAGCACCCTGTTGGGTTATTACATCCACTACCAATTCCGGAGTGGAAATGGGAAACCATCTCTATGGACTTCATAACAGGATTACCCAAGTCAAAAAGAAACAACGATTCCATCATGGTGGTGGTGGACAAGTTAAGCAAATCAACTCATTTTATACCAGTACAATCTACTTATAGAGCAGTGCAGATTGCCCATATCTTTATGCAAAATATTTTTAGGCTGCATGGGTTACCAAAGACTATAATCTCTGACCGTGATTTAAAATTTACGTCAGTCTTTTGGAGAACTTTGTTTGAGGAATTGGGGACTCAAGTGAACTTTAGTACAGCTTATCATCCTCAGATCGATGGACAAATGAAACAGGCGAATCAGGTTGTAGAAAACATGCTAAGATCATCTGTAATGTAGCAACCATCCAAGTGGGAAGATTACCTGCATTTGGTCAAGTTCGCATACAACAATGGCTATCATATTTCCCTGCAGATGAGCCTGTTTGAATTGTTTTACAGATGGAAATGTCACACACTCTCAAGTTGGGGGGACCAGAGGACAAGCTTATCTGGGCCCCGAAATGTTTAAGGAAATGGAGGAAATGGTCAGGAAAGTAAGATCAAATTTACAGGCACCCCAAGATATGCAAAAAATTTTGTGGACAGAAAGAGAAATTTTAAGGAATACCAAGTAGGAGATCATGTGTATGTGAGAATTCGAGCTAAAAAGAGCACACTACAATGGAGTGGGAGCGCCAAGCTGGCACCCCGATTTTGCGGACCATTTCAGATCTTGGCGAGAGTTGGTCCGGTGGCATACTAGCTCGCTCTGCCAAGTCATATTCGGGTCCACAACGTCTTCCATGTGTCTGTATTAAAAAAATACGTTTATGATCCTAAGCATGTAATCAGTTGGCAAGATATACAGGTAAGAAAGTATCCTAGGTAGACCAATCAGATTTGTTGACTGAGGAAAAACTTACTAAAATTATTGTGTGTTTCAGGTCAAGCCACTGAATATACTAGATCAGAGAGAAGTAATGCTGTAGAAACGAACGATCACCCAGGTTAAAGTGCAATGGCAGCACTTTGGGCCAAATGAGGCCACCTGGGAGGATGAACAACTCATGAGATAAGTTTATCCAGGACTGTTTACAACCGAAAAACATCGGGACGATGTTTGATTTCAGAAGGGGAAGATGTAATGTCCCCAGAAAATTGTAAATATTTTATTTACCGCATTAAGAACAAACTGAATAATTGGTGTGATTATCTATTTTAATTTAATAATATTTTTATCTACTTAAAATGAGAAATGATTAAAGTATTAGCAGATCTTGTAGCTTCTTAAGAAAGGAAGTTAAAAAAAAAATAGTTGCTAGAAAAAACCCTAACTACCTTCCCTAACTGTGTAAGGCTTCCAAAGAAAAGGAAGTAGGGGGAGGAAAAAACTGTGCTGTAAGGACAAGCAGTGAAAGGGAAAACATGCTATGTCTGGTGATGATCAAATAGAAAGAGCGTTGTGCGCGAGAAACTTGCAGAACATTGAAGGTCTTGTGAGAAAGCTAGGGGGGATATTTGGTCCCAAAAGACAATCTCACAGACGGGAGGATTGACAGCAATGGAACTAGAGGTGACCTCTTCCATTAGAGTTTCTTACATAAAATCAACTCAGGTATGAGGTACCATCTGGAATTTACACTGTTACATTAAACTGAATTAGGTGTCTTCTACTGTGAGTGAAAAGGGGTAGAGACCTAAGGCTAAGATGATAATTGAAAAATTAATAATAGGATTCAGTTGTACTTTTTATTTATTGTTAACAGAAGAACTTAATTATAGTGATTTTTACAAAAGAATTAGTAAGATGTAACTATCGAAGCGAGGCATTCTCCCTATAAAACTGGTATATACTTATTTGCAGAAACATAATCATTATAGTCTATTAACGCAGAAAGAATGACTAGTATTTTATTTGCATAAATACAATCTTTACAGTTCTATTAACACAGGAAAAAAATATGACTTTCGTAGAAAACACAGTTAAGCATAACATGTACAGATATTTACAAATTACAGAGAAAATTGACTAATGTAGGAATAATATGGAGTTACAATTTGTTAACGATCTTTAATACAAAAGAAAACGAAAGAATTTATTGTTCAAAACTACAGAAAGAACTGGAAGTTAATCTTCTCTGACTATATGAAACTTAAAATTATTTAGGAAAAGATTAAGACCTAGAGATGCCGCTATTCAAAGAGAACAAGCATAAAAGATGTCGTTCAAGCAAGGGTTTAGGGATAGAAACCCCAAAGCAGACCCGGTCGGATTTCTGAGAATGCACTGTCAATTAACAGTTCCAAATCATGCATGGTCATGCTAAAACGCTACAAGTGATTGAACCCTTGCCAATAATTTTGATTGAGCCAATGAATGAGTGAAGTAAAGCACTAGAATAATCGAAAAACAGGGAAATGATTACAGCATAAACACGCAAAAATAATACCCAACAAATTTCGACACAGAAATGAGTAATAGTATGAATTTTAGAGAAACCCCTAAATCGAGTTTTCCACAAGAAACCCTGCTAAGACAATCGGAACTGAAATCTTAAGAACAAATTAACATGTTGGTTCGAGGAGCCACATCACAAAACATTAAAACATAGATTCTAACGCAATTTGCTTGCTTATAACTCATAAGTATTTACACAGTAATCGTACAATGATGTTATTAAACCATTCATTAATATATAACTTGAGAAAAAGGAATCTGACACATAGAGGAATGTTTCAGCTACAAGCGCAAGAAACCAAAATAAAACTTGGGTAATATAACTTAGTTTTGAGAGAACATAAATCCCCAAATAAATACATAAAATTAATCTATAGATAGTTCCAGTGTTGTTGGAAACTCAGAACCGCAACTGGTAGCAAAACCCTCATTCATTTCGAGGAATGAGTATGTAAACACCTCAAAATAACGGTGGGTAATTTCCTGACAAAGTTAAAACCTCAAACCCTCAACCAAGCAATGACTACACTTTTTGTCGATAGTAAAGAAAAGCTTAAAAATAAATCTCAGAGAACTGAGGCTCTAACCACAAACAATCTAGGGGTATTTTCCCCCTCGGCAAACCAGCACCATTCCAGAGTTGAATCTTCCTAGAAGCTCTCAGTGACGCAACTTGAGAATAACCTCCTCATCGGGCATTGCAGAGAACCCCAAACCAAAAAACGAGTTTCCTACAAGTCAACCAAGTCACATATGCCGATTAGGAACAAGGCATCAAAAATTAAGTATAACCATCAACTGCACAGGAAAATATAACAGAGTTCACTTTGAAAATATAGCTCATCCGAGGAATACTCACCTGAAAGTGGACCATGGCACAGTGTCTGCGAATTATTCCTGCATCGTATGCACTAGTTTGACAGACCAAACAGGCCTGCAAGGGAGATGCGGAACCAGAGTCGGCTCTGAGGAAGGAAGCAGAGAAATGAAACCATCGTCTTCGCAAACCTGAGAAGAAAATAACCCCAAATGCAGCCCAACCATCAGATTGTGGAGAAGGCTCTACGCTGTCGATGAGACAGGAGTCCCGAGTGGAGCAGTTGCGGCAGGACCGCCTGCCCATGCCACGTACCAGGACGGAGCAGGGAAATCAATGACATAACAAATATCAAACCTTAGCAATGAGATACAGTTTAGCAAGTTTGGTGACTGATAGCATGAGCGTGAACAGTAGGAGCATGGTAGGAAGCCGCGTGGCTCAAAAAGAATTTAATATAATCCACATCTTTATTAACTGTTAAACCAAATTTAAGGATTGACAGTTGACCCTTAATCAAAGATCTGATATCGTGGATATGAAAGTACCTAAACCATGAATAGATGAGTACAGTGTTGTGTCAACTCGAAATTGCAGCGTAATGATGCACAACCATGTAATAAGAAAAATTCACTTATATTATTTGTGTATGTCATATGGAGGGGTCGTTACATATGAATATTTGTTTAACCTTTATTTATAATTTATTTTTTAATATATTTAAACTTTTTTTGGTAGATAAAGGTTATATATATATATATATATATATATATATATATATATATATATATATATATATATATATATATATATATATATATATAGAAATATATAATTGACATTGATGAAAAGGATAACAAGTTAATAATTATTTATTTAATATTGAATGATGACAATTTTTTATATAATGCTCATATTATAGTACACATTTCATGTCATTAGAGTAACCCGCTGATACAATTGATACATGTATGTACATGTAACCTAGTATATATCCTTGAATCATCCAAGTTTCAACTATTTTTTTTTGTCTATGCTAATATCAGTGAATTATTGTTATTTGATTGTTGGTGTGGAGAGAAATTCACAATGAGCATTATTTTAAAATCCATAGAATTTTATTGCCCACATCATTATTGAAAGAGCATTCTATTTCATTCAAACTTATTATATCATGGCTTGTCTACTAATTACAAGATTTTAAATTATCAAAGTGCATTATCTACAATAGGCAATTTTCCTTTGAGCCGTATCTGTTTGATAATATTTTTGTAAATGCATTGTTAGATATGAATATGTTTTTTAATAACATTATGTATGTCTCTTATATGCAATATCTTTAAATAATTCCGTGTAACTTTTATCATTTCTCATATCATTTCTCGTTTTCCATTTCTTTTAGTAAGACTACCACCCTTACCAAGCTAAAATAAACCATGCATCTTATCTCTTGGTACGCTCAAGATTGGGTGTATAATCCTCAGGAATTATCTATCATGGTTGCTCTGGGATTTTCTCCCTACTCTTCTCCCCTTGTTGTGTCCAATCCTCTTACTTCTCCTTTTAGTCCTATGACCTAGCTCCCTCATCCCTTGGACTCCATAAAACTAAATTTTGATGGCGCCCCAAAAGGAAACCCTAGTCCAACAAGTTTTGGAGGAGTTTTTAGAAACTCCATTCGACAAATATCTCATATATATGCAAGAGTAATCAAACATAATATCAACAACACAAAAAAGTTATGGTCTTTGGAGCATCGTATTCTAATTTCCATTCACAATAGGTATCATAAGTTTATCATTGAGGGAGACTCTTAACTTATCATCTCCATTTTTTGAAAAATTCAATGCCACACCAATCCTTCCAAAGTCCCTCACAATTGGCATCTCCCAACCATAATTGTGAAATTTGCCTCCATTTTATCTCTCATCGAAGCTCCCTTATTAATTCATGTTCGAAGTTCCATCCTTCTATGCATTCTTGGGCACGAATGGGTTGGTGAAGAAAGCTTATGAGCTCTTGACATTGTGCCATGCTGAAGTGGGGCTTATAATTTTCTACCCAATTTGGATGTTACATGAATTCACCAATCTCAGGTGTGTGCTAGATGAGCATTTGCCCTAACTATTAGATTCTTCTCTTGCTTAATTCTTTAGAATGTTTGACTTCCCTTTTATTAGCTAGACTATTAATGTGTATTTTCCTAGAGTGAATGTTTGATTGATTGCTCTCTTTATTCTTTTTAAAGCCCCTATTTATATAAAGAAATGAAAACTTTTTAGGGATCACTGTAAATCTCGGCCATTATTTTGGATATAACATGAATACGCAGTTAGATATATATTTGATTATCTTTTCAGAGATTCTCCTAATTGTTCTTTAACGTTGGACTAGAGAGAAAATTTTGGGCATAAGTATCTAATGTTGACTTGTTAAAGGCCAAAGGCATTAGCTTTTATTTTGGACTTGTAAAACTTTAGGTGGATGATACTACAGAACTGAAATAAACATTTGGTAATCGATAATTAGTGGATGATACTTCAGAACATTTGGCAATCGATAATTAGTGAATGATACGTCAGAACTAAAATAAGCATTTGGAAATTGATATTTATGTAGTCTTTGGGCCAAGTTCCAACGGTTTCCACACCGAACAAGGCTTTCCTATCCCTCAAACTCGAATAGTCTTATAGTGGGGTTTCAAAGCAATAGAAATTGATAACTCCTTTGTATCCATTTACTTAATTTCTCGATCACCGATGTGTGTGTCTTGGGAAAATATTCAATGTCTTCAACATTTATGAGTATTTTCCTTAACTGACTAGAGGTTGTAATTTTTAGTTGAAAGAGACTGCAGTTTTTAGTTGGCATTTTATATTCTATAAAACAATTTAGAAAGTGGTTGTTTAATTAGGAAAAGTCAACTTTCACAAATTTCTTTACAAACTAAAACGAAAAACATGGAAAATGCGAAAAAGTCATGCAAAAAGTCATCAAATTTTTGTTTAACTGGGCAAAAGGGATTTGAAATTCCAGACTAGCTGCGGTCTTGCCAAAAAAATCGCAACCCACGTATATATCCACCGTGCTTAATTAATTCATGGGGCCTGAGGTCATCCCAAAAAAATCGGAAATGGCGCATAGCTCAAGAAATCTCCCAAGAAATATTGCTCGCCAGAGGGTCATGACCCTGTATCACCAACATAGATTATATGCACCCCGAAATTCCTCATCCCATGTTATGATTGTTCCCATAAGAATGGCCTCCACGGTAAAGCATCGCGCGATAAGTTTAACCCGTCAACTGGAAAATGCCTTTCAAATTTTCTCGGTATTATTGCCGAAGTGTGGGCATCGTTGATCAAATTTTGAAGGGATAATTTTATTTTCAGTTTGAAAGGTATATGTTTATCTGGCTTTTCCATAATGAAAAAGTTAAAAAAATTATATTGTGACTGATAATAATAGTTATTTCTACATTTTGTTTTTAATTAATTTTATTTTTATTAAATAAAATAAATTCTTAAAAAGAAAATGGCAGTTAGATGGTATTATATATGGCAATATCAAATAGATAATATAATGAGATCTAAAAGTTATAAAAAATAATTAGAATAGTAATTTTTTAGAAATGAATGTGCATTTTTTAAAGGAGTTGTTTTTAGTGTGGTTTTTTGGACTTTCGGGTGCTAGAATCAAGTGGAAAAATTTGACGTGAAATCTTGATTTGTTTTATTTAAACTAGTTTTTCGACTGCATATATGGATTTAGCACCCTGGAAAATCCCTAGGGCACTTCAATTACACAGGGTTACCCATCAAGTTTGTGATTTCAATAAATTCCTGCGAGATTTTGGATTTAGCACCCTGGAAAATCCCTAGGGCACTTCAATTACACAGGGTTACCCATCAAGTTTGTGATTTCAATAAATTCCTGCGAGATTTTAGAGAAATTTGACCAGAACCCACCATAAAAGCTTCCACAAAATCACACTAAAAACAACTCTTTTTTAAATAACAAAATGATTTCATTATTCTTAAAAATATCCTTGACATTCAAATTATGCATTCTTAATAATTTATACATGTGATTCAAGTCATTCTTCTAAATTTAAACTGAAAAATGTTCCAAGCAATTAAACACTACATAAAACCAACTCACCAGTCTAGTTGTAGTTGATGGCTATCTTGGCTAACCCTAGATTTTAGAATTACCTTGAAATAATATTGAATTAACTTATTGTTGTCATTATATTTATGAATGGATTAATAGTAAGGAACTGTAGTCCTCATAAGAAAAAACATAAATTCCCATTAATTGTGATTTATGGAGTCTCCCACATACAATAAATTTTTTTCTCTCAACACAACATCATCTAGAAACATATTGAAAAGAAGCAACAAACTATTGATTCAACCACAGATATATTGGTCTTTGTAATATTTACCATGAAAATAAATCATGTTTATTTTGGTCTTTGTAATATTTACATTTGGGTTTACAATTGTTGGGTCTATAATATTAGGCCCTTGGGTTTAATATTATTCCATTGGACTCATAATCCCTTTGGGTTTTAGTTTTAATCCCTTGGGTTTATTGTTCATTTGGGTTTTAATATCAATCCCTTGGGTTTATTACCCAACAAGGTTTATAATATCAAATATGGTCCACCGTGGTTGAATGCCACATTGTGACAAGGATTGCCTCACCATGAAAATAAATCATGTTTATTTTAGACATTGTAATATTTATATTTGGTTTTACGAATGTTGGGTTTATAATATTAGTCTCTTGGGTTTAATATTATTCCCTTGGGTTCATAATCCCTTGGGTTTATTATTCATTTGGGTTTATAATATCAATCCCTTGGGTTTATTATTCCCTATGGTTGATAATATAAATCATGGTAAACCATTGTCAATCATAGCCAAATATCGTCAACCATGGTTGAATGACGCATTGTGACAAGAATTGTCTCACTGTCAAAATAAATCATGTTTATTTTAGTATTTGTAGTATTAATATTTGAGTTTACCATTGTTGGTTTTATAATATTAGTCCCTTGGTTCCATGTCGCATTTTGACAAAGATTGACTCACCATGAAAATAAACCATGTTTATTTTAGTGTTTGTAGTGTTTATATTTGGGTTTAACAATGTTGGGTTTATAATATTAGTCCCATGGGTTTAATATTATTCCCTTCGGGTTTTTGTATTAATCCCTTATTTTTATTATTCCTTGGGGTTTATAATATCAATGTCTTGGGTTTATTATTCCCTTAGGTTTATAATATCGATCATGGTCAACCATTGTCAATCAAAGACAACCATGGCCAAGCATGGTTGAATGTCACATTGTGACAAGGATTCTCTCACCATGGAAATAAACCATGTTTATTTTAGTCTTTCTCATGTTTATATTAGGGTTTACCAATGTTGGGTTTATAATATTAGTTCCTTGGGTTTAAAATTATTTCCTTTGGTTCATAATCCCTTGGGGTTTTATTATTAATCCTTTGGGTTTATAATATCAACCATGGTCATCTTTATGTTTCTCTTGTGTTTGTAATATCAATTCCATGTGCTTCTTGATCTTTTAGGTTCTTAATATTTATCGTTGGGTTCACTAATTCCTTTGGTTTATAATATTAAAGAGTTTGGGTTTATTAGTTCCTTGGGTTTATAATATTAATCTTTTTTGTTTAATATTATTCCCCTTGATTCATAATCCCTTGGGATTTTAGTATTAAACCCTTAGGTAATAATAAACAAAAAGGACTAATATTACAAACTCAATGTATACAAACCCTAAGATAAATATTAAAAATACTAAAGCTTAAGAATAATAATAATAATAATAATAATAATAGTTTATATTATTATAATAATATTAATATAATAATCATAAATATATAAGAATATAGTTTCTATTATTTGTATAGTTATTAATTATCATAAATAATTGGTCTTTATTGTTATTATTGTAATAATATATTATAATAATATTGATTATATAATAATAATAATAATAATAATAATAATAATAATATTTATATATTATTATAATAATATAATATTATAATCATATGTTATTATTATTATTATTATAATATTTTATTATAATAATAATAATACAATATACTTGTTATGATTTTTTTTTTTTAATTTTATATTATTATATTATTTTAATAATATAATGATAATCTAATATTATTATGAGTTATTTTTATTATATATATATATATATATATATATATATATTCTATAGGAGTTTATATTATTATTATTATATTAATATAATAATATATATAAATAATTTTGTTGTTAATATTTATATAGTTATTAATAATCTTAAATACCGATAATAATTAATTCAATCTATACAAACCCTAAGATCAATATTAAAAATACTAAAGTCTAAATAATAATAATAATAATAATGATTAATAATACTAATATTATTACTCGGATGCGGGTGTCAACATGAGAAGTTAATGTCACTACATGAGCAGATGGTAGCGGGCGAGGTGATAGGCTGGCGCAAGCGGCATAAGGTGGGCATTTATGGTTCATTAATGCCGGCACGCTATCAAGCTACGCTGAGGGAGGAGATCAGTACGAGCGACGCCGGCGTGGGACGCCATCGTAGAGCAAGTAGGCGACTTTTGTCAGAGCATCAAGTCCCATTAATGAGGAATTGGGTGAACAGCAAGTGCGGTAAGTACTTCAGGATGATAAGATCTAGATCTATATCAATTGCCCAGAGCCCGGCACTCTCTCTGGCTCATTCTAGCAGAGATATCCCAGGTCGTATTGGTTCACAGGAGTTAGGTACAGAGCCAAGCATTTGGAGGCCATCAGCGCTCCACCGAAACCTGCAACAGGTCGGCCTCATCTGCTTACCTCTTCTTGCTAGTATGGCTCGACCTCGCGGTGGTTCCCGAAGGGGAAGAAATTCAGGCACACGGGGGAGGGTTAGAGGAAGGGGAGGTCCTGCTCCTCGACGCATCTCCCGGCTTGTTTCAGTCTCACCTGCTTCTCCACCTTCCGACCACTCTGGTCCATCCCACTCCAGTTCTTTCCACACCTCCCGCTACACTTTCAAGAGCAAGCTTCACAAGCCTACTATCTCTGCCACTATCACGGTCATCTTCTCAGAGGAAGAAGATGACCTTCCTGGCTCTGCCGAACATTCAATTGATCGAAATCTCTCCCAGAATTCCAAGGACACTCAAGGAGGCAGGGTAGAGGTCACCCCCAATCTTCCAGAGATGCAGCAAGATGAAGGTCATGAAGAAGATGAAGGTCGTCAGCAAACTTCCTCACACGAGGAGGTCATTTTTGGTGCACCGGCGCAGTTCTCCGGCACTGTTCTGTATCCGGTGATGCCTCCTGGGCGTAGTATTATAGACGTTGAAGACAATGTAATGATTGAGTGGGTCAGTTCTCCGGGCAAGGCCAATAGCGATGATGCAGAGTTACCACCTCGGGCAGAATCAATCAACGGCGAGGATTGATGGAGAAGATCGGACGGCGGAGGAGGATTTCGGAAGGCCTTTTTTGGCGGAACTTTACGCCCCGAAAAGTCAGACTTGATGACGTCAGGCGAAAGCCACGCGTCAACAGGAGGCTTTATCGGGCTTGTCCTTACGGAAACCGCTTGTTGGTCGATGGCGGTCCGATAAAATGGTGGTTTTTGTTACGCGGTTTTGTGCTGCCGCTGATGTCCTCGTCAGCCTTTTGTCATTGTAATGCTCTATCGTCCTCTTGTTTGTGCTTTTTGGTGGTGATGTATAGGGATATTGAGTCCTCGGCTCTCGGTTTTATTTATGTAAACAAACAGTCAAGCGCCGAGGGCCGGATTTTTTCAGACAGAGGGCTGGCTTTAGCCCCCTCAGAGGTTGCTACCTCTTTGGAAATATTTTTCTCTTTTCTTTTACTTAATAGAATAGTCTTTACTCAGAAAAAAAAATAATACTAATATTATTATGAGTTGATATTATTATAATAATATTAATATAATAATCATAAATATATAAATATAAAAGAATATAGTTGCTATTATTTGTACAGTTATTAACTATTATAAATAATAAATAATTGGTCTTTATTGTTATTATTATAATAATATTGATTATATTATTATTATAATATTAATTATATTTGTATATTATTATAATAATAATATAATATTATTATAATATTATAATAAGATATTATTATTATTATATTTTTTATAATTTTATATTATTATAATAATATAATGATAATGTAATATTATTATGAGCTATTTTTATTATTAATTAATATATATTAGGAGATGATGATGATGATGATGATGATGATGATGATGATGATGGTGGTGGTGGTGGTGGTTAACGTCCGCTGAGACCAAATAATGATCTATCGGACCTAAAAAGACAAATTATTTATTTTGATTTAAGATTTTATTCCTATGCTCAAAAAGCTTGGAGAGAAGCCTCCCAAGTTCACTATAATTTTGGCATTGTAAAAGGCTAGGAAGGTCAGTATTGTAACAAAGGTTGTGAAATTGAGATATAATATTAATATAATAAACCATATAAATAATGTGGTGGTTAATATTTATATAGTTATTAATAATTCTAAATTTGTTGATAATATTTATATAGTTATTAGTAATCCTAAATGTCCATAATAATTATTAATGTGGTTGATATAATTCTATCCGTATATCAACCACATTGGAAAATGTGGTTGTATATATGTTTCATATGCTAGTATTTATGATTGAATTAATAGTAAAGCACTATAATTTTCATGTCAAAAAACATAAATTCTCATTAGTTGTGATTTATAGAGTATCCCACATACAATAACAATTTTTCTCTCAACACAACATCATCTAGAAACATTTTGAGAAAAAGCAACAAACTACTGATTCAACCACAGATATATTCAACCCAGCGCTGCGAACACCTTGGAAATTCACAACCTTGAACCTGCCATCTGTATCTTTCTTAATTGGAATCCAATCTACCATTCTTCGATAATGGAAATCAATGCTAACATAAGAGCAAGACCTAGGTAGATACAAAACATATAATTTATCATACATCCATCTCCCCTTGAACACATCCATCTCCCCTTGAACAGATCATAATAAGGTGCATTCGTTTTGAAGGACATGTCGGTGCCCTTGCCTCCCATGGGCACATTGTGCTATTCGACCTGTTGAGTTCTTGATGGAATAGGGTTTCTCTAATATTCTTAGCAATTAATTATTTCTCAAAGTTCCTGTCAGATTTACCCCCACGAGCCTGAATCTTGCTGCTCATCTTGGAGAAGATTATATTTAGACACACATTAGGCATTTTTTAACTGTATCTTAGGCATTAAATGTTTCTTGATTGCAGGGACCAGTGAGTCCCATTTACTTCACGGGAGAGCATAGGAGCAGGAAATTCAATGGATATGTACATGGTGGCTAGCTTTCTGGGAAATGTTATCTTTATCTCAGTGCCGATAACATAAATCTTGAGCTGATATGTTTGTTTATATAAACATCCTGCATTATAGCTGTATAAAAATCGCTGAGATATAATGATTTCGAATTTCATTGTGTTTCACTAACCGGCATTGATACAGTAAATGTGGTGGTGAAGAGGAATAAATGCAGTGAGCAAACGTGTTGATGTTCATCCGCCTTAGACGTGCATTTCAAAATCGACATCGACGCGGTGAAATGTCCATCAGTGGAAGCAATTTCGGTTCATCCACACAACTTAACAAAGTAAGTTGGAACGTGGTCATGTATTGTGGCGGTCTGCTTTTGCTGAAAAAATTAAAACTAAAAATGTTATTTTCATCCGAATTTCAGGACGACAGTCTGCAGCACAAATCTGGTGGATATAAGTTATTCGTTTAAAGTTAAAACAAAAATTATAATGCGTAAAATAAATTTATAAGCTCCCCACATCGTTTACTCACTCAATGACATTTGGTGACATTACGGCCGTGAAATTCCTGCGTGACAATAGAGTGATATGTTTTATTATTATTATTATCATTGATTAATCGAGCTTATCCGGATTGCAGAATTTCAGGGAAGCTGCAATACATCCGTATTAATTATCATTTATGCCATTGCTTCGACTCAAGCCATAAGTTATAATTACGTCATTGGTTCGATTGATTCAAGTTTACAGGCGTTGGAATTTCAAAACAGATTTTATTAGTTAAATTTTACCGTTTTCATATTTTACTTGCTTATTTTTACAATTTCAAATTTTTTAACAATTTTATGAAATTTCAAACTGTTTAAAAAAATCTAAAAAATCATGTAACAAATAATTTACCCATCAAATTCTATTATATCCTCTGCGAATCAATCTACAATCTACAACCTTTGTGATGTTCATGAAATTTCTGTGAAGCGGCGCACGGCGCACTGATATATTTTATTGGTTGACCACGCAAATAAGTTAAAAATTACGGGTAGAGAGGACGAGTCTGAGCGTCCAGGCTTTCAGCTACAGGAATAATAAATCTCCCGTAATTTTCAGAAATGTGCGACGGACGAGTAGCCCAGGGAATCTTATAATGTTAGTTAAATTTTTTTAAAAACTGGTAGAAATCAAAATTAAAATGTGTTTTTGACGCGTAATTTTGCTGAGCACTTCTCTGACGTGCTAGAGGGGTCTCAACGTGCTGTGACGTGTTCAATTTTGAACACTCATTGGGCATGTCTTTGATCGGAAGTTTTTGGGTTTTTAAATTTGCGGCATGTCTCTTGCGAACAGCGATGGGAAATATAACAGGTCGAGTCCATGTGAGCAAGAAATGAATTGGAATATCCATGTTCTCAGTCAAGATGCTTAACTTATTTTGGTAGTACGTTCTTGGAGATATTCTAAATTTGCGGTGTCTCTTGGGAAGGCAGCGACGGGAGATATAACAGGTCGGGTCCAGGTGACCAAGAAATGAATTGGAATATCCATGTTCTCAGTCAAGATGCTTAACTTATTTTGGTAGTACGTTCTTGGAGATATTTTAAATTTGCGGCGTGTCTTGGGAAGGCAGCGATGGGAGATATAACAGGTCGGGTCCAGGTGAGCAAGAAATGAATCGGAATACCTATGTTCTCAGTCAAGATGCTGAACCTATTTTGGTAGTAAGTTTTTGGAATATCTCGGATGCTGGACTGTTGTGAGGTTAATTAATTCCACAATATTTTTTTAAACTGCAATCAAGATAAAGATCCGAATCAAGAAATGTTTCCAATTTTACTATTATCATTCACAGCTTCATCAACTTCTTGTTAGGAATCTCAAATAATCTTCATTTCTTTTGTGCAATAGAGTTGCAGCCAGCAATTGGAAGTTATGATAGAACAATGGAATTGGAATCAAAGTTGATTGACAATCTGCACTGGTTTTGGGCAGCAGAGTTGCAGCATGCCAATGGCAGTTATGACGGAACGATAGACAATTTGATAATAAAATGGTGTGTAGCTCATTTCCGATTGAAATCCACCTGAGTTGGTAATGTTTACTTCTAAATAAAGAAATTAACACAATAATTTGAATTAAAATATGAATAAATAAAACATTTAACAGTGTTTTAAATTGATTGTCTAACTATTTTTGGATTTTTTTTTTAATTGATTGTCTAACTATTACAAGTTTTGGCTTTTCTTTTTGGGGGTGATGATCTCAATTTTTGTCTGACTTGTGAATTCTTGTTTTTGTATTCCAAGACAAATCATCGCCCATGACATCTCATGGCAGTAATTTTTTACTCTGTTTTCGTCTATCCAATCACCTGCCAGCAAGAGCCCTCCACGTTCCCTTCAGGGTCAGCACTGTTTTAAATGGGAATATTCGGATCTGCTGTGGCGGGCTTCATAACACTGCATTGGATCAGTGCATTTTTTCCTGTATAAAATAGTATCACTGCATTAAAGTGATCAGTATAGAGGCTGAAGAGACCTGTTGTGGCTGACTTGAATACTGTGTGAAGGAGTATGGTTTCTAGTCTGATTCGGCTAACTTCAATTCTTTTGGCTGATAAGAGTTTTTCCCAGTGGGCTAATTGTCTTGAATAACCGATTAGGAAAGTCGGGGAGCATAGAGAATACTGCGGAAGTAGGATGTTCATGAACTGAACAAATGAAAGAGCTTACCAATTCCTGCAGTGAATGGTGTACTTATTTTACGACCTCTTCCGAGGAGAATATGATACGCTAACCCCATTAATAATACGTAAGCAGCCAGTGCAGACCTCCTAAGCAGCCACAGTGAGAACGTGGGTGACCTGGTTCTAAATCAAAATCCATCAAGTATATGTACTAGGACCTGGTTTAGAAAACAAGCATGGCGATATTTACAGGTAAGTTCATTAATTTGATTATATTTTTCATTTAACAACTATCTTTGTTTGTTTTTTATTGTGTAAAAATCACAAGGATTTCACAATAAAATGTTAGGATCACTAAAAGAGTAATGGTGGTGTTTAAAAACATCATTGCTGGGATCCCACTCGAGTATCAATTTATCTGGAGCATGAAAACGACCAATAACTTAACCAACTCAAGTTTACTAAAACATCCTAACCTAAAATGTCTAGCATGGCTGCATATTTATAATCTGATATCTATATGTTTCTAAGATTGTTTTGATAGTTGAAATTTGTTAACAACTTCTAATATTTGCTTTTTGATTTCCATTCATTGAATTGATTTATCAAACCTAGAGCTCTGGAGCAATTTTTGTGGCCCCCCAAATTCATCGTCCCCTGCTCAAAACTGTGAAGAGAGCTGCGGTTTACCCCTATCTTTCAGCTCTGAATTACTACACACCTTCCTTTTTTCCTCGTGCAGCGAACATGCTCTGATCACAATCACATATTTAGTCTTCTTGCTGACATTCTGGTCCATTATTCTCATCAACTGGGCAAGGCGGAGAAGCATACTGAGCAAAGTGAAACCTCAAAAGCCATTTCGCCAATGTGTTGCAGTGATAAATATTATATTGGGTGCGATTAATTTGGGACTGGGGATTTGGTTTTTACAAGAGAAATTAGGCAGTGGATCTCATTTAACTCCCTTGCATGAATGGCTTGTACTTTTAGTACAAGGATTAGCATGGTTTACTCTCAGATTAACAGTCACAAGAGGGTTAAAACGCTCCATGACGAGATTTGTGCGTGTTTGGTGGATCGTGTCATTTTTGCTTGGAACAGTGGACGGTGTTTCAGCTGGGCTGAATTTCATCAATGATAGAGAGCTTTCCTATGGGACCATTCTCTCCCTTCTTTCGTGGCCAGCATGTTGTTTGATGCTCATTAGTGCTGTGAAAGAGGATTTGAAGTATTCAGAGGGTGGTATTCTGTCAGAAATTTTTCTAAGTAGGATTTACCGAAATTATGGGCCTCTCGATTCCAGCCAAAGGTTTTCCGAGGAAAATCAGATGCTGTTGAAGTTAAATTCCAATGTGACTCCTTTTGCCAAGGCTGGATTCTTCAGCAGGATGACATTTTGGTGGTTGAATTCTCTTTTGTCCAAAGGAATAAAGAGGCCTCTAGAAGAAGATGATCTGCCTTGTGTGTGTGGAGATGATCAAGCAAAGAATAGTTATACAATATTTACAGAAGAACTGGTTAGGCAAAAACGGAAAAACCCATGTGCCAGTCAAACAGTTTTCTGGGCTCTGGTTAGTTGTCACCGGAAAAATCTGGCAAGGACAGGGTTCTATGCTCTTCTCAATATAGTTACTCTGTCTTCTGGACCGCTTCTTCTGAACGCCTTTATTGGATTTTCAGAAGGTAGACAATCATTCAAATACGAAGGTTTTATTTTGGTAGGAACACTCTTTATTGCCAAGGCAATAGAGTCCATATCTCAAAGGCAATGGTATTTTGGCACTGAACGGATTGGTCTGCAAATGCGCTCTTCAATCATTGCAGCAATCTATCAAAAACAACTAAAGTTGTCCAATGAAGCTAAACAGGTGCATTCAGCAGGAGAAATCATGAATTATATGGCAGTAGATGCTTACCGTATTGGGGAATTTCCCTTCTCGTTTCATCAGACTTGGACTACAGTACTCCAGCTTATATTTGGTTTAAGCATCCTTGTCTATGCAATTGGATGGGCAACACTTTCAGCCTTGGCAGTTATCATCATTACCATGCTTTGTAACTCTCCATTAGCGAAGTTACAGCAGAAGTTTCAAACTGAACTCATGTCAGCCCAGGATCAGCGGTTAAGGGCTACCACAGAAGCTCTGGTGTGTATGAAAGTACTGAAATTGCATGCATGGGAGGAAGCTTTCAAAGAAAATATTGAGAAGCTGCGCGAGGTAGAGTTCAAATTTCTCTCCGCGGTTCAGTTTCGAAGAACCTACAGTGCGTTCTTGTCTTGGTCAACTCCCGTTTTGGTTTCAACTGCAACTTTTGTATCCTGCTATTTTCTTAATATTCCTCTTACTCCAAGCAACGTTTTCACATTCATAGCCACCTTGCGCCTCGTTCAAGAACCAATTAGACTAATTCCTGATACAATTGCTATTTTCATTCAAGCAAAGGTCTCATTAAGTCGTATCATCAACTTTCTCGAGGCTACAGAATTACAGGATCGGGTGGTTGAGGGGGTATTTCGTCAGAACTCTGACAACTCTCTTGTTATCAATTCTGCAACATTCAGTTGGGATTCCAGTTCATCAATGCCCACATTGAGAAACATAAATATGGAGGTCAAACATGGCCAAAAATTGGCAATTTGTGGAGAAGTTGGATCCGGAAAATCAACTCTTTTAGCTGCAATGGTTGGAGAAGTACCGAAGCTGAGGGGCAGAGTGAGTACAGATTTTTTTTTTTTTTCAACGCTTTCTTTTCATCACTAAAAAGAGAGTACATTCTCTATAGGTTTCCATACATTTTCTCTTAGATTCCCGGTCAGTGACGGTTTCTATTTTCCCATATTTCTTATACAAAATATCTCTAATTCCCCTGCCAATGCCTCTGTTTGCATATATTCCCTCTCTTATCTATACGACTGTAACTATTTTCTACTTATCCACAAAATAGAAAGCAGTTCCCTGTTCAGTTCTTCTTTATCAACAATTTCACCAGGAACAACCTTTTCTTGTTGGGGATATTTTTTTTTTTTTTGGAGAAAATACCAAAAACCAAACACACAGACACCACAGAAGCAATGCTCTGTTTCCACTGTTCCAGGACCTTTTGCACAGGGAAGCCTTTAAAAACAAATTAACTCAGAACACAGCATTACACAGTCACAAAAACACTTCTATTGATTTAAATACATGCCTTATACAAATACATGCCTGATACACATTCATCCTCTTTGCTGAGAGGGATTTTCCAAAAACTTTCACCCATCAAAACTCTGTTTTCACCTGAGAAATTACTGTGCTGGGTTTACTGCAGTAAAACCCATTTTTGCATTTGCTGGTGTAAAACTATTTTTACACATACTGCTGTAAAAATATTTTACACATACAGTAAACTTTACATTACATTCACAATCTCAAAAAATACCTGAGCGCTCTTTTCATTTGCATTTCAATGCAAATCCAACCCAAAAAAAACTTACTCAAAACACATGCGCTCCACTTCGTTTCTTTTCTTCATGCACTACTGTGCATTTTCTTCTTTCACACTACACGCTCTTTTTTACAATGAGCAACTGGCAACTGGTTTTTATGCACTGCTGTGCATTTACAAAAATCGCACACACTGTGCGTAGCCACCACATAACACCATTACATAAAAAAGTTGTGCGCAGGCACATTACTATATATTCCCACAGCCACAATACACCATAAAAAAAACTCCTCACCTCACACTCTCTTACATAGCATATATAAAAAACATATATAAAAAAATATATATCGTATGTGCCCATAACCATTTAAGAGGGCCACCAAAAAAATTACGTAAAGCATTAAAAACATTAACTCCTCCATTCTCGGCGGTCAACCAAAACTCACACACCACGCAATGCATTGAATTTACGCAGGCCCGTGCACCTTCAAGGATCGACGGCTGACAACACACAAGGAGATCGGACGGCGGAGGTTGATATCGGAAACCATACAACTGCTGAAGTTTACCTCCCGAGAACGTGACGTTGCGTTACGTCAGGTCAGAAACACGTGGCGGCTCCAAATTTTCTCGGGTTGAAGAGTACGGAGATTCCCTTCGCTGGAAACTGGCCCGAGAACTCTCCGGCAGGTTTGCCTGACGGTTTCTGGCGTCTGCGTTGAAATTACGATTTCAACACTCCCCTTTAATTTCAACAGCTGGGCATTCAATCTTACCCAAACACTTCCTCACATAGAGGGATTCACTAACTGCTGTTACAAGAATATCTTCCTCACATAGAGGGATTCACCAACTGCTTCTGATGCAGTTCACAAACAAACAAAGTTGTCTTCCTCTCAATAGAGGGATTAACCTGAAACTGTGCTTAAGAGCACCTTCCTCATGACAGAGGGATTCACCATAACAATGTGCTGAAGAGCACCTTCCTCTTGACAGAGGGATTCACCTGTGACTATGCTGAAAAGCATCATCCTCTTGATAGAGGGATTCACCATGACACTGTGCTGAAAAGCACCTTCCTCTTGACTGAGGGATTCACCAAATGACTGTGCTGAAAAGCACCTTCCTCTTTAATAGAGGGTTTCACCAAATGACTGCTTCAAATGCAGTTCCAAAACAAACAATCATTGCACTGCTATGTGTGCAAACTCATTACAATGTTCTTTTATGCTGCTGTATGTTCTCTGCTGCACTATTGTGCCATCTTCTTTGCTGCGTCTACCTCACACTGCTGTGTCTACACTTGCACTGCTTCTGCACTTTTCAAAGACAAATACTCTGTCTTTTCTGGAACAATTACACTGTCCCAATTTACAAATTTACATTGTTGTGTGTAAATATTTCTTACATTCACTGCTGTTGCATATATTGCATTTCAATTCAATGAACAACAAATTCATTACATTTACCTTTAGTGCTGTAAGGAAAATTTCTTTTGCATGTGCTGTTGTTCAAAACTTCTTGCTGCTGCATTTTTCACATTTGCATTGCTGTGTGCTTCTCCTTCTTGCCATCATGCTGCTGTCCATAACTTCTTGCTGTTGCATTTTTCATATTCACTGCTGTCCATACCCATAACCATAGACTGTCATCACTGGGTTTTTATTTGCTGCTGCGTTGCCTCTGCAATTTGCACTATGGCTGCCTTTTGTTTCATCATACTGCTGTGCCCATACTCTTGGCACTTCATTCTCCACAAAAAAATAACACAGGCTGCTGCCTTTTCTCATGCACTCTTGCTTCACACAATCTTAGTCTTCATTTTTTTTACACAATGCACTACTGTGCAATTCCTTTGGCTTTCTGCTGCCACACACATTCTTATACATCCAGTGTGCATTAAAAATCTGCTGTCCCTGTTTTTCTTTATGCATTTCTTTGCATGCTGCATTGCATAAAAAAAATTAAACTGTTGTTCATTCTAATCCATGTGCTCAAAAAAAATTTCAAACTGTTGTCTTATGCTCTATCTTCCCACTGCTGTGAGGGTCTCCATGCTTTGCATTTTTCTCTTATCTCGTTGCTGCTCTTTACATTTCAGCGCTGCCATCTTTTATTCTTTATGCATTTCTGTGCATATTGCATAAAAACAAAGCAAAAACATTGTTGATTTCATCACTGCTGCATATTACCTTTCAGAGGGATTAACAAAGATTTCATTTGCAACTGCTGCGCTGCAATACATCCTCCATCAACAAATGACTGTTAATACAGTTCAGCAAATAAAAAATTACAAGCTCCCCTTTAATGTATGCTTGTCTTCTTTTGGCAAGTTTTCTCAAAACAAACTTAGATCAGCTGCGTTGCTTAAGGGGCTTTCACACTGTATTTCTTTTCTTCTCCATACTTGTGTAACTTTCTTCTTTTCCATGGGTCTAGCTTGCATAGGTGCCCATGTCAAGTTACAGTCTCGTGCCATATGCCCAATGTTATGACACTTGAAACATTCAACATTTTTCATGAATAACATTTCATGATTTCTTCTAAAATTGTTTCTTGGAGATTTTCGGGGACCACAACATTTATCTCCATGAAATGCTCTACAGTCTTTTGCCATATGACCAAAATTTGAGCAAGCATAACAATAACCATAAAATGAATTTTGGTACCTGGGAGATGGAGGTTTTCTTGATGCACTTCTGAAGCCTTGCTGCCTTGAGATCCTTTGAAGATCACCATTGCCTCTTGCCTTTTTGCCATCAGCTACATTTCTTCTTGGAGCTGATTTTCTACTATTGCTGCCTTCATTTTTCTCCTTGCCTTTGCTGGAACTAGGAGCATCACCATCTCTTTCTGGCTTCTTCACATCTTCTTTGCTTAAAGCATCCTCATCCTTGTTTGAGGGTTCAGCTACATACCCAAGTCCTGATTTATCAGATGGAGATCTGTGATAGCTGAGCATGTCATCTAGAGCTTGAGAGCTCTTCATCATCTTGTTCATCCCTTCAACCTTCTTCCTGAGGAGGACAATCTCTTCTTCTAACTTTTCACATTCATTATTTTTCTTTGCTAGTTGTCCCTCAGTTTCTTCCTTGCTGCGAATAGCTTCAGCTGCTACTACTTTGAAAGAGATAATATCTGTCTTCATTTTGGAGATTTCTTCATCTTTTGCTTGACTGCTCTTCACTTTCTTTTCAGCTCCTTGTGCCTGCTTCTTGGCTTCTTGTAGTTCGGACTTAAGGGAGGAGACCTCTACCTTGTACTGTCCAATCTCTTCCACAAGTTTGTTCACTCTCTTTTGTCTTTGTTCAAGTTCACTTGTCAAGACATCTGCTTGCTTCTTTGCATTATTCAGCTGATTTGTCATGGATATGACTTCTTCATGATGTTTCTTCTTGCATTGATCAAGCTCATTCTTAAGCTTGGCAAGCTCTTCATCCCTTTCTCTTACTTGAAGCTTGATAAGTTCAAGCTTTTCATTTTCAGCTTCTATGATGGGTTCTTCTTGACTCATTGTCATGGTCAGTGCTCCCTTTGCATGAAGGTCATGCAGTCTGTCCCATATCTCCTTTGCTGATGAATATCTTCCTAGATTCTTCTTCACTGAATCAGGGAGTCCATCCAAGATTAGTTTTGCTGCTTGTGCATCATACTCCATGGATTCTTTATCCATCTTGCTGTCATCAATCACTGACTCCCAGACTTCAATCCCCTCAGACATTAGGAAAGCCCTCATCATTATTTCCCATACATCAAAGTTTCCATCAAACTTTGGAACCTCAAATACAATGCTTTCAAATAGATTCCCTTCTAGTTTAGTAGAGGAGGGAGACACATTTTTAACAGCCCTGGAGGCTTTCTTCTTTGACCTTGCCATTCTTATCTAGGCTTTAAATACTTGACTGTGTTTTCTTTTAAATCACTGACTGTTCCTTCAATAATAACTCAAAAACTTGAGAAATACCTGAATCCCTTTGGCTGAAACTTCACACTGCTGGAGAAGCTTTACTGCTGCTGCAACAAAAGTCTTTCCTTCAGCTTCCTTGACACTTTTAAAGAGCCTGAACCAGCTCTGTCACCATCAAGGAGCCTGGACTAGCTCTGATACCACTGTTGGGGATATTTTTTTTTTTTTTTTGGAGAAAATACCAAAAACCAAACACACAGACACCACAGAGCCAATGCTCTGTTTCCACTGTTCCAGGACCTTTTGCACAGGGAAGCCTTTAAAAACAAATTAACTCAGAACACAGCATTACACAGTCACAAAAACACTTCTATTGATTTAAATACATGCCTTATACAAATACATGCCTGATACACATTCATCCTCTTTGCTGAGAGGGATTTTCCAAAAACTTTCACCCATCAAAACTCTGTTTTCACCTGAGAAATTACTGTGTTGGGTTTACTGCAGTAAAACCCATTTTTGCATTTGCTGGTGTAAAACTATTTTTACACATACTGCTGTAAAAATATTTTACACATACAGTAAACTTTACATTACATTCACAATCTCAAAAAATACCTGAGCGCTCTTTTCATTTGCATTTCAATGCAAATCCAACCCAAAAAAAACTTACTCAAAACACATGCGCTCCACTTCGTTTCTTTTCTTCATGCACTACTGTGCATTTTCTTCTTTCACACTACACGCTCTTTTTTACAATGAGCAACTAGCAACTGGTTTTTATGCACTGCTGTGCATTTACAAAAATCGCACACACTGTGCGTAGCCACCACATAACACCATCACATAAAAAAGTTGTGCGCAGGCACATTACTATATATTCCCACAGCCACAATACACCATAAAAAAAACTCCTCACCTCACACTCTCTTACATAGCATATATAAAAAACATATATAAAAAAATATATATCGTATGTGCCCATAACCATTTAAGAGGGCCACCAAAAAAATTACGTAAAGCATTAAAAACATTAACTCCTCCATTCTCGGCGGTCAACCAAAACTCACACACCACGCAATGCATTGAATTTACGCAGGCCCGTGCACCTTCAAGGATCGACGGCTGACAACACGCAAGGAGATCGGACGGCGGAGGTTGATATCGGAAACCATACAACTGCTGAAGTTTACCTCCCGAGAACGTGACGTTGCGTTACGTCAGGTCAGAAACACGTGGCGGCTCCAAATTTTCTCGGGTTGAAGAGTACGGAGATTCCCTTCGCTGGAAACTGGCCCGAGAACTCTCCGGCAGGTTTGCCCGACGGTTTCTGGCGTCTGCGTTGAAATTACGATTTCAACATTTCTCTGGAATGAATTTCCTAATTAGTATTAATATACCCAGTATTCATAAGTCTGTCTTGTACATATGCCTCGAAATGATACTTACCTGATTCTGAATCGATTCCCCTCTTTGACAGTACATTAGCAACCTGGTTCTGTTCTCGGAGTAAGTATGGATTATTTACCTCCTTAACCTAACATTATCAACCATTTATATTAGTGGATTTTTTTTTCTCATTATACTCAGCCCTGCCTCTGCAGTTGCAAGTCTGTGGCACCCTCGCATATGTTTCTCAGACTGCATGGATTCAAACAGGAACGGTACGAGACAACATATTATTTGGACGTCCCATGGAGGACAAATATCAGGAGGTTATCCTCAAGTCTTCGCTGGATAAAGATATCCAGAATCTTCCCTTTGGTGATCTAACTGAAATAGGAGAAAGAGGTGTCAATCTCAGTGGTGGCCAGAAACAGCGGATACAGCTTGCCCGTGCTTTATATCAAGATTCTGATATTTATCTTTTGGATGATCCTTTCAGTGCTGTTGATGCTCATACTGCTACAAACTTGGTTAATAGGGTCATTTCCTTTTGATATAAAATGTTTGAAATTTTTACTTAGTTTTAAGTAAATCATCAAATATTGTTGATGTTGATGTGATTATCTGAAAGTTAATTAAAAAATAAATATGAATCACAAAAGTCTAATCTCAAATACATTTGAAATTATTATATAACTAATAATAACTTTGTATATTTCATCTTTCTATAACAATCATTTAGTTTTCTTAGCTTCTTAATATTTTATATTCTATTGATCACAAATTTTGGTGTGCAGGAATATATAATGGGAGCACTGTCAAAAAAGACAGTAATCCTCGTAACACACCAAGTTGATTTTCTCCCGGCATTTGATGCTATTCTGGTTAGTAAACTGTTATCCTAGTCATGTGGAAGCTGTTTGTTTGCTTGTAAACACCCTTATGGCATGTTTTCTGATCGATGTCACATTAAAAATATTTTCTGCAACATTATCATATTTTTTAACGCTAATAGTTTTGGCCTTCTTTTGTTAGAATTTCTACACTAAAATTTTTTCTCTTTTGCAGCTGATGTTGGACGGTGAGATTCATCAAGCCGGGCAATATCAGGAACTGTTAGTCTCAAGTGAGGCATTTAGGGACCTTGTGAATGCACACAAGAACACTGTTGGTTCCAATGAATCAGCAGCCACAAAGGCATCCACAAAAGCTGAACCTGTCAACGAAGAGAGAGATATTCAAAGCAGCAAGTCACAGAAACAACAACTGATTTCAAATATAGCTTCTAACGGGGAACAGCTAGTTAGAAGGGAAGAGAAGGAAGTTGGGGACACTGGCCTGAAGCCATACATTGACTATTTGAAACAGAACAAAGGTTTCTTATATTTTTCATGTGCCTGTCTTAGTAATCTTATATTTTTGTTTGGGCGGCTATTAGGAAATACTTGGATGGCTGCTAAAGTGCAAAGTCCTCAAATCAGCGCATTAAGGTTAATAATAGTGTACTCATCCATTGGGTTCACATCTGTATTTTTCTTGTTCCTTCCGTCACTCTTCCGCATTATTATGGGGCTTGAGGCATCAAAGTCTTTCTTTTCTGAGCTTCTGACTTCTTTATTCCGAGCACCAATGGCATTCTTTGATGCAACTCCGTCGGGAAGAGTTCTTAGCAGAGTAAGTTTTTTACGTAATCACCATAGGCTTCCTTTTTTCCTTTTCGCACTTTAACAGAAAGTGAAATTTAATATAAATTTAAGGGTAGAAAGCTACAGCCATTTATTTCTTCATCTCCTTTTCCAGGTTTCTTCGGATTTCAGCATTCTTGATGTAAACATTCCTAATAGCTTTATGCTGTGCATGTCATCTACCATGCAAGCTTACAGCAATCTTGGAGTCGTGGCTGTTGTAACATGGCAAGTTTTGTTTGCAGCGATTCCATTGATTTATTTGGGCTTTCAACTCCAGGTAAACCTCTAATTCACACAAGTTTTGTGGGAAGACTCTTTACTTGACTGTCAATATTGTGAGAAATTATAACTGCTTTTTTGTTTGTTCAATTTAATCAGAAATATTATTTTGCTTCTGCTAAAGAATTGACGAGACTGAATGGTACAACGAAATCACCTATTGCAAATCATTTTGGCGAGTCCATAGCAGGAACAATGACCATTAGGGCTTTCAGGGTTGAGGATCAGTTCTTGAAGAAGAACTTAGACCTTATTGACAAAAATTCGAGCCCCTTATTCCACAGTTTCTCAGCCATCCAATGGCTGATTCAGCGTCTGGAGGTGCTTAATGCAACTGTTCTTTGCTCCTCTGCACTTGTTATGGTTCTACTCCCAAAGGGCAGCATCAATCCTGGTATGAACAATGAAACTAAATGTCACCTGCGAGTGATTTCTGCTGTTACTGGACGCTTTTGAACTGGTGCAGGTTTCGTGCCTAACAATTTTAACTGCTGCAGGTTTCGTTGGGATGGCCTTCTCTTATGGTCTATCATTGAACAGATCGTTTGTTCAAAGTATTCAAAACCAATGTACACTTGCAAACTACATTGTTTCTGTAGAACGCATCAAACAGTACATGCACATTCCTAGTGAGGCACCGGCCGTTGTAGAAGATCACAGACCAACAGATAATTGGCCCTCGCATGGGAAGGTGGAATTACAAGACTTGAAGGTATCTGAGTTGTGTTTTCTAACAAGATGACTGTGTTTAAATTATAAATTTGAATGGTTAATGATCTTTTCAGTCAAACATATTTGATATGTGTGCAGATCAGATATAGATCCAACAGTCCACTTGTTTTACGGGGCATTACATGTACATTTGAAGGAGGGAAAAAGATTGGCATTGTTGGCCGAACAGGAAGTGGGAAAACAACTCTCATTAGTGCTATTTTTCGTTTAGTTGAACCTGCCGGTGGTAGAATCCTTATCGATGGTTTGGATATTAACTCTATTGGACTGCATGATTTGCGGTTGCGCCTTGGGATTATTCCTCAAGAGCCAACTCTTTTTCAAGGAACTATTCGCTTCAACCTAGATCCATTATCTGAGCACTCAGAGTTGACAATTTGGGAAGTATGTAAATTCTATTCAACATAATCTCTAACTGAGTTTATCATATGCAGAATGAAAAATTAAATAATGCTCTGAATTTATTTTCTGCTTTGATTAAGGTTCTGAACAAGTGTCATCTTGGAGACAATGTAAGGGGGAAGGTGGATGGCTTAGATGCAATAGGTAAATTTTGTAGTAAATATATATTTTTGAATGCAATAAAATTCTTTGACCAAGAATTTGGATGCTAGATTTGGAAGTTTTTTGTGGCTCTAAGACATCAATAAAATGCAGTGGCCAGTGATGGAGATAATTGGAGTGTTGGGCAAAAACAATTATTTTGTTTGGGACGTGCATTGCTAAGGAAAAGTCAAGTCCTTCTTCTGGATGAAGCAACAACGTCAATAGACAATGCTACAGATGCCATTCTCCAAACAATAATTAGAAAGGAATTTGCAGATTGCACTGTAATTACTGTTGCACATAGGATACCAACTGTTATGGACAGTGACATGATTGTTACCATCAATGATGGTAAGGCCCTATCATTGTATCTTATTTATGTGCTGTATGCATGGATTGGTTTCGAGTTTCAACTGAATTTGTTGTACTCGAGGAAATGGATGGTAATGAAAGTAGATCAATTCACTTGTACCTAATTTGAATTGTTATGATTTTGAATACATGCAGGTGAGATGGTGGAGTGTGATAATCCATTGAAACTGATGGCGAGGGAAGGATCGTTGTTTAGGAGGTTGGTGACAGAGTACTGGTCTCACACATCAAATGCTCTTCTTCATGCAACACGTGCTAATGAATAATGATACAGGAGCATTTCGAAAAATTTCCTTTCCACCATTCCATGCTGATATTTGTGCACAGAATCTGTTTGTTATGCCTATGTGTGATCATTTTGAAGAATTTCCTTTCTATCAAAGATGGAGACACAAAACAAAAGCTTGATCATTTCATTCCCAAACACTGCATTTTATACATGAATGAGCTAATGAGTCAATAGTGATCTTTGTTGACTGAAATTTATTTCTTATCGACTCATGCGGACTATTGATTATGAATCATCTAGCGTTGACTGCAAAATAGTCATGGTGGTGATTGTGATTAATATTTTGGCACCTCCCCTTAATCACGACCTACATGTTAACGTGCATGCTGGTCTAAATCTCAGCTCGGTTTACAACATAATTTGGATTTTCTACAACACACAACTTACTTTTACAAATTTCAAATTTAGCCTTTCCAAGAGGCTTGGTGAATATGTCAGCCACATATTCATTTGTATTACAATATGATAAGTCAAATTCTTTTGATTGCACTTTTTCTCTTACAAAATGATGTTGTGTGTCAATATGCTTTGTCCTTGCATGATATATAGGATTGTTTGCCAATTGGATAGTTCTTTGATTGCCACATCTAATTATTGTAGGTGCTTGCTATATTTCTCCAATATCTTGAAGTATCTTTTTAAGCCATATTGCTTCGCAAGAAGCACTTCTTAATGCTTTATACTCGGCTTTAGTGGATGACAAGGAAACAATTGATTGTTTCTTGTTGCTCCATGATATTGGTCTTGAACCTATATTAAACATGTATGAGTAGTAGATTTCCTATCATTTGGATTTCGAGCCCAGTTAGAATTAGAATAATCTACCAACTCAACATCAAATTCATTAGTATACATAATAGCAAAATTAAGTGTTCCTTTTAGATATTGAAGAAATTTCTTTGTTTCTTTCTAGTGGCTTTCACAAGGCTTAGCGATGAACTAACTAAGTACGCTGACAAAATATGTTATAGTTGGCCTCGTAGTGGTGAGATAGTTCAAACTTCACATGGGTTGATGATACAAAGTTTCATCTACCTCTTTGGTTCCATCATCATTGTACAATTTAACATTATATTCTAAAGGAGTAGATATTGCCTTACATTCAATCATATTGAACCTTTTAAACATTTCCCTTATATATTTTCTTTGTGTGATTAATGTCTTGTTAGATTCCCTCCAAACTTCATGACCTAAACAATAATGCAATTCACCAAGATCCTTCATCTCAAATACCTGTGACAACTGAATTTTAATTTATTCAATCAACTTCGATGCATTTATTGTTATGATAAGATCATCAACATGTACAGATATCAAAGCAACATTCTCATCTTCATCTTCCTTAATGTACAAGTTAGGATCACTTTTTCTTCTCATAAAGGAGTCAATCTTCACATACCAATATCTTGGTGCTTATTTCAAACCATATAAAAATTTCTTTAACCTGCAAACCAAATGCTCTTGTTCCTATTTTACAAACCCTTCAGGTTGAACTAAGTAAACTTTTTCTTTTAACTCACCATTCAAAAATGCAGATTTGACATCTAACTGATGCATTTTCCAATTATGTTTTGTAGCTAATGTAATCATGATTCTAATTATGTTCAACTTAGCTACAGGTGCAAAAGTATCTTCATAATCAATTCCCTCTTTTTGTGAATCTCTTTTTGCAACTAATCTAGATTTATACTTATCAATACTTCCATCAACATTAAAATTGGATATATACAACCATTTGGATCATATGGGAACTTTATTTTTAGGCAATTATGTTAATTCCAATGTGTCATTCTTCATTATAGAGGTACATTTTTCATTCATTACATTTCTCCATTCTTCATATTCTTTATCTTCATCATAGCTTGAAGGTTTTACAATATTCATAACATGAGAAATTAATGCATAATATTTATACCTTATAAGTACTTGACTTTGACGCGATGAAATGATTGGAGTTTTACTGCATTCATCTTTCTTTCTGCTTTGTGGAGTTCATCTCCTCCTCTTGGAGTGTCACGATTGCTTGATGCTCCTTTCTTTTGAACCTGGTACCTGTTCCTGCACTTGTTCATGTTCATATTCAACAATTGTATCTATTTTGACATAATCATTAGTATCATGCCATACACCAATATTATTCATTTTATCATCTTCATTTGCATTCTCATGAAACACCACATCCCTATTCAAAATCAATCTATGAGAACTAGGATCAAACGACTTGTATGCTTTTTTATTATCACAATAACTAATAAATATGGACTTAATTGAATTTGCATCAAATTATCTTCTTTCATCTTTTGGAATATGAGCAAAAACACTTAAATGACTCACTTTTGGTTTATACCCATAAAATGATTCAAAAGGTGTTTTAAGCTATAAACTTTTGGTTGGACTCATATTTTTTAAATAAATAGTAGCATTAATGGCTTCAGCCCAAAAACCATTAGAAATATTTTTACCTTGAAGCATACTACGTGCACATTCTACTAGTGTTATGTTTTTCCTCTCAACAACTCCATTTTGCTGAGGTATATGTGGCACTGTAAATTGTTGTAGAATCCCATTGCTTTTACAATATTGATTAAATTATCTTGATTTATACTCTCCCCCATGATGAGATCTAATAATGTGGATGCACTTGTCAGTTTGTTTTTCCACCATACCCTTGAACTCTTTAAAGTACTTAGAAACATCACTCTTCTTTCTTATGAAATAGACCCAGGTATACCTAGATCTATCATCAACAAAAATAAGAAAAGACCTTGCTCCACCAAGAGATCTAGTTTGCATAGATCCACATACATCAGTATGAATTAATTGAAGTATTTCCCTCTACCTTTTTTCTCTATGTATATGCAATTCATCTCTATGTTGCTTGCCAAGTAGACATGCTTCACATTCAACATGATCATTCTTCATAATAGGAAGACCTTCAACCATTGTGTTCTTTTGAAGTAACATTAAATCATTGTGGTTTAGATGCCCATGCCTTTAATGCGATAATTCTACTCTCAACATTGTTGTAGATGTCATTGCTTGATGATTTGTCTTGGTCACATCCAACTTATACAACCCTCCAACTTTGGTTCCTATGGAAATAATCTTGTAGTGATATTGAATATCTTTCACAACACACTGTGATTTAACAAATTCCCCCTTCAAATCTTATTCAACAATAGTAGAAACATAAATTAAATTATTTTTGATACGAGGAACATACATCACATTATGGATATGTTTCTCTTGTAGATTATGAAAATTCACACATATTACTCCATAATGTTGAACTTTAAGTGATATGTTATCTCCCAGATAAAAATATGTTCCATCAATGTTCTCATAATATTCATCAAATCAATCCTTATTACAATCCATATGAAGTGATGCACTAGAATCAATGAACCAAGCACTCACATCATCAGTTTCCACAGACAATGCATCATTAGAAACAAACACTTTAAGATTTTTAAATCCATCATCGATTGAGGTGTCTTTTTTTGGCATTATGATACTGGTGTTGTCCTTGATGGCAACTCACGCAGATAAAAGATCACAGTACAACATGTTAACAACAATGAATTACAGATTAGACTACACAGAATGAAGAAAGAGAGGTATATGCAGGTTCACCTTGACCAAGCTGCGTATACACGCAGTTTCACTGACCATAGGTAGCGTATATGTACACACGCACTTTCACAAAAGGAAAAGCGCGTATACCTTGGAAAACTAAGTATTTGGTCCATGGTATTGGTCCAAGGTATCTGGTCCAAGGTCTTGACCCTAGGTATTTTGTCCAAGGTATTGGTACTAAGTGGTTTTGGTCCATGGTATTGAGAAATGCCTAAAACTATAAAAGGAGGAGAAGATCATTAGGCCAAGGGTGCAAATATCGAATATCTGATGAAGTGTGAGATCTAGTAAGCAGGTTATTGGCTTATGGTGTTGTGCTTGATCTGAACCAAGGATGAACCTTAGTGGTTGATGAAGGATAACATCTAATGATGGATCGGGTTCTTAAGGCTTAAAATAAATTATCATTATGTGGTTTGATCATGTTTAGTCTAGATATGAATACTGACGCATGTGTTATTCTATAAATATTATGATCTAGGTATAACTGAAGTCTAGAATAGCTGCAGAATTATGAATTAATATTGGCAGATGTATACGTTGGTTGTCTTTGAGAAAAGCACGTATACACACATGTTTGACACATGGAAGTAGCATATACCTTATAAATTATGTTTTATTTGTTTCTATTTGTTGTTGTAGAATTCTAGGTTCTGGTTACTATATTCTGGTGACAGTATTCTGAATGATCAGATTGATTGTGGTTTAATGATGGGTTGGAAAAGTGATTGATTGATTCGGTTGTGGTTGATTCAGAAAGTGATGATTGAGTCTTAGTGATTGGTTGAAGCAGATGTATTTGATGATTGAATTGCAGTTATGATGTAGTTGATGGATCTAGTCTAAAAATTTATGAAACGTGGTCCTTGGAGGAAGAAAGAATGTTGTAGCCTTTTGTAGGTCACTGCCTACATACTAGTAAACATATCGGCTAGTGCAAGAGTTACAGGGTTTTAGCTTCCTGTTATAGACATTTTTGTGCCTAACAACATGGAGCATGAAATGTCAATAATCTGAGGGATCCAAAGTCCCTAAACATGTTGTTCTTACCCTTAGAGGAACAAGGTCAGCAAACCACAGCACTGAAAATCAGTTCTCCACCTGAAAACACTCAAAAACATGCTATTTCTGGATCATGTCAGTTGCTCCACTGAGCATCTGTGCTGAATGTCAACTGCTCCACTCTGTACCTGCGCTGAATGTCAAATCTAATGAAGGCTACCTGCGCTGGGCGAGATTGGCCAAGTGGCACAGTCATTCTGCAAGGTGTCAACTGCCCAGGAAGCTTCCAAACTGACACGTGGGTAAGGGAATTCGCCTTGTGATGAGTAAGAGGGTCTTGATCTCCAAGTGGAAGCAAGAATCTCCAAGTGGACTCAGGAACTGAAGTTTAACTAAAGTGGGAGAGGACACTAGTCAGCTTCATGCCAGTCTCAAGATGACTCATCCTTTCTCCAAAACCCTATATATAGATCTCTCTCATGAGGTCTAGGGAGGCTGGAATTTTGTGCAAGTAAGGAAGTGTTGTTGTTTTGTGTATAGAACTATTGGGTGATTGCTTGAAGGAGGTGAAGAGGAGATTTCTTTCTGCTGGGAGGTGTTGCTGGATTGGGCCTATTATGGTTGTAACTCTCTCAGAACTTTGCTTCTTCTATTAATAAAGTATTTGAGGTTCTTCTATATGCATGTGTCTTTATGGTGAATAGATGCTTGTATGTTTGATTTATGCTAATCCCTGAATCGATTATGGATGTATGCTTCTTGTAGTTTCCTTTTCTTGTGCTTTTACAGGATCTTTGTGTAGCTGGGTCGGTGAAAGAGCAAGGAGCTAGGAGCAAGCAGCAAGGAGTGAAGACTAGATCGACTATTAAGCGCAAGATAATAGTTAGTAGATCATCCTTCTCTTCTCTCTCTCGTCCCATAAAGAAGTAATCTTGAATAGCTTTGCATTCAGTTGTTGCTCACCCTTAGAGTGGGATAGGGTCATTCCGTATTGGATACTTTTCCCAACAAAAAATTGGCGACTCCACTGGGGATCGTATCTTGTTGGTTGTTTGTGTTTTTGCTATTCATTTCATAAACAAAGGGAGTACCGAATCGAACTGTGTTTGAATCCTTCAAATACAAAGTAGAGGGCAGCTACTCTAGCTCAGTTTCTGGGCAAGTTTATGATTTGAAGAGCTGATCCACAAGGACTCTAATAAGCTCTTAGTGACAGCTTTTCATCTTCCTTGTCATCCCTTAGTGTGTCCTTGACTGATAGCTTCCGATTTGAGCAAAAACTGTGAATTTTTGAGCAATCTGTGACCCGGAAACCAAGAGAGACGAAAGTCTCGTTCTTCAGTGCAGGCTGTACAAAGGCTGTCTGCATTTCAGCGCAGTTCCCGAAGGGGCTACCTGCGCTGAAGATCAAACAGGCAGTGTTCCACCTGCGCTGGACCAGTGTTGCCTTGTGCTGCTGTGGTTTCCTACTGTTTCTTGCCTTGTTTTCACTCTTGTTTTGCTGTTTGTTACCAGTCAGTGGGCCTATCTGAAACCAAATTTCCTTATCATTATTCCGCCTTAGTTGTATAAAGAAACTGTGTTTGTTCTTTGTGTATTTCTTATACATTTACAGTTTCCCATAACGAAAAGTGAACTAGTCTTGCTGTGACCTCTTAGATCTAGACCTGTGATAAAGTGTCGTTTTGATCTTAAGAGTTAGTTTATTTGCTGTTCATAGCTGATTGAGCTTTCGCTTTCGTCATATGGTTTGAGTTTATATATTTCTAGTGTCGAAACAAGTAAATCTTAAGGTGTCTTTTGATTTTGGACAAGCTTGTTTGCTTTCACTTGAAATTGAATTCAAAGTTATACAACAACTTTCTTTTTGTATTGTCGCACAAACATTAAGGAAGAGAAAAGAAATACCTGCATCTTTGCATTTTGCATATAAGTTTGTATGTTGATTTAGGGAAAGTGCATTGGCGAGTGCTCTTTGATCTATGTGAAAAGATTTTGTCTCTCTTTTCCCTCAGTAGTTAAGATTTTCATAAGTCAAAAGGATTGAAAAAGCTTGCTTCTCATCTTAGACTGCATTTAGGAATTTGTATCAATACATCTCGTGGTGAACCTTGAAAGGCAAACTTTAAAAAGATCAACTTAAAATATATTGAATGAACCTAACAACGCTTTGAAACATAACGCAAACATCTAGAGGTCTAAGCTAGAGACGTGTTCCGGCGTCGTTAAACATAGTGACTGTCGTTCTCTACGAAGGTGGGTGATTCCTCCTGAGAGTCGATGGCACTAATACGGACTTGTGCTCCCACGTACCGTCGCGTATATATTGGGAGACCCCTATAGGGATAAAGCCTTTATCCAATAGGAAACCATGTCGGCTGCCCTACTGATCGCAATGCAGTGAACACAGCATTCACGAAGATCGACCACCCGTACCGTAAAACGTATTCTGTGGTTTTGCGAAAGGTTTGGCACACCCTCTGCCTAGATCTCCAGAGCAGTTTCTTTTGGCCTTTTTCAAACTCTATAACTGAAAAAGTCCAACCGAGCATTTGTCACTTCGGGCTCGTTAATACATCGAAGGAGACTAGAGTCATCTTTAGCTTTTTCTCGACTCTTAAAAAGTGAAAAAGCAAGTTGTGTCTAAAAGCGTCTAATAAAATTCATTCAATTCGGAAACACAAATTTCCCCTTTTAATATTTTAATTGATCGATTAATCCGCAATCGTGGAAGAAAGTCAATTGAAAACCCGTCGTTCGCGGAGGCTTGCGAGTCAACCGTCTTTGTCCCCAGAATCGAAAACAGTACGGGCAAAGCGAACTCGTTTAACCGGTTCAAAATCTCCTTTGAAAGTTAGAACAAGTGTTCCAACTGCATCTGAGGTTTCGGTTACTCCTAACATTTCTGGAAACCCTGCCTCTATAGAAGAAGTTCAACAGCCACAGAAGGACAGTAATACTGATCCTGGTCTGGGGGCAAATACTTGTGTAACTGAACCAGTTCCATCTGTAACCGGTCCAGAGAGTTTTGTTCCTCAAACAACTGTCGTTGTCGAAACAACCACTTCTTCGGCACCAGAAATATTTTACGGACCTGACGGTCTTCCTCTTCCACCGGGTTTGATTGCGATAGAGGAAATTGCAGAGGATCTGCAAGCAAGTACTCCAACTCATTTTGGAGCAGGGGTCACTCTCTTTCCTTCATCAGAGGTTAATCCATCACAAGTGGAAGTCCCTATAGAATCGCTAGGCAATCTATTGGATAGACTTAAAATGTCTGAACAACCGTCATCGTCTAGGACGGTGTCAAATGACACAGCGACAGCAGAAGCCCCTGCCGTCACTCCAACGATGTTTGCCGGAATACCAGCTGTCCCAACTAGCTCTCAAAAGCTAGAAGGAGTCCACCAAGGGACTATGTCGACAGTATGGTCTGTTCCAGTTTGTTCATCCGGAGTAATACCCGGTAATTCTTATGTTGAAACTCGACAGATTGATCCTCATAGAGGTCAGTTTGGGCCATCTAGTCCTCAAGGATTAACAATCCCTCTGAGTTCCGGATTGCTACCATATGGGGGGCAGTATGCCCTTTCATTACCTCCTCCGGGAGGATATCCATATGGCAGTTCTCAACAGTATTCTGGTTATATTGGAATTGCATCGAGTAGTTGGGTACCTATGCTACCTCAACAACCAAGGATTGTATATTCTATGCAACAGTGTGTACCTGTGACGAACATCCCAACCACCCCGGCTATTGTAACCGTGTCGCAAGTTCAAGCGATCCCTGTTACATGTCAACCTCAGGTTGTAGTGCAACAGTCGCTTGACCATGGGTCACAACCACAATCGCCAACTGTTGGGACGACACAAGTACCAATGGGTACAATTACCCCACACCTTGGTCCAATGGTTAGCATGGCGCAACAGAACATGGCGTCACAACCATGGCTTGTACAATACCAAAAACCCTCGTTCCAGCAAGTGTACCAAGGTTCTGAGCAGCAGATCTTTGCGAATAGTGGGCAACCATATATCCAAAACGGTCAAAACCAACCACTTTACAGTGGTCAAGTCCACCAACCGTATCAGTCATACCAACATCAATTACATTATTCTGGTATGCAAAGGCCCACTGCTCAAGCGATTCCATCGTACCCTGGTTACGCTTCGCCTAACCTGAATCAACAGTTACCATTCGTGGCGACTTTAGAGTTACCTGATTTACATCGGTTAACAAACGATCTGATTGCTTATGCCCCTTGGTGGCCAGCGATTCCTCATAAACTTCCGTCTGACATTCCTAAGTTCAATGGAAATCCAGGTGAAGACCCGTCGAATCACGTGATGACCTTTCATCTGTGGTGTTCATCGAACACCCTTAACGACGATTCGATAAGACTTCGCCTTTTTCAGAGGACATTGACAGGTCCAGCGGCTAAATGGTATATTGAATTGCCAAGAGCCTCTTTCGACAACTTTAGTTCCCTAGCCACGACTTTCTTAACCCACTTTCAATTACCGATAAGGTATGAAACGGGAACAGAAATATTAACCAACTTCAAATAGACAACTGCTACCCATATATCTGATCATATACATGAGTGGCGTCGTCGTCGTAGGATGGTGAAAACATATGTTCCCGATCAGCTATTAGCTGAATGGTTTATAAAGTCGTTACTTCTGGCTATTACGGAAGATGTGGCCAAGGGGGGAGTCGTAACAGAGGAGCAAGTGATTGCTCGTGCACAATATTTGGACTTAGTGTATACTCAGTCCGGCACACTCTATGACAAAATACCCAACGCCCCTAGACCAGAGTTTTCAATTCCTTCCCCTCCTAAATCAAATAGTGACTCTCATGCTGGTGATGGCGTGATTGGCATAGCAAACACGAAATCGATAAAGGCTTCATCAAAGAAAGCCCGTAAGAATTCGGATCAAAATGCAAAAGAAGAAATTCTTGCTTCGGAAGTAAATGCCGTATCGGAAGATAAGGGCAAAGAAACCAATCGACCAGGAAGCAAGAAGAAACAAAACAAAGGGAAGAAGAAAAAACAGGGTGAGTCATCCCCTGGAAAAAATTCTTCAAACCCTCCTGGCAAAGGGAAACAAAATTATCCATGTCTAATATGTGATGATAAGGATCATAACACAAAGAATTGCCCATTCAAAGCTGAGTTAAAGAGGTTCTTTAAAAGCTCCCAAACATCAGCTGTGTTAACTGATCCATTTCCCAACCCAGGTCAAAATCTGGTTGATAGTGGAAATGCTTCCCCGTCGCAAGTCCTTATGTTGTCGGTTTCGAAACAGCAGAATGATGCTTTGATTTCGACAAGGAACAAAGATTATGGGAATCCTCAGGTGTCGAACGAAAAAGGTAAAGATCAACCAAGTAGTTCGACAACAACTTCGACAGAAGTTGTAACGCCCACCATCCCTGAATTAACAATAAAACCACCGAAGGGTGTAGTACACAAATCGACATTTAATCCTCGCGCCAGAGCGGCGCAACATTATAATATAGTGGAAGATTTGGCCCAATCGCCATCCGCTATGTCGACTCTTGAAGTGCTACAAAATTGTCCAACCCAAAGGCAGGCATTGTTATTGGCAATTGGTGGGGTTGATCCTAAGGATTCCAATCTAGTATCCTTTGATCACAAGGGATATGATCCTCAGTTACCAGCTCAGCTAGCTTTCCTTATTCAAGTGAAAGCACTCAACAAAACTGTTCACAGAACGATAATTGATGAGGAGGCCTCAACATGTGTCATGTCAATGAGTTGCTGGAAAACTTTAGGATCTCCAACCTTGTCGCGATCTTCGATGACATTAAAAGCTTTCGACGGAAGGACTTATACCCCTTACGGTATCCTTAATAACTTGAAAGTTGAACTAGGAGGAAAGACAGTAGAAATTGATGTAGAAGTCATTGATGGAAATCTTGACTATAACATCCTACTGGGTAGACCATGGATTTATGCCATGGCAGCTGTCGTGTCGACTTATTTTAGGAAGATCGCATTCCCGTTTGAAGGAGGGATTACGATCGTCGACCAACAGAATTTCCTCCCTAATGGTTCACAAGTTACAGGAAGCATTCCTATGATCCATGAGAGTAACCATTCAATTCAAGATATCGGAGTAGGATTATTGAAAGACCCCATATTGATGGGAACTTTCGCGCTACCACCTCCTGTTTATTCAGGAAATATACCGTTTGTAGCAACCTGCAACATGATATCTTCCACGAAGGACAACATGGATCATTCAATGGTTTTACCCCCAAGCCCTTTAGAAATATTGTAGCAATCAATGTTTCAAGCATGGGAGGCGAGCCCAAATCAACGCTCGTCAAGCGTTTGGGTAGATAGGTCTAGGGAATATGGAACCCCACTAGATCCTTTGTCGAAAGTACATGGGACTGACGAAGGAATCTTAAAATCAATGATGATTGAGGGGGCGCCATGGAATGATCACCACCATCGTTCCCTTCTTCCGGAATATGAAGAAGACACTCAAAGTGACCTTTATCACCCTTCAGTATTTGAATTCCTAACAAATACTGTAAATACGGTGGATTCTGAGCGAAACCTATCCAATATTGAAGAGACTATAGCCATAAATATCTCGACCAAAACAGATGTTGTAGAGAATATTTATGTTGGCAAAGGTTGTTCCCCTTCAGAACTGGAAATATATAACGCTCTTTTTCGCGAGTTTAGAGATGTCTTTGCATGGTCATATGATGAAATGCCAGGCATTGACTCAAGTATCGTTGAACATGAAATCAAAATGTATCCCGATGTCAAACCAGTAAGACAACGGCTTCGACAGGTGCACCCGAAGAAAGCCGCTGCCATTAAGGCGGAAGTTGAAAAACTCCTCCATGCTGGATTCATCTACCCGGTTCCTCTAACCGATTGGGTATCGAATATTGTCCCTGTTATGAAAAAACAAGGGACGATTAGAGTGTGTGTCGATTATAGGGATGTAAACCATGCTTGTCCGAAGGACAACTACCCTACACCCTTCATCGACCAGATAATTGATGAATGCGCCGGATGTGAAATCTTTTCATTTATGGATGGATTCTCTGGGTATAATCAAATAAATATCCGCCCACAGGACCAGTCAAAGACTGCATTTATTTGTCCGTGGGGCACATTCGCTTATCGAAAATTACCCTTTGGTTTAAAGAACGCAGGGGCGACGTTTCAGAGGGCGATGAATTATGCCTTCCATGACATCAAGAACATTGTTCAACCTTATCTCGACGATCTTCCGGCTCATTTGCGAAAGCGGACTGATCATCCGCAGCATTTAAGAGCGATATTTCTACGTTGCCGACACTACAAGATAAGACTCAATCCGCACAAATGTGTGTTTTGCGTCGGTTCTGGTCGTTTACTTGGCTTTGTAGTCTCTAAAGATGGGATTCGTCTCGACCCCTGCAAGGTTCAGGCAATCATTAATTTGCCTCCACCTTCAAATTTGCTTCAGATTCAGAAACTCCAAGGGAAAGCAAACTTTCTGAGGAGGTTCATTCCAAATTACGCAGAACTTGCTAAGGGTTATACTCATCTATTGAAAAAGGATGTACCTTTTGTCTGGGACCAGGTGGCGCAAGCTTCCTTTGATGCTCTGAAAGATTGTCTAGTAAAAGCATCATTAATGTATGCCCCAGACTATCAAAGAGATTTTAACCTGTATTTGGCTGCAGCAGATACGACCATTGCGATGGTTTTAGTTCAAGAAATCGATGGAATTGAACATCCTATTTATTATTTAAGTAAAAACTTAAATGATACAGAAAGTAAATATTCTTATGTTGAAAAACTAGCGCTTGCAGTTGTTCAAGCAATTCAAAGGTTTCGACATTATGTCCTCTTTCGGAAAACTACCATCCTGTCAGATTGCAACCCCATGACTTATATACTGTCGCGACAGTTGCTGGGGGGCAAATATTCAAAATGGATAGTGATCCTTCAAGAGTTTGATCTGGAATTTGTGAAATCCAAATCAAAGAAAGCTCTAGTTTTCACAGAATTATTGTGCGATCTCCCATCATCATCCAACGATGAAACATCGGAAGAGTCAATCGTGGACGAAAGTTTGTTTCTGATATCTGTAAGCGATGAGTGGTATGGAGATATCATAGTTTATCTCCAAACCCAAAAATTCAGGTCTAATACCTCTCACTCCGAACAAAAACGTATACAATACCAAGCAAAAGACTACATGATCGTCGGTGATACACTTTACCGTCGTGGTGTCGATACAGTTCTGAGGAGGTGCCTTACCCATGAGGAGGCCAAAAAAGCCCTAAATGATTGTCATTCAGGCGCGTGTGGGGGGCATCAGTCTGGATATGCAACAGCACAAAGAATCTTATGAGCAGGATACTTCTGGCCAACCATGTTCAAAGATTGCATAATGGCAGACAGAAGTTGCCATACTTGTCAAATCTTTGATAGTAAAACCAGACGACCACCCACACCTTTACAGCCAATAGTTGCTGTTGGGCCCTTCGCCAAGTGGGGCATCGATTTCATGCAATGTAACCCCACCTCGACCGGGGGGCATGGGTATATTATAGTCGATGTTGACTATTTTACCAAATGGGCCGAGGCGATGCCTACATTGGATAACACTGGTGAAACAACTGCCCTTTTCTTTTTCAATCATGTAGTCGCCAGGTTCGGCGTACCACAGGCTATAGTTACAGATCATGGATCGCATTTTCGCAATCACATGATGGTCGAATTAGCTGCCAAGCTAGGGCTATCTCACGACAGCTCTACCCCATATTATCCGCAAGCCAACGGACAAGTTGAAGCAATCAACAAGGTCCTGAAACGTATGTTGCAAAGGATGATTGGGGTTCATAAAAGAAGGTGGCACCTAATCCTGTACTCAGCTTTGTGGGCTTACCGGACCTTGGTAAAGAACGCAACCGGGTTCACACCTTTTCAAATGGTGTATGGCCTGGAAGCAGTCTTGCCAATCTAGTGCGAAATTTCATCGCTTAAACTCGCAATCGATCTTCTCCCCGGAACCTCAGAAGAAGAGGCTTGTTTCTTGGAATTAATCCAGTTGGATGAAAGCCATCGTGATGCCGCTTTGGCTAACGAGGCCCATAAGAAACAAGTCAAGGCTTAGTTCGACAAAAATGTCAAACCCCGTGTCTTCTCAGAAGGTGATTTGGTCTTGTTTTATGATCAAGAATCCGATAAATTTGGAGTAGGTAAATTCAAGTCCTTATGGATGGGCCCCTATATTGTTAAAAGGGTGTTAGCAAAAGGAGCCTACGAGTTAATGGATTACGATGGAATTCCACTGGCGCAGCCCCACAACGGGTTGTACCTCAAGTGTTACTATGCTTAAATAGTAACCTGCATGCTTTTGTTGTATTTTGTTTTCGCTAAAGTATTTGTTCTGGTCGAGTGATCCACCTTTTTCATTTATTGCAAATGTCGAACCTTATGGAGACATGTGTAGGATACGCTGATGGAGCGAGTCGTAGTTCGCGGAACCTGTCTTCCATGGCCTGGGCCATTTTTGATCCAAGCGGCGAGTTAGTAAGTTTCAGAGGTGTATGTATTGGGCAATCAACGAATAGCATCGCTGAGTATAGCGCGTTGATAGAACTACTCTCTGATGCCATCACACGTGGCATACGCCGACTAATTGTCAGGCTAGACTCACAGCTCGTGATACTACAACTCAATGGTATATACTCTATTCGCAATCCAGCTATTTATCGCATGTTCCTAAGGGTTAAGATCTTGGAAAGGTGATTTGATTCAATTCAATATCAACATATTTCAAGAAATTTAAACACGTTAACCGACTCATTGGAAAACTATGTGTTAGATAGACATTTGCAACATTTATAAAAAAAGGACACATCATCAAATATTGTACATATGGATCACGTAAATCAACCAGAATAAAATCCGAAAATCAAAATATATAAGCTGTTTATATAAGTTCATACATAATGTTCTGTAACCAAGACAAAATTGGTCATATGACCTAAAAACTCAAAAAGATGCTAGGGGGCACCCTAGCCTAGTGGTGCTCATGATAGTACGTCACGGCCTGTGCGATCATGCGCAAGAGACGAGTCCATCGTTTAGGCACACCAGTAGTATGCCGCTGCATCTGTAAAGGTAACTCATCAATCTGTACATCTGGAAGGCCACGAGTAAGGCTCTCGACCTGCTCCTGCACAGCTGTAAGGGTCTCAGTGTCGTCAAGATCGCGAATAACAACTCTCCTAGCAGGCTCCCCTGCCGGGGCAGCAGCTGGCGATCTCGGACGAACTGCTGGACGAACAGGACCAATATCTGCATGCACCCAAGAGTACAATTAAAATTCTTGATAGAATAAAGCATAGCAACATTATGAATAAGAACAATAAACAGTAATATGGTCAAAGAATTTACCAATGGCACGCCACTGTTCGCCATCCGGTAGCACCAAATCCGGATCACCTCGGAAATCCATACCCACATATGGATACTCAGAAAACGCCATCTCCTGGCGCTCGAACCACCTAAAGAAGGCCTCAGTAAAAGTAATCTGAGGTTGACCTGCATGCCTAGACATGTGGTCAACCCACCTCTGCATGCGTGGCTCGGTCGGAGAAGGCAAGTCAAGTATGATGTACTGAGGCTGCATCAGTGGGATTTTCTCCAAGGCAAAGGCAGTCAGAATAGAACCAAATCCAAAGTTCTTCAGCTTCCCGTCCTTTACCTTGGTCAATTGACTTTTCATTTGAACAAGTACTGCATCACACCAGTTGAATACTTTCGGTTGGAGACACTCCAGGGCGTGCTGCATATAGGACCTATTGGCAACATGTAAAGCTGCGCTGCCGGCCATCCTACCAATAGTGAATAGAATGGACCTGAGAGCCCGATCAGTAATCTCACGGATAACTATCTTGCCGTCTCTGCTCGGCTGAGAACCTTCCCTACAATACTGGCGGACATAATCTCTGGTGGAATCAGTCCCCCGGGCCGTACCTGATAAGGAAATGGGGGCACCTCGTCTTGACAGTCCAGTCAAGAAGTACATGTCCTCTATGGTCAAGGGGATGGTCTTCCCCCTAATCTGGAACACTTGGTTAACAGGATCCCAAGCATCAAGCATATACTGCAGTAAAGAAATTTGTGCTCTCATGCTAGAGATACGGAAGAACTTCAGCAGGCCACAGTTCCGCAGCGCGTTCACCGTGACCGGGTCATGAAGGGCAATCATGTCCTCCTCTTCATGTTCTCGTTCTCTCCATGTAAGGGACATTTTGTTCAAGGTTCCCTGCAAAGCAAACAAGAGAAAGAGTGAATTCCTGATTTGATGAAAAACTGGCGAAAAATTCATCATAAATACCCTTAAAACTCAGTCTTTTTGAGCCCAGCGCAGGCAGGAAGTCTCCCACTTGCACTGAGGGTCAGGCTGCCTTAAGGCAGCTTGACCTTCAGCGCAAGTTTCGAAAGGGAAACATGCGCTGATCCTAGGGCGCCCCGGCAAAACCCCAGGGGCTCAGAAAGACCGGAAAACAGGCAAAAAACAGGAAAAAGGAAACCATGAAAAGAAAGAGCTAGGGTTTAGCTCCTACCTGGTCCAGACGGCACCGAAAATCGTCCGCAGAATCTCCCGGAATCAGCTGGTGAAAATCAAGGGGGAAGAGGCACCTCCAGAGCTCCAACAAACCAAATGCAAATGAAATGGTAAATGAGAGGTAAAAAACTCCTTTTAATGGCATTTTACACAGTTTAAAGTAAAATATTAGGGTTATAATCTCATTTTCATGCAAATATTATTCATTTCTAACAAAGTTTGTTGCAGCAATTGAAAAAGCAGTACTATATTTGAAGAGAGAAAAGCTAGTAATGGTAAAAAATCAAAATGTGACCATATAATCGAGCAGTTTTACCGCGGAATTTATGCTCGTTTAAAAATAGAAAAGCGAGATCCGAGCAGTTTTAGCGTCATAGTTCATGCTCGTTAAAAAATAAACATAAGCTTTTGAGCAGTGTTTTGGCGTATTCAAGCTCTTTAAAAAAATGAACCCAGTACTGGTAAATAACCATTGTGATCGTAAATTTATTAGCCATAAAAGCCTTGGTCGTGTTTTGCACCCGCCACCTCCATTTCATTTGGCCAATCGTTCACCTCCATATGATTGTTTACCCATTTTGAGGAACAGCTGCGAAGAGTGATTTCACTTAGCCATCCTTGTGACACTGCCGTGATTGGAAAATTCCAACCTGTACCTAGAATCTGCTGCTATCCCTGTTTATCACTCGTTCCTCAAAAGACGAGTCTTCTTTGAGCTCTTTTCTCCTGACTCGTAAAATATGAAAAGTTTGCCGAGTTTTGGCCTTCCAGCTCATTAAAGTGACCGGAAGAGCTATCCCTCCTCTAGATTTTAATCTTTTTGGACCTGAGGGATTATTACACAAAAAGGTCGAGCGCTTGTTTTATTCGGCTCGTTAAAATTATCGAAAACTCATCCCTTCTGTATTGTTTTATACTTTTTCGGACTTAAGGGATTAGATGACGAAAAAGGAATTTTGGAGTTAACTTTCTGTACCTTTTCAGACTCTCTAAAAATGAAAAGGACCGAGTTGTCTTTGTCGCTAGACTCGTTAAAATGATTGAATAGCGACAAACTTGTCTTTAGACGAGAACGAGTTTCCCTATCGCTAGGCTCGTTAAAACATAGCGATGGGCTTGCCCAAAGGGCAGGTTATAGAACAAGCATATGTTATCCTCCTCAAGCTTGACAAAAATAAAGAGGTACTGGTCAGAAATGACTGGGGAAAAATTGGGAGAACCTCAAAGCTTTAATGGTAGCAAGTCGCTCTTGAACATGACACTTTGTCCTCCGTATCACATCGGGTTGGGTTATTTCATTCACCAGTCTCATCACCATGGTCCTCGCCAAACCATCCACATTTGGGGTAATGCTACCGATCCATCACATTAGTGTCGTTATATGTTCAAGAGATGTGTTCAGAAAGAGTCAACCGTGTCCCATCCACTGCCATACATTATCCTTCATCCACCCATGATCGCCACCCTGAATCATATCTCACAGATTGTTTTCACCTCCACTAAATCATTAGCTCCGTTCCGTGTCACTGATGTGGGATTCATTAAGGCCCTCCTTTGACAGATCGCTTCTTGTCGACTTCAGCTCATTATCCAAGAAGTCGATCTAGGAACACCCCCCCCAGTACTTTGAAGCTTGCATGCCTCAATGGAAAGTTTCTCACTTCTGGCGACAGGTATACATCAATGACCTTCGACCAGAAGATTTTGCGTGGTGTTCGACGCCAAGTCCTTTATTCACACCACGTGAATTGTACTGCAGTACCTTGAGGGTCATTGTCATTATTGGTGATTCCTCTCGCGCTTGTTAACGGTTTACATTATTGGCCGGTAATCAAGCGATGTCTTTCCATGTTCGACTTCAGCGCAATTCTCACATGGATCGACTTGTACTTAGAGTGAAGATCGAACGAGATTGAAGACCCCGGATCTAGTTTCATCCATTCGGGCTACGATATATATTCAGGAAATATAAAGACATTTGATATGTACATTATTGCAGCAGATGATCATCCTACTCAAAGGATGATAATTTCAGCAGAGAATTATCAGTCTATCATCAGACGATCGTCTGTTCTATGTACCAAAATAAATTTATAAAGTTGAGCATGGGAATGCCCGCCTCAGCTAGATCATGAAAGCAGAATGAAAAATAATGTATTGTATTGTATTTTTATTACAGGGCACCTCTCAGCAATTGAATGAACTTCGGATCCTCCTGATAAAGCATTTCACCCGATAAACGACCTCATACTTTAGGGGGCAACTGTTATAGACATTTTTGTGCCTAACAGCATGGAGCATGAAATGTCAATAATCTGAGGGATCCAAAGTCCCTAAACATGTTGTTCTTACCCTTAGAGGAACAAGGTCAGCAAACCACAGCACTGAAAATCAGTTCTCCACCTGAAAACACTCAAAAACAGGCTATTTCTGGATCATGTCAGCTGCTCCACTGAGCATCTGCGTTGAATGTCAACTGCTCCACTCTGTACCTGTGCTGAATGTCAAATCTAATGAAGGCTACCTGCGCTGGGCGAGATTGGCCAAGTGGCACAGTCATTCTGCAAGGTGTCAACTGCCCAGGAAGCTTCCAAACTGACACTTGGGACAAGGAATTCGCCTTGTGATGAGTAAGAGGGTCTTGATCTCCAAGTGGAAGCAAGAATCTCCAAGTGGACTCAGGAACTGAACTTTAACTAAAGTGGGAGAGGACACTAGTCAGCTTCATGCCAGTCTCAAGATGACTCATCCTTTCTCCAAAACCCTATATATAGATCTCTCTCATGAGGTCTAGGGAGGCTGGAATTTTGTGCAAGTAAGGAAGTTCTGTTGGTTTGTGTATAGAACTATTGGGTGATTGCTTGAAGGAGGTGAAGAGGATATTTCTTTCTGCTGGGAGATGTTGCTGGATTGGGCCTATTATGGTTGTAACTCTCTCAGAACTTTGCTTCTTCTATTAATAAAGTATTTGAGGTTCTTCTATATGCATGTGTCTTTATGGTGAATAGATGCTTGTATATTTGATTTATGCTAATCCCTGAATCGATTATGGATGTATGCTTCTTGTAGTTTCCTTTTCTTGTGCTTTTACAGGATCTTTGTGTAGCTAGGCCGGTGAAAGAGCAAGGAGCTAGGAGCAAGCAGCAAGGAGTGAAGACTGGATCGACTATTAAGCGCAAGATAACGGTTAGTAGATCATCCTTCTCTTCTCTCTCTCATCCCATAAAGAAGTAAGCTTGAATAGCTTTGCATTCAGTTGTTGCTGAGGTACTATCACCCTTAGAGTGGGATAGGGTCATTCCGTATTGGATACTTTTCCCAACAACACTCCCTTACAGTAGAAGTTGGAGAACGAGAGAAGGTTGTAACCATCTACAGGAAGAAGCCTACGTACTACTATAAGTCTACACCAGTACAAGAATGTAAACAAATTTTCTTATTATTAAAAGAAGACAGAGATGACAACAGTAGGTGGTTTTCACCCACATTGGGTTTCCACCTTATATCTTGGTGTTCATGTGTGTTACTTATGTGCGATGCTTTATTATGCTTTTACTGCACTGTCTAATAAATCTCTGATATACTGGTTAAAGTTCAATGCATGATAAATTGGGTAAATCAAAAGTTCTCTACATATACATTGGTTTCTTTAAGTACAGTCGCGTATGCATGCTAGTTCACTTAGATGAAGTAGCGTATAAAAATATATTTGGGAAATTAAATTATTGATCTGATAAAACTAATTCACCCCCCCTCTCAGTATTATTTCCAACAATTGGTATCGGAGTAGGTCCTTCAGAAGAAGCTTGATCGCTTGAAGGGAGATCCATCATCATGAGTAATCAAGAAAGCATGGGATCCATCAGACCACCAGTATTTGATGGGAGCAACTTTGTTTATTAGAATATAAGAACGTCAACCTATCTTCAATCACTTGGAATGGATGTTTGGAAAATCGTGGAAGGAGGATATACATTTCCATCAACAATTCCTACAGATACGATAGGTAAAAAGCAATATGAAACCAATGTCAGGGCTTTGAATACATTATTGGGAAGTCTGTCACAATCAGAGTTTGTCAAAGTTATGCAGCTCAAATCAGGCAAAGAAATATGGGACAAAATCGTTCTAAGCTACAAAGAAGACTCTCAGGTAAAACGTGCTAAACTGCAAACTCTCAGAATTCAATATGAAACTCTTAAGATGCACAATGATGAAATTATAGCTAGTTACTTCTTCCATATAGATGAGGTTGTTAGTTGTATGAAGAATCTGGGTGAAGAGGTAAAGGAAGTTACCTTAGTTGAGAAAGTTTTAAGATCCTTTTATGCTAAATTTGAATCAAAAGTATCTGCCATAGAAGAAAAATAGGATCTATAGAATAACACTATGAAAAAGCTGCATGGAATCTTAACTGCCTTTGAGATGAGAAAAGGATACGCATCAGATATGAGAGAAGCCGAATTTAAGGCTTCAGCAAAAGGAAAGGAAGAACTCAATGAATCAGAACATATTTCAGAAGAAGAAGATGAAGTAAACTTTGTCAAGAAGCTTCAACATGGTTTTGGAAGATTTAGAGGTTAACTACCTTTCAAATGTTTTGCCTATCATAGAGTCGGTCATTATGTTGCCAAATGTCCTCATAAAGATAAATATGATAAAGGGAAGGAATTTGCAAAATGGAATAGAAAACAAAGTGTAAGTAAAAAGAGTTACTATACTCATGAAGATAGCGATGGTTTATCAAATAGTGATGAAGATGAAAATAGTAATGACTATAGACTTCTAATGGCGTATGACGATGATAATTTTTGGGATGCTTTAGAAGAATATGACCTTCATGAAGAAATCTCTAAACTCAAAATCTGTTTAGATGAAAAGAATATGATTATAGATACCTTGACATACCAACTTGCTGAAAAAGAAAAACACAATGAAAAACTAGAATATGAAATTGTGGGTCTAAGAAAGGATCTTTAGAAAACAAAATCTCTCAATCTTAGATTTTCTAAAGGATCAAAAACCTTAAATGAAATTGTCAAAGTGCAATGTTCTCCTCTGATAAAGACAGGCCTAGGATATACTGAAGGATCATCTCAATCACAGAATCCATCAACCTCCACTAAAAGCTATCTTGATGCAACAAAGAACAATGAACAGTATGACAATCGTTAGCAAAGACATAAAGCATATCACCAGGTAAATTAGGCTCAATTTGCTTCAAGGATGAATAGAATCCACAACCAACCTCAGGTAAATCATACTCAATTTGATTCAAAGTTGAATATCAATAGAAACTACAATCACCAGGTGAATAGATTCGATAATCGTAGGAACTTCTTTAATGGTCAATGTTTCTTATGTCATAATTTTGGACACAAAGCTGCTCAATGTATTGCTTACAAAACCATCATGGTTAGAGAAGCAGTAAATCAAAGGAATGTGACAGGGATCAAGAAAATTTCCTATAATAAATTTTCTCTTCCTGAAAATGAAATAGAATGCTCAATCTGTAACAACTTTTCCATGAAGAATTCGAATGCAGGAGAAAATTTCAGCAAACATCTCAAAAGGAGAAAATTCCATTAAATCCCAAGATATGGAGAAGGAAAAAACCTCAAAACGAAAGATGTGGTATAGCCTTGTATGCAAAAGGACAAGAAAATCAGTGGTACATCGACAATGGATGCTCAAAACACATGATAGGTGACAAAGAAAAACTTCACTCATATAATGCCTTAGAAAAAGAAAAGAATGTCTCATTTGGAAACGACACTCCTATTGTGATAAAAGGTAAAGGCTTTGTTTTCTTGAAATAAAAGGTTAAAGTTGGGAATGATATGTATGTAGACGGTCTAAATCATAACCTGTTGAGTGTCAGTCAAATGTGTGATCAAGGAAATGAAGTGGTGTTTCGATCAAATGGATGTGTTGTTCGTGAGCTTGATATAGGAGAAACCATGATCAAAGGTACAAGAATTCCAAACAACTTATACATACTAAAGGGAGGAAAACAACAAAAAAAATCTAAGCAAAAATGATGAAAACTGGCTATGGCATAGAATATTGGGACATCTAAGCTTTTCTCAAATAAGAAAAGCATGCAGATTCTAGGCTGTTCATGATCTTCCAGATATCAACGTTCTTGAAAATGCAATATGAAAACCATGTCAATTCGGTAAGAAAACCAGATCTCACTTCATTGAAAAAGAAGGGTCAGTTAGTAAGCCTCTTGAACTTGTTCATACTGATTTATGTGGACCATCAAGGAAAAAGTCACCTCGTGGGGAATAATACTTTATTTTGTTCATTGATGAATTTTCCAGAATGTCTTGGATAGGTCTTCTAAAGCATAAAGATGAAGCATTTGAAAATTTCAAAGCTTTCAAAGCTTTGGTTGAAAATGAATTAGATCGTAAAATCAAATGCCTCAGATCTGATCAAGGAGGGGAATTTACCTCGGATGAATTCTTTGACTTTTGTGAACAACATGGGAATAAAAAGGTAGTTCTCCACCGCAGGGACTCCACAGTAAAATGGAGTGGTAGAAAGAATGAACAAAACTGTTCAACAAATTGCTCGAGCTATGCTAGATGAATCTGCAACTCTTGCAACCTTCTGGGGTGAAGCTGCATTCGCCGCCGTAACTATTTTCAAACAAGAAAATGTTTGGGTAAACAACACTCAAACTCCACATGAAATTTGGTATGGTAAGACTCCTACTGTAGAATACTTTAAAGTTTTTGGAAGCAAATGTTATATCAAAAGGACTGATGAAAAACTTGGCAAGTTTGAGCCTAGAGCAGATGAAGGTATTCTTCTTGGTTACTCTTCCCGAAGTAAAGGATATAAATGTTATAATAAAAGACTAGGGAAAATTATTGAAAGTATTGATGTTGTAGTTGATGAAGCATGCAAAAATCCAAAACAGATAAAAACGGAAGATTATGACAATGAAGAGGATGGGGATTATTTTCCCACATCAATTCATAATGATTCTGAAGAAGAAACCAATGAAGCACTAGAAGAAGAGATAATGGTAGAATAAAATACTCCGTTCAGGTATTTTCAGAAAAATCATCTAGAAACTCAAATTTTAGGGGGAAAATAGGCAGGTATAGAGACAAGAAGAACTATTACAAAAACTTCAATCCATCTAGCATTGCTATCCTCCACCGAACATCAAAATGTAAATGAAACATGCAAATATGAATGTTGGGTCAAGGCCATGAATGAAGAACTTGAGCAAATTGAAAAGAATAATACTTAGGAATTAGTTCCTAGACCTCATGATAAAAATATCATAGGAACTAAATGGATATTCAAAAACAAGCTGAATGAAAATGGAGAAGTTATTAGAAACAAGGCCAGACTTTTTTGTAAAGGGTATGTTCGACAAGAAGGTATAGGTTTTGAAGAAACTTTTGCACCTGTTGCTAGACTTGAAGCCATAAGAATGTTTCTTGCTCTTTCTAGGTTTCAGAAATTCAAAGTATACCAAATGGATGTAAAATTTGTTTTCCTTAATGGAGATTTAGAAGAAGAAGTCTATATTGAACAACCAGAAGGATTCATTCTTGGAAATGATGCAAAACTTCAGTGCAGACTCAGAAAATATCTCTATGGTCTAAAACAGGCTGCAAGGGCCTGATATTACCGCCTTGACAAATATCTACACCAACAAGGTTTTTCAAAAGGGTTAGCAGATAGAAATCTATATACAAATATTGACACTGATAAATTGCTAATAATTGTTGTTTATGTTGATGATATAATTTTTGGTAGCAATGAAGAATCCATGAGTCATAATTTTGCTTAAGTAATGCAACAAGAATTTGAAATGTCCTTGCTTGGTGAACTTACCTATTTTCTTGGTCTACAAGTTAAACAAAATAAAGATGGTATTTTTCTTTCACAAACCAAATATCTGAAACAGGTTCTGAAAAAGTACGCTATGGAAGATTCTAAACTTGTATGTACCCTAATGGTAACAGGATGCAGTCTCAGCTCAAATGATGAATCAGCAGCAATACGTCAACCAACTTACAGATCCATGATTGACAGTCTACTTTATCTAATAGGTACCCGACCTCACATCATGCATGTAATTGGAATAGTTGGAAGATTCCAAGCAAATCCAAAGGAATCACACCTTCAAGCGGTCAAAAGGATTTTCAAATATCTTCAAGCAACACAAAACTTTGGTTTATGGTATCCTAGAGATACATATCTTACTCTTCATGCATATACAGATGCAGATTGGGCAGGAAGTGTTGATGACAGAAAAAGAACTAGCGGTTGTGCATTCTATATGGGTTCTAGGTTAGTGTCTTGGTTCAACAAGAAACAAAGTTCCATTGTGTTATCTACAGCTGAAGTAGAATATGTGGCTGTTGCATCTTGCTGCACACAAGTACTTTGGATGATGCAAACATTGCAAGACATTCAGATCACATACACTCCACCCATCTCCATTCTATGTGATAATACAAGTGCCATCCGTATTTCAAAGAATTCAGTCATGCACTCCAAAACCAAGCACATACCCATCAAATACCATTTTCTACGTGAACAAGTTCTTGAACAAAAGGTCAAATTGGAATATGTTCCCTCCAAAGAACAAGTTACTGATATATTCACTAAACCATTGCACAGAGAGAATTTGAATATCTCAAACAAAATCTAGGAGTAGTTGTTGCATCATCCTGCTGTTAAATCAAACTTTTCAGAAAAAGGTGATTATACGCATGTTTCCTAAAGTGAAGTTGCGTACACACACAGGTTTCTATGGGTCAAGGAGCGTATATGGTTTTTAGGCAAGAAAAATAGTGGGGCAGGCTTTGTATGGGTGCTCTGACTGATATTGATGATATTCTCTATTCATTAATTTTATCTAACTAACAAAGATGCCTTTATCTTTGACCTGTTAACAATGCGCATGTAGCACTGGTTCATGGGGAGCATTAGCCTTCACGTACATTCAACATTGTTGGCATTATGGTTGTTGTGTCTAACTATGCTTTAGATATTTATACCATTGGTTGCTCAAGTCATGTCAAAGTCTAGGGTGTGATATGTCTTCTCATACATTTGAATGGGTCCTCTTGGACAAATGATGTAATTTATATCCCCACTTTACACGGGATGGATGATGTAATGTTTCTTGCTTTTGAAATGTATAAACAATTGGTATATCCCCACTTGCTTGGGTGGATGAGTCAAATTTTGGCATATCCCCACTTGGTTGGGAGATGGATGTATTAATGATTCATTGGTGATAGGAAGGTCATTAGTGATGTATGTATAGAGTCATGTTATTCTTTTAGAAAATCTTTTTGCAGACTTCAGCATATCAGAGAATTCATCATGTACTCAGGGGTAGCATGACCAGCATAATGTATGTCAAAGGGGGAGCATGACCCTTTGCCCTTGATTTCAAAGGGGGAGAGTGATATGGTGTTGTTGTTGCCATCAAGTCCAAAGGGGGAGATTGTTGGCATTATGATATAGGTGTTGTCCTTGATGGAAACTCACTCAGATAAAACATCACAATACAACAGGTTAACAACAAAGTATTACAGATCAGACTACACAAAATGAAGAAAGAGAGGTATACGCAGGTTCACCTTGACCAAGCTGCGTATAAACGCAATTTCACTAACCACAAGTAGCGTATATGTACATACGCACTTTCACAGAAGGAAAAATGGGTATACCTTGGAAAACTAACTATTTGGTCCATGGTATTTTGATCCATGGTATTGGTCCAAGGTATCTAGTCTGAGGTATTGACCCTAGGTATTTGGTCCAAGGTATTGATACTAAGTGGTTTTGGTCCATGGTATTGAGAAAGGCCTAAAACTATAAAAGGAGGAGAAGATCATTAGCTCAGGGGTGCAAATATCAAATATCTGATGAAGTGTGAGATCTAGTATGCAAGTTATTGGCTTATGGTGTTGTGCTTGATCTGAACTAAGGATGAACCTTAGCAGTTGATGACGGATAAGATCTAATGATGGATTGGGTTCTTAAGTCTTGAAATGAATTATCATTATGTGGTTTGATCATGTTCAGTCTAGATCTGAATACTGATGCATGTGTTATTATATAAATATTATGATCTGGGTATAACTGAAGTCTGGAATAGCTGCAGAATTATGAATTAATATTTGTAGATGTATACGCTAGTTGGCTTTGAGAAAAGTGCGTATACACGTAGGTTCGACACATGGAAGTAGCGTATACCTTATAAAGTATGTTTCAGTTGTTTCTGTTTGTTGTTGTAGAATTCTGGTTTCTGGTTTGGGTTCTGGTTGTTGTATTCTGGTGGCAGTATTCTGAATGATCAGATTGATTGTGGTTTAACGATGGGTTGGCAAAGTGATTGATTGATTCGGTTCTAGTTGATTCAGAAAGTGATGATTGAGTCTCAGTGTTTGGTTGATGCAGATGTATTTGATGATTAAATTGTAGTTATGATGTATGTTGGCTTGTATGGGCCTGACCCAGGTTCAGAAGAGTTATTTAACCAAATAAATCCGGTAGCTACCAGCCCTTTCAGCAACAGCGCGCGGAGCGCGGATTGAGGTCTCACCTGACGTAGCAGGGGAGGGTGCTGGACCCAGTTTTCCACACCCCTGTGATGTCTTAATGCGGTCTGGAGGTTTTGCGCACCGTTCTATGGCCTCACACTGCTCGGCTTCTGTGTAGATCCGAACCAGAGCTATTCCTTAATACTTATTACTTGATGAGTTATTATAGATCAGATCTACTTATGATGGTCTTTAAGAAAACATTTAATCAAGATAACGAGTGTGCTCATTCAAAAGATATATAGATTTGCATTAACCTAGAGCATAAGCATACACATATAGATTCAATAGAGATATTAATCCTAAACCAATCAGATCCACAATAGTTCAGTTTTGACACAGTAATTTGGAATCAACTTATCTCTATTCAATTCTTTCATCAATACAACCAGATTTTCCCTGTGACTCAGTTGCAGGAGTCCACACACACAGCTGCAGACTCTACCAGGCCTCTGTGAACACAGCTGCAGAGTTTCTATCTACCACCCGATACCCTTGACTTGAACTTACAAACACTCCAAAACTTCTTAGCTCATGAACCCATTACAATTCAGATCATTCATACAAAAAACCAACTAACTACCTAACCATAGAGCATCACTCTATTTATACATTTTCATGGTCCGCAGACCATGGGCGGGCCGACTCACCTTACATTCCTTTACATTATCTTTGGGCGGACAACCCTTTGACTTGTCTTATTACAATTCGCGCTCCACGCATCCTGCGGAGTCTTTACCCTATCTCTACCCACAATTTTTGGCTTTGTGCCCCATGACCGTTATGCGGGGCTTTTGCTACCCAACAATGTAGTTGATGGATCTAGTTTGAAAATTTATGAAATGTGGTCCTTGGAGGAAGAAACAAGGTCTTAGCCTTCTCTAGGTCACCGTTATCGGCTAGTACAAGAGTTAGGGGGTTTTAACTCCCTTCCAGTAGAAGCTGGAGAACAAGAGAAGGTTGTAACCTTCTGCAGGTAGAAGCTTGCGTACTGGTATACTTCTACACCAGTAAAAGAATGTAAACAAATTTTTGTATTATTCAAAGAAGAGAGAGACTACATCAGCAGGTGGTTTTCACCGACATTGGGTTTCCACCTTATATCTTGGTGTTCGTGTGTGTTACTCATGTTTGATGCTTTATTTTGATTTTACTGCACTGTATAATAAATCTATGATATACTAGTTAAATTTCAGTGCATAATAAATTTGGTAAATCAAAAGTTCTCTGCATATACGCTGGTTGCTTTAAGTGCAGTCGCGTATACACACTAGTTCACTTAGTTGAAGTAGTGTATACAAATATGTTTGGGAAATTAAATTATTGATCTGATTATACTGATTCACCCCCCCTCTCAGTATTATTTCCAACAGTTGGTATCGAAGCAGGTCCTTCAGAAGAAGCTTGATCGCTTGAAGGGAGATCCATCATCATGAGTAATAAAGCAAGCGTGGGATCCATCACACCACCAATATTTTATGGGAGAAGCTTTGTTTATTGGAAGATAAGAACCACAAGCTATCTTCAATCACTTGGAACAGATGTATGGGAAATTTCGGAAGGAGGATATACATTTCCATCAGCAATTCCTACAGATACGGTAGGTAAAAATAAATATGAAACCAATGCCAAGGTTGTCAATACATTATTGGGAAATCTGCCACAATCAAAGTTTGTCAAAGTTATGCATCTCAAACCATCCAAATAAATATGGGACAAAATCGTTCTAAGCTACGAAGGAGACTCTCAGGTAAAACGTGCTAAACTGCAAACTCTCATAATTCAATATGAAACTCTTAAGATGCACACTGATGAAAGTATAGCTAGTTTTTTCTTACGTATATATGAGGTTGTTAATTGTATGAAGAATCTAGGTGAAGAGATAAAGGAAGTTACCTTAGTTGAGAAAGTTTTAAGATCCTTGTCTGCTAAATTTGAATCAAAGGTATCTTCCATAGAAGAAAAATAGTATCTACAGACTATGACTATGACACAATTGCACGAAATCTTAACTACCTTTGAGATGAGAAAGGGAGGCCCATCAGATATGAGAGAAACCGCATTTAAGGCTTCAGCAAAAGGAAAGGAAGAACTCAATCAATCAGGACATATTTAAGAAGAAGATGATGAAGTAAACTTTGTCAAGAAGCTTTAATGGGGTTCTGGAAGATTTAGAAGTAAACTACCCTTCAAATGTTTTGCTTGTGGTAGAGTTGGTCATTATGCCGCCAAATGTACTCATAAAGATAAATGTGATAAAGGTAAGGAATCTGAAAAATGGAATATAAAACAAAGTGTAAGTAAAAAGAGGTACTATACTCATGAAGATAACGATGGTTTATCAAATAGTGATGAAGATGAAAATATTAATGACTAGAGACTTCTAATGGCTTATGACGATGATAATGTTTGGGATGCTTTAGAAGAAGATGACCTTCATGAAGAAATCTCTAAACTCAAAATCTGTTTATAAGAAAATAATATGATTATAGATACCTTGACATACCAACTTGCTGAAAAAGAAAAACACAATGAAAAGCTACAATGTGAAATTGTGGGTCTAAGAAAGGATCTTGAGAAAACAAAATCTCTCAATCTTAGATTTGCTAAAGGATCATAAACCTTAAATGAAATTATCAAAGTGCAACGTTCTCCTCTGATAAAGACAACTCTTGGATATACTGAAGAAGCATCTCAATCATAGAAGCTGTCAACCTCCACTAAAATCTATCTTGATGCAGCAAAGAATAGTGAACAATATGATAGTTGTCAACAAAGGCATAAAGTAGATCACCAGGTAAATCAGGCTCAATTTTCTTCAATGATGAATAGAAGCCACAACCAACCTCAGGTAAATCATACTCAATTTTCTTCAAAGATGAATATCAATAGAAACTACAATCACCAGGTCAATAGATTCGATAATCACAGGAACGTCTTTAATGGTCAATGTTTCTCATGTCATAATTTTGGACACAAAGTTGCTCAATGTGTTGCTTACAAAACCATTATGACTAGAGAAGCATGAAATCAAAGGAATGTGACAGGGATCAAGAAAAGTTCCTATAATAACTTTTCTCTTCTTGAAAATGAAATAGACTGCTCAATCTATAACAACTTTGGCCATGACGAATTTGAATGCATGAGCAAATTTCGGCAAACATCTCAAAAGGCGAAAACTCCATTAAATCCCAAGATATGGAGAAGGAAAGAACCTCAAACAGAAAGCTGTGGTATAGCCTTGTATGCAGAAGGACAAGAAAATCAATGGTACATCGATAGTGGATGCTCAAAACACATGATAGGTGACAAAGAAAAACTTCACTCATATAATGCCTTAGAAAAAGAAAAGAATGTCTCATTTGGAAACGACACTCCTGTTATCATAAAAGGTAAAGGCTCTATTTTCTTGAAATAAAAGGTTAAAGCTAGGAATGTTATGTATGTAGACGGTCTAAATCATAACCTGTTGAGTGTCAGTCAAATATGTGATCAAGGAAATGAAGTGGTGTTTCGATCAAACGAATGTGTTGGTCGTGAGCTTGATACAGGAGAAACCATGATCAAAAGTACAAGAACTCCAAAAAACTTATACATACTGAAGGGAGGACAACAACAAAAAAAATCTAAGAAAAAATGATGAAAACTTGCTATGGCATAGAAGATTGGGACATCTAAGCTTTTCTCAAATAAGAAAAGCATGCAGATTCCATGTTGTTCATGATCTTCCAAATATCAACATTTCTGAAAATACAATATGCAAACCATGTCAATTCGGTAAGCAAATTAGATCTCACTTCATTGCAAAAGAAGGGTCAGTTAGTAAGCCTCTTAGACTTGCTCATCCTGATTTATGTGGACCATCAAGGAAAAAGTCACCTCGTGGGGAAGAATACTTTATTTTGTTCATTGATGATTTTTCCAGAATGTGTTGGATAGGTCTTCTAAAGCATAAAGATGAAGCATTTGAAAAGTTCAAAGCCTTCAAAGCTTTGGTTGAAAATGAATCAGATCACAAAATCAAATGCCTCAGATTTGATCGAGGAGGGGAATTTACCTCGGATGAATTCTTTGACTTTTGTGAACAACATGGAATAAAAAGACAGTTCTCCACCACAAGGACTCCACAACAAAATGGATGGTACAAAGAATGAAAAAAATTGTTCAACAAATTGCTTGAGCTATGCCAGATGAATCTGGAACTCCTGCAACCTTCTGGGGTGAAGTTGCATTCACCGCCGTAACTATTCTCAACCAAGCAAATGTTCGGGTAAACAACACTCAAACTCCACATGAACTTTGGTATGGTAAGACTCCTACTGTAAAATACTTTAAAGTTTTTGGAAGCAAATGTTATATCAAAAGGACTGATGAAAAACTTGGTAAGTTTGAGCCTAGAGCAGATGAAGGTATTCTTCTTGGTTACTCTTCCTGAAGTAAAGGATATAAATGTTATAATAACAGACTTGGGAAAATTATTGAAAGTATTGATGTTGTAGTTGATGAAGCATGAAAAAATCCAAAACAGATAAAAATGGAATATTATGAAAATGAAGAGGATGGGGATTATTTTCCCACATCAAATCATAATGATTCTGAAGAAGAAACCAATGAAGCACCAGAAGAAGAGATAACGGTAGAATAAAAGACTCTGTCTAGGTACGTTCAGAAAAATCATCCAGAAACTCAAATTTTAGGGGAAAAAGAGGCAAGTGTACAGACGAGAAGAACTAGTACAGAAAATTCAAGCTATCTAGCATTACTATCCTCCACTGAACCTCAAAATGTAAATGAAGCATTCAAAAATGAATGCTGGGTCAAGGCCATGAATGAAGAACTTGAGCAAATTGAAAAGAATAATACTTGGGAATTATTTTCTAGACCTAATGATAAAAATATCATAGGAACTAAATGGATATTCAAAAACAAGATGAATGAAAATGGAGAAGTTATTAGAAAGAAGGACAGACTTGATTGTAAAGGGTATGCTCAACAAGAAGGTATAGATTTTGAAGAAACTTTTGCACCTTTTGCTAGACTTGAAGCCATAAGAATGTTTATTGCTCTTTCTAGCTTTTAGAAATTCAAAGTATACCAAATGGATGTAAAATCTGCTTTCCTTAATGGAGATTTAGAAGAAGAAGTCTATATTGAACAACCAGAAGGATTCATTCTTGGAAATGATGCAAAACTTCTATGCAGACTTAGAAAAGCTCTCTATGGTCTAAAACAGGCTCCAAGGGCCTGGTACTACCACCTTGACAAATATCTACACCAACAGGGTTTTTCAAAAGGGTCAGCGGATAACAATCTATATACAAAGATTGACACAGATAAATTGCTAATAATTGTTGTTTATGTTGATGATATCATTTTTGGTAGCAATGAAGAATCCATGAGTTAGAATTTTGCTTCAGTAATGCAAAAAGAATTTGAAATTTCCTTCCTTGGTGAACTTACCTATTTTCGTGGTCTACAAGTTCAACAAAATAAAGATGGTATTTTTCTTTCACAAACAAAATATCTCAAAAAGATCTTGAAAAGGTACGGCATGGAAGATTCTAAACCTGTATGTACCCTAATGGTAACAAGATGCAGTCTCAGCTCAAATGATGAATCAACGGCAATACATCAACCAACTTACAAGTCCATGATTGGCAGTCTGCTTTATCTAACAGGTACCCGACCTGACATCATGCATGCAGTACGAATAGTTGGAAGATTCCAACCAAATCCAAAGGAATCACACCTTTAGGTAGTCAAAAGGATTTTCAAATATCTTAAAGGAACACAGAACTTTGGTTTATGGTATCCTAGAGATACATATCTTACTCTTCATGCATATACAGATACAGATTGAGCAGGAAGTGTTGATGACAGAAAAAGCACTAGCGGTGGTGCATTCTATATGGGTTCTATGTCAGTGTCTTGGTGCAGCAAGAAACAAAGTTCCATTGTGTTATCTACAGCTGAAGCAGAATATGTGGCTGTTGCATCTTGCTACACACAAGTGCTTTGGATGATGCAAACATTGCAAGACATTCAGATCACATGCACTCCACCCATCTCCATTCTATGTGATAATACAAGTGCCATCATTATTTCAAAGAATTCAGCGATACACTCCAAAACCAAGCACATACCCATCAAATACCATTTTCTACGTGAACAAGTGCTTGAACAAAAGGTAGAATTGGAATATGTTCCCACCAAGGAACAACTTGCTGATATATTCACTAAACCACTGCCCAGAGAGACATTTGAATATCTCAGACAAAAGCTGGGAGTAGTTACTGCATCATCCTGTTGTGAAATAAAACTTTTCCGAAAAAGGGATTATATGTGTGTTTCCTAAAGTGAAGTCGCGTACACACGTGAGTTTCTGTGAGTCAAGGAGCGTATATGTCTTTTAGGCAAGAAAAACAGTGGGGCAGGCTCTGATATGGGTGCTATGACTGATATTGTTGATATGCTCTGTTCATTAATTTTATCTGACTAACAAAGATGCCTTGATCTTTGACCTATTAACAATGCACAGGTAGCACCAGTTTAGGGGGAACATTAGCCTTCACGTACATTCAACATTTTTGGCATTATGGTTGCTGAGTACAACTATACCTTCAGATATTTATACCATTGGCTGCTCAAGTCATGTAAAAGTCTGGGGTGTGATATGTCTTCTCATACATTTGAATGAGTCCTCTTGGACAAATGATGTAATTTATATCCCCACTTTACATGGGATGGATGATGTGATGTTTCTTGTTTTTGACATGTATAAACAATTGGTATATTCCCACTTGGTTGGGTGGATGAGTCAAATTCTGGTATATCCCCACTTGGTTGGGAGATGGATGTATGTATGAGTCATTGGTGATAGGAAGGTCATTAGTGATGTATGTATAGAGTCATGTTATTCTTTTAGAAAATCTTTTTGCAGACTTCAACATATCAGAGAATTCAGCATGTACTTAGGGGGAGCATGACCATCATAATGTATGTCAAAGGGGGAGCATGACCCTTTGCCCTTGATGTCAAAGGGGGAGAGTGACTTGGTGTTGTTGTTGCCATCAAGTCCAAAGGGGGAGATTGTTGGCATTATGATACAGATGTTGTCCTTGATGGAAACTCACTTAGATAAAAGATCACAGTAGAAGAGGTTAACAACAAAGTATTATAGATCAGACTACAAAGAGTGAAGAAAGAAAGGTATATGCAGGTTCACCTTGACCACACTACGTATACACACAGTTTCACTGACCACAAGTAGCGCATACGTACACACGCACTTTCACAGAATGAAAAACACATATACCTTGGAAAACTAAGTATTTGGTCCATGGTATTTTGATCCATGGTATTGGTCCAAGGTATCTAGTTCGAGGTATTGGCCCTAGGTATTTGTTCCAAGGTATTGGTCCTAAGTGGTTTTTGTCCATGGTATTGAGAAAGGCCTAAAACTATAAAAGGAGGAGAAGATCATTACGCCAGGGGTGCAAATATCGAATATCTGATGAAGTGTGGGATCTAGTATGTAGGTTATTGGCCTTATGGTGTTGTGCTTGATCTGAACCAAGGATGAACCTTAATGGTTGATGAAGGATAAGATATAATGGTGGATCGACTTCTTAAGGCTTGAAATGAATTATCATTATGTGGTTTGATCATGTTCAGTCTAGATCTGAATATTGACACATGTGTTATTCTGTAAATATTATGATCTGGGTATAACTGAAGTCTGGAATAGCTGCAGAATTATGAATTAATATTTGCATATGTATACGCTGGTTGGCTTTGAGAAAAGTGTGTATACACGTAGGTTCGAGACATGGAAGTAGCATATACATTATAAAATATGTTTCAATTTTTTTTGTTTGATGTTGCAGAATTCTGGGTTTTGGTTTGGGTTCTGGTTACTGTATTCTGGTGACAATATTCTAAATGATTAGATTGATTGTGGTTTAAAAATGGGTTGGCAAAGTGATTTATTGATTTGGTTGTGGTTGATTCAGAAAGTGATGATTGAGTCTCATTGATTGGTTGATGCAGATGTATTTGATGATTGAATTGCAGTTATGATGTAGTTGATGGATCCAGTCTGAAAATTTATGAAACATGGTCCTTGGAGGAAGAAAGAATGTCGTAGCCTTCTGTAGGTCACCGCCTACGTACTAGTAAACATATCGGCTAGTAAAAGAGTTAGGGGGTTGTGGCTCTCTTCCAATAGAAGCTGGAGAATGAGAGAAGGTTGTAACCTTCTACAAGTAGAAGCCTGCATACTGGTATAAGTCTGCACCAGTACAAGAATGTAAACATATTTTCTTCTTATTATAATAAGACAGAGACGACAGCAGCAGGTGGTTTTCACCCACGTTGGGTTTCCACCTTATATCTTGGTGTTCATGTGTGTTACTTATGTGTGATGCTTTATTATGCTTTTACTGCACTATCTAATAAATCTCTAATATACTGGTTAAAGTTCAATGAATGATAAATTAGGTAAATCAAAACTTCTTTGCATATATGCTGGTTGCTTTAAGTACAGTCGCGTATACACGCTAGTTCACTTAGCTGAAGTAGTGTATACAAATCTGTTTGGGAAATTAAATTATTGATTTGATAATACTAATTCACCCCCCTCTCAGTATTATTTCCAACAATTGTCCACAAAATTTTCATTATGCCTTCTGTTTCTTTGTTTGGACTTATTATATTTCCTTTTGTAGCAATATTTAGAGTGATGCCCATGTTTGCCACAATAATAGCAATCATCATTTCTCTTATCATGAGTTGGAAATTTAGATTTTTCCATACCTTTCTATTTTTCTTGAAACTTTCCTCCTTTTCTCTTGTCCCATGTCTCACCTCTGTATGGTTGTTTACCCTTGGCTTCCAACACCAAATATAAACTATTGGGGCCCAAATTAATTCTTTTCATCCTTTCCTCCTCTTGTAGAAGAATTCATGTCAATTCATCAAATGTAGGGTTCTTTTCTCTAGTTTAAAGACTTGAAACAAAAATTTGATAATCTTGCACTAATCCATTTAATGTGATGGTGACTAAGTCAGTTCTAGATACCTTTTCACCAATATCTCCTAAATTATCACTTAAATATTTGACACGAGATATGAAATTTCTTATATTTTCATTTGCTTCCATTTTTAGAGATAAAAACTTAGTGTTCAAAAACAATATCCGGTTTGTATTTGTTGTTTCATACAAACCCTTGAGGATATGTCATGTTTCCTTGGACGTTTTGCAATCTATGATGTGAGCAATAATGATTTTCCTTTATGGACATATGCAACAACACCTTTTCTTTTGTCTCTCGTTCCTCCGAATCTCGAACATAAGCTGCAACAGTGGGTTTGGGTTCATCCCCACTCACAATGGACCACAAATTATAACCCTTTAAAATGGTCAGCAACTTGAATTTCCAATTCACATAATTTTCTCCATCAAGTTTGGTGGATTCATTTAAATAAGTATCAGCAAACAAATTTGACATGCTGACAATAAATCTTCTCCAATCACCAAAATGCAATCATATCCATTAGATATAAATCCAAATTCACCAAAACCAAAGTGATCTCAATAAGAAAAGTACTTAAATATAATCAACATAAAATCTCATTTATGGACTTTTCTTCTCATAAATTTTACACCATAATTGTCGTAAATAAAACCTCCTTATGTTAAACTTCACATTAAAAAGAAAACTCCATTTTCTTTTTAATAATCCTCTCACCACTTCAAAAAAAAAAAAAACAAATATTACAAAAATCTTATCACTCCTTAAACAACATTTAAATATTATTTTTAGACTTTATTTCTTACTCACTTGCCCCTATTACTCCTTTATAACAACATTCCCTTATTACTCCTTTATAACAACATTCCTAAAAAAAATGTTTGCTCCTTTTTTCTAAGCATAAAAAATACTTCACAACTTAGCAGGGTTTCATAAAGTTTATATTGCAGAACCACAAGAGTTATGGAATTATACCAAGGCCGAAGGGCTCTGCAATGCAGAATATTTACAACGACTCCTCCAATGTTCATTTGGGTAGTCATCACTTCTGCAAATTTCACTCAACAACTCCTCAACATGTTCGCAACCCTTTTGGAATTCGGAAATGCAACTTCAGGTATCACAACACAACGCTCCTACGTTGGCTTTGAGATTTGGAACACTTTGGATCTTGACTTCACAATTCTAGAGGGAAGTGAACAATGTAGGAAATAATAATCCCAACCACTGCAATAAACAACATGACAACAACCATACTTGTCAAACATATTTTTGCAGGTTGTGTCTTTGTTTGAAGATGGAAGGACGGAAGCCAAGTGTGAACCATTCTGAAATGCAGCAAGGAATTTAAAGCAGTCAATGTACTTTGGTAAATAGATATGGGCAAGCATTCATTCATAGACTATTTCCCACACTCCAGAAACACCTGCGCAATTCTGATTACACTCAACAACAACATCATATTAATTACTTTGCTCTGTCATGAATTAAATGTAAAATTGCATGTTGAGTTATATATGAATGTAAAAGTCATTTTGTAATAGGTTAGAGAGTAAGAGGTTAGAGAAAAAGAGAGCGCAAATCTCTCAGGAGAAAATGATGGAGCAAATTTTGGTGGGTGCGTGAAAACAACAGTTACAGTATTTTACTGTGTGTTATTCTGTGTGAAATTCTAGTTTTTACGTGGTGAATGAGCTGCAGCCTCATGTGAATGTATTTCCATGTTTTAGAATTTAATACTAAGTTTTTATTGTGCCGCTCCAAACCTACTTTGTTATTTTTCTCGTGAGTGAATATTATTCATTAAGTCTCTAAAATCAGCTCTGCGGTGCGCGAAGGTAGCTGCACGAAAGTAACTTCGTTGTGTGTGAAGCTAGCTGCCCAAAAGCAGCTTTACAAAATTCATAGCTCTCTGCCCCTCTACGAAAATCAATATTCCTAAATATTTCTAACATGGTATCAGAGTGGGTTAAATAGTGTTAGTTTAAAAACAAGTGTTTTTACTAGCAGTAAGAATTGTTTTGAGGGTATATTGTTTTTAGCATATTTACCAGTAGGTAGAAAGTTTTTTTACACTCAGAAATGGCAACATCAACCACAAGCTTGACTAATCCTCAAATAACTAAGTTTAATGACAACAATTATGATTATTGGGCTATTACAATGAAGCCCCTGTTTTCTTCTCAAGACATTTGGGATTTGTTGGAGAATGGTGTTCAAGAACCAGCAGATGCAACATCATACAATGCCTTATTTCAATAAGAAAAAGATGTGTTAAGGGACAACAAGAAGAAGGATTCAAAAGCCCTGTTTTATATTTTCCAAGCATTTCATGGAAGTATTTTTCCAAGGGTTGCAGCAACAATGAAGTCCAAGCAAGCATGGGACACCCTTCAGACAACCTACCAAGGCATGGAAAAAGTCAAGATAGCAAAGCTGCAAATGTTGACGAGAAATTTTGAAACACTTGGTATGAAAGACTCTGAGAATATAGACTCGTTTTTTACACATGTAAGTGGGTTGGTTACTCAAATCAAGTCTCATGGTGAGACACTTGAGGAAAGAAGAATAGTTGAGAAAGTTTTGAGAATTTCGCCAGCAAGGTTTGAGGCCATTGTTGTGGCCATTGAAGAGACAAAGGATCTCTCACAGTTCTCACTGGATGAGCTTAATGCATCATTGATTTCTCATGAACATAGACTAAATAGAGCAGAAATCTCCTCATTGGGTCATGCCTTCAAGGCACAAGTATCATTTGGTCAAGGTCGAGGCAGAGGAAGATCATATGCTAGAGGAAGAGGAAGAAGCCCACATAAAGGTTGAAGAAGCAATCTTTCAAGCTCAAATGGAAGAGGCGGCAATCAAAATCCAAGTAAAGGCCCAAGCCAAAATCAAGCACAAGGTCAGAAGTATGATAAATCTTAAGTTCAATGTCATTACTGTAAGAAGTATGGTCATTATGCAAATGAATGTAGAACGAAGAAATATGACATTAGTAACAAAACAAGTGTGAGTTTCACAAGAGAAAATCAAAACCATGATAGCATGTTTTTAGCTTGTAATGTAGCACAATAAAAACAGAGTGATATATGGTATGTAGATTCAGGGTGTAGCAACCACATATCAGGAAACATAGAAATGTTTTCCAATCTAGATGAAAGTGTGAAATCTAAAGTGACATTAGGGACTGATAGCAAAGTCTCTGTCATGGGAAAAGGAAGAGTTAATATCCTAACAAAGAGGTGGGAGAAGAAAGACATCTCAGATGTTTACTTTGTCCCCGGTCTAAAACATAATCTCATGAGCGTTGGACAACTCATGCAAAAAGGCTACAATGTCTTCTTCGAAAATGATGTTTGCACAGTTTTGGATAGGCATCCAAGCAGACGTCGGATTCCGAATGTTCAAATGAGAAACAATAGAATGTCTCCCCTAAGAATAATATTAGATGTTGGGCAGCGGATCCCCCCATAGTATGTCTTTGGGGCTTGAAGAAAGAAGAAAAGTTTCATGTTGACACATGGAGTGTGTGCATGTGGTTCCCCTTCCAATGTTTGCTCTATTTAATAGATGGTGAGGAAGATTATAGGCATTCCATCATTCCATGATTCCACCATCCATTCTCTTGGGAGAATAGTGTTGTGAGACAAAGGATACCCTAGCAGTAGTACGTTGATTGACGGCTCGGGGGTGGCCAGTTGTAGCAAGTTTTTGTGCAACTGAGCCTACAGTTGGGTGGAGAGTCATCGCCAAGACTTTGTTGCAGGTAGCAAAAATTCAACTAGCGGTCAACAAGTAAGTTGTCTCTCTTCACTCATATTTTTGTAATTTAATGTTAACTAGTTGATAAATTGATTGTTGATTGTAAATCTCTTGATTAATCTAACTAATTATGTGTTGTTATTTCGGGGATGTCACATATGGTATCAGAGCTTAGGTTCAACTCTTAGGGCCTATAGACATTTTAATGTAGAAAACTTTGATCTAAATATTTTTTTCCCAAAGGATGTATGAAAGCTAGAGCAGATATCAGTCAAAAAGTGTTAGGATGTTCGATGGGGGAACATGTGATTTTTATTTTTTCCTATTAGGTAAATCACTTCATCACAATGCTAAAGTTATGTAGTAATCTCAGTGACTTATAATCTTCATGTATCAATTGAGAGTATGCATGGATTGTATTTGGATAATGTAGAACAGAATAGAATTGTAATTACGGCATAAAGTTGATCCTGTAGTTTTGTTTATATGGTTTCCTTTGTATCTTGTATTGGGAATTAGCTATTTTTCAAAGATTTATGAGGGGTTCCTTCGGGATATAATGACGTGATTTTTGAAACTATGATTATATGCAAAAGCTTTGGATTATTTGGCATTCAATCTAGTACATTCTTTTAATCCCTTTTCTTTTTTTAAAAAAATCTAGTATTGGCATGGTTGTAATGACTCTTCTTGGTTATGAAGTGTGGATGTGGGCAGCCAAAGCACTAAATTGTATATTTGAAGTCAAACCCTGATAATGAGCGGCCAGAATATTGGGCTGTAGGGAAAAAGAACATTTCCATTATATAAATGGAAAATGGACAAACCGCAAGGGGTTAATTTAACACAAACAATTTGGAAGTGTGAAGGAACTTAATGAGGCATTTGCGTTATGAAAGAAGAAGCTCAAGGGATGTTAAAAAATGTGGGTTTATACTAACGGTTGACGACTTCCTAACTGTTGGGTTTTTAGCATGAGCTTTTGCATACAGAAAGTATATTCATTTTAAATTTTGCAGCGGGCTACGTTAGCATTCACACTTAAGAATTTCCAGATTTTAAATATCTTCCCATCCCATTTAGTCTGTATGATTTTGTATGATTGGCTGCATCTCTGCCAGATCTGTATAGTTGGTCCAATTGTAGCCAATGCTTTTTTATGTGTTTTGATTTTGTCATTTTTTTTTTCAATTAATGTGGAAGTTCAATTAGATTCCCGGGTTGATTTGGAATGTTTTAATTTTTGTTTTCACATAATGAGTAAAGTTTTAATTTTATGAATGGATTTCTTAACGGGAGTTATTTTTATGAGTGGATTTCTTAAAGGGAGTTATTTCCAATGATAATTGTATTTATCTTTGTCTGTGTTGTATTTTAATTTTATTTTGTTGATCCTGTAAGGAATAAGTACACAATATTATTATAAGAATCCAGGACTGTGAGTTGTGTGCGTCTTCATGACTGGACTTGATTATGGCTATTCTACGATGTCCATTCCTGTAGCCATCTATATCTGACTGGTGTGATCTGTAGTCATTCCAAATGTTTTGGATTTTGTTGGTGCATTTGAATAGTTGAAAATTGAATTATTTGAGTCTTTGTTAGTTGCATTTAAATAGATGAACTATTTGGAGAGTCTTTCGTCGAAGGTTTCAACCCCTGTGTAGTTTTTCTCTCTACCTAATTTTAGGGTGTAAATAAGGATTTCCGTTGTAGGAATCGAAGCCGGGTCACCCACGTGACAGGCGGGAATACTATTTTGTGCAGGTAACTAGCATTTTCTTTCGGGCACATGACATATCAATGAAATCGCAAATGAAATCAAAGGATTTTGTATCTGGTTGCATTGGTGTATCTTCTAGCTACCCTACTTGAATTTTGTCCATGTATTTAGTAAACATGCTAATTTCAGAGCTTCCTCTGTTCTATTGATGTCTGAAAATAAGTGCTTCGTTTTGATAATAGCTCCATTTGCATGATGGAAACGATAGTTTGATGATTAGTAACAAACTCATTAGTTTATGGATTTTTCGATCCATGAGAAGGAGATTCCAGTACATTATACCTATATTACATTGAGAGCTATCCTGCATCTGCCCAAAACAGGGTATTTCCCTGTAGCACAAATACGAACTGAAATGCCATTTAAGAGTGTTATTTAGGGAAACCCCTAGTGGTGATTGGATTCACCTAAGTAGAGGGAGGAAAAGCCGAAGTGGTAGTGGTTTATCTGAGTTGCCAGTAGTGTGATTGTTTGTTTCGCTGAATGCACAAGTTTGCAAGTTTTCCTTGATCTATGGTGATTGCACAAAGCATAGAAATAGGTGGGACTATGTTGTAGTATGCAAAGATCACTGCTTTGACAAAATAGCTCTTCACTAAAACTCAGTCTGTTTTCTCTTTGGGCGAGTTGCCAAATATATAAAATCTCTGGCAATGTAATGAGACTTGGATATTGCATATAGTGAAAAGTTGTATGTTGCTGATGACGTTTGAAGATCTCTGATATTGACTGCAATAATATTCTTGTTCTAGTGATAGAGTTACGTGATCTGTTTTTGTTGTGGGGAAAAATGCCTATGCAGGACAATCCTATCCACCTAAGGTGTGACAGTGCCTTAGCAACAAACGAGTACAGCTATTCTGGTTTCTTCCTTTATGAAATGTGAAAGAAGGGAGATCAATAGACTTACCGGTCTCTTCCATTTGTCCCTCGATCCAGTCTCTCTTCTCTTTGGGAGTTCACAGCTACTTGCCTTCCTGCTTATCCAACTTCAACTTCCTGCAAGATCACAAGAGAACAGCTACTTGCGACAAGAGAAGAACTCTACTCAAAGACAGATGTTCACATTCATAACTAGTTTAGGATTAGAAATAAACTAAACATGCTAATACATTCATACATCAAAAATACATCAGCATATAGGAGAAACCAAGATAGCTTTATTGATGAATAACAAGGTTCAGGAAGAGATACAACCTAGAAGGCTCCAATCCAGCATCTCCTTCCCAGCAAATGGAATTCCTCTCTTTTCCCCCTTCAAAGCATTAAGCACCCAATGGTTCCAGTCTCAAACCAACAACAATTCTTTGCAATAACAAAATTCCAGCCTCTAGATCTCATGGAGGAGAGATCCATATATAGATGTTTGGAGAGAGGATGAGTCATCTTGAGATCTGACTAGTGTCCTCTCCCTCTGTCAGTTCTTGAGTCCACTTGGAGGTTCTCGCTTCCACTTGGAGATTTGGAACCTCTAACTCATCACCAGTCGAATTCCCTGAGGCAAGTGTCATTTTGGAAGCTTCCTGGGTTTTGACACCTTGAGAAATGAGCATGCCACTTGTCCACTCTCGTTCAACGTAGGTAGCCTTTGTTCCAGTTGGCATTCAACACAGGTAGCCAGTGTTGGCTTTGACATTCAGCGCAAACAGCTAGTGTAGCCACTGAAATGATCCTGATTTGACTTGTTTTGAGCAGTTTTTGGGTGGAGAACTTCTGTGAATTGCTGTGGTTTGTTAGCCTTGTTCCTCTAGGGGTAGGAACAAAATGTTTAGGGACTTTGGATCCCTTAGATTATGGACATTTCATGCTCAATGCTGTAAGGCACAAAAATGTCTATAACAGTTGCCCCCTAAAGTATGAGGTTGTTTATCGGGCGAAATGCTTTATCAGGGGGATCCGAAGTTCATCCAATGTTGGGAGGAGACCTGTAATAAGATACAATACAATACATTATTTTTCATACTGCTTTCATGATCTAGCTGAGGCGGGCATTCCCATGCTCAGCTTTATAAATTCATTTTTCTGTACATAGAACAGACAATCGTCTGGTGGTAGACTGATAATTTTGATGAAATTATCATCCTTTGAGTAGGATGATTATCTGCTGCAATGATGTACATGTCCATGTCTTTATTTTTCCTGAATATATATCGCACCCCGGATGGATGAAACTAGATCCGGGGTCTTCAAACTCGTTCGATCTTCACTCTAAGTACAAGTCGATCCATGTGAGAAATGTTCTGAAGTCGAACATGGAAAGACATCGCTTGATTACCAGCCAATGATGTAAACCGTTAACAAGCGCGAGAGGAATCACCGATAATGATAATGACCCTCAAGGTACTGCAGTACAATTCACGTGGTGTGAATAAAGGACTTGGCGTCAAACACCACGCAAAATATTTCGGTTGAAGGTCATTGATGTATACCTGTCACCGAAAGTGAGAAACCTGCCATGTGGCATGCAAGCTTCAAAGTACTGAAGGGGGTGTTCCTAGATCAACTTCTTGGATAATGAGCTGATGTCGACAAGAAGCGATCCGTCAAAGGAGGGCCTTAATGAATCCCACATCAGTGACATGGAACAGAGCTAATGATTTTAATGGAGGTGAAAACGATCTGTGACATGTGATTCAGGGTGGCGGTCATGAAAGGATGAAGGATAATGTATGGCAGTGGATGGGACACGGTTGACTTTCTGAACGATTTCTCTTGAACATATGGCGACACTGATGCGATGGATTGGTAGCATTACCCCAAATATGGATGGTATGGCGAGACCATGGATGTGACCGGTGAATGAAGCAACCCAACCCGATTGTGGTACGGAGGAAAAGTGTCATGTTCAAGAGCGACTTGCTACCATCAAAGTTTTCTTTAGTTTCTCCCAATTTTTCCCTAGTCATTGCTGACCAGTACCTCTTTATTTTTGTCAAGCTTGAGGAGGATAACATATGCTTGTTCTATAACCTGCCCTTCGGGCAAGCCCATCGCTATGTTTTAACGAGCCTAGCGATAGTGAAACTCGTTCTCGTCTAAAGACAAGTTTGTCGCTATTTAATGATTTTAACGAGTCTAACGACAAGGATAACTCGGTCCTTTTCATTTTTAGAGAGTCTGAAAAGGTACATAAAGTTAACTCCAAAAGTCCTTTTTCGTCATCTAATCCCTTAAGTCCGAAAAAGCATAAAACAATACAGAAGGGATGAGTTTTCGATAGTTTTAACGAGCCGAACAAAACAAGCGCTCGATCTTTTTGTGCAATAATCCCTCAGGTCCAAAAAGATTAAAATCTAGAGGAGGGATAGCTCTTCCGGTCGCTTTAACGAGCTGGAAGGCCAAAACTCGGCAATCTTTTCATATTTTACGAGTCAGTTGAAAAGAGCTTAAAGAAGACTCGTCTTTTTAGGAACGAGTGATGAACAGGGTTAGCAGCTGATTCCAGGTACAGGTTGGAATTTTCCAATCACGGCAGTGTCACAAGGATGGCTAGGTGAAATCACTCTTCGCAGCTGTTCCTCAAAATGGGTAAACAATCATGTGGAGGTGAACGATCGGCCAAATGAAAAGTGGAGGTGATGGTGCAAACACGACCAAGGCTTTAATGGCTGATGATATTACATTCACAGTGGTTATTTACCAGGTAGGTTCATTTTTTATTTTAAAATGAGCTTAAACTCTGGTGGAAACACTTGCTCATTGCTTATGTTTATTTTTTAACGAGCATGAAGTCCGCGTTAAAACTGCTTGGATCTTGCGTTTATTTTTTAACGAGCATGAACTTTGTGCTAAAACTGCTCGATTACCCAGTCATATGATAAGAGTGTCTCATCGAGATTCTATTTTTATGGAGCTTCATCTCACTAAGCTTTGCTCCACATCCTTTCTTTATGCAATTTAGGAAACGACTAATCCTACGAGTTTAAAGGGTTAGAGGTCCTAAAAATTTAAAAAAATAAATAGCCGCCCCTTGCTTGCACTCCAAAAGGTTTGCATGCCCCCAGGTATAAAGTACGATTTCAAGGTTACCTCTACTTCTCTTCCTTCAAAACAATTGTTTTAAAGAGAGAGACTTCACCTCTTTCAGGTTACCCAAAGATTGTCTCGTTAATCTTTTAAACAAAACACTTCTTCAGCAATGTCTACCAAAATAGACAAGGGTGAGCGACGATGCCCGCCCTCTCACATAACTTTGACAAGAGAATCTTATTCTAGAATAACCCTCTTCCTAGACGGACGGGGTACAGACTAGTCATATTCTCCCGCGGAAACCTACTCTATACCCAAAGTTTCCCTGCCGAAGCAGACCAGGACGCATGCCCCCTGGGTTCCAGTCATATCCTCCTGGATTACTCGCGCTCATCAGGAGGACGGACCGTGGGTTGAGACACTTCTTGCGTGAATAGACCATTTAGGGATGGTATGTGACTACTTGCGATGCGTGATCCGGGAAATGAAAGTTGGTCCACGAGCTTGACCATTCTTCCTTCATGCGAAAAACACATTACTCTAAAGAGTGAGGAGACTATAGCTCTCATGCAATATATATAGTCTCGTCCAAGGAGTAGGTTATAATCCAAGGGTCCTTGAACGACCATCACGTTCATTTGAACGGTCTTCCCTTTCAATGTTATGGGCACATTGGGGAGGATCCCTAAAGGTCGACTGGTTCCTTTATCAAAGCCTGATAGATTTCTCATTTTAGGCAAAAGCGTTGGCGAACCAAGCGCTTTCCAAGCAATAGAGGAAAGGATACTCACAGATGCCCCCTCATCAATGATAGTGCCAGCCATTACCATTCTGTATATTTGAACGATAATTCTGAATGGTATGCTTGCTGGCAACTGGGGTCTGCCTAGTTGGTTCCAGTCAAAGGACACAACCAGGTTGCTTGGTGGTGGGACCGAATAAATGACCGGATATCGCTCTGACGAACTTCCTTCCTGCGATAAAGGAATGGGGGCATTGCCCCCTTGTTCATCAGAGTCAGTGTTGATGAAGAGAATTTGGACGGTGTCGTCTTTATTCTCCTCTGTGATGGTATCATTCAAAGATAGAGCCTCTGAAGGCAACACCGGGTCAACTGCCGTATCAACCTTTTGACTTTCGTCGGGCATGGATCCAGACGGTTCATCTTCAATGATAGGTGCTTCGGCTGACCACCTAGGTGGGCCAGCCGGGTTCTCAACTAGTGAAGGACTTGGCAGGAGTTTTTGATATCCAGGAGGAAGTGGTGCTCGTAAAATCGGGCGATCTTCCAGAACTCTTTTAGGCTCGTCTAAGAAGGGACAATGGTGGATGGCGTGATCACCTTCACACAGTTTGCAGGGAAATATAGCTTTCCCTCTCTGTCCTGGGACTTCACTTTCACTAGTCGACGGTGAGCAGTCAACATGGCTATCAGAGGTTGATGCTACCGAATTGTGCAAACGCGGAGATCAGTCCCTTAGTATTCGAGGAATACAGGGACAATCTCTGTGGAAGTGGTCTCCCTTGCATATGAAACATGGCGATTTAGGCCTGGTCAGTGCTGTGTGTGGATTTTTGTCAGACGACACTCGTTTGCCCCCAGTCGCCTTTGGCTCCTTCTTCTTCTTCTCTTTCTTCTTCTTTTCCTTCTTCTCCTTAGGAACTTGGTTTTTGGCTTTACCAGTTCCGTCAAGCGAAGAGGAAGGAGGAGAGGAAGATGAAGTAGAAGGCTGGTGGGCGACTCTAGTCTGGTCTAACTGTTGACTCAACTGTTCAGGAATGGTGATGTTCTGAACGACATTGGTTGAAAAGAGCCAAACTGGCAGGCCAATTGTCAGTCCTGGAAGCGACAATGTGGCCATGTGGGGCGCACCAACATCTCCCCAAGAGGAGAAGGGACTAGGATTTCCACCAAAGGGAATTCCTTGGTTGGTGTGATCCATTTTTTCAACCTAAAGATCAACGCAGGAATTAAAGGGTGATTGTTCCGTTTAAAATAAATTTTAACGACGCTTTAGACACAACTTGCTTTTTCAATTTTAAAGAGTCGAGAAAAAGCTAAAGATGACTCTAGTCTCCTTCGATGTTTTAACGAGCCCGAAGTGACAAATGCTCAGATGGACTTTTTCCGTTATAGAGTCTGAAAAAGGCCAAAAGGAACTGCTCTGGAGTTCTAGGCAGAGGGTGTGTTAAACTTTTCGCAAAACCGCAGAATACTTTTTAGGGTACGGGCGGTCGATCTTCTTGAATGCTGTGTTCAGTGCATTGCGATTAGTAGGGCGGCCGACACGACTTCCTAAGGATAAAGGTTTTATGCCTATAGGGGTCTCCCAATATATACGCGACGGTACGTGGGAGCACAATCCGTACTGGCGCTATCGTCCCTCAGGAGGAATCACCCACCATCCACAAGATCGACAGTCACCAGGCTTAACGACGCCAGAACACGTCTCTAGCCTAGACCTCTATGTTGTGCGTTATGTTGCAAAGCATTGTTAAGTTCATTCAATTTATTTTAGGTTGATCTTTTTAAAGTTTTCCTTTCAAGGTTCACCACGAGATGTATGATACAAATTCCTAAATGCATTCTAAAGATGATAAGCAAGCTTTATATCTTTTCAACTTTGAAAATCCTAGCTACTAAGGGAAAAGAAAGACACCATCTTTTCTCAAAGAGCAATCAACACACTCTAATGCACTTTTCCTAAATCCAACATGAAAACTATCAAATGCAAATGCACAATGCAGGTGTTTGTTTTCCGCTTTCTTAGTATTGATGCCTACAAAGAAAGCTTTTTGTACAACTTTGAATTTGCTTTTAAATGATAAACATAAACAAGTTTACTTTTCCGAAATCAGAGAAGATAGAAGAGATTACAACACTTAACGATTCCTGAAATGAAGACTTGTTTTGACACTTAAAAGAGACAAATTCAAACCAATAAGCAAAAGCAAATGTATAATCAATCTGCAAACAGCCAATGAACTCTCTTCTAAGATCACAACCAATCAGATCTGAATCAAGGGCTACAGGATGACTATTTCACTCATGCAAAGGAAAACTGTAAATGACGCCACAAACACATAAAAACACTCACAGCCTTTTTGTACAAAAGGATGCGGAATCTAAGCAAAGAAAAGGAGTTATTAGACTGGTACCTATGCTGGTTACAGGCTGCAAAAACAGAGATCAAAACAAGGCAAAACAGAGCAGAGAACCCCAGCTGCACAAGGACAAACTGGTTCAGCGCAACCTCAACACAGGGGTTTTGACATTCAGCGCAGGTAGCCTTCACGGGACCTGCGTTGAAATGCAAAATCCCTTCACTGGGTCTGCGCTGGAGGAGAAACTCTCATTTCCCTCAGGTTCTGGGTCACAGTTTGCTCTTTAATTCACTGTTTTAGGCCAAATAAAAGCAACAAGCAAGGTGTAATCAAAGGGATGCTTTGAAAGGCTACTAAAATCTATCACAAGGATCATCAAATCATTTGTGAATCCATTGTTCAGATCATAGACAAGTCCAGCAATTGGATCAAAGCAGCAACTTTCTACTTTGCATCCGGGAAAGATGCAGTTCGATTGTTGTTGTCAAGTCTATGATGTAAACAATGATAGAAACACAAATAAAATGATTAAAAAAATCTCCCCAGCGGAGTCGCCAATTTGTTGTGGGGAAAAATGCCTATGCAGGACGATCCTATCCACCTAAGGTGTGACAGTGCCTTAGCAACAAACGAGTACAACTATTCTGGTTTCTTCCTTTATGAAATGTGAAAGAAGGGAGATCAATAGACTTACCGGTGTCTTCCGTTTGTCCCTCGATCCGGTCTCTCTTCTCTTTGGGAGTTCACAACTACTTGCCTTCCTGCTTATCCAGCTTCAACTTCCTGCAAGATCACAAGAGAACAGCTACTTGCGACAAGAGAAGAACTCTACTCAAAGACAGATGTTCACATTCATAACTAGTTTAGGATTAGAAATAAACTAAACATGCTAATACATTCATACATCAAAAATACATCAGCATATAGGAGAAACCAAGATAGCTTTATTGATGAATAACAAGGTTCAGGAAGAGATACAACCCAGAAGGCTCCAATCCAGCATCTCCTTCCCAGCAAATGGAATTCCTCTCTTTTCCCCCTTCAAAGCATTAAGCACCCAATTATTCCAGTCTCAAACCAACAACAATTCTTTGCAATAACAAAATTCCAGCCTCTAGATCTCATGGAGGAGAGATCCATATATAGATGTTTGGAGAGAGGATGAGTCAGCTTGAGATCTGACTAGTGTCCTCTCCCTCTGTCAGTTCTTGAGTCCACTTGGAGGTTCTTGCTTCCACTTGGAGATTTGGAACCTCTTACTCATCACCAGTCGAATTCCCTGAGGCAAGTGTCATTTTGGAAGCTTCCTGGGTTTTGACACCTTGAGAAATGAGCCTGCCACTTGTCCACCAAGGAAAATTTTAAGGATGGAAAATTTTCTTGAAGTTTAAAACATTGGCGAATCTCACTAATCCCTAATATGCAAATTATAAATGTTTATTGATATATTTGTAAAATTAATCAAATTTATAATTATTTTATATATAGTCTCTATATAATGTTGGCGATTTTTAAGGTAAAATAATTTTATATTCTAAAATTTGGGCGAATCATCTTTTATAAAATTGGAAATTGGCGAATCTTTTTTGTGGAAAAATCCTGGAAAATTAGCCCAATGGGCGAACATTAGCCCCTAAAATTTTCCATGTTGTCCACTCTCGTTCAGCGCAGGTAGCCTTTGTTCCAGTTGACATTCAACGTAGGTAGCCAGTGTTGGCTTTGACATTCAGCGCAAACAGCTAGTGTAGCCATTGAAATGATCCTGATTTGACTTGTTTTGAGCAGTTTTTGGGTGGAGAACTTCTGTGAATTGCTGTGGTTTGTTAGCCTTGTTCCTCTAGGGGTAGGAACAACATGTTTAGGGACTTTGGATCCCTTAGATTATGGACATTTCATGCTCAATGTTGTAAGGCACAAAAATGTCTATAACAGTTTTTGACAGAGTTATTTCAATGACAAGGATTGTGGGCAGGGTATATAATCCACAGAACAAAGGAAAGCAAAAATTAACCCTTGCCTCCAATCCTTATATGTTGTTGTTGTCTTGCTTATCTGTTCAACCTATAATGGCACTGACTTACAATGTTCCAATGACTTTGCTCTTTATGTAATTTTAACCATTATTTGATACCCTATCTACCATTATTTGAAGTGCTCTAAAATAGTGAAATTTGTTCCAATTCACAATGGTATAAACTCTTATATCTTATTACCTTTAGATGATCATTGTTTATGTGGCAAAATTGCTGACTCAGTCCACTTGCATTTGTTCATTATTTTATGGTTTCAATCTAATCTAAAAACATAGAGATAACATTCCTTGAATGTTGATCATATTATTCACTATTTAATTGGGTTGGATTGTCCTTTAGCGATATGTATTAACATTTATAAATATGGAGCAATCTCTATTTTAAACCTATTATTGCATTTTCTTGTCAAGATCTTTTGTTTTCATATGCTTGTAGATTTCATGGTCTCAATTCCTAAATTCCTTTTTATGAAGCAACTGTATATAAACAGTGGTAATTAATTTGTTGACACCAATTCTTTTGGGGAAGGGTATGTAAATTTAAATCAATTCATGATGGAATTTGTATGATGATAATGCAGTTTAATATTTGCATCACTTCTCCAATCAAGGAAAATGTTTAAATGGTTCAACAAATTTTAGTCCTACGCACATTTCATCTGACTAATCTATGGAACACTAGTATACTTTATTTTTTTGGCAACACTAGTGAATCTCTAGATCAGTTGATTACTAATAAATTCATATGTGAATGATCTCTTAACAAAAAAGTGACATTTACATTTCAATTCATGGGTTCCATAAACATATATGATATACTTCACTATACCATGTTCCACGACACATTAATCGCATGCAATAATCTTTCGATATATCTCTATGATAAATTAAAATAGTTGTAGTCCTCTTAGATATGTTCCACTAAAGACAACACACTTTTGTTATGGTTAAAGTTGTATCATGAATTGAACATGTGAATGAATGAGACCTTTACTTTTAAAACTTTGGGTACCTTCATGAAATACACATGTAAAATATTCTAATAAATTTGATTTTGCACTGCAATTGCCATTTAGATTACATGTATGTGCTCATTTACTACATTTGCATCAACATTCTTAATCATATCATTTGGATGTTAAACATCATCAAGCTACCATTGAAATCTCCTTCATTCTTGAGTGAGTCAGTTGGGTTAAATTGCAATATATATATAAACCACATGATGATATATTTTAGTCTCAGTGGAAAATCATACAGATTTGGATTTGGATAATCTAAATCATGTTTTATTGTTTAAACTTTATGATACATCTAAACCTTACACTTATGATTTTAGTTTAGTTTAAGGGTATTAATGAGTGGATTGAGAAACATCATTGATAATAGTCATAGTGATGATCTACATAGTTTAAAAGTGTGAAGATATGAAGTCGACAATTTTCATAATGACCAGTGATGATAAACGAGGAAGATGTTTAAAGGTTTAAATGGTAAAAAATAAAAAAAATAATAGTTGAAGTATAGAAAAAAAAAGAAAATTTTGCTAGAAATTTTATAAGGATACCTTGAGAAGGATTGCGTACATATTGACAAAAGAAGGGAGAGCCAATTAATAGGGTTTTTACTTGACTGATTTTCACTCATTATTTCATGAGTAGGACTTCACATAGAGAAACTTATCAAGTTTTTTTCCATAGCGTTAAAAAAAAAATGGTTGTTTCCACAGATCACCACAAATTTAATTTTTTCATGGACAATGATGGTAGTAGTGTTTCCAACTGTTTCAAAATCTAAAATAAAGCTACTATTTAACGAGCAAGAATCTCTTGTCCAACTTGAAGAAGGGTGAATTTACAATAAAGCAATCAAGTGGTATGGAGATAGGAACTTGACGAGATAAGAAGATATTTTTTGTGGATGAAAATGATAATTGTTAAGTGAGGTATGTATAAGTCAACATAGATCAACAAATCCTCATGCAAGTAAATGAAACATGATATAAAATTAAATCATGATGACCTAGTGTTTATATGCAATTGCCTATAATAGTATTAGAATCACTAAGCCAAAGGGTAAATGGATTTAAAACCAAGGGATTTTAATTTTGAGATAGATGATTTAAAAAAAAATGATTGTATAACTAGTAATATCTTAACAAAGAATTTCACCAGAAATTCCTTGGGGAAGGAAGAATATTGACGAGCGATTAAGACTCAAGATGATGAGGCTCATGTGAAATTTAACAATGTACTTAGATGATTATACCTATGGTGTAAATGGTCAACTTCCTAGTTGAAAGAAGTGGAAATGATTATTGAAAATGTAATTGGTATCTTGATGAAAACATAACACTAATAACACTGATGAGATAACATAGATCCTAGATGGATGTTGAATAATCTTAGTTCATAGTTGAATGTTTGTAAAGTAATGAAATTGATTTTTCCGATGAATCATGATAAGAATGCTTATAGAGTATTATTCTATATTTGATAAGTATTGAGATGTTTCTCATATTGATTATGTTTCATGATATGATGGTATGAGGGTGATCATGCACATGTGGTTCATATTTATATAGTTGTTACAATAGTGATGATGTATCCTTATGATGATGATGATTATGTCAAGGTATATTGACATAGTCATTTACTACGTGATGATCGGTATTTAATGTTGAATACTCATGACGGATATGATATGCATAACGTGGCATAGGAATTAGATGTTATAATATGAGGTTTATTGACATGTGGTTCATTTATTATGTGAATTCATGATATGTATTTGATGAAAATATGTTGATGTTATAACTTATGATGGTATTTCATGAGGTGAAGCATGTGATAGTTTCATACAAATTTATGACATGCATGAGCATGCAGTTTGTTATTATTCATAATGTTGCGATTAACAATGATGAATGTTCTCCTGATGACATGCAAGACTTGGCATGTGGATTATTGTCTATGATACTATGATGGTATAGCTAATGCATTGGTTGCATGTTGAGGTGTGACGATTGACATGACTCCACAAATGGGCTGAGAGCGCCGGTTTATTTGATGATCTCGTGAAAGCCCATACACACGAGGGAGAATAAGTAACACCATATGGGCTGGGGACAAAATCAATCAACACTACATATGCTAGTGGTTCCTTTGTCTTGTATAGCTCTTGAGGGCTATGGGAGCAGGGAAAATTTTAAGAACCCCCCCTAAATTTATATGTATAATAAATGGGCGAATCTCCATAGTATATAGGAAAAATGGAAGGTGATTTTATCAATAATAGAATATGTATATATAATTTTTTGGTGAATATCTCACCAGGCATGGCGAATATTTTACTCAATTATAAAATCTTGTAAGACCTTGGTGAGTATTTCATTAAATAATAAAACTTTGTAAGGTCCTAGTGAATCTTAGCATTGTGAACTCTTAGAGAATTTTTTGAAAAAGTATAAAACCATATATGACAAGAGCCACATGGTGGAAATATCACTGTTTTTTTCACATTTCCACGAAATGGAACTTGTTTATAAAATTATAAAAAAGCCAACCAAGTCCCTTATAATATGTAGGTAAGCTTATAACAGAGTCTGATACATCTACTATGCTTGTCTTCATTCAAGTGTCATAGCTGCTATACTTAACACTATGAATCACAACTCTCTCAGAACTCAACTCTATAGTGTAATTAAAACCTTTGGAAATTGAATTTGACAACTCTATAAAAAGGATTAGTGAAATAGAAGCTTTTGTGAATGATCCCACTAATTATCATTGCTAAACAATCAATCCAGACTATGAAGTCTTCCATCTTAATCACAATTCTGCTCACGATCAAGGGAGTGCGACCACCTAGCCTGACATAATGGCCATCATAGCTTCCAATAATCAACAACCACCTTGCAAGGACATCCTAGCTCATGTCTCATGAATTTTATTCATCAATCTTAACTAATATAAATCTTATAAAGATAATATTAGAATCCTCTCTGAATTCACTGTTAATACAAGGGCAAAGGAAATTTTCTAGCTCAAGGCACTAGCCAATACCAACTTTGGTATTTGTGACCCCTTTGTGGGGATGCACCTACCCTGCCCCGTTGGGTTTCTGCCTTGTAACATAGTTCAAGGATCACAAGACTTTCCAATCTTCCTACTCCATTAGACACACTTTATATGCTATACATAGTGAATGGAAAAGAAGCATTATAGAACACACAATTTCATAGAAGGAAGAAAAATATTAGCCAGTTCAATATCAAAATCTTAACCACTGATTAATAAAGAATAACAAGTAGTGTAATGAATTGTTCTGAGTTATTTATTTACAAGTTGTAAAGAATGTAGTGGAATGGAAAATATTACTTAGGCAACCCTTCAATATTTTCTACTAATATGTCTATGCATGTACATATGAAATTAAGAGCATTGTTGAATGCAAGTTTCCTTTTCTCTTGCCTCCATTTTGACAAATCAGTGTGAAATCAGTGTCACTTTGAATCTCCTTTCCTGTGTGGATGTTTTGACAAATCAATGTGAAATCAAAGTCACTTTGAATTTCCTTTCATGCGAGGGATCACATCCACAGTTGATTAGTAAAATATAATCTACTATATATTATGTTCAAGAAACTGACTGCAATCTACAGTGGAAACGAGACCTCAATTCTTATTTTGAATTTGAATATCTCAGGACAGCAGAAGAGATAAAAATGCATATGGCCTTAGTAGCTAGAAAACAATCACTCCATCATTACAAGACCACCTAGATTTCGACACTTAATCTAAGTAATGGCACTAGTTGTAGTGCTTATTTGCATTAACACCATGGAAAAGCAACAACAATGTTTCAAAGTACACTTACTAGAAAAGTTGTAACGTTCTGAGAATATTTAATGATAGCATCTGAACCTCATAGAAATGGTGGGGAAACTAGGGAACCCAAATATTGGAAGATATCTCATACCAAATCTGAGAAAAAAATAAAAAAAGGGAAAAAATCAAAATCTATAAATCAAGCAATGAATTGTTCACAGATCAAATACAATTCCTTCAACTAACAGTTAAATTGTGGTGATATATTTAAATATTTAGTAAGAGGGTAACTTCAAACCATGTAATATTACCTTTGTCATTACTGTCATCCCTTAGTGACTGAGATTACAAATCAATACTTATGGAAAGATTGTAAGAAATTCTGTGAAATAGTAAAGCATAACCTCTATTTTCAAGCAACAAAATGAAGACATTGTTACATCTAGAGCCATAATTGATACATAATCAATGAATCAAGTCCTTGTATGGCACAAGCTTGTTTCACAACCTCTATTTTCTCAATAAAAGAATCAAGACATTGTATGTGATTATTGCCAATAGGAAACTGCGTTCTAATTTGGAAGAGGATCTTATCAAAAGACATGGATTTATTCAAAGCTACAAATCCTAATGGGTTACTGAAAAATAAGTTGGAATACGGGATCATGATACTTAAATTGAAAAAATATGCTTTCCCTTTAGAAACATTACAGTTATACAATGCTTTTTGAAAGCATTAGAATTTGAAATCGGGCCTTTCTATCAAGACAAATTTTCATTAACAGAATGTACTTTCCTACTTGAAACGTTGTAGATATCCAAGAAAAACTTGAAAAGCATAAGAGAACTTAGTTTAATGTACTTTCTTTCCTTCCTTAACATTCTTAAAGAGTTTAGGTTCCCCAAGTCATCAGGTAACTTTTGAAGGAAATGACAGTTAGTAATAGTCCAATTCACAACTGAAGATGTGTCACAAATACGAGGGGGCATCTCCTCCAAATCACAAAAGTTCTCCAAGTTAAAATCTAGTATTATTGGAAGCTTAATGCTCGACTGGTTGTTATTGAACGTAGACATTTTTCCATTCTTCACTAAAAGCTTAAAGATAGCTTCTATAAGTTCTACATGACTTTACTATGCTCTTGAAGTGGGGGCACATGCAGGCTCTCCAAGTGAATAGTCTTAAACTAAGTGAAGATAAGGCTGATAGATCATTCACGTGGGTCTCTTTAACCCATAATTAAATACTATGTCTCTCTTGAACCCATAATTGAATACTATTAGGAATTTCAAATTTTCATGGAAAAAAATGTTGGAAGAAAGTATTTGCTTCCAAAAAGAGTAAAACTAAGGCCTCTACTTGAGGACAATTGATGTCACACCACTAACACTTCTCCATGGAATCTATATAGGTAAACCACAAATGCAAAATTCTATTAGAATATTGTGTTTATTGAATACATAATTGAAATCATTGCATTTCTTTAAAATATCTTTTGAAATCAAAATTAGTGAAATTACATATCGATAACCTAGTGGGTGTAGGATAAAATTCACCCGTGTCATTCATAGAAAGCATGAGAAAAAACCTAATACTATATATAAAACCAAGAAAAATTCAAATTCGTCACTTCTAGGGACCTCGTAACCACCCTGCCAATACACAAGTATGTTCCTGTTTGCAGTTAGAAAAATTAACCAAATTACAATCTGTTTACTCCAACATATGTTGGAAAGTTATAGAAGGATGACTAGTGCAATCAATCCATTCCTTTTAGCCCTGGATTTGCTTCAGTTTAAAACATAAGTATACAAATATACGTGTCCAATGTCTATGCTTTAACCATTGACCTTAAGATGTTTTTACAATATAATTTCCTAAGTCTATTTAATATCTTCATTATCATAAAAACCAACCTATATCCATCTTAACTCCACATCTACCACTCTTAGGGGGATGAAATCTATTTATCCCTCTGAGCACTTGGTAGACCCAGAATTAAGATGGATCTAGGATGATAGAATTTCCCCTTTAAATAGTCTATGCTCACATGAATACCATGGTATTACCATGGGTTATCATAAACCTAGAGCTTATAAATTACTATTAGTAATTTATAAAAATTAATAAAATTAATAGTTGAATTTTATTTTATTTTTTATTTTAATCAAGCTAAAATGTTTAACATATATTAAACTACAACATCCATCTTTACTCTTGATCCACCAAGCCCCGAGAGGGATCAAATATTTTTTCACTCTATGCTAGTTTGCATATCACGATATTTGATACCTCTCGGGGGTTAGTAGATCCAGAGTAATGATGGATCTATGCTGGTTTAATTCCCCCATTTAAATAGGCTACATTCCAGGTGAATACCATGGGTCAATACCATGTGCCATTTTGGTGAATACCATAGGTTAATACCATGTGCCATTTTTATTTTTATTAATACTAATATTAGGGTTAATAATGTTTTTTTGCATGGTATTAATAACAATCTAGTCCATGGTATTTGTCCCATAGTATTTTGCCCATAGGCTTCACCTAAATATAACGCATTTTTTGAGTGTTCGTAAATATAAGGTGACTTATGGAGTAAATATAAAAAAATGTTTTATTTGTTTACCATACCTCTCATTTATTTATATTTTTATTAATTTACCATACCTCTTTTACAAATATGGTATTTGGCACATAGGATTCACTTAAATAAAACCTCTTTCTTGAGCCTTCATAAATAGAACGAGGGTTATGGACTAAATAAAAAAAGAGGTTTTATTTATTTACCATACATCTAGTTTATTTATATTTTTATTTATTTACCATACCTTTTGAGTATGTATAAAAAGACATTTTATTTATTTACCATACCTCCACTTTACTTATATTTTTATTTGTTTACACAATTGCATGTATATAAGGTGACTTATGGAGTAAATATAAGAAATGTTTTATTTATTTACCATACCTCTCATTTATTTATATTTTTATTAATTTACCATACCTCTTTTATAAATATGGTATTTGGCCCATAGGATTCACTTAAATAAAACCTATTCTTGAAAATGGGTGAATGGATTCAATTAAATAAAACCTATTCTTGAAAATGGGCGAATGGAAGGTTGTAACTCCTAGTTTCAAGGGCTAAATTTACCTTTTTTACCCTCTCCCTTAAAATAAGGTGGGCTATTTGAGGTGATTTATAAAAATGTGCTATGATACAAAATATTCGCCCACTAAAAATTTAAAACCCCTTAATTTCGCCAAAGGGCAAACATTCACCCCTAAAATTTTCTATGTATGGGACCATCTTGAGGAGGCTAAGTGCCTGATATTGAAGGCTAGGTTCCTAGTATTGTATTGGGATGCCGAAGTCTGGAAGGGGCGTAAGGACTTCGATGCCTGGGGTTTTGTGCCTTAGTGAGTTGTGGAGGGAGTGGGCCAACCTTGCGAGATGCTCAGAGACATTGAGCACTGTACCGGATGCTTGCCTTGGGGGCAGATGAGGTCTAAGTCAGGCACGAGCCCTGGGGCCAGCCTTGGACTAGGATACAGACCAAGGAGGCTTATGCCTGATTCCGAAAGTTGGAAAATGGACAGAGATTCCTTGGGATTTCCTAGGTGTTGTGAAACTTTTGATGCCTACTGGTTATACTAGTTTAGCAGAGGGTGTTGGGACTGTTACATGAAGTAATAAATAACCAAAATAAATGTAATGTCCCTTAATAATAAATAATAAATAATTCAACTTAACTTCGGGACGAAGTTCCTTAAAGTGGGGGAGTATGTAATGTCCCTTAATAATAAACAATAAATAATAAAAATAATAAATAATAAATAATAAATAATAAATAATATAATATAATATTAAATAAATAATAAACAATAAATAAAAAAATAGTAATAGTAAATAACTAATAAATAATAATAAATTAATAAATTAATTACATGCTCTAAATAAATATAAATAAGAATAAACAGAAAAATAGTAAAAATCAGTAAAGCTATTAAAAAGTAAAAACCAAATAAATAAAACAAGAAAGTAGAAAACAAAAGAATAAAACAAGAAAGAAGTAAAGTTGCATGCTGACACATGGAGTGTGTGCATGTGGTTCCCCTTCCAGTGTTTGCTCTATTTAATAGATGGTGAGGAAGATGATACACATTCCATCATTCCATGATTCCACCATCCATTCTCTTGGGAGAATAGCGTTGTGAGACAAAGGATACCCTAGCAATAGTACGTTGATTGAGGGCTCGGGGGTGGCCAGTTGTAGCAAGCTTTTTTGAAACTGAGCCTACGGTTGGGTGGAGAGTCATCCCCAAGACTTTGTTGTAGGTAGCAAAAATTCAACTAGCGTTCAACTAGTGTTCCATAGGTAAGTTGTCTCTCTTCACTCATATTTTTGTAATTTAATGTTAACTACTTGATAAATTGTTTGTTGATTATAAATCGCTTGATTAATCTAATTAGTTATGTGTTGTTATTTTGGGGATGTTACAATTGTAAAGACCCCGCGAAATGCAGGCGCGGAGCACGAGAGTCTAGCGTTTTCCACCCTAAAATAATGTAATTTAACGTATGGTATGTTGGCCTACCCATGGTCTGCGGACCATGGGATTGTATAAATAGAGCAAGGCTCTAAGTGTAAAGGGAGACACATGGGTTTTGGAGGATGAATGAGCTCTGAGTCTGTAAAGCCCGAGTCTTGGGTTGTAGTAGTAGTAAGAGGCTCTGCAGCTGAGTGCATAGAGGCCCGGTAGAGTCCGCAGCTGTGTGCATGGATCCCTACAGCTGAGTGCGTAAGGCAGAATGGGGATTGTACTTGGACATAGATTTAATAAAAGATAAGTTGATTTGGAAATATCGCACATCCATGCTTTTGTTATATTTACGCATATCTTTACATTTTTATGATTGTGCGCACTGGTTATGAATGTTGAATGATTAATGAGAATATTGGGCCCACACAACTAAGTAAGATCTATAATAATAGCACAGTAAGGATAAAGGATCTAGATAACACTTCTTCGCGCTCTTTACAGAGATGCGCGGAAGCAGTTGCACAAGTTGCGAAGGGCAAACGGCTACGCGGAGTAGCACAAGAATGCAAGTTCAGTTCACGAACTTCTTAGACTTCATCAAGACATCCCTAGGGTGAGGAAGCCTAGTTCTAGCACCCTCCCATATTACCTTGGGTGAGACCTCAGTCTGCGCACTGCGGACTGTTGCCGAAAGGGCCGGTAGTTTCGAGATTTGTTTGTCGAAATCACTTATGAACCTGGTTCAGGCCCCAACAAGCCAAAAAATGGTTCCGTTGCTGCGACCAAGATCTACCTAAGGGATGTCTGATGTCGTGCCATTGGAACCAAATGAAGAATGAAATTGAAGAGTGGTGGGATAATAATATTCATGAGTTTGTGACACAAGAAAATAGAAATCTGCAGGTATCTGAGAAAAGGTGGCTGGATCGCTACATGTATACAGAAATACATGACATCTTCTTTGCATATTTTCCTTTGAATTGTATGAGTGGATCGCAAGGTTAGCCGACAGCCAGGGAAGGCTTAAGCTTGACCAACCGATAGTGTGGACTCCAGAATTAGTGCACAGACTAGAGGCATCAGAAGATAAGATCGCATGAGTTGTGGACCATTCGCTCTACCGGATAATATGGGATTCATCATTGAGTTCGTGATAGACACGACTGTGAGCTACAATGAAGCACAACGACGGTTTCTCAAGGGATCATGAGGTAAGTACATTAAATCTTTGAATACCTAGATTAAGATGTTGTTATGTGAAAAGCGGGTTATGTGAATACAATGATGTTTGGAACGATGCGGAATGGAAATATCTACAAAGGTAGCAGGGAATTACAGAACAATCCCTTAATTTTTCCTTCACGAGAGAGCGAGGAAGAGATCGCTTAGGTCTCTCCGAGAAGTGCGGTCAGTTTGATAAGGCAGTGCATCCCGCAGTTACCACCTCCCCTTACGACATCACCTGCATCACCTCCTTCACTTCCATCTCCACCCACTCCACCTCCACCGGCCCCGCAGTCCAGCATAGAAAGTGTGATCAACGTACCCGTATTCAAAGGAGTACGGAATGAGGATCCAGACTAGTTCTAGTTCATGGTAAGAGCAGTGTGGGAAGTGAAAGGGGTCACAAACGACAACATTAAGAAGTCTACATTGGTGAGCACACTGCAGGGTCACGTGTTGACATGGTATATTAAACACTCCAATGATCACCTAAATGCAGGAATAATAGAGATCTAGAATGCGCTGAACAGAGATTTTAGCTGACCAAAATCAGAGACACAGTCAATCATCAGATTTAAAGAGATCGTGATGCTTCTAGGTGAGACCCCCTGGGATCTGGATCAACGACTAAAGAGTACGATCCACGAGGCTAATATGACGCTCATAGATACACAACATCGTGCATGGTTTGTGGCATCTCTGACACTGCACTTGAGGACGACATTGTCACAACAGAAACATTCTACCCAAGCCAAAGCGTTGGAAATGTTGATGAGGTTGCATGAGACACCAATACAAGATCTAGGGATGGGAGTTCAACAAATCCACGCACAACTATAGAATCTCTACTGGCAGATGCAGAGCTTGAAGCAAGATAGGGTGCCACAGCCAGAGGCGCGCGAGGAAATATGGTGTATAAAATGCAAGGGCCAGGGCCATGACAAGGATCACTATCCAGTATTCGTGAACTACTTGGTAGAAGGGGGGCCAACGCCGTTGAGACCAAGGGCACAGGCAGGGCTGAATGCGACACCTGCATTATGGTGCATGATCTGTTATAGGAGGAAAGCACACGACGAATAATTTTCATTTGTTGCAGAAGTATACATTGGCACCCCAGCAACTGTTTTGTAATTTTTGTAGGTCGGTGGGCCATGATGACAGTACTTGTCGTAGCGACGAGTTAATGATGTGGATTGGACACTAGCCTATTGGATGCAGACAGAGATGCGAGCCCTCGACCCAGCGATGGTGATGGAATGCACTGAATTTCAAGGGTGAAGTCGAGGACGAGGAGGAATGGGACTAGGAAGGGGCTACGGACAGTTAATCTATTACAATTGCGGAGGACCAGGGCACTAGGGCTGCGATTGTACCAACCCGACGAGAATATCCTATTCATACTGTGCTCAGTTTGATCATGAAGTAGTATATTGTCCTATGTTGATCACGTAGATGTGTGAGGAAGGGGTACTCCAGCCTCCTTCGACTCAAAATATTCAAAAGATGAGGTTTGAACCGCGTGAAGAAGACCCAAATGTGAACATGGTGCTTAGAAGCATTGTGACGATAGGGGAGGATAAGGGGAAGCATCCTGAGGAAGATGCATGGGTTCGCAAGACTCCTACAAAGGAACCTGAGTTTGACTTAAAACGTGCAAAGGAGACGTTCATGGAAGCTAAGAGGAGCTTCGTAGAGGACTCCACTTCAGGCAGTAAGGATCAACTAGAGCCATGGATAGATCCTTCTATGCTTACTACCTTTCTTGAGACATGCATGAAATTGCTGCACGACAACAAGGTAGTGAAGGGACTATAGGAGCTGATCACTTGGTGCATGAGTTAGGAGAACCGTGCGTAGTCTGGAAATTGGGGAAGCATACATTGCACACTGGGAGGGAAATGAGATTGACGACGCAGATTGGCGAATATGAAATGGATCAGGTAATCCTAGACCTGGGTTCGAATGCAAATGTATTACCGAAGCAGACATGGGAACGCATGGGTAGGCCCACATTACAATGGTCCCCTATTCAATTACAAATGGCAAACCAACAGAATATTTTTCCCATGGGGAGGTTGCAAGGTGTAACAGTTGATATTGAAGGCGCGAGCACATAGACAAACTTTGAAGTAATAGAGATTGTTGATGACAACAATCCTTATTCCACGTTTTTAGGAATAAACTGGGCCACTGATATGCATGGAGTCATCAACCTGAAGAAGTGAAAGATGATATTTGAGAAAAAATCCCTACTTGTAGTCATTCTTCTAGACCCAGCCGAAGGAGCACGCTACACCGAACCTGTGCATGACAATCAAAGTGACAATGAGTTGGACTGTATTTACCAGATAACCTCGCGGGACCAGGAGCGAGTGAACTGACTATAGATGGGAGAATCTCCTAGGAGCATGACAGTTCCTGTACTTTAGATTCAAAAGAAGAAGTAGAATGCTGGCAGAACCTGTTGCACAAAGTGACAATGCTGAATTGCAACATGATGATTAGATCACTACATTGTGTGAAAACAGAGGAAAGAGAACTGCCAGCCTACGATGGGGTGACAACGGTGGATGAATTCTTGGACAAATTTGAAAGCATAGTACCGGAATAGCAGCGGTACGGTGTGATGGAATGGGCATTGCACGCAACCCCCACACCGTTGTGGGGTACCCATTAGAAGACCATTGGGAACTGGCGCGAATATAGAAGATGGATGCGTTTATTGTTTGGAAGCCCCCAACGTTGGACAGGAGCCGGGAAGCCAGGATGAAGCAGCCTATGCACCCACCTGTGTTGAAGGGTGTAGATGTGTGCTATGCAAGCACATCCCAGACTAAGGATTGAAAATCAGAACCAGATGCAGCGACGAACACCCCAATTATTCCATGATGGAGCATTCAGAAAGTTATGTGGAATCATGAATAGAGTTCACCAGGCGAGACGAACTGACTGGGACCTGCGCGTACCAGCGGTTCGATGGACGCATAGGGCCATAAGGAAAAACTGGAGCACGGAAATGACCCCAACACCGACGAGAAAAGATGAAACTAGAAGAGCATAAAATAATCCTCATACAATAGCTCCCATAATTGGGATAGTACGCGAAGACCTGGGTAAAGGGATTATGCAGTTCCATGAAGCCATTCAGCGAGGGAACTTGAAACTTCGCGAACCTGAAGAATATTGGGTACGACTGAGAAAGAAAAGCATGATATTGGATGAAGAAATCAACAAATGGGAAACCGAAGTCGCACAAACATGTTGTGTCGAGAAACTAAGCACGATGTGACAAGGTATGGCCAGCCATACTACTGTATTAGAAGAAGTTGTGACCCTGCTACCATGGCTGCGACCGCACCTTAATAGACAAAGTAGCGCACTATACAAGGAAGAACGCAACGCACTGACAGACGCAAAGGTAATTGAGGGGTGCCTGCAGGACAGGCTAGTAGGTAACTTGAAGCCTCGCTCTGGTGGTGCGACCACCTGACTATTAGTAGGAAGCATAGTCTCAGTGCTCCAAGCAATTGGAAGAGAGTGCGGCACTATAAACGAGTCTGTATGGGAGATGCACGAGACGAAGGTTGCGCGTAGGGTTGGGATGTCACAGGGGTCGTGGCCATGCATAAGGGGCTATGTTGCTACACCAGTAGGCTGGGAAGCAACCGTTGCCGTCATTGTTCATGACAAGAGGTCCAAATTAAGGAAAAAAGGAGTGGGCGACGGGAAATTAAGACACAAATTATGAATGAGATTTGGGACGATCTTCTACCAAGAAGGCATTAATGATGCAGAAGTGGGGGCAAGAGTCAGATTCAAATTCAAAGGATGCTATAAAATCCCTAAGGCTAGCTCCAAGGAAACACTTGGCTATTTGAGAATTGAGTAAGTACAGAGCATTGAGCGTCGCGTACTCTTACCATCCTCAACTATAGACACAATATCGACTTCCAGAACAAGAGTGCGATTCACCGAAGTTACCACAGAGCCTCGTATCACCCATGAAGAGCCGAAGTTCCAAAATCACCATGCACGCTGTGGCCACAAAAAGATAAGAAAACAATGGGGCTAGTCCGTGTATCCCCAAGACACCCACGAGTTGGAAAATTCTCAATGGCGGAGAAGGGAAAAGCCATCACCACTAAAAAAACAAAGGAGGAGGAAGACTTGTAGGCCCTGATCACCCAAATTGAGGCGTAAGACGATGAGGTGGAGGATGTCTCCCAAAAGCATTCCGCGACAAAGTTACCTCCTTACACCCCCCTGTGGAAGGGGAAAACCAGGGTACCGAAGGACCTGGAGGCCACGAAGAGTGCTCTCCAGACCCCACTCCTCCCCGATGATATAAGGTTTGAAGGTCCACTGTTGGGACGAGTACCAGTTATGAAATTTGAGGATTGGGACCTCGCGGATAGCGAGTAGTTCCCACAGTTGGCTGTGGAGAAGTTAATAAAGTAGAAATGGTTGCGCGAAGTGGAGAAGGCTGGGTTACTCCATCTGCGTTGGATACCCTACTACCACCGCGTGCCCATCACCATTTTTGTCATCAGGTAGCTACTGTTCCAGGTGCATGATGGGTATCTCTGGCTGGAGGAGCCGATCCCCATCACGACCGATCTAATTCACTAAATTTTACGATTACCAGTCAAAGGAAACGACCCTACAGTAATAGCTGGAAAAAGCAGTGAATTGGCCCTCACAGAAGCTATGAAGGCCAAGTATAAGTTATAAAAGAGAAAGCGGGGGTACGCAATAGCAAGTATTAAATACCAAGAGGTGTGTGTAGCCACCCAGCTGTTGGCCGAAAAGCTAATGAGGAAGTGTTGTGCCAATGAAGTACCAACATTTGTGATTGCGTTGGTGGAGCAATGCGTAGAGGGGGTCCATTTAAACAAGGCGCAGTTCCTATGTGATGAACTTTTGACGAACTGTAGGGAGGCCCAGGAGCAGGGTAAGACCTTCCACTATGCGTGGTTGCTTTTATCCATCCTGTTGGTTGCAGGGGAGTTGCCAGAGGACAGCCAGTTTACCATTGTTGAGGGTGACCTACCCGAAGCCGCGAGGTACACCTCGCTCTGGGCAATGAAATACGCAACGAGGATTTGCGAGATCAAGGTGTTCTAGGTGTTCATCGAGGTGAGCATACGAACATGGATCAACTGTAGGCTATGCTTGTCCCCTACAGTTCATAACAACTTGAAAAGCGCGACAGAATTCAAGGCGAATATGCATAACCTGTATATCCGAGTGTGTAAGGATCCAACCCGAACATGGGTGAAGCTTCTGTTCATTGCAACAGACGATGCAATCTTTGCAGTGATGGAGTCATGGCCCCTAGAGTGGCATGCCCCAGACTTAGCAGAAATGGAGAAGATCGCAGCGCAACAACAAAAGAAGGACACCAAGTTGTTCCTCGTGTAACTGGCCGAGAGGAAGCGCAAGGAACAAGAAGTAGCCACACGGTAGAAGGCGGCTGAGGTAGCAGTAGCAGCACAAATGACGGAAACCACAACTGCACCAACCAAAGAAGACGAGGGAGGCTAGGAGATGTCCTCAGGGCAGCAGACCGGCAAAGCGGATAGGGAGGAGGACCGCGTGGACCCTAGTACAACATCAACACAACTCAAGCAGGCACGTGACCCTGAGAAAACAACTCCCCAGAAGAAGGGAAAACCCACGAAGTCGTCCGATGACCTGATCATGCTCACAGAAGGTGATCTATTGGATATCAGCAAAACACTTCGTGAGGTCACCCAGAATGCACTCAAGGGGTTACGGATGGAGAAAAACACTGTGTTGGGGGTGCTCAGCGCATAAATCCAAGGACTACAGGCACAATGGCCCCAAATAGGCACATTGCCCCGTATGACGCAGTAGGAACTGCTAAAGCTAAACACATGTTGTAAGACCGTATGGGTAACACCTTCGTCTTTCCCGAAGGTGTGCTAGCTGCGGAAAGCGAGGATAATCGGGCTATGATGAGCAACATGAAAGGAGTTAGCTTGAACTTGGCCACCCTACCATGGGACATTTTATATAGGCTGTAGGATGGGGTCATCGCAGAGCTCCATGCCCAGGAAGGCCGAGCGATACAAGTCCTACATGAGCATGGACCAGCTCAACATCCAGAGGGATGAGTTGGTTACGCAAGCTACCAGATTAGAGTAGGTCATGGAGGATACATGTAGGAGCATTCTAGAGTTGGTCGTGCCGGCAGAGCTACCAGCAGCAGAGCGGGTCCATAGATTGGCGGCAAGAGTTCGAGGGGCCCAGGAGGAAACGAAAAGGGTTCAGTTGGAGTTGAACCTGCAAATGTTGACCTGCGGTTGAAGGCACAGCCCTACACACCCACCCAGAAGACAAAGAGTAGTGTGCTTGCACTATCTAGATGGGATTGGAGCTAATTGGCCAGGTAACATAGGAGTGCCTCGGGCTATTGGAGCAAGCACTAACCATGCTTACGCACCTACAGGAGGACCCGAATCTGCAGCGCCTACAGACCCGAGTCTTGCAAGCTGCAGTAGGAGTAGGACAATGTCTGCGGCATCGTGCAGATGGTTGCCCTTAATCAATGACTAGCCAGGCTACAACAGGAAAGAGCGCTGAAGGACCAATTAGACGTCGTGCACCAAAGCGAAGCCCTGCTCAAGGAACGCATCCAACCATGGCTCGATGAAGCATTCACAATCACCACTACCATTAAAGGGAAGCTGGCACATATGCAAGCACTTTCTGTGGTTGGACAGGAAGGTGGCCCTGTTCATGAAGGTTCAGAGCTACGAATGCAGTGGATACTGTAGACAGCCAAACAATGTGCTGGGGATACCCAAGTTATGTGCGACCTCCTAGATGGACTTCGCGGCAAGATTGCCACGCCAGTAGAGTGATTCGGGACAAGTCACGATGGTTGTGTTAGGGGGCTGTTGGGTAGCGGATCCCCCCATAGTATGTTTTTGGGGCTTGAAGCTCGAATTTTGGTCAAGGGTAATGTAAAGACCCCGCGAAATGCGGGCGCAGAGCACAAGAGTCTAGGGTTTTCCGCCCTAAAATAATGTAATTTAATGTATGGTATTTCGGCCTACCCATGGTCCCCGCACCGTGGGATTGTATAAATAGAGCAAGGCTCTAAGTGTAAAGGGAGACACATGGGTTTTGGATGATGAATGAGCTCTGAGTCTGTAAATTCTGAGTCTTGGGTTATAGTAGTAGTAAGAGGCTCTGCAGCTGAGTGCGTAGAGACCTAGTAGAGTCTGCAACTGTGTGCGCAGATCCCTACAGCTGAGTGCGTAGGGCGGAATTGGGATTTTACTTGGGATATTTATGCATCTCTTTAAAGTTTTATGATTATGCGCACTAGTTATGAATGTTGAATGATTAATGAGAATATTGGGCCCACACAATTAAGTAAGATCAATATTAATAGCACAGTAAGGATAAAGGATCTAGATAGCACTTCTTTGCACTGTTTATAGAGCTGCGCGGAAGTAGTTGCACAAGTTGCGAAGGGCAGACGACTGCACGGAGAAGCGCAAGTGCGCAGGTTCGGTTCATGAACTTCCTAGACTTCATCAAGACATCTCTAGGGTGCAAAATCCTGGTTCCATCACCCTCCCATACTACCTCGGGTGAGACCTCAGTCTACGCACCGTGGAATGTTGCTGAAAGGGCTGATAGTTTTAGGATTTGTTTGGCTAAATCACTTCTGAACCTAGGTCAAGCCCCATCAAGCCAACATTAGATTTGCAGAAAGAAGGTGCACAAGCACAACTCTCAATGAACTCACAAGAAGAGGGAAGAAAAGAGGTATCTGTCACACAAGTAAACTTTCAAACAGAGATAAAAGATGAAAATTGGTTATGGCACTTGATATTTGGACATCTCAACTTTGGAGGTTTGAATTTGTTGCATAGGAAAGGCATGGTGAAGGGTTTACCACTGATACAAAAACCAGACAACATATGTGAAGGTTGTATCTTGGGCAAGCAACATAGAGAGACATTTCCAGCAGGAAAGTTAGTAAGGGCAAAGGAGCCCTTGGAAATTTTCCACTTAGACATATGTGGACCCATGTAAAATTGGTGGCAGCCACTATGTATTGACGTTCATAGATGACTACACAAGGAAGACATGGGTCTATCTCCTAAAATAGAAAAGTGAAGTGTTTGAACACTTTCACCAATACAAGGCTCTTGTTGAGAAGCAAAGTGGACACTACATCAAAGTCCTAAGGACAGACAGAGGTGGAGAATACATCTCAAATGACTTCCTTCGATTTTGTAGGGAGCATGGAATTCACAAGCAATTTACAACAAGATATACACCACAGAAAAATGGTGTGATAGAAAGGAAGAATAGGACCATTTTGGAGATGGCAAGGAGTATGTTGAAGGCAAAGAATTTGTCAAATGAATATTGGGCTGAAGCTATCGCTTGTGCAACATATATCTTGAACAGATGTCCAACCAAAAGCATCTAGAACATAGTTCCTGAAGAAGCTTGGAGTGGAAGAAAGAATAGTGTCACTCACATGAGAGTTTTTAGATTTGTAGCTTATGCACATGTCTCGGATGAGTTGAGAAAGAAGTTGGACAGCAAGAGGGAGAAATGCAAATTTGTTGGATACAATGATGAATCCAAGGCATACAAACTCTACAATCCATTAACCAAGAAAGTCATAATCAGCAAAGATGTGCAGTTTATAGAAGAGGAAGCATGGGATGGAAGTTTAGAAAAGATAGTCAATGTCAAAGCATGCATACCACATGAGGAAAAATAGGAATTAACAACAGCAAGTAATACCTCAACAGTGACTCCCTCTACTCCTATTCATGTACAGCAAAGCAGGTAGCAAGCAACGCCATCAACAAATAATAGGATAGTTTCGTGGAGCCAAGCAAGTGCTTCTCCAAGCACACCGCGAAGCACGACACTAAGTGACATGTTAAGCCCATCTTCAGCAAGCACAAGAAGACCAAAGTTCAAAAATTTAAATGAAATCTATGAGCAAGATGAAGTTGATAGTGGCATAGGTCTGAATTCTTATTTACAATATTTTGTCATGTAGATGACCCAATCTACTTTGAAGATGTAGTCATAGAAGAAAAATGGGTTGCGGAAATGGAGGAAGAAATAGAAGCAATAGAAAGGAATGACACTTGGGACCTTGTTAGCCTTCCGAAAGGAAAACATGTTATTGGAGTGAAGTGGGTCTATAAGACCAAAAGCAACATTGAGGGAAAGATTGAAAGGCACAAAGAAAGGCTAGTTGTCAAAGGATACAAGCAGCATCATGGAAGAGATTACGTGGAGATTTTCATGCCAGTCAAGCGGATGGAGACAGTGTGCACAGTTGTGGCGATTGTCGTGCAGCACAAATGGAGAGTGTATCAAATGGATGTAAAATCAGTGTTCTTGAATGGAGTGCTGAAATAGGAAGTGTATGTCACACAACCGCTTGGTTATGAGATTGAGGGTGAAGAAGACAAAGTATAGTGGTTGAGGAAAGTTCTTTATGAGGTGAATCAAGTACCGCATGCATGGTACAACAGGATAAATGCTTACTTGTTGGATAATGGTTTCGACAAATGTGACAGTGAGCCTACTCTCTACATCAAAGAGAGCGAAGGTAGGATTCTCATTGTCATCTTATATGTATATGTTTTGATTTTTACAGGCAGTGATGATTTACTCATCACTGATTTCAAACAAGTCATGAAGAGTGAATTTGAAATAACTGACTTGGGATTGTTAAGGTATTTTTTGGGCATAGAAGTGAAGAAAACAAAAAATGGCATTTTTATCTCTCAAGAAAAGTATGTGGCAGAAATTTTGGAGAGTTTTAAAATGTAGAACAACAAGTTTGCACCAACTGCAACTGTCATAGGGTTGAAGTTGAGCAAAGAAGATTGCAGCAGCAATTTCAGTCCGACATTATACAAAATCATGATAGGCAGCTTGATGTATTTGACCGCCACTAGGCTAGATTAATGTATGCAGTAAGTTTGGTGTCAAAGTTAATGGAGACACCTAAGGTGACACCCAAGGAGACACATTGGCAAGCAACAAAAAGGATTCTGAGGTATGTCAATGGGACAAAACAATATGGCGTTTTGTACATAGCAACAAGTGATTTCAGGTTGGTTGGTTACAATGATAGTGATTGGGCAGGAAATATCAATGACAGAAAGATCACATCAGGATATGTTTTCCATTTGGGTTTCATAGCCATTTCATGGGCCTCCAAGAAGCAACCAATAGTGTCACTATCAATAGCAAAATCTGAATATGTTGCAGCAACAACAACAGTATGTCAGATAGTTTGGATGAGAACGATGTTGAGGGACCTTCATCATGACCAAGAGGGAGTGACAACTATTTTCTGCGACAACACCTCAACAATTGCATTGTCAAAGAATTTTGTCTTCCAAAAGAGGACCAAGAATATTGATGCTAAATATCACTTTATTGGAGAGTTGATTAACAATGATGAAATTGTGTTGCAGCACTGCAGGTCATAGGAACAATTTGCTGATATTTTCACAAAGCCATTGGTAGGTGAAAGTTTTGTTTATCTTAGAAACTCTTTGGGAATTGTCAATGGAAGAAATTGTGATTAAGGGGGAATGTTGGAAATAATAATCCCAACCACCACAATAAACATCCTGACAACAACCATACTTGTCAGATGTATTTTTGCAGGTTGCATCTTTGTTTGAAGATGGAAGGACTGAACTCGACCGTGAACCATTCTGAAACGTAGCAAGGAATTTAAAGCAGTCAATTTACTTTGGTAAATAGATATTGGAAAGCATTCATTCAGAGACTATTGCCCATACTCCAGAAACACTTGTGTGATTCTGATTACACTCAACAATAACAACATATTAATTACTTTGCTCTGTCATGAATTAAATGTAAAATTTCATGTTGAGTTATATATGAATGTAAAAGTCATTTTGTAATAGGTTAGAGAGTAAGAGGTTATAGAAAAAGAGAGCGCAAGTCTCTGGGGAGAAAATGGTGGAGCAAATTTTTGTGGGCGCGTGAAAACAACAATTACAATATTTTATTGTGTGTTATTTCACTTGAAATTTTAGTTTTTACGCGGTTAATGAGTCGCATCCTCATGTGAATGTATTTTCATGTTTTAGAAGCTAATACTAAGTTTTTATTGTGTTTCTCCAAACCTACTTTTTTATTTTTGCCATGAGTGAATATTATTCATTATGTCTCTGAAATCATCTTTGCATTGCGCGAAGGTAGCTGCGTGAAATCAGCTCCGCGATGCACGAAGGTAGCTGCGTGAAAGTAACTTCACGGTGCACAAAGCTAGCTACCCAAAAGTAGCTTCGCGAAATTCATAGCTCTCTGCCCCTCTGCGAAAATTAAATTTCCTAAATATTTCTAACAAACAATGGGGAGATTGGCAATTTCTCCTACAACTGACAACAACTAAAGATCTTATCCTCCTCGCAGTCTTTGACCCTCTGATCTCCACCAATTCTGATACCATATTAGAGATGTAGACAAAAAAAATATTGATCATTTCATTTCCAAATGTTGCACTTTATATATGTATGAATGAGTAGGAGAATCAATAGTGATATCTTTTGACTCAATAGTGATATCTTTTGACTGAAATTTATTTGTTAATGAATCCTGTCGACTATTGATTATGAATCATCTAGCACCGACTAGAGAACAATGATCATCGTAATCGTGACTAATATTCTAACACTTTCCTCCATTTCATGTTGGTATTTGTGCATCTAATCTGTTTGTTATGCCTATATGCCCCTTATGAGACATATATACATAATCGGTTAGATAAGTACTAGGTGTTGTCTAGATGTAATCGCATGAGAGGTATTGTTGGCGAGCAAACCTCCCCTTTTTTGTGTTTGCCATCATTTTTGTAAATGTCTATAAAAGATAAATATTTTCTCATTGTTTTACTACTATGATAATGCTTTATTTAATACTATATTTAATTCATGATCTGTGTATTTGGATGTTTCTATGAATGTTTAATTTATTTGCATTAATTCTTTTAAATAATATTTCAGTTGCATGTGCATGTCTATGGTGTGTTGTACACCTAACTATGATCTAGATACATTACAAAAAGAATTTAGTAACATGTGTTTGTTACATTACTAGTGTGAATATCAGTTATGTGTTGGGAAGTAATGGTAAATGGATAGAATACTTAGATTAATGGATATACCTTAATATATTTCCAATGCGTATTCATTAGAAGTTATTTGTCATATCTACAATTTCATTGACAAATGCACAATAAATATGTAGTACCCATCAAAATTAGGAAAAATCTTCTCATGGTGCAAGTATCCAATGGTCAATATTATGTTAGAGTTGTTGCATGGTTTCAGTGGTGGTGAATTTGATAACAATCTCTTTGTGGTAACGTGTAATAATAATGTTAGTGCTTTGAATCAAATTCATGTTAATAACAAATATTTATCTTAAACTCCATGGTTATGATATGTGAACTATGAATAATGGATCACGTTCACTAAACATAATTTCCATAATAACTATCATGGAACTATGAGAGATCACTTGGTCTCACCAGTGCAATTTGTCTTCCCATCCATGGATGCATAGTATACACCTACATGTTGTGAATATGATCTCTTAATTATTTATTCTTGACCCGTGGATCTAAGCAAGAGTGAGAAGCATTTCACAACATTCTGTATCATTTATGAATTCATTAGGTTGGTTATAACATAATTGCATATGACTTATGGAGGATATCTAGTAATTTGTTGATAATACGATGCATGCTTCGACGATTGGTGGTAAACGAAGGAGTTATAATGAAAGTTTAATAATTTAGTGATAATAATTATAACATTTTTTATAAAATAAATGTCAAAAACCAATATATTAATATCAATGTGTATAAATTAGTATAAATCTATCTTAAGTATGGATCTATCAAGTGTTGAGAGAGACCAAATCTTTTGATATGCAAATCTCTTTTTAAAATGAAAAACTTGAAAAAAGTTTACACATTGAGAGATTTAATCCCTTTTAATGCTTGATAAATATGTGGTCTCTCTCTCTCTCTCTCTCTCTCTCTCTCTCTCTCTCTCTCTCTATATATATATATATATATATATATATATATATATATATATCTAAGACCTTTTTAAAATTATTTTATCTCTGTAAAGTTGATATAAAATTATATTATTTAGCAAAGACATTGAAATATTTTAACTCAAAAGAGATAAAGTGAAATATTTTTACCACATCCCTTTCATACTAGATTGTAATATTAACAACGAACCAAGTGAGCATAATGAGAATGAGATTAATGACGATTTATCACACTTTTAATTAAAACTAACCAACTAGTTGATATTGTTTTTTTATTTCTAGAGTATTTTTCCTTTTCAAAAATGGGCATGTGTCAACTCCATATTGATCACAAACTAAATGACACATCGCTCTCATATTGGGTTGTAGAATGTGCCTCTTGGAGCAAAGAGACAATATTATTATAAAAGCATCCCACATTAATATTTATACAAACATCCTCAATATTTCTATGTAGATTCCTCAATATAAATTTTTAAATTAACTTTGAGATATTTGTAATTGAAGATAAAATAATCATCATTAAATTTGAAAAATAAAATAAATTTATTTTATTTGTAATATAATATAAATTTAGAAGAAGATGTTGGGTGTGGAGCTTGATTATCTTCTGTATTCAAAGGTTTCAGCTGGATGTATACCCTAGGAAGATTGTACACCCCTCCACGTGGGGGGGACTTGTCCCCCCCGCGGGGCTAATTCCCACCGGCTTGGGGGTCTGGGGGCCAGTGCCCCTGAAGCTAAAAACATAAGTAAAATTGCCTTGTAAAAGTATCGTAATTTCTAGTCAATCTAGGCCATTCATTAGGCGGATGATCTGACGGTAGAAGTTATGTTTAATTTAGGGTTTTTTGCCCTAGAAGGAAACCCCTCACTATATATGAGGGAATTGTAGTACGTCTATGTATATCTCTATTCTGCGTGAGGAAGAGAGAGGAGATTGAGAGCGAAGAGGGAGTTACATTAGATCTGCTATAGGTTGTATCTCTTCAGTTTGTTGGATAATATAAAAAGAAGGACTGGTTGTTTCTCTGTGGACGTAGCCCAAAATGGGTGAACCACGTATATCTGTGTCTCTCTTGTTTTATGCGTTTTCTATGTTTATATTTCTGCAATATTTTATGTGTTACATTGCTCTGTAATATATAATTTTCTAACAACTTGATCTGAAATCACCCTATTAGTGACCTCAGTTGAAGATTTATTAAACAAAAGGTATTACAGACCCATATGTTGGTGTGTGTGTTCTGTGCTATTGAAACAAAGGATCGATCAGATTGCCAATACACAGAAAATAAATGGAAAGACAGCAGAGAAATACAGTAAGAAACACAAAGACATAACAATTTTTAATAAGGAGTTCACCCTATTCTCCAGGGCTATGTCTCCAGTCCAGCTTCACTGGTGGCCTTGTTTTATCGTGTCTTTCAGCAGAGAAATTACAATGCAGGGATCCAATATGAGTTCTCCTGAAGCAGATTTTGTTTGGCAGGGTGGTTCTTGGATTTACCAAGCGACTTGGAGTACACAGAATCTTGTTCTTCCTACCAGCTCTGTGACCCTCGGTCTATAGTGGAAAGAGCCAACTGTGATGCTCAATCCAAACAGATTCCTCTATGGGAAGGCTTGATTCTTCAAGCTCTATGGTGCTCGATGCTGCTTGTGGTCAGCTCAGCCATCTGTCTCCTTTGTTTGGCTTTACTGCTCTCTGTGCTCAGTCCTCCTCTTAGGGTTCACTATTCACTGTCTCTCTTGGTCACTTGTACTCTTCGCTCTCTCTTTCTTAATTCCCTTCAGCTATCTTTGTTCATGGCTTTAGCCATTCGACCTCCACACCTGTTCGGTTCCTCTCCCACCTACGTCGATTCGCCTACTGCCTGTGTGCTTGGAGTTCCCCGTTCGGCATTAGCATGAACACTAGAGAAGTAGCCACATGTCCTCACTAGAATAGCGCCAGCCTGTTCGTCAATTCATTTATTTCTCTACCATGGTGGTCAACAGATTCCAAATCCCTTTAAACCACAGCTTAATTCCCTGTCAATTCTACTTTGTCTATCAGACGCAAACTTAGCCGTCCGATCTGGCTCCTCCATATCCAACGTCGTACGCACGTCGAGCGCAGTTGACTTGCTCAACCGATAACGCGCGATGACGACGGTTTTTCTCTCACCTTCACTGCCACGCATCGATTGCTAAGTGTGATCACTCTATTTTCTCCAAAACCGCTTACCGTTCAAGGGTGCCCCGATCAAACAGCCAGTTTCTAGGTTGTGGGTCCCACCTTCGTACGATGGCGCTTTTCGTTTCTCCGCCCATGGTCCTCTGGCTCCCAACGTGACCGAGTGCTTAAGGCTCTACCATTTCAGCCCTGTTTGCCCAGAATCGCGCATCGAAAATCAACTCCTTTTCCCATTCTGGGGCTCCCAGGGGCTACATCGACCTCCTACATAGTCTCCATGGGCCTCGGTCAGAGCGCTTTGATCGACGTCCTCGTCGTTCCGCGTCGGCTGCCATCGCCACTAGTTCAGGGTGTTTTCGATTGTTGTTTTGGATTCTTCAAGGATTTGTTTCATCCCGAGGATTTGGATCATGGCCTCCCTACTGAAAAGCTTTTGGACCACAAAAAGTTGGTTTTTTCTTTTTTCAAGCATTGACTAAGTGAGGAAACTGCTGTCTCACTTGTCCAATCTCAATCCACTTCATGCTGGTCAACTTCTAACCTTTAAGCCCAATCTTGAGGTATTCCACCTGTCCACTGCGCGTCGTCCTTACCTTCATGTCTAGCACTGTATCTTCCTGCAACTCATTAACATATTCATGTAGCAGGTCCTCAACAGAATGCAATTAACTCTGCTCTTCAGGGTCCTCAATCATTCAAGGTTCAAACAACCTTAAGCAATATGTGTTCACGACTGAGCAGATGTGCATGTAAGGTGGCAGATCAAGGCGAAAATCATTTTCAACAATCTTCTCAAGTATCTTGAAGGGTCCATACGTGATAAGCTTTAGCTTCTTACCTTCACCTTGCATCCTGTCCTTACTGATATATAGCCAGACTTGGTCTCCAACTTGAAAACTATGCTCCATCTAATGCTTATCATGCCTAGCCTTGTACTTGGCCTGGCTCTTTTCCAGCTGTTCCTGTACTGCCTGGTGGATCTCCTGGATCTATTCAATGAACCTAGTTGCCCTATCCACATCACTGTGTCCATCAACCATGGTATCTTTACCAAAGACCAAATCCAAGGGAGACCTTGTTATGAAACCAAAGCAGGTCTCAAAATGAGATCTCTGGGTAGAAGAGCGTTTGGCTCTATTGTAAGCATGATTCACATAACACAAGTGTTCATCCCAAAGCTTAGGGTGTTTGTTGCAATATCCTCTCAGTAACTGGATCACTGTCCTGTTAACTACTTATGTCTGACCATCTGTTTGTGGATGAAAAGATGTGCTTTTCTTTAATTTGGTGTCCATTAGTTCCCACAGACTTCACCATAACTTTCCCACAAATCGGGTGTCTTGATCAGATATAATAGAAGTGGGTAATCCAAAATGAACCCATACATGTTCAAAGAATAATTTTGCAGTTTTTTCAGCTGTAGTCTGTTTACTACAGGGTATCAAAATACACATTTTTCTGAACCTATCCACAACAACATATAGATAATCATGACCTTTCCTAGATTTAGGCAATCCTCCAACAAAATCCATGGAAATGCTTTCCCAAGGGTGAGAAGGAACTGGCAATGGAGTGTACAAGCCTAGTTTTCTGTTGCTGGGCTTGCTTTTAGCACACATAGCACACCCCTTTACATATCTAGAAACTATCTCACTCTTTCTTGGTCAATAGCAGAACCTTTACAGCTGTGCAACTATTTTACTTACCCCAAAGTGAACTGATATCAGAGAAGTGTGTGCTTCCCTAATTATCTTTGCTCTCTCAGTTTGTGGAATGCAGAGTTTCCCACAATGATATAAGAGTCAGTCCTTCACATGATAGTCTAATTCTTCTACTCTTTTGCCTTGACTCAAAGTTGCATATACATCTTTAAAGTCCATATTCTGAGCATACTGTTCTATGTAGCTTTCATGCATCACAGAATTATGCTTAAGTATGGTAGATGCATTTATAATGGGTCTAGATAACATGTCTGCAACCTTATTATGTATGCCCTTTTTATATCTGATGACTAAATGAAACTGTTGTAGAAAACCCATCCATCTATAATGTCTTGATTGTTGCAACTTAGTTTGGGAGTGTAGATATTGAAGTGGCTGATGATCAGTATGTATTACTATTTCTTTCCCCATTAAGTAATGTTTCCACTTTTTCACACTTTGAACTAATGCACAATTCTTTATCATAGGTAGGATAGTTAACTACTGCAGGATTAAAAGTCTCAGAATGATAACATATGGGTTTACCATGCTGTGTCAACACTGCTCCCATGGCATAGTCACTAGCATCGGTTTGGATCTCAAATGGTCTTTGTAAATCTGGCAGTGCTAGTACACGTGCTGTACTAATCTTTTCTTTCAAGGTGTTGAAGGATTTCTGCTGTTTTCCTCCCCACTGAAACACCTTGTTCAATCCTGTCAAAGCATGTAAGGGAGCTGCAATTGAGGAGAAATTTGAAATGAACTTCCTCCAATACTGTGCTGCTCCTAAGAAGCTTCTCACTTCTGTAGCAGACTTGGGTTTAGGCCAGTTTACAATGACTTCCACTTTAGCGGGATCTATTTTCAATTCACCTCCCCCCTACTATATGACCCAAATAATTTAGAGAGGTTTTGCCAAATTCACATTTGGAGAGTTTAACATAATTTTTTTCTCTTTTCAAAACATCTAATGTCTTCTTAACATGATTTAAATGTTCTTCCCATGTCTTACTAAAAATTAGAATGTCATCCAGATACACAATAACAAAATCATCAAGAAAAGGTCTGAGTACATCATTCATGAATCTCATGAAAGTAGCAGGGGCATTGGTCAAGCCAAAAGGCATAACCAGCCATTCATACAATCCCTACTTTGTTTTGAAAGTAGTCTTCCATGCATCTTGCTCTGCAACTCTGACCTGATGGTATCCACTGTGCAAATCCAACTTGGTGAAATAAACAACTTCCTTCAATTGATCTAAAAGATCATCTGTGTGAGGAAGGGGATAACGATTTTTTATCGTTATCTTATTCAGTTCTCGATAATCAATTCACATTCTCCACGATCCATCTTTCTTTCTCAACAAAACAATGGGTGACCCACATGGTGATGTTCTAGGCCGGATGAACCCTTTCTCGAGCAACTACTGCACCTGCTTCTTGATTACAGCATTCTCTAAAGAAGATAACCTGTACATCCCAATGTTAGGCAAAGGAACATCTTGCTGCAAAATAATATCATGTATTATTCCCTTTTTTGGTGGCAGACCTTGAGGTTCTTGAAACAAGACATCATACTCTGAAACAATCTTTTCTATATCAACTTGTTGATCAGAATTACAACCCTCAAATACATTGGTTTTATCAGTTTTCATCTGTCCTCAGTTTATGAGACTATAATTATTCTTGAGCTTATGAGCTCTTACAAAGTATTTGATTCCATCTTTAACAAGTAGATACTTGTTCTCAGCTCTATAGAAAATAGCCTTTCTATCATACAAGTAAGGACTTCCTAAAACAATTCCACATATATCCAAAGGAATTACATCTAACTCAACCTCATCTACAAATGTTGACCCAAAAGAAAACTTGAGTTTGCACTGTCTAGTCACTTGTAGTTGTGCTTTATCATTCAACCATCGTAATGGGTATGGCTTCTTATGAGGTGTAGTTTCTAATCCCAATTTCTTTACAATTGCTTCAGAAATCAGATTTACTTGTGAGCCACTATCAAACAAAGTATCAATCTTTTGATTTTTGGAAACAACTCGAATATGGAAAAGCTCATGCCTTTTTCTCTCACGTTCTTCATCAATGATAGATTGAGCAGAATTACTAGTAGATGCTTCAGAATTCTTACCTTTTAGACTTGTGGCTGCAATGATTGTTTCATCTCCCGAGTCTGACCCCAAATCTTTCTGAATAGCTGTAGCAGTATTCTTCTTCTTGCCCTTAGACTTCTTAGGTCTCAGCTCTGGGTGCAGAATCCAACAGTGCTCATCATCATGCCCCTCCTTTTTACAGTGAGTGCATGAAGCTTTGCCTTTCTGTGTAGTGTTAGCCTTCCTTGCTTTCCACTTCTGCTTTCTTTTCTCCTTTCTCTTGCTTACAGTGGGTTGGGATGGTCCCCCAACTTCTGTATTTCCATTCTTTCCTCTGGCTTCTAGATGAGTAGCTTGTACGGATACCTTATCTATACTAGTGGGATTAAAGATGAGGATAGGATGCCTCATGTAGCTGTGTAGACCACCAATTCACTTCAAAAGAGTTTCTGGTGAGTCTAATAAAATACCCAACATCAATGCTCTCTTTCTGAACTCTTGAGTATACCCTTGTACACTTTTCCCTTTCAACTGCCGAAGATTTTGCCAACTCATCATGGCTTGTTGCATGTAGGCCAATGGATAGAATTGCTTTTTGATTGCAGTAACAAATTCACTCCAGATAGAGATGGTCTTACCATGCTTCCTCATATCAGCTTTGGTTCTGCCTTCCCACCAAACCAAGGAAGTGCCCCCTAGGCGAAGGCTTGCCAACCAAATCTTGCTCTTGTTTGCGTCTATATTTTGTACTCTACAATACACATCAATTTGCCTAATCCAATTGTCCAACTTTTTAGCATTTAGATCTCCATCATATATAGGAAAATCAAATTTAACATCTAACTTGATTAAAGATGCTTTCTTATTATGTACAGGGCTACTAGGAGGTGTAGGGAAGCTTTCTTCTTTCCCCCTTCCTTTGGAGTGGTCATGGGAATGAGATTCATCTTCTTCTTTATCTTTGGGCCTGATGAATCTTCGCCCTTATGCTTTCTAAAGTCCCTATACATTTCTTCTACCATGGACTTTATAGCTAGGAAACTTTCTATGAATTTAGAGTCTGGCCCTATAGAACCTTCTTCTGACATTGTCTTTTGAGAATAGACTCTCCCAATTTTAGGATTAGTTTCCACCAACTCTCCTTCTCCTAATTTGAGCTTTGATCTAATGAGCATTCACAGCTAACCCAACACAAGCTTGTCTAACCTTACAGCCTAGAGCTTTGATACCACTTGATCTGAAAATCACCCTATGAGTGACCTGAGTTGAAGATTTATTAAACAAAAGGTATTACAGACCCATGTGCTGGTGTGTGTGTTCTGTGTTATTGAAACAACGGATTGATCAGATTTCCAATACACAGAAAATAAATGGAAATACAACAGAGAAATACAGTAAGCAACACAAAGACACAAACAATTTTTAATAAGGAGTTCACCCTATTCTCTAGGGCTACGTCTCTAGTCCAGCTTCAGTGGTGGCCTTGTTTTATTGTATCTTTCAGCAGAGAAATTACAATGCAGGGACTCAATATGAGTTCTCCTGAAGCTGATTTTTCTTGGTAGGGTGGTTCTTGGATTCCCCAAGCCACTTGGAGTACACAGACTCTTGTTCTTCCTACCAGCTCTGTGACCCTCGGTCTACAGTGGAAAGAGCCAACTGTGATGCTCAATTTGGACATATTCCTCTATGGGAAGGCTTGATTCTTCAAGCTCTCTGGTGCTTGATGCTGCCTGTGGTCAGCTCGGTCCTCTGTCTCCTCTACTTGGCTTTATTTCTCTCTGTGCTCAGTCCTCCTCTCAGGGTTCACTGTTCACTATCTCTCTTGGTCGCTTGGACTCTTCGCTCTCTCTTTCTTAATTCCCTTCGGCTGTCTCTGTTCATGGCTTTAGCCATTCGATCTCCATGCCTATTCGGTTACTCTCCCACCTATGTCGATTCACCTACCACCTGTGTGCTTAGAGTTCCCTATTCGGCGTCAGCATGAATGCTCAAGAAGTAGCCACATGTCCTCACTGGAACAACGCCAACCTATTCATCGATTCATTTCTTTCTCCACTGTGGCGGTCAACGGATTCCAAATCCCCTTAAATCACAACTTAATTCCCTGTCAATTCCGCTCTGTCTATTGGACGCAATCTCAACCGTCTGATCTGGGCTCCTCCAGATCCAACGTCATAAGCACATCGAGCGCGGTTGACTTTCTCAACTGATAATGCGCGATCACGGCGGTTTTTCTCTCACCTCCGTTGCCACACATTGATCGCTAAGTGTGATCGCTTCATTTTCTCTAAAACCACTTACCATTCAAGGGCACCTTGATCAAACCGTTGGTTTCTAGGTTGTGGGTCCGAACTTCGTACGATGGTGCTTTTCATTTCTCCGCCCATGGTCCTCTGGCTCCCAACGTGACCGAGTGCTTAAGGCTCTACCATTTCAGCCCTTTTCGCCCAGTGCGCATCGAAAATCAGCTCCTTTTCCCATTCTGGGGCTCCCAGGGGCTACGTTGACCTCCTGCGCAGTCTCCATGGGCCTCGGTCAGCGCGCTTTGACGGAGGTCCTCGTCGTTCTGAACTGGCTGCCATGGCCACTGGTTCAGGGTGTTTTCAATTGTTGGTTTGGATTCTTCAAGGATTTGTTTCGTCTTGATACAGTCATGGTTCTATGACAGTCATTTATGGATCTGATTTGGATCACAACTGGTATCAGAGCCGAATGTCTATTTGGCTGATAAAATCGCAGGAGAGAAGGGTTCCTGGTTCGAGTGGGAGCAATGGCGGAAGATGGTAGGTTTAGGGTTGAAAAATTCAATGGCCAAAACTACCAGCTATGGAAGATGTAGATGGAATATTATCTGTATCAGAGAGATCTGTACCTACCATTGAGTGGAAAGAAAAATAAGCCGATGAGTATGACAGACACTGAATTGAATATTCTCGACAGAAAGGCACTTGGAACAATATGGCTGTGCCTAGCAGCGTCGGTAGCATTTAATATTTCAAAGGAAATGACAATAGAGGGTTTAATGTTAACATTGGCCAAACTATATGAAAAACCCCCGGCCTCAAATAAGGTATCTCTTATGAAGCGATTATTTAATATGATGTTAGAAGGTGGATCTATTGCAGACCATTTAAATTATTTTAATATAGTTACAAGTCAGTTAAGTTCTGTAGGGGTAAATTTTGATGATGAAGTTAGGGCTCTGTTATTTCTGTTCTCATTGCCAGAAATTTGGAATGGTTTAGTTATGGCCATTAGTAACTCTATCTCTGGATCTAGTACTTTAAAGTTTGATGATGTTGTTGGTGCAATCCTTGGCGAGGAAATGTGACGGGAAAACTGCGGTGAGACATTAGGTAATGCTTTGACTGCTAAGACTAGGGGAAGAAAAATTGAAAGAGGAAAGAGCCCAAGATATCGCAGTAAGTCAAGAAAAGGGAGATCCAAGTCCAGATCGGGGATAGTGTGCTGGAAATGTGGGAAGAAAGGACACCTGAAGAAATATTGCAAGTCTCGGAAGGGAAAAGAAGGAGACGCGCAGCAAGAAACTAATCATGAAGCGAATGTAACAGGTGATGTGCTGCAAAATGCTTTGGTTCTTTCATTAGAAAATATTATTGATGCCCAGATGGTAGATTCAGGGGCCTCATTCCATGCCACACTTGATAAGAAACATTTTCATGATTATGTTCAAGGAGATTTTGGACAGGTTGGATTAGGTGATGATAAACCCTATAAAATCGTTGGAATGGGTACAATATTCATAAAACAGTAGAATGGAAATCAATGTCTATTGAAGGAGGTAAGGCATGTTCCAGATCTAAAGAAAAATATGATTTCAACAAGGCAATTGGGAGGTGAAGGTTGCTTAACTACTTTCACAGATAAAACCTAAAAGGTCACTAAAGGATCCCTGGTAATAGCAAAAGGAGAAAAGGTTGGTACATTGTATTTATGCAATGGTATTTCTAATTCTGTTAATGCTTTAACCTCTACAGGAGAATATACGGCATTGTGGCATCATAGGCTTGGGCACATGAGTGAGAAGGGGATGCAGATTCTTCACTCTAGAAATTTGTTGCCAGGTTTGAAGCATGTTGATTTAAAATTATGTGAGCATTGTGTTTATGGAAAACAAAAGAGAGTTAGATTCCTTATAGTTGGGAAGGAAAAGAAGAGCGAAAAATTAGAGCTTGTGCATACAGATGTATGGTGACCTGCTCAGGTATCATCTCTTGGTGGCTCTCGTTATTATGTTACTTTTATTGATGATGCAACTAGAAAAACCTGGATTAATTGCATTTGAAATAAATCTGATGTATTTGATACTTTCAAGAAATGGAAAGCTTTGGTTGAAAATGAGACAGGGAAAAGGTTGAAGTGTCTTAGATTAGACAATGGAGGTGAATATTGTAGTAAAGAGTTTGATAGGTACTATTCTAAGAATGGAATTCGTAGAGAGAAGATAGTTCCAGGAACACCACAAGAAAATGGTGTGTTAGAAAGGATGAACAGGACAATCATGGAGTGTGCAAGGTGCATGAGATTGCATGCAGGATTGCCTTTATGATTTTGGGTAGATGCTATAGATACTGCTATTTATCTAATAAACAGAGGGTCTTCATGTTCTTTGGATGGTGGTATTCGAGAGGAGGCATGGACAGGTAAAAAGGTAAACTACTCTTTTTTAAATACTTTTGGTTGTGAAGCCTTTGTCCACATTAATAAAGAAAATAGAACAAAGCTTGAGGCAAAATCAAAGAAATGTACCTTTATTGGATATGGTGTTAATGATTTTGGTTCACTTTTATGATTATGAAAAACACAAAATCATTAGGAGTAGAGATGTCATATTCAATGAAAAGGTTTTGTATAAGGATCAGTTGCAGGAAAAGAAACAGGAAAAAGAAAACAGAGAATACACATTGTTTGACGATATCACAAGAAAAGTGATGGTGCCTGAAAATCATAATGATCAACAGCCAAAACAACAGCCACAATAGCAAAAAGCACCTCAAACACATGAAAGTGGTGTTAGAAGATCTACTAGGATAAGTAGACCCCCTGAATGATACTCTCCTTCATTATATTATGTATTGTTGACTGATTCTGGTGAACCAGAATGTTATGAAGAAGCAGTGCAGGTAGAAAGCAGGAAGAAGTGGGAGCATGCCATGAAAGAAGAGATGGAATCCTTAGCACATAGCCAGACTTGGGACTTAGTCAGGTTGCCTACAGGTAAAACAACATTGCAGAATAAATGGGTTTACAAGTTGAAGGAAGAAGATGGAGGTAGAAAAAGGTACAAAGCTAGACTTGTGGTGAAGGGGTTTGCACAGAAGAAAGGTATTGATTTTGATGAATTATTTTATCCTGTTGTTAAAATGACTTCAATCAAAACTATTTTAAGTCTAGTAGCAGTTGAATATTTGCATCTTGAGCAGTTAGATGTAAAGACAACCTTTCTCCATGGGGATTTGGAGGAAGAGATATATATGTAGCAGCCACAAGGATATGAGGTAAAAGGGAAGGAGAAACTAGTGTGCAGGTTGAAGAAGAGCTTGTATGGCTTAAAATAGGCACCAAGCCAGTGGTATCTAAAATTTGACAGGTTTATGTCTGAACAAGGTTATACTAGATGTCACTCTGATCATTGTGTTTATCTCAAAAGGCAAAATGATGGCATCTATATTATATTGCTATTGTATGTAGATGACATGCTTGTTGCAGGTTCTAACATGCAGGAAATAAATGTGCTCAAAAGGAAATTGGCAAACTCATTTGCAATGAAGGATTTGGGTGTTGCAAAACAAATCCTTGGTATGAGAATAACTAGAGACAGGAAGAATCACAAATTAATATTGTCTCAAAGTGAGTACATAGAAAAGATGTTGAAAAGGTTTAATATGTAGAATGCAAAACCAGTTAGTATACCTTTGGCTAGCCATTTCAAATTAAGTAAGGAGATGTGCCAAAAGAACCAAGAATACATGGATTATATGTCTAAAGTTCCATATGCATCAACAGTTGGAAGCTTAATGTATGCAATGGTCTGCACAAGGCCTGATATTGCACATGCAGTGGGAGTTGTAAGCAGGTACGTGAACAATCCAGGAAAGGAACATTGTATGGAGGTGAAGTGGATTCTCCGGTATTTCGGAGGTACAACAAATCAAGCATTAGGCTTTTGTGGTTCAAACATTGCTCTATAGGGATATGTTGATGCAGATATGGCGGGTGATAGAGATAATAGGAGGAGCACAACAGGGTATGTGTTTACTATAGGTGGAATAACTATCAGTTGGGTCTCGAAACTGAAAAGTTTTGTTGCACTCTCAATAACAGAAGCAGAGTATTTTGCTGCTATAAAGGCTAGTAAAGAAATGATTTGGTTACAAAGGTTTCATGGATGAATTGGGTAAGAAGCAGGACTTGGGCAGGCTATACAATGACAGCTAGAGTGCCATACATATTGCAAAGAACTCTGCATTTCATTCCAAGACTAAACATATACAGCTCAAGTACCATTTCATACAGTTAGCATTGGAAGATGGACAGTTGAAGCTGGAAAAGATACACACTAGCCAGAATCATGTAGATATGCTAACAAAAGTTGTAACCAGGGAGAAACTGAGAATCTACTCAGTTTCAATTGGTCTTCATGTATGATGAAGAAGATGATAAATAACTAGGTCCAAAGTGGAGTCATTGCCTAGCAAATGAAGCAGCGGTGGAGTTGCTATAATCAGTCTCCAAGTTGGATATTGTTGGGTGTGGAGCCTGATTATCTTCTGTATTCAAAGGTTTCAGCCAGATCTATACCCCAGGAAGATTGTACACCCCTCCATGTGGGGGGGACTTATCCCCTGTGCGGGGGTCCGAGGGGGCTAATTCCCCCCGTCTGGGGGGTCTGGGGGCCAGCGGTCCCCTGGTGGGGCTTCAAGGATATGCCCCCGGAGCTAAAAACATATGTAAAATTGCCTTATAAAAGTATAGTAATTTCTAGTGAATCTGGGTCGTTCATGAGGCAGATGATCTGACGGTAGAAGTTATATTTAATTTAGGGTTTTTTCGCTAGAAGGCAACCCCTCACTATATATGAGGAAATTATATTGCGTCTATGTAGATCTGTATTTTGAATGAGGAATAGGGAGGAGATTGAGAGTGAAGAGGGAGTTACATCAGATTTGCTATAGGTTGTATCTCTTCAGTTTGTTGGATAATATAAAAATGAGGACTGGCTGTTTCTCCGTGGATGTAGCCCAAACTGGGTGAACCACGTATATATGTGTCTCTCTTGTTTTTTGTGTTTTCTGTGTTTATATTTCTGCAATATTTTATGTGTTCCAATGCTCTATAATATATAATTTTATAACAGAAGTATCATTTTGTAAATAACATAGAATTTGTTTTTGTCACAAGTTAAATTGGAACTACAATTTTATTTAAAAAATTAATGAAAGTTGAGAAGATTATCATGGTTGAATGGCTTTAGGAAAAAGGAGAATCTCCTCCTCAATACTCTTTTCATACGGTTGTGAAGTTTTAGGACCATATTTTTGTTGGAAATAATACTGAGAGGGGGGGTGAATTAGTATTATCTAATTCTTTTAATAAATCTTCTTTATTTGTTCTTTGAATTGTTTTTGCATGTCAATACCATAAAATAATGAGCATGAACAAAAGAAAACAGATAGTCACACCAAAGAACACAAGATGTAAGGTGGAAACCCAATGTGGGTGAAAACCACCTGCTGCAATATGTCTCTATCTTCTTTCAAATTAGAAACTCCTTTTACAATGGTTTTGTACTAGTGCAGTCCTTTACCAGTACGCAGGCTGCAACCTGCAGAGAGCTACAACTCTCTCTCTCATTTTCCAGTCTCTCCTGGAAGGGAGCTACAACCCCCTACTTCTTTTCTTTCAAGGACCACTTTTCATAAATTTTCAAACTGGATCCATAAGCATCAAATGATCATCAAGTACAAGAGAATCACCCAATCAACTGTAGTAACCAGATCAACAATAATAGGACCAAACCCAGAACACAACAATGATAAACAAAGATTTTAAGAGAAGTAAGCACCCTGCTCAACTGCTCGCCTGCTTACGTAAGCACCCTGCTCAACTGCTGGCCTGCTTACAGTACTCACCCTGCTCAACTGCTTGCCTGCTTACAGTACGCACCCTGCTCAACTGCCAGCCTGCTTATGTACGCACCCTGCTCAACTGCTAGCCTGCGTACCTCGCTCTGAGTCCATTGAACTACCTGCGGACCTCCGCACCTGCAACCCTTCTGTGCCTGCGTATCGGCGCACCTGCAACCCTTCTGTGCATGCGTACCGGCGCACCTGAAACCCTTCTGTGCCTGCGCGCCAGCGCACCTGAAACCCTTCTGTGCCTGTGTACCGGCGCACCTGAAACCCTTCTGTGCCTGCGTACCGGCGCACCTGAAACCCTTCTGTGCCTGCGTACCGGCGCACCTGAAACCCTTCTGTGCCTGCATACCGGCGCACCTGAAATGCTTCATTCCTGCGTATGTACGCACTTTTCTCTCACTGTACCTGCGTACCTTTGGGCATAGATGATTTCAAGACTTCAGAAATAACCTAGACAGTCAGATCTACAGATCTGAACATGCGCCGAAGAGATCTCGGTCCATCAGTAGATTCGCCTTCTTTAGATCTAGACCAGATCTAGCCCTCATAAGATATTCAACCAAAAACATACTCAAGCCAAATGATCTCCTTTGCTTTATATAGGAAAGCAATTCCTTAAAACATGGATCAATACCACGAGCCGACACCATAATAACACAATACCGTCGGCTAAATACCAAGAGTAAAACATAAGAAAACCCCACATGTGAATTTCTTTGCCTTGAAATGTGTGCACTGGGGGTACGCACCTCCTGAACGGGATATCTGCGGGTATGTACGCACTTTATGTAACACTGACCTGCGTGTACGCACCTTATGCAAGGTTACCTGCGTACCCCTTATTTTCTTCAATATTTGATAGCTGATCATCAATCTCTGCTGCTGACTTGAAGTACTGTGATCTATCACCTGAATGGGTTGCCATCAAGGACAACACTTTAGCCATAATGCCAACAATCTCCCCCTTTGGACTTGATGGCAACCTCAAAGCTTCAGCTTCATTCTCCCCCTTTGACATCAAGGGCAAAGGGTTATGCTCCCCCTAATAACATGCTCCCCCTGAATATGAACCAGATCTACAACGAAGAACCATAATCCACCATGAAAGAGATAGAGACATATTGCAGCTACTTCCAAGATCTCCTTCTGCACATCCTCCATAATGCCAACAATGCATTATATGCTCCCCCTGAACCTGTACCATCAATCAGAAGAGGTTCAACAATAAGATGATGCATCAACAACCCCCAGCTTTTGCCTGAGGTATTCAAAAGTGTCTCTGGGCAATGGTTTGGTGAGAATATCAGCAACTTGTTCCTTAGAAGGAACATACTCCAACTTGACCTTCTGTTCAAGCACTTGTTCCCGGAGAAAATGATACTTGATTGGTATGTGCTTGGTTTTTGAATGCATAACAGGATTCTTTGAGATGCTGATTGCACTTGTGTTATCACATAAGATGGGGATTGGTGGTGTACAAGTGATTTGAAAATCCTGCAAAGTCTGCATCATCCAAAGGAGTTGGGTGCAACAAGATGCAGCAGCAACATATTCCACTTCAGCTGTAGACAAGGCAATCGAACTCTGTTTCTTGCTGAACCAAGATACCAGTCTGGAACCCATAAAGAACGCACCACCACTTGTGCTTTTCCTGTCATCCACGCTTCCGGCCCAATCTGCATCTGTATAAGCATGAAGTGTAAGATCTGTATCTCTAGGATACCATAAGCCATAATTTTGAGTCCCTTGAAGATATTTGAAAATTCTCTTCACTGCCTGAAGATGAGTCTCCTTCGGATTTGCCTGAAATCTTCCAACTATTCCAACTGCATGCATGATGTCTGGGCAGGTACCTGTCAAATACAGTAAACTTCCAATCATAGATTTGTAGGTTGGTTGATGTACTGCTGCAGATTCATCATTTTCACTGAGGCTACATATTGTGACCATGGGTGTACATACTGTTTTTGCATCTTCCATACCATATTTCTTCAAAATCTGTTTGAGATACTTGGTTTGAGATAAAAAGATTCCTCCTTCTTTTTGTTGGATTTGCAAACCAAGGAAATATGTCAGTTCTCCTAGCAAGGACATTTCAAATTCTTTCTGCATGACCAAGGCAAAGTTTTGACTCATAGCTTCTTCATTGCTCCCAAAAATAATGTCATCTACATATACAACAAGTATTAGCAATTTGTCATTTTCAACTTTTATATAAAGATTGCTGTCTGGCGATCCTTTTGAAAAACCTTGTTGATGAAGATATTTGTCCAAACGGTAGTACCAAGCCCTTGGAGCTTGTTTGAGACCATAGAGAGCCTTTTTCAATCTACATACAAGATTTGGATCATTTCCAAGAATGAACCCATCTGGCTGTTCAATGTACACTTCTTCTTTCAAGTCTCCATTCAGAAAGGTTGATTTCACGTCCATTTGAAATACTTTGAAGTTTTGAAAACTTGAGAGAGCAAGGAACATTTGGATGGCCTCAAGTCTTGCAACAGGGGCAAAGGTTTCTTCAAAGTCTATTCCTTCTTGCTGCGCATACCCTTTACAAACAAGTCTGGCTTTGTTTCTAATTACTTCTCCATTTTCATTCAATTTGTTTTTGAAGACCCATTTTGTCCCGATAACATTCTTATCTTTTGGTCTAGGAACCAGCTCCCAAGTGTTGTTCTTTTCGATCTGCTCAAGTTCTTCATCCATTGCTTTCACCCAACATTCATCTTTGCATGCCTCTTTCACATTTTGTGGTTCAGTAGAGGAGAGTAATGCCAAATAGCTTGAAGCTTCTGCAACTGTTCTTCTTGTTTGTACACCTGCTTCTTTCTGCCCCATAATCTGAGATTCTGGATGGTTCTTCTGAACATATCTGGATGGAGTCTTTTCTTCTATTCTTGTTTGCTCCTCTGGTTCTTCTTGAGGTTCTTCTTCTTAATCATTCTATCGTTGGGGGTAGCCTTCATCTTCTTCGATGTCTTCATGATGTACTTGCCTAGGAATGTATCCCTTCTCATCAACCACTACATCAATGCTGTCAACAATTCTGCCAAGTCTTTTATTGTAGCATTTGTATGCTTTGCTATGTGGAGAGTAACCAAGAAGAATGCCTTCATCTGCTCTAGGTTCAAGTTTGCCAAGCTGCTCATCAGTATTCTTGATATAGCATTTGCTCCCAAAGATTTTGAAGTGCTTTACTGAAGAAGTCCTACCACTCCAGAGCTCATGAGGAGTTTGAGTGCTGTTCACCCGGACATTTGTTTTGTTGAGAATAACAACTGCAGCATGTGCAGCTTCACCCCAGAAAGTTGTGGGAGTTCCTGACTCATCAAGCATAGCACGAGCCATTTGTTGGACTGTTCTGTTCATTCTTTCCACAACTCCATTTTGCTGAGGAGTTCTTGTTGTAGAGAATTCTCTTCTTATCCCATGTTCTTCACAGAATTCGAAAAATTCATTTGAAGTAAATTCCCCACCTCTGTCGGATCTGAGGCACTTAATTTTGTGACCTGATTCATTTTCAACCAAGGCTTTGAAGGATTTGAATTTTTTGAATGCTTCATCTTTGTGCTTCATAAGTCCTAACCAGACAAACCTGGAGAAATCGTCAATGAATAATATCAAGTATTCTTCTCCTCGAGGTGTTCTTTTCCTGAAAGGACCACATGTATCTGTATGTACTAGCTCAAGAGGCATGCTAGCTGATCCTTCTTTCTCTGGAAAGTTAGTTCTGGTTTGTTTTCAAAACTGACATGATTTGCATATGGTGTTGTCAGGAATTTTGATATCTGGAAGATCGCGAACTGCCTGATATTTGCATGCTTTCCTTATTTGTGAAAAGCTTAGATGTCCCAACCTTCGATGCCATAACCAGTGCTCATCATCCTTGCTCAGATAGCATTGTTGTTGTCCTTCTTCAAATATGTACAGATTATTTGGAGTTCTTTTGCCTTTGATCACTGTTTTACCTGTATCAAGATCACGATCAAGACATCCATTTGATCTGAATATAACCTCGGTTCTTTGATCACACATCTGGCTGACACTTAGAAGATTATGCTTCAATCCATCAACATACAAAACATTTCCAGCCTTGACCTTTTCTTTTAACTGAGCAATGCCTTTTCCTTTTATAGTTGCAGGAGTATCATTTCCAAAAGAGACTTTCTTTCCCTTTTCTAGAGTAGAATAAGACTCAAGTTTTTCTTTATCACCTGTCATATGCTTCGAACATCCACAGTCAATGTACCATAGATTTTCCTGTCCCTCTGCATAAAATGCTATCCCACATCTTTCTGTTTGAGGTTCCTTTATTCTCCATGTTTTGGTGCTTGAGGCTTGTTCCTTTTTCTGCTGAAACCTGCTCCTGCATTCAGAGTCTTCATGACCAAAGTTATTGCAAATAGAACATTCAACTCCATTTTCAAGAACCGAAAAGTTGTTATAGGTCCTTTTTGTAATCCCCGTCATACTTCTTTGTTTTTGAGCTTCCCTAGTCATGATAGTTTTATATGAAACACATTGAGCTGCTTTGTGACCAAAGTTATGGCAAGAAAAGCATTGTCCATTGAAGAAACTTCTGCGGTTATCGAATCTACCAGCCAATTGATTGTAATTTCTATTGTCATCTATTCTTGAACCAAATTGAGAAGATTTTACCTGTGGCTGGTTGTAGCTTTTGTTCACCCTTAAGATGGATTGCCCCTGATAGTTTCTGTTTGTAATTCGTCCCTGCTTTACCTGATGATCTTCATTGTACTTTTGCTCATTTCTTCTTGCTGCATCAAGATAACTTTTTGAGGTGGATGCTTGAGAAGTTTCTCCATTATAGCCCAGACCTGTCTTGTTTAGTGGAGACCGCTGCACATTGATAATCTCATCCAAAGTTTCAGATCCTTTGACAAACTTGAGATTAATAGCTTTTGTTTTCTCAATCTCTTTTCTAAGACCAACAATTTCACCTTCTAATTTTTCAAGATGTTTTTCCTTTTCATCAATTTGAAATTGTAGAGTATCAATGATCATGTTCTTTTCTTCTATACATCTCTTGAGTCTAGTAATTTCATCATAAAGGTTATCCACATCTATAGCATCCATATAATCATCAGCTTCAAATGCCATTAACAACTTATATTCATTACCTTGTTCATCTTCATCGTTGTTTGATAGACCATCACTATCTTCATGAGTGTAGTAGCTTTTCTTATTTGCATTCTGTTTCTTGTTCCATCTAGCAGGTTCCTTTCCTTTATCCTTATAAGGACATTTTGCAGCATAATGACCTACTCTTCCACAAGCAAAGCATTTAAAAGGTAACTTACCTCTGAACCTTCCAGAACCCCTTTGAAGATTTCTGACAAAATTTGATTCTTCTTCCTCTTCTTCTGCGATGTGGCTCGCTTCATAATAATCTCCTTTGCCTGATGCCTTGAAAGCAGCTTCTCTTTTGTCTGATGGACCTCCCTTTCTCATTTCATAAGCAGTTAGAATTCCATGTAGCTGAGACATAGTAAGAATTCGTAGATTTTCCTTTTCTTCTATTGCAGATACTTTAGATTCAAACTTGGGGGACAATGATCTTAGAACTTTTTCAACCACAATAGCCTCTTTTATTTCTTCACCCAAATTTTTCATACAGTTAACAACCTCATCTACCCGAAGAAAATAGTTAGCCACACGTTCATCATTATACATTTTGAGAGTCTCATACTGAATTCTGAGAGTTTGAAGTTTAGCACGCTTTACCTGTTCATCTCCTTCATAGCTTGTGACAATTTTGTCCCATATCTCTTTTGCGGATTTATAGTGCATTACCTTCATGAATTCTGATTGAGATATACATCCTAATAGAGTACTGACTGCTGTCACATTTGTTTCATACTTCTTTTTCTCGGCTGCATCTGTAGGAGTAGCTGAAGGAAAAGCGTAGCCTGTCTCTACGATATCCCAAACTTCTGTACCAAGAGATTGAAGATAGGCAGTAACTCTTACCTTCCAATAATTGAAGTTTGTCCCATCAAAAACCGGTGGCCTGATTGATGCTTCTCTCTCGTAGTTTCTCATGATGAACGATCTACCTTCAAGTGATCAAGCTTCTCTGAAGGACCTGCTCTGATACCAATTGTTGGAAATAATACTGAGAGGCGGGGTGAATTAGTATTATCTAATTCTTTTAATAAATCTTCTTTATTTGTTCTTTGAATTGTTTTTGCATGTCAGTACCATAAAGTAATGAGCATGAACAAAAGAAAACAGATAGTCACACCAAAGAACACAAGATGTAAGGTGGAAACCCAATGTGGGTGAAAACCACCTGCTGCAATATGTCTCTATCTTCTTTCAAATTAGAAACTCCTTTTACAATGGTTTTGTACTGGTGTAGTCCTTTACCAGTACGCAGGCTGCAACCTGCAGAGAGCTACAACTCTCTCTCTCGTTTTCCAGTCTCTCCTGGAAGGGAGCTACAACCCCCTACTTCTTTTCTTTCAAGGACCACTTTTCATAAATTTTCAAACTGGATCCATAAGCATCAAATGATCATCAAGTACAAGAGAATCACCCAATCAACTGTAGTAACCAGATCAACAATAATAGGACCAAACCCAGAACACAACAATGATAAACAAAGATTTTAAGAGAAGTAAGCACCCTGCTCAACTGCTCGCCTGCTTATGTAAGCACCCTGCTCAACTGCTGGCCTGCTTACAGTACTCACCCTGCTCAACTGCTTGCCTGCTTACAGTACGCACCCTGCTCAATTGCCAGCCTGCTTATGTACGCACCCTGCTCAACTGCTAGCATGCGTACCTCGCTCTAAGTCCATTGAACTGCCTGCGGATCTCCGCACCTGCAACCCTTCTGTGCCTGCGTACCGGCGCACCTGCAACCCTTCTGTGCCTGCGTACCGGCGCACCTGAAACCCTTCTGTGCCTGCGTACCGGCGCACCTGAAACCCTTCTGTGCCTGCGTATTGTCGCACCTGAAACCCTTCTGTGCCTGCGTACCGGCGCACCTGAAACCCTTCTGTGCCTGCATACCGGCGCACCTGAAACGCTTCGTTCCTGCGTATGTACGCACTTTTCTCTCACTGTACCTGCGTACCTTAGGGCATAGATGATTTCAAGACTTCAGAAATAACCCAGACAGTCAGATCTACAGATCTGAACATGCGCCGAAGAGATCTCGGTCCATCAGTAGATTCGCTTTCTTTAGATCTAGACCAGATCTAGCCCTCATAAGATATTCAACCAAAAACATACTCAAGCCAAATGATCTCCTTTGCTTTATATAGGAAAGCTCTTCCTTAAAACATGGATCAATACCACGAGCCGACACCATAATAACACAATACTGTCGGCTAAATACCAAGAGTAAAACATAAGAAAACCCCACATGTGAATTTCTTTGCCTTGAAATGTGTGCACTGGGGGTACGCACCTCCTGAACGGGATATCTGCGGGTATGTACGCACTTTATGTAACACTGACCTGCGTGTACGCACCTTATGCAAGGTGTACCATCGTACCCCTTATTTTCTTCAATATTTGATAGCTGATCATCAATCTCTGCTGCTGACTTGAATTACTGTGATCTATCACCTGAATGGGTTGCCATCAAGGACAACACTTTAGCCATAATGCCAACAACTTTCTAGGGAGATTTGAAGGGAAATTGATTAAATCCAAAACAATTTATAATAATAACTTAAAATTAAAAGTAATTACTATACACCTTATCTTAGCTTCTTATTTTGAATTTGAACTTCCACCCATTGAGAATAATGTGATGATGAGGGATCTAAAATACAAGAAAAAGTTTAGAATGATGAATAATGAGATACTTCCTATAATTGTTCCAAACATTTGGAGATAGCGGAGGATGAAACCTTGAAAATCTATCAATATTGTTAAAAATATCGTCATAACTATGTTTAGAAAGAAAATTTAAGGCTGCTTAAAGTCTAAGAATAAGAGAAAGTCAAATGATTACAAAGAAATGACTAACCTCAAGCTAGAAGATCAAAACAATATTTCCATCATTGCAATATTAAGAAATAAAATAAATATTGCAAAGTTTCCTTGGACAATGTACGTATGGTTATACAGATGAGATCCATCCATTATCCCTAAACTTCATAATAATATCCACATTCATCTCCGATGTCAATGACTCCCTAAAGAGGGATTATCTCGTGGTTTCTAGGCATTGTTCATGGTGCTTGATATAGATAACATACAGTAGGGCTTAAGGCTATTATTTCCACCCTTGACCATGTTTGTATCTTGAAACATATTTCTAGTTCACAATTCCTACTCATGGTGTTTGTATGCCACATAAAAACTTGTATCGTGTTCTCCATGTGTAATCTCAAAATAGTTCCAAATATCTAACACATTAAATTCTTTTTGAAAACAACTAAACCATTAAAATACATGAGCATTTTGAACTAGCCCATACAACCCTTTGAGAAAATTCAATGTTTATCCATATGTATATCTCTCTCCTTCAAGTGATTGTAAAACATTTGAAATCATTGTTGTACATAACGTAAGATCTTAATTTTCTTATATCCTTTAATTCTTTATCGTGCCATACATTCTCCCTAAATATAGATGTAAATATTTTTAATTTATCACTATATATAGAATGATTTCTTGTATTCCCAATTACTTAGACAAGACTTATCCTTATGCCATCCATACCTAAGTCGTTGATGATTTTGGTTGGAGTTTGAAGTAATTTTGAGGAGCCTCTTGTTGTCTAGGTTATTTGTATTGTTATTCTTCATTAAGAACCTAATCATAGTTGTGTTATTATTGGAGTGAAGGATTGCTTCAGTGAGGAGGATAGTATATGGTGTATTTCCTTTAATTTTGAGATTATAAGTTATAAATTTATTTTGGATTTACTCATTTATCATTTTCTCAATGTTATAGTTTGAATTGAGCTTACGAAGAATATTTATTATGAGGTATTATTAAGAAGGAATTTTTCCCAAGCTATTATTCTTAGATACAAATGTATCATAAGTGGTCCTTTTGAGTTTAATTACCAAAACTTTCGTTTTATTAGTGTTCACAATAATACCCATACTAGAGCATAAGTCATTAAGGATTCTTATTTAATCAATAAGGTCCTAGGGAATTTTCATCTTAAGAGAAATATCATTGGCATAAAAATGATGGATGATCAAACTATAATTTTTTTGGAGAAAAACAATACGAGACAAATAATGATAAAAATCACACATACCAAAAATAAAAATAAATTATGAACACCATGATTTAACGTAGAAAACCTCAATTGGGGAAGAATCAACCAACAATAGATCTAATATTATTTTATTACTTAAAACAAAAACATGCCTTGAATTAAATGTAGCCAAGTCGTGACTTAAAAGCAGCCAAGCTAGCTAACATATTGGTCTTCCCAAGTGAGCCCTCAACTCAAATCAAACACATTTCAATGGAGAATCCCCAATCCTTTTAAAGGATTCATCACATGTAATCCATGAGGTCTAATACCATGAGCCACCAAAACCATGTGCCCAAAACCAACACTATAAAACTAACAACGTTGACTCTTTGATCGAGTTATTTTTACCCTAAAATTTCCCCTTTTAAAATTAAAAAGGGAAATATGCATGCTCCCCTCCTCTATCACCTAGGTTTACTCCAAGACCTTACTCACAGGCATATGCATGCCTAATCCGATATTACAGATGTATATCCATATACATGTAATTTACAAATTTGATTTCCAAAGTAATTTTCTTTTCTTTTGTTATTGTTGTCTCACACTTATGTCACCATTCTCTCATGCCCGCACACCCACTCACACTAGGTGTTCTCCTCAAAAAATCTCTTTTATGTGGTTGCATATCACCTTAGTGGACCATTATTTCCTCTCAGGTAATCTTCATGTATGTAGGTCTAATCTGAATGAAGCTTCGCTAAGTTAGTTTCTACCTCAACATAAAATGTGTTGATATTCACAATCATCAAATCCTTCTAAAGGTTATTATATCTTAGCTTTGATACTCCTTGTTAAAAAATAAAACATTAGAGGACAAATTTAGCTTAAAATAAAAAGGAGTAAATATAAACCACAATACACTAGTTTTACATGCAAAACCATGCAATGAAAAAATGAACCAACAATTATGGCTTCAAATTGATCATGACTTGACCTAAAAGTAACTAAGCCGACCAATATCTTGCCCTCATTGAGCCTTCTCCTCAACTTAGGCATATTACAATGGAAAATTCCCAAGCCTTTTAATGGTGTCATCACATGTAATCAATGGGATCTAAGACCATAATCCACTAAAACAATGTGTCAAAACCACCACTATGGACTTAATAACTTTAACTCTTTCATGGATTTGTTTACCCTAACAATACTAATAAAATTCACATTGACAGAAAATGTACAAAGAAGCCATTGCCTAGCTGCTACTTAAGCAAAGTACTTCTTAAGGTAGAGCCTGTTTTGGGGCTCTGCCAGCTTGCTCCTAGAGATGCTTATAGGTACAGTCATCGAGCCAATAAATATATTACCTTCAGCAAAAAACTGTGTTGGAGCCAAAGGAACCGTACAAACATCGCTAGTAGACAAATTGGAGGACCTAGACTCGACTTCATGCAAAGGAGGATAGAAATATGAATGATGATGTAAATCTCCCAATGGTTGATCTACAGCCATCATTGCTTCGAATATTGCTTCGTCAGATGGAAAAACAATATCCGAGCAATCCAAAGTAGAAGTGGAATCAAGGGTCCGAGAATGAGCCACATCACAATCTAACTCTTTTTCCGAAGAAGGAGCGAGATGGTCATCTGTAGAGTTATTGATAAATTCATATCCAAGCTCTACTAAAGACATACGAGATTCTATTCCACCCACTTTCCCTTCATCTGACATGGTCACAGAAGAAGGTAAGTTATCAGGATCTGAAAAATAGTGAGTTTGAACAAACTCTTTCCGTATAGGCTCCTTGATGGATGAAATAGTGTCTATTCTAGAAACAGGAGAGGGAAAATCAAATGTACCCATCAATGAAGAATACATCCCAACTCCCAGATTCTCAATAGGTGGACAAGGGTTATCCACTAAGGGAATAGTAGAGTCCAAAGTTGCTCGAGGATCGATTGGAGAATAATCGAATTGATCAACCTTAACAATTTTCCCCTCATGAGGGAAGCAAAGGACGTGAAACAGAGTCGAAACTACGGCTTCCATTTGATAAATACAGTTTTGCCCTAAAAGGAGATTGTAGTATAGGTTAGCATCGACGACCTCTACTTCGATATTAATGGTTTTTCCCCCAACACATATAGGAAAGGCTATGATAATCCCATGCGGCCTATGAGAATTCCCATCAAGTGATGTCAGGAGGGTAGGTGAAGGAACAGCCGAAGGGAATCCAATTGCCTTCCAACATGACATAGATATGACACACGTGGAAGCTCCCTCATCTATAACCATCCGAAAAATATTGGTTTTCTGGTAAGTAGACATTATTTGGAAAGCCATATGATGAGGAAGTCTCTTTTTGACATTACGCATATCAAAATTGAGAGCTAAAGAATCATTTGGATCTATTGCCCCCATTGCCGAAAGCAAGGCACTTCTTTGAGCAGGACACGATTGGAGAACCTATAAAGTAGACATAGTGCATGGACTCCGAGCCAGATCCTCAACAATGGAGTAATTCTAGGTGGCCCTAGCATTAGGATTGATAGTCGCGCATTTAGCGGAACCTTTTGGTATCCGAGGTATAGTCTCGACAGAGGGTCACCCAATATGAAGGTCGGTAGTTCCGGGAGTAGATTTGTCCTTGGATGTTTTAGTTTCACCGTAATCACATGACCAAGTGGCCACATGGACATTAGAACCCATCATGAAAATATTTGATGATTTATCCCCTTCCTGGTTGCCCCCTGCAGAGGTGCCAGGATTTGAATTTTTGCTAGCAAGCATCTACTGCCCTTGGGGAAAGGGTTGGTTAACACAACTTGAGAGCTAGAGGTCCCTTGCTGCCCTAACAAGCACTGAGCATCTTGAATTTTTTGGTAGAGATGATTTAAATGGTCTCCATTACATAGCTTGCATGGAAACTTGACTTTCTTTCTAGACTCATTTCCACCCCCACCAGCATTATTGCTAGGTTTATTTGTGTCAGCTTTCCCTTCTTGACTCTTTTTCTTACCTTGTCCTTTGTTCTTCCCATTGGAATTTTGATTTCCCTTGGATTTAGAAGATTGGACGATGTTAATGGAAGAGGGTTGATAAGGTGAAGGGTTAGATGATGTGACCTGATTGGTAGGAGTAGTTTGTAAAGATAACTGCTACAATTGGCTCAACAGGTTCACCGCATTGGTGTCTATGGATCCAACGATACCATATGCATGGGGACCTAGCTTCGACTTAGCTATATCAACCTTAGTCCCAGGAGCATCAGGAAAGATTTTATGTAGAATCCTAGACTGAGAGTAAATCAATTCTATCTGCTGGGCCCTAAAAATAGCTTGCTCTTCAGAATAGACTCCGGACAAAGAGACATCCTTAGAGATCTCAGGTTGTAAGGATTTCAAAAATCATTTGAGATGTATTCAAGAGGAATTTTGGCTTTAATGAGCCTCTTTCTTCATCTCCATTCCTGAATATGATCAGAAATGTGAGTTGCCGTATCTTGACGGAAATTGGCCAGAAGTTCAGTTCCGCCATCATAACGGATGGGCAACTGGAAATGATTTAGGAAAATGTTAGCCAAATCGGTAAACAATGTAAAGCTATCCCCTGGCAACTCTATATACCACTTGGCCGCATTGCCAGTTAAGGTGCATTGAAAAAGTTTCAATCTAACCGAGTCATTGATGAGGTAGTTTGATGAGAACCACAAATGGAATGTGGTTACGTGGTCGCTTGGGTCTTCACCGCCCTTCCCCTTGAACTTTGGGATGCCCGAAGGGAGTTTGGTTGGGATGGGAGGCCATGCCGGATTGTATCTGATTGGATCATTTGTCAATTTCATGAGATCTGGCAAATTCAATGTTCCCAGAAAAGGAAGCCTAGGAGGACCTTGGGGATTCTACCTAGACTGGGCGGAGTTCCCAAAGTTCTGGAAAGATTGGACTAGATTTTGAAAGGCACCGGTTGCCCGAAGTAACTAGAAGAACCAGCTAAACCAAAAGGTGAACCTTGTGATCCAGCAAAACTTGGAGTTTGACCAACTCCGGCCGAAAAACCTCCATAACCAGTGAAGCTCCCTCCTAAAGCATTATAAGGAGTTGATAACCCCTGATAAGGGTTCCAAGTAGAAGCTAAGGGAGGAATAATTTGAAACGAACTAACTGTGGAGTACGACATATTCCCTTGTTGGCCAGAAAACGGATTCCAAGTTCCTATGCCACTAACCGCAGGATTAGTCCAACCTTGAAAGGGATTACTGCCTTGACCTATAGAGGAGAAAGGCATAGATCCTATCGTCAGGTTGGAATGTGGTATGTGACCACTTCCAAAAGGAAAATCATGAAATGAAGCTGATCCACTCATTATGGATGTGGAGGCACTAAATGGAATTGATGGAATACCTTGTGAATGGGTGCCAAACGGGAAAAACCCAGAACTAGATGCATTGGCTTGGGAATTTCCACTTGTAGAAGGAATGGAGGTAGACTCAACTAAGGATGTACTAGCAAAAGACCCAAATAAAGATGCAGAGGGGATGGAAATAGTTCCTCCCCCTTGTACTAATGTTGGAGTCTGCATGGTTGTAGCACTCGTAGTAGAAGCCATGCTTCCAGTGGTGTTCATCGAAGGTAAGTGCGTAATATGACCTAGACTTGACAGTCTATACGTCAGAGTCCTAATGTATTGTAATACGTCTGGATGATTAGAAGGTAGAGGAGAATTCAAAGCTGCTAATGACTCTAGGAGTTCTTCCACCTCAATTTTACCTTTTGATTGAAAGAGAACTTGAGAAAGAACTAAAGTGTTCCTCTTTAGTTTTGCGGAAGTACCAGGTCTATCCTAAACACTAATGCCCTCGGGGGGGAATCAATCCCCGATGCGTTGGCTACCATGGGATGAAACCCACTGGTAGTATTACGTTTTCGCCTTCTAGGAGAAGGCTCTAAACTTCGTGGTGAAAGACCATGAAGTCTTTGAGACTGTCTAGGCAATCGGTCAGCCACTTTGAATTCTTTATTAAGATCTAATTAAAGAATCAAGAAAAAATGAAAGCTAGGCAAACTAAGAGCACAAAGGACACACTAAAAGTCCCTAAAATATGTCAGCCAGTGAAACAACTTTCAAGTATTTCCTCTCCAGGTGATGAGGACTAGACACCAAAATACAGGAAAGTGAAGTAAGGGGCCTTCTGAAGATAAACTGGGATAATGACGGCCCAGTCCTACCAATGAAGGTAACAGAGGAAGTTACACTGACCTCCTAACAACAGTCTATGCCGGTGCAAGCCCCCAAGCTTCGCAAGGGTACCCTCTAGAAGTACTAGTAAGAGTGATACAACGTCGACCTCAGGTGCCATGGGATTCCCCTCCACAGCCGGCTATGTAGATCCCTAGGAGAAGCAACTAAGGTTACCAACTTGTGTTAGAAGCCAGGCGGAGAGGTAAGATCCGACAACTAGGAGAGGGGGTATCTCTCCTCCTTATCTTCAAAAACCCTCTTGCTTAACTCCCAGATCCGGAGCTTTCCTGGTCTCCCTAACACTATTAGATTTGCACTCGTTATTCAGACTTCTATGTTTGATAGTTGAAAGTGGCCTTGGAGAGTTTTCTCTCCACACACCTAATCCAAGGCCCTAAAATATCCTAAAACTTGTTGGTGTGTCTAAATCGACAATATAAAAAAGTTCTAGTATATTTTAATTAGCGCTTGTTTTTAAATGGGTTGTTATTAAGGCAAGGGATAAACAGAAATGAAACTTGTGGTATTTTTCGATGCAAAAGAAATTAATAAAAACCAAACTATATGCAAATGCATTCATTTCGTTCCTTGATGAAAGAAAATTCTACTCGGTTCTATGGAACTTCTAAGAAAGCAATAAATTTCTCTTTTCTTTTCTTTTAACAAGCTTCACACTCACAAAAACTAACAAAAAACTATGGATGCCCTAAAAGATGCACAAACTATCCTAATGCAACGAGTATATGCTGATGCAAAAAACTTAAGACTACTCTAAGGCAAAGAATGAAAGTAACTTGTTTATCACTTCTTAAATAGCCACTTAAGATGTTTAGATAGAATTAAGTTGGTAATGCTCATTTTCGTCCAAACACTAAAAGCAAATCTCAAGACAAACAAAATTCACTTTCACTCGCAAAAATAAACCAAATCAAAACAGGGAAAAATAAAGAAAAAAAACCAAGTTTTCAAAAAGTTTTTTTCAAAAGAAAAAAAAAAAAACAACTTTTCAAAATTGCTCTCAATACTATTGAAAAATTTGAGACAAAAAATAGGCAACAAAACACTTTGCAAGTTATCAACTCGAAATGGGCAAAAACTCAACAAAATAGGCAGGGAAAATTTTAAGAACCCCCCCTAAATTTATAAATATAATAAATGGGCGAATCTCCATGGTATATAAGAAAAATGGAAGGCGATTTTATCAATAATATAATATGTATATATAATTTTTTGGTGAATCTCTCACCACGCATGGCGAATATTTTACTCAATTATAAAATCTTGTAAGATCTTGGTGAGTCTTTCACTAAATAATAAAACTTTGTAATGTCCTAGTGAATCTTAGCATAGGCTACATTCCAGGTCAATACCATGGGTCAATACCATATGCCATTTTGGTGAATACCATGGGTCAATACCATGTGCTATTTTTATTTTTATTAATTCTAATATTAGGGTTAATAATGGTTTTTTGCATGGTATTAATAACAATCTAGTCCATGGTATTTGTCCCATAGTATTTTGGCCATAGGTTTCACCTAAATATAACCCTTTTTTTGAGTGTTCGTAAATATAAGATGACTTATGGATTAAATATAAAAAAATGTTTTATTTGTTTACCATACCTCTCGTTTATTTATATTTTTATTAATTTACCATACCTCTTTTACAAATATGGTATTTGGCCCATAGGATTCACTTAAATAAAACCTCTTTCTTGAGCCTTCATAAATAGAACGAGGGTTATGGACTAAAATATAAAAAGAGGTTTTATTTATTTACGATATGTCTAGTTTATTTATATTTTTATTTATTTACCATACCTTTTGAGTAAGTATAAAAAGACGTTTTATTTATTTACCATACCTCCACTTTACTTATATTTTTATTTGTTTACACCCTTACATGTATATAAGGTGACATATGGAGTAAATATAAAAAATGTTTTATTTATTTACCATACCTCTCATTTATTTATATTTTTATTAATTTACCATACCTCTTTTATAAATATGGTATTTGGCCCATAGGATTCACTTAATAAAACCTATTCTTGAAAATGGGCGAATGGAAGGTTGTAAGTCCTAATTTCAAGGGCTAAATTTACCTTTTTTACCCTCTCCCTTAAAATAAGGTGGGCTATTTGAGGTGATTTGTAAAAATGTACTATGATACAAAATATTCGCCCACTAAAAATTTAAAACCTCTTAATTTCGCCAAAGGGCGAACATTCGCCCCTAAAATTATCCTTGAAAATAGGTGTTTCAAGATGCTCTTAACCACCAAAAAGTAGCAAAAAGAGCTTGGTGACAATGATCAAAATATCAAGAAAGGCAACTTTCAAAATCGTCACTCAGCAACTTCCAAAAAGCAAGAAAAGAAAATGGCCACAAGATGCAGTTTTGACATAAAGCAAGAAGATCACAAAGATAAAGTTTGTCATAAAGATTGAAACCAATCTTTCTGCCCTGGAAGACCAGAACAACCAAGATTCTCAAAGAGAAATCTCATGTTCTCAAACACAAATGATGACACTTGAAACAAAACAAAACAAGACCACAACATTCCACAACTTGAGAGAATTCGAAACTGGAAACTTGTTGTAAAAACACAGACTGACAACCAAACTTGACTGCTCAGGAAACACTTAGACCAGCAAAAAAATTTTCTGAACAAAAACATTTGCAAAAATCTTGGAAAATTAGGGTATATGTGACTGTGTCAATGCATAGCTGCGTGTATACGTGATTCAGCCCAAAGAAACATGCGTATACGCGGGTTCATATGGGGAAACTTGTTTACATACGCTTGTGTAACCTGACAAAACTGTGTATATAATAGTTCACAAGAAAAAGAAAAAAAGGGGTCTGAAGAAACTACTCAGACTTAAATTCTGAGTTCCTATAGGAATATATAACTTAGTTACATCAAGAAAATCAAAGGCTGAGCCCTGATTGGCATAAATTAACCCAAACTAGGAACAACAATACAGTTGTCCCCAGTGGAGTTGCCAATTCTGTTGAGGGAAAAAGTCCCCTAGGGTTTTGGGTCAACACCCTGTCAGAGCGAGAGTTATCTACAGTAAAAGAAAAGCATTCCACATAGCCATGATACTTAAATAAGCAAACTATGCAAAGAGAGGTGCACCTGGGGGTCCTTCGTTCAGGTAGATCCAGCCAGGGTCTAAACCCTCTTGGAGTTCCTTTCGATCCTTAGACCTGCAAAACAACCAATTCACAAAAGAATAACAATATATGGACCAAGTATCATATAGAAATCAACTTCATAACATATTGAAAGGTAGTTAGCTATACAATTGAAACAATTATTCATACATAAACTATAAAATTAACATAATAAGCATGAAGAAGATTGATTTCAGGAACAAGAAAAATGTTTTTTTATTGCAGATAACTAAAATACAGGAAGGAATGATATCACCTGAATCTTCCTCTCGCTGGCTCCAAGTGGAACCGTCCTCCGGATCCATCCAATCCCAAGTATTCAAAAGGCTCCTTCCATGACTCATACAAAGATATCTCAACTAGTGAAATAACATCAAAGCTCAAGGAAACAAGGGTTTCTTGTAATGGGGGGAGTGCTGGAAGCACAATGATCTTCAAACCTGACCAGGGATAATCTCAGTAGAGTAATTTTTTGTCTATTCTCTCCCCCTTTACGCCTTCCCATTGAAGCCTTTTTATACTTCTCCCAAAGTATTTTTTTAGTTGGGAATTCATTGGGAACAGTTGGGCCACGGGCACTAATAGGTAATCAACAGGTAAAACTCGTGATCTCTGCCTGAAATTAAGGAGATTTAATTTTTTTAAGTTTTTTAAGACATATACGCGGGTTGGGTATACACATACCTGCATACACACACATTTAGCTCAGGACAATGTCGCGTATAGGGAGTAAAACATTGTTTTTTAAGTATTTGGACCAGGTCTGGAAGGAGGGGTTTCCCTAGGCCATAAATGCAGCATCACAAACATCAAGAGTGAGGTTTGGAAATATAACAATGGACTTAATAACTTTAACTCTTTCATGGATTTGTTTACCCTAACAATACTAATAAAATTCACATTAACACAACCTATATCTTTAAAACATTGAAAACACTTCAATAAATTCTAGCTTGTAATACAATATAATGATTTTATATAGATTATGGGTTTATAATTAAACTCCTCTATAATTTATTTAATTAATATTTAAATATTTTCATTTTCTTCTTATTAATTTTTTTATGTTTTTAAATAAATAATATTAATGGAGGTTGAGATAAGTAGCTATGTCCTTTTTTCTTTTTAATTTAATTAAAAGATGTCATGTCAATAAGTGTTGTTTTTATTGTTACAATTTTTACTAAATGTATATATTCTTAATTCATACATTAATTCTTTTTATAATTAATAATAATAATAATTAAAAAAAATTATAATTATACGAATGTGTATATTTTGACTTCTAGAATTTTAATTTAATTATAACTAGTTATGTCGATAGGCATGTCCATTTTGGAATAGGGCTTCGATAATTTGCTTTTTGCAAGCAAGCCAAAATTCATTATATTATCATAAATTTACATAAAATACATGCATGGAGAAACATGAGCAGACAATGTCCTGGATGATTTTGTTTTTTCTACAACAAACTTTCTTGTCCTAAATTAAAATTTAGAGAGACCATCTTCCCTTGGATGGTAGACCAAATCGTCTCTCTGATATTTCTCAGAATAGTTTTAGACAACATGGAGCCACAACAAAAGTAGATGTAACAGAAACTGGGTGGACATGGACAACATAAACTACAAGAAAAATATAGAAGCAATAGAGAAGTAATAGAGGCTAAGTAATCCTTTCCTTTAAATGGTTAAACAGCCTAGCCATGTTGGGCCTAGTTGTGCTAAGCCTGCTCATGTTGGGTCTAGTCATGTTGGGCCTAGTCACACCATGCCTGGTCCTATTGAGTGAGATATTGGAAGGGATCACCATAACCTTATGTTAACCATGTAGGGAATTCCCACTCAGCAAACATTGCCCCTGTACTCATGTTGGCCTCCTTCTGAAAGGTTTCACCCTTGGTACATCAACTGTCTTATTGGCCAAATTTTGTTCTTGCATGTCATGGCCAGAAGAGGCAGGACTTCCTCATATTTTTTGCTTCTTTTTATAAGTCCCTTAGTGTTTAGGGTTGGGAGCCTTGGTTCCTATATCGATCAAGTCTGCAATGTCTGAGCCTTCTAGGGAATTGGAGGAAGTTGGAGGAGGGCGGGAGGAGGGAATGGGATCTCCATATCTATGGATAGGTTTCTCAAAGTTGATCGAGTATGGAAAAGATATGAACCAATATCTGTAATTATCCTTTCCACTACCTTCCAGACTTCTTCCTAATCCCTGAGATGGTGGCCAAGTAGGTTTATGACCACCCAAATTCCATTTCTTATGTTCCTATATTATTGTTCTTCCATGGCAATGGCTAAGCGGTGGATATGTAAAGAAAAATCTTTATCAAATTGCTACTCTTCGTGATCCAAACTTAAACAAGAACGCAACAACTTACATATATAATCACAAATACAGAGATGCAACAGAAAAACACTTCATTTCATTAATAGAAAAATACTGAAGTATGCTTACAAACAGAATGGAAATAAGATATCTCATGTGATGGTAGCTTATCTCTGAGAAGAGATGTGGTGGCTACATGCCTCTGAATTGTGTTACAATGAGGCCCAAAGGCTTATTTAATATTGAGAAAAAATGGAAAAGCCTAACCCTAGGAGATGAAGAGCTAAACCTGTAGGCCCCGTTTGGGTAAATTGGTACATCAACTTCTCGGGGTCGTAACTTTGGCTTACAACCTCCGTTTTTCTATCATAATACCTCGTTTCGAAGATATTTAAGAGAAAGTAGAAACTAAATTGAGTAGCTGATATGGGAAGTTTCTAGTCTCTCCATTTTCCCTAAAAATGTCATTTAAGGCCACAAAATGGATCTGAAAGTTCAAGACCCAAAAAACGACCAAAAATAGTAAACTGTGTTACATTTAAGGAAATCGAAAAACTTAAAGAGATAGTTTTGGGGTTCCAAGTGAAATAGGCGGGTGGCCACCAACATCTACCTCGATCATTCCTGCCCCCGTAGGAAGAAATGGTCCCCATTGCGTTGAGTGCCTCCATGAGATGGGGAAACTTATGCTAAATTTGGTCCATGGTGAGCCACTTGCCTTGGTGAAGGATTTGGCCAGCTTTGACAACCCAATATATTTGGAGCTTTGCTGGCGAGTGTTCTTGACCTGTGTGTCCATGATTCGATTAATGGTGGCTTGTTCCATGCAATCTAGCTTTAGCTATGTTGGTGTGAGCTGTTTTGCAACATCGGATGTGTCCAACAATGGTGGAAAGTATGGCTAAAGGCGGTCTACATTGAACATTTGGTGCAGACCAAGGAACGGGGGAATGCTACGCATGAAGGCATTGTCCCCTACAGCCTCGGTGATGGTGTATGGACCATATTGGAGTGGGTGAAGCTTGCAGTGGGGTCCAGCGAGGTTCTCCTTCTGCAAATGTAGCCAAAATTGTTCGCCCAACTGCAACTTGTGTGGCACCCGATGCTAATCGTGACGCTACTTGTACTTAGCATTGGATTTGCCCAATATATCATGGCCCTACTGGAGGATGTATTGAATGCGCTCAATGAAGTTGTTAGCCCTGTTGGCTTCGGACTAGAAATGAGCCAAATCTGCCTGAGTAGCTGCAAGTAGTATGACCACATCAATGGGACATAATGGTTGAAATCCTTGCCCTACTTGAAAGGGGTTGTGGCCCGTTAAGCTATGGAGAGCTCTGTTGTAGCTGTGTTGGACATAGGGGAGGCTTTCATCCTATTTGCATGGATGCTTCGAGTTGTACATGCGGAGAATGTGTACGATCATCCTGTTGACAACCTCTGTTTGTCCATCTGTTTGGGAATGGAAAGCCATGGGGTTAGTAAGTTTTGTATCTACCATCGACCAGAGACTTGACCAAAATGCACTTAAGAATTTGCTGTCCCGATCTGAGACAATTGGTTGTGGTATCCCAAAGTGTACCCATACTTGCTCAAAGAAGATCTTAGCAGTGGCCTCTACTGTGATACTCTTCTTGCAGGCTGCCATGATGTCCATCTTAGAGAATCTATCGACGACCAAGAAAACGCAATTGTTTTCGTGCTTATAAAAAGGAAGGCCCGACATGTATTCCATGGAGACATATTCCCAAGGTCGACTAGGAGTAGGTAGAGGAGTATACACGCCTTGCTTCTTGATGGTTGGTTTGGCAATGACGCAGACCATGCAGGATCTTATGTACTTCCCAACATCCTGACAAAGTTTCGGCCAATAAAATAATTCTACAATACCTCCATTGTTTTCTATACTCCGAAATGTCCAACGACTCGACTGTAGTGCGTCTCCCAAATCATCTTGGCATGCTCACTTGAAGGAACACAGATGTGTCCCAGGGGGCATAACAATGCATCCTAAAGGTGAAAACTTGGAACTTTCTTCCTTTCCAGGAGTGTTTGGTATGTGCTACCGAATTCCAGATCACTCTTGTAAAGATGTGGCTACTCCTATGTCTCATGCCCACAGGAGTTGAGCACAGTGCTCAGTGCCATGACTGGTGGTTGGCTGAGGCAATCAATGACATTATTGGTGCCTCCATTCTTATACTTAATGTTCAAATGGAACTGTTGTAGGTAGGTGGACCATTTCTGACAGCGATCGTTCTGCAAGTTCCCTTATGTCTATATGAACTATAGGGGTCGATGGTCTGTGTGGATGAAGGTTTCCTTCCCCATAATGTAATTCTTCCATTGACAATAGGCTTGCACAATGGAATGCATTTCTTTGTCGTAAGTGGGGTACTTTCAGACTGTGTCTAAACGTGTCTCACAATGGTAAGCCATTGGATGCCCATGCTAAGTAAGAACCGCACCAATAGCATAGTCAGAGGCATCTATCTCAATCTCAAATGGTTGTTGCAGTTTTGGTAATGTGAGTACTGGTGCAGAATAAAGGTAATTCTTCAACTCGGAGAATGATTATTGTTGGGTTTTAGACCAAAAAAAATTTGCTTTCTCTCTACCCTTTGTGACTTGACTTAAAGGCCAAGTGACATGAAAGAACCCAAACACAAAACTATGGTAGAAGTTGGCAAGACCCAAAATGCTGTGGAGCTCTATTAGAGTGGTTGGTGATGACCAAGCTCGAATGACTTGTGTCTTGGATGGGTCCACATGTACAACTTGCTCATCAATTATGTACCCAAGATATTGAACCTGGGTCAAGCCAAAGGTGCATTTCTCCAAGTTAGCACACAACTTGTGTTGTCACAGGGTTTGAAGGACTTGTTGAATATGGTGGAGGTGCTCATCCTAACTCTAGCTGAAGATCAAGATGTCATCTAAATACAACACCATGAATGCATTGGTGAAGGGTTATAAGATGTCGTCCATTAGTCTCATGAAGGTTGCAGGGGCATTCGTCAATCCAAACGGCATGACCAACCATTGGAAAAGTCCCTCCTTGGATTTGAACGTAGTCTTCCACACATCAGAGGGTTTGATAGGCACCTGGTGATAACATGAATTCAAGTCAATCTTGCTGAAATATTTTTCCCCATTGAGCTGGTCAAGATGGTCATCAATCCACAAGATTGGGTACCTATTCTAGACAGTGATCTTGTTCAATGCTTGGTAGTCAATACAAAGCCTCCAGGTCCCATCTTTATTCTGTACCATTAAAATCGGGTTCCCACAGGGTGATGAGCTTGACCTGATGTCCCCTTTCTGCAATAGTTCTTGAATCTGCCACCTGATCTCGTCGTTCACCAGAACAGAGTGCCGATAGATCGATCCATTAGGCAGTGGTGCGCCTAAGGTGAGATAGATGGAGTGCTTTACCTGACAGTGCAGAGATACCCCTATAGGTGAGGCATAAATATCCCTGTACTCCTTCACAACCTTGTCCATCTGTTGTTGCTGTGCAGAGGATCCCTACTTGGAAGCCGTGTCCACAACCTTCTTCTTGCCGTAAGGGCGAGTCATAAGGAAAACAAATTTCTTGGTCTAGGAAATGATCTTACTGCATTACTTTGCAATGATAAAAGAGATGGCAGTAGGCAGGGCTACCTCCGGTATATTGTAGAACTTGTTGGCCAAGGTAATAATCATAGAGCATGGTCTAGACTCATATACAACCTGCCACTTCCACAAGTATGGTTGTCTTAACAATACATCAAAAAATTCAAGAGGAGAAACATTACACACTACCTCATTCGTGAAGGGCTTGATGTGTAGGGAAGGCGACACTGCTGGCTGATGTGAAGATATTATCGTTGGTGTATGGTTGTGGATGTGCTATAGTATTTAGGCCCAACCGCTTCATGACCTCTGCTAAAATGAGGTTCTTTTGGCTCCTACTGTCAACAATGAACTGCAATGGAGAACCCTTCAACCACATCTATGAGTGGAAGAGGCATTCCCCATCCTTTGGATGTTTAGGCTCAATCTTATGGATCTTGATGGTGGCCACGGTGGCACTAGGCTCCACATAAATGATCTACTTCCCTTTTTCAGTTAACATGTGTCTAATTCAGAAGCCTTTTGCTCGGCCACTCATGACTGCTTGTCCCGACACTCACTTGTATTGTGATTGGATCTCTTATGAAACTCACACCATTTTCCCGTGTTCTTCTTTGTCTTCGTCATTTTTTTCTTTGCTTGTGGCTTCAGCGGGCTATCCTGGGTGTTAACACTCAGGTTGTCCCTTGACTCCTTAAGGGATACGGCCGAGGTAACCACTAACCAAACTTTGGACTGCAGGTTCTAGCCCACCTGCAATCAGAGAGGGCTCTCTCTTAATGATTTAGCTTTGTTGATAATGATTTTAGGCTAGTTATTGAGTTCAAGGGGTTTTGTTTAAGTTTTGGTGGGAAGGATGATGCTTCCAAGTAAAGAGGTAGGTATAGTATGAAAGTTTCAAACCATTGGGCATGGAGTCAAGGAGTAGGACTACTGGTGCATTCTCTTGGTCACTAGAGGAATATGGAGCAAGATAGCAACACATGAAACAACATTCAATCTAAATGGAGATGGATTGAGGGCTAAGGAATGAGAGGCAATTAAGAATCTCTCGTTTAGCTTAACAGAGGGAAGGTGAATGAGCTATATCTAGGAGCAGTAAAGGATCCCTAGATAACTGTCAAACATGGGTGAATTAGGGGAAATATGAGCCAAAGGGAATTCATATTCATTACCAATTCAGATGAAAACATAAAGAAACAGAAGAAACTACACATAGAGTGCGGTTAAACAAAGTCCAAGCTATTCATTTTTCCTACTATTTTAGATGGTGACATATGTATGATATGAGCATATATCAATGGAAAACAGAGGTAGGAAACACTTATTGAGTCATGTTGCAGCACAGGAATTCCATAATTCACTCTTCAAAACATTAATAACACAGTAGACAGTCCATCTTCCAAACTTTCAGCAATCTTTGATTAAAGAAATCATCAAACATACAGAGTAAGTCTCTAGTGGAGCGAATCAACCAACCAACCCTCTAAACAGTAAATTAGGGTGGTTTATATAGAGAAAATTTCCAAAAATATCTATTACAGCAGACCTTAAACAGGTTTGAGGGAAACGAGTTTTTTAACCTAATCTTGTCTTGAAATTAATGCAAGAAAATATCTTTGAGCTGCGCTGGAGGCAGTTGTATCAAAATGAGTTAATATGGTGTCCTTATGGCTCTGCGCTATTCATTTAGCCATAACTGTGCTTTGGGTTTTGATCCCCTCCTCTTGAGTGGTTTTGATGTGCATTAACTGTGATTTGAGAGTCTTAAATGGCTTCACCGCTTTCTTTGACTTTGCTTGGGGGCCTTTAATGTTCACCTGCTTTGGCATTCCCGATCTGATACTCTTTTCCACTTCACTGATACTCTTGGATTTGATCAGGGCTTTATCTTTCCTCTGATACTCTTTCACAGTCAAAACAGGCCGCTTTCTCTCCCTTGATGCGTTTGGAACTATCAAATCACCCCTTTTCTGCCCTTTTAAGGCAAAAATGGCTACTGCAAATGCTTCTCGTGGCCTCTGGAATGATATCGGTGCTGGCCGATCTGAAAATGAATATAAATGAAGAAATCTTGCCAAATTGCGAATTTTTGGGTTTTGCAGGTAGCCAAGCCATGAGAGGCCCTCCATTTTGACCAATTTTTCTTATCGATGCACGATTAGCGCTAAGCGCACATTGAAAACTGCCTCAGTTTTTCATCCCAGGCATCCTTCGCAGCGATTTTCACCTTTCGCGCCTTTTTCGGCGATGACGTCAGCGGTGGGTCCCGGTACGGCATGGTGATGTGGCAGTACGGTAGGGTGATGTGGTGGCAGTGACACGTAACGGTGGGGGGGGTCGACGCAGAGGTGACGTGGAGCAACGACGGGGATGCGGGGGTGACATCACGAGGACGTGGCGGTGACATCACAGGCGGGGAGCAGTATCCGGTTTTCTCCCGCACCACTTTTCCGCGTAGGTGGTATTGGGGGAGGGGCCTCCGAACACGCCAGGAGGTCGAAACGTGGCGGAGGCATGGTAGGGAAACTGCCCATCCCCCAGAAGTTAACCTCTGGCGGATCGGGGGCTCAAAACGACCGCCCATCGTTGATCTAGGGCGCGCACAATCTGACGGTTGGCGGCACAGGTAAGGTGACGGGGGTTAGGGACGGGACTCGCCCGTATTATTTAAACAAAAATGCGCCACGAGGGGTCATAAACTTTGGAAATGTGGGTTTTGTGGGTTAGGTTTAAGCGGGGGGGAAATGATAATTTAGTGTTTAATAAAACATTTAAACATTAACCTTGGGAAAATGACTGCGGAGGGGTAGAAATATAAGGTTTTAATGGGTGAGGGATTAGGTATAGGTTATTAACCTAACGAGAGGTTAGATTAATTCCAGGGTTAGGACGTGGAAGGGTTAATAGTAGTCCCAGATGGACTATTATTTCCCAGGATTGTATTATATGGCTATAATGCCATATGGTGGGATATTTAATATGTTTTTTGGAATTTCATATAGTTTTTGTAGTAATAGGGGTGGGAAAGTGACTAGGGAGCTATATAATAGAATTAGAGGTTAATATGAGTTTGTGAGGTGAAGGAGTAGGGGGGAGGCTAAGTTTATGTACTGAAACTTAGTCATAAGAAGTGAATGGAATGTAGAAGAGTTATTTTTACACAAGAAATGTGGCTTCTTTTCATTGAGAAAGCCAAACTTGACTCAATGTTTTTACAAAAAGGAAGTGAAAGCAGGACTGGTTGGGTAGATCCCAAAGTCCTTAAGGGGGTGTTAGTAAGAAACTTTTGAGGGGGAGGGTGAAAGGGAGTTAGACATGCTACCAGAATTCTGCCATTAGACAACTTCTTTGACCTTTCTGTGATTGATGAGATGAGCTTTGGTTAATAATACATCAGGTGATCCAAACCTTGCTTCTGCAACCTCAAACTACCTACCCAGCCTCCTACACCTAACATTTTTTCTTCTTTTTTCATGGGTGCACTTAGACTTGCAGACCCTAATTATCCTCTTTTCTTTTGACTGCCCTCCTATCTAAATGTACCCTTATGTCTTCCAAGGACCCAGATTATGCAGTTGGGCTCCTTCATTTCTCTACCTAGCTACTCATCTGCCCAACTTAAGTTAGTTGGATAGACACTTTATTCTCTATCTCTAAAACAAGAAGTTTAAACCTAGGGAAGCCAAGATTAAGTTGTTTGGCCTTCCCTTAACTGTGAAATCTTTCAAAAATGAAACTTTTGCAGCATGGAAAAGATGAACATTTTTGGCACTTCCACTGTCAATCATGAAATATGAAACCTATTGGTATAGGAAGCTAATAGTGGCTCCACCTGGGGATGGATTTTCCTTGTGAAAAGTCAAGAACAGTAGGTCAGATTGCCTTGATCTTCAATTGTTGTTGTACTATGAGAACCTCCCTTTGCTGGCTACTTTATTTATATATATGACAACAAACTTGAAGAGCTTAGGGCCTTCACTTCGGGCTTCAACTACAGGAAGCTGCTATTTAGACAGAAAACTGAAATCCTACCTACCTACTCTAATCAACACTTTCTTTGCTAGTTAGGTGAAATGAAATAGCCAATGCAGCCACTTAAGCATTATAAACATCAGTTCTCTGTGCTGCCTGTATTTGATGGTGTTTAAAACTGAGATCTTACAATCAAATCTAGCTTTTTTAAACTTTGAGAAGATAAGGAAACTCCTGATCTCCTTTGCTGAATCTAGAAACTGTACAAAAGGATCTTGCAAAATATATGCATTACTGCCGAGTTGAATTAAACAACTGTGCAAATGTTCTGGATAGCTTTCATGCCATGAACTTGAAATATCATCCTTGTCTTTATCACCCTTCATGCTTTCAGCTGATGTTTGCGATGATATTTTAACTGACTGTAGGGCCTATATACTGCAACCGTTATCATCTTGATTTGGACCCTCATGGTCTGTTAATGGGGAAGAATTCGGATTTCTCTCCTCATTCGACCTGTCAGCTGTTGGATCATAGAGAGTTTGGAAGGTCTGTTGTAATTTATTACATACAGGTTCAAATGGAACTTGACAGATTCCTACCAGCTGTTCTTCTTTTTCTTTGAATAATTCAGATGATTCAAAACAAAAGGGCAAGGAACCAACTTGGATTTTTTGATCATATGTTGTTGCTTCCATGTCTTTTTCTGCTATCTGATGATCAATGGGATTCTGGGACTGCAAATTTAGATATGACAAATTTTGAACAAAGAGTTGATTGCTTTCTAGATGGTCAATACCAAGGTTTGTTGATATTTGATTTTTTGTAGCATGATAGCTATCTCTGATAAACTGAAAAGACTCAAAACAAAATGGTAAAGTTCCTTCACTTATTTCAAAATTTTCTGCACTTTCCTCCTCATTCTTATTGCTGAAGTGAACGAGCTGATTAGTACCTTGAAGTTGTTGAACCTGAATCTCTTTGTCTTTGCCCAAATTATCTTTTGATTCGTCTGCAAGGTTATTTTGGATCTGAAAAACATAGTCATCATCATATTGATCATATTTGGGCACATTATTAAAAGAAGCCATATTATCGAATGCGCATAGTAAATTAGGGGATTGCTCCTCCACACATTGTTCTGTGAATCTGTTTTCTGATCTATGGTTGGTTGAATTGGTAAAAATCTGTTCAGAAATGTCAACCCTTTCTTCTTGTGGAGCAAAAGTGTCATGGTGATCTGAATATTCAACTTTCATTGTGATCTTCTGCTTTAATTCCTCTACTTTCTTTATCAAAATATCAATTTCTTGCTCTTTTTCTGCTTTCATCTTCCTCTCCCTAACTTTCAGATTAACCTCTACATCTACTGCCATGTTCTGCATTTGTTTCATAGTGGAGGGGTTTCTCTCTCTCAGATGAAATTCTATCTCTGGATCAAATGCTGTTGGATAATGCAGTAGAGCCAAATCAGGGGGAGGTTTTATATTCAATGGCATTGAATGATAGATTTGATTGAATCTGTCTGAAAATTGTTGTACTGTCTCATCTGGATATCTTTTTAACTGATTATATTCTTCTATGATCATGAGGAGATTGACTTTGATTATCCATCTATCAAGGAAGAGTTTGAGAAATTGTTCAAGATTTGAGATGCTTGCGTGAGGCAAAGTTTTGAACCAACTCCTGACTTTGCCTTGCAAAGAAAGAGCGAAAATCCTAATACTAACATTCTCAATATCCACTTCAAATAAGTTAAGATAATATTCAAAAAATAGGACATGCTTCTGAGTAGTAACTCCATTCTCTCCATCAAATCTTGGGAGATACTCAGGATGATTTTTAGGCAAAGGTTTGAGCATGGGAGGCAAAATGAGAGGTTTATATCTATCATGAACTTTATCAGGCATGGGAGTATGTACAGGGATTGAATGACTGGGCTCAATATGAACAGGGATAGGATTATTTTCTTTGATACTTGTTTCCTCCTTGGCTGTATGATGACCTTCAACAACATTTAAAGGCTATTGTTCTAATGTGCAAGGAGGGCTTTCCTCAACATTTCCAGAAGGCAAATCATAAAAATCAAATTTAAACTCGTACTTAAAATACAATATACATAGAAAAATTTTATGGAAGAGAAAGAACATGACCTCTTGGATAATAATCTGGGTCAACAGCCTGATCTGCTCATATATTTCTTTTGGGTTCATTTCTCCAGTGGAGTCTTTATTATGAGGATGATATGGAGTCGCCATGTGAATAAACTAACTTTGAAGGGTCTGATCTCTGTCCACAAACACAGACCAGAGATCAACATGGAATAAACTAAAAAAGGGGAATTTTCTTCAAGAAACAAAACATTTTGAGATTTTAGGAGAATTTTTTATCTTTTTGGGATTTTTCAAAACAATTTTAAGACTTATTCAAAAGGCAAACTGATAAAAAATGGGGATTTAGAGCAATAAACATATGATTCGTCCCCAGTGGAGTCGCCATTATGTTAACACTTAGGTTGTCCCTTGAATCCTTAAGGGATACCACCGAGGTAACCACTAACCAAACTTTGGACTGCAGGTTCTAGCCCACCTGCAATCAGAGAGGGCTCTCTCTTAATGATTTAGCTTTGTTGATAATGATTTTAGGCTAGTTATTGAGTTCAAGGGGTTCTGTTTAAGTTTTGGTGGGAAGGATGATGCTTCCAAGTAGAGAGGTAGGTATAGTATGAAAGTTTCAAACAATTGGGCATGGAGTCAAGGAATAGGACTGTTGGTGCATTTTCTTGGTCACTAGGGGAATTTGGAGCAAGATAGCAACACATGAAACAACATTCAAGCTAAATGGAGATGGATTGAGGGCTAAGGAATGAGAGGCAATTAAGAATCTCTCGTTCAGCTTAACAGAGGGAAGGTGAATGAGCTCTATCTAGGAGTAGTAAAGAATCCCTAGATAACTGTCAAAAATGGGTGAATTAGGGGAAATATGAGCCAAAGGGAATTCATATTCATTACCAATTCAGATGAAAACATAAAGAAACAGAAAAAATTGAGCATAGAGTGCAGTTAAACAAAGTCCAAGCTATTCATTTTTCCTGCTATTTTAGATGGTGACATATGTATGATATGAGCATATATCAATGCAAAACAGAGGTAGGAAACACTTATTGAGTCATGTTGCAGCACAGGAATTCCATAATTCACTCTTCAAAACATTAATAACACAGCAGACAGTCCATCTTCCAAACTTTCAGCAGTCTTTGATTAAAGAAATCATCAAACATACAAATCAAGTCTCTAGTGGAGTGAATCAACGAACCAACCCTCTAAACAGTAAATTAGGGTGGTTTATATAGAGAAAATTTCCAAAAATATCTATTACAGCAGACCTTAAACAGGTCTGCGGGAAACAAGTTTTTTAACCTAATCTTGTCCTGAAATTAATGCAAGAAAATATCTTTGAGCTACGCTGGAGGCAGTTGTATCAAAATGAGTTAATATGGTGTCTTTATGGCTCTGCGCTGTTCATTTAGCCATAACTATGCTTTGGGTTTTGAAACCCTGCTCTTGAGTGGTTTTGATGTGCATTAACTGTGATTTGAGAGCCTTAAATGGCTTCATCGCTTTCTTTGAATTTGCTTGGGGGCCTTTAATGTTCACTTGCTTTGGCATTGCCGATCTGATACTCTTTTCCGCTTCACTGATACTCTTTGATTTGATCAGGGCTTTATCTTTCCTCTGATACCCTTTCACAGTTGAATCGGGCCGCTTTCTCTCCCTTGATGCGTTTGGAACTCTCAAATCGCCCCTTTTCTACCCTTTTAAGGAAAAAATGGCTGCTGCAAATGCTTCTCGTGGCCTCTGGAATGATATCGGTGCTGGCCAATCTGAATATGAATATAAATGAAGAAATCTTGCCAAATTGTGAATTTTTGGGTTTTGCAGGTAGCCGAGCCATGAGAGGCCCTCCATTTTGACCAATTTTTCTTAGCGATGCACGATTAGTGCTAAGCCCGCATCGAAAACTGCCTCAGTTTTTCATTCCGGGCAACCTTTGCAGCGATTTTCCCCTTTCTCACCTTTTTTGGTGATGATGTCAGCGGTGGGTCCCAGTACGGCATGGTGACGTTGCAGTATGGCAGGGTGATGTGGTGGTAGTGACACGTAACAGTGGGGGTGGGGGGTCGACGCAGAGGTGACGTGGCGGTGACGTGGAGCAGCGGCGGGGATGCAGGGGTGACGTCACGAGGACGTGGCAGTGACATCACAGGCAGGGAGCGGTATTCGGTTTTCTCCTGCACCACTTTTCTGCATAGGTGGTATTGGGGGAGCGTCCTCCGAACACGCTAGGAGGTCGACACGTGGCGGGGCTACGGCAGGGAAACCGCCCATCCCCCGGGCGTTAACCTCCAGCGGATCGGGGGCTCAAAACGACCATGCACCGTTGATTTGGGGTACGCACAATCTAATGGTTGGTGACACAGGTAAGGCGACGGGGGTTAGGGATGGGACTCGCCCATATTATTTAAACAAAAATGCGCCATGGGGGGTCATAAAATTTGGAAATGTGGGTTTTGCGGGTGAGGTTTAAGCGGGGGGGAAATGATAATTTAATGTTTAGTAAAACATTTAAACATTAACCTTGGGAAAATGACTGCGGAGGGGTAGAAATATAAGTTTTAATGGGTGAGGGATTAGGTATAGCTTATTAACCTAACGAGAGGTTAGATTAATTCCAGGGTTAGGATGCGGAAGGGTTAATAGTAGTCCCAGATGGACTATTATTTCCCATGACTATATTATATGGCTATAATGCCATAGGGTGGGATATTTAATATGTTTTTTGGAATTTCATATAGTTTTTGTAGTAATAAGGGTGGGAAAGTGACTTAGGGAGCTATATAATAGAATTAGAGGTTAATATGAGTTTGTGAGGTGAAGGAGTAGGGGAGAGGCTAAGTTTATGTATAGAAACTTAGTCATAGGAAGTGAATGGAATGTAGAAGAGTGATTTTTACACAAGAAATGTGGCTTATTTTCATTGAGAAAGCCAAAATTGACTCAATGTTTTTACAAAAAGGAAGTGAAAGTAGGACTGGTTGGGCAGATCCCAAAGTCCTTAAGGGGGTGTTAGTAAGAAACTTTTGAGGGGGAGGGTGAAAGGGAGTTAGACATGCTACCAGAATTCTGCCATTAGACAACTGCTTTGACCTTTCTGTGATTGATGAGATGAGCTCTGGTTAATAATACATCAGGCAATCCAAACCTTGCTTCTGCAACCTCAAACTACCTACCCGACCTCCTACACCTAACATTTTTTCTTATTTTTGCATGGGTGCACTTAGACTTGTAGACCCTGATTATCCTCTTTTCTTTTGACTGCCCTCCTATCTAAATCTACCCTTATCTCTTCCAAGGGCCTAGATTAAGTAGTTGGGCTCCTTCATTTCTCTACCTAGCTACTCATCTGCCCAGCTTAAGTTATTTGGATAGACACTTTATTCTCTATCTCTGAAACAAGAAATTTAAGCCTAGGGAAGACAAGATTAAGCTGTTTGGCCTTCCCTTAACTGTAAAATCTTTCAAAAATGGAACTTTTGCAGCATGGAAAAGATGAACATTTTTGGCACTTCCACTTTCAATCATGAAATATGAAACCTATTGGTATAGGAAGCTAACACTGGGTAGCCCCACCTTAGCTTGGTCCTTTGTTCATTGGTTTAGGGGTTCCTTTTCCTTGCTTTGGATTCACAGATCCAAAGTCCTACTTCTTCTGTTTAAACTTCTGCTCAATCTTGACAGTGTATTGGTACGCTGTGTCGAGCGAGGAAATGTCTAGGAACTCCATCTCATCCTTGATGTACTTGTGTAGACAGTCATGGTACTTGAGCACTAAATGCCGCTCAATATCGTTGATACCCAGCTTCGTGCAAAGGGTATGGAAAATATTTGTGAACTCTGACACATCTTGGTCCCTTCCCTATCATAGCCTGGTCCACTTTATGTATTTATCTTCATAGCTCTTGACAGGGTAATATTGTTCCTTGATGGTGTCTCAGAAATAATCCCAAGTGGGTGCAGCTGAAAACAGTGAGGGTTCACCCTCCTCCCTTTGTTCACAATATGTTTCCCACCAGTCCTTGATGTGTGGGACGGCTTTGAGAAGTGAAAAAGTAATTTTTCCCGATTGGAAAAGTTATGAACTGAAAAATATCATTCCAACAGATTTAACCATTTATATATGGCGTTTGCATCTATCAGGCCTTCAAATATGGGAATATCAAAGTTAACTTGTACCTTAAAAGGAGTGGTGCCTCTAGAGTGGCTGATGGATGAAGATGCATCGCCTGTGGGTAGTCGTCGAAGGATCTGGGCAAATTTATCCATCATCACATCCCTCTATCGCTTGAGGGCTTCCTCGAGAAACATTTTGAAAGGATCTCCTACCCCCTCGTCTTTCGTTTCTTCGCCATGGGAGTTCGTCGGGTTTTGAGAGGCTGATCTTGCAACGATTCAACCAGATTGAGCCTTAACTCCTTATACCTTGACCTCGTTGGGGACATCAAAAGAAAAAACAAGAAAGAGAAGATCGATTTGATACCACTGATCCGAACTTAAACAGGAAAGAAAAAACTTACAGATATAATCCAAAATATGGAGATGCAAAGAGAAAAACACTTCATTTAATTAATAGAAAAATATTGAAGTGTGCTTACAAGTAGAATGGAAATAAGATAGCTCGAGTAATGGTAGCTTATCTCTGAGAAGAGATGTGGCGGCTACATGCCTCTGAACTGTGTTACAATGAGGCCCAAAGGCCTATTATTGAGAAACAATGGGAAAACCTAAACATCCAAAAGCCTAACCCTAGGAGATGAAGCGTCAAAACTGTAGGCCTCATTTGGGTAAATTGGTACATCAAGTCCCAGGGTCATAACTTTGGCACATGATCTCTGTTTGGCTATCATAATACCTCGTTTCAAAGAAATTGAAGAGAAGGTAGAACACAATTTCATAGCCGATTTGGCATGTTTCTAATATCTCTGTTTTCCCTAAAACCGTTGGTTAGGGCCTCAAAACAGCTTCAGAATTTTATGACCTGAAAAAACTGCCAAAAATAGTAAACTATGCTAGAATTAAGGAAACCGAAAAACTGAAAGAGAGAGTGTTGGGGGTCCAAGTGGAATAGGCGAGTGGGCACCAATATCCATCTGGATCATTCCTCGCCCCTTAGGAAGAAATGGTCCCCATTGCGTTGAGTGCTTCCATGAGATGGGGAAACTTCTGTTGAACTTGGACCCTGGTGAGCCAGTTGGCTTGGTGAAGGAGTTGGCCAACTTTGACAACCCAATATAATTGGATATTTTGCTGGCGAATGTTCTTGATCTATGTGTTGATGATCCGATCGGTCGTGGCATGTTCCATGTAGTCTGGGTTTAGCTCTATTGGTGTGAGTTGTTTTGCAATGTCAGATGTGTCCAACAATGGTGGAAAGTATGGCCGAAGGTGGTCTACATTGAACACTGGGTGCAGATCAACGAATGGTGGAATGCTAAGATCGAATGCATTGTCCCCTATAGCCTTGCTGATGGTGCATGGCCCATATCAGAGCACGCAAAGATTGAGGTGGGGTCCAGCGAGGTTTTCCTTCTGCAAATATAGCCAAACTTTGTCGCCCACCTCAAAGTTGTGTGGAAACCGATGTTGATCGTGGCATTGCTTGTACTTAGCATTGGTTGTTTCCAATATATCATGGACCTACTAGTGGATGTATTGAATTCGCTCAATGAAGCTGTTAGCCTTGTCGGCTTCAGACTGGACATGAGCCGAATTTGCCTGAGTAGCTGCAAATGGTATGGCCACATCAATGGGACATAATGGTTGAAATCCCAGCCCTACCTGAAAGGGGCTGTGGCATGTTGAGATGTGGAGAACTCTATTGTAGTTGTGCTAGACATAGGGGAGGCTTTCATCCCATGTGTGTGGATGCTTCGAGTTTTACATGCGTATAATGTGTACGATAATCCTGTTGACAACCTATGTTTGCGCATCTGTTTGGGGATGGAAAGCCATGGACTTAGTAAGTTTTGTATCCAACATCGACCAGAGACTTGACCAAAATGCACTTAGGAATATTTTGTCTTGATCTAAGATAATGGACTGTGGGATCCAAAAGTGTACCCATACTCGCTCAAAGAAGAGCTTAACAGTGACCTCTGCTGTGATACTCCTCTTGCAGGTTGTCATGATGGCCATGTTAGAGAATTTGTCAATAACGACAAAAACACAATTGTTTTCGTGCTTAGTAGAAGGGAGGCCAAACATGCAATCCATAGAGACAAATTCCCAAGGCTAACTAGGATTTGGTAGAGAGGTATACATGCCTTGCTTCTTAATGGTTGGTTTGGAAATGGCATAGGTGGTGCAGGATCTAATGTACTTCCCAACATCCTGACGAAGTTTCAGCCAATAAAAGTAATTCTGCAATACCTCCACTGTTTTCTCTACTCCGAAATGCCCAGCGACCCGACTGTAGTGTGCCTCCCACATCATCTTGGCACGCTCACTTGAAGGAACACATATGTGTCCCAGGTGGCATAATAGTGCATCCTAAAGGTTAAAACTTGGAACTTTCTTCCCTTCTAGGAGTGTATGGTATTTGTTGCCAAATTCTGGATTGTTCTTGTAAATATGTGGCTACCTCGATGATCTGAAATCACCCGTAAATGACCTCAGAGAATTAATGAAGGTATTACAGACTCAAGTGTTGGGGTGTTCCTATGTTATTTTATGCAATGGATCAATAAGATTGTGAAATACACAGACACTGAAACAGTAAGATAAACACAGTAAGCAAACACATAAAACACAACAAGCTTAATAAGGAGTTCACCGAATCCTCCTAGGCTATGTCTCCTGGTCCATCCTTCAGTAGTGGCCTTTCTATTGTGTCTTAAATGCAGAGGTTTTACAACAATGAGCTCAATTTGAGTCTCACTTAATAGATGATGATCAGTAGGATTGTACTTGGATCCCCCAAGTCTCTAGAGTACACAGACTCCCCTTACTGGATCTCGACCTCAACTGGTCTCAGTGGAATGAGTCCAATCTGGTACTCAATACCCGATAGGTATACACAGAAGAGTTTCTTGAACCTCTCAAGCCTTCTCTGGAGTTCACAGAATCTTTGACTCTCTCTGTCTCTATCTACTCGATGCTGCCTTTGCTCTGTAGGTCAGCTCGGCTTCTCTGTTCTCTGCAATTTGCTTCTCTCTCACCTCTCAACTTTCTACTTCTCTTTCTGCCTGCTTATCCTTACTCTCTGTCTGTTCGTGTCTTAAAGCCAATCCGCTCCCTGACTATTCATTTTCGCTTCCCGGCTCCCTGGATCTCCTACCTCTGTCCGCTTGAATTCCCCTGATCTGTGTCATCATCACTGTGTAATGCTTCATAGAGAGGTGGCCACCTATTTCCTCACGAACTGACTGTCAGTTCTCTTTGAACGGTTGTTATTTCCGTTGCTCCAAGATTTCCCGTGAAACTGATTCCTCTGCCAACTCATTGGTCGTACCGGACCTCAAATTTCTTGTGACTTAGCCTATTTCCCCGTCGCATCCAGTCATCCATCGGATCATTTCTCCGCTGTTGATTTGGAGCCTCCAGATCCTATGGTCTCTGTCCATATCGGGTGGGTAAGTAGGATGGCATTTACCTATCTGATGTGAGCAATTTTATCTTTCATCCACCGGACGCATGTCACCCAGTGTATGGCATCGGGCGGGACTCGATCGAACCTGCTTACCGCTTGAAGCCCTTCCGATATCCTGTCCGTTTTAGTGCGGGACCCGCCTTCTGATAGAATCGGCGATTTCTGTACGGTTTTATGCTTTCCTCATGACCGAGTGCTTGGGGGCTTTCCTTCACCGAGGGGGATGCCCTGCGATACATGATTAGCACTAATTGCATATCAGAAACTACCTCCTTTTCTAGATTTAACCTCCCATTTGCCAATTTTTTGCCAGCGCGCAGTTACCATGGGCCAACGGTCTGCACGCTTTGACCAAGGGTCCTCATTTCTCCGTGATGACCACAAATTGCCATTGTTTAGAGGTTATTTCTGATAAGCTCGAAATCCATAAGACTTTGAAACTTTGGCATGAATTTTTACAGAGTTTGGGTAACTTTAAGAGAGTTTAAGGATCCAATTCGGATCACAGCCTTCCCACTAAAAAAAGCTTTTGAACCACCAAAATTTGGTTTTCAAGCATTGACTAAGTTAGGGTATAGTTGTCTCACTTGTCCAATCTCTATCCACTTTGAACCCTTGAGTCCAATCCTGAGGTACTCAACATCTCCCCTGCGCGTCATCCTCACCTTTCTGTCCATAACTATGTCTTCTTGCAATTCATTGAGATATTCAGGTAACAAATCATCAATAGAAGGCAATTGACTCTGCTCTTCAGGATCTTCAATTAATGAAGGTTCAAATAGTCTCAAGCTGTCTGCATTAACGATTGAGTAGATGTGCATGTAAGCTGGTAAATCAAGGTGAAAAGCATTCTCACCAATTTTCTCAAGTATCTTGAAAGGTCCATACCTTATTGGCTTTAGCTTTTTACCTTCACCTTGCATTCTGTCTTTGTTGATATATAGCCAGACTTGATCACCAACTTGGAAACTATGTTCCATCCAATGCTTGTCATGCCTTGCCTTGTGTTTGGCTTGGCTCTTTCACATCTATTCCTGTATTGCCTGGTGAATCTCTTGGATTTGTTCAATGAACTTGGTTGCCTTGTCCACATCACTGTGTCCATCAACTACTATGTCTTTACCAAAGACAAAATCTAAGGGCGACCTTGGTGTGAAACCAAAACAGTTCTCAAAAAGAGATCTTTGTGTAGAAGAATGTTTAGCTCGGTTGTAAGCATGTTGAACATAACATAAATTTTCATCCCAAAGTTTGGGATGCTTGCTGCAATAGCCTCTGAGCAATTGGATCATTGTCCTATTGACCACTTCTGTTTAGCCATCTGTCTATGGATGAAAGGTTGTGCTCTTCTTTAGTTTGGTGTCCATCAGTTCCCACAGACTCGACCAAAACTTCCCAACAAATCAGGTGTCTCGATCAGATATAATGGAAGTGGGTAATCCGAAATGAACCCATACATGCTGAAAGAACAACTTTGCAGTTTGTTCAGCTGTAATCTGTTTGTTACAAGGTATCAAAATACACATTTTGCTGAACCTATCCACAACAACATATAAATAGTCATGACCTTTCCTAGATTTAGGCAGTCCTCCAACAAATTCCATGGAAACACTTTCCCAAGGATGCGAAGGAACTGGTAGTGGAGTGTACAAGCCTAGTTTTCTATTGCTAGGCTTGGTTTTAGCACACATGGTACATCCTCTTACATATCTAGAAACTGTCTCATTCATTTTTGGCCAATAACAAAATCTTTGCAGCTATGCAACTGTTTTACTTACACCAAAGTGACCTGATATTAGAGAAGTGTGTGCTTCTCGAATTATCTTTACTCTTTCAGTTTGTGGAATGCATAGCTTCCTGAAATGATACAAGAGTCGGTCCTTAACATGATAATCCAATTCTTCTACTCATTTTCCTTGACTTAAAGTTGCATATACATCTTTAAAATCTACATCTTGAGCATATTATTCAATGTAGCTCTCATGCAATACTGAATTATGCTTAAGTATAGTAGATGCATTTATAATTGGTCTAGACAACATATATGCAACTTTATTGTGTATGCTCTTTTTATATCTGATGACTAAATGAAACTGTTGTAGAAAACCCATCTAGCTATAATGTCTTGATTGTTGCAACTTTCTTTGGGAGTGTAGATATTGAAGTGGTTGATGATCAGTATGTATAACTGTCTCTTTGCCCATTAAATAATGTTTCCACTTTTTCACACTCTGTACTAATGCATACAATTCTTTATCATATGTGGGATAGCTAACTACTGCATAATTAAATGTCTCATAATGATAACATATGGGTTTACTGTGTTGTATCAACACTACTCCCATGGCATAGTCACTGGCATTTGTTTGAATCTCAAATGGTATTTGAAGATCGACCAGTGCTAGTACTGGTGATGTACTAATCTTTTCTTTCAAGTTGTTGAAGGCTTTATGCTATTTTCCTCCCCACTAAAACACCATGTTCAATCCTGTTAAAGCATGTAAGGGAGTTGCAATTAAGGAAAAGTTAGAAATGAAATTTCTCCAATATTGTGTTGCTCCTAAGAAGCTTCTAACTTCTGTAGCAGATTTGGGTTTAGGCCAGTTTAAAATGACTACAACCTTAGAGGGATCTATCTTCAATTCACCACCCCTACTATATGTCCCAAATAATTCAAAGATGTTTTGCCAAATTCACATTTTGAGAGTTTAACATAAATATTTTCTCTTTTCAAAACATCTAGGGTTTTCTTAACATGGTTTAAATGTTCTTCCCATTTTTTGTTGAATATAAGAATGTCATCCAAATATACAATAACAAAATCATCAAGAAAAGGTCTGAGTACATCATTCATTACTCTCATGAAAGTAGTAGGAGCATTAGTTAAGCCAAAAGGCATAACCAGCCACTCATACAATCTCTGCTTTGTTTTGAAAGCAGTCTTCCATGCATCTTGCTCTGCAACTCTGACCTGATGATATCCACTATGCAAGTCTAACTTGGAAAAATAAACAGTGTCTTTCAATTGATCTAATAGATCATCTATATGAGGAAGGGGATAACGATTTTTTATCGTTATCTTATTTAGTGCTTGGTAATCAATGCACATTCTCCACGAGCCATCTTTCTTTCTCACCAAGACAACTGGAGACCCACAGGGTGATGTGCTAGGTTTGATGAACCCTTTCTCGAGAAACTCCTGCACCTGCTTCTTGATTTCTGCATTCTCTAAAGCGGACAACCTGTACATTCCGATGTTAGGCAATGGAGCATCTTGCTACAAATTAATATCATGCACTATTTCCTTTTTGGGTGGCAAACCTTTAGGTTCTTGAAACAAGATATCATATTCTGAAACAACTTTTTCCAAATCAGCTTGTTGTTTAGCATCACAGTCCTCAAATACATTGCTTTTATTAGGTTTCTTTTTCTTTACAACAATCAGTAAAAATTGTTTGCATGAATTTACAATTCGTTTCATCTACCCTGAATTTATCAGAGTATAATTATTCTTGAGCTTATGAGCCCTTACAATATATTCGATTGCATATTTAATGAGTAGATACTTGTTCTCATCTCTATAGAAAATAGGTTTTCTATCATACAAGTAAGGACTTCCTAAAACAATTCCACATATATCCAAAGGAACTATATCTAACTCAACCTCATCTACAAATGCTGATCCAAAAGAAAACTTAAGTTTACATTATCTAGTCACTTGTAGTTGTGCTTTATCACATAACCAACATAATGGGTATGGCTTCTTGTGAGGTGTAGTCAGTAATCTCAACTTTTTTACAATTGCTTCAGAAATTAAATTTACTTGTGAGCCACTATCAAACAAGGTATCAATCTTTTGATGCTTGGAAATAACTCAAATATGGAAAAACTCATGTATTTTTCTCTCATTTTCCTCACTATCAGTAGATTGTGCATAATTACTAGTAGATGCTTCAGAATTTTTACCTTTTATACCTATGGCTGCAATGGTTATTTCATCTCCTGAGTCTAACCCCAAATCCTTTTGAATAGCTGCAACAATCTTCTTCTTCTTTCCCTCCAACTTCTTAGGTATCAGCTCCGGATGCAGAATCTAGCAGTGCTCATCATCATGCCCATCCTTCTTATAGTGAGTGCATGAAGACTTGATTTTCTATACAGTGTTTGTCTTCCTCTCTTTCCATTTCTGTTTCCTTTTCTCCTTATTTTTTCTTGCAGTGGGTTGGGATGATCCCCCAACTTCTAGGTTCCCATTCTTACCTCTAGCTTCTAGATGTGTAGCCTGAATGGACACCTCATCTATACTAGTGGGATTAAACATGAGGATGGTGTGCCTCATGTAGCTGTGTAGAACACCTATGTACTTCAATACAGTCTCAAGTGAGTCTAATGAAATCCCTAGAATAAAAGCTCTTTTCCTAAATTCTTGGGTGTAACCTTGTACACTTTGCCCTTTCAATTGGAAAAGAGCTTTCCAGCTCATCATTGCTCGCTACATGTAAGCTGTGGATAGAACTACTTTTTTATTGCAGAAACAAATTCACTCTAGATAGAAAGAATCTTACCATGTTTCTTCATGTCATCTTGTGTCCTGCCTTCCCACCATACCAAGGTAGTGCCTCCAAGGCATAGGCTGGCGAGCTGAATCTTACTCTTGTCTAAGTCAATGCTTTACACTCTACAATAAACATCAATCTGTCTGATCCAATTATCCAACTTCTCTGCATTCAACTCTCCATCATATATTGGTAAATCATATTTGACATCTAATTTAATCAAATATGTCTTCTTTTTACTTTCAGGGCTATTAGGAGGTGTGAGAAATTTTTCTTCTTTCCCTTTGCCTTTAGAGTTGTCATGGAGGAGAGATTCTTCTACTCCTTTGTCTTGTTTGGATCTTGATGAATCTTCATCTCTATGTTTCCTAATGTCCCTATACATTTCCTCCACCATTGACTTCAAGGTCATAAAACTATCCATGAACTGGGGATCTGATTCCAAGGGATTTTCTTCTGACATTTTCCTCTAGGAAAAGACTCTTCCAATTTCCAGGTTAGTTTCAACCAACTCTCCTTCTCCTAAGCTTTGATCTAGTTAGCATTCAACAACAAAATCTAGCACAAGCTTGTCTAACCTTAATAACCTAGGAGCTCTGATACCACTTGATCTGCAATCGCCTGTAAATGACCTCAGAGAATTAATGAAGGTATTACAGACTCAAGTGCTGGGGTGTGCCTATGTTATTTCATGCAGCGGATCGATAAGATTGCGAAATACACAGACAATGAAACAGTAAGAGAAACACATTAAGCAAACACATAAAACAAAACAAGCTTAATAAGGAGTTCACCCAATCCTCCTGGGCTACGTCTCCTAGTCCAGCCTTTAGTGGTGGCCTTTCTATTGTGTCTTAAAAGGAGAGGTTTTACAACAATGATCTCAATTTGAGTTTCACTTAACAGATGATGATCATTAGGATTGTACATGGATCGCCCAAGTCTCTAGAGTACACAAACTCCCCTTACTAGATCTCAACTTCAACTGGTCTAAGTGGTATGAGTCCAATCTGGTACTCAATACTTGACAGGTATACATAGAAGAGTTTCTTGAACCTCTCAAGCCTTCTCTGGAGTTCATGGACCCTCAGACTCTCTGTCTCTGTCTGATCAATGCTGCCTTTGCTCTGCAGGTCAGCTCGGCTTCTCTGTTCTCTGCAATTTGCTTCTCTCTCGCCTCTTGGCTTTCTGCTTCTCTTTCTACCTGCTTCTCCTTACTCTTTGTCTATTCGTGGCTTAAATCCAATCCACTCCCTGACTATTTGTTTTCGCTTCCCGGCTCCGTGGATCTCCTACCTCTGTCCACTTGAATTCCCATGCTCTACGTCATCATCACTGTGTAACACTTCATAGAGAAGTGGCCACCTATTTCCTCACGAACTAAGTGTCAGTTCTCTTTGAACAGTCGTTATTTCCGTTGCTCCAAGATTGCCCTTAAAACTGATTCCTCTGCCAACTCATCGGTCATACCGGACCTCAAATTTCCTATGACTCGGCTTGTTTCCCCATCGAATCCAGTCATCCATTAGATAATTTCTCCGTCATTGATATAGAGCCTCCAAATCCTATGGTCTCCGTCCATATCAGGTAGGTAATTAGCATGACCTTTACCTGTCTGATGTGAGTGATCTTCTCTCTCATCTGTTGGACACATGTCACCCAATGTATGGCATCGGGCGAGACTCGGTCGAACCTACTTACCCCTTGAAGCCCTTCCGATATCCTGCCAATTTTAGCGCGGGACCTGCCTTCTAACGGAATTGGTGATTTCCATATGGTTTTATGCTTTCCTCGTGACCAAGCACTTGGGGGCTTTCCTTCACTGAGGGGGATGCCCTGCGATACGTGATTAGTGCTTAGCACTAATAGCGTATCAGAAACTACCTCCTTTTTTGGATTTGACCTCCTGTTTGCCAATTTTGTGCTAGCACGCAGTTACCATGGGCCAACGGTTTGCGCGCTTCGACCGAGGGTCCTTGTCGTTCCGTGCTGGCCACAAATTGTGATTGTTTAGAGGTTATTTATTATTATCTTGATATCCATAAGACTTTGAAACTTCGACATGATTTTTTACAGAGTTCGGGCAACTTTAAGAGAGTTTAAGGATCCAATTTGGATCACCCGATGTCTCGTGCCCATAAGAGTCGAGCATAGTGATTATTGCCATGAACGGTGGTCAGCTGAGGCAATTAACGACATTATTGGTGCTACCCTTCTTATACTTAATGTTCGAATGGAACTGTTGTAGGTAGGTGGACCATTTCTGACAATGATCGTTATGAAACTTCCCTTTTGTCAGTATGAATTGTAGGTGTTGGTGGCCTGTGTGGATGACCATTTCCTTCCCCAGAATGTAATGGTTCCATTCCTGATTATCTTTTGTATTCAAAGTTATCACCGCATTGGACCCTAGTTTGAAATGGGGCAGCAACACCGCCTGTAAAATATTCGCTGCAGGGGGGGTCCAGTGGGGGCAGCTGTGACCTTTGGGGATCCCCCCTTGACAGGGGGATTGGGGGCAACTCCCCCGAAGCTAAGAATAGATGTAAAATTGTGTTGTAATATGTTGTAGTTTCGTAGTCAATCTGGGCCATTCATTAGGCAGAGATCTAATGGTAGAAGTTATGTTTAATTTAGGGTTTTTTCCCTAGAAGGCAACCCCTCTCTATATATGAGGGAATTGTATTGCATCTATGTAGATCTGTATTCTGAGTGAGGAAGAGAGAGGAGATTGAGAGTTAAGAGCGAATTACAACGGATTTGATGTAGGTTGTATCTCTTCAGTTTGATGGATAATATAAAAAGAAGGACTAGTTGTTTCTCCGTGGACGTAGCCCAAACTGGGTGAACCATGTATATATGTGTCTCTCTTGTTTTATGCATTTTATGTGTTTATATTTTTGCAATATTTTATGTGTTCCATTGCTCTATAATTTTCCAACAACTAGTATCAGTGCCGAAGGTCTATTTGGCTGATAAACTCGTAGGAGAGGAGGATTCATGGTTAGAGTGGGAGCAATGGTAGAAGATGGTAGGTTTAGGGTTGAAAAATTTAATGGCAAAAACTACCAACTATGGAAAATGTAGATGGAAGATTATTTGTACCAGAGATATCTATACCAACCATTGAGCGGAAAGACAAAGAAGCCGATGAGTATGATAGACACAAAATGGGATATTATTGACAGAAAAGCACTTGGAACAATACGGTTGTGCCTAGCGGCATCGGTAGCGTTTGATATTTCAAAGGAAATGACAACAGAGGGTTTAATGTCGACATTGGCCAAACTATATGAAAAAATCTCAGCCTCAAATAAGGTATTTCTTATGAAGAGTTTATTTAATATGAAGATGTCAGAAGGTGGATTTGTTGTTGATTATTTAAATGAGTTTAATGCAGTTACCAGTCAGTTAAGTTCTGTAGGGGTAGCTTTTGATGATGAAGTTAGGGCTCTATTATTTATGTGCTCATTTCAAGAAAGTTGGAATGGTTTAGTTATGGCCATTAGTAACTCTGTCTCTGGATCTAGTACTTTAAAGTTTGATGATGTTGTCAGTGCAATCCTTAGTGAGGAAATGCGATGGAAAAGCTCTGGTGAGACATCAGGTAATGCTTTGACTGTAGAGACTAGGGAAAGAAAAATGGAAAGAGGAAAGAGCCCTAGATATCGCAGTAAGTCAAGAAAAGGTAGATCCAAGTCCATATAAGGGATAGTGTGCTAGAAATGTGGGAAGAAAGGACACCTGAGGAAAGACTGCAAGTCTCGAAAGGGGAAAGGAGGAGACACACAGCAAGAAAATAATCATGAAGTGAATGTAACAGGTGATGTGTTGCAAGATTCTTTGATTCTTTATTTAGAAAATATTATTGATGCTAGGTGGTAGATTCAAGGACCTCATTCCATGCCACACCTGATAGAAAACATTTTCATGATTATGTTCAAGGAGATTTTGGACATGTTCAATTGGGTGATGATAAACCCTGTAAAATCATTGGAATGGGTACAGTTTTCAAAAAATAGCAGAATGGAAATCAATGGCTATTGAAGGAGGTAAGGCATGTTCCAGATCTGAAGAAAAATCTGATTTCAACTGGGTAATTGGGAGGTGAAGGTTGCATAGCTACTTTCACAGATAAAACCTGGAAGGTCACTAAAGGATCCTTGGTAATAGTGAAAGGAGGAAAGGTTGGCACATTGTATTTATGCAATGATATTTCTAATTCGGTTAATGCTTTAACCTCTACAGGAGAAGATATGACATTGTGGCATCATAGGCTTGGGAAAATGAGTGAGAAGGGGATGTAGATTTTTCACTCAAGAAATTTGTTGCTAGGTTTGAAGCATGTCGATTTAAAATTTTGTGAGAATTGTGTCTATGGAAAATAGAAGAGAGTCAGATTCCTTAGAGTTGGGACACGAAAGAAGAGCAAAAAATTAGAGCTTGTGCATACAGATGTATGGGGACCTGCTCAGGTACCATCTCTTGGTGGCTCTCGTTATTATGTTACTTTTATTGATGATGCAACCAAAAAAACCTGGATTTATTGTATTCGAAATAAATCTGATGTATTTGATACTTTCAAGAAATGGAAATCTTTGGTTGAAAATGAGACAAGAAAAAGGTTGAAGTGTCTCAGATTAGACAATGGAGTTGAATATTGCAGCAATGATTTTGATAGGTACTGTTCAGAGAATGGAATTCTTAGAGAGAAGATAGTTCCAAGAACACAACAAGAAAATTGTGTGTCAGAAAGGATGAACAAGGTAATCATGGAGTGTGCAAGGTGCATGAGATTGCATGCAGGATTGCCTTTACAATTTTGGGCAGATGCTGTAGATATTGTTGTTTATCTAATAAACAGAGGGACTTCAAGTTCCTTGGATGGTGGTATTCCAAAGGAGGCATGGACAGGTAAAATGGTAAACTACTCTTTTTATATACTTTTAGTTGTGAAGCCTTTGTCCACATTGTCATGCGGAAAGAGTCGATATTGCGGACAAAACCGACCTCCCTAGAAGCAAAGGCTTTCTAGTGACAAACAAGACAAATAAACACTACCTTTCTCTAAACATGCATTTAGAATACAAGTAATCAAGTGATTATAACATACCTTTAGTCCAACGCTTTGTAGTAGTCCAGCCTCGCTGATCCGGATGAGCTCCTCCTTCTCTTCGAAACCTGCATTCACTAACAAGCCAAAAGATTAAATAGCACCTGATAAACTTATAAAATAACACATATCCATCATACAGACCAAGGAGTATATGAAACAAATCATGAATAACAATCTGTTGAGAAAAATGAGTTCATTTGTATTAAGTGGAAACAAAAGAAACCATTACAACCTGAGCCTTGGTGTTGTGCAGGTCCCTCCTAGGGTCCAACAAGAGTTTTCCTTTACTTTGATCAGCTCACCCACTTCCAAATAAGGCTAGGAAAGGATGGGAATCTCTCCTCTCAAGCTCTATAAGGGAGTCCTAATTCCAGCAGCATCTACCCTTAGGAATGTTCAGCTTTCAACCTCTCCTCCCTCTGGCCCAATGCCTGTATTTATAGTGCTCTAGAGGAAGTTAATCAGGTCCACCATCAATGGGATAAACCCCTCTTTGAATGGGATAGCTCCCCTCTTGATGGGATAAGTTCCTCTTTCATAGGGATACATGAACCATCTGGAGGCGCTCCATACACGTCAAACAAGCTTCTAGAATGCTCTAGAAATGACCACAAGTAACTTTTTTGGAGTGAAACTTGCGCCTTTTGACCTTTACAGAAGTACGCACCCATTGCTTTACAGACAGAGCATACAAGTACGCAGGTATTGTGAACTTGGAGTGCGTACACGCAGGTAAGGCTAAGAGAAACTGCGTACCCAGAGATATATAGTTTTTTAAAGACTTTCTCTCTTTCTTGGAGTTTGACATGGAGAGAAGAGGTATGAGACTTGCCAAGGAGGATAGTATGACAGTTGATGGAGCCATACTAACTGCAAATAGTCATGGTGACAAATTTTAGTGTAACAGATTTCCCCCTAAAGTGTGAAGCCTGTAGTAGATTAGGGTTTCATATCATCTAGGAAGGGTGAAGTACTTTATCATTTCAAGGATTATCTTGTGGAGAGCCCAGTCGGAACCTGCAAGTATTCAACACAAAATACATATATAAGATCATATCATCGCTGAGGTAGGCATTCCCATACTCAGATTGAAAACTTTAACTAACAAACTAACTACTGCTCTGATACAGGAATGATTTTGCAGTACATCATAATCATAGACTTTGTAGACACAGTATGGACTCAGCCATCTGTTTATGATTAGTCTACTATATAATGAATACAAAACTCCTCGCAGCCTGGATGGTGGAAACTAGATCCAGGGTCTTCATTTCTACTTCCTGAACAGGTACGATTCTATCCATGCGAATAAATGAGTTGATGTCGAACATGGTAGAAACCACTTGATTACCAGTCAATGATGTAAACTGTTAACAAGTGTGAGAGAGACCATCAGTGATGTCAATGGTTCTCAAAGTACCCAGTACAGTCCATGAGATGTGAATGAATGAGTTGATGTCGAACATTTCACAGAATCCTTCGATCGAAAGTCAACGATGTAAATCGTCGTCAAAGGCGAGAAACCTGCCATTGATGCATGCAGATTTCAAGGTACTGATGATTTCTAGGTCATCTCTCTAGATAATGTGCTGATGTCGATAGAAAGCGACCCGTTGCAGGCAAGCCCACAACACGAAATCATAGATCAAGTTGAAGAAATGTAGCTGTAAGGACTGACTCAGGGATGGTCGAGATGGATGACGAGTATTTTGCAGATGAATGGTTTATTTGCAGTGACCTCTTGAACATGTAACGACACAACATATGGCTTGGTGACATTTGACCCAAAGTTAATACCCGACTGAAGACTTTCAATGTGGTTTGATCAACTGTGAGGCAAAGGATTTCCCAACCTAGGTGAATGAAAAAGTGTCGTGTTCAAGAGCGGTGATAAGGCTTCTTCTAAGACAAAGGATAACAAATAGGCTCATTTTTCTCTCTTTTCCCCCACCATTTCTGGCAAGTACCTCTTTATTTTTTACAAGCTTGAGGAGGATAACATATGCTTGATTATAAGCTCATCCTTCAGATGAGTCCAACTTAGTTTTGATTCGAACCCTAAGAAGGAGTGGTTCGTTCCTGTTTGTAATCGAACAGGTCCTTTACTGTGAAATTTTAATGAGTCCAGTATAGGAGAAACTTGGCGTTTTTCAATTTTAGAGAGTCTGAAAAACTTAAGAAGACTCCAGGTTGAACTTTTTCGTAAAGTTGTGTCTCCCAGGCCCGAAAAAGTATAAAATAATACTTGAGAGAACCGCTTGATCTTGCGACCAAGGAGTACTTTCATGATTAGTGTCTTTGACTTGAAAAGTAAAAAGTGATCAAGGACACGTCATTTTATTTCCAGTATCGAATTTGCAACGATAAAAATCCGGCAATCTTTTCGTGTTTTTACGGTCAGAAAAGGGTTGTAAGAGGACCGTCTTTTAATTCCGTTTTAATGAGTGTAAAAGAAACGCTCGACAATCTTTTCATGTTTTAGGAGTCAGAAAAGGGCTTAAAAGATGACTCTGATGTTTTTGTTTGTGAAAAATGACAATTTTCCCTGAAAATCATTTTATCCTACGCAAAAACCAACACATTACTCATACCTGTTTAAAGATAGATAAAATTACTTGAAAAACTACCTTTTCACGGTGGAAAATAAACAAATTTGACATTCATTTACTCAAAAAACCTATAAAAAGGGCTCTTACCATTTCATTTTTACCATTTTACTGTTGAGGAGAGAAAAAGGGCTTTTGGCAAGAAACTTCCCGTCGACATTGCGGAGAATCCGACCGTCGAAACCGAACGCCGTCTCATCAGGTATTCTACAACATCCTCCCTTGCATTTCCATCCGTTTAGAATTTGTTTTTAGGCTTTAGATTTATTTTTTGGAGGCCTTGGGGGTTTCTAGGTCCGCTTTTCGGGGTACGCAGGTGCCCCATGGGTGACCTGTGTACCCGACATTTTCTCAATTGGGAAAATGCCGGGTGTACGCAGCTTGCCTTAAGAGAACCTGCGTACATACGCCCTGTCTCTAAAGGCGGGCTGCGTACACCGCGGAGTGGATTTTTAAACTCCAATTTCTCCAAAATGAACCAAAAATTTTCATTTTTATGGACTCTAACAAATGTTTTATGGTGTGTAGATTGCCCACCATGCTTGATTGGCGCGAGAGAGAACACAAAGATGTTGATTTGGTCGCGATTAATCATCAACCTTCCATTGATGCTTTGAAGGCATGCGGTCTTTACAAATACTGGGCCATACCTGGCATGAGGGCCCAGGTGCGTTTTCTAGAGTGGCTGGTCGAAAGGTGGAACGTTCAGGATCAGTGCTTTTACATTGGAGGGCACCAGCTCGAAATAGAGCCCTCTGATATTTACTTTCTCACTGTTTTGCCCAAGAGGGGCGAACAATTGACTCTGTCCGGGACTAGGCCGGGTGGCCAGTCCATTGCTAGCCTCCGGCTAGAGTGGTGTAATAACCAAAACCAGGATAAGGGGAAAGAAATCAAAAAGATATCCTGACCTAAACTTATGGTAATTGCCTTTACAGTTACCAGACTTTGTGGGGCTGCCGCTTTGCACATTGCCACTAGATCCCAGATGCGGATGGCGATTGACTGCTATCGAGGCATCATTTTCAACTGGTGTGATGCTGTGTTGGCCAATTTAAAGGGCCAACTGACTAGGGCAAAAAATGGGCAACTGAAGACTTTTGGTTATGGGCCTTTAGTTGTGAGTTTTTCTCTAGAGAGGGTTCCGATGCTGATCCCGCAGCAGCTCACTGTTGAGGCTGGGATTCCCCGAGAGCCTAAGTTGATGCAATGGGTTGCGGTGATGGCCCGTCATCCTCACGAGGGCACGGAGGTTGTTCGATTTAGACCGGAGTATTTTCACTGGTTAGAGAACTAGATCTTCTCGATACAGGATTTTCTGTATGCCGGAGTTGATTTTTGCGGAGATTCGAACATGATTCTTCCACCGGGAGAACAGTGGGACGACACACGTACTTCATTTTTCACAAGTTTTTAAATTATCTATTTTTTTGTTTTTATATCGTCTCAAAACTGACAGTGACAATTTTCAAAATGCAGATGTAGGCCCACAGCATCCGGCCAATCTCCGGCCTTTCAAGAGAAGAGTACCAGTTGCACCAGCACCAGCCCCACAGGATGCGGCCGCAGAGACCTTAGCTGAGCTGGAACAGGACCTAGAGCATCTTACGGCAGACATACCAGAGACGACTATAGATGATATTCCTATCAAACTTTAGCGCTATGTGGTCGCAGTCCTAGGACCTTTTAGGAGGTTCTTGTGTAGGGTAGCGCGTGCAGTGGTGTCGTATAGAGAGCACCACCAGTGACTGGATGGTCACTTTTGTAGACACATGTGACATTTTGGTTTTTTGTACTTATCATTTTTGCCGATCATAAGGTGTTTTTCAACCTATGATCGAAGACGATGTATTTTTGACACACTCCTATCTATATATATCATTATTACCGGCTTATCTTATTAAACATGTATGATTATCGCAAATGTATGTCTAACATTCGAGAAGCAATTGCATTTGCTAATGTATTTAAAGACCTTGGAATATGCTGATATTCAATGTAATCAAATTCACGTTCCAAGAGGCGCACTCTCAAAAATAACCTTAATAACACTGGATTTCTAAAGGCATACACTCTATTAAGCTGTAATACAATGAGTTCAGAATCTAACCTCACTATCAAACTCTGAATCCCAAATGAAATAGATTCAGACAATAACTCAATCACTGCACTGTATTCTGCAATGTTGTTTGTTGTTTGACCGAGGCTCACCCCATGCATAGAAACTAACTCGTCAGAGGGCGAATAGATAACCCAAGCTGCGGAAGAGATATTCCGTGTACTACGACAAGCACCATCAGCGAATCCAATGTACGTTTGGAGAGGCGTTGACATCTGCGATATCAAGAGTAAAACCAAGATAAGCCAGAATAACGACGAAAAACACACTCTCTAAGCTAAGCACACTGTCTATGCTAACAAACACACCAGCTATAAAGAAAAATCTAACCTAACTAAATCTCCATACCCATCATTTAAGCATAATACCTCTTTAGGTAAAGTCCATTTCTCGGTTTACCCAAAGAGTCCCCATCCAAATCTACCAGCTCATAAGCCCCTTTTGCTAGCTTTCGCTTGACAATGTAGGGCCCATGCCACATAGGAACGAATTTTCTAGCACCTAATTTATCGTTACCTTGATCATATAATAGCACTAGGTCTCCTTCCGAAAAATTTCGAGGGGTCACATTGCGATCATACTGAGCTTTCATCCGTTTGGCGTGAGTCTCGATTTCCAATGCAGCGTCACGTCGAGTCTCATCTAATTGAGCTAAGTATAATAAACGCTTCTCCTCTTCGGAAGTAGCTGGAAGTAATTCGATAGCCATTTGAAATGATGGGATTTCGCATTCAATGGGCAACACAACTTCCAAACCATAAACTAGTTGGAAAGGTGTGAACCCTGTTGATGTTTTTACTGAGGTTCGGTACGCCCAAAGCACGGAAAATAACATGTTGTGCCAATTCGACCGATGAATACCAATGATTCGCCGGATCATGATAGCTAAAACTTTTTTGATGGACTCAACCAGACCGTTGGCTTGTGGATAATAAGGAGTTGAGCTATCATGACGCAAACCAAGCTGGCCTGTAAGTTCTGTCATCATAATGTTTCGAAAATGGCGCCCATGGTCAGTGATTATCGCCTGTGGGACACCAAACCTAGCAATAATGTGATTGAATACAAAAATTGCAGCTGTCTTGCCGTCTTCCTCGAATGTAGGCATCGCCTCAGCCCACTTAGTAAAATAATCAACCGCAAGGATGATATACGCATGCCCCCCGGCCGAGTGAGGGTTACATGTAATAAAATCGATACCCCATTTAGCAAAAGGACCAATGGCAATTATAGGGTGGAGAGGAGCAGGTGGTGCGCGCATCTTGCGATCAAACACTTGACAGTTGTGGCATTTCCGGACCGCAATAATACAATCTTTAAACAAGGACGGCCAGAAATAGCCAACGCGCAATATCTTTTGGGCTGTGGCATACCCAGACATATGACCTCCACACGCTCCAGAGTGACAGTCATTCAAAACACTTTCAGCTTCCTCATGAGTTAAGCACGACGAAAAACCAAGTCCGCCCCACGACGATAAAGAGTATCTCCAATAATTTTGTACTGTTGGGACTGGAATCGAATTTTCCGACGTTCCGACTTTGAAACTTCAGGCCGAAAGGATTGGGTCTGGAGATAGACAATTATTTATCCATACCATGGATCTAAAGTGCTGATGAGAAACAAAGATTCGTCCGCAATGGGTTCCTCTGCCACAGTTTCCGTGTCAGCACGCAGGAAATCACACATCAACTCTGCAAAAACTAAAGATTTCTTAGACTTAGACTTTTCAAACTCCAAGTCGAACTCCTGCAGGATAATGATCCACTTAGAGTACTTGCCCCCTAGCAATTGTTTAGTCAAAATGTAGATCATAGGGTTGCAATCTGAAATGACTGTAGTTTTACGGAGAAGAATGTAGTGACGAAAACGTTGGACAACTTGAACGGCTGCCAAGGCCAATTTCTCCACATGTGAATATTTGAGCTTAGTGGGATTTAACGTCCGACTAAGGTAATAGATCACATGTTCCGTTCCGAATTCATCTTCCTGTACTAAGACCATTCCAATGGTGGAATGAGCGGCGGCGAGGTACAAAAAGTAATCCTGGTTGTAATTGGGAGGATGCAGCAACGGTGCATGGGTCAACGCATGCTTGAGTGCATCAAAAGATTTCTGAGCTATCTCATCCCAAGAGAATTGAGCGTTCTATTTCAACAACCAGGTAAAACCCTTGGTAATCTCGGCGTAGTTAGGAATGAATCGGTGTAAAAAGTTTGCTTTCCCCTGCAAACTTTGGAGTTGGCGAAGACTCGAAGGAGGAGGCAATTTGATGATAGCTTCTACCTTCGAGGGATCGACGCGGATGCCGGCTTTTGAAACTACAAATCCCAGCAATCGTCCCACTTCTATACAGAAGACACATTTATGTGGGTTCAACCATATACGATAGTGCCGACACCTCATAAAAATTGCTCGTAAATGGACAAGGTGATCAGCTCGATGTAAAGAGTGAGCGGGCAAATCATCGAGATACGGTTGCACAATGTGTTTGATGTCATGAAATGCATAAGACATCGCCCTTTGAAAAGTGGCTCCGACATTCTTAAGCCCAAAAGGTAATTTGCAATAAGCAAATGTCCCCCATGGACAAATGAAAGCCATTTTTGGTTGATCGGCAGGTAGAATATTGATTTGGTTGTAACCGGAAAAACCGTCCATAAAGGAAAATATTTCACTGCCGGCACAATCATCAATTATTTGATCGATATAGGGTGTTGGATAGTTTTCCTTGGGACAAGCACGATTAATATCCCTATAGTCGATACATATTCTTATTGTTCCCTGTTTTTTGTTAACCGGAACAATATTCGATACCCAATCCGTTAACGGGATCAGATAAATGAAACCTGCTTTCAACAGCTTCTCAACTTCTGCTTTAATCGCAGCCGCTTTTCGTGGGTGAATCTGACGCAAACGTTGCTGGACGGGTTTAGTGTCCGGGTAAGTCTTGATTTCATGGACAACAATGGCGGGATCAATTCCTGGCATTTCCTCAAAAGACCAGGCAAACACGTCGCAGAATTCTTGAAATAGGGCCTTGTATGTTTGAATTTCGTCATCTGAACACGAGGCACCTATATGAATGTGCTCAACAATTCCGGGCTTGACTGAAATGTCAATGGGAATAGTGCAAGAAATGTTTCCCAAATTCAGCTCTGAATCAGGATGTTTCATTGGACTCTAAGCTTCTTTGACATATTCAGCTGTAAAGATTGATGAGAAATTGTTTTCAAAACGATCATCCTCAAGTAAAAACGAAGATCGATGATGAAGATCTTCCCATGGTAAATCGTCTACACACAAGACTTCACAAATATGTTCGTCAGATGACACAACTTCGGGAAACGTTATTAACTCTGAGGTGGACGCGAAAAGGGATTCCTCACGGACCACATTCATTTGGTCACTTTTGGTTGAACTCGGGTCGGTAAAAGACTGCACGGCTTCATAGGCAATTTCATATGGACTCAAAGGAATTGCATCACCAAATGAGTCTATCTCAGATTCAGAAGGAACGATCCAAGGATCGTCATAAACAATGGTGTCTGAAGTAATCATATGAATAGATGCAAATGAAGACACGGCGTTGATTGGAGGAAAAGGAAAAGTTCCCAGTAAACCGACATCTTTAACTAGTCCTACGCCAACATCCTTGTAAGGGATAGTCGTTTTACCGACATGCTGGATACTCTCTGAAGAGGTTGGGTCAGATGAAAAGTAAGCCAGCTGTTCTATGGTTACGATCTTGCCATTATGTGGAAACTTTATTACTTTGAAGACCGATGAAACGACCGCTGTCATAGCATAAGACCAACTTCGACCCAAAAGAAGGTTGTAGTCTAGAGGGGCATCAACCACCTCCACATCTAGACTAACGGTTTTTCCTTCAACCCCTATAGACAAATCCTGTAGAATGCCAAACGGATGGAACCCACAGCCATCAAAGGCCTTAAGAATTGTCGGGGATTGATTTAGTGAAGGAGAACCAAGCGATCTCCAGCACTGTATCGACATAATACACGTGGAAGCTCCCTCATCAATTACAGTCCGATGAATAGGCCTGTTTTTTACTATCACTAGAATATGGAAAGCCATCTGATGAGGCAAATGCGGTGTACTATTTTCTAGATCAAATATTATTAGGTTCAGGTCCTGAACATCAACAGCTCCTATAGCCGACAAAAGTAATTTTTGTTGTGCTGGACATGATTGCAGCACTTCTAAAGCCGACATTGCTGAGGGTGAAACAGCTAAATCCTCAACAATGTTGTAATTCTGGGCCGCTCTCGCATGTGGATTGAAAGCAGACCTTCGAAGTACACCCTTGGCGGGCGGTTTGATTACTAAGTCAGGGTTAGGTTTCTCGATCTGTAGTGGATCAGAACCGGGAGCTGAGGTTGATGGATTTGAATGAGAAGATTCTGCTTCTTTTGATCCATCAACAAGACTTTTACTACCATAATCTTGCGATCGAGTCGCAATCCTTACATGAGACATCATCAATATGGGTTCTTCACTGGCACCCGAGGAAGAACCTATCATCTTACTCTCCTGCTTTGGAAATGGATCTTTCAAAACAACAGGAGTTGGGGAACCCTTGACGATTTTCACAACCTCGGCCCGATGAGGGCAATCTCTTGTAAAATGATCCTCTTCACAAATAAGACAAGGATATTGAGGTTTGCGCTTTTCATCATTGGTTTCCGACTTTTCTATTTTCTCCTTTAGAGTCTTGTCTGCTTTACTCTTCTTCTTACCTTTCTTCTTCCCACCATTTTTTGATTTAGCCGTAGATGACTCTACAGCGTGGATATCAGCGGAAATTTCAGGATAAGACTCTCCTGTCGGGGAATCTGGTAAGGTTATAATGGGCGAAGAATTCTTCGAAGACTTCTTCTTGCTTTTAGTATTCACCGTACCAATCATGCCATCAGCAGCATGAGATCCCGAAGGAGCAGCAGCGATTTGATTTGACTTTGGAAGATATGGGATCTTTTCGTGTAACGTACCCGACTGAGTGTAAACTAAGTCAAGGTACTGCGCCTGAGCAATCACTTTCTCCTCAGTAACTACTCCGGCCTTAGCTACGTCTTCAGTAATATTCGATAATAATGATTTAACAAACCATTCAGCTAAGATTTGGTCCGGGATAAAAACTTTCACTAATCGCCTTCGACGTCTCCATTCATGTATATGATCGGAAATATAAGTGGACGTCGACTGTTTTAATGAAGTTAGTAGCTCCGTGCCATTATCATATCTGACCGGCAACTGAAAATGAGTTAGGAACGAGGTAGCTAACTGACTAAAATTGTAAAAAGAGGCCCGTGGTAACTCAATGTACCACTTGGCCGCAAGACCAATGAGCGTACGCTGGAAAAGACGTAAGCGGATCGAATCATTCGAGATGGAATTTGAAGCACACCAGAGGTGGTAAGTCATCACATGATTTGACGGATCCTCTCCAGACTTACCTTCGAACTTGGGAATGTCACTGGGCAACTTATTTGGCATTGGCGGCCAGAACGGAAGATAATTTATTTGATCGTTCGTTAGGCGCGACAAGTCCGATAAATCCAAAGTTGCGATAAACGGTAATTGTCGATTAGGATCCCTAAAACTCTGGGTCACAAGACCAGTCCCAGGAGGAGGATATCCAGGATAACTTGGAATAGGAATCGCATTCGGGATATTGTATCCTCCTGGAAAACCAGGATTAACCGGACCGTACTGGGGTTGTTGAGGTTGTTGATAAGTGTACCCAGGATACGGTTGATACTGGTAAACTAGCTGTTGGACAGCAGGCTTGTATTGGTACTGTCCCTGGTACGGTTGATAAGTGAATTGTGGTTGACTAGTGACAACCGTACTTAAACTAGGCTGTCCTACAGGCATCTGAACCGTAGTTTGAATCGTGGATCCAGACAATGGTAAAGATGTCTGAGGAGTAGTTGCAGAGACAGTAGAAACCGGAGCTGTCGATACTCCAGAAGTAAGTGTGGTGGAAGGAACAGATGTTGCGGTAGTTGCAATAGTCGTTTGAGATGGTGTACTAGGTGCAATGGGCGACTGAGTAACTACCGAAGGTACAGAAGTTTGAACATTAGACTGGACTGGTTGTTGGGGTGAACCAGCAACTAAGGGTTGTCCAGCTTGAGATGACAACTGTACACTTGGTTGCAATACCTGTTGAACTTGCGATGGATCCCACACTATGTTCATTCCGGGGCATTGACCCATGACAGGTTGAGGATATTGAGATCCATAACCGGATTGAGGGTAGGATTGGTAATTGAAAGGTACATTTCTCGTACCTTGAACATACGATTGACCTTGAGGTGGTTGATAACCTTGACTTGAGTACTGACCTTGGGGTAAATACCCTTGAGGTAAGTACTGATACTAGGGTTGACCTTGAGCTATAAATTGATACTGAGGTTGACCTTGGGGTACATATTGAGGCTGAGGTTGACCTTGAGGAATGTATTGTACTATGGGTACATACTGTCATTGGGGTTTCCCCCCAGACACAATTTGTGTACCTTGAGGTTGCCCCCCAAGCGTTAATTGAGGCTGCCCCCCAGGCGGTAACTGACCACCTTGAGGTTGAGAACCGGGAACTGAACCTGACATCATGTAAATATCTCCTACACCCAACGGTTTATTACCATTGTTTCCAGCTATTAACCCATGTTCAATGGGTTGAGGAGATGCTCCCGCAAAAGTACCAGAAAGTGACTGATACCCAGAGGGAATGGAAGGACCGTCGTACAAGAAAGATTCAGGAGATTGAGTGAACACGGATGACTGACCAGACATATTTACAGGAGTATAAATACCTCCAGATGGAAAAGGAGTACGAGGTGGAGAAAAACTTAACCCTGAGTTGTCCAAATAATTGGTTAATGAAAGATACAAAGTAGTGCTTCTAGGAGGACTGTAAAAGATGGATTCACGCTCCCTTAGATCAATAGTAGGTTGATATTCAAGGATAGAGACGCCAAATTCTTCCTCTGGAGCAAGTTCTTCAATAGCTATCAAACCAGCAGGAATATTTTCGGTGATGACTCTTTCTACCCTAGGTGAATCAGGAGCACTAGAAGTTGGAGTAACAAGTTCAGATATTTTAGGTTCTTCGCCTATATCACTAGTAGATGAAAAACTACCAGCAAGCTTGGAAACTGCAACAGCTTTAGGATTATAACCTATTTCTAGACCTTGGTAATCTGGATGGACTACCAAAGACGATTCTCCTTCTTCAGGTGAACCTACTTTACTGCCACTGGGAGTTACAAGGACTTTCAAACCTTCGTAATGACCCAGGATGTCTTCAGGAGGTTCGCCCCGAAGTCTACGGGACTTCCTCAACAAATCGGCCACGGTAAAAATCTCAGGAGACTTGCCTCGAAGTATACGGGACTGTCTCAGTAATTCAGCCACAGTTAAAAACTTTTAACTACTGCACACGCAAACAAAGTAAAATCTCAAAGAAAACCACCTAAAGTCTCTAAAGAACCAAACAAATTTGAATCACACGCCTAAAGAATCTAGGGCGTCAAACCATACACAAACAGTAGCCTTCCGGACCGAAAACACTAGTTGGTGATGAAGCCCAACATCGTCGAATTCAGTACAGAAGTGGTGGGTGGAACAGTTACTCCGGCAACCTGCTTAATGAATGGAACGGCACAAGTTCCTCCACTTTAACCATCTCGAGTGAAGTGAACCCCCCGGAAAATCCAAGTGAGTCTAGCCGACGTCTACTCCAGGTATAGTGGGATCTTCCCTCCACCGTCACCTTGGTAGAATCCTAAAGATAATGGTCACTAAGGTTACCAACAGCAACAAATATACCTGGGGGAACAGTCTACAACCCGATAGCACGCAAGGGCAGAGTAACAAGCTCAATCCCCTTGCTGGCTCCTTGACAATAATCCAAGGTTTACCGACAAGTGACCCTAGGCTCCTCGACAATAATCCGAGGTTTACCGTTTGTAGTACGTGCGTATCCGGCGTCTTTCCCAATGAAGGAGGATTGACCCCCTCACTGGTTCGAACACGGTCTCGTGCTTCTCCTTTAAGAGGAGCTTTCTCAGAGTACAAATGAAACAATTGGATTTATCCTACCACAAGATGAGCTACTTGTTTGGTTTTACTGTCTTGGAGAGTTAATTACTCTCCTAATCCAAGACACTAACCTGATCTATATTGGTGTTTCAGAGCCCTAGTAAATAAAAGTTACTAAGTTGATTTTACTTTAAGCGTTAATTTTATGGCTTTTCTTTAAGACAAAAGGTAGTGGAGATGAAACTGATGGTGTGTAGACTCGACTCAAATCCACTAAAAAGATGCACTTAGGATGATTTATACTAATTTTATTTTTCAATGAATTCCCTAGCTAAGAGAGTTGGAGAATGAAAAATTGATATAAAAACAACTTTCTTGGCAATGAAAATCAAAGAAACAAACTCTTTATCTTTTCCAAAGCATACAACACATGACCACTAATTACTTCACGAAAATTCCTTTTCTTTGCAAAGACTCAAATGCTACCAAAGCAAACTTTTCTTCAAAAGAGTTTCTTTTTTTTTTCCCTATAATAGCAAAGCATGTAAAATTTACTTTAACCGAAATCAAAGTTAAAAAATCTATGGCAATCAAATCAACTCGATTTCACACAAAAACAAATCTAAGAGAAATGCACCTAAAAGTAAATCTAATGAGGCAAAAGCCTACCAAGTATGATTCCAGGATGTTTTACTCAGTCAAAATTTAACTAAGGACTAGTTAATGCAGAATCAAAAACCAGTCAAAAACAAAAATCAAAATCTTTTGTTCTTTTTCTCAAGAATAAAATTCAAAGTTCAATCAACAAACTTTTTCGAGATTCGGCAAAGAGAAGACACAAAGGTAGGTTTCTCACAAGGGTGGATTCTATGAAAGGCCCGACTCCTAAGAAGACTGAACAAAACCAGGGAGATCCAAGGTTTTTCAACTTCTAAAACCAAAGTCACTACAGGACCAGTGCAAAAATCAAACCCTAGGGCAAAATCTCTATGAATTTCACTAAAACTTTTGACACTGACGAAACAAGCTTAGGTGAAGATTTATGGCAGACAACCAGTGGATCTGGGCAGAAAAAACAAATTTAAAACAAAATCTAAGAGGCAAAAAAGAAGAAAATTGAAATTTTCTCAATTTTGACAGAGTACGCAGGCAACCTGTTTGCATAGGTGCGTGTACGCTCTATGCACAAAGCTGCAGTGCGTATAGGTACGCACTGTGCTTAACTCAGAGGGTGCGTACTGCTAGCAAAACTAAGAAAAACTAAAATCTAATTTAACCCTAAGCTAGCCCACCCAAATACATAGCCAAACAGCCAAAAACCAGAAAACAAACGACTTTTCTCAGATCAAAGTTTCACACAAAGGAAAAATCATTCACATCAATGGATTCCCCAGCGGAGTCGCAATTTTGTCATGTGGAAAGAGTCGATATTGCGGACAAAACCGACCTCCCTAGAAGCAAAGGCTTTCTAGTGACAAACAAGACAAATAAACACTACCTTTCTCTAAACATGCATTTAGAATACAAGTAATCAAGTGATTATAACATACCTTTAGTCCAACGCTTTGTAGTAGTCCAGCCTCACCAATCCGGATGAGCTCCTCCTTCTCTTTGAAACCTGCATTCACTAACAAGCCAAAAGATTAAATAGCACCTGATAAACTTACAAAATAACACATATCCATCATATAGACCAAGGAGTATATGAAACAAATCATGAATAACAATCTGTTGAGAAAAATGAGTTCATTTGTATTAAGTGGAAACAAAAGAAACCATTACAACCTGAGCCTTGGTGTTGTGCAGGTCCCTCCTAGGGTCTAGCAAGAGTTTTCCTTTACTTTGATCAGCTCACCCACTTCCAAATAAGGCTAGGAAAGGATGGGAATCTCTCCTCTCAAGCTCTATAAGGGAGTCCTAATTCCAGCAGCATCTACCCTTAGGAATGTTCAGCTTTCAACCTCTCGTCCCTCTGGCCCAATGCCTGTATTTATAGTGCTCTAGAGGAAGTTAATCCGGTCCACCATCAATGGGATAAGCCCCTCTTTGAATGGGATAGCTCCCCTCTTGATGGGATAAGTTCCTCTTTCATAGGGATACATGAACCATCTGGAGGTGCTCCATACACGTCAAACAAGCTTCTAGAATGCTCTAGAAATGACCACAAGTAACTTTTTTGGAGTGAAACTTCCGCCTTTTGACCTTTACAGGAGTACACACCCATTGCTTTACAGACAGAGCGTACAAGTACGCAGGTATTGTGAACTTGGAGTGCGTACACGTAGGTAAGGCTAAGAGAAACTGCGTACCCAGAGATATATAGTTTTTTAAAGACTTTCTCTCTTTCTTGGAGTTTGACATGGAGAGCAGAGGTATGAGACTTGCCAAGGAGGATAGTATGACAGTTGATGGAGCCATACTAGCTGCAAATAGTCATGGTGACAAATTTTAGTGTAACACACATCAATAAAGAAAATAGAACAAAGCTTGAGGCAAAATCAATTAAATGTACCTTTATTGGATATGTTGTTAATGATTTTAGTTATCGCTTTTATGATTATGAAAAACATAAAATCATTAGGAGCAAAGATGTCATATTCAATGGAAAGGTTTTGTATAAGGATCAGCAATAGGAAAAGAAACAGGAAAAATAAAACAAAGAATACACAGTGCTTGAAGAGATCATAGGAAAACTGATGGTTCCTGAAAATCATAATGATCAACAACCAAAACAATAACCACAATAGCAAAAAGCACCTCAAACACCTAAAAGTGGTGTTAGAAGATTTACCAGGATAAGTAGATCCCTTGAACGATACTCTCCTTCATTATATTATGTATTGTTGACTGATTCTGGTGAACTATAATGTTATGAAGAAGCATTGCAGGTAGAAACCAGGAAGAAGTGGGAGAAAGCCATGAAAGAAGAGATGGACTCTTTAGCACATAACCATACTTGGGACTTAGTCAGGTTGCCTGCAGGTAAAACAACATTGCAGAATAAATGGGTTTACAAGTTGAAGGAAGAAGATGGAGGTAGAAAAAGGTATAAAGCTAGACTTGTGGTGAAAGGGTTTGCACAGAAAAAGGGTATAGACTTTGATGAGATATTTTCTCCTGTTGTTAAAATGACTTCAATCAGAACTATTTTAAGTCTAGTAGTAACTGAAGATTTTCAACTTGAGCAATGAGATGTAATGATAGCCTTTCTCCATGGGGATTTGGAGGAAGAGATATATATGCAGCAGCCACAAGGATATGAGGTAAAAGGGAAGGAAAAACTAGTGTGCAAGTTGAAGAAGAGCTTGTTTGGCTTAAAACAGGCTCCAAGGCAGTGGTATCTAAAATTTGACAGGTTTATGTCTGAACAAGGTTATATTAGATGTCACTCTGATCATTGTGTTTATCTCAAAAGGAAAAATGATGGAAGCTATATTATATCGTTATTGTATGTAGATGACATGCTTGTTGCAGGCTCTAACATGTAGGAAATAAATGTGCTCAAAAGAAAATTGGCAAACTCATTTGCAATGAAGGATTTGGGTGCTGCAAAACAAATCCTTGGTATGAGAATAAATAGAGATAGGAAGAATAGCAAATTAACATTGTCTCAAAGTAAGTACATATAAAAGGTGTTGAAAAGGTTTAATATGCAGAATGCAAAACCAATTAGTATACCTTTGGCTAGCCATTTCAAATTAAGTAAGGAGGAGTGTCCCAAGACTCAGGAAGAAATGGCTCATATGTCTAAAGTTCCATATGCATCAGTAGTTGGAAGCTTAATGTATGCAATGGTCTTCACAAGGCGTGATATTTTACATGCAGTGGGAGTTGTAAGCAGGTAAATGAACAATCCAGGAAAAGAACATTGGATGACGGTGAAGTGGATTCTCAGGTATTTGAGAGGTACCGAAAATCAAGCATTATGCTTTGGTGGTTCAAACATTGCTCTATAGGGATATGTTGATGCATATATGGCGGGTGATAGAGATAACAGGAGCACAACAAGGTATGTGTTTATTGTAGGTGGAACAACTGTTAGTTGGGTCTCAAAACTGCAGAGTGTTGTTGCACTCTCAACAACAGAAGCAGAGTATGGTGCTGCTACAAAGGCTAGTAAAGAAATGTTTTGGTTGCAAAGGTTTCTAGATGAATTGGGTAAGAAGCAGGAGTTCGGTAGGTTATACAGTGATAGCCAGAGTGCCATACATCTTGAAAAGAACTCTGTATTTCATTCCAAGACTAAGCATATACAGCTCAAGTACCATTTCATATGGTCAGCATTGGAAGATGGACAGTTGAAGCTGGAAAAGATACACACTAACCAGATTCCTGCAGATATGTTAACAAAAGTTGTAACTAGGGAGAAACTGAGAATCTTCTTAGTTTCAATTGGTCTTCAAGTATGATGAAGAAGATGAGAAACAACCAAGTTCAAAGTGCAGTCATTGTCCAGCAAATGAAGTAGCGGTGGAGTTGCTATAATCAGTCTCCAAGCGTGAGATTATTGGTTGTGGAGCCTGATTATTTTCTGTATTCAAAGGTATCACTGCATTGGACCCCAGCTCGAAATGGGGCGGTAATGCCGCCCATAAAATATTCACTGTGGGGGGGTCCAGGGGGGGCAGCTGCGACCTTTGGGGAGCCCCCCCCGGCGAGGTGATCGGGAATAGCGCCCCCGAAGCTAAGAATAGATGTAAAATTACCTTGTAAAATGTTGTAATTTAGTAGTCAATCTGGGTCGTTCATTAGGTGAAGATCTGACGGTATAAGTTATGTTTAATTTATGTTTTTTTGCCCTAGAAGACAACCCCTTGCTATATATGAGGGAATTGTATTGTGTCTATGTAGATCTGTATTATGAGTGAGGAAGAGAGAGGAGATTGAGAGCGAAGAGGGAATTACAGAAGATCTGTTGTAGGTTGTATCTCTTCAGTTTGTTGGATAATATAAAAAGAAGGACTGGCTGTTTCTCCGTGGACGTAGCCCAAATTGGGTGAACCATGTATATCTGTGTCTCTCTTGTTTTATGTGTTTTCTGTGTTTATATTTCTGCAATATTTTATGTGTCCCATTGCTCTGTAATATATAATTTTCTAACATCTATATGAACTGTAGGGGTCAGTGGCCTGTGTGGATGACCGTTTCCTTCCCCAGAATGTAATGGTTCCTTTAACGGTGGGCTTGCACAATGGAATACATTTGTTTATCATAAGTGGGGTACTTTCGGACTGTGTCTGAAAGTGTCTCACTGTGGTAAGCCACTGGATGCCCATGCTGAGTAAGAACCACACCAATAACATAGTCAGAGGCATCTGTCTCAATCTCAAATGGTTGTTGCAAGTCTGGTAATGTGAGAAATGGTGCAGAACAGAGGCGATTCTTCAACTATGAGAATGCTTGTTGTTGGGTTTCAGACCAAAAAAACATTTCTTTTGCTCCGCCCTTGGTGACTTGATTTAAAATCCAACTAACATGAGAGAACCCCAACATGAACGTATGGTAGAAGTTGGCAAGATGCAAAAATTTGTGTAGCTTGATTAGAGTGGTGTTGATGGTGCTAGACCCACCAACATATAAAGGGGATGTCCCCGGTAAGAAGTCCCAATTAGACCTCAGACCATTTGGTGTAGGAGTCTCGATAGTGGGTCGTAAGGTAATGCCTTATCTGTGATGTCACACAGAGGAAAATAAGATAAATCTGTCAGTACAAGGGTGTCACCCCTGCAGTGAGTCAAGGAAGGTGTGTTGGGTATGGTATCCCCCGCAGCATGTTTTGGGGCTCAAAGCCCAAGTTTTGGTCAATTATATTGTAAGACTTCGAGAAGTGTGGGAACAGAGCACGAAGTGTACAATCGAGTCATAGGGTTGTCTGCCCTAAGCATTGTATTGTAATTTAATGTAAAGTTGTGTCGGCTTACCCACGGTCTGCGGACCATGGGATTGTATAAATAGAGCGAGGCTCTAATTGTTAAGACAACTTAGCTGAGTAGAGAATAGATAGAGATGCAAAGGCATGGTTAGAGCATAGAGTGGAATCTAAAGTGTACTGGGTCATAGTAGTAGGAAGAAGCTCTGCAGCTGAGTGCATAGAGGCCTAGTAGAGTTCGCAGCTGAGTGCGTAGACCCCTGTAGCTGAGTGCGCAGGGTAGAGTCGGGTCTGTACTTTGAATTGACAATTAATAAATACAGGTTTACTTTGTGCATCTGTTCTTGAATCTGTATTTTGATGTTATGCATTAATTTTATTCGGTTTATTTACTACGCGCACTTGATAAATACTAGTATAAATGCTTCTATGTGAATTTAATCTAAGTAATTAGCTAACAGAGACTAATTAAGACAGACTTGGGTAAATAACATGGGTCGTGCTGCAGCTAGAACTGCGTGAATACAACATCATAGGGTGCGTGGGTGCCAACAAGTGCACATAGCGCAGTAAGTGCGAAGGTTGGACTACATACCAATCACCACATATCAGACATCCCCAGGGTGTGGAAATCTAGTTCTAGCACCCTCCCATACTACTTCGGATGAGACCTCAGTGCGCGCCTCATGGACTGTTGCCGAAAGGGCCAGTAGTACTAGGATTTTCTTGGCTAAATCACTTCCAAACCTAGGTCAGGCCCCACTAAGCCAACAAATGGTTTCATTGCCAGGACTAAGATCTGCATAAGGGATGTTGGATATCATGCCACCGGAACCCAACAAGGAAGGAAATTGAAGAGTGGTTGGACAAGAAGATTCACGAGTTCGCGACACAGGAAAACAAAACTCCACAAGTATCTGACGAAAAGTGGTTGGAGCACTACGTATATACAGAAATCCACGAGATTTTCTTTGCCTCTTTTCCATTGGAGTTGTATGAGTGGATTGCGAAGTTAGTAGACAACCAAGGAAGGTGTAGGCTTAACAAACCAATAGTGTGGACTCTGGAGCTAGTGCACAGACTAGAAGCCTCAGAGGATAAGATAGCACGAGCTATGGACCATTGGCTCGACCGAATAATAGGAGGATTTATCATTGAGTTCGCGATGGACACAACCGTTAGTTATAGCGAGGTAGAGTGACGTTTTCTTAAGGGACCGCAAGGTAAGTATATTAAATCTTTGAACACCTGGATTAAGATGTTATGTGAAAAGAGGGTTATGAAAATAAATTAATGTTTGGGACTACGCTGAGTGGAAAGATGTACAGAAGCAGAAGTAGTGAAGAATTAGAAAACAATCCCTTAATTTCACCCTCGCGGGAGAGCGAGGACGAGCTTGCGAAGGTTTCTCTGAGAAGCACGGCCAGTTTGATAAGGTGGTCGATTCCACAGTTACCACCTTCACCAACACCACCACCCGCTTCACCTCCCTCACCTCCATCTCGACCCACTCCACCTCCATAGTTTAGTATGGTGACCGTGATCAAACTACTATTGTTCAGAGGAGTAGGGGATGAGGATCTGGACCAATTCTAGTTCGTGGTAAGAGCAATATGGGAAGCACAGGGTGTTACGGATGACAATATTAAGAAGGCTACATTGGTGAGCACGCTGCAGGATTGTGCATTAACATGGTACATCAAGCACTCTAACGACCACCCAAACACAAGGATAGCAGAGATCTAGAATGTGTTGAATAAGGAATTTAGCAGACCAAATTCAAAAACACAATCAATCATCGGGTTTAAAGAGATCGTGATGCTCCCAGGCAAGACTCCATGGGATTTGGATCAACAGCTAAAGAGTACGATCTGTGAAGCCAATATGATGTTTACAGATGGACAACATCATGCATGGTTTGTAGCATATCTGGCACCACACTTGAGGATGGCTCTGTCACAATAGAAACTTTTCACTCAGGCTGAAGCATTGGAAATGGCAATGAGATTACATGAGACCCCGATACAAGACCCTGGGTTGGGAGTTCAACAAATCCATGCGTAACTACAGAATCTGTGGTTGGAAATGCAAAGTTTGAAGCAGGATAGGGCATCGTGGCCAGAGGCACACGAGGAAGTGCGGTGCATAAAATGAAAAGGCTAGGGCCATGACAAGGATTATTGTCTAGTGTTTGCGAACTTGTTGGCAGGAGGAGGGCCAATGCCATTGAGGCCGGAGGCATAGGTAGGGCCAAGCACGACACCCGCTTTATGGTGTGTGATCTCTGAGATAGGAGGGAATCACACAATGGATAATTGTCATTTGTTGTAGAAATATACCCAGACACCCCAACACTTGTTTTGTAATTTCTGCAGGTTAGTAGGCCATGATGAGCGCACTTGCCGCAGTTACGAGCTAATGATGGATCAGATCCCTACCTATAGGATGTAGACTGAAACGCGAGCCCTCGACCCAGATACGAGGATGGTGCATGCTAGATTTCAGGGGCAAGGTCGAGGAAGAGGTGGAATGGGACCAAGAAGGGGCTGCGAACAATTAATTTGTTACAATTGTGGAGGACCAGGGCACTATGCCCGCCATTGTACCAATCCAACGAGGATATCTTGTTCATATTGTGCTCAGTTTGAGCATGAAATGATAGAATGTCCTACATTGATCACAAAGATGCGCGAAAAAGGCGTATTCCAACCTCCCCCGACTCAGAATATATAAATGATGAGGTCTGAGCCACGCGAAGAGGACCCGAATTTAAACATGATGCTCAGAAGTGGTGCAACCACGGGAGAGGATAAGGGGAAGAAGCTAGAGGAAAGTACGTGGGTTTGCAAGGCTCCTGCAAAGGAACCCAATTTTTACTTAGAACGCGCAAAGGAGACACTCATGGAAGCTAAGAAGAGCTTCGCAAAGGCCTCCACATCAGGTAGTAAGGATCAACCAGAGCCAGGAATGGATCCTTCAATTCTCACTACCCTTTTGGAGATATGCATGAAACTGTGGTGCGACAACAAGGTGGCTAAAGGAGTATAGGAACTGATCACTAGGTGTGTGTGGTTAGGGGAACCGCGCGTCGTCCAGAAATTGGGGAAGCATGCATTGCGCACTGGAAGAGAGATGAGGTTGACTGCATAGATTGGTGAGTATGAAATGGGTCAGGTAATCCTAGATCTGGGTTCAAACACGAATGTATTATGAAAGCAAACATGGGAATGTATGGGTAGGCCTGCATTATAGTGGTCCCCTATTCAATTATGAGTGGCGAACCAACAGAATATTTTTCCCATGGGAAGGTTGCAAGGGATAACAGTTGATATTGAAGGCGCGAGCATGTAGGTGGATTTTGAAGTGATAGAGATTGTCGATGACAACAATCCCTATCCCGTGCTATTAGGAATAGACTGTGCCACTAATATGAATGGAGTCATCAACCTAAAGAAGCACAAAATGATCTTTGAGAAAAGGTCACTACGTGTAGTAGTCCCACTGGACCCAACAGAAGGAGCACACTACACTGAACCAGTGCACGACGAAGATAGCGACAATGATCTTGATTGTATTTACAAGATAACTATGTGAGACCAAGATTGGGTGAATTTGATTGCAGATGGGAGGATCTCATGGGAGCACAAAAAATCTTGCACATCGGATTCAGATGAGGAAGTAGAGCGATGGCAGAATCAGTTGCATGAAGTGACAACGCTGAATTGCAACATGGTGGTTAGATCACTGTGTTGCATGACAATGGAGGCAAGAGAGCTACTGACATATGATGGATTGATAGAGGTGGATAAATTCCTGAGCAAATTTGAAAGCGTAGTATCGGAACAGCAATGGTTCGATGCATTGAAATGGGCACTGCGCGCAACACCCACATGATGGTGGGGTACACATCAAGAAAAATTTGGGGACTAGCGCGGATGTAGAAGGGTGATGCGGCTACGGTTTGGAAGCCCCTAGCTTTGAACAAGAGTCGAGAAGCAAGGATAGAGCGACTTGTGTGCCCACCTGTGTCGATGGGTAAAGACGTGTGTTGTGCAACCCACTCAAGCACACCCCAAACTAAGGATCGAAAATCGAAACAGGACACATCAACAAGAAAGGCGATGCCTACCACAAACATTCCACGTGGAAGCATTCAATAAGGTATGTGAAGTCCTGAATAGGGTTCACCAGGTGAGACAAATGGATTAGGAGCTGCACGTGCCAGTGATTCAATGGGCCTATAGGGCCATGTGCAAAAACCTGAGCACAAAGATGATTCCGAAGCTGAGGAGCGGAGTCGAGACCACATTTTTGAAGGAAAGGAATCCTCAAACAATAGCCCCCAAAGTTGAGACAGTACGCGAGGACTAGGATGAAGGAATTATGCAGCTACGCGAGGGCGAACAGGTGTGGATTTAGGAAGCCATTCGACGAGGGAAATTTAAGCATCACGAACTCGAAGAAGATCGGGTACGCTTGAGGAAGAAAAGCATGTTAATGGATGCGGATATCAAAAAACTGGAAAACGAAATCATGCAAGTATGTCTCATAGGTAAACTAAGAAGGACAGGACAAAATATGGATAACCATACTACTGGATTAGAAGATTGTCACCGAGAATTTGTGACTCTGCTACCATTGCTGCGACCGCACCTTACCAAACAAAGTAACCAAGGAGTGCACTGCATAAGGAAGAACACGTGGCATCGACTGTCGCGAGGGTAATTAAGGAATGGCCACGGACTAGGCTGGAAGGTGAATTGAAGTCTCGCATAGGTGGTATGACCACCTGACTAGCCATAGGAAGCACAGCCTCAGCATTCCAAGTAGTTGAAAGAGAGAACGGGACTATAAAAGAGTCTGTAAGGGATCTGTGCGATAAGGAGGTTGCGCACAGGATCGACATGTCACAAGGGCCGCGCACACATAGAAGGGGCTGCGTTGCTACATGGATAGGCTGGGAAGTGACTGTTGGTGTCATGTTCATGACAAGATATCCAATTTAAGACAAAGAGGAGCGAGTGGCGGGAAATTAAGACACAAAGTCAGAACTAGATTTGGAACGATCTACCACCAAGAATGCATTAATGACTCAGAAATGGGGGGAACGGTCAAATTCAAATTTGAAAGACGCTATAAAACTACCAAGGCTAGCCACAAGACAACACTTGTTTGTTTGAGATTTGAGCTATTAGAGAGAACACATAATGTTGAGCACCAAGTGGTGTTTGAGCCTCGAAAGTCGTGAACAACTACAAACAAATCGAACAAGATGGAAACTACCAAGAGAGGTGTGGGTTTTGTCGAAAGTACCGCCAAGTAAGTCGTGCAGGGCCCTACGGTGCAGGTGGGGGATGCACCGGAAATTCTGAAATCACCCCAGATGTCGAGGCCCAAGATCGATACATAGGCAGCGGGACCAGTCCGCATGTTCCAGGTTGAAAGGGATCAGTCCCAACTCAGCTATGAACGCACAACACAAAAGGACATACATAGCTTCCGGCGGAGCAGTCCACTCGGATGTGGTAGTGACAATATACAAGGTAAGGTAACACGTAAAACACTCACGGATCAGTCCAAAGTGAGTGCAATGATTGTTATAGCAAGGTTCATGTGAAAGGTCTGTTTGGTGTCTAGCAGAGCAGTTGACATGGACGGTGACAACATTAATAGAATATACAACACATTTGCAATAAGGTTCATATAATTTCATGTGAATCAGTTCATACACAAATACGTAAGTTAAAAAACATATATCATTAAAGCAACCTGAACAGTGCAACTACAATAACAACATATGCATGAAAATGTGTTGTCTCTTATTATATAAAGTGTAAGTTCCAATCATACAATACATCCATGTAAATCTGATAATCCCATTAGTGAAATGTTACAGCCACATCCACCTGCTCCTCCAAAGAGATGTACTAGCTCTGTGTAGTGGAGAAGCCAAGGTGCGTTACAATATTGTCCAATCTTTATTCAAGATAGTCTTAATAGAAGGTTGGCTGACAAAAATCCTATACAATGATTTATGAGGGACTATTTATATCAAAGGGTGGGGTGACCCTTGACATTCCCCTTTGTTACCATTCAACTACCCTCATGATTCTTCACCTACTCTATGACTGTTACATCCACTATTGAGACTTGACTTACACTTGACATGACTTAGCATTACAATGCACATGTACCCATGTGAACAATGGCTTGAACAAGCCAAACTAGACATCATTCAGACTTAGAAAACCATATAATTTCAACTGCTCGACATCCTCATGCTGATCAAAAGTGACATATTGATGCCAAGATTGGTAGTCCTTGATAGTGTTTGTGTGTTCTGTTGTGACATCCGTCTGAAATCTAAACCTTGCCTCCATAGCATCTGGGTACACCACTCAGGCTCCTCTGTCCAACTTGTACGAGAGCATGTTCATCATTATCTTCAATGTGGCTGAACCAGCAACATACTTGTGCATGATGTCTGCACTCATAGGCAAGTCTGGACTGGTGGCGGTGCGCATCAACTCATTGAAGTACGAGTCAAGCTCCTGTCAGACTTGATTCTTTGTCCTAGTCTAGGTGAGAGTCCCAAGTGATGGGATCACATGAGTGTGCACTATAACATCCATGCTCTTGAATACTCGTGCATGGGAAGCCTATATACTAGTGATGAGTTGTGGTAGGTCTTCATAGTTCCAGATCTGACTTCGGATATTGTTATAGACATTTTTGGGCACTACAACCCCAAGCATGAAATGTCCATAAACCAAGGGCTCCTAAGTCCCTAAAAGAGTTGTTCTAACCCCTAAAGGAACAAGGTTAATTGATTACAGCTTCTCCCAGAAGTTCTCCATGAAAAACTACTCAGAATTGCTCAAAACAGAATCATTTCAGCTGCTCCATAGGCAAAGTGTGTTGCATCTCACCTAAACACACTGTGTGGGTGTGTTTCATTTCAAAAAGCCATTCTATGGGGTGCGATGGGTGAGAAGTGACAAATGGCAGTGTCATTCCGCGAGGTGGAGAGGCATGGAAACTTCCAGAAACTTCTCCTGTGACACTTGCCTCTCTGAATTCGACCAAGGATGAGTAAGAGATCATCAATCTCCAAGTGGAAGCAAGAACTATCAGAGGGAAGACACTAATCAAATCACAAGTTGACTCATCTCCCTTACAAATATCTATATATGGATCCCTCATTCCAGAGATCGAGAGGGTGGAATTTTGCATATTGTAAGGAATTGTTGTTGGTTTCTTGAGAAAACATCAGATTGTTGGGTGATCTAAGCTTTGTATGAGATGAAGAGGGGCTTCCTTGCTGAGAGGATGATGCTGGGTCAGAATAACTGGTTGTAACTCCCCTTGGCTCTTTCTTGTTTATCAATAAAAGCTATTCAAGTTTTCCTCCATACTCTTGTGTCATTTATGTTTGTTGCATTTGTATGGTCAATTTACATCTGATCCTAGATTGTTTATGATTATAGATCCATGTTCTTGTATAGTGCTATGCTACTGTGATCTTACAGGTACTCTGTGAAGCTGGGCATGCAAGGGAACAAGTAGCGAAAGACTATCAAGAAAGAGAGGAATCGAACCAGGAGATTAGCGCAAGACAGAGGTTGGTCTTCTTTGTTCTTCTCTATCTATACTTCATAAAGGAAAAACGGAAGTAGCTTTACCTTGTTTGTTTCTAAGGTAGCTATCACACCTTAGTGGGATAAGCAGTTCTGTGTAGACACTTTTCCCTGTAACAAAATGGCGACTCCGCTGGGGACGAATTAGTTTGTTTGTTTATCTTCCTTGTTGTCTATTTCATAAACATACAGATGGAGCCTGAAGTCGAGCCAGGTAGCTTTCGAACTGCATTTGATATGCAAATGCAAAGTAGATAAATGTCGCTTCAGTCAATATCCGGGATCTGTTTAAGATTTAAACAACTGATTCACAAACTCTCTGATTGCCCCTTGTGGTAGCTCTTAGATCCTCCTTAGATCTACCCCTGATTGTTGCATTACTGATTACCATTTGCTCAGCCAAAACCCATGAACTGAACTACAAACTGTGACCCGGAACCAAAGCAAAGTCTTGTCTCTGGCCCAGCACAGGTACTGTTCTGTGAATCTGAAATTCAGCGCACTTCCCAAGTGTAGTAGGTGCGCTGCATTTCAAATTCCCTGTGTTACAGGTGCGCTGATCAGACTAGGCATTGTTCAGTTGTTGTTTTTGTAGTTCATTCTTTCCAGTTCTATTCATGAATTTTGCTGCCTGTGATCAGTATATCTTTGTTGGAAACCCCTTTTCCTTGCTGTTATTCCGCCTCATTTGTATAAAAGAACTGTAAATGTTTTTGTGTGTTTGTTGAGTCATTTTCAGTTCTCCTTTGTAAAAAGTAACATAATCGTACTGTCGTCCTTTGATTTGAAAGTGTCGCAAGTGTCGTTTTCAATCATAGGAAAGAGTTTGATTGCTGTAGATAGTCGATTATCCTGTTACTATTGTATTTGGTCTAAATTTTTTATTTTTCTAGTGTCGAAAACAAGTATTCATTTCCAAATCGTAAGGTGTTGTGATTGCCTCCATTTTTTATTTCGAAAAGAAACTTGTTGATAACTGTCGCTTGAAAAGTAATTCAGATTTGTGCATCAACTTTCTTTTTACCATTTACATACTAAGAAAGTCGAAAAAAAATACATGCATGTGCATTTGCATTTAGACTGTCTGATTGGTTTGATTTAGGAAAGTGCATTTAGAGTGTGCTCTTTGCTCTTTGTGAAAAAATTTTGTCTTTCTTTCCTTAATAGCTAGGATTTTCATTGCACAAAGAAGATAAAAAGATTGTTTATCATCTTAGATTGCATTTTAGGAATTACACATCTACATCTCGTGGTGAACCTGAAAGGAAAACTTCATAAACAAGATCAACTATAAAATAAATTCAATGAATCTAACCACGCTTTGGAACCTAACGCACAACATTTAGAAGTCTAGGCTAGAGACGTATTCCGGCGTCGTAAAGCCTGGTAACTGTTGTTCTCACTGATGGTTGGGTGATTCCTCCACTTTGAGACGATAAGTGCCAGTACGGACTTGTGCTCCCATGTACCATCGATTATATTTTGGGAGACCACAATAGGCTTAATCCTTTATCCATAGGAAGCCGTGTCTGTCGCCCTATCGATCGCAATGCACTGAACACAACATTCGGGAAGATTGACTGTCATACCGTAAAAAGTATTCTGCAGTTTTGCGATTGGTTTGGTAATCCCTCTACCTAGATTTCAACAGCAGTCCCTTTCGTTCCTTTTCAGACTCCTTAACGGAAAAGGTCCATCTGAGCACTTGTCACTTCAAGCTCATTAAAAATCGAAGGTGACTAGAGTCATCTTTTGTTTTTTCTCGACTCTTAAAAATTGAAAAAACAAGTTGTGTCAAAGCATCTAAAATTCATCTAATTCCCGTTTTTTTTTAGTTGATCGATTAATCCACAATCGTGGAAGAAAGTCAATTGAAACCCCGTCATTCGCGGAGGCTTACAAGTCAACCTTCTTTGTCTCCGGAATCAAAGCTAGTACGGACAAAGCGAACTCGTTTAACCGGTTCCAAATCTCCTGTTAAAATTAGAACAAGTGTTCCAACAACATCAGAGACTCCGGTTACTCCAAACAGTTCTGGTATCCCTGCCTTTACTGAAGAAGTTCAGTAGCCACAGAAGGACAGTGGTACTGATCCTAGTCTGAGGGTAAACACTTGTGTCACTGAACCAGTTCCATCTACAACCAGTTCGGAGAGTGTTACTCCTCAAACATCTGTCGCTGCCAATTCCATACCTTCTTTGGCACCAGAAATATTCTACGGACCTGACGGTCTACCCCTTCCACCTAGTTTGATTGCTATAGAAGAGATTGTGGAAGATCCTCCATCTAATACTCCATCGCAATTTGGAGTCGAGATCACTCGGTATCCTTCTTCATCAGAAGTTAGTCTACCGCTAGCGGAAGCTCCTGTAGAATCGCTAGGTAATCTTTTGGATAGACTAGAAATGTCTGAACAACCGTCAACATCTAGGTCGGTGTCGTCTGACATAGCAACGACAGAGCTCCCTGCTATCACTCCAACAATGTTTGCCGGTATACCATCTGTCCCAACTAGCTCTCAATCGCTATAAGGAGCCCACTCAGGGGCCATTTTGACAGTATGCTCTGAACCTGTTTGTTCTTCCGGAATAATATCTGGAAACTCTTATGTTGAGTCTCGACAAATTGATCCATTTGGAGGTCAATTTGGGCAGTCCGACCCTCAACGGCAAACCATTCCCTTAAGTACCAGATTACCACTGTATGGGGGGCAGTATGCCCTTTCATTATCCCCTCCGGGAGGACAACCATATGGGAGTTCACAAAAAAATTCGGGTTATGCTGGAATTACTTCAAGCGGTTGGGTACCGATACTACCTCAACAACCAAGAGTTTTATATTCGATGCAACAATGCTTACCTATGTCAAGTATACCAACTACGCCAGCTATTGTGACGGTGTCGCAAGTTCAGGCGCTGCCTGTTGTATGCCAACCTCAGGTTTCTCAGGTTGTAATGCAACAACCCCTTGACCCTGCAACTCAACCACAATCGCCGACTGGTGGAATGACACAGGTTCAAACGGGTACAATTACCCCTCATCTTGGTCAAACAGTTAGTATCGGGCAACAACACATGGCTTCACAACCATGGCTAGTGCAATACCAACAACCGCAGTTCCAACAAGTATACCAAGGTTCTGAGCAACAAATCTTTGCAAATAGTGGGCAGTCGTATATTCAAAATGGTCAAAATCAAACATTTTACAATGGTCATGCCCACCAACCTTACCAAAGTTACCAGCATCAAATGCATTATGCTAGTATGCAAAGACCAACTGCTTAGGCAATCCCATCTTATCCTGGGTATGCTTCACCTAACCTGAATCAACAGTTACCTTTCGTGGCAACTTTAGAGTTACCTGATTTAAATCGGTTAACAAACGATCCAATCGCTTATGCCCCTTGGTGGCCAACGATTCCGCATAAACTTCCATCAGATATTCCTAAATTTAATGGAAATCCGGGTGAAGATCTGTTGAATCATGTGATGACCTTTCATCTGTGGTGTTCATCAAACACCCTAAACGATGATTTGATTAGGCTTCGCCCTTTTCAGAGGATGTTAACTGGTCTGGCAACAAAATGGTATATCGAATTGTCTAGAGCTTCATTCGACAACTTCAGTACCCTAGCCACAACCTTTTTAACCCATTTTCAGTTACCGATAAGGTACAAAACGGGAACGAAACTTCTTACCAACTTCAAACAAACGACGACCACTCACATATCTGATCATATACAAGAGTGGCAACGTCGCCGTAGAATGGTGAAAATGTATGTTCCCGATCAGCTTTTAGCTGAATGGTTTATTAAGTCCTTACTGCCTTCCATCACGGAAGATGTGGAAAAAGGGGGAGTCGTCATAGAAGAGCAAGTTATCGCTCGTGCGCAATATTTGGACTTGATTTACACTCAGTCCGGCACGCTCTATGATAAAATACCTGACGCTCCTAGACCAGAATTCTTAGTTCCTCCTCCTCCTAAATCAAACAATGACTCTCATTCCGGCGATGGCGTGATTGGTGCAATAGACACGAAATCGACAAAGGCTACATCTAAAAAGGCCCGTAATATTTCCGATTAAAATGAAAATGAGGAACTCCTTGCCTCGGAAGTAAATTCCGTATCGACAGATAAAGGCAAAGAAACCAAGCAACCGGGGGCAAGAAGAAAGGCAAAGGGAAGAAGAAGAAACAGGAAGAATCATCACCTGAAAAATCTTCTACAAACCCTCCTGGAAATAGGAAACTAAAATATCCATGCATGATATGTGATGAGGATCATCGGACAACAGATTGTCCACACAAAGTTGAGCTTAAAAAATTCTTCAAGAATTCAAAAACCTCGGCAGTATTAACTGATCCGTTTCCAAATCCGGGGACAAATCTGGTTGACAGTGGAAACGCTTCCCCATCTCAAGTACTAATGTTGTCGATTTCCAAACAGAAAAATGATGCTTTGATATTGACAAGGAATAAAGATTATGGGAATCCACAGCTGTCGAACAAGAAGGATAAAGATCAACCTAGTAGTTCGAAAACAACTTCGACAAAAGTTGCGCCGCCCATCATTTCTGAACTGACAATAAAACCGCCAAAGCGAGTAGTGCACAAGTCGACGTTTAATCCCCTCGCTAGAGCGGCACAACATTATAATATAGTGGAAGATTTGGCCCAATCGCCATCCGCTATTTCGACTCTTGAGGTACTACAAAATTGCCCATCCCAAAAGTAAGCTTTATTATCAGCCATTGGTGGGATAGACCCAAAGGATTCCAATCTTGTATCCTTCGATCATAAAGGACACGATCCTCAGTTACCAGCTCAACTAGCTTTCCTCGTTCAAGTGAAATCCCTCAACAAAACTATTCATCGAACAATTATTGATGAGGGGGCATCTACATGTATTATGTCAATGAGTTGCTGGAAAACTTTAGGATCTCCAACCTTGTCACGATCTTCGACGATATTAAAAGCATTTGACGGACGAACATATACCCCATATGGTATTCTAAGTAACTTGAAGGTTGAACTAGGAGGGAAAATAGTAGAAATACGGGAATCTCGATTACAGCATCCTACTGGGAAGACCATGGATATATGCCATGGCTGCTGTTGTGTCGACCTATTTTAGGAAGATTGCATTTCCCTTTCCAGGAGGGATTACAATCGTCGATCAACAGAACTTCCTCCCCAATGGTTCTCAAGTTACAGGAAGCATTCCAATGATCCATGGAAGCCCCCATTCACTTCAAAATATCGGAGTATGCCTACTAAAAGATCCTATATTAATGGGAACTTTTTCCTTCCACCTCCAATCAATTTGGCAGAAATAGTGTCGATAGGAACCTGCAAAATGATATCTTCTAGAAACATCTTAGAAAACGATATCGACATGGATCATGCGCAGGTTTTGCCTCCAAGACCAACAGAAATATTGTAGCAATCAATGTTCCTAGCATGGGAGGTGAACCCAAATCAACGCTCATCAAGATTTTGGATAGATAGGTCTGAGGAATATGTTACCCCTTCGTATCCTTGGTCGCGAGTACATGTCACCGATGAAGGAATTGTTCAATCAATGGTAGTTGAAGGGCACCATGGGATGATTACCACCATCGTTCCCTTCTTCCGGATTGTGAAGAAAATACTCCTGATGACCTTTATCATCCTTCAGTTTTTGATTTCCTATCAAATACTGTAAACACGGTGGATTCCGAGCGAAACTTGTCCGACATTGAAGAGACTATCGCCATAAATATCTCGACCAAAACAGATGTTGTAGAGAATATTTATGTTGGCAAATGTTGTTCTCCTTCAGAATTGGAAATATATAATGCTCTTTTTCGTGAAATCAGAGATGTCTTTGCTTGGTCATGTCACGCGGAAAGAGTCGTTAGTGCGGACACAACCGACCTTCCTAGAAAGCCTAAGACTTTATAATGACAAACAAGACAAATAAGAGCAATCCTTCCCTAAATATGCTTTTACAATATGAGAAATCAAGTGTTTTAGATCCTACCTGAAATCCAACGCTGTTGTAGTAGTCCAGCTTCGTTGATTCGGATGAGCTCCTCCTTCCCTTCGAAACCTGCATTCACTAACAATCAAATGATTAAATAGCACCTGAATATCAGTTAAGATAAAACATATTTAACATATAGATCAAGGAGTATATGAAACAACTCATAAATAACAAATTGTTGAGAAGAATGGACTAATTTGTATTAAAAGGTAACAAAAGGAACCATTACAACCTGAGCCTTGGTGTTGTGCAAGCTCCTCTCGGGGTCCACAAGATTTCTCCCTTACTCTGATCAGCTCACCCACCTCCCAATGGAAACAAGTAAAGATGGTAATCTCTCCTCACAAGCTTCTACAAGGAAGTCCTAATTCCAGCAGCATCTACCCTTAGGAATGTTCAGCTTTCAACCTCCCCTCCCTTTGGCCCAATGCCTGTATTTATAGTGCTCTAGAGGAAGTTATTTAGGTCCACCATCAATGGGATAAGCCCCTCTTTGGATGGGATAGCTCCCCTATTGATGGGATAAGTTCCTCTTTGGTAGGGATACATGAACCATCTGGAGGCGCTTCATACACGTCAAACATGCTTCTAGAAGACTCTAGAAATGACCATAAGTAAATTTTTTGGAGTGAAACTTGCGCCTTTTGACCTTTACAGGAGAACGCACCCACCCCTTTACATACAGAGCGTACAAGTACGCAGGTATTGTGAACTTGGGTTGCGTACCCGCAGGTAAGGCTAAGAGAAACTGCGTACCAGAGATAATTGACTTTAAATGACTTTTCTCTCTTTCTTGAAGTTTGACATGGAGAGCAGAGGCATGAGACTTGCCAAGGAGGATAGTATGACAGTGGATGGAGCCATACTAACTGCAAATAGTCATGGTGACATTTTTTAGTGTAACAGATTGCCCCCTAAAGTGCGAAGCCTGTAGTAGATTAGGGTTTTTATGATCTAGGAAGGGTGAAGTACTTTATCATTTCAAGGAGTATCTTGCGGAGGACCCAGTGAGAACCTGCAAATATTCAACACAAAATACATATATATAAGATGATATCATTGCTGAGGTAGGCATTCCCATACTCAGATTGAAAACTTTAACTAATAATCCAACTACTGCTCTGATACAAGAATGATTTTGCAGTACATCACAATCATAGACTTTTGTAAACACAGTATGGACGCAGCCATCTGTTTATGATTAGTCTACTGTATAATGAATACAAAACTCCTCGCAGCCTAGATGGTGGAAACTAGATCCAGGGTCTTCATTTCTACTTCCCGAATTGGTACGATTCTATCCATGCGAATAAATGAGTTGATGTCGAGCATGGTAGAAACCACTTGATTACCGGTCAATGATGTAAACCGTTAACAAGTGTGAGAGAGACCACCAGTGATGTCAATGGTTCTCAAAGTACTCAGTACAATCCATGAAATGTGAATGAATGGGTTGATGTCGAACACGTCACGGAATCCTTCGATCGAAAGTCAATGATGTAAACTGTCTTCAAAGGCGAGAAACCTGCCATTGATGCATGCAGACTTCAAGGTACTGACGATTTCTAAGTCATCTTTCTAGATAATATGCTGATGTCGATAGAAAGCGACTCATTGTAGGCAAGCCCACAACACGAAATCATTGTTCAAGTTGAAGAAATGTTGCTGTAAGGACTGACTCAGGGATGGTCAAATGGATGACAAGTATTTTGCATATGAATGGTTTATTTGCAGAGACCTCTTGAACACATAACGACACGACAGATGGCTTGGTGACGATTGACCCAAAGTTAATACCCGGAAACGGTTGAAGACTTTCAAAGTGGTTTGATCAACTTTTAAGGCAAAGGATTTCCCAACCCAGGTGAATGAAAAGTGTCGTGTTCAAGAGTGGTGATAAGGTTCTTCTGTAACAAAGGATGACAAATATGTTCATTCTTCTCTCTTTTCCCCCACCATTTCTGGCAAGTACCTCTTTATTTTTTACAAGCTTGAGGAGGATAACATATGCTTGATTATAAGCTCATCCTTCGGATGAGTCCAACTTAGTTTAGATTCGGACCCTAAGAAGGAGTGGTCCATTCCTGTTTGTAATTGAACAGGTCCTGTATTGTGAAATTTTAACGAGTCCAGTATAGGAGAAACTCGGCGTTTTTCATTTTTAGAGAGTCTGAAAAAACTAAAGAAGACTCCAAGGTGAACGTTTTCGTAAATTTGTGTCTCCCAAGCCCGAAAAAGTATAAAATAATACCTGAGAGAACCGCTTGATCTTGCGACCAAGGAGTACTTTCATGATTAGTGTCTCTGACCTGAAAAGTAAAAAACGATCAAGGACACGTCGTTTTATTTCCGTATCGAGTTTGAAACGACAAAAACCCGGCAATCTTTTCCTGTTTTTACGGTCAGAAAAGAGCTATAAGGGGACCGTCTTTTAATTCCTTTTTAACGAGTGTAAAAGAAACACTCGGCAATCTTTTCATTTTTCAGGAGTCAGAAAAGGGCTTAAAAGATGACTCTGATGTTTTGGTTCGTGAAAAATGATGATTTTACCCTAAAGTCCTTTTTGTCCTGCACAAAAACGACACATTACTCATACCTGTTTAAGATTGGCAAAAATACATTGAAAAATATCTTTTCATGGTAAAAAATAAACAAACTTAGCATTCATTCATCCAAAAAACCTATAAAAAGACTTTTTACCATGTCAATTTTACCATTTTACTGTTGAGGTTGAGAAAAGGGCTTTTGAAAAGAAAACTTCCCGTGGACTTTGTGGAGAATCCGACCGTCAGAATCGAGCGCCGTCTCTTTCAGGTATTTCACAACATCCTCCTCTTCAATTTCATCCATTTAGAATTTCATTTCAAGTTTTAGTTTGATTTTTTGGAGGGTTTAGGGTTTTAAAATTCGTTTCTCGGGGGACGCAGGTGCCCCATGGGCAACCTGCATACCCCGACTTTTTCGTATATGGGAAAAAGGTCGGGGTACACAGCCCGCCTTTAGAACAGCTGCGTACCGCCGCTCTGTTTTCTGAACGCGGGGTGCGTACCCCGTGAAACGTGGATTTTGAAACCCCAAACCTCAATTTTAACCAACCAAATTTTGTTTAATGAATTCTAATCATTGTTTTTTGGTGTGTAGGTCACTCACCATGCTAGATTGGCGTGAAAGAGAACACGAAGACGTTGATTTGGCCGCAATAGGTCATCAACCTTCTATTGATGTGTTAAAGGCATGCGGTCTCTACAAGTACTGCGCCATACCTGGCATGAGGGCCCAGGTGCCATTCTTAGAGTGGCTGGTTGAAAGGTGGAATATTCAGGATCAATGTTTTTACATCGGAGAAAACCAGCTCGAGATAGAGTCCTCTGACATATACTTTCTCACTGGCTTGCCTAACAGGGGCGAGCAACTCTCTCTATTCGGGACTAGGCCGGGTGGCCAATCCCTTGCTAGTCTCCGGCTAGAGTGGTGCAACAATCAAAACCAGGAGAAGGGGATAGAAATCAAATACATATCCCGACCTGAACTCATGGTAATTGCCTTTACAGTTACCAGACTTTGTGGCACTGCCGCTTTGCACATAACCACTGGTTCCCAAATGCGGATGGCTATAGATTGCTTCCAAGGCACCATTTTCAACTGGTGCGATGTTGTGTTGGCCAATATGAAGGGCCAACTAACCAGGGCAAAGAGAGGACAACTGAAGACCTTTGGATATGGGCCTTTAGTTGTGAGTTTTTCCCTAGAGAGAGTTCCAATGCTGATCCCCCAGCATCTTACAGTTCTAGTTGGGGCTCCTCGGGAGCCTAAGTTGACGAGATGGGTTGCGGTAATGGCCCGGCATCCTGATGAGGGAGCAACAGTTGTTCGATTTCCTGATGGTTACTTTCACTGGCTGGAGGGCCAGGTCTTTGCAATTCAGGATTTTCCATATGCCGGAATGGATTTTCGCAATGATCTGGACATGGTTCTTCCACAGGGAGAACAATGGGACGACAAAGGTATTTCATTTTTCACAAGTTTTTAAATTATCTATTTTTTTTTGTTTTTTATATATCGTCTGAAAACTGACAGCACAAATTTTCAAAATGCAGATGTAGGTCTGCGGCGTCCGGCCAACCTCTGGGATTTTGAGAGGAGAGTACCATTTGTACCAGCACCGGCCCCACAGGATGCGGCCGCAGAGACCTTAGCCGAGCTGGAACAGGATCTAGAGCGTCTGACGGCGGATATACCAGAGACAACTATAGATGACATTCCTATCCGACTTCAGCGCTACGTGGTCGCAGTCCTAGGACCTTTCAGGAGGTTCCTGTGTAGGGTAGCGCGGGCAGTGGTCTCGTATAGAGAGCACCACCAGTGATTGGCTAGTCAATTTTGTAGACACATATGACATTTTTGGTTTTTTGTACTTATCATTTTTGCCGATCATAAGGTGTTTTTCAACCTATGATCGAAGACGATGTATATTTTTGACACACTCCTATCTATATATATCATTATTACCGGCTTATTTTGTTAAACATGTGTGATGAAAATTTTATAAATTTACATTTATGATTGTTACAAATGTCTATTTAACATTCGAGACGCCATTGCATCTCCTAATGTATTTAAAGACCTTGGAATATGCTGATATTCAATGTAATCAAATTCACGTTCCAAGAGACGCACCCTCAAAAACAATCTTAATAACACTGGATTTCTAATGGCATAGACTCTATTAAGCTGTAATACAACGAGTTCAGAATCTAACCTCACTATCAAACTCCGAATCCCAAATGAAATAGATTCAGATAATAATTCAATCACTGCACTGTATTCTGCAATGTTGTTTGTTGTTTGACCGAGGCTCACCCCATGCATAGAAACTAACTCGTCAGAGGGCGAATAGATAACCCAAGTTGCGGAAGAGATATTCCGTGTACTACGACAAGCACCATCAGCAAATCCAATGTACGTTTGGAGAGGCGTCGACATCTGCAATATCAAGAGTAAAACCAAGATAAGCTAGAATAACGACAAAAACACACTCTTTAAACTAAGCACACAGCCTAAACTAAGCAAACTTACCAGCTAGAAAGAAAATTAACCTAACTAACTAAATCTCCATACCCACCATTTAAGAATAATACCTCTTTATGTAAAGTCCATTTCTGGGCTTACCCAAAGAGTCCCCATCAAAATCTACCAGCTCATAGGCCCCTTTTGCCAGCTTTCGCTTGACAATGTAGGGCCCATGCCACATGGGAACGAATTTTCCAGCACCTAATTTATCGTTAGCTTGATCATATAATAGCACTAGGTCTCATTCCGAAAAATTTCGAGGGGTCACGTTACGATCATACTGAGCTTTCATCCTTTTTGTGTGAGTCTCGATTGCCAAAGCAGCATCACGTCGAGTCTAATCTAATTTAGCTAAGTATAACAGACGCTTCTCCTCTTAGGAAGTAGCTGGGAGTAATTCGATAGCCATTTGAAGTGATGGGATTTCGCGTTCAATGGGCAACACTGCTTCCAAACCATAAACTAGTTGGAAAGGAGTGAACCCTGTTGATGTTTTTACTGAGGTTCGATATGCCCAAAGCGCTGAAAATAACATGTTGTGCCAATTCGACCAATGAATACCAATGATTCGTCGGATCATGATAACTAGAACTTTGTTGATAGATTCAACCAAACCGTTTGCTTGAGGATAATAAGGAGTAGAACTATCATGGCGTAAACCAAGCTGGCTTGTAAGTTCTGTCATCATAATGTTTCGAAAATGGCATCCATGGTCAGTGATTATCGCTTGTGGGACACCAAACCTAGCAATAATATGATTGAATACGAAAATCGCTGCTGTTTTGCCGCTTGCCTCGAATGTAGGCATCGCCTCAGCCCATTTAGTAAAATAATCAACCGCAAGGATGATATACGCATGCCCCCCGGCCGAGTGAGGGTTACAAGTAATAAAATCGATACCCCATTTAGCAAAAGGACCAACGGAAATTATAGCGTGGAGAGGAGCAGGTGGTGCGCGCATCTTGCGATCAAACACTTGACAGTTGTGGCATTTTCGGACCGCAATGATACAATCTTTAAACATGGATGGCCAGAAATATCCAGCATGGAACACCTTCTGAGCTGTGGCATACCCAGACATATGACCGCCACATGCTCCAGAATGACAGTCATTCAAAACCCTTTCTGCCTCTTCATGAGTTAAGCAACGACGAAAAACCAAGTTCGCCCCACGACGATAAAGAGTATCTCCAATAATTCTGTATTGTTGGGACTGGAATCGAATTTTCTGGCGTTACGACTTTGAAGCTTCAGGCCGAAAGGATTGGGTTTGGAGATAGACGATTATATCCCCATACCACGGATCTAAAGTGCTGATAAGAAATAGAGATTCGTCCGCAATGGGTTCCTCTGCAACAGTTTCCGTGTTAGCACGCGGGAAGTCACACATTAATTCCACAAAAACTAAGGATTTCTTAGACTTGGACTTCTCGAACTCCTGTAGGATAACAATCCATTTGGAGTACTTGCCCCCTAGCAATTTTTTTGTCAAAATGTAGATCATAGGGTTGCAATCCGAAATCACTGTAATTTTATGGAGAAGAATGTAATGACGAAAACGCTGGACAGCCTGAACAGCTGCCAGGGCCAATTTCTCCACATGCGAATATTTTAGCTCAGTGGGATTTAACGTCCTACTAAGATAATATATCACATGTTCCGTTCCGAATTCGTCTTCCTGAACTAAGACCATTCCAATGGTGGAGTGGGAGGCGGCGAGATACAAAAAGTAGTCCTGGTTGTAGTTGGGAGGATGCAGCAACGTTGCATGGGTCAACGCGTGCTTAAGTGCATCAAAAGATTTCTGAGCTATCTCATCCCAAGAAAATTGAGCGTTTTGTTTCAACAACCGGGTGAAACCCTTTGTAACCTCGGCGTAGTTAGGAATGAATCGACGTAAAAAGTTTGCTTTCCCCTGCAAACTTTGGAGTTGGCGCAAACTCGAAGGAGGAGGCAATTTGATGATGGCTTCGACCTTCGAGGGATCGACGCGGATACCGGCTTTTGAAACGAAAAATCCTAGCAATCGTCCCACTTCTATGTAGAAGACACATTTGTGTGGGTTCAACCGAATTCGATAATGCCGACACCTCATAAAAATAGCGTGTAAGTGGACAAGGTGATCAGCTCGATGTAAAGAATGAGCAGGAAAATCATCGAGATATGGTTGCACAATGTGCTTGATGTCGTGAAACGCGTAAGACATTGCCCGTTGGAAAGTGGCTCCGGCATTCTTAAGTCCAAAAGGTAATTTGCAGTAAGCAAATGTCCCCCAAGGACAAATGAAAGCCGTTTTTGGTTGATCGGCAGGTAGAATATTGATTTGGTTGTAACCGGAAAAACCGTCCATAAAGGAAAATATTTCACTGCCGGCACAATCATCGATTATTTGATCGATATAGGGCGTAGGATAGTTATCTTTTGGACAAGCACGATTTATATCCCTATAGTCGATACATATTCTTATTGTTCCTTGTTTCTTGTTAACCGGAACAATATTCGATACCCAATCCGTTAACGGGATCAGATAAATGAAACTTGCTTTCAATAGTTTCTCAACTTCTGCTTTAATCGCAGCCGCTTTCCTAGGGTGTATCTGACGCAGACGTTGCCGAATGGGTTTAGCGTCCGGGTAGGTCTTGATTTCATGAACAATAATGGAGGGATCAATTCCTAGCATTTCCTCATAGGACCAGGCAAACACGTCGCGGAATTCTTGAAATAGGGCCTTGTATGTTTGAATTTCGTTATCTGTACACGAGGCACCTATATGAATGTTTTCAATAACTTCGGTTTTGACTGAAATGTCGATGGCAATAGTTTGGGAAATGTTTCCCAAATTCAACTCCGAATCAGGATGTTTCATGGGATTCTGAGCGTCCGTGACATATTCAGCTGTAAAAATTGATGAAAAATCATTTTCAAAGTCATCACCCTCAGGTAAAAACGAAGATCTATGATGAAGATCTTCCCATGGTAGATCGTCTACGCTTAGGATTTCGCGAAGTTGTTCGTCAGATGACACAACTTCAGGAAACGTTATCCGCTCTGAGGTTGATGTGAAAAGTGATTCCTCACGGACCACATTCATTTGGTCGATTTGGGTTGAACGTGGGTCGGTAAAAGACTGCACGGCTTCATAAGAAATTTCATATGGACTCAAAGGCACGACATTACCGAATGAGTCTATCTCAGATTCAGATGGAACAATCCAAGGATCATCGTAAATAATAGTGTATGAAGTAATCATATCAATGGATGCGAATGAAGGGTCTGCATTGATCGAAGGAAAAGGAAAAGTTCCCAGTAAACCGAAATCTTTAACTAATCCTACACCAACATCCTTGTAAGGGATAGTCGTTTTACCGACATGCTGGATACTCTCTGAAGAGGCTGGCCTATCGTCACGATCTTACCATTATGTGGAAACTTTATAACTCTGAAGACCGATGACACGACTGCTGTCATAGCGTAAGACCAACTGCGACCCAAAAGAAGGTTGTAGTCTAGAGGGGCATCAACCACCTCCACATCCATACTAACGGTTTTTCCTTCAACCCCTATAGGAAAATCCTGTAGAATACCAAACGGATGGAACCCACGGCCATCAAAGGCCTTAAGAATCGTTGGGGATTGGTTCAGTGAAGGAGAACCAAGCGATCTCCAACACTGAATCGACATAATACACGTAGAAGCTCCTTCATCAATTACAGTACGATGAATAGGCATGTTTTTTACTATCACTGGAATCTGGAAAGCCATTTGATGAGGGAGACGCGGTGTACTATTTTCTAGATCAAAGATTATCAGGTTCGGGTCCTGATATCAACAGCTCCTATAGCCGACAAGAGTAATTTTCGTTGTGCTGGGCATGATTGCAGCACTTCCAAAGCCGACATTGCTGAGGGTGAAACAGCTAAATCCTCAACAATGTTATAATTCTGAGCTGCTCTCACATGTGGATTGAAAGCAAACTTTCGAAGTATACCCTTGGCGGGCGGTTTAATTACCAAGTCCGGGTTAGGTTTCTCGATCTGTAGTGGATCGGAACCGGGAGCTGAGGTTGATGGATTAGAATGAGAAGATTCTGCTTCTTTACCATCAACAGGATTCTTACTACCATAATCTTGCGATCGAGTCGCAATCCGTACATGAGACATCATCAATATGGGTTCTTCACTGGCACTCGAGGAAGAACCTATCATTTTACTCTCCTGCTTTGGAAATGGATCTTTCAAAACAGCAGGAGTTGGGGAACCTTTAACGATTTTCACAACCTCTGCCCGATGAGGGCAATCTCTTGTGAAATGATCTTCTTCACAAATTAAACAAGGATAGCGAGGTTTGCGCTTTTCGTCGTTAGATTCCGACTTCTCTTTTTTCTCCTTTGGAGCCTTGTCTGCTTTATCCTTCTTCTTGCCTTTCTTCTTACCACCGTTTTTTGATTTAGCCGTAGATGACTCTACAGCGTGAATGTCGGAAGTAATTTCAGGAGAAGATTCTCCCATCGGGGAGTCCAGTAAGGTTATTATTGGAGAAGAACTCTTTGAGGATTTATTCTTATTTTTAGTATTCACCGTACCAATCATGCCATCAGCAGCATGAGTCCCCGAAGGAGCAGCAGCGATTTGATTCGACTTAGGAAGATCTGGGATCTTCTCGTGCAACGTACCCGACTGAGTGTAAACTAAGTCAAGGTACTGGGCTTGAGCAATGACTTGCTCCTCAGTAACTACTCCGACCTTAGCTACATCTTCAGTAATATTCGGTAATAATGGTTTTACAAACCATTCAGCTAAGATTTGGTCCGGGATAAAAATTTTTCACTAAACGTCTTCGACGTCTCCATTCATGAATATGATCGGAAATATAGGTGGAGGTCGACTGTTTTAATGAAGTTAATAGCTCCGTACCGTTATCGTATCTGACCGGCAACTGAAAATGAGTTAGGAACGAGGTAGCTAACTGGCTAAAATTGTAAAAAGAGGCCCATGGTAACACAATGTACCACTTGGCCATGAGAACAATGAGCGTACACTGGAAAAGACGTAAGCGGATCGAATCATCCGAGATAGAATTGGAAGCACACCAGAGGTGGTAAGTCATCACGTGATTGGACGGATCCTCTCCAGACTTACCTTCGAACTTGGGTATATCACTGGGCAACTTATTTGGCATTGGCGGCCAGAATGGAAGATATTGAATTGGATCGTTCGTTAGGCGCGTCAAGTCTGGTAAATCCAAAGTTGCGATAAACGGTAACTGCCGGTTAGGATCTCTAAAACTCTGGGTCACAAGACCAGTCCCAAGAGGAGGATATCCAGGATAACTAGGAACAGGAATCGCATTAGGGATATTATATCCTCCTGGAAAACTAGGATTAACCGGACCGTACTGGGGTTGTTGAGGTTGTTGATAAGTGTACCCAGGATACGGTTGATACTGGTAAACCGGTTGTTGGACAACAGGACCGAATTGGTACTATCCCTGGTACTGTTGGTAAGTAAATTGAGGTTGAATTGTTACAACAGTGCTTAAACCAGGTTGCCCTACAGGAATCTGGACCGTAGTTTGAATCTTAGATCCAGACAACGGTAAAGACGTCTGAGGAGTGGTTGCAGAGACAGTAGAAACCGGAGCTGTCGATACTCCAGAAGTAAGTGCGGTAGATGTTGCGGTAGTTGCAGCAGCCGTTTGAGATGGAGTACTAAGTGCAATTGGCGGCTGAGTAACTACCGAAGTTACAGAAGTTTGAACGTTTGACTGGACAGGTTGTGGTTGCTGGGGTGAACCAGAAACTACGGGTTGTCCAGTTTGAGGTAACAACTATATACTTGGCTGCAACACCTGTTGACCCTGTGATGGATCCCACACTATCATTCCGGGGTATTGACCCATAACAAGTTGAGGATACTGAGATCCATAACCGGATTGAGGATAGGATTGATAACTGAAAGGCATAGTTCCCATACCTTGAACATACGACTGACCTTGAGGTGGTTGATAACCTTGACTCGAGTATTGACCTTGAGGTTGATAACCTTGGGGTAAATACTGATACTGGGGTTGACCTTGACCTTGAGGTTGATACCCTTGAGGTTGATATTGATACTGAGGTTGACTATGGGGTACATATTGGGGCTGGGGTTGGCCTTGAGGCATGTATTGTACCATAGGTACATACTGACCTTGAGGCTGCCCCCCAGACACAATTTGTGTACCTTGAGGGTGCCCCCCAGGCGTTAACTGAGGCTGCCCCCCAGGCGGTAATTGGCCACCTTGAGGTTGAGAAACGGGAACTGAACCTGACATCATGTAAATGTCCCCTACACCCAACGGTTTATTACCATTGTTTCCAGCTAATAACCCATGATCAATGGGTTGAGGAGATGCCCCCGCAAAGGTACCAGAAAGTGACTGATACCCGGTGGGAACAGAAGGACTGCCGTGTAAGAAAGATTCAGGAGATTGAGTGAACACGGACGACTGACCAGACATATTTACAGGAGTATAAATACCTCCAGGTGGAAAAGGAGTACGAGGTGGAGAAAAACCTACCCCTGAGTTGTCTAAATAATTGGTTAACGAAAGGTACCAAGTAGTACTTCTAGGAGGACTGTAAAAGATAGATTCACGCTCCCTTAGATCAATAGTAGGTTGATCTTCAAGGGTAGATACGCCTAATTCTTCCTCTGGAGCAAGTTCTTCAATAGCTATCAAAACAGTAGGAAGATTTTCGGTGATGACTCTTTCTACCCTAGGTGAATCTGGTACACTAGAAGTCGGAGTAACAGGTTCAGATATTTCAGGTTCTTCGCCTATATCACTAGTAGATGAAAAACTACCAGCAAGCTCAGAAACTTCAACTGCTTCAGGATTATAACCTGTTTCTAGACTTTGGTAATCTTGATGGACTACCAACGAAGACTCTCCTTCTTCTGGTGAACCTACTCTACTGCCGCTAGGAGGAGTTACAAGGACCTTTAAACCTTCGTAATGACTTGGGACGTCTTGAGGAGATTCACGCCGAAGTCTACGGGATTTCCTCAACAATTCGGCCACAGAAACAACCTCAGGAGACTTGCCCCGAAGTCTACGGGACTGTCTCGGTAATTCCGCCACAGTTAAAAACTTTTAACTACTGCACACGCAAACAAAGTAAAATCTCAAAGCAAACCACCTAAAGTCTCTAAAGAACCAAACAAATTTGAATTATACGCCTAAAGAATCTAGGGCGTCAAACCAAGCACAAACAGTAGCCTTCCAGACCGAAAACGCTAGTTGGAGATGAAACCCAACATCGCCGGATTCAGTACAGAAGTGGCGGGTGGAACAGTTACCCCGACAACATGCTTAATGAATAGACCGGCATAAGTTCCTCCACTTTAACCGTCTCGAGTGAAGTGAACCCCCCGGAAAATCCAAGTGAGTCTAGCCGACATCTGCTCCAGGTATAGTGGGATCTTCCCTCCACCGTCACCTCGGTAGAATCCTAAAGATAATGGTCACTAAGGTTACCAACCGCAACAAATGTACCTGGGGGAACAGTCTACACTCCGACAGCACGCAAGGGCAGAGTATCAAGCTCAATCCCCTTGCCGGTTCCTTGACAATAATCCAAGGTTTACCGACAAGTGACCCCTGGCTCCTCGACAATGGTTAATCCGAGGTTTACCGTTTGTAATACGTGCGTGTCTGGCGTCGTTCCCAACGAGGGAGGATTGATCCCCTCATTGGTTCGGACACGAGCTCGTGCTTCTCCTTTAAGAGGAGCTTTCCCAGAGTACAAATGAAACAATTGGATTTATTCTAACACAAGATAAGCTACTTGTTTGGTTTTGTTGTCTTGGAGAGTTAATTACTCTCCTACTCCAAGACACTAGCCTGATCTAAATTGGTGTTTCAGAGCCCTAGTAAATAAAAGTTACTACGTTGATTTTACTTTAAGCGTTAATTTTATGGTTTTTCTTAAAGACAAAAGGTAGTGGAGATGAAACTGGTGGTGTGTAGACTCGACTCGCAACCACTACAAAGATGCACCTAAGATGATTTACACTACTTTTCCTTTTTAATGAATCTCCTAACTAAGAGAGTTGGAAAATGCAAATTTTATAGAAAACAACTTTCTTAGTAAAGACAATCAAAGAAACAATTCTCTTTATCTTTTCAAAACACACAACTCATGACCACTAATTACTCTACGAAATTTCCTTTTTCTCCCAAAAGTCTACAAATGCTACCAAAGCAAACTTTTTCCAAAAGAATTTTTGTGTTTTTTCTATATTAATAAAGCATGCAAAACTATTTTATCAAATCGAATTTAACAAATCTAAGACAATCAAATCAAATTCACTCAAAATCAAATTAAAAGGAATTTTACCTAAAAGCAAAAAATAATGAGGACAAAAACCTACAAGGATGATTCCCGGATGTTTTACTTAGTCAAAATGCAACTAAGGATCAGTTCATGCAGAATCATAAACTAACCAAAAAACAAAATCGAAATCTTTTTGTTCTTTTTTCTCAAGAATGGAATTCAAGGTTTTAACAAACAAACTTTTCGAGATTCGCAAAGAGAAGACACAAAGGTAGGTCTCTCAGTAGGGTGACTTCTATGACAGGCCCGACTCCTAAGAGGACTGATAAAAACCAGGGAGATCCAAAGTTTGACAACCTCTAACGCCAAAGTCACTACAGGACCAGTTAAAAACAAAACCCTAAGGCAAAATCCCTATGAATTCCACCAAAACCCTCGACACTAACGAGACAAGTTTAGGTGAAGATCTTTGACAGTAAACTGATGGATCTGGGCAGTAAAAACAAATTGAAAGAAAAATATAAAGAGCAAAAAGCAAAAATTGAAATTTTCTCAAAATTGACAGGGGTACGCAGGTCATCTGTTCACACAGGCGCGGGTACGCACTGTGCACAAAGACGCAGTGCGTACAAGTATGCACTGTGTCAAACCCAGAGACTGCGTACTACTGGCAAGGCTAAGAAAAATAAAAAACTAAATTGACTCTAAGCTAACCCACCCAAATACATAGCTAGACAACCAAAAATCAGAAAACAAGCAATTTTTCTCAGACCAAAATATCAAATCAAAAAGAACTCAAACACATTCATGGAGTCCCCAGTGGAGTCACCATTTTGTCACGCAAAAAGATTCGTTAGTGCGGACACAACCGACCTTCCTAGAAAGCCTAAGACTTTCTAATGACAAACAAGACAAATAAGAGCAATCCTTCCCTAAATATGCTTTTACAATATGAGAAATCAAGTGTTTTAGATCCTACCTGAAATCCAACGCTGTTGTAGTAGTCCAGCTTCGTTGATCCGGATGAGCTCCTCCTTCCCTTCGAAACCTGCATTCACTAACAATCAAACGATTAAATAGCACCTGAATATCACATAAGACAAAACATATTTAACATATAGACCAAGGAGTATATGAAACAACTCATAAATAACAAATTCTTGAGAAGAATGGACTAATTTGTATTAAAAGGTAACAAAAGGAACCATTACAACCTAAGCCTTGGTGTTGTGCAAGCTCCTCCCAGGGTCCACAAGAGTTCTCCCTTACTCTGATCAGGTCACCCACCTCCCAATGGAAACAAGTAAAGATGGTAATCTCTCCTCACAAGCTTCTACAAGGAAGTCCTAATTCTAGCAGCATCTACCCTTAGGAATGTTCAGCTTTCAACCTCCCCTCCCTTTGGCCCAATTCCTGTATTTATAGTGCTCTAGAGGAAGTTATTCAGGTCCACCATCAATGGGATAAGCCCCTCTTTGGATGGGATAGCTCCCCTATTGATGGGATAACTTCCTCTTTGGTAAGGATACATGAACCATCTGGAGGCGCTTCATACATGTCAAACATGCTTCTAGAAGACTCTAGAAATGACCATAAGTAACTTTTTTGGAGTGAAACTTGCGCCTTTTGACCTTTACAGGAGTACGCATCCACCCCTTTACATACAGAGCGTACAAGTATGCAGGTATTGTGAACTTGGGTTGCGTACCCGCAGGTAAGGCTAAGAGAAACTGCGTACCAGAGATAATTGACTTTAAATGACTTTTCTCTCTTTCTTGAAGTTTGACATGGAGAGCAGAGGCATGAGACTTGCCAAGGAGGATAGTATGACAGTGGATGGAGCCATACTAACTGCAAATAGTCATGGTGACATTTTTTAGTGTAACAGGTCATATAGTGAAATGCCAGGCATTGACTCGAGTATTGTTGAACACGAAATCAAGATGTATCCAGATGTCAAACCAGTACGACAATAGCTACGGCAGGTGCACCCCAAGAAAGCCGCTGCCATTAAGGCAGAAGTTGAAAAACTTCTCCATGCTGGTTTCATTTACCCGGTTCCTCTAATCGATTGGGTATCGAATATTGTCCCTGTTTTGAAAAAACAAGGAACAATTAGGGTGTGCGTCGATTATAGGGATGTAAATCAAGCTTGTCCAAAAGAAAGCTACCCTACATCCTTCATCAACCAGATAATTGATGAATGCGCCGGATGTGAAATCTTTTCATTTATGGATGGATTCTCTGGGTATAATCAAATAAATATCCGCCCACAGGACCAGTCAAAGACTGCTTTTATTTTTCCGTGGCGCACATTCGCATATCGAAAATTACCCTTTGGTTTAAAGAACACAGGGGCAAAATTTTAGAGGGCAACAAATTATGCCTTCCATGACATCAAAAAACATCGTTCAACCATACCTCGACGACCTTCCAGCTCATTCGCAAAAGCGGACTGATCATCCGCAGCATTTAAGAGCGATATTTCTATGTTGCCAATACTACAAGATACGACTCAATCCACACATATGTGTATTTTGTGTCAGTTCTGGTCGTTTACTTGGCTTTGTAGTCTCGAAGGATGGGATTCGTCTCGACCCATGTAAGGTTCAGGCAATCCCAAATTTGCCTCCACCTTCAAATTTGCTTCAGATTCAGAAACTCCAAGGGAAAGCAAACTTTCTGAGGAGGTTCATTCCAAATTACGCTGAACTTGCTAAAGGTTATACACGTCTTTTGAAAAAGGAAGTACCCTTTGTCTGGGATCAGGTTGCGCAAGCTTCCTTTGATGCTTTAAAAGAATCCCTAATGAAAGCATCATTAATGTACGCTCCTGATTATCAAAAAGACTTTAACCTGTATCTGGCTGCAGCGGATACAACCATTGCAATGGTTTTAGTTCAAGAAGACAATGGAATTGAACATCCTATATATTATTTAAGTAAGAACTTAAATGATATAGAAAGCAAATATTCTTATGTTGAAAAGCTAGCGCTCGCAGCTTTTCGAGTGATACAAAGATTTCGACACTACGTTCTCTTTCGAAAAACTACCATTCTGTCAGATTGTAACCCCATGACTTATATATTGTCGCGACAGTTGCTGGGGGGAAAATATTCAAAATGGATAGCAATTCTACAAGAGTTTGAATTGGAATTTGTAAAATCCAAGTCAAAGAAAGCTCTGGTTTTCGCAAAATTATTATGCGATCTCCCATCGTCGTCCAACGATGAAACATCCGAAGAAACAATAGTGGAAATTTTTTTTTTCTGATATCTTCAAGCAATCTGTGGTATGGGGATATAATCATTTATCTCCAAACCCAAAAATATAGGCCAAATACCTCTCGCTCTGAACAAAAACGTATTCGATACCAAGCAAAAGACTACATGATCGTCGGTGATACACTTTACCGTCGTGGTATCGACATGGTTCTGAGAAGGTGCCTCACCCATGAGGAGGCTGAAAACGTCCGGAATGATTGCCATTTTGGTGCGTGTGGGGGCCATCAATCCAGTTATGCTACGACGCAAATTTTTTTACGAGTAGGATACTTCTGGCCAACAATGTTCAAAGATAGCATAACCGGAGTCAGAAGTTGCCATGCTTGTCAAATTTTCGATAGCAAAATCAGAAGCGCACCCACACCTCTACAGCCAATAATTGTTGTCGGGCCATTCGCCAAATGGGGCATCGATTTCATGACATGTAACCCCACCTGGACTGGGGGGCATGGGTATCTCATAGTCGCAGTTGACTATTTTACCAAATGGGCTGAGGCGATGCCTACATTAGATAATACTGGTGAAATAGCTGCCCTCTTCTTTTTCAATCATGTAGTCGCCAGATTCAGCGTTCCACAAGCTATAGTCACAGATCATGGATCGCATTTTCGCAATCACATGATGGTCGAATTAACTGCCAAAATAGGGTTGTCCCATTATAGTTCTACTCCATATTACCCACAAGCCAACGGACAAGTTGAAGCAATCAACAAGGTCCTGAAGCGCATGCTGCAAAGGATGATTGGAGTTCACAAAAGAAGTTGGCACCTAATCCTGTACTCAGCCTTGTGGGCTTACCGAACATCGGTAAGGAATGCAACTGGGTTTACACCTTTCCAACTAGTATATGGCCTGGAAGCAGTCTTACCAATCCAGTGTGAAATCTCGTCCCTCAAACTTGAAAATGACCTTCTCCCCGGAACTTCAGAAGAGGAGGCTCATTTCTATGAACTAATCCAATTGGATGAAACCCGTCATGATGCCGCTTTGGCTAACGAAGCCCATAAGAAACGAGTCAAGGCGCAGTTCCACAAGAATGTCAAACCCCGTGTCTTCTTAGAAGGTGATTTGGTCTTGCTATATGACCAAGAATCCGATAAATTGGGGGCAGGTAAATTCAAATATTTATGGATGGGCCCCTATATTGTTAAACGAGTGTTAGCAAAAGGAGCCTACGAGTTAATGGATTATGACGGAATTCCATTGGCACAACCTCGTAACGGGTTGTACCTCAAGCATTACTATGCGTGATTCAGTATAGTAACCTGTATGCCTTTGTTATGTTTTTGTTTTTTCTAAAGTGTTTGTTTTGGTCAAATAATCCACTTTTTACATTTATTGTAGATGTCAAACCTATTGGAGTCATGTGTTGGATATGCCGACAGAGCAAGTCGTAGTTCGCGGAATCTATCTTCCGCGGCCTGGGCCATTTTTGATCCAAGCGGCGAGTTAGTAAGTTTTAGAGGGGTATGTATTGGTCGATCAACGAATAACATCGCTAAATATAGCACGTTGATAGAACTTCTCTTTGATGCCATCACACATGGTATACGCCGACTGATCGTCAGGCTAGACTCACAACTCGTCATACGACAACTCACTGGTATCTACTCTATCCGAAATCCAGCTATTTATCGCATGTTCCTAAGGGTTAATATTTTGGAAAGACAATTTGATTTTATTCAATATCAGCATATTTCAAGAACCTTAAACACATTAACCGACTCATTGGAAAATTATGTGTTAGATAGACATTTGCAACATTTATAAAAAGAAGCATACCATCAATGTTTGCATTTGGATCATGTAACTTAACCAAAATAAAACTCCGAAAATCAAAAATATATATATACTGTTTATGGTTTACACATAATGTTCTGTAACCAAGACAAAATTGGTCATATGACCCAAAACTCAAAATGCTAGGGGGCACCCTAGTCTAATGATGTTTGTGATAGCAAGTCACAGCGTGTGCGATCATGCATAAGAGCCAAGTCCATCGTCTTGGCACACCAGTAGTATGCCGCTGCAACCTCAAGGGCAGCTCGTCAGTCCTCACATCTGGAATACCAAGAGTGAGGCCCTCAACCTGTTCCTATGATGCTGTGAGAGTCTCGGCCACATCGAGGTCGCGAAGGATAGCCCTTCCAACAGCCTCTCCTGCTGGGGTGGAAGCTGGCACTGTCAGGAATACTACTGGCCGAACGGGACCAACATCTGCATGAACACATAAGTTTGGTTAAGTCTTGACAAAATAAAGCACAAGGACATTATAAAAGAAAAACGATAAACATGGATATGGTCAAAGAATTTACCAATGGTGCCCCACTGTTTGCCAGCCGACAGTACTAAATCTGGATCACCCCGGAAGTCCATACCGGCATATGGATACTCGGAATAAACCATCTTTTGATGATCAAACCACACGAAGAAAGTATCAGAAAAGGAAATCTGAGACTGACCAACATGCCTAGACATATGGTCGACCCATCTCTGCGTACGTGGTTCAGTCGGTGAGGGTAAATCAAGTGCAATATACTGCGGTTGCATCAGTGGCATATTTTCCAAGGCAAAGGCGGTCAAAATAGAACCATACCCAAAGTTCTTCAACCTCCCACTCTTCACCTTGGTCAACTGTTCTTTCATCACAAGAAGTACTGCGTCGCACCAGCTGAACACCTTAGGTTGGAGACATTCTAAGGCATACTGCATGTAAGATCGGTTGGCTACATGAAGAGCCGCACCACCAGCTATCCTACCAAAAGTGAACAAAATAGTCCTAAGGGACCTGTCAGTGACATCACGGATGATGATCTTGTTGTCTTTACTCGGCTGAGATCCCTCTCTACAATACCGACGAACATAATCTCTCACAGATTCATCCCCTCAGGCCGAACCTGATAAAGATATGTGGGCACCCCGCCTCGACAAGCCAGTCAAGAAATAGATGTCCACTATAGTCAAGGGAATGGATTTGCCCCTAATCTGGAACACCTGGTTGGTAGGATCCCAAGCATCGAGCAAATACTGTAGCAAGTTTATCTGTTGTCTCATGCTAGAAATGCGGAAAAACTTCAGCAAGCCACAGTTCCGCAGTGCGTTTACTGTGACCGGGTCATGTAAAGAAAGAATGTCCTCTTCTTCATGCTCACGTTCTCACCATGTAATAGTCATCTTGCTCCAAAGCTCTTTGAAAACAAACAATAGAAGAGTTAGAACCTGATTTTGGTAAGAAACAGGCAAAATTTCCATAAAAAACTGTGCATAAAATTCCTTCTTTGCGCCCATCTCACCTACAATGGTGCTCTTGGTACGTTGCATGTCAGATGGCCAGTAGACAGGCCAACATCCAACGCACCTTTCGATACACAAAGGGTGCGCTGAAGACAGGGCGAGTTTCTCAAACCCCAAAGGCTAAGAAAAACCAAGAATCAAGCTCAGAATGCAAAATGGAAAGCATGAAATGAAAGAGCTCAAGTTTAGCTCCTACCTGGTCCAGATGGTGCCGAGAATCGTCCACAGAATCTCCTGAAATCAGCTGATGAAAATCAAGGGGGGAAAGCTCCTCCAAAGCTCCAACAAACCAAAGTTCAAATCAAATGGTAAAATGAGAGGTAAAAGCACTTTTACATTACTTTCTATGTAGTTCGAGGTAAAATATTAGTGTTCTAACTCATTTTTTCAAACATATATTGTTCATTTCTAACTAGTTTGATGAAGCAATTGAAACTACAGTACAATCTTTGAAAGAACAAAGCTATTTATGGTAAAGTCAAGAAGTGACCATTGTATCGAGCAGTTTTAGGACATAGTTCAAGCTCGTTAAAAAATAAACATAAGCCATGAGAAAATGTTTCTCCCCGCATTTAAGCTCATTAAAAAATGAACTATTTCCCGGTAAATAACCATCGTGAATGTAGTACTTCAGCCTTTAAAGCCTTGGTCATGTTCTCATCATCACCTCCATTCTGTATTGGCAATTCACCTCCATTTGATTGTTTACCCCTTTTGAGGAACAACTGCGAAAGTGATCTCACTAGGCATCCTTGTAACACGCCATGATTGGAAAATTCCAAACCTTACCTGGAATCAGCTGTTACCGAATTTTATCACTCGTTCCTCAAAAGACGAGTCTCCTTTAAGCTCTTTTCAACTGACTCGTAAAATATGAAAAGATTGCTGAGCCATTGGCCTCTCCAGCTCGTTAAAGGGACCGGAAGTGCTATCCCTCCTGTAGGTTTTAATCTTTTTGGACCTGAGGGATTATTACACAAAAAGATCAAGCGCTTGTTTTGTTCGGCTCGTTAAAAGGATCGAAAATTCATCCCTTCTGTATTGTTTTATACTTTTTCAGATTTAAGGGATTAGATGACAAAAAATGAATTTTGGAGTTTCCTTTATGTTCCTTTTCAGACTCTCTAAAATTGAAAAGGACCGAGTTATCTTTGTCGTTAAACTCGTTAAAACTTAATAGCGACAAACTTGTCTATAGACGAGAACGAGTTTCACTATCGCTAGGCTCGTTAAAACATAGCGATGGGTTTGCTCGAAGGGCAAATTATAGAACAAGCATATGTTATCCTCCTCAAGATTGACAAAAATAAAGAGGTACTGGTCAGCAATGACTAGGGAAAAATTGGGAAGAAAACTTGAAGAAACTTTGTTGGTAGCAAGTCGCTCTTGAACATGACACTTTCACTCTGTATCCAATTCGGGTTGGGTTGTTTCATTCACCGGTCACATCACCATGGTCCCATTGCACCATCCACATTTGGGGTTAATGCTACCAATCCATCACGTCAGTGTCGCCGATATGTTCAAGAGAAGTCATTCAGAGAATTCACCTGTGTCTCACCTGCTACAATACATTTACACTCCATTCTTTCATGACCGCCACCCTGAACCTTATATCAACAGATCGTTTTCACCTCCTATGATGGATCACTTCTTGTCGACATTAGCTCATTATCCAAGAAGTCGATCTAGGAACACCTCGTTCAGTACTTTGAAGCTTGCATGCCTCAATGGCAAGTTTCTCACTTCCGACAACAGGTTTACATCAATGACCTTCGACCGAAAGATTTTGCATGGTGTTCGACGCCAAGTCCTTTATTCACACCACGTGAATTGTACTGCAGTACCATGAGGGTCATTATCATTATCGGTGATTCCTCTCGCACCTGTTAACAGCTTACATCATCGGCTGGTAATCAGGCAATGTCTTTCCATGTTCGACTCTAGAACATCTCTCACATGGATCGACTTGTACTTCGAGTGAAAATCGAATGAGATTGAAGACCCCGGATCTAGTTTCATCCATCCGGGCTGTGATATATATTCAAGGAAATAAAGACATCAAATGTACATCATTGCTGCCTAGATAATCATCCAATCAAAGGGATGATGGCTCTACCAGAATCATCAGTCTACACTCAGACGATTGTTTGTCCTATGTACACGAAAATGAATCTATAAAGCTGAGCATGGGAATGCCTGCCTCAGCTAGATCTTGAAAATATTATGAATATAATGTATTGTATTGTATCTTATTACAGGTCTCCTCCTAGCTTGAAAGAACTTCGGATCCTCATAATAAATCATTTCACCCGACATCAAAAAGTTTAACGACCTCATGCTTTAGGGGGCAACTATTATAGACATTTTTGGGCACTACAACCCCAAGCATGAAATGTCCATAAAACAAGGGCTCCTAAGTCCCTAAAAGAGTTGTTCTAACCCCTAAAGGAACAAGGTCAACTGATTACAACTTCTCCCAGAAGTTCTCCATGAAAAACTACTCAGAATTGGTCAAAACAAGATCATTTCAGCTGCTCCATAGGAAAAGTGTGTTGCATCTCACCTAAACACACTGTGTGGGTATGTTTGATTTAAAAAAGCCCTTCTATGGGGTGCGATGGGTGAGAAGTGACAAATGGCAGTGTCATTCCGCGAGGTGGAGAGGCATGCAAAATTCCAGAAACTTCTCCTATGACACTTGCCTCTCTGAATTCGACCAAGGATGAGTAAGAGATCATCAATCTCCAAGTGGAAGCAAGAACTATTAGAGGGAAGACACTAATCAAATCACAAGCTGACTCATCTCCCTTATAGATATCTGTATATGGATCCCTCATTCCAGAGATCCAGAGGCTGGAATTTTTCATATTGTAAGGAATTGTTGTTGGTTTCTTGAGACAACATCAGATTGTTGGGTGATCTAAGCTTTGTATGAGGTGAAGAGGGGCTTCCTTGCTGAGAGGATGATGCTGGGTCAGAACAACTAGTTGTAACTCCCCTTGGCTCTTTCTTGTTTATCAATAAAAGCTATTCAAGTTTTCCTCCATACTCTTGTGTCATTTATGTTTGCTGAATTTGTATGGTCAATTTACATCTGATCCTAGATTGTTTATGATTATAGATCCATGTTCTTGTATAGTGCTATGCTACTGTGATCTTACAGGTACTCTGTGAAGCTGGGCATGCAAGGGAACAAGTATCAAAGGACTATCAAGAAAGAGAGGAATCGAACCAGGAGATTAGTGCAAGACAGAGGTTGATCTTCTTTTTTCTTCTCTATCTATACTTCATAAAGGAAAAATGAAAGTATCTTTACTTTGTTTGTTTCTAAGGTAGCTATCACACCTTAGTGGGATAAGCAGTTCTGTGTAGAAACTTTTCCCTGTAACAGATATGTGCTTGTAGCTCGATTGCATTGGCCCTCATCATCTTTGGGAAGTGAAGCAGGGCTCCTTTGTACTTCATTGTACATACTTGCATATTATCAACAACAACATGTATTTTCTTCAAGATGCATGCTCTTCTTGCACATCGTTGTTTCCATCTATGGAGATCGATGACTGCTTGGTGCACGGTACCAAAATTGGAGTACAATGATCACATAATTGTATCAAGGGACAATACTTCATCTAGTATTTCCTTCTTCAGTTCAGCTTGGACGGACATTGTCACCAAGTCTCCTCGTTGCTTGACCACCTGTAGTTCCTTCGCCATTCACTCATTCTCATCTATGAGGAAACAAATACTTGAGCTAGTGGCTTTGGCATACACTCTAGTTGCATCGACCAAAGTAGCTGGATGCTTGTGCACATCAGTCACGGTCACTTGTTCTTCAACTTGCACAAGGGATTTTTGGTCCTCTGGAGTCGGTACTCTGTGAGACTGCACAACTCAATGATGAGATTCGTCAAAGGAGATGTTGTGCACCTCTGCTTCTAGCTGACCACCAAGGATCTCAGTGTGTCCTTGATCATTCAAGACTTGCTCATCATTAGGATGCAATGAAGTAGGTGAGTCGACCTCTTTGTGGTGAGGCATGAGGTCAGTGTCTTGTTCCAACTCCTATTGCTCCATGTCTACATCCAACTGTTCAAGCATCTGTTCCATCTCCTGAGAAAATTCTTGCCCCTGCGTTGGTTCACCCTGTTCACCTGATGCCAACTATTTAGATGAATCAACTACTTTTATGGGCACTACTTCATATATCTACACATGATGTGCCCCCTACTGTATATGTTGTTGATGCGCTTCCTTCTCTTGTTGGCGCAGTGCTTGTTCTTTCCGTAGTTACTCCCTTAGCTCATGCAACTCCTTCTCTTCTTCTTCCATTCTCTCCTTATCCCTTTGCCTTCTCGCGATGCTCTTGTCATGCTACTGCATCTTTGCCTAAATAGCCATAGTTGCTTTTTCTACAAGTGGATATGCTTAAAACTTGTAGCTTTTCTCCTCCTCCATGCGTCGACAATATTCCTCTTCCCTTTGTCACACACACGTATGCTTGGCTCTATTGCCTCTACTTCTGCTACTTCTAGTGCTCTTCATGATGTTGCTTCATGCTGCTTTGCTAACCACTCTAACTCTTGGTCACTTGTAGAAATGCCCCATGGATATAGTTGAACTAAACTCTCATGCAGTGATCCTTCACAATGCAATATGGGTCATATGAGTTGAAGCTTCGGAGGTCGAACAGGTACTTATTCATTTGTTCTGCTTCGATATCTACTTACTTGATACTATGGATCTCATATATAACCCAATCTGAAATGGAAGATTGGGCCAAGGTTCCTTCTTCTTTCGCTGCAATCTAGTTTTCAATCCTGTTGAGATGTGATACGCTACTTCCTGCATGACAAGTATGTCCAAGGCAAACTTTGGCTGAACATGCGGAGCCTTCACCACACTGAACATTCGAATGAAAGTGCAGGATGGTGAGGCATACCAATCTACAATTCCTAAAAATGCCTCCACTGCTTCCTTTGACATACAGGGTGGATCCTATTCAAATATCAACCTATGCACTGGGTTGACAAAATGGTCAGACAACCATATGATTACTCCCTTGAAGCTACATTCGAACAACAACTTGAAATATGTGTTCACAATAGTCTCACCAGTGACCATGCCCACTCCAAGGTTGAGAACTCATGTCGGGAACAGACTCCATCCAGGATGTAGGCAGACATATAAATCTCTACATGCATACCCTCGGGTGACTATCGAACCTTCATGACTTGTTCATTCAACTGATGAGCCAATATGTCGGACCAATTGCATTGTCTTCCTTCTCTAGCCAGTTGGTCCAATGGGATCACCCAACTCTGAGGAAAGGTTTCAATGCTCACTTGGCCAATCAGTTGACATGCGAATATGACAAAGTATTGGTATGCCTTCCTCAATATCTTTGTATTGTAGACCTGGTTGGGTGTCATCCTGAAATGAGCTGGCTCCTTTACCCAATCCTTAAGAATGTCTCTGGAGTTACCTCTATTGATGGGCAAGCTGAATGGAGGACTCATGGCAGTCACAGGCTCTGACATTGGATACATCTCATCATAATCTCGTGCCCAAAAGGTTTCAAGATTCATCCCACTAAAACTACTCAAGGTCATCATCTCAGGGTCAGTGTGATCGACGATCCAGTGAATCATGTCTGCGCATGGGAACGTGGGGTATCTGCATGCAATCTGGTACAAGCCGGACTTGTGAATGTTCATGTACACCTTGCAGTCTTCGTGGTCTTCTCCAAAAGTTCCTGCAAATGTTTCATTAACCTCCTGCCACTTCAGTTTGATGACCTTGTCTAGATACAACTTCATATCTTCATAGTTTGGCAGACTAGAGGACACCTGCTCAACTGTCGTTCCAGTTGCAACTCCATCATTGTCCTGTGATCCTATTCTCTTAGAATCCATTGGGACAAATGAAAAATATAGAAACAAGAAACATGCATGGTGAGAAATATGTCAGTGGAAACAAAGCAAATCCAGGGAAGGACACAACACATACCTGGGAAACTGATGAGCAAGATTGTGAAAATTTTACTAGGAAGCTAGTGACTAGCTTCTAGAATTACGAAGAAGGCAGTCTGGGCTATCTAGGAGGTAGGACTAGCTGTTGGATGAATGAAATGTACAATCCTGTTAGGTAGATGGCTACTAGGATTGCACAATGCATAATTCTAGTTGGGAAGGACTGTTGGCATAGGGACAGATTTGCGCAATTTCTTGGGCCAAGCAACCGCTACCTTTGGAAATGTGAAAAATAGTCCTGGAGCCCACTGCTGAGGAAGATGCGCATTTCTAGGGAGGAAGGTGAGTCGTCCTTCCCCAGATTGCGTAATTTAGCCTTGGTGAAGGCAGAGCCTGGGCCAAGGTTGGCCCGACTCGCCGATGGGAAACTAAAAGCAAATAAGATAGTAAATGACTGGTGGCACTACGTGATAGTAGAAGTGATTGACAATGCATGCAAAACATGAACGAAATATTCAACAAACAGATCAACACGCATGTGGGTGAGGCAATTTGGTGGTTGGGTGAAATTCCGTGTAAATCAGTTTCATGCATACGACAACAGTGAGATAGCAACAAAAAATGAAACAGAGGTAGGAAAAGCTAGTAGACATGTAAATGACAACCAACATTGCAAGAAATCAAGCAAAAAACACTCACGCAAGTGAATACACAAAAAGCGACAGAGATGCTGAAAAAGACAAGTTGAGGCCACTTATCCATGAAGAGCTGAGCCAGATATGTTGAAGAGTTCTAGATGTGCTGTGGGATGTTAGAGGCCCAAGATTGATGTGAATGAATGAGCTATGATGTGTCGAATAGATAAGTTTATTGTCATGATGCACATGCCACAAATATAGGAAAAAGCGACACTTGGAGGCAAACTTCTAAAACAACTTTGCATGTAACCCCCAACTACTAAAAATAGCTCCCTATATCATGGGACACCTTTTTAATGTTGTCTCTTGCTATTCTGAGAAGAGCAAGTCATGCATGCATGGAAGTCAAGTTTCCTCAGTCCCGGGTGGAGCTCGTCAACCAGAATCTTCATGCATGCAGTTGCTCAACTTCTTGGGAAAAATTAAAATTCCTAGCTGGGAGCTAGGTTGACTGCCCAAGAGGATTGTGTAATTTATGGGCAGAGCAGCTGACTGCTACCCAAATTTGCGCAAATCCTAGGCTGAGTAGCCCTGCTTTGGAAATTTGTGCAAATCCCGCTCGGAGTGTTAGCTGGCAGGATTGCGCAATCTCGGAGCCCAACAGGCTTCCAGAGAGGATTGCGAAATTTCTTGAGGGAAGGCTGGATTCAATTCAGAAATGCGCAATTTTCAAGGGGAGGCTGCTCATCCTACATTTGGACCAAGTCTGGGTGAACAACCTATGAGGGGAATGGATCGACTGTGATCGATAGGCTGCCTTTGTGCGAGGAAAACACAAAAGTTTGAGTACTTGATGAAGAAAGATAAAGTGCTATGGAAGGTCGGTAGGAAGGCTCCAAAACAGGATAAGGAAAAATTTTGGAGGGTGGTTGTAGCCGCTACAACACTTGGCAACACACTGGTATAAGTCCAGCTCTCTGAATAGACCTTGTTTGTTAAAAGCAAGTCTAACACCTCTGGAATTATTGTTTAGTTCTCATCTCATCTTGGCTACACACTAACTTGATTGTAAGATGTAGCATCTTCCAAACCCTTGTTTGATTGACACACATTCCAAGCTAAGGAAACATAGTTGTTTCGATTGGGTTGAGAGGTATATAAGTGCACAAGCAGTATAGCCATCAGAGTCTTAGGTTCATCTCTGGTGTTGCTCCACTACCAGTGGGCCTAGACAATACCCCAGTGGAGTCACATAGGAACACAATCATAGCTCTGTTGCTAGTGAGCCTGGTCAGTACCCTGGCAGAGTTACTTGCATCACCTCCCTACGCAGGAAGCCTTTCTCTTCTTTTGCCTTATTCATTTTTCATTTTGAATTTTTTGACTTTCCATTTTTTCATTTTCCACTGTGCATAACACTTATTTATTTCAGAGGCGGAATAGGGATCCCAACTTATTGAGAGAAGAAGAGATTGTTCCAGTAGAGAAGTAGTTTATTGTATCTCTGATGTGCCTGTTAAGGTTTTCCCCCTCACCTTACTCTACTTGACTGAGCTGATAAGGGTTGACCCAAAAACAACTGACTAGAGAAGGTGACACTAGTTATCGCACAAGCATTGTGTTATCACCAAGGTTCACTTCAAACAGTACGTATTTTCCTTCAATGTATCATGGAATATGAGTAACAAGCTCATCAAACAGAGGCAAGATGACAGATAACCAAGTAGTGATAACTGCACAAGCCCTCTTGTACTTCACCTATATTGCTTAAGGAGTCATACATGGTTTCATGCTAGACTAACCTATGAATGAAACAAATCAAACATCAAAGCAAAGAAAAAGCAAAAGAGAAAGTGAAAGCAAAGCAAGTAAGCAAACAAACAAACAAACAAACCAACAAACAAGGCATGTAAGTAGACAAGCATGCAAACAAACAACTAAAATCAAACACTACTCCTACTCCTACACTAAAGGTGCATGGGTCTGATCACGTGAAGTGATACTTCCAATGCAGCCACTGGCGCATTGGTAGACCCATGTTGGTGAAGGCTTGGTCCGCGAGCAACCCAGTTTTGTGAACCAGAAATCAAGAAAGATATAACAATGAAGACAAACACACTGTGCTTCAAAGTGCCCACGGGACATAAGTGAGTGCATGTGCACGAAGGGCAGTCCGTGGACTTACCATCGTGATGTGTCACACTACGTGAAAATTTGAAGCATAAGAACACTCTTGACTATGACACACAAGCGAACGAAAGAAACAAAGATAACTTGCGTCATGCAAGAGCGTTTGCAATGTAAGATTCCTCCAACGCATGATCAATGGGATCGTGCAATTCGAGTGAAGTGTGATCTATGTGTGAGTTGGATCTTCAATGCATACAGATAAGTGATGAGGAGCCTTGGTTGATTGAACAATTTCATGATTGAAAGTGAGACTAACCCCAAGAGAGAGAGGGCCTAACATAACCATCAGCTCGGGCTGAAGTGCCTTGAAATTCTTGGGTGTCTCAACTTTATCATCATGTAGATCATCATAAACTAGTGGCTTCAAAATATCAACTGCGATAGATTCATGATCGTGATAAAAAATGGAAGCAAATGTACCACGACTGCCATGATTAGAAAAATCAATGAATTCTTTGACATCCTCATGATCAGATGAATCAAACAAAGGGGTTGATGAAAAGTAAACAAACTCATCCTTTGTGTCTCTGGAAAATAGATATGAAGGATCAAGTTGATCTTCAATGAATAACTTGTCCTCTCCATTGTCGAATGATGGACTAACATCCGGTGAGTCCTGCGAGTGATCAACAATGGGTGCATCCGTGGATGAAGACACACGTACAAAATCATGGATGGCAGGTTCACCTAAGAGGTTAGGAATGAATGGAGGGGGCTTAGATAGAAGGGAGTCATCCTTGACCGAGTGATGATGCTCAAGCTCCCACTCATACTTTTCATGAATGATAGCGCATTTTGGTTTTGTAACACCAACTCCGTCAATGGGCTGCTCCTCATGCACAACAAGTGAAGAGTCTGGAATGGATGAACACAAGACAACATGTTATAGGACAAATTTACCTCCTAATCAACTCAGAGGTGAAAGGCAAGATGACTGAACCAATGACCACAATCGTAGGCCCAGAATCCACACTAATGCTCTCTATACACTGACAACCTGCTTTATAAAGCTTGTTACCAAGCATAAAGGAGCATTAGTCACCCTGCTAACTCTTATTGTTAGACTAGGGGGAGTGTTAGTGAACTTAAGTGATGTTCAGAAGGTCATGCCAATGAATTTGCTTATAAATATATAGATATTAAATCCCTATATTTGTGCAAGAAAAGCAAGGAAACTCCAAAAATCAAGATATTTGGAGAAATTCTATTCCGAGAATGAAGGCAAATGGGAAAAAGCTTGTAAACAGGGCAGGTTCATGGTTTTTGCCCTAATGAACTATAGGTGGAGCTTGGCAGCCCTAATTCGATTGCTACATAAGCAATGAGAGGGCCATTGCAAAAGGGTCAGAGCATTTGGAAGGATAGCCCATAGAGTTGTTGTGAACTGTCATATTCTTGAAGGAGCTAGCTGAAAGAAGGAGAGAGAGAGAGAGGAAGAAGGGGTAAGGAAGGCTGATACAATGGATTGTTGTAATCACTCTTCCATTCTGAATATAGAACTGCAGTTGTGTTCCCTACTCCAAAGTGTCAGTGATATTGTGCATTTATTTGTTCATTCTAATGCTTGTCGAGTTGAGTAGTTAAGTTATACATTTATACATGTTTGTTACGGATTCTTACATTAGTTTTCAGAAGTGTATGCTGTGATTGGTTTGCCTTGTCCTTTGTGCAGGAATTGTCTTGGAGCCGGCTTAGAAGGAGTTCTTCTTGCCGCACAGAGATCCCCAAGCGAATCTAGAAGGAACCAAAGGTGATCCTCTTTCCATACCCTATCAATTTATGTTTGATAGATGAACATGTGTGTAACAGGTAGCTTTTGCAGATAATATTACAGTTTGTCAAAGGTCCTGGGAAGACCTTTGAGGGTAGTTTTCATCCCATGCATTTTACCCCATAGCAGAATTGGCGACTCCACTGGGGACTATACATCTAGTTCCCGGTCAACCTGGACTCCTCTCAGTTCTTCTCTTTCTTCTATGAGCTTCCCGCTTCTTCAAATCCTTTTCTGATCCACCATCTGTCTTGTTGCATCCTGCAAAGTTGCATTCTCCTCAGAAACTGATCCTAAAAGCCCTCTTTTTGAGCTATTTCCCTCACTAACGCAGGTTGCTAGTCTACACAGAGCTTTATAAAGTTTTTTGACTATGCACATGGAGCGTTAGTGGCCAAAACTAACTCTCTGTTTACATAGAAACAGAGCGTTAGTCTCCCATTTCCATGTTTTTCAGAAGATTTTGTGGACCAAAAGGGGGGGAAACTTGTCTCAGGGGCTAAATTAAGATCTACAATAGTATCATGTTAACAAATTTGGTGTCTTGAAAATTTATTTTTAAGAGAATGTTTTAGTTTTTCTCTCTTAAAATACATTTTTTTTTTGAAAGAAAAGATGATAAACTGTATTGTTCCTTTTGTCGAAATAGTTATAGGCTGTTCATTTTTGTTTTCAGTAGTTGTTAGAGAATATTGGGAAAAGAAACTTTTGGTTATGCAAGTGTTAAATGGCTTTATATGCACTAACGAATCCATGAATATGTGAAATGATACATGTGTAGAATAAGACTTGTTTGCATAAGAAATTGAAATTTTTTTTCAAAGCATTGTTCTGCATGGTTTATTGAGTTGAGAGTCTCATCATATTCATACATAAACACCCCTACCGAAGATAAATAAGCAAGTACACTAAAATTTACATTAAAATCAATCAGTTACTCTTTTTTGAGCAAACCAACATTAGCTAGATTAGGACCTTGGGATAAGCATGTGAGTGAACTGCCCAAGGTTGAAAATCAAAACTAGTGTCGTTAATGAGCGAAAAATCCTTCTGCACTCATATTACTAAGACCACTCCACTAACAATGGAGCGAAATATGAGACAACATCAGATTGTAATTGAAGATAGCCTGCCTTCTCTTACAACTCCTTTGGGCATTCTGTGTATTGGGGGTCCCTTCGGGGATTTCGGAACTAAGTCAAGGTCTCAGGTATCCTGCCCACACAGCGTGCTGTCTACGACTATGTCCAGCCTAGTAATGTCTGTGATTTGAGGTGTCTCTAGTGGCCAAAACTTCTAGGTACTTACCTAAGGTGACTGGGACGTTTGTCCTAGTACCTCAAAGGGACGGATCTACTTTGTCTTCAGCTTTTGGGAGGGTGCTCGTCTTCACGAGAATATTTGGCCCCTCAATCTAAGGTTCGGGTGAAGCTCAAAAGTAACCGTAACCATACATTTGGCCATCCTTCTCTGTTATTCATTGAGAGACTAGGTTTCATCTCCAGTAATCAGTGCTTATTAGACGAGGTAATTTCCCTCTGTTTGTTGATTGACATATTTAGTGTATTTTTTCTTTTTGGGTACCTGAGTGCTGTCGTTTTTGATACTTTAAAGAATATCACATTAAAATTTATCTGATAAAATTTAACAGTCACTGCAGCTACATCCGGCCCTCCTCGTCAATCCAGACGATTGTTAGGACTTCCTCCACTCATTGTGGAGGATCCGTCGAGTTTCACTGACTCGGTTTCCTCATCTTCAAGGAATCAGTGTCCTAAATCATACAGGGGATCTATGTAGATGACCGATGATTCTAGTATGCCAGAGGATTTCTTCACGGAAGGATTTCTTCCTCATTTTAACACTCTGCTCATAGATTTTTCAGAACCCATCGTTGCTCCCGTGGTACATGTACTTCCTTCTTCAGTAGGTGGAACTTTCCCATCTATCCAGTCGACGCCTCAAGGGTTGTGGAATTATAGAGACACTTTTGGTCCTCTACCACTTCCCGAGTCGATGGTCATCACAACACCGGTAATGGGGAATCCCTCTATCCCGTTCGTCCCAGGTAATGCAACTCACATGACACCCTCTATAAGTGGAACCCATAAAATGCCAGGTTCCACTCCTATGGTGCCACAAAGCATACCTTCGACTAGTGCCACATATAGTGCTCCATATAACACTCAATGTAGAACTATGGGCACGGTTCCAGTTTACCAACATCAAGGTCGGCCGCCAATGTACAGTTCCAACCCCCAGATTCAGATATCTGGGGCAGTTCCCAATATGCACATGCCGGCGGGGAATGTCACAGTTCCCCCGCCGTTCTCAAGCATGCATGGATAGTCATTGATTGACATGAGTGTTCCCTCTATCAATCAAAGCCATATGGTTAGTTCTATTTCGGTTGGGAATCCACAAGGGATTCCCACCCAATTCATGGGGGCACCCTACTCACAAGCTCAGAAGAGTCAAGGGGGCACCGCTTATACTAGGGACAACTTCATACCCCAGTATCAAAATCCTCATGGAAATCCACTCTACAACACTGTACCGCAAAGCAACTACTACACCATGCAGCCCATGTACACCATGGGGAACCAAACGATGGGAGGAGCACAGAGCTCCTCAGGTCATCCGTCATCACCATGGTCCAAGATGGGGGCACCCAACAATTTGCCTTTTTGGGCAATGTTGGATATTCCCGACTTATACAAGTTGACAAATGACCACATCTACCACAACTTACAATGGTCGCCAATCCCGCATAAAATATCGACGAAAATTCCTAAGTTTGACGGAAAACAAGGGGAGGATCCAGGCACTCATGTCACCACCTACCATCTCTATTGTGTTTTTAACTCTATGGTGGATGATAGTGTTCGGTTACGTCTTTTTCCCTGCACCCTCACTGGCAATGCTATAAAGTGGTATATTGAGTTACCATGCATGTCATTGAATACCTTTGATGCTTTAGCAATGGAGTTCCTAAAGCACTTTCAGTTACCTATCTATTATGAGATAGGGACAGAGCTCCTTACTTCGTTTCATCAGGATACCACCACCCACATCTTCGATCATATCCATGAATGTGTTGGGTGTGGAGCCTGATTATCTTCTATATTCAAAGGTCTCAGCTGGATGTATACCCCAGGAAGACTGTACATCCCTCCACACGGGGGGTGCGGGGGGGACTTGTCCCCCCCATGGGAGTTCGAGGGGGCCGATTCCCCCTGGCTAGGGGGTCTGAGGGCAGCGCCTCCGAAGATAAAAATAGATGTAAAATCGCCTTGTAAAATTCTAGTAATTTGTAGTCAATCCAGGTTGTTCATTAGGAAAATGATCTCACGGTAGAAGTTATGTTTAATTTAGGGTTTTTTGCCCTAGAATGCAACCCCTCACTATATATGAGGGAATTGTATTGCGTCTACATAGATCTGTATTCTAAGTGAGGAAGAGAGAGGAGATTGAGAGTGAAGAGGGAGTTACAGCGGATCTGTTGTAGGTTGTATATCTTCAGTTTGCTAGATAATATAATAAAAGAAGGACTGGCTATTTCTCCATGGAAGTAGCCCAAAATGGGTGAATCACGTATATCTATGTCTCTCTTTTTTTATGCGTTTTCTGTGTTTATATTTCTGCAATATTTTATGTGTTCCATTGCTCTGTAAAATATAATTTTCTAACAACTGGTATTAGAGCCGAAGGTCTATTTGGCTAATAATCTTGCAGGAGAGAAGGGTTCCTAGTTCGAGTGGGAGCAATGGCAGACGATGGTAGGTTTAGGGTCGAAAAATTTAATGGCAAAAACTACTAGCTATGGAAGATGCAGATGGAAGATTATCTGTATCAGAGAGATTTGTACCTACCATTGATTGGAACGACAAAGAAGCCGACGAGTATGATAGACAAAAAATGGAATATTCTCGACATAAAGGCACTTGGAACAATACAGTTTTGCCTAGCGGCATCGATAGTGTTTAATATTTCAAAGGAAATGAAAATAGAGGGTTTAATGTCGACATCGGCCAAACTATATGAAAAACCCTCAGCCTCAAATAAGGTATTTCTTATGAAGCGTTTATTTAATATGAAGATGTGAGAAGTTGGATCTGTTGTTGATCATTTAAATGATTTTAATACAGTTACAAGTTAGTTAAGTTCTGTAGGGGTAGCTTTTGATGATGAAGTTAGGGCTCTGTTATTTCTGTGCTCATTGCCAGAAAGTTGGAATGGTTTAGTTATGGCCATTAGTAACTCTGTCACTGGATCTAGTACTTTAAAGTTTGATGATGTTGTCGGTGCAATCCTTAGCGAGGAAATGCGATGGAAAAGCTCCGGTGAGGCATCAGGTAATGATTTGACTGCAGAGACTACGGGAAGAAAAATGGAAAGAGGAAAGAGCCCTGGATATCACAGTAAGTCAAGAAAAGGCAGATCCAAGTCCAGATCGGGGATAGTGTGCTGGAAATGCGGGAAGAAAGGACACTTGAAGAAAGATTGCAAGTCTTGGAAGGGAAAAGAAGGAGACGAGCAACAAGAAACTAATCATAAAGCGAATGTAACAGGTGATGTGTTGCAAAATGCTTTGATTATTTCATTAGAAAATATTATTGATGCCTGGGTGGTAGATTCATGGGCCTCATTCCATGCCACACCTAATAGGAAACATTTTCATGATTATGTTCAAGGAGATTTTGGACAGGTTTGATTGGGTGATGATAAACCCTGTAAAATCGTTGGAATGGGTACAGTTTTCATAAAACAACAGAATGGAAATCAATGGCTATTGAAGGAGTTAAGGCATGTTCCAGATCTGAAGAAAAATCTAAGTTCAATAGGGTAGTTGGGAGGTGAAGGTTGCGTAACTACTTTCACAGATAAAACCTGGAAGGTCACTTAAGGATCCCTGGTAATAGCAAAATGAGGAAAGGTTGGTACATTGTATTTATGCAATAGTATTTCTATTTCTGTTAATTCTTTAACCTCTACAGGAGAAGATATGGCATTGTGGCATCATAGGCTCGGGCACATGAGTGAGAAGGGGATGCAGATTCTTCACTCAAGAAATTTGTTGCCAGGTTTGAAGCATGCTGATTTAAAATTCTGTGAGAATTGCGTTTATGGAAAACAGAAGAGAGTCATATTCCTTAGAGATGGGAAAGAAAAGAAGAGCGAAAAATTAGAGCTTGTGCATACAGATGTATGGGGACCTTCTCAGGTATCATCTCTTGGCGGCTCTCGTTATTATGTTACTTTTATTGATGATGCAACCAAAAAAATCTGGATTTATTGTATTCAAAATAAATCTGATGTATTTGATATTTTCAAGAAATGGAAAGCTTTGGTTGAAAATGAGACAGGAAAAAGGTTGAAGTGTCTCAGATCAGACAATGGAGGTGAATATTGTAGCAAAGAGTTTGATAGGTATTGTTCAGAGAATGGAATTCGCAGAGAGAAGACAGTTCCAGGAACACCACAAGAAAATTGTGTGTCAGAAAGGATGAATAGGACAATCATGGAGCGTGCAAGGTGCATGAGAGTGCATGCAGGATTGCCTTTACAATTTTGGGCAGATGCTGTAGATACTGATGTTTGTAAAATAAACAGAGGGCCTTCAAGTTCCTTGGATGGTGGTATTACAGAGGAGGCATGGACAGGTAAAAAGGTGAATTACTCTTTTTTAAATACTTTTGGTTGTGAAGCCTTTGTCCACATTAATAAAGAAAATAGAACAAAGCTTGAGGCAAAATCAAAGAAATGTACCTTTATTGGATATGGTGTTAATGATTTTGGTTATCGCTTATATGATTATGAAAATCACAAAATCATTAGGAGCAGAGATGCAATATTCAATGAAAAGGTTTTGTATAAGGATCAGCTACAGGAAAAGAAACAGGAAAAGGAAAACAGAGAATACACAGTGCTTGACTATATTATAGGAAAAGTGATGGTGCCTGAAAATCATAATGATCAACAACCAGAACAACAACCACAATAGCAAAAAGCACTTCAAACACTTGAAAGTGGTGTTAGAAGATCTACCAGGATGAGTAGATCCCTGAACGATACTCTCCTTCATTATATTATGTATTGTTGACTGATTCTGGTGAACCAGAATGTTATGAAGAAGCAATGCAGGTAGAAACTAGGAAGAAGTGGGAGCAAGCCATGAAAGAAGAGATGGACTGCTTAACACATAACCAGAGTTGAGACTTAGTCAGGTTTCCTGCAGGTAAAACAACATTGTAGAATAAATGGGTTTACAAGTTGAAGGAAGAAGATGGAGGTAGAAAAAGGTATAAAGCTAGACTTGTGGTGAAAGGGTTTGCACAGAAAAAGGGTATAGACTTTGACGAGATATTTTCTCCTGTTGTGAAAATGACTTCAATTAGAACTATTCTAAGTCTAGTAACAGCTGAAGTTTTGCATCTTGAGCAGTTAGATGTAAAGATAGAATTTCTCTATGTGGACTTGGAGGAAGAAATATATATGCAGCAGCCACAAGGATATGAGGTAAAAGGGAAGGAGAAACTAGTGTGTAGGTTGAAGAAGAGCTTGTATGGTTTAAAACAGGCTCCAAGGTAGTGGTATCTAAAATTTGACAGGTTTATGTCTGAACAAGGTTATACTAGGTGTCACTTTGATCATTGTGTTTATCTCAAAAGGAAAAATTATGGTAGATATATTTAATTGTTATTGTATGTAGATGATGTGCTTGTTGCAGGTTCTAACATGCACGAAATAAATGTGCTCAAAAGGAAATTGGAAAACTCATTTGCAATGAAGGATTTGGGTGCTCCAGAACAAATCCTTAGTATGAGAATAACTAGAGACAGGAAGAATCGCAAATTAACATTGTCTCAAAGTGAGTACATAAAAAAGGTGTTGAAAAGGTTTAATATGCAGAATGCAAAACCAGTTAGTATACCTTTGGCTAGCCATTTCAATTTAAGTAAGGAGGCGTGTCCCAAGACTCAGGAAGAAATGGCTCATATGTCTAAAGTTCCATATGCATCAGCAGTTGGAAGCTTAATGTATGAAATGGTCTGCACAAGGCCTGATATTGCACATGCAGTGGGAGTTGTAAGCAGGTACATGAAAAATCCAAGAAAAGAACATTGGATGGCGGTTATCTGGATTCTCATGGATTTGAGAGGTACCACAAATCAAGCATTATGCTTTGGTGGTTCAAACATTGCTCTACAGGGATATGTTGATGCAGATATGGCAGGTGACAGAGATAACCAGAGGAGCACTACAAGATATGTATTTACTGTAGGTGGAACAACTTTCAGTTGGGTTTCAAAAATCCAAAGTGTTGTTGCACTTTCAACAACAGAAGCAAAGTATGTTGCTACTACAGAGGCTAGTAAGGAAATGATTTGGCTACAAAGGTTTCTAGATGAATTGAGTAAGAAGCAGGAGTTGGGCAGGTTATACAGTGACATCCAAAGTGCCATACATCTTGCAAAGAACTCTTCATTTCATTCCAAGACTAAACATATACAACTCAAGTACCATTTCATACAGTCAACATTGGAAGATGGACAGTTGAAGCTGGAAAAGGTACACATTAGCCAGAATCCTGTAGATATGCTAACAAAAGTTGTAACCAGGGAGAAACTGAGAATCTGCTTAGTTTCAATTGGTCTTCAGGTATGATGAAGAAGATGAGAAACAGTCAGGTCCAAAGTGGATTCATTGTCTAGCAAATGAAGCAGTGGTGGAGTTGCTATAATCAGTCTCCAAGTGGGAGATTGTTGGGTGTGGAGCTTGATTATCTTCTGTATTCAAAGGTATCAACTAGACGTATACCCCGTGAAGACTGTACACCCCTCCACACGGGGGGCTACGGTGCAGACTTGTCCCCCCCATGGGGGTTTGGAGGGGCCGATCCCCCCCGACTGGGGGGTTCGGGGGCAGCGTCCCCGAAGCTAAAAGTAGATGTAAAATTGCCTTGTAAAAGTCTAGTAATTTCTAGTCAATCTGGGTCATTCATTAGGCGGATGATTTGACGGTAGAATTTATGTTTAATTTAGGGTTTTTTTCCCTAGAAGGCAACCCCTCACTATATATGAGGGAATTGTATTGTGTCTATGTATATTTTTATTCTGAGTGAGGAAGAGAGAGGAGATTGAGAGCGAAGAGGGAGTTAGAGTGGATCTACTATAGTATGTATCTCTTCAGTTTTCTAGATAATATAATAAAAGAAGGATTGGCTGTTTCTCTACGGACGTAGCCCAAACTGGGTGAACCACATATATCTGTGTCTCTCTTGTTTTATGCGTTCTCTGTGTTTATATTTCTGCAATATTTTATGTGTTCCATTGCTCTGTAAAATATAATTTTCTAATAGAATGGAGACGTAGGCGGAGGTTAGTCAAAGCTCCCGTCCCTAATTTTATCTTAACAGACTGGTTCTGTAAGTCGTTACTCCCACAAATCACTAGAGATGTCGTTCTAGGTGGTGCAGTCATAGAAGACCTATCCATACGCCGTGCCCAATACTTAGATTTGATTTATTCACAGTCTGGCACTCTCTACGAAATTATCCCCTATGCTCCTGGTAACCCCAATCCTCCCACTACTCAACACCCTGGAGCACACGCCAACAGGATCGTTGGCGCAACCTCCAGGGTCATTGTAAAATATCTCAGTGGTTCCATTGCCAAGCTAGCAGTGGACCCCTCTACCAAAGTGACTGCTCTTCCTGCCACTGCGATTAACTCCGTGCAGTCTACTCAGAAATCCAGTGGCAAGAACAAGAAGAATAAGAACAAGACCGCTCCTTCTGAGGAGCAGTCATTTAAGCAGCCCAACCCGAAACAGAAGGCCATTACACCTACTGATACCAAAAAGGATAAAGGCACCAACTATTTGTGAAAACTCTGTCTTGAAGATCACGTAACCTGGCATTGTCCACGTCTTCAAGAATGCACGGATTACCTTGCAAAGAGAGATTCTGGTAAGGCACCTACTATCCTTAGAAATCATTTTACTACTCAAAAACAGCAAAATCTCGTTGCCAACCAACTGCAACCCACGTCAGGGGGCAGCGACAGTTCGCAACATCCTTCAGCTGGTGAAGGAAGTTCTACCGTTTACACATTTGAAATGGTAGAACTCACCACAAGAGCCAAATCTTATGGAGCTCTTGTCGCTCCCGTAGCAGAACCATCCACAGTTCAAAACCCATCGCCACCCAACAATTTGCATATCAAAAGGTAGGTTGAGGACTTTGTAATTCGACCCTCGAAAGGGGCACTTCGACGCACAATGCATAATACATCTGCACGTGCTGCCCAACACTACAACATCGTAGAGGATTTAGCGCAAGCGCCATTGGCTATGTTGGTGCTCGAAGTATTACAAACATGCCCCATCCAAAGAAAAGCTTTGCTTTCAACTATCGAGGGTATTGACCCTACGGATTACATGCTTGCGATTTTTGACATAGACAAGTGTAAACCTACCCTTTCCCACCAACTTGCGTTTCAGGTTCATATCACTTCGAAAGGTAAAAGTATACACTGAACTATCATCGACGAAGGTGCTTCAACCTGCATCATGGTGGCTTCATGTTTGCTCGCCTTGGGTTCCCCAACCCTCTCCATGCCATCGAACTCCCTTAAAGCTTTCGACGGCCATACCTTTGTCCCAAAAGGGTACTTAGCCATTTTTCCCATCACTTTGGCTGGGAAAATAGTAATGGTGGATGTAAAAGTTGTGAACAAGAAACTCGACTATAATCTGTTTCTTGGTCGTAGTTGGACATATGCCATGATCGCCCTCATATCCACTGTCTTTCGTATCATCCTATTTCCATTGGATGGAAAGGTCATTACAGTGGATCAATTGTCTTTCCGCACCCCTGATTATTCACCATTACCAAGTGGCTCCATACCCCTAGTAGGAGGTGTAACTGATAGTTTTGTCAATATAGGTACCAATCTATTGAAGGCTTCCTCCCCGATGGGTTGTTTTCCTCTTCAGCTGCCACAGGTTCCACAATCGGTCAGCATGCTTCCATCAATTCCTCATGAACTGAATTATACCTAGATCCTAACGGCGCTTTTAGATCTTGACACATTCGGAGACCAGATGCCGCTGTCACCAGCTGAATCGGCCTACCAAGGCATTCAATCCACATCCACATCTCCGGTCATGTTGGCTATCGCCTACGGTACCACCCAATTTCCCATAACCGCTCCTCCTTTAGATCCATGTGATCAACTCCCATCTACGGACGAAGCCGTTCACGAAATCATGAGTTTTGGAGAGAAACATTGGTAGGATTGACATCTTTGGGGTTTAACATTTGATTCGGACATGATGCCTCTTCAAGTCCTATCCTCTGACATGAACGAAATCATTTCCCCACCCTATACAAGAATCCAAAATTTTGGGGTGGAAGAAAATATGGACGACACTTCCAGGTCAATGCCCATAGATATTTTAGTCATGACAGGCATCGTGGAAGACACCCAGATGCGAGCAGATTGCAGTCCCGAGGAAATTGCAAGCTCCACTTGCCTACATGAGGAATTCCATGATGAATTTGTTTGGTCTCACAAGGAAATGTCGGACTTTAACCTATCGTTTGTTGTGCATGAGATCCAACTTTACGACGAGGCAGAACGAAATGGGTGGCAAACTCCTTCCCTCGAAATAGCCATTGAACCCATGCTCGGCCCCACTATTGAAGAAGAACGCCTACTATACCTCAAACAACTGGATAAAACCCGTCAAGATGCAGATTTGGCACTCCCAGCTCACAAGGAGAGGGTGCAAACCCAATTTGTGAAAGAGGTTAGGTTTTTTTCTCTCCAAGAGGGAGATTTCATATTGCTCTATCATCGAAAGGATAATCTCTTGGAGACCTGCACGCTTCGACCCATTTGGATAGGTCCCTATGTCATAACGAAAGTCCTCCCCTTGGGGGCATATGAACTACAGGACTGGGATGAAATACCACTCAAGGAGCCCACATACAGGCTCTATATGAAAAAGTATTGTGCCTAGTATCGCACTGGGCATGTGCTTTGTAATTTTATGTATTTATAAGTTTTGCTTACCTTTTTTGATGTGATTGGATTGTTTTGTTATTTAGTCGAGTACTTGTCTCATGCATTCTTCTCGCAATGTAGATTTCGTCAACGCCCATAGCATACATAGGATACGCGGATGGTGCCAGTCGTCACACACGGCTGTTATAGACATTTTTGTGCCTTACAGCATTGAGCATGAAATTTCCATAATCTAAGGGATCCAAAGTCCCTAAACATGTTGTTCCTACCCCTAGAGGAACAAGCCAAACCAACCACAGCAATTCACAGAAGTTCTCCACCTGAAAGCACTCAAAAACAAGCCAATTCTGGATCATGTCAACTGCTCCACTGAGCATTTGCACTGAATGTCAAATGCTCCACTGTCTACCTGCATTGAATGTCAACTCCAACAAAGGCTACCTGCGCTGAGCGAGTTTGGACATGTGGCAGAGTCATTCCTCAAGGTGTCAATGCCCAGGAAGCTTCCAAAATGACACTTGCATCAAGGAATTCGACTGGTGATGAGTAAGAGGTTCCAAATCTCCAAGTGGAAGCAAGAACCTCCAAGTGGACTCAAGAACTGATAGAGGGAGAGGACACTAGTCAGATCTCAAGCTGACTCATCCTCTCTCCAAACATCTATATATGGATCTCTCCTCCATGAGATCTAGAGGCTGGAATTTTGGTTATTGCAAAGAATTGTTGTTGGTTTGTGGCTGGAGACATTGGGTGCTTAATGCTTTGAAGGGAGCTGAAGAAGGAATTCCATTCTGCTGGGAAGGAGATGCTGGATTGGAGCCCTATGGGTTGTATCTCTTCCTGAACCCTGTTATCAATCAATAAAGCTATCCTGATTCTTTCCTATATGCTGGTGTATTTTGTATGATTGCATTAGTGTATTTGATTTACTTCTAATCCTGAATCATTTATGAATATGTATATTTTCCTTTGTATCGTGTTCTTCTCTTGTCGCAAGTAGTTGTTCTCTTGTCACAGGTAGTTGTTCTCTTGTGATCTCGTGGGAATCAAGTAGCTGTTCTCTTGAGCAAGCGAGGAGACAAGTAGCTGTGGACACACAAAGAGAAGAGGATCTAGATCGAGGGATAGCCGGAAGACAATGGTAAGTCTGCCGATCTCCCCTCTTTCACATTTCATAAAGGAAGAAATCATAATAGCTGTATTCGTTTGTTGCTAAGGAGCTGTCACACCTTAGGTGGATAGGATCGTCCTGCATAGGCATTTTTCCCCACAACAAATTGGCGACTCCACTGGGGAAGAACTTGTTTATTCATTTCATTTGTGTTTCCGTCATTTGTTTACTTCATAGACTTGACATCAACTATTGAACTGCATCTTTCCCGGATGCAAAGTAGAAAGTTGATGCTTTGATCCAGTTGCTGGACTTGTCTATGATCTAAACTAGATCCAAAAATGATTTGATGATCCTTGTGATAGTCTTTAGTACCCTCTCAAAGCATCCCTCTATTTATACCTTGCTTGTGTTTTTGATTTGGCCTGAAACAGTTGATTTTTGAGCATTTTGTGACCCAGAACCCAGGGGAAACGAGAGTTTCTCCTTTAGCGCAGGCACTGCGAAGGCAGTCTGCATTTCAACGCAGGTCCCGTGAAGGCTACATGCGCTGAATGTCAACTCCACAGTGTTAGACTTGCGTTGAACCATTTTAGCCTTGTGCAGCTGGGGTTCTTTGCTGTCTATTGCCCTGTTTTGATCTCTGTTTTTTGTAGCCTTTAACCAGCATAGGTACCAATCTGATAACTCCTTTTCTTTGCTTAGATTCCGCCTCTTTTTTGTACAAAAAGACTGTGAATGTTTTTATGTGTTTGTGGCGTCATTTACAGTTTTCCTTTGCATGAGTAAAGTAGTCATCCTGTAGCCTTTGATTCAGATCTGATTGATAGTGATCTTAGAAGAGAGTTCATTGGCTGTTTTCAGATTGATTATAGATTTAATTTTACTTAGTGGTTTGAATTTGTCTCTTTCAAAGTGTCAAAACAAGTCTTTATTTCGAAAATCGCAAAGTGATTGTAATCTCTTCTACCCTTGTTGATTTCGAAGGAAGTGAACTTGTTTGTATTGATCATTTTAAAAGCAAATTCAAAGTTGTGCAAAAAGCTTTCTTTGTAGGCATTTATACTAAGAAAGTGGAAAACAAACACCTGCATTGTGCATTTTGCATTTGATAGTTTGCATGTTGGATTTAGGGAAAGTGCATTAGAGTGTGCTGATTGCTCTTTGAGAAAAGATAGTGTCTTTCTTTTCCCTTAGTAGCTAGGATTTTCAAAGTTGAAAGATAATAAAGCTTGCTTATCATCTTAGACTGCATTTAGGGAGTTGTATCATACATCTCGTGGTGAACCTTGAAAGGCAAACTTTAAAAAGATCAACCTAAAATAAACTGAATGAACCTAACAATGCTTTGTAACATAACGCACAACATAGAGGTCTAGGCTAGAGACGTGTTCCAGCATCGTTAAGCCTAGTGACTGTCGATCTCGTGGAAGGTGGGTGATTCCTCCTGAGGGACGATAGCGCTAGTACGGATTGTGCTCCCACGTACCGTCGCGTATATATTGGGAGACCCATATAGGCATATATCCTTTATCCTTAGGAAGCCGTGTTGGCCGCCCTACTGATCGCAATGCAGTGAACACAGCATTCACGAAGATCGACCACCCGTACCCTAAAAAGTATTCTGCGGTTTTGCGAAAAGTTTGGCACACCCTCTGCCTAGATCTCCAGAGCAGTTCCTTTTGGCCTTTTTCAGACTCTATAACAGAAAAAGTCCATCCGAGCATTTGTCACTTCGGGCTCGTTAAAATATCGAAGGAGACTAGAGTCATCTTTAGCTTTTTCTCGACTCTTTAAAACTGAAAAAGCAAGTTGTGTCTAAAGCGTCGTTAACAATTTATTTTAAATGGAACAATCACCCTTTAATTCCTGCGTTGATCTTTAGGTTGAAAAGATGGAGCACACCAACCAAGGAATTCCTCTTGGTGGAAATCCTAGTCCCTTCTCCTCTTGGGGAGATGTTGGTGCGCCTCACATGGCCACATTGTCGAATTAAAAAACCAGGTTCTTTAGGAGAAGAAGGAGAAGAAGAAGAAAGAAAAGAAGAAGAAGGAGCCTAAGGCGACTGGGGGCAAACAAGTGTCATCTAACAAAAATCCACACACTGCACTCGTAAGGCCTAAATCGCCATGCATCATATGCCAGGGAGACCACTTCCATAGAGATTGTCCCTGTATCCCCCGGATACTAAGAGACTGGTCCCCCCGTTTGCACAATTCGGTAGCATCGACCTCTGATAGCCATGTCGACTGCTCACCGTCAACTAGTGGGAGTGAAGCTCCAGGACAGAGCGGGAAACCTAAATTTCCCTACAGACTGTGTGAAGGTGATCATGCCATCCACCGTTGTCCCTTCTTAGATGAGGCAAAAAGAGTTCTGGAAGATCGCCCGATTTTACGAGCGCATCTCCCTCCTGGATATCAAAGACTCTTGCCAAGTCCCTCAATAGTTGAGAACCCGGCTGACCCGCCCAGGTGGTCAGCCGAAGCACCTGTCATTGAAGATGAACCGTCTGGATCCATGCCTGACGAAAGTCAAAAGGTTGATACGGCAGTTGACCCGGTTTTGCCTTCAGAGGCTCCATCTTCGAATGACACACTCTCCAAATTCTCTTCATCAGCACTGACTCTGATGATAAAGGGGGCAATGCCACCATTCCTTTATCACGGGAAGGAAGTTCATCAGAGCGCTATCCGGCCGTCTATTCGGTCCCACCACCAAGCAACCTGGTTGTGTCCTTTGACTGGAACCAACTAGGCAGACCCCGGTTGCCAGCCAGTATACCATTCAGAATTATTTGTCAAATATACAGAATGGTAATGGCTGGCACTATCATTGATGAAGGGGCATCTGTGAGTATCCTTTCCTCTATTGCTTGGAAAGCGCTTGGTTTGCCAGCGCTTTTGCCTGAGATGAGAAGTCTATCAGGCTTTGATAAAGGAACCAGTCGACCTTTAGGGATCCTCCCCAATGTGCCTATAACATTGAAAGGGAAGACCGTTCAAATGAACGTGATGGTCGTTCAAGGACCCTTGGATTATAACCTACTCCTTGGACGAGACTATATATATTGCATGGGAGCTGTAGTCTCCTCACTCTTTAGAGTAATGTGTTTTCCGCATGAAGGAAGAATGGTCAAGCTCGTAGACCAACTTTCGTTTCCCGGATCACACATCGCAAATAGTCATGCACCATCCCTAAATGGTCTATTCATTCAAGAAGTGTCTCAACCCACGGTCCGTCTTCCTGACGAGCGCGAGTAATCTGGGAGGATATGACTGGAACCTAGGGGGCATGCGTCCTGGTCTGCTTCGGCAGGAAAACTTTGGGTATAGGGTAGGTTTCCGCGGGAGAATATGACTAGTCCGTACCCCGTCCGTGGATGGAAGAGGGGTTGTTCTAGAATAAGATTCTTTTGTCAAAGTTACGTGTTTGGCACCAAAGTCATTAACCCTTGTCTATTTCGGTAGACATTGTCGAGGAAGTGTTTTGTTTGAAAGAGTAACGAGACAATCTTTGGGTAACCTGAAAGAGGTAAGCCTCTCTCGTTAAAACAAATGTTTTGACGGAAGAGAAGTAGAGGTAACCTTGAAACTCTGTTTTATATCTGGGGGCATGCAAACCTTTTGGAGTGCAAGCAAGGGGCGACTATTTATTTTTTAAATTTTTAGGTCCTCCCTTTAAACCTGTAGGTCTAACCCTTTAAACTCGTAGGATTAGCCGTTTCCAAACTTGCATAAAGAAAGGATCAGGAGCAAAGCTTAGTGAGATGAAGCTCCATAAAAAATAGAATCTTGATGACACACTCTTATCTTATGACTGGGTTATCGAGCAGTTTTAATGCGGAATTTATGCTCGTTAAAAAATAGAAAAGCGATTGTGAGCAAGAGTTTCCTCCAGAGTTCAAGCTCATTAAAAAATGAACCTACCCCGGTAAATAACCACTGTGAATGTAATATCATCAGCCGGTAAAGCTTTGGTCCTGTTTGCACCTGCCACCTCCACTTTTCATTTGGCCGATCGTTGACCTCCATATGATTGTTTAGCCATTTTGAGGAACAACTGCGAAGAGTGATTTCACCTAGCCATCCTTGTGACACTGTCGTGATTGGAAAATTCCAACTTGTACCTGGAATCTGCTGCTATCCCTGTTTATCACTTGTTCCTCAAAAGACGAGTCTTATTTAAGCTCTTTTCAATTGACTCGTAAAAGGTGAAAAGATTGCCGAGTTTTGGCCTTCCAGCTCGTTAAAGGACAGGAAGAGCTATCCCTCCTCTAGATTTTAATCTTTTTGGACCTGAGGGATTATTGCACAAAGAGGTCGAGCGCTTGTTTTATTCGGCTCGTTAAAATTATCGAAAACTCATCCCTTCTGTATTATTTTATACTTTTTCGGACTTAAGGGATTAGATGACGAAAAAGGAATTTTGGAGTTAACTTTATGTACCTTTTCAGACTCTCTAAAAATGAAAAGGACCGAGTTATCTGTTGGATACCTATACCAATAGGTTTCATATTTCATGATTGGCCAAGGAAAGTCCAAATATGCTCTGCTTTGATATCACAAAGATCCCATATTTCCTAGAGAACAAGAGGTGTGTAAAGTGTTTCAAATATTGATGACCTTATTTCAATTTTGGTGGATGATTCAACAGTTTAACCTGGATCATGCCATGTTTCAATTTTGAGTTATAGAATAGAGAAAGGAGTCTGTCCAAACTGCTTAATCTTGGCAGACAACTAGTTTAGGTAGAGAAGAAAAGGATCCCAACAGCCTAATCTGGGACCTTGGAAGAGATAAGGGTAGAAGTAGATAGAAAAGAATAAAGAAAAAGCCAAAGAAAAGAAAAGGCAAGTAAGGGTTTGCAAGTCCAAATGCACCCTCCAAGGAGAAGCAAAAAATGCTAGGAAAATAGCTGGGTAAGCAGTTGTGGTTGCAGAAAGGGTATTTTCACCATTGCACATATGTCAAAAGGTGTTTTGCCAAGGCAAAATCTGTCAATGGACAAAGTGGTTAATTCCATCAAAATTGCAGCAAGGAGCATGACTAACCTCCTTTTCCCCCTTCACTCCATTACTAACATTCCCTTTTTTCAGCTAAGATTCATGGAGAGATCATGGTTTTATGGTGGTTCTAGTTCATTCAGAAGCCACATTTCTTGTCTAAAAACCTTTTATTTTTATCTAGTCTCTAAACTAAATCAATTTCAGATAAACTCAGTAAGATCCCCTTCATTTGCTCCCCTCATTCATATTAACCTCTAATTTTACTATATAGCTCCCCTATCTTACCCTTCCCCTAATAATACTAACACTATGGTGTATAAAGTCCCAAATCTTATAAATACCCCTTCCTTTGGCATTATAGCCATATGTTCTTAAAAAAGGAACCAAAATGACCTCTGGTCACTTTGGTGAACCTGTCCCACCCCACTCCCCCTTGAAAAAGCCCAACTTACCTTTCAAACCTTCATTTGTATTAAAAACCCCATAAGAACCCCTTTGTACCCATAAACCCTCTCTGCAAAAATTGCCAAGGTCCAAAACCCCCCTTTTTAGCCTTTATTCCAAGCATTAGCGCGGGGGTCCAATACTAACTCAAATACATTGAAAACCTTGCAAAAAACCCACAACCCAAAGTCTTCCGCCCGCGCATATACTCCAAGTACGTTGTTGCTCCGCCCACCGTCGGATCAGGTCCTGAGGATCCGACGATCCACAATAATATCGGAGCAGCCCCCGCAGCGGACAGTTAACGCCCGAGAAAGTGACGTTGCGTCACGTCAGGGCCAGTCCACGCGTCGCACAATGAAGGCTCTCGGAGCCGGGTCTGACATTTCTGGGACCGTACCTAAACCGCCCCGAGAGACCGTAGCGGCTAGCCTTAACCGTAACCGCTACGGTCCTAACCGCCAACTGTTTTCCAGTAGTACATCGCCACGTCATGTCCGCTTGTCCTTGTCTCCGTTATTCGTCCACCTCGCCGTTGACGTGGCTGCCACCGCACCATCCCCCATGGACCAACAGCATACCGCCACGTCACCCGATGACGTCAGCTGACGTCACTTGACCTTGACCCGCCAATGACGTCATCACTAAAAAGCGCCAAAATCATAAAAAAAAGCCCATATTAAGCCAAAAAACGCCTATTTTTCCCATTTTTTGCACGTTTCTCTACTGTTTTCTCTGCATGACCGTTTACGTCCTAAAAACTCTGCCAACCTGCTCAGTTGACCAAGGCGACCTCCACAGCATCAACCTTGCACGCGTACACGACCTCTGTTCGTAAATTACCAGGTATTTCTCGTTTTCTATCCTCCATACGCCTGCAATTGAAAATAAAATTACTCAGAGAGCTAAAGAGACGATAAAAATCATAATTTCACCGGTCATTTCCCTCTGCATATACCCCATTTGTAATTATGAAGTCCAAAAACGCCAGCTGAGCCTTGTTGCCCGTATTTTCACTTAAAAAGAGGTGTTGCCTGCGCATTCCCTAAAGACTCTTGTTTACGGAATTCACCTATTGAAGAGGAGATAGTGAGACCACACAGTAGCCTTGATTCCTGATATAAACAGTATTTCAATTGCTGTTGTATAATTTCCTGCTCTGATACCTGAAACTCAACACTGTTTTTACAAAAGCACCTCTGTTCTGTGTTGGTCCTTTTGAGCCATTTACTTAGAGTTGTTGAGCTTAAAGAAAACCATGGACACTCCTATTGCTCTGAATATCAAGCCCCTCAACGCTCCTCACCAGGAATTAGCATGGAAAGCCCTGGGAGACATGGATTATCAAATGCTGGACTGGTTTCTTATGGGCTCCAAGTATAATATTCAGATGATGAATGAGTTGAAAGCCCAGCACCTGAGTGGAGTAGACATCTTGGGGATTTGGGACTCAAACTTGCCCATCTACAACCTCCCCCAGGTAAATCCTATGCCAGAGTTGGTCTACAGCTGCCAGGAATGCTATGACCCAAACCAAAGAGCTGTCATCAGCCCCACAGGCTCAGTCCTGTTCCACATCACCCCAGAGAGTATAAATGAGATGCTGCACTTCCATACTGCCAAGCAATTGACCCCCCTCCATATGCAGAATTTGATAAAGAGAGGGAGCAAGCTGTCAAGTGACCAACTCATTAAAATCAATCAGCTGTTTGTAAAACCAGGCTCTGAATCCATCAGAACTCCTCCTATTGGATATCAGTACTTGAATGAATTGGGCAGGATGTTAGTGGATTTGATCAGCTATGCCCTAGGATTCAAGGGAATGGAGGATGTGGATGAAAGCATAATGGCAATGCTGTCTCTATTCTCTCCTGGTAAGCCCCCAGCTGTACATTATGATTATGCCACATACATTGCAGATAAAATCCATGACCAGTTTATGAACTTGAAGAGGGAAAGACTATTCAGGTATACCTCATACATATACCACCTATTCTTGTTTTATCAGCCAGCCACATTCTCTTTTCCTTTGAAGCAACTCAATGCCCAGGGAAGTCCAAGGTCAGTTGTGTTCTGGACCTCTGTTTTTCATCATACCTCTGTATCCCCTTACACATACTCTGAGTTCATTGACTTATTCATTTATCCAGCCATGACAGTATTGCATGGTACTCCTCCTCCTAGACTAACTGATGACATGAGGAGAATTCTCCATTTGAATAAGTCCTACAGCATTGGTAATTGGTACCTCTACCAAAACCACACAGTCATCAGGATATATGGCTGTGAGTTGAACCCTTTTAGGTTGCCAAGGTATGTCCCCATGAGGCTTTTTGCCTTGGAATATTTCAGACAGTTTGGGAACTCAGACTACCTCCATTTTCAGAGCAAGAACAAAAAGTCACAGTTAAAAGTAAGGAGCCAGCTGGGTCCTTTCCTATACAACAGAAAAGAGGAGGGGTGGAAGGAGGCAGACAACATCCTGGAGGGCCTCAGACTGCAAACTAGTTTTGAATGGATACCCTATGACCCCAATCATTTTGTCTCCCTCAGGAGGATAAAATACAAATTGGGTAGCTATGCACACAAGAGACAACCTGAGATTGAACAGTATGCCAATGCATCAAGTTGGGAAGAGGGTACCCTAGAGGAGGAAATTACTAATGAAGAGCTACTTGAGAGAGAGGCTAGAAATATGCAAAAGGAAGCTGACTTAGAAACTTGTGGACAGGTTCCCCTCTCATACAAAAAGCAGCTTGGAGCAGCTACTACATCATCAACAACACAGCAGCAAACTGCCGAGAAGGCACCGCAGACAGCAAGCAAAGATAAAGGGAAGCAGGTGGAACAACCACCTCCATTGACAGAAGAACAAGTGGAGACATTGCTACAACAGCAAGAAGAGATGGAGCAGCAGGAACAAGGGCAGCAGCAAGAAGAGGTACAATATAATAAACAGCAGCCCTTGCAGCAAGAAAAAGTGATTGATGCTCCAAGTTCCACTGAGCAACAGGCTCAGAAAATAGTGCCTCCTGGGGCAGAAACTACTTTTGATACCTCGGTCCTCCAAACCCCACAAAAGGAGGACTTAACCAGGAAAAGAGATAGAGAGACTCCCCTGACTTCATCCATCAATCAGGGAGAGAAAAGACAAAGATTAAATGACTTTCCAGAGGATGACATAGCAATTAGACAAGCAATGGGCATGGGTCCACCCAGCGGAGAAGTTTCAGCCAGTTCATTCCAGCATGAACATGATAGAGCTATAGGAGGAGAGGTCAGCTCCTCCAGCCAGCACAAAGAAGGACAGGTAAGCATCAAACAGCAATTTATTGACATTAAAAGGAGGAGTGATCCTATTAAAGTACAGCTGTACAATCATTTGCTGAACCTGGCTCCCACCAATCAGCAAAGACTCATGTCTGCCTTTGATGTAAGTGAAGGCAAAATGATCATGAGTCACTTCATGCCCACAACTCTGCATCCCCAATCTACCTCAGATTACCTAAGGACCAACATGGAGGTTCTGGCTAAAGACATACACCCTATGGATAAAATCGAATTGCATAAACAAACTGGTGAAATGGTGTATGCCTCCTTGGCAGATGAAACATTGGAAAACTACAAATTGAAGAGCAGCCTTGATAATACAGCCTCTCAGCTGGAATTGGAGAGAGCATCATCACAAGCCAAGGACAACAGAATCAAGTCCTTGGAAGATGTAATCATAGAAATAGGACATGATCCTAAAGATGTTAAAGGTATCCAAGAACTGTTGAAGCTAAGGGATACTGAGATGGCGGCCTTAAGAAAGAAAATCAAGCTCCCAGCTACCATCCATCCACAAACAGATGAGGTTGCCCAGCAAAGGCAGGAAAAGGATGCTACAGATCTAATGATATCCCTGTACAAGGAGCTAGTTCGGACTCAAGACAAGCTAGGAGAATCAGAAGCTGCAAAGGCAGCACTACAAGCAGCATTAAAGCAAAGAGAAGAGGGCCAAACCTCCCAACCTCCTCCTGAAATAATCAATCTTGAGGAAGTCCCTCCAACAACTACTCCTCCTCCTCAACAGACAGGGCCTACAGCACCAACTACAGCAACAGCTACGCCAACAACAGAGCAGACTCCTAGTCTGGATATGCAGAGGCTGCAAGCCGAAATCCAAGTTCTTGAGGCTCAAATGAAAGAGCTTGATGAAGTCAAAAAATCTTTGACTAAAGTAAATGAAAGACTTGATAAGAGCAAGCAGAATGAGGCTGCAAAGGAACGAGAAGTAAAAGCTCTAAAGAAGAGGATAACTGAACTTGAAAAGGAACTCACACTAGAAAAGGTAACAGCAGAGTTAAAAGCAGTCCTCTGGGGTAACATTGGTCGGTCCATCACCAATCAGTGGCAGTATATTGAGACTATGGATGAGCAAATAGTACTCATTACAAAGGCAAACAGGGAAATACACAGAGCTAGAGCAAGCCTTGGCCACATGCCAGATGCTGCCAGCAGAATGATCAATATTTTAAATAACAAAACTAGCTCTCAACTAGCTACCATGGGAATTACTAACAGGACTGAAACAATCTCAGTAGTTAAAAGAGTCCTGACACTAAGAAGCCTAGTTGGAACGCTGGAGAGGAGAACACAGGATATGCAGACCGAAATCAACAAATTCCTGGACAGATTCCTGGCATTGCAGAACAGAGGCCTCCCCAGCATATTAAGCAGTGTAGGAAGACTGCTTACCCTGGAAAATTACATCAAAAGGGTTGATGCCCATGCTGCAGCACAAATTGCAAAACAGCCCAGTACCTCAGCAGAAACAGGGCCAGCATCAGGGCAGAATTTGTATGATAGGGTGGATAACCTGTTTTTTATTATGAATGAAATTGATCACCTGTTTGATACACCACCAAATTTCTTTAAGTATACAGAAGCAGATGAAACTATGGAGGCAATCATAAAACACCAATTGCCCACACAGGAAGTGTGGAGAAATTTGACACAGATAATTTTATCAAGCCAGAACCCATGAGCGTTAATTTTCTCCAGTTTTTGAGCAGTCATGCACAGGCAGAATTTTGGTAGATAAATCCACAAGGAAAAGACAGATGCTGAGCCAACTCAGCAGGGCTATTTACTCACCACAGCAGCAATCACAATCACAGGTGGCAGACCAAAAATACAGCGCACGAGCCATAAAGTCGGGTTCTCAAGCATTTGATCAAAGTATCCCAACCGACTCAGCAGTTCCCAAAGGCCAAAATATCTTCTGACAGAACATCAAGACGCCTTTATTTTGTATTCAATGCTGTAATAAATTTCTGATAATAATATCTCAAAAGTTGGTGAGAACATTAAGTCTGAGATAACTTAGAACTCAGATATTTTTGTAAAAATCGTATGTATATATTCGCCCCGCACATAAGCTTAAGGGGTTGTTGTTATTTTCATTTTGGAGATCTCACTTGCTGTAAAATTCTCAGAGAAATAATACAAAGGGTGAATGGAATTTCCAAAGCTTGGCGTACCTTGATGCATTGTGATGAATGGTGAATGTTGCAGGATTCCAGACTGTTTCATAAAACAATAAGTCTTTCTTAAATCTCTGTGTTACATGTTTTCGAGTCTTTTGTTCTCTTTTATTGTTTAAATGTTTTACACTTAATAGCAAAGTAGAAGAATAGGTCCAGGATTTAATCACTGATTACCCTGAACTCAATCTGAGCTATTATCCATGTTTTCTTCAGATACAGTGAATGAAGTGTAATTCTTAATTGCTGCACTTTAAAACTATATCTTTTGCAGTGATAGACATTCCCAGGGATTCAAGTTTTGCCCTTGAGACATCTATCCGTTTCTCATACCTAGTTTGGTGGAAATACTTGAATACTTTAGTGAAAATTCTTAATTGCTTTCACTGGTTTTTCACCTGTTCATGTTATAAATCAAAAATTTTGTTGTATGAAGTATCCAAATGGCCCTGTAAGTTTCACCAATTCACCTCAAGGTTTCTAGACACCTGTAGCCATAGACTCCATTGCCCAATGATATTTGACTCTTTGAACATTATATCACAAGACCTGAAAGAAAATCTTCAACCAAAACATAAACAAAACCTGTGCATAATACCTAGCCTAAAACACTATCATAACAGATACAAATCATAAAGAGAGAGCCCTCTCTGATCACAGTTTGGCTAGAAACAGTGATCAAAAGATTGGTTAGTGGTTACCCCGGCCGTATTCCCTTGGGAGTCATAGGGAACAACCTGGGTGTTAACATAATTGGCGACTCCACTGGGGACTTCTTAAAGATTTTTCAATTACTATCTATCTTCCAAAGCTACCATCAAGCCTGAAACTAGCCAAGAGGCCTTAGGACTGTTTCTGTAATACAGGGACAGCTTTAGGGAAGAGCTAATTAGGGAATCTTCATCCTAGCTTTGAAACATATATAGCCATTCCAAAATTTTCATCCAGTCCTTGCATATATAAACTTCTTGTACAAATTCAAAAGAATATTTAGAAGCTGGCTCCCAAAAGAAACCCAAGGCACACTAGGGCAAACCCTGACCCTAATCAACCTATCATTGTTGATAATCCAAATATCATTCCAAAGAACATAAGGAGACAGCAAAAGCAGGAGAAACCTGCTGATTCAAATATAAGTTCAGATCAAACTATCCTCATTCCCACTCCTTGCAAAGTCCTTTTCCGGTCCACCCCTAGTTCCCCTAGTTCACCATCAACACCTCAAAGCCCTCCTCTCCCATCTTCACCATCTGCACATACTCTTTCAACCAGTTCCCCGCTTGTTACCCATACCATTAACCCTGTTACACCTGTGATCCCTGTTGTTCCATTTGTTCCTGTTAACCCTCTAAACCTCATAAACATGGCTAACAGGTATGCACCTCTACAGATACCAGCTAATGCTCCAGCCCTACCCCAAGACTACCAAACCAAAATCTCATTTTTTGACTCCCATGGCCCTTTGACAGCTGTCCAGCATGCTAAGAAGATGCAAGACCACTTTGAGACCTATGAAATAGATGATGACAGTGTCAGGATGAGAATTTTTGTCCAAAGCTTAACTGGGGATGTTAGAACTTGGTTTAGATCCCTAAATGCAAATTCCATTGCAACCCCTGAGGACCTGTACCAAGAGTTTACCAATAGATGGGAGAAAAAGAAAGACCCACTCCACATACTTGGTGAATATAACACTATTAAAAGAGGTCCCCAAGAAACAGTTTTGGAATATTGTGCTAGGTTTAACAATGTATATAATGCTATCCCCCAGAACTTAAGGCCCCCTCCTGATTTGGCCCTGTATAACTTCCCTGACGGTTTTGATTCTGATATGGCCTATCAGTTGAAAGAAAGAGATCCTCCAACCCTTGCAGAAGCTCAAAGGGTTGCAGTCACTGTAGAGGCTAACCTAATTGCCAAAAGAAACAGGGCAAAGTTGGAAAAGAAGACTGGCTTCAGAGAAGAGCCCTCGGGTCTTGATCAAAAGCTGGATGCAATACTAAACAGTATGAAGAGATTGGGTGAAAGAGTGGAATCAGTTGAAAGAAAATCATCATGGGAGGCATCACAAAGCAACCCTCCTAGAAACCCGAATTTTAGGAGAACTCAGAACCCAAACATAGGAAAGACAAGTGCTGACCAAGACATTAGACCCCCTTTCCAAGAAAACTATGCAGAAACTTCCACAGCCAATCAGCTCAATGAAGATCCTGAAATTAACTTAATGGGCCTGGATGGTAAAAGCCATGTTTTCTTAACACAAGAAGACCATGAGGAGGATGAAAGCAAAACATTCCAAACTAAATCAGGAGAATCCTTTGACTTTAAACAAGGATATGATACTGCTGTCTATGAAGTCCATAAACAGTATAAACTGAGGAGTAGGACTGTGAATGTAAATCAGCCCGACAAGATAAAGGATAAACAGAGGTCTAAAGAAACCATGGTCACAGAACCTAATGACAAAATAAACTTGCCTGCAGAAGAAATTGTAGTTGAGGAGGTTACTGAACTACTGTCCCCACTACAACAGCCCATGGCAACTTCGTCCTCTCACCCTGATTCAAATTTTACCCCTCAAGACATGAGTATAAGGGGCAGGTTTCAAAGTCAAGATGAAATCCAACAAGAAGATTTAATGAACAGAGAAAGGACTGTTATCCGTGACTCCAAAACCCAAGTTGACAAACCTTTTGACCTAGGTACAGAGATTGGCAAGCTAAAGATAGCAATTCCCCTCTCAGAGCTAGCCAGGCATGACATATACAAGCAACAGATCAAGAAATCTCTTCAACTCACCAATAGCAAAGATGATGTAAATGTGCTAGATGACACTCCAGAATTACTGTTTGGCCCAGAGGTAGATGGAAAAGCAGTAGTCACAGGGGTTTTACCTTTTTATGTCAGCCTGCATGTTCATGATAAAATACTGCATAATGCAATGTTCGACTCAGGCGCCTCTCACAACCTTATGCCAAAAGCAGTCATGGAAAGATTAAACTTGGATATAACAAGACCATACAAAGACCTGTTTTCTTTTGATTCTAGCCAAGTCAAATGTTTAGGCCTAATAAAAGATTTATGTGTGTCTCTGGTTCAATACCCCAACAAAACCATTCTAATGGATGTTGTAGTCGCTGATATCCCACCCAAGTATGGGATGCTGTTATCAAGATCATGGGGAGCCAAGCTCCAAGGTTCCCTGCAATTAGACATGTCATATGCCACTATCTCTGTCTTTGGGCAACCAAAAAGACTTTACAGGGAAACACTCATGAAGTATATGGTCAGCAGTGAGGAAAAGCCTCAAAATTTTCCAATATATGCTGTCCATTCGGACATAGACTCCTTCATCCTCTTCAATGACAGCGCAGGCCTCTCAAACAATGAGATTAGGACCGAAACACTCATACAAGAACAAAACATTGATCAAGTAAGTAGCACCTGCAAAACATTAAGCACACCAACAATACACCTTATCCCCCCTCTAGTTGTTAAAAATTGTCAAACAAGTGATAAAGCTATCCTAGAAAACAAATGGGGGAAGAAACCCCAACTCCTGCTCACATTGCCATCTCATGGACAGAATTTTAAATCTTCTGTTCAGCAAGATACCCTGTGGGTCCTAGAATTTGATGGCTCAGTTAACAAGTTAGGGGCAGGAGCTGGAGTGTGGATACATAACAAAGAGAAAGACTATGCAGAAGGCAGGGCTTATAGATTGAATTTTAGATGCACTAACAACATGGCAGAATACGAAGCTCTGTTACTAGGTCTCAAACTAGCAAGGTTATTACAAGCACCTAGGCTCTCCATCATGGGAGACTCTGATCTAGTAATTCAACAAGTAAAAGGAAATTTTGTCACCAATGACAAAAGATTGAGGTCCTACAGATCTGCTGTAATTGAAATATTAGAGACCTTCTCTGAATGTGTTATCACAAAAATTTCAAGGGGCCACAATCTCCATGCACACAGCTTGGCAACGTTTGCCAGCACCTTCAAATTCCCATTAGAACCCAATAACTGTTTCACAGCCGAGGTCAAATACAGACCCTCTATTCCAAACAATGTCAAAGAATGGCAAGTATTTGAGGATGACATGCAAATAAACAATTTTTTAACCTTGCAACAAGAGTTCACAGGATTAAATATGGATATTGATGGAGCAAGTCAATCACAAATACTTGAATCAGCATGTCAATCACAAATACTTGATGGAGCAAGTCCATCACAAATACAGTTTCAACAGTCTGCTCACCCAATGTCACCTAGAACAGCAAAACAATTACTGAGTCCAACCATTTTCAGCAATGAAAACATTCAGCAAATTCACCAAATTGACTGTGAAGAGATGAGCAACGCTGAAGCTGAAATCATACAACTCAAAGACAATTTCCTTCCAGTAGGCCTTACCCCACTAGAGGACATTTTTGATTCAAATGATGTCCCTAGGAAGCCAAAGATGCAGCCATTGGATGCAGCAGTTGAAGAATGCAACATTGGTACTATTGACAAGCCCAAAATAATAAAGCTATCTGCTTCTTTGCCCCCTGATCAAAAGCCCAAATACATTGATCTCTTTAAAGAATTTCAAGATGTTTTTGCTTGGGGTTATGAGGATCTAAAGTCCTATGATACTTCTGTCATCCAGCACACAATTCCCCTCAAGCCCAATCAAAAACCATTCAAACAAAAATTGAGAAGGATCAATCCTGTGCTCCTGCCTTCTATTGAAAAAGAATTACATAAAATGTTCAAAGCTGGTATCATAGCACCAATCAGGTTCTCTGAGTGGATTTCAAATTTGGTCCCTACAAGAAAGAAAACTGGTGAGATTAGACTTTGTGTAGATTTAAGGAATTTGAATCAAGTATCACTCAAAGATAACTACCCGTTACCCAAAATGGATCATATTCTTCAAAGAGTAGTAGGGGCTTCAAGGATATCATTGCTTGATGGATTCTCAGGCTTCAATCAGATCCTAGTACACCCTGATGACCAAGACAAAACTGCATTTACAACCCCATGGGGAACTTTCAAGTATGTGAAAATGCCCTTTGGATTGAAAAACGCAGGGGCAACGTTTCAAAGAGCAATGGACATTGCTTTTGCAAAAGAGATTCATGACTTCTTGGTCATTTACTTAGATGATCTTACACCCTTTTCAAAATCTGACCAAGAACATTTGAAACATTTGAGACAGATTTTCATAACATGCAGGAAATATGGCATTTCCTTAAACCCCAAGAAATCATTATTTGGCTTGGAAGAAGGGAAACTCTTAGGACACATTATTTCAAAAGATGGCATAAGAATTGATCCAGATAGGATACAAGCTATCCTACAAATGCCTCACCCAAGGAATGTCAAGGAATTGCAAGGATTCTTAGGGAAAATCAACTTTTTAAGAAGGTTTATCCCAAATTTAGCAGAATTAATCAGATTACTAAACAATATGCTAAAGAAAGATTCAAAGGTCAAATGGACTGTTGAAACAAAACAAGCCTTTGAAAGTATAAAATTGGCCTTGACTCGAACCCCAGTGTTAACTAATCCTCAGTTTGACAGAGACTTTATCATTTTCTCTTTTGCCTCCCAGCATACTATTGCTGCTGTTTTATTACAGAAAGATGACCAAGGGAATGAGAAGCCTATTGCCTTTTTCAGCAGAGCTCTCAGAGATGCCCCTCTAAAGTACCAAATAATGGAGAAACAAGCCTATGCTTTGATCAAAGCTATTAAAGACTTTAGGATTTACATCCTTTACTCCCATGTTGTGGCTTATGTACCAAGTCCTATTGTCAAAGACATTCTTACCCAAGAAAACTTAGAGGGTAGGAGAGGAAAATGGATTGCCAATATACTAGAATTTGACATTGAAATAAAGCCTACAAAGCTGATAAAAGGGCAAGGTTTGGCCAAATTAATGACAGAAGCAAATTTCCAAGCCTTAGATATCAACCAACTGGACAGTGAAACAGAGCTGGCGACTCCAAAGATCAATGTAGCCTTTGAACAATCTCCTTGGTACTCTGATATCTGCTATGTGTTACAAAACCTGTGTGCTCCCCCAGGACTGTCCAGAACTAAGTGTAGGTTCCTAAAAATGAAAACATCTAGATTTTGTGTGATAGATGGAAATTTACTTTGGAAAAACCATGAAGGTATACTGCTGCACTGTCTAATAGAGAATGAAACTAACAATATCATGCAAGATTTCCATGCTGGAGACTGTGGTGGACATTTGTACTGGAAGTCCACTGTGGACAAGATATTGAGGGCTGGTTATTACTGGCCCACCATGTTCTCTGATGTTAAGAAATTTACAACCTCATGCCACAAATGCCAACTGTTTGAAGGCAAAAGACAGTTGCTGCCACTTCCTTTGAAGCCCATTGCAACAGAAAGACCTTTCCAACAATGGGGCTTGGATTTCATTGGGGAAATTCATCCCTCATCTTCAGGGCAACACAGATGGATTCTAACAGCAACAGACTACTTCACCAAGTGGATTGAAGCTGCCCCATGCAGACAAGCAAATGATTCAGTAATTATTCAGTTTTTGGAAAACAATATACTGGCTAGATTTGGCTGTCCGGACAAGATAATAACAGACAACGCTGCTGCCTTCAGATCCAAGAAAATGGTGAACTTCTGCCATAAGTTTCACATAACTTTGGGCCATTCTACTGCTTACTATCCTCAAGGAAATGGTCTTGCTGAATCATCAAACAAAAGTTTAATAAATATCATAAAGAAAGTGCTGGAAGAGAACAAAAAGAACTGGCATAAGAAACTAGTAAACGCTTTATGGGCAGATAGACTAACAACAAAAAGATCAATTGGGACCAGCCCATATGAGTTAGTCTATGGATTAGAAGCCAGATTTCCTTCATCACTAGGAGTACCGGTTATGAAGCTTCTGCAAGAAAGTCAAGCAGAGCCAAATGATATGCAAAGGAGGATCAATCAGATAATCTGTTTACAGCAAACTAGAGAACAAGTTTTCAGCAGAGTGCAGATATTACAAGAAAAATTGAAAAAGGCCTTTGATAGGAGAACCAAAGCAGAAGATTTCAATGTGGGGGACAAAGTCTTAAAGTGGGATGCAAGAAGAGAAGAGAAAGGAAAACATGGAAAGTTTGACTCTTTATGGAGAGGACCATTTGCTGTCCAAGCAGTACAAGGTAACAACACTTACTTCCTTAAAAGTCTGACTGAAACTGACTTGGATGAAGGTCCTGTCAATGGCAGGATGCTGAAGCACTACTTTGACTATTTCCATGAGTAGAAACTAAGGATTCATTGTATATATGCGGATGTACATATAGTTTTCTGTTTTAGATTGTAAAATACAGTTTTCCAAGTGATTCACCAACCAGCAAGAGGCAAATAGAATCAGAGGTCTTCCAAGAAAGAAGCACACAATTTTGACACATTTTTGCAGCAAATTTCAAAGATTGAGATGGGCAGTCAAAGAAGAAGGCAATCTGACCTGCTGTTCTTGGTCTTTCAAAAGAAAAACCATCCCCATGTGGAGCCACTGTTGGATACCTATACCAATAGGTTTCATATTTCATGATTGGCCAAGGAAAGTCCAAATATGCTCTGCTTTGATATCACAAAGATCCCATATTTCCTAGAGAACAAGAGGTGTGTAAAGTGTTTCAAATATTGATGACCTTATTTCAATTTTGGTGGATGATTCAACAGTTTAACCTGGATCATGCCATGTTTCAATTTTGAGTTATAGAATAGAGAAAGGAGTCTGTCCAAACTGCTTAATCTTGGCAGACAACTAGTTTAGGTAGAGAAGAAAAGGATCCCAACAGCCTAATCTGGGACCTTGGAAGAGATAAGGGTAGAAGTAGATAGAAAAGAATAAAGAAAAAGCCAAAGAAAAGAAAAGGCAAGTAAGGGTTTGCAAGTCCAAATGCACCCTCCAAGGAGAAGCAAAAAATGCTAGGAAAATAGCTGGGTAAGCAGTTGTGGTTGCAGAAAGGGTATTTTCACCATTGCACATATGTCAAAAGGTGTTTTGCCAAGGCAAAATCTGTCAATGGACAAAGTGGTTAATTCCATCAAATTGCAGCAAGGAGCATGACTAACCTCCTTTTCCCCCTTCACTCCATTACTAACATTCCCTTTTTTCAGCTAAGATTCATGGAGAGATCATGGTTTTATGGTGGTTCTAGTTCATTCAGAAGCCACATTTCTTGTCTAAAAACCTTTTATTTTTATCTAGTCTCTAAACTAAATCAATTTCAGATAAACTCAGTAAGATCCCCTTCATTTGCTCCCCTCATTCATATTAACCTCTAATTTTACTATATAGCTCCCCTATCTTACCCTTCCCCTAATAATACTAACACTATGGTGTATAAAGTCCCAAATCTTATAAATACCCCTTCCTTTGGCATTATAGCCATATGTTCTTAAAAAAGGAACCAAAATGACCTCTGGTCACTTTGGTGAACCTGTCCCACCCCACTCCCCCTTGCAAAAGCCCAACTTACCTTTCAAACCTTCATTTGTATTAAAAACCCCATAAGAACCCCTTTGTACCCATAAACCCTCTCTGCAAAGATTGCCAAGGTCCAAAACCCCCCTTTTTAGCCTTTATTCCAAGCATTAGCGCGGGGGTCCAATACTAACTCAAATACATTGAAAACCTTGCAAAAAACCCACAACCCAAAGTCTTCCGCCCGCGCATATACTCCGAGTACGTTGTTGCTCCGCCCACCGTCGGATCAGGTCCCGAGGATCCGACGATCCACAATAATATCGGAGCAGCCCCCGCAGCGGACAGTTAACGCCCGAGAAAGTGACGTTGCGTCACGTCAGGGCCAGTCCACGCGTCGCACAATGAAGGCTCTCGGAGCCGGGTCTGACATTTCTGGGACCGTACCTAAACCGCCCCGAGAGACCGTAGCGGCTAGCCTTAACCGTAACCGCTACGGTCCTAACCGCCAACTGTTTTCCAGTAGTACATCGCCACGTCATGTCCGCTTGTCCTTGTCTCCGTTATTCGTCCACCTCGCCGTTGACGTGGCTGCCACCGCACCATCCCCCATGGACCAACAGCATACCGCCACGTCACCCGATGACGTCAGCTGACGTCACTTGACCTTGACCCGCCAATGACGTCATGCTGACGTCATCACTAAAAAGCGCCAAAATCATAAAAAAGCCCATATTAAGCCAAAAAACGCCTATTTTTCCCATTTTTTGCGCATTTCTCTACTGTTTTCTCTGCATGACCGTTTACGTCCTAAAAACTCTGCCAACCTGCTCAGTTGACCAAGGCGACCTCCACAGCATCAACCTTGCACGCGTACACGACCTCTGTTCGTAAATTACCAGGTATTTCTCGTTTTCTATCCTCCATACGCCTGCAATTGAAAATAAAATTACTCAGAGAGCTAAAGAGACGATAAAAATCATAATTTCACCGGTCATTTCCCTCTGCATATACCCCATTTGTAATTATGAAGTCCAAAAACGCCAGCTGAGCCTTGTTGCCCGTATTTTCACTTAAAAAGAGGTGTTGCCTGCGCATTCCCTAAAGACTCTTGTTTACGGAATTCACCTATTGAAGAGGAGATAGTGAGACCACACAGTAGCCTTGATTCCTGATATAAACAGTATTTCAATTGCTGTTGTATAATTTCCTGCTCTGATACCTGAAACTCAACACTGTTTTTACAAAAGCACCTCTGTTCTGTGTTGGTCCTTTTGAGCCATTTACTTAGAGTTGTTGAGCTTAAAGAAAACCATGGACACTCCTATTGCTCTGAATATCAAGCCCCTCAACGCTCCTCACCAGGAATTAGCATGGAAAGCCCTGGGAGACATGGATTATCAAATGCTGGACTGGTTTCTTATGGGCTCCAAGTATAATATTCAGATGATGAATGAGTTGAAAGCCCAGCACCTGAGTGGAGTAGACATCTTGGGGATTTGGGACTCAAACTTGCCCATCTACAACCTCCCCCAGGTAAATCCTATGCCAGAGTTGGTCTACAGCTGCCAGGAATGCTATGACCCAAACCAAAGAGCTGTCATCAGCCCCACAGGCTCAGTCCTGTTCCACATCACCCCAGAGAGTATAAATGAGATGCTGCACTTCCATACTGCCAAGCAATTGACCCCCCTCCATATGCAGAATTTGATAAAGAGAGGGAGCAAGCTGTCAAGTGACCAACTCATTAAAATCAATCAGCTGTTTGTAAAACCAGGCTCTGAATCCATCAGAACTCCTCCTATTGGATATCAGTACTTGAATGAATTGGGCAGGATGTTAGTGGATTTGATCAGCTATGCCCTAGGATTCAAGGGAATGGAGGATGTGGATGAAAGCATAATGGCAATGCTGTCTCTATTCTCTCCTGGTAAGCCCCCAGCTGTACATTATGATTATGCCACATACATTGCAGATAAAATCCATGACCAGTTTATGAACTTGAAGAGGGAAAGACTATTCAGGTATACCTCATACATATACCACCTATTCTTGTTTTATCAGCCAGCCACATTCTCTTTTCCTTTGAAGCAACTCAATGCCCAGGGAAGTCCAAGGTCAGTTGTGTTCTGGACCTCTGTTTTTCATCATACCTCTGTATCCCCTTACACATACTCTGAGTTCATTGACTTATTCATTTATCCAGCCATGACAGTATTGCATGGTACTCCTCCTCCTAGACTAACTGATGACATGAGGAGAATTCTCCATTTGAATAAGTCCTACAGCATTGGTAATTGGTACCTCTACCAAAACCACACAGTCATCAGGATATATGGCTGTGAGTTGAACCCTTTTAGGTTGCCAAGGTATGTCCCCATGAGGCTTTTTGCCTTGGAATATTTCAGACAGTTTGGGAACTCAGACTACCTCCATTTTCAGAGCAAGAACAAAAAGTCACAGTTAAAAGTAAGGAGCCAGCTGGGTCCTTTCCTATACAACAGAAAAGAGGAGGGGTGGAAGGAGGCAGACAACATCCTGGAGGGCCTCAGACTGCAAACTAGTTTTGAATGGATACCCTATGACCCCAATCATTTTGTCTCCCTCAGGAGGATAAAATACAAATTGGGTAGCTATGCACACAAGAGACAACCTGAGATTGAACAGTATGCCAATGCATCAAGTTGGGAAGAGGGTACCCTAGAGGAGGAAATTACTAATGAAGAGCTACTTGAGAGAGAGGCTAGAAATATGCAAAAGGAAGCTGACTTAGAAACTTGTGGACAGGTTCCCCTCTCATACAAAAAGCAGCTTGGAGCAGCTACTACATCATCAACAACACAGCAGCAAACTGCCGAGAAGGCACCGCAGACAGCAAGCAAAGATAAAGGGAAGCAGGTGGAACAGCCACCTCCATTGACAGAAGAACAAGTGGAGACATTGCTACAACAGCAAGAAGAGATGGAGCAGCAGGAACAAGGGCAGCAGCAAGAAGAGGTACAATATAATAAACAGCAGCCCTTGCAGCAAGAAAAAGTGATTGATGCTCCAAGTTCCACTGAGCAACAGGCTCAGAAAATAGTGCCTCCTGGGGCAGAAACTACTTTTGATACCTCGGTCCTCCAAACCCCACAAAAGGAGGACTTAACCAGGAAAAGAGATAGAGAGACTCCCCTGACTTCATCCATCAATCAGGGAGAGAAAAGACAAAGATTAAATGACTTTCCAGAGGATGACATAGCAATTAGACAAGCAATGGGCATGGGTCCACCCAGCGGAGAAGTTTCAGCCAGTTCATTCCAGCATGAACATGATAGAGCTATAGGAGGAGAGGTCAGCTCCTCTAGCCAGCACAAAGAAGGACAGGTAAGCATCAAACAGCAATTTATTGACATTAAAAGGAGGAGTGATCCTATTAAAGTACAGCTGTACAATCATTTGCTGAACCTGGCTCCCACCAATCAGCAAAGACTCATGTCTGCCTTTGATGTAAGTGAAGGCAAAATGATCATGAGTCACTTCATGCCCACAACTCTGCATCCCCAATCTACCTCGGATTACCTAAGGACCAACATGGAGGTTCTGGCTAAAGACATACACCCTATGGATAAAATCGAATTGCATAAACAAACTGGTGAAATGGTGTATGCCTCCTTGGCAGATGAAACATTGGAAAACTACAAATTGAAGAGCAGCCTTGATAATACAGCCTCTCAGCTGGAATTGGAGAGAGCATCATCACAAGCCAAGGACAACAGAATCAAGTCCTTGGAAGATGTAATCATAGAAATAGGACATGATCCTAAAGATGTTAAAGGTATCCAAGAACTGTTGAAGCTAAGGGATGCAGACATGGCGGCCTTAAGAAAGAAAATCAAGCTCCCAGCTACCATCCATCCACAAACAGATGAGGTTGCCCAGCAAAGGCAGGAAAAGGATGCTACAGATCTAATGATATCCCTGTACAAGGAGCTAGTTCGGACTCAAGACAAGCTAGGAGAATCAGAAGCTGCAAAGGCAGCACTACAAGCAGCATTAAAGCAAAGAGAAGAGGGCCAAACCTCCCAACCTCCTCCTGAAATAATCAATCTTGAGGAAGTCCCTCCAACAACTACTCCTCCTCCTCAACAGACAGGGCCTACAGCACCAACTACAGCAACAGCTACGCCAACAACAGAGCAGACTCCTAGTCTGGATATGCAGAGGCTGCAAGCCGAAATCCAAGTTCTTGAGGCTCAAATGAAAGAGCTTGATGAAGTCAAAAAATCTTTGACTAAAGTAAATGAAAGACTTGATAAGAGCAAGCAGAATGAGGCTGCAAAGGAACGAGAAGTAAAAGCTCTAAAGAAGAGGATAACTGAACTTGAAAAGGAGCTCACACTAGAAAAGGTAACAGCAGAGTTAAAAGCAGTCCTCTGGGGTAACATTGGTCGGTCCATCACCAATCAGTGGCAGTATATTGAGACTATGGATGAGCAAATAGTACTCATTACAAAGGCAAACAGGGAAATACACAGAGCTAGAGCAAGCCTTGGCCACATGCCAGATGCTGCCAGCAGAATGATCAATATTTTAAATAACAAAACTAGCTCTCAACTAGCTACCATGGGAATTACTAACAGGACTGAAACAATCTCAGTAGTTAAAAGAGTCCTGACACTAAGAAGCCTAGTTGGAACGCTGGAGAGGAGAACACAGGATATGCAGACCGAAATCAACAAATTCCTGGACAGATTCCTGGCATTACAGAACAGAGGCCTCCCCAGCATATTAAGCAGTGTAGGAAGACTGCTTACCCTGGAAAATTACATCAAAAGGGTTGATGCCCATGCTGCAGCACAAATTGCAAAACAGCCCAGTACCTCAGCAGAAACAGGGCCAGCATCAGGGCAGAATTTGTATGATAGGGTGGATAACCTGTTTTTTATTATGAATGAAATTGATCACCTGTTTGATACACCACCAAATTTCTTTAAGTATACAGAAGCAGATGAAACTATGGAGGCAATCATAAAACACCAATTGCCCACACAGGAAGTGTGGAGAAATTTGACACAGATAATTTTATCAAGCCAGAACCCATGAGCGTTAATTTTCTCCAGTTTTTGAGCAGTCATGCACAGGCAGAATTTTGGTAGATAAATCCACAAGGAAAAGACAGATGCTGAGCCAACTCAGCAGGGCTATTTACTCACCACAGCAGCAATCACAATCACAGGTGGCAGACCAAAAATACAGCGCACGAGCCATAAAGTCGGGTTCTCAAGCATTTGATCAAAGTATCCCAACCGACTCAGCAGTTCCCAAAGGCCAAAATATCTTCTGACAGAACATCAAGACGCCTTTATTTTGTATTCAATGCTGTAATAAATTTCTGATAATAATATCTCAAAAGTTGGTGAGAACATTAAGTCTGAGATAACTTAGAACTCAGATATTTTTGTAAAAATCGTATGTATATATTCGCCCCGCACATAAGCTTAAGGGGTTGTTGTTATTTTCATTTTGGAGATCTCACTTGCTGTAAAATTCTCAGAGAAATAATACAAAGGGTGAATGGAATTTCCAAAGCTTGGCGTACCTTGATGCATTGTGATGAATGGTGAATGTTGCAGGATTCCAGACTGTTTCATAAAACAATAAGTCTTTCTTAAATCTCTGTGTTACATGTTTTCGAGTCTTTTGTTCTCTTTTATTGTTTAAATGTTTTACACTTAATAGCAAAGTAGAAGAATAGTTCCAGGATTTAATCACTGATTACCCTGAACTCAATCTGAGCTATTATCCATGTTTTCTTCAGATACAGTGAATGAAGTGTAATTCTTAATTGCTGCACTTTAAAACTATATCTTTTGCAGTGATAGACATTCCCAGGGATTCAAGTTTTGCCCTTGAGACATCTATCCGTTTCTCATACCTAGTTTGGTGGAAATACTTGAATACTTTAGTGAAAATTCTTAATTGCTTTCACTGGTTTTTCACCTGTTCGTGTTATAAATCAAAAATTTTGTTGTATGAAGTATCCAAATGGCCCTGTAAGTTTCACCAATTCACCTCAAGGTTTCTAGACACCTGTAGCCATAGACTCCATTGCCCAATGATATTTGACTCTTTGAACATTATATCACAAGACCTGAAAGAAAATCTTCAACCAAAACATAAACAAAACCTGTGCATAATACCTAGCCTAAAACACTATCATAACAGATACAAATCATAAAGAGAGAGCCCTCTCTGATCACAGTTTGGCTAGAAACAGTGATCAAAAGATTGGTTAGTGGTTACCCCGGCCGTATTCCCTTGGGAGTCATAGGGAACAACCTGGGTGTTAACATAATTGGCGACTCCACTGGGGACTTCTTAAAGATTTTTCAATTACTATCTATCTTCCAAAGCTACCATCAAGCCTGAAACTAGCCAAGAGGCCTTAGGACTGTTTCTGTAATACAGGGACAGCTTTAGGGAAGAGCTAATTAGGGAATCTTCATCCTAGCTTTGAAACATATATAGCCATTCCAAAATTTTCATCCAGTCCTTGCATATATAAACTTCTTGTACAAATTCAAAAGAATATTTAGAAGCTGGCTCCCAAAAGAAACCCAAGGCACACTAGGGCAAACCCTGACCCTAATCAACCTATCATTGTTGATAATCCAAATATCATTCCAAAGAACATAAGGAGACAGCAAAAGCAGGAGAAACCTGCTGATTCAAATATAAGTTCAGATCAAACTATCCTCATTCCCACTCCTTGCAAAGTCCTTTTCCGGTCCACCCCTAGTTCCCCTAGTTCACCATCAACACCTCAAAGCCCTCCTCTCCCATCTTCACCATCTGCACATACTCTTTCAACCAGTTCCCCGCTTGTTACCCATACCATTAACCCTGTTACACCTGTGATCCCTGTTGTTCCATTTGTTCCTGTTAACCCTCTAAACCTCATAAACATGGCTAACAGGTATGCACCTCTACAGATACCAGCTAATGCTCCAGCCCTACCCCAAGACTACCAAACCAAAATCTCATTTTTTGACTCCCATGGCCCTTTGACAGCTGTCCAGCATGCTAAGAAGATGCAAGACCACTTTGAGACCTATGAAATAGATGATGACAGTGTCAGGATGAGAATTTTTGTCCAAAGCTTAACTGGGGATGTTAGAACTTGGTTTAGATCCCTAAATGCAAATTCCATTGCAACCCCTGAGGACCTGTACCAAGAGTTTACCAATAGATGGGAGAAAAAGAAAGACCCACTCCACATACTTGGTGAATATAACACTATTAAAAGAGGTCCCCAAGAAACAGTTTTGGAATATTGTGCTAGGTTTAACAATGTATATAATGCTATCCCCCAGAACTTAAGGCCCCCTCCTGATTTGGCCCTGTATAACTTCCCTGACGGTTTTGATTCTGATATGGCCTATCAGTTGAAAGAAAGAGATCCTCCAACCCTTGCAGAAGCTCAAAGGGTTGCAGTCACTGTAGAGGCTAACCTAATTGCCAAAAGAAACAGGGCAAAGTTGGAAAAGAAGACTGGCTTCAGAGAAGAGCCCTCGGGTCTTGATCAAAAGCTGGATGCAATACTAAACAGTATGAAGAGATTGGGTGAAAGAGTGGAATCAGTTGAAAGAAAATCATCATGGGAGGCATCACAAAGCAACCCTCCTAGAAACCCGAATTTTAGGAGAACTCAGAACCCAAACATAGGAAAGACAAGTGCTGACCAAGACATTAGACCCCCTTTCCAAGAAAACTATGCAGAAACTTCCACAGCCAATCAGCTCAATGAAGATCCTGAAATTAACTTAATGGGCCTGGATGGTAAAAGCCATGTTTTCTTAACACAAGAAGACCATGAGGAGGACGAAAGCAAAACATTCCAAACTAAATCAGGAGAATCCTTTGACTTTAAACAAGGATATGATACTGCTGTCTATGAAGTCCATAAACAGTATAAACTGAGGAGTAGGACTGTGAATGTAAATCAGCCCGACAAGATAAAGGATAAACAGAGGTCTAAAGAAACCATGGTCACAGAACCTAATGACAAAATAAACTTGCCTGCAGAAGAAATTGTAGTTGAGGAGGTTACTGAACTACTGTCCCCACTACAACAGCCCATGGCAACTTCGTCCTCTCACCCTGATTCAAATTTTACCCCTCAAGACATGAGTATAAGGGGCAGGTTTCAAAGTCAAGATGAAATCCAACAAGAAGATTTAATGAACAGAGAAAGGACTGTTATCCGTGACTCCAAAACCCAAGTTGACAAACCTTTTGACCTAGGTACAGAGATTGGCAAGCTAAAGATAGCAATTCCCCTCTCAGAGCTAGCCAGGCATGACATATACAAGCAACAGATCAAGAAATCTCTTCAACTCACCAATAGCAAAGATGATGTAAATGTGCTAGATGACACTCCAGAATTACTGTTTGGCCCAGAGGTAGATGGAAAAGCAGTAGTCACAGGGGTTTTACCTTTTTATGTCAGCCTGCATGTTCATGATAAAATACTGCATAATGCAATGTTCGACTCAGGCGCCTCTCACAACCTTATGCCAAAAGCAGTCATGGAAAGATTAAACTTGGATATAACAAGACCATACAAAGACCTGTTTTCTTTTGATTCTAGCCAAGTCAAATGTTTAGGCCTAATAAAAGATTTATGTGTGTCTCTGGTTCAATACCCCAACAAAACCATTCTAATGGATGTTGTAGTCGCTGATATCCCACCCAAGTATGGGATGCTGTTATCAAGATCATGGGGAGCCAAGCTCCAAGGTTCCCTGCAATTAGACATGTCATATGCCACTATCTCTGTCTTTGGGCAACCAAAAAGACTTTACAGGGAAACACTCATGAAGTATATGGTCAGCAGTGAGGAAAAGCCTCAAAATTTTCCAATATATGCTGTCCATTCGGACATAGACTCCTTCATCCTCTTCAATGACAGCGCAGGCCTCTCAAACAATGAGATTAGGACCGAAACACTCATACAAGAACAAAACATTGATCAAGTAAGTAGCACCTGCAAAACATTAAGCACACCAACAATACACCTTATCCCCCCTCTAGTTGTTAAAAATTGTCAAACAAGTGATAAAGCTATCCTAGAAAACAAATGGGGGAAGAAACCCCAACTCCTGCTCACATTGCCATCTCATGGACAGAATTTTAAATCTTCTGTTCAGCAAGATACCCTGTGGGTCCTAGAATTTGATGGCTCAGTTAACAAGTTAGGGGCAGGAGCTGGAGTGTGGATACATAACAAAGAGAAAGACTATGCAGAAGGCAGGGCTTATAGATTGAATTTTAGATGCACTAACAACATGGCAGAATACGAAGCTCTGTTACTAGGTCTCAAACTAGCAAGGTTATTACAAGCACCTAGGCTCTCCATCATGGGAGACTCTGATCTAGTAATTCAACAAGTAAAAGGAAATTTTGTCACCAATGACAAAAGATTGAGGTCCTACAGATCTGCTGTAATTGAAATATTAGAGACCTTCTCTGAATGTGTTATCACAAAAATTTCAAGGGGCCACAATCTCCATGCACACAGCTTGGCAACGTTTGCCAGCACCTTCAAATTCCCATTAGAACCCAATAACTGTTTCACAGCCGAGGTCAAATACAGACCCTCTATTCCAAACAATGTCAAAGAATGGCAAGTATTTGAGGATGACATGCAAATAAACAATTTTTTAACCTTGCAACAAGAGTTCACAGGATTAAATATGGATATTGATGGAGCAAGTCAATCACAAATACTTGAATCAGCATGTCAATCACAAATACTTGATGGAGCAAGTCCATCACAAATACAGTTTCAACAGTCTGCTCACCCAATGTCACCTAGAACAGCAAAACAATTACTGAGTCCAACCATTTTCAGCAATGAAAACATTCAGCAAATTCACCAAATTGACTGTGAAGAGATGAGCAACGCTGAAGCTGAAATCATACAACTCAAAGACAATTTCCTTCCAGTAGGCCTTACCCCACTAGAGGACATTTTTGATTCAAATGATGTCCCTAGGAAGCCAAAGATGCAGCCATTGGATGCAGCAGTTGAAGAATGCAACATTGGTACTATTGACAAGCCCAAAATAATAAAGCTATCTGCTTCTTTGCCCCCTGATCAAAAGCCCAAATACATTGATCTCTTTAAAGAATTTCAAGATGTTTTTGCTTGGGGTTATGAGGATCTAAAGTCCTATGATACTTCTGTCATCCAGCACACAATTCCCCTCAAGCCCAATCAAAAACCATTCAAACAAAAATTGAGAAGGATCAATCCTGTGCTCCTGCCTTCTATTGAAAAAGAATTACATAAAATGTTCAAAGCTGGTATCATAGCACCAATCAGGTTCTCTGAGTGGATTTCAAATTTGGTCCCTACAAGAAAGAAAACTGGTGAGATTAGACTTTGTGTAGATTTAAGGAATTTGAATCAAGTATCACTCAAAGATAACTACCCGTTACCCAAAATGGATCATATTCTTCAAAGAGTAGTAGGGGCTTCAAGGATATCATTGCTTGATGGATTCTCAGGCTTCAATCAGATCCTAGTACACCCTGATGACCAAGACAAAACTGCATTTACAACCCCATGGGGAACTTTCAAGTATGTGAAAATGCCCTTTGGATTGAAAAACGCAGGGGCAACGTTTCAAAGAGCAATGGACATTGCTTTTGCAAAAGAGATTCATGACTTCTTGGTCATTTACTTAGATGATCTTACACCCTTTTCAAAATCTGACCAAGAACATTTGAAACATTTGAGACAGATTTTTATAACATGCAGGAAATATGGCATTTCCTTGAACCCCAAGAAATCATTATTTGGCTTGGAAGAAGGGAAACTCTTAGGACACATTATTTCAAAAGATGGCATAAGAATTGATCCAGATAGGATACAAGCTATCCTACAAATGCCTCACCCAAGGAATGTCAAGGAATTGCAAGGATTCTTAGGGAAAATCAACTTTTTAAGAAGGTTTATCCCAAATTTAGCAGAATTAATCAGATTACTAAACAATATGCTAAAGAAAGATTCAAAGGTCAAATGGACTGTTGAAACAAAACAAGCCTTTGAAAGTATAAAATTGGCCTTGACTCGAACCCCAGTGTTAACTAATCCTCAGTTTGACAGAGACTTTATCATTTTCTCTTTTGCCTCCCAGCATACTATTGCTGCTGTTTTATTACAGAAAGATGACCAAGGGAATGAGAAGCCTATTGCCTTTTTCAGCAGAGCTCTCAGAGATGCCCCTCTAAAGTACCAAATAATGGAGAAACAAGCCTATGCTTTGATCAAAGCTATTAAAGACTTTAGGATTTACATCCTTTACTCCCATGTTGTGGCTTATGTACCAAGTCCTATTGTCAAAGACATTCTTACCCAAGAAAACTTAGAGGGTAGGAGAGGAAAATGGATTGCCAATATACTAGAATTTGACATTGAAATAAAGCCTACAAAGCTGATAAAAGGGCAAGGTTTGGCCAAATTAATGACAGAAGCAAATTTCCAAGCCTTAGATATCAACCAACTGGACAGTGAAACAGAGCTGGCGACTCCAAAGATCAATGTAGCCTTTGAACAATCTCCTTGGTACTCTGATATCTGCTATGTGTTACAAAACCTGTGTGCTCCCCCAGGACTGTCCAGAACTAAGTGTAGGTTCCTAAAAATGAAAACATCTAGATTTTGTGTGATAGATGGAAATTTACTTTGGAAAAACCATGAAGGTATACTGCTGCACTGTCTAATAGAGAATGAAACTAACAATATCATGCAAGATTTCCATGCTGGAGACTGTGGTGGACATTTGTACTGGAAGTCCACTGTGGACAAGATATTGAGGGCTGGTTATTACTGGCCCACCATGTTCTCTGATGTTAAGAAATTTACAACCTCATGCCACAAATGCCAACTGTTTGAAGGCAAAAGACAGTTGCTGCCACTTCCTTTGAAGCCCATTGCAACAGAAAGACCTTTCCAACAATGGGGCTTGGATTTCATTGGGGAAATTCATCCCTCATCTTCAGGGCAACACAGATGGATTCTAACAGCAACAGACTACTTCACCAAGTGGATTGAAGCTGCCCCATGCAGACAAGCAAATGATTCAGTAATTATTCAGTTTTTGGAAAACAATATACTGGCTAGATTTGGCTGTCCGGACAAGATAATAACAGACAACGCTGCTGCCTTCAGATCCAAGAAAATGGTGAACTTCTGCCATAAGTTTCACATAACTTTGGGCCATTCTACTGCTTACTATCCTCAAGGAAATGGTCTTGCTGAATCATCAAACAAAAGTTTAATAAATATCATAAAGAAAGTGCTGGAAGAGAACAAAAAGAACTGGCATAAGAAACTAGTAAACGCTTTATGGGCAGATAGACTAACAACAAAAAGATCAATTGGGACCAGCCCATATGAGTTAGTCTATGGATTAGAAGCCAGATTTCCTTCATCACTAGGAGTACCGGTTATGAAGCTTCTGCAAGAAATTCAAGCAGAGCCAAATGATATGCAAAGGAGGATCAATCAGATAATCTGTTTACAGCAAACTAGAGAACAAGTTTTCAGCAGAGTGCAGATATTACAAGAAAAATTGAAAAAGGCCTTTGATAGGAGAACCAAAGCAGAAGATTTCAAGGTGGGGGACAAAGTCTTAAAGTGGGATGCAAGAAGAGAAGAGAAAGGAAAACATGGAAAGTTTGACTCTTTATGGAGAGGACCATTTGCTGTCCAAGCAGTACAAGGTAACAACACTTACTTCCTTAAAAGTCTGACTGAAACTGACTTGGATGAAGGTCCTGTCAATGGCAGGATGCTGAAGCACTACTTTGACTATTTCCATGAGTAGAAACTAAGGATTCATTGTATATATGCGGATGTACATATAGTTTTCTGTTTTAGATTGTAAAATACAGTTTTCCAAGTGATTCACCAACCAGCAAGAGGCAAATAGAATCATAGGTCTTCCAAGAAAGAAGCACACAATTTTGACACATTTTTGCAGCAAATTTCAAAGATTGAGATGGGCAGTCAAAGAAGAAGGCAATCTGACCTGCTGTTCTTGGTCTTTCAAAAGAAAAACCATCCCCATGTGGAGCCACTGTTGGATACCTATACCAATAGGTTTCATATTTCATGATTGGCCAAGGAAAGTCCAAATATGCTCTGCTTTGATATCACAAAGATCCCATATTTCCTAGAGAACAAGAGGTGTGTAAAGTGTTTCAAATATTGATGACCTTATTTCAATTTTGGTGGATGATTCAACAGTTTAACCTGGATCATGCCATGTTTCAATTTTGAGTTATAGAATAGAGAAAGGAGTCTGTCCAAACTGCTTAATCTTGGCAGACAACTAGTTTAGGTAGAGAAGAAAAGGATCCCAACAGCCTAATCTGGGACCTTGGAAGAGATAAGGGTAGAAGTAGATAGAAAAGAATAAAGAAAAAGCCAAAGAAAAGAAAAGGCAAGTAAGGGTTTGCAAGTCCAAATGCACCCTCCAAGGAGAAGCAAAAAATGCTAGGAAAATAGCTGGGTAAGCAATTGTGGTTGCAGAAAGGGTATTTTCACCATTGCACATATGTCAAAAGGTGTTTTGCCAAGGCAAAATCTGTCAATGGACAAAGTGGTTAATTCCATCAAAATTGCAGCAAGGAGCATGACTAACCTCCTTTTCCCCCTTCACTCCATTACTAACATTCCCTTTTTTCAGCTAAGATTCATGGAGAGATCATGGTTTTATGGTGGTTCTAGTTCATTCAGAAGCCACATTTCTTGTCTAAAAACCTTTTATTTTTATCTAGTCTCTAAACTAAATCAATTTCAGATAAACTCAGTAAGATCCCCTTCATTTGCTCCCCTCATTCATATTAACCTCTAATTTTACTATATAGCTCCCCTATCTTACCCTTCCCCTAATAATACTAACACTATGGTGTATAAAGTCCCAAATCTTATAAATACCCCTTCCTTTGGCATTATAGCCATATGTTCTTAAAAAAGGAACCAAAATGACCTCTGGTCACTTTGGTGAACCTGTCCCACCCCACTCCCCCTTGCAAAAGCCCAACTTACCTTTCAAACCTTCATTTGTATTAAAAACCCCATAAGAACCCCTTTGTACCCATAAACCCTCTCTACAAAGATTGCCAAGGTCCAAAACCCCCCTTTTTAGCCTTTATTCCAAGCATTAGCGCGGGGGTCCAATACTAACTCAAATACATTGAAAACCTTGCAAAAAACCCACAACCCAAAGTCTTCCGCCCGCACATATACTCCGAGTACGTTGTTGCTCCGCCCACCGTCGGATCAGGTCCCGAGGATCCGACGATCCACAATAATATCGGAGCAGCCCCCGCAGCGGACAGTTAACGCCCGAGAAAGTGACGTTGCGTCACGTCAGGGCCAGTCCACGCGTCGCACAATGAAGGCTCTCGGAGCCGGGTCTGACATTTCTGGGATTTGCCCCTAATCTGGAACACCTGGTTGGTAGGATCCCAAGCATTGAGCAAATACTGTAGCAAGTTTATCTGTTGTCTCATGCTAGAAATGCGGAAAAACTTCAGCAAGCCACAGTTCCGCAGTGTGTTTATTGTGACCGGGTCATGTAAAGAAAGAATGTCCTCTTCTTCATGCTCACGTTCTCACCATGTAATAGTCATCTTGCTCCAAAGCTCTTTGAAAACAAACAATAGAAGAGTTAGAACCTGATTTTGGTAAGAAACAGGCAAAATTTCCATAAAAAACTGTGCATAAAATTCCTTCTTTGCGCCCATCTCACCTACAATGGTGCTCTTGGTACGTTGCATGTCAGATGGCCAGTAGACAGGCCAACATCCAACGCACCTTTCGATACACAAAGGGTGCGCTGAAGACAGGGCGAGTTTCTCAAACCCCAAAGGCTCAGAAAAACCAAGAATCAAGCTCAGAATGCAAAATGGAAAGCATGAAATGAAAGAGCTCAAGTTTAGCTCCTACCTGGTCCAGATGGCGCCGAGAATCGTCCACAGAATCTCCTGAAATCAGCTGATGAAAATCAAGGGGGGAAAGCTCCTCCAAAGCTCCAACAAACCAAAGTTCAAATCAAATGGTAAAATGAGAGGTAAAAGCACTTTTACATTACTTTCTATGTAGTTCGAGGTAAAATATTAGTGTTCTAACTCATTTTTTCAAACATATATTGTTCATTTCTAACTAGTTTGATGAAGCAATTGAAACTACAGTACAATCTTTGAAAGAACAAAGCTATTTATGGTAAAGTCAAGAAGTGACCATTGTATCGAGCAGTTTTAGGACATAGTTCAAGCTCGTTAAAAAATAAACATAAGCCATGAGAAAATGTTTCTCCCCGCATTTAAGCTCATTAAAAAATGAACTATTTCCCGGTAAATAACCATCGTGAATGTAGTACTTCAGCCTTTAAAGCCTTGGTCATGTTCTCATCATCACCTCCATTCTGTATTGGCAATTCACCTCCATTTGATTGTTTACCCCTTTTGAGGAACAACTGCGAAAGTGATCTCACTAGGCATCCTTGTAACACGCCATGATTGGAAAATTCCAAACCTTACCTGGAATCAGCTGTTACCGAATTTTATCACTCGTTCCTCAAAAGACGAGTCTCCTTTAAGCTCTTTTCAACTGACTCGTAAAATATGAAAAGATTGCTGAGCCATTGGCCTCTCCAGCTCGTTAAAGGGACCGGAAGTGCTATCCCTCCTGTAGGTTTTAATCTTTTTGGACCTGAGGGATTATTACACAAAAAGATCAAGCGCTTGTTTTGTTCGGCTCGTTAAAAGGATCGAAAATTCATCCCTTCTGTATTGTTTTATACTTTTTCAGATTTAAGGGATTAGATGACAAAAAATGAATTTTGGAGTTTCCTTTATGTTCCTTTTCAGACTCTCTAAAATTGAAAAGGACCGAGTTATCTTTGTCGTTAAACTCGTTAAAACTTAATAGCGACAAACTTGTCTATAGACGAGAACGAGTTTCACTATCCCTAGGCTCGTTAAAACATAGCGATGGGTTTGCTCGAAGGGAAAATTATAGAACAAGCATATGTTATCCTCCTCAAGATTGACAAAAATAAAGAGGTACTGGTCAGCAATGACTAGGGAAAAATTGGGAAGAAAACTTGAAGAAACTTTGTTGGTAGCAAGTCGCTCTTGAACATGACACTTTCACTCTGTATCCAATTCGGGTTGGGTTGTTTCATTCACCGGTCACATCACCATGGTCCCATTGCACCATCCACATTTGGGGTTAATGCTACCAATCCATCACGTCAGTGTCGCCGATATGTTCAAGAGAAGTCATTCAGAGAATTCACCTGTGTCTCACCTGCTACAATACATTTACACTCCATTCTTTCATGACCGCCACCCTGAACCTTATATCAACAGATCGTTTTCACCTCCTATGATGGATCACTTCTTGTCGACATTAGCTCATTATCCAAGAAGTCGATCTAGGAACACCTCGTTCAGTACTTTGAAGCTTGCATGCCTCAATGGCAAGTTTCTCACTTCCGACAACAGGTTTACATCAATGACCTTCGACCGAAAGATTTTGCATGGTGTTCGACGCCAAGTCCTTTATTCACACCACGTGAATTGTACTGCAGTACCATGAGGGTCATTATCATTATCGGTGATTCCTCTCGCACCTGTTAACAGCTTACATCATCGGCTGGTAATCAGGCAATGTCTTTCCATGTTCGACTCTAGAACATCTCTCACATGGATCGACTTGTACTTCGAGTGAAAATCGAATGAGATTGAAGACCCCGGATCTAGTTTCATCCATCCGGGCTGTGATATATATTCAGGGAAATAAAGACATCAAATGTACATCATTGCTGCCTAGATAATCATCGAATCAAAGGGATGATGGCTCTACCAGAATCATCAGTCTACACTCAGACGATTGTTTGTCCTATGTACACGAAAATGAATCTATAAAGCTGAGCATGGGAATGCCTGCCTCAGCTAGATCTTGAAAATATTATGAATATAATGTATTGTATTGTATCTTATTACAGGTCTCCTCCTAGCTTGAAAGAACTTCGGATCCTCATAATAAATCATTTCACCCGACATCAAAAAGTTTAACGACCTCATGCTTTAGGGGGCAACTATTATAGACATTTTTGGGCACTACAACCCCAAGCATGAAATGTTCATAAAACAAGGGCTCCTAAGTCCCTAAAAGAGTTGTTCTAACCCCTAAAGGAACAAGGTCAACTGATTACAACTTCTCCCAGAAGTTCTCCATGAAAAACTACTCAGAATTGGTCAAAACAAGATCATTTCAGCTGCTCCATAGGAAAAGTGTGTTGCATCTCACCTAAACACACTGTGTGGGTATGTTTGATTTAAAAAAGCCCTTCTATGGGGTGCGATGGGTGAGAAGTGACAAATGGCAGTGTCATTCCGCGAGGTGGAGAGGCATGCAAAATTCCAGAAACTTCTCCTATGACACTTGCCTCTCTGAATTCGACCAAGGATGAGTAAGAGATCATCAATCTCCAAGTGGAAGCAAGAACTATTAGAGGGAAGACACTAATCAAATCACAAGCTGACTCATCTCCCTTATAGATATCTGTATATGGATCCCTCATTCCAGAGATCCAGAGGCTGGAATTTTTCATATTGTAAGGAATTGTTGTTGGTTTCTTGAGACAACATCAGATTGTTGGGTGATCTAAGCTTTGTATGAGGTGAAGAGGGGCTTCCTTGCTGAGAGGATGATGCTGGGTCAGAACAACTAGTTGTAACTCCCCTTGGCTCTTTCTTGTTTATCAATAAAAGCTATTCAAGTTTTCCTCCATACTCTTGTGTCATTTATGTTTGCTGAATTTGTATGGTCAATTTACATCTGATCCTAGATTGTTTATGATTATAGATCCATGTTCTTGTATAGTGCTATGCTACTGTGATCTTACAGGTACTCTGTGAAGTTGGGCATGCAAGGGAACAAGTATCAAAGGACTATCAAGAAAGAGAGGAATCGAACCAGGAGATTAGTGCAAGACAGAGGTTGATCTTCTTTTTTCTTCTCTATCTATACTTCATAAAGGAAAAATGAAAGTATCTTTACTTTGTTTGTTTCTAAGGTAGCTATCACACCTTAGTGGGATAAGCAGTTCTGTGTAGAAACTTTTCCCTGTAACAGATATGTGCTTGTAGCTCGATTGCATTGGCCCTCATCATCTTTGGGAAGTGAAGCAGGGCTCCTTTGTACTTCATTGTACATACTTGCATATTATCAACAACAACATGTATTTTCTTCAAGATGCATGCTCTTCTTGCACATCGTTGTTTCCATCTATGGAGATCGATGACTGCTTGGTGCACGGTACCAAAATTGGAGTACAATGATCACATAATTGTATCAAGGGACAATACTTCATCTAGTATTTCCTTCTTCAGTTCAGCTTGGACGGACATTGTCACCAAGTCTCCTCGTTGCTTGACCACCTGTAGTTCCTTCGCCATTCACTCATTCTCATCTATGAGGAAACAAACACTTGAGCTAGTGGCTTTGGCATACACTCTAGTTGCATCGACCAAAGTAGCTGGATGCTTGTGCACATCAGTCACGGTCACTTGTTCTTCAACTTGCACAAGGGATTTTTGGTCCTCTGGAGTCGGTACTCTGTGAGACTGCACAACTCAATGATGAGATTCGTCAAAGGAGATGTTGTCCACCTCTGCTTCTAGCTGACCACCAAGGATCTCAGTGTGTCCTTGATCATTCAAGACTTGCTCATCATTAGGATGCAATGAAGTAGGTGAGTCGACCTCTTTGTGGTGAGGCATGAGGTCAGTGTCTTGTTCCAACTCCTATTGCTCCATGTCTACATCCAACTGTTCAAGCATCTGTTCCATCTCCTGAGAAAATTCTTGCCCCTGCGTTGGTTCACCCTGTTCACCTGATGCCAACTATTTAGATGAATCAACTACTTTTATGGGCACTACTTCATATATCTACACATGATGTGCCCCCTACTGTATATGTTGTTGATGCGCTTCCTTCTCTTGTTGGCGCAGTGCTTGTTCTTTCCGTAGTTACTCCCTTAGCTCATGCAACTCCTTCTCTTCTTCTTCCATTCTCTCCTTATCCCTTTGCCTTCTCGCGATGCTCTTGTCATGCTACTGCATCTTTGCCTAAATAGCCATAGTTGCTTTTTCTACAAGTGGATATGCTTAAAACTTGTAGCTTTTCTCCTCCTCCATGCGTCGACAATATTCCTCTTCCCTTTGTCACACACACGTATGCTTGGCTCTATTGCCTCTACTTCTGCTACTTCTAGTGCTCTTCATGATGTTGCTTCATGCTGCTTTGCTAACCACTCTAACTCTTGGTCACTTGTAGAAATGCCCCATGGATATAGTTGAACTAAACTCTCATGCAGTGATCCTTCACAATGCAATATGGGTCATACGAGTTGAAGCTTCGGAGGTCGAACAGGTACTTATTCATTTGTTCTGCTTCGATATCTACTTACTTGATACTATGGATCTCATATATAACCCAATCTGAAATGGAAGATTGGGCCAAGGTTCCTTCTTCTTTCGCTGCAATCTAGTTTTCAATCCTGTTGAGATGTGATACGCTACTTCCTGCATGACAAGTATGTCCAAGGCAAACTTTGGCTGAACATGCGGAGCCTTCACCACACTGAACATTCGAATGAAAGTGCAGGATGGTGAGGCATACCAATCTACAATTCCTAAAAATGCCTCCACTGCTTCCTTTGACATACAGGGTGGATCCTATTCAAATATCAACCTATGCACTGGGTTGACAAAATGGTCAGACAACCATATGATTACTCCCTTGAAGCTACATTCGAACAACAACTTGAAATATGTGTTCACAATAGTCTCACCAGTGACCATGCCCACTCCAAGGTTGAGAACTCATGTCGGGAACAGACTCCATCCAGGATGTAGGCAGACATATAAATCTCTACATGCATACCCTCGGGTGACTATCGAACCTTCATGACTTGTTCATTCAACTGATGAGCCAATATGTCGGACCAATTGCATTGTCTTCCTTCTCTAGCCAGTTGGTCCAATGGGATCACCCAACTCTGAGGAAAGGTTTCAATGCTCACTTGGCCAATCAGTTGACATGCGAATATGACAAAGTATTGGTATGCCTTCCTCAATATCTTTGTATTGTAGACCTGGTTGGGTGTCATCCTGAAATGAGCTGGCTCCTTTACCCAATCCTTAAGAATGTCTCTGGAGTTACCTCTATTGATGGGCAAGCTGAATGGAGGACTCATGGCAGTCACAGGCTCTGACATTGGATACATCTCATCATAATCTCGTGCCCAAAAGGTTTCAAGATTCATCCCACTAAAACTACTCAAGGTCATCATCTCAGGGTCAGTGTGATCGACGATCCAGTGAATCATGTCTGCGCATGGGAACGTGGGGTATCTGCATGCAATCTGGTACAAGCCGGACTTGTGAATGTTCATGTACACCTTGCAGTCTTCGTGGTCTTCTCCAAAAGTTCCTGCAAATGTTTCATTAACCTCCTGCCACTTCAGTTTGATGACCTTGTCTAGATACAACTTCATATCTTCATAGTTTGGCAGACTAGAGGACACCTGCTCAACTGTCGTTCCAGTTGCAACTCCATCATTGTCCTGTGATCCTATTCTCTTAGAATCCATTGGGACAAATGAAAAATATAGAAACAAGAAACATGCATGGTGAGAAATATGTCAGTGGAAACAAAGCAAATCCAGGGAAGGACACAACACATACCTGGGAAACTGATGAGCAAGATTGTGAAAATTTTACTAGGAAGCTAGTGACTAGCTTCTAGAATTACGAAGAAGGCAGTCTGGGCTATCTAGGAGGTAGGACTAGCTGTTGGATGAATGAAATGTACAATCCTGTTAGGTAGATGGCTACTAGGATTGCACAATGCATAATTCTAGCTGGGAAGGACTGTTGGCATAGGGACAGATTTGCGCAATTTCTTGGGCCAAGCAACCGCTACCTTTGGAAATGTGAAAAATAGTCCTGGAGCCCACTGCTGAGGAATATGCGCATTTCTAGGGAGGAAGGTGAGTCGTCCTTCCCCAGATTGCGTAATTTAGCCTTGGTGAAGGCAGAGCCTGGGCCAAGGTTGGCCCGACTCGCCGATGGGAAACTAAAAGCAAATAAGATAGTAAATGACTGGTGGCACTACGTGATAGTAGAAGTGATTGACAATGCATGCAAAACATGAACGAAATATTCAACAAACAGATCAACACGCATGTGGGTGAGGCAATTTGGTGGTTGGGTGAAATTCCGTGTAAATCAGTTTCATGCATACGACAACAGTGAGATAGCAACAAAAAATGAAACAGAGGTAGGAAAAGCTAGTAGACATGTAAATGACAACCAACATTGCAAGAAATCAAGCAAAAAACACTCACGCAAGTGAATACACAAAAAGCGACAGAGATGCTGAAAAAGACAAGTTGAGGCCACTTATCCATGAAGAGCTGAGCCAGATATGTTGAAGAGTTCTAGATGTGCTGTGGGATGTTAGAGGCCCAAGATTGATGTGAATGAATGAGCTATGATGTGTCGAATAGATAAGTTTATTGTCATGATGCACATGCCACAAATATAGGAAAAAGCGACACTTGGAGGCAAACTTCTAAAACAACTTTGCATGTAACCCCCAACTACTAAAAATAGCTCCCTATATCATGGGACACCTTTTTAATGTTGTCTCTTGCTATTCTGAGAAGAGCAAGTCATGCATGCATGGAAGTCAAGTTTCCTCAGTCCCGGGTGGAGCTCGTCAACCAGAATCTTCATGCATGCAGTTGCTCAACTTCTTGGGAAAAATTAAAATTCCTAGCTGGGAGCTAGGTTGACTGCCCAAGAGGATTGTGTAATTTATGGGCAGAGCAGCTGACTGCTACCCAAATTTGCGCAAATCCTAGGCTGAGTAGCCCTGCTTTGGAAATTTGTGCAAATCCCGCTCGGAGTGTTAGCTGGCAGGATTGCGCAATCTCGGAGCCCAACAGGCTTCCAGAGAGGATTGCGAAATTTCTTGAGGGAAGGCTGGATTCAATTCAGAAATGCGCAATTTTCAAGGGGAGGCTGCTCATCCTACATTTGGACCAAGTCTGGGTGAACAACCTATGAGGGGAATGGATCGACTGTGATCGATAGGCTGCCTTTGTGCGAGGAAAACACTAAAGTTTGAGTACTTGATGAAGAAAGATAAAGTGCTATGGAAGGTCGGTAGGAAGGCTCCAAAACAGGATAAGGAAAAATTTTGGAGGGTGGTTGTAGCCGCTACAACACTTGGCAACACACTGGTATAAGTCCAGCTCTCTGAATAGACCTTGTTTGTTAAAAGCAAGTCTAACACCTCTGGAATTATTGTTTAGTTCTCATCTCATCTTGGCTACACACTAACTTGATTGTAAGATGTAGCATCTTCCAAAACCTTGTTTGATTGACACACATTCCAAGCCAAGGAAACATAGTTGTTTCGATTGGGGTTGAGAGGTATATAAGTGCACAAGCAGTATAGCCATCAGAGTCTTAGGTTCATCTCTGGTGTTGCTCCACTACCAGTGGGCCTAGACAATACCCCAGTGGAGTCACATAGGAACACAATCATAGCTCTGTTGCTAGCGAGCCTGGTCAGTACCCTGGCAGAGTTACTTGCATCACCTCCCTACGCAGGAAGCCTTTCTCTTCTTTTGCCTTATTCATTTTTCATTTTGAATTTTTTGACTTTCCATTTTTTCATTTTCCACTGTGCATAACACTTATTTATTTCAGAGGCGGAATAGGGATCCCAACTTATTGAGAGAAGAAGAGATTGTTCCAGTAGAGAAGTAGTTTATTGTATCTCTGATGTGCCTGTTAAGGTTTTCCCCCTCACCTTACTCTACTTGACTGAGCTGATAAGGGTTGACCCAAAAACAACTGACTAGAGAAGGTGACACTAGTTATCGCACAAGCATTGTGTTATCACCAAGGTTCACTTCAAACAGTACGTATTTTCCTTCAATGTATCATGGAATATGAGTAACAAGCTCATCAAACAGAGGCAAGATGACAGATAACCAAGTAGTGATAACTGCACAAGCCCTCTTGTACTTCACCTATATTGCTTAAGGAGTCATACATGGTTTCATGCTAGACTAACCTACGAATGAAACAAATCAAACATCAAAGCAAAGAAAAAGCAAAAGAGAAAGTGAAAGCAAAGCAAGTAAGCAAACAAACAAACAAACAAACCAACAAACAAGGCATGTAAGTAGACAAGCATGCAAACAAACAACTAAAATCAAACACTACTCCTACTCCTACACTAAAGGTGCATGGGTCTGATCACGTGAAGTGATACTTCCAATGCAGCCACTGGCGCATTGGTAGACCCATGTTGGTGAAGGCTTGGTCCGCGAGCAACCCAGTTTTGTGAACCAGAAATCAAGAAAGATATAACAATGAAGACAAATACACTGTGCTTCAAAGTGCCCACGGGACATAAGTGAGTGCATGTGCACGAAGGGCAGTCCGTGGACTTACCATCGTGATGTGTCACACTACGTGAAAATTTGAAGCATAAGAACACTCTTGACTATGACACACAAGCGAACGAAAGAAACAAAGATAACTTGCGTCATGCAAGAGCGTTTGCAATGTAAGATTCCTCCAACGCATGATCAATGGGATCGTGCAATTCGAGTGAAGTGTGATCTATGTGTGAGTTGGATCTTCAATGCATACAGATAAGTGATGAGGAGCCTTGGTTGATTGAACAATTTCATGATTGAAAGTGAGACTAACCCCAAGAGAGAGAGGGCCTAACATAACCATCAGCTCGGGCTGAAGTGCCTTGAAATTCTTGGGTGTCTCAACTTTATCATCATGTAGATCATCATAAACTAGTGGCTTCAAAATATCAACTGCGATAGATTCATGATCGTGATAAAAAATGGAAGCAAATGTACCACGACTGCCATGATTAGAAAAATCAATGAATTCTTTGACATCCTCATGATCAGATGAATCAAACAAAGGGGTTGATGAAAAGTAAACAAACTCATCCTTTGTGTCTCTGGAAAATAGATATGAAGGATCAAGTTGATCTTCAATGAATAACTTGTCCTCTCCATTGTCGAATGATGGACTAACATCCGGTGAGTCCTGCGAGTGATCAACAATGGGTGCATCCGTGGATGAAGACACACGTACAAAATCATGGATGGCAGGTTCACCTAAGAGGTTAGGAATGAATGGAGGGGGCTTAGATAGAAGGGAGTCATCCTTGACCGAGTGATGATGCTCAAGCTCCCACTCATACTTTTCATGAATGATAGCGCATTTTGGTTTTGTAACACCAACTCCGTCAATGGGCTGCTCCTCATGCACAACAAGTGAAGAGTCTGGAATGGATGAACACAAGACAACATGTTATAGGACAAATTTACCTCCTAATCAACTCAGAGGTGAAAGGCAAGATGACTGAACCAATGACCACAATCGTAGGCCCAGAATCCACACTAATTCTCTCTATACACTGACAACCTGCTTTATAAAGCTTGTTACCAAGCATAAAGGAGCATTAGTCACCCTGCTAACTCTTATTGTTAGACTATGGGGAGTGTTAGTGAACTTAAGTGATGTTCAGAAGGTCATGCCAATGAATTTCCTTATAAATATATGGATATTAAATCCCTATATTTGTGCAAGAAAAGCAAGGAAACTCCAAAAATCAAGATATTTGGAGAAATTCTATTCCGAGAATGAAGGCGAATGGGAAAAAGCTTGTAAAAAGGGCAGGTTCATGGTTGTTGCCCTAATGAACTATAGGTGGAGCTTGGAAGCCCTAATTCGATTGCTACATAAGCAATGAGAGGGCCATTTCAAAAGCGTCAGAGCATTTGGAAGGATAGCCCATAGAGTTGTTTTGAACTGTCATATTCTTGAAGGAGCTAGCTGAAAGAAGGAGAGAGAGAGAGAGGAAGAAGGGGTAAGGAAGGCTGATACAATGGATTGTTGTAATCACTCTTCCATTCTGAATATAGAACTGCAGTTGTGTTCCCTACTCCAAAGTGTCAGTGATATTGTGCATTTATTTGTTCATTCTAATGGTTGTCGAGTTGAGTAGTTAAGTTATACATTTATACATGTTTGTTACGGATTCTTACATTAGTTTTCAGAAGTGTATGCTGTGATTGGTTTGCCTTATCCTTTGTGCAGGAATTGTCTTGGAGCCGGCTTAGAAGGAGTTCTTCTTGCCGCACAGAGATCCCCAAGCGAATCTAGAAGGAACCAAAGGTGATCCTCTTTCCATACCCTATCGATTTATGTTTGATAGATGAGCATGTGTGTAACAGGTAGCTTTTGCAGATAATATTACTGTTTGTCAAAGGTCCTGGGAAGACCTTTGAGGGTAGTTTTCATCCCATGCATTTTACCCCATAGCATAATCGGCGACTCCACTGGGGACTATACATCTAGTTCCCGGTCAACCTGGACTCCTCTCAGTTCTTCTCTTTCTTCTATGAGCTTCCCGCTTCTTCAAAACCTTTTCTGATCCACCATCTGTCTTGTTACATCCTGCAAAGTTGCATTCTCGTCAGAAACTGATCCTAAAAGCCCTCTTTTTGAGCTATTTCCCTCACTAACACAGGTTGCTCGTCTACACAGAGCTTTATAAAGTTTTTTGACTATGCACATGGAGCGTTAGTTTCCAAAACTAACTCTCTGTTTACATAGAAACAGAGCGTTAGTCTCCCATTTCCATGTTTTTCAGAAGATTTTGTCGACCAAAAGGGGGGGAAACTTGTCTCAGGGGCTAAATTAAGATCTACAATAGTATCATGTTAACAAATTTGGTGTCTTGAAAATTTATTTTTAAGAGAATGTTTTAGTTTTTCTCTCTTAAAATACATTTTTTTTTTGAAAGAAAAGATGATAAACTGTATTGTTCCTTTTGTCGAAATAGTTATAGGCTGTTCATTTTTGTTTTCAGTAGTTGTTAGAGAATATTGGGAAAAGAAACTTTTGGTTATGCAAGTGTTAAATGGCTTTATATGCACTAACGAATCCATGAATATGTGAAATGATACATGTGTAGAATAAGACTTGTTTGCATAAGAAATTGAAATTTTTTTTCAAAGCATTGTTCTGCATGGTTTATTGAGTTGAGAGTCTCATCATATTCATACATAAACACCCCTACCGAAGATAAATAAGCAAGTACACTAAAATTTACATTAAAATCAATCAGTTACTCTTTTTTGAGCAAACCAACATTAGCTAGATTAGGACCTTGGGATAAGCATGTGAGTGAACTGCCCAAGGTTGAAAATCAAAACTAGTGTCGTTAATGAGCGAAAAATCCTTCTGCACTCATATTACTAAGACCACTCCACTAACAATGGAGCGAAATATGAGACAACATCAGATTGTAATTGAAGATAGCCTGCCTTCTCTTACAACTCCTTTGGGCATTCTGTGTATTGGGGGTCCCTTCGGGGATTTCGGAACTAAGTCAAGGTCTCAGGTATCCTGCCCACACAGCGTGCTGTCTACGACTATGTCCAGCCTAGTAATGTCTGTGATTTGAGGTGTCTCTAGTGGCCAAAACTTCTAGGTACTTACCTAAGGTGACTGGGACGTTTGTCCTAGTACCTCAAAGGGACAGATCTACTTTGTCTTCAGCTTTTGGGAGGGTGCTCGTCTTCACGAGAATATTTGGCCCCTCAATCTAAGGTTCGGGTGAAGCTCAAAAGTAACCGTAACCATACATTTGGCCATCCTTCTCTGTTATTCATTGAGAGACTAGGTTTCATCTCCAGTAATCAGTGCTTATTAGACGAGGTAATTTCCCTCTGTTTGTTGATTGACATATTTAGTGTATTTTTTCTTTTTGGGTACCTGAGTGCTGTCGTTTTTGATACTTTAAAGAATATCACATTAAAATTTATCTGATAAAATTTAACAGTCACTGCAGCTACATCCGGCCCTCCTCGTCAATCCAGACGATTGTTAGGACTTCCTCCACTCATTGTGGAGGATCCGTCGAGTTTCACTGACTCGGTTTCCTCATCTTCAAGGAATCAGTGTCCTAAATCATACAGGGGATCTATGTAGATGACCGATGATTCTAGTATGCCAGAGGATTTCTTCACGGAAGGATTTCTTCCTCATTTTAACACTCTGCTCATAGATTTTTCAGAACCCATCGTTGCTCCCGTGGTACATGTACTTCCTTCTTCAGTAGGTGGAACTTTCCCATCTATCCAGTCGACGCCTCAAGGGTTGTGGAATTATAGAGACACTTTTGGTCCTCTACCACTTCCCCAGTCGATGGTCATCACAACACCGGTAATGTGGAATCCCGCTATCCCGTTCGTCCCAGGTACTGCAACTCACATAACACCCTCTATAAGTGGAACCCATAAAATGCCAGGTTCCACTCCTATGGTGCCACAAAGCATACCTTCGACTAGTGCCACATATAGTGCTCCATATAACACTCAATGTAGCACTATGGGCACGGTTCCAGTTTACCAACAACAAGGTCGGCCGCCAATGTACAGTTCCAACCCCCAGATTCAGATATCTGGGGCAGTTCCCAATATGCACATGCCGGCGGGGAATGTCACAGTTCCCCCGCCGTTCTCAAGCATGCATGGATAGTCATTGATTGACATGAGTGTTCCCTCTATCAATCAAAGCCATATGGTTAGTTCTATGTCGGTTGGGAATCCACAAGGGATTCCCACCCAATCCATGGGGGCACCCTACTCACAAGCTCAGATGAGTCAAGGGGGCACCGCTTATACTAGGGGCAACTTCATACCCCAGTATCAAAATCCTCATGGAAATCCACTCTACAACACCGTACCGCAAAGCAACTACTACACCATGCAGCCCATGTACACCATGGGGAACCAAACGATGGGAGGAGCACAGAGCTCCTCAGGTCATCCGTCATCACCATGGTCCAAGTTGGGGGCACCCAACAATTTGCCTTTTTGGGCAATGTTGGATATTCCCGACTTATACAAGTTGACAAATGACCACATCTACCACAACTTACAATGGTCGCCAATCCCGCATAAAATATCGACGAAAATTCCTAAGTTTGACGGAAAACAAGGGGAGGATCCAGGCACTCATGTCACCACCTACCATCTCTGTTGTGTTTTTAACTCTATGGTGGATGATAGTGTTCGGTTACGTCTTTTTCCCTGCACCCTCACTGGCAATGCTATAAAGTGGTATATTGAGTTACCATGCATGTCATTGAATACCTTTGATGCTTTAGCGATGGAGTTCCTAAAGCACTTTCAGTTACCTATCTATTATGAGATAGGGACAGAGCTCCTTACTTCGTTTCATCAGGATACCACCACCCACATCTTCGATCATATCCATGAATGTGTTGGGTGTGGAGCCTGATTATCTTCTATATTCAAAGGTCTCAGCTGGATGTATACCCCAGGAAGACTGTACATCCCTCCACACGGGGGGTGCGGGGGGGACTTGTCCCCCCCATGGGAGTTCGAGGGGGCCGATTCCCCCTGGCTAGGGGGTCTGAGGGCAGCGCCTCCGAAGATAAAAATAGATGTAAAATCGCCTTGTAAAATTCTAGTAATTTGTAGTCAATCCAGGTTGTTCATTAGGAAAATGATCTCACGGTAGAAGTTATGTTTAATTTAGGGTTTTTTGCCCTAGAATGCAACCCCTCACTATATATGAGGGAATTGTATTGCGTCTACATAGATCTGTATTCTAAGTGAGGAAGAGAGAGGAGATTGAGAGTGAAGAGGGAGTTACAGCGGATCTGTTGTAGGTTGTATATCTTCAGTTTGCTAGATAATATAATAAAAGAAGGACTGGCTATTTCTCCATGGAAGTAGCCCAAAATGGGTGAATCACGTATATCTATGTCTCTCTTTTTTTATGCGTTTTCTGTGTTTATATTTCTGCAATATTTTATGTGTTCCATTGCTCTGTAAAATATAATTTTCTAACAACTGGTATTAGAGCCGAAGGTCTATTTGGCTAATAATCTTGCAGGAGAGAAGGGTTCCTAGTTCGAGTGGGAGCAATGGCAGACGATGGTAGGTTTAGGGTCGAAAAATTTAATGGCAAAAACTACTAGCTATGGAAGATGCAGATGGAAGATTATCTGTATCAGAGAGATTTGTACCTACCATTGATTGGAACGACAAAGAAGCCGACGAGTATGATAGACAAAAAATGGAATATTCTCGACATAAAGGCACTTGGAACAATACAGTTGTGCCTAGCGGCATCGATAGTGTTTAATATTTCAAAGGAAATGAAAATAGAGGGTTTAATGTCGACATCGGCCAAACTATATGAAAAACCCTCAGCCTCAAATAAGGTATTTCTTATGAAGCGTTTATTTAATATGAAGATGTGAGAAGTTGGATCTGTTGTTGATCATTTAAATGATTTTAATACAGTTACAAGTTAGTTAAGTTCTGTAGGGGTAGCTTTTGATGATGAAGTTAGGGCTCTGTTATTTCTGTGCTCATTGCCAGAAAGTTGGAATGGTTTAGTTATGGCCATTAGTAACTCTGTCACTGGATCTAGTACTTTAAAGTTTGATGATGTTGTCGGTGCAATCCTTAGCGAGGAAATGCGATGGAAAAGCTCCGGTGAGGCATCAGGTAATGATTTGACTGCAGAGACTACGGGAAGAAAAATGGAAAGAGGAAAGAGCCCTGGATATCACAGTAAGTCAAGAAAAGGCAGATCCAAGTCCAGATCGGGGATAGTGTGCTGGAAATGCGGGAAGAAAGGACACTTGAAGAAAGATTGCAAGTCTTGGAAGGGAAAAGAAGGAGACGAGCAACAAGAAACTAATCATAAAGCGAATGTAACAGGTGATGTGTTGCAAAATGCTTTGATTATTTCATTAGAAAATATTATTGATGCCTGGGTGGTAGATTCATGGGCCTCATTCCATGCCACACCTAATAGGAAACATTTTCATGATTATGTTCAAGGAGATTTTGGACAGGTTTGATTGGGTGATGATAAACCCTGTAAAATCGTTGGAATGGGTACAGTTTTCATAAAACAACAGAATGGAAATCAATGGCTATTGAAGGAGTTAAGGCATGTTCCAGATCTGAAGAAAAATCTAAGTTCAATAGGGTAGTTGGGAGGTGAAGGTTGCGTAACTACTTTCACAGATAAAACCTGGAAGGTCACTTAAGGATCCCTGGTAATAGCAAAATGAGGAAAGGTTGGTACATTGTATTTATGCAATAGTATTTCTATTTCTGTTAATTCTTTAACCTCTACAGGAGAAGATATGGCATTGTGGCATCATAGGCTCGGGCACATGAGTGAGAAGGGGATGCAGATTCTTCACTCAAGAAATTTGTTGCCAGGTTTGAAGCATGCTGATTTAAAATTCTGTGAGAATTGCGTTTATGGAAAACAGAAGAGAGTCATATTCCTTAGAGATGGGAAAGAAAAGAAGAGCGAAAAATTAGAGCTTGTGCATACAGATGTATGGGGACCTTCTCAGGTATCATCTCTTGGCGGCTCTCGTTATTATGTTACTTTTATTGATGATGCAACCAAAAAAATCTGGATTTATTGTATTCAAAATAAATCTGATGTATTTGATATTTTCAAGAAATGGAAAGCTTTGGTTGAAAATGAGACAGGAAAAAGGTTGAAGTGTCTCAGATCAGACAATGGAGGTGAATATTGTAGCAAAGAGTTTGATAGGTATTGTTCAGAGAATGGAATTCGCAGAGAGAAGACAGTTCCAGGAACACCACAAGAAAATTGTGTGTCAGAAAGGATGAATAGGACAATCATGGAGCGTGCAAGGTGCATGAGAGTGCATGCAGGATTGCCTTTACAATTTTGGGCAGATGCTGTAGATACTGATGTTTATAAAATAAACAGAGGGCCTTCAAGTTCCTTGGATGGTGGTATTACAGAGGAGGCATGGACAGGTAAAAAGGTGAATTACTCTTTTTTAAATACTTTTGGTTGTGAAGCCTTTGTCCACATTAATAAAGAAAATAGAACAAAGCTTGAGGCAAAATCAAAGAAATGTACCTTTATTGGATATGGTGTTAATGATTTTGGTTATCGCTTATATGATTATGAAAATCACAAAATCATTAGTAGCAGAGATGCAATATTCAATGAAAAGGTTTTGTATAAGGATCAGCTACAGGAAAAGAAACAGGAAAAGGAAAACAGAGAATACACAGTGCTTGACTATATTATAGGAAAAGTGATGGTGCCTGAAAATCATAATGATCAACAACCAGAACAACAACCACAATAGCAAAAAGCACTTCAAACACTTGAAAGTGGTGTTAGAAGATCTACCAGGATGAGTAGATCCCTGAACGATACTCTCCTTCATTATATTATGTATTGTTGACTGATTCTGGTGAACCAGAATGTTATGAAGAAGCAATGCAGGTAGAAACTAGGAAGAAGTGGGAGCAAGCCATGAAAGAAGAGATGGACTGCTTAACACATAACCAGAGTTGAGACTTAGTCAGGTTTCCTGCAGGTAAAACAACATTGTAGAATAAATGGGTTTACAAGTTGAAGGAAGAAGATGGAGGTAGAAAAAGGTATAAAGCTAGACTTGTGGTGAAAGGGTTTGCACAGAAAAAGGGTATAGACTTTGACGAGATATTTTCTCCTGTTGTGAAAATGACTTCAATTAGAACTATTCTAAGTCTAGTAACAACTGAAGTTTTGCATCTTGAGCAGTTAGATGTAAAGATAGAATTTCTCTATGTGGACTTGGAGGAAGAAATATATATGCAGCAGCCACAAGGATATGAGGTAAAAGGGAAGGAGAAACTAGTGTGTAGGTTGAAGAAGAGCTTGTATGGTTTAAAACAGGCTCCAAGGTAGTGGTATCTAAAATTTGACAGGTTTATGTCTGAACAAGGTTATACTAGGTGTCACTTTGATCATTGTGTTTATCTCAAAAGGAAAAATTATGGTAGATATATTTAATTGTTATTGTATGTAGATGATGTGCTTGTTGCAGGTTCTAACATGCACGAAATAAATGTGCTCAAAAGGAAATTGGAAAACTCATTTGCAATGAAGGATTTGGGTGCTCCAGAACAAATCCTTAGTATGAGAATAACTAGAGACAGGAAGAATCGCAAATTAACATTGTCTCAAAGTGAGTACATAAAAAAGGTGTTGAAAAGGTTTAATATGCAGAATGCAAAACCAGTTAGTATACCTTTGGCTAGCCATTTCAATTTAAGTAAGGAGGCGTGTCCCAAGACTCAGGAAGAAATGGCTCATATGTCTAAAGTTCCATATGCATCAGCAGTTGGAAGCTTAATGTATGAAATGGTCTGCACAAGGCCTGATATTGCACATGCAGTGGGAGTTGTAAGCAGGTACATGAAAAATCCAAGAAAAGAACATTGGATGGCGGTTATCTGGATTCTCATGGATTTGAGAGGTACCACAAATCAAGCATTATGCTTTGGTGGTTCAAACATTGCTCTACAGGGATATGTTGATGCAGATATGGCAGGTGACAGAGATAACCAGAGGAGCACTACAAGATATGTATTTACTGTAGGTGGAACAACTTTCAGTTGGGTTTCAAAAATCCAAAGTGTTGTTGCACTTTCAACAACAGAAGCAAAGTATGTTGCTACTACAGAGGCTAGTAAGGAAATGATTTGGCTACAAAGGTTTCTAGATGAATTGAGTAAGAAGCAGGAGTTGGGCAGGTTATACAGTGACATCCAAAGTGCCATACATCTTGCAAAGAACTCTTCATTTCATTCCAAGACTAAACATATACAACTCAAGTACCATTTCATACAGTCAACATTGGAAGATGGACAGTTGAAGCTGGAAAAGGTACACATTAGCCAGAATCCTGTAGATATGCTAACAAAAGTTGTAACCAGGGAGAAACTGAGAATCTGCTTAGTTTCAATTGGTCTTCAGGTATGATGAAGAAGATGAGAAACAGTCAGGTCCAAAGTGGATTCATTGTCTAGCAAATGAAGCAGTGGTGGAGTTGCTATAATCAGTCTCCAAGTGGGAGATTGTTGGGTGTGGAGCTTGATTATCTTCTGTATTCAAAGGTATCAACTAGACGTATACCCCGTGAAGACTGTACACCCCTCCACACGGGGGGCTACGGTGCAGACTTGTCCCCCCCATGGGGGTTTGGAGGGGCCGATCCCCCCCGACTGGGGGGTTCGGGGGCAGCGTCCCCGAAGCTAAAAGTAGATGTAAAATTGCCTTGTAAAAGTCTAGTAATTTCTAGTCAATCTGGGTCATTCATTAGGCGGATGATTTGACGGTAGAATTTATGTTTAATTTAGGGTTTTTTTCCCTAGAAGGCAACCCCTCACTATATATGAGGGAATTGTATTGTGTCTATGTATATTTTTATTCTGAGTGAGGAAGAGAGAGGAGATTGAGAGCGAAGAGGGAGTTAGAGTGGATCTACTATAGTATGTATCTCTTCAGTTTTCTAGATAATATAATAAAAGAAGGATTGGCTGTTTCTCTACGGACGTAGCCCAAACTGGGTGAACCACATATATCTGTGTCTCTCTTGTTTTATGCGTTCTCTGTGTTTATATTTCTGCAATATTTTATGTGTTCCATTGCTCTGTAAAATATAATTTTCTAATAGAATGGAGACGTAGGCGGAGGTTAGTCAAAGCTCCCGTCCCTAATTTTATCTTAACAGACTGGTTCTGTAAGTCGTTACTCCCACAAATCACTAGAGATGTCGTTCTAGGTGGTGCAGTCATAGAAGACCTATCCATACGCCGTGCCCAATACTTAGATTTGATTTATTCACAGTCTGGCACTCTCTACGAAATTATCCCCTATGCTCCTGGTAACCCCAATCCTCCCACTACTCAACACCCTGGAGCACACGCCAACAGGATCGTTGGCGCAACCTCCAGGGTCATTGTAAAATATCTCAGTGGTTCCATTGCCAAGCTAGCAGTGGACCCCTCTACCAAAGTGACTGCTCTTCCTGCCACTGCGATTAACTCCGTGCAGTCTACTCAGAAATCCAGTGGCAAGAACAAGAAGAATAAGAACAAGACCGCTCCTTCTGAGGAGCAGTCATTTAAGCAGCCCAACCCGAAACAGAAGGCCATTACACCTACTGATACCAAAAAGGATAAAGGCACCAACTATTTGTGAAAACTCTGTCTTGAAGATCACGTAACCTGGCATTGTCCACGTCTTCAAGAATGCACGGATTACCTTGCAAAGAGAGATTCTGGTAAGGCACCTACTATCCTTAGAAATCATTTTACTACTCAAAAACAGCAAAATCTCGTTGCCAACCAACTGCAACCCACGTCAGGGGGCAGCGACAGTTCGCAACATCCTTCAGCTGGTGAAGGAAGTTCTACCGTTTACACATTTGAAATGGTAGAACTCACCACAAGAGCCAAATCTTATGGAGCTCTTGTCGCTCCCGTAGCAGAACCATCCACAGTTCAAAACCCATCGCCACCCAACAATTTGCATATCAAAAGGTAGGTTGAGGACTTTGTAATTCGACCCCCGAAAGGGGCACTTCGACGCACAATGCATAATACATCTGCACGTGCTGCCCAACACTACAACATCGTAGAGGATTTAGCGCAAGCGCCATTGGCTATGTTGGTGCTCGAAGTATTACAAACATGCCCCATCCAAAGAAAAGCTTTGCTTTCAACTATCGAGGGTATTGACCCTACGGATTACATGCTTGCGATTTTTGACATAGACAAGTGTAAACCTACCCTTTCCCACCAACTTGCGTTTCAGGTTCATATCACTTCGAAAGGTAAAAGTATACACTGAACTATCATCGACGAAGGTGCTTCAACCTGCATCATGGTGGCTTCATGTTTGCTCGCCTTGGGTTCCCCAACCCTCTCCATGCCATCGAACTCCCTTAAAGCTTTCGACGGCCATACCTTTGTCCCAAAAGGGTACTTAGCCATTTTTCCCATCACTTTGGCTGGGAAAATAGTAATGGTGGATGTAAAAGTTGTGAACAAGAAACTCGACTATAATCTGTTTCTTGGTCGTAGTTGGACATATGCCATGATCGCCGTCATATCCACTGTCTTTCGTATCATCCTATTTCCATTGGATGGAAAGGTCATTACAGTGGATCAATTGTCTTTCTGCACCCCTGATTATTCACCATTACCAAGTGGCTCCATACCCCTAGTAGGAGGTGTAACTGATAGTTTTGTCAGTATAGGTACCAATCTATTGAAGGCTTCCTCCCTGATGGGTTGTTTTCCTCTTCAGCTGCCACAGGTTCCACAATCGGTCAGCATGCTTCCATCAATTCCTCATGAACTGAATTATACCTAGATCCTAACGGCGCCTTTAGACCTTGACACATTCGGAGACCAGATGCCGCTGTCACCAGCTGAATCGGCCTACCAAGGCATTCAATCCACATCCACATCTCCGGTCATGTTGGCTATCGCCGACGGTACCACCCAATTTCCCATAACCGCTCCTCCTTTAGATCCATGTGATCAACTCCCATCTACGGACGAAGCCGTTCACGAAATCATGAGTTTTGGAGAGAAACATTGGGAGGATTGGCATCTTTGGGGTTTAACATCTGATTCGGACATGATGCCTCTTCAAGTCCTATCCTCTGACATGAACGAAATCATTTCCCCACCCTATACAAGAATCCAAACTTTTGGGGTGGAAGAAAATATGGACGACACTTCCAGGTCAATGCCCATAGATATTTTTGTCATGACAGGCATCGTGGAAGACACCCAGATGCGAGCAGATTGCAGTCCCGAGGAAATTGCAAGCTCCACTTGCCTACATGAGGAATTCCATGATGAATTTGTTTGGTCTCACAAGGAAATGTCGGACTTTAACCTATCGTTTGTTGTGCATGAGATCCAACTTTACGACGAGGCAGAACGAAATGGGTGGCAAACTCCTTCCCTCGAAATAGCCGTTGAACCCATGCTCGGCCCCACTATTGAAGAAGAACGCCTACTATACCTCAAACAACTGGATAAAACCCGTCAAGATGCAGATTTGGCACTCCCAGCTCACAAGGAGAGGGTGCAAACCCAATTTGTGAAAGAGGTTAGGTTTTTTTCTCTCCAAGAGGGAGATTTCATATTGCTCTATCATCGAAAGGATAATCTCTTGGAGACCTGCACGCTTCGACCCATTTGGATAGGTCCCTATGTCATAACGAAAGTCCTCCCCTTGGGGGCATATGAACTACAGGACTGGGATGAAATACCACTCAAGGAGCCCACATACAGGCTCTATATGAAAAAGTATTGTGCCTAGTATCGCACTGGGCATGTGCTTTGTAATTTTATGTATTTATAAGTTTTGCTTACCTTTTTTGATGTGATTGGATTGTTTTGTTATTTAGTCGAGTACTTGTCTCATGCATTCTTCTCGCAATGTAGATTTCGTCAACGCCCATAGCATACATAGGATACGCGGATGGTGCCAGTCGTCACACACGGCTGTTATAGACATTTTTGTGCCTTACAGCATTGAGCATGAAATTTCCATAATCTAAGGGATCCAAAGTCCCTAAACATGTTGTTCCTACCCCTAGAGGAACAAGCCAAACCAACCACAGCAATTCACAGAAGTTCTCCACCTGAAAGCACTCAAAAACAAGCCAATTCTGGATCATGTCAACTGCTCCACTGAGCATTTGCACTGAATGTCAAATGCTCCACTGTCTACCTGCGTTGAATGTCAACTCCAACAAAGGCTACCTGCGCTGAGCGAGTTTGGACATGTGGCAGAGTCATTCCTCAAGGTGTCAATGCCCAGGAAGCTTCCAAAATGACACTTGCATCAAGGAATTCGACTGGTGATGAGTAAGAGGTTCCAAATCTCCAAGTGGAAGCAAGAACCTCCAAGTGGACTCAAGAACTGATAGAGGGAGAGGACACTAGTCAGATCTCAAGCTGACTCATCCTCTCTCCAAACATCTATATATGGATCTCTCCTCCATGAGATCTAGAGGCTGGAATTTTGGTTATTGCAAAGAATTGTTGTTGGTTTGTGGCTGGAGACATTGGGTGCTTAATGCTTTGAAGGGAGCTGAAGAAGGAATTCCATTCTGCTGGGAAGGAGATGCTGGATTGGAGCCCTATGGGTTGTATCTCTTCCTGAACCCTGTTATCAATCAATAAAGCTATCCTGATTCTTTCCTATATGCTGGTGTATTTTGTATGATTGCATTAGTGTATTTGATTTACTTCTAATCCTGAATCATTTATGAATATGTATATTTTCCTTTGTATCGTGTTCTTCTCTTGTCGCAAGTAGTTGTTCTCTTGTCACAGGTAGTTGTTCTCTTGTGATCTCGTGGGAATCAAGTAGCTGTTCTCTTGAGCAAGCGAGGAGACAAGTAGCTGTGGACACACAAAGAGAAGAGGATCTAGATCGAGGGATAGCCGGAAGACAATGGTAAGTCTGCCGATCTCCCCTCTTTCACATTTCATAAAGGAAGAAATCATAATAGCTGTATTCGTTTGTTGCTAAGGAGCTGTCACACCTTAGGTGGATAGGATCGTCCTGCATAGGCATTTTTCCCCACAACAAATTGGCGACTCCACTGGGGAAGAACTTGTTTATTCATTTCATTTGTGTTTCCGTCATTTGTTTACTTCATAGACTTGACATCAACTATTGAACTGCATCTTTCCCGGATGCAAAGTAGAAAGTTGATGCTTTGATCCAGTTGCTGGACTTGTCTATGATCTAAACTAGATCCAAAAATGATTTGATGATCCTTGTGATAGTCTTTAGTACCCTCTCAAAGCATCCCTCTATTTATACCTTGCTTGTGTTTTTGATTTGGCCTGAAACAGTTGATTTTTGAGCATTTTGTGACCCAGAACCCAGGGGAAACGAGAGTTTCTCCTTTAGCGCAGGCACTGCGAAGGCAGTCTGCATTTCAACGCAGGTCCCGTGAAGGCTACATGCGCTGAATGTCAACTCCACAGTGTTATACTTGCGTTGAACCATTTTAGCCTTGTGCAGCTGGGGTTCTTTGCTGTCTATTGCCCTGTTTTGATCTCTGTTTTTTGTAGCCTTTAACCAGCATAGGTACCAATCTGATAACTCATTTTCTTTGCTTAGATTCCGCCTCTTTTTTGTACAAAAAGACTGTGAATGTTTTTATGTGTTTGTGGCGTCATTTACAGTTTTCCTTTGCATGAGTAAAGTAGTCATCCTGTAGCCTTTGATTCAGATCTGATTGATAGTGATCTTAGAAGAGAGTTCATTGGCTGTTTTCAGATTGATTATAGATTTAATTTTACTTAGTGGTTTGAATTTGTCTCTTTCAAAGTGTCAAAACAAGTCTTTATTTCGAAAATCGCAAAGTGATTGTAATCTCTTCTACCCTTGTTGATTTCGAAGGAAGTGAACTTGTTTGTATTGATCATTTTAAAAGCAAATTCAAAGTTGTGCAAAAAGCTTTCTTTGTAGGCATTTATACTAAGAAAGTGGAAAACAAACACCTGCATTGTGCATTTTGCATTTGATAGTTTGCATGTTGGATTTAGGGAAAGTGCATTAGAGTGTGCTGATTGCTCTTTGAGAAAAGATAGTGTCTTTCTTTTCCCTTAGTAGCTAGGATTTTCAAAGTTGAAAGATAATAAAGCTTGCTTATCATCTTAGACTGCATTTAGGGAGTTGTATCATACATCTCGTGGTGAACCTTGAAAGGCAAACTTTAAAAAGATCAACCTAAAATAAACTGAATGAACCTAACAACGCTTTGTAACATAACGCACAACATAGAGGTCTAGGCTAGAGACGTGTTCCAGCATCGTTAAGCCTAGTGACTGTCGATCTCGTGGAAGGTGGGTGATTCCTCCTGAGGGACGATAGCGCTAGTACGGATTGTGCTCCCACGTACCGTCGCGTATATATTGGGAGACCCATATAGGCATATATCCTTTATCCTTAGGAAGCCGTGTTGGCCGCCCTACTGATCGCAATGCAGTGAACACAGCATTCACGAAGATCGACCACCCGTACCCTAAAAAGTATTCTGCGGTTTTGCGAAAAGTTTGGCACACCCTCTGCCTAGATCTCCAGAGCAGTTCCTTTTGGCCTTTTTCAGACTCTATAACAGAAAAAGTCCATCCGAGCATTTGTCACTTCGGGCTCGTTAAAATATCGAAGGAGACTAGAGTCATCTTTAGCTTTTTCTCGACTCTTTAAAACTGAAAAAGCAAGTTGTGTCTAAAGCGTCGTTAACAATTTATTTTAAATGGAACAATCACCCTTTAATTCCTGCGTTGATCTTTAGGTTGAAAAGATGGAGCACACCAACCAAGGAATTCCTCTTGGTGGAAATCCTAGTCCCTTCTCCTCTTGGGGAGATGTTGGTGCGCCTCACATGGCCACATTGTCGAATTAAAAAACCAGGTTCTTTAGGAGAAGAAGGAGAAGAAGAAGAAAGAAAAGAAGAAGAAGGAGCCTAAGGCGACTGGGGGCAAACAAGTGTCATCTAACAAAAATCCACACACTGCACTCGTAAGGCCTAAATCGCCATGCATCATATGCCAGGGAGACCACTTCCATAGAGATTGTCCCTGTATCCCCCGGATACTAAGAGACTGGTCCCCCCGTTTGCACAATTCGGTAGCATCGACCTCTGATAGCCATGTCGACTGCTCACCGTCAACTAGTGGGAGTGAAGCTCCAGGACAGAGCGGGAAACCTAAATTTCCCTACAGACTGTGTGAAGGTGATCATGCCATCCACCGTTGTCCCTTCTTAGATGAGGCAAAAAGAGTTCTGGAAGATCGCCCGATTTTACGAGCGCATCTCCCTCCTGGATATCAAAGACTCTTGCCAAGTCCCTCAATAGTTGAGAACCCGGCTGACCCGCCCAGGTGGTCAGCCGAAGCACCTGTCATTGAAGATGAACCGTCTGGATCCATGCCTGACGAAAGTCAAAAGGTTGATACGGCAGTTGACCCGGTTTTGCCTTCAGAGGCTCCATCTTCGAATGACACCATCACGGAGGAGGATAAAGACGACACCGTCCAAATTCTCTTCATCAGCACTGACTCTGATGATAAAGGGGGCAATGCCACCATTCCTTTATCACGGGAAGGAAGTTCATCAGAGCGCTATCCGGCCGTCTATTCGGTCCCACCACCAAGCAACCTGGTTGTGTCCTTTGACTGGAACCAACTAGGCAGACCCCGGTTGCCAGCCAGTATACCATTCAGAATTATTTGTCAAATATACAGAATGGTAATGGCTGGCACTATCATTGATGAAGGGGCATCTGTGAGTATCCTTTCCTCTATTGCTTGGAAAGTGCTTGGTTTGCCAGCGCTTTTGCCTGAGATGAGAAGTCTATCAGGCTTTGATAAAGGAACCAGTCGACCTTTAGGGATCCTCCCCAATGTGCCTATAACATTGAAAGGGAAGACCGTTCAAATGAACGTGATGGTCGTTCAAGGACCCTTGGATTATAACCTACTCCTTGGACGAGACTATATATATTGCATGGGAGCTGTAGTCTCCTCACTCTTTAGAGTAATGTGTTTTCCGCATGAAGGAAGAATGGTCAAGCTCGTAGACCAACTTTCGTTTCCCGGATCACACATCGCAAATAGTCATGCACCATCCCTAAATGGTCTATTCATTCAAGAAGTGTCTCAACCCACGGTCCGTCCTCCTGACGAGCGCGAGTAATCTGGGAGGATATGACTGGAACCTAGGGGGCATGCGTCCTGGTCTGCTTCGGCAGGAAAACTTTGGGTATAGGGTAGGTTTCCGCGGGAGAATATGACTAGTCCGTACCCCGTCCGTGGATGGAAGAGGGGTTGTTCTAGAATAAGATTCTTTTGTCAAAGTTACGTGTTTGGCACCAAAGTCATTAACCCTTGTCTATTTCGGTAGACATTGTCGAGGAAGTGTTTTGTTTGAAAGAGTAACGAGACAATCTTTGGGTAACCTGAAAGAGGTAAGCCTCTCTCGTTAAAACAAATGTTTTGACGGAAGAGAAGTAGAGGTAACCTTGAAACTCTGTTTTATATCTGGGGGCATGCAAACCTTTTGGAGTGCAAGCAAGGGGCGACTATTTATTTTTTAAATTTTTAGGTCCTCCCTTTAAACCTGTAGGTCTAACCCTTTAAACTCGTAGGATTAGCCGTTTCCAAACTTGCATAAAGAAAGGATCAGGAGCAAAGCTTAGTGAGATGAAGCTCCATAAAAAATAGAATCTTGATGACACACTCTTATCTTATGACTGGGTTATCGAGCAGTTTTAATGCGGAATTTATGCTCGTTAAAAAATAGAAAAGCGATTGTGAGCAAGAGTTTCCTCCAGAGTTCAAGCTCATTAAAAAATGAACCTACCCTGGTAAATAACCACTGTGAATGTAATATCATCAGCCGGTAAAGCTTTGGTCCTGTTTGCACCTGCCACCTCCACTTTTCATTTGGCCGATCGTTCACCTCCATATGATTGTTTAGCCATTTTGAGGAACAACTGCGAAGAGTGATTTCACCTAGCCATCCTTGTGACACTGTCGTGATTGGAAAATTCCAACTTGTACCTGGAATCTGCTGCTATCCCTGTTTATCACTTGTTCCTCAAAAGACGAGTCTTATTTAAGCTCTTTTCAATTGACTCGTAAAAGGTGAAAAGATTGCCGAGTTTTGGCCTTCCAGCTCGTTAAAGGACAGGAAGAGCTATCCCTCCTCTAGATTTTAATCTTTTTGGACCTGAGGGATTATTGCACAAAAAGGTCGAGCGCTTGTTTTATTCGGCTCGTTAAAATTATCGAAAACTCATCCCTTCTGTATTATTTTATACTTTTTCGGACTTAAGGGATTAGATGACGAAAAAGGAATTTTGGAGTTAACTTTATGTACCTTTTCAGACTCTCTAAAAATGAAAAGGACCGAGTTATCCTTGTCGTTAGACTCGTTAAAATTATTAAATAGCGACAAACTTGTCTTTAGACGAGAACGAGTTTCACTATCGCTAGGCTCGTTAAAACATAGCGATGGGCTTGCCCGAAGGGCAGGTTATAGAACAAGCATATGTTATCCTCCTCAAGCTTGACAAACGTAAAGAGGTACTGGTCAACAATGACTGGGGAAAAATTGGGAGAAAATCGAGAAAACTTTGATGGTAGGAGGTCGCTCTTGAACATGACACTTTTTCTCCGTACCACAATCGGGTTGGGTTGTCTCATTCACCGGTCACATCACCATGGTCTCGCCATACCATCCATATTTTGGGTAATGCTACCGATCCATCGCATCAGTGTCGCCATATGTTCAAGAGAAGTCATTCAGAAAGAGTCAACTGGGTCCCATCCACTGCCATACATTATCCTTCATCCATTCATGACCGCCACCCTGAATCATATGTCACAGATCGTTTTCACCTCCATTAAAATCATTAGCTCCGTTCCGTGTCACTGATGTGGGATTCATCAAGGCCCTCCTGTGACGGATCGCTTCTTGTCGACATCAGCTCATTATCCAAGAAGTTGATCTAGGAACAACCCCTTCAGTACTTTGAAGCTTGCATGCCTCAATGGCAAGTTTCTCACTTCCGGCGACAGGTATACATCAATGACCTTCGACCAGAAGATTTTGCGTTGTGTTCGACGCCAAGTCCTTTATTCACACCACGTGAATTTTACTGCAGTACATTGAGGGTCATTATCATTATCGGTGATTCCTCTCGCGCTTGTTAACGGTTTACATCATTGACCGGTAATCAAGCGATGTCTTTCCATGTTCGACTTCAGCGCAATTCTCACATGGATCGACTTGTACTTAGAGTGAAGATCGAACGAGAAGACCCCGGATCTAGTTTCATCCATCCGGGTTGCGATATATATTCAGGAAAAATAAAGACATTTGACATGTACGTCATTGCAGCAGATGATCATCCTACTCAAAGGATGATAATTTCTCCAAAATTATCAGTCTACCATCAGACGATCGTCTGTTCTATGTACAAAAATGAATTTATAAAGCTGAGCATGGGGATGCCCGCCTCAGCTAGATCATGGAAACAGTATGAATCATAATGTATTGTATTGTATTTTATTACAGGTCTCCACCCAGCAGATGGATGAACTTCGGACCCTCCTGGATAAAGAATTTCACCCGATAAACGGCCTCATACTTTAGGGGGCAACTGTTATAGACATTTTTGTGCCTTACAGCATTGAGCATGAAATGTCCATAATCTAAGGGATCCAAAGTCCCTAAACATGTTGTTCCTACCCCTAGAGGAACAAGGCAAACCAACCACAGCAATTCACAGAAGTTCTCCACCTGAAAACACTCAAAAACAAGCCAATTCTGGATCATGTCAACTACTCCACTGAGCATCTGCACTGAATGTCAACTGCTCCACTGTCTACCTGCATTGAATGTCAACTCCAACAAAGGCTACCTGCGCTGAGCGAGTTTGGACATGTGGCAGAGTCATTCCTCAAGGTGTCAATGCCCAGGAAGCTTCCAAAATGACACTTGCATCAAGGAATTCGACTGGTGATGAGTAAGAGGTTCCAAATCTCCAAGTGGAAGCAAGAACCTCCAAGTGGACTCAAGAACTGATAGAGGGAGAGGACACTAGTCAGATCTCAAGCTGACTCATCCTCTCTCCAAACATCTATATATGGACCTCTCCTCCATGAGATCTAGAGGCTGGAATTTTGGTTATTGCAAAGAATTGTTGTTGGTTTGTGGCTGGAGACATTGGGTGCTTAATGCTTTGAAGGGAGCTGAAGAAGGAATTCCATTATGCTGGGAAGGAGATGCTGGATTGGAGCCCTATGGGTTGTATCTCTTCCTGAACCCTGTTATCAATCAATAAAGCTATCTTGATTCTTTCCTATATGTTGGTGTATTTTGTATGATTGCATTAGTGTATTTGATTTACTTCTAATCCTGAATCATTTATGAATATGTATATTTGCCTTTGTATTGTGTTCTTCTCTTGTCGCAAGTAGCTGTTCTCTTGTCACAGGTAGCTGTTCTCTTGTGATCTCGTGGGAATCAAGTAGTTGTTCTGTTGAGCAAGCGAGGAGACAAGTAGCTGTGGACACACAAAGAGAAGAGGATCTAGATCGAGGGACAACCGGAAGACAACGGTAAGTCTGCCGATCTCCCCTCTTTCACATTTCATAAAGGAAGAAATCATAATAGCTGTATTCGTTTGTTTATAAGGCGCTGTCACACCTTAGGTGGATAGGATCGTCCTGCATAGGCATTTTTCCCCACAACAACGGCACATTGCATCAGCTGCTTGGGTCATCTATACACCTGAGTTGGAACTATTTTGCTCCGGGGGAGTCTTTCTTGGTACTGCCACCAAAAATATTTCCGAGTACATGTCCGTCATTTCGCTTCTCATGGAAGCATCTTCAAGGGGCATCTCCAATTTGGTGGTTAGGTTAGACTCCCAGCTAGTCGTTATGCAATTGACAAACCATTATCACGTCCGTAATCCAGCCTTGTTACGTAACTATCTAAGGGTGCGACTCTTGGAACGTCGATTTGAAATAATCACATATGAACATGTTCCTCGAGAATTAAATACAGTTGCTGATTCGTTAGCTAACTATGTATTGGATTGGCATTTGTCTCATTTGTTATAGCAACATGCATGAGAAGTAAAACATTTACTAAAGTTAAAAATTTGTTACAAAAAACATTTAAAAACACATTTACACCACCAAAATACCAAAAATATTTGTATATATATATAGATCGAAATCCAGTTTTTTACATCAAAATATTCCAAAACTTGGATGATTTAAGTACAAAATGGCTCAAAGCCCAGCTACAAACACTCATATGGCTATGCCAGAACACCTGCTAAAATGAGCCTATTGCTCCAGAAAAGCTAAAACAACTCTAGCTACCCTCCGAAGAGGAACCAGAAACCACTCAGGTACACCAACGGTGTGTCGCTGCATATCAGCAGGAATCTCCCTTATAGGAAGGAAGGGGACACCCATAATCAAACCCTCTAGGTTTCTCAGAACGTTGCAGCGACTATCGGCATCGCCCCCTCCAGCAAGTAGTTGGCCACCTCGTTGCACATAGCGAGGTTCGCCTGCAGGTCGTACTGGTGCCACATCTGTGTTAAGCATAAAATTTTCATTTCAGTTCTTATCTCATCGTTAAAAAACATTACATATACATTCAAAAGCACAAAATACTTAAGTACTATCAAAATTATTCTCACCTTGTGGACCCCAGTTGGTCTCGGGTGGTAGCATCAAGTTTGGGTTGCTGGTAAAGTCCATGCCTTCATAGGCATAGTCATCAACAATCACTATCTGGCTATGGAGCTAGTGGAGGAAGTCTTCGTCAAAGAAATGCCGAAGTGGTCCTCCTCCTATGCAAGGATCAAGTGATGACCAGCGACCTTGCCTTGGCTCCCTCGGATAAAAGGGACCTAAGCTCTCCCGTGGGTGCATGACAGGTACCCTCTCAAGGAAAAATGAGACTATGATAGTACCGTACTCAAAACTGTGTTGGGTACGAGCCTTGCATGCTGTCAATTCTGCCTTCAACTGGAAAAGCACTACTTCAAACTAGTTGAACATCTGGGGCTGGACACAATCAATGGCAACAATAGTTGGGCCTTTGTCACCACGTGGGGACTTTTTGACCCCACTAATCGCATAATCAACCATAAAACTACCCTCATAGATTGAGATTGAATCCTCTCTATCAGGACTTTGTTGCTGACTAGTCCACTCTCAGGGATGCAGTAGATCTGTACCAGCACTGAAGTAGATTGTGGATCTGACTTGCCATCAATGAGGTTTGCTTGTGCCCCATAGCACGACAAACCAGTCAAAAAGTAAATGTCATCCCGGTCAAATCACCAGCTCCTGATCTCAAATCCTGAACACTTTCTCGTGTTCATCCCAACGTTGTATGATCCATGTCAGTAAATCCTCCTATCCTTTCATTAGATCTAGTCTTGCATACTTCAACAAACCGCAGCGGCGCAATTCAAGTATGCAAGCTAGATCGTTTCACATCAAAAATTCCTCATTATCATGGGCTCGTTCTCTCCATAGGTGAGTCATTTCAGCCTGAAACCTGCACAAAATAACCATAAAAATAGTTAAAATGGGGCAAAATCACTTAAGGAATCCATGCATGAGGGTTTCAAATGTTCCCTACAGCCCTAACACCCCTCCTAGTGCTGCACAGGGAGGATTAACACCCTCCAGTGGCTCGTATAGAGTGTTTAACACTCTCTATTGGCCATCTGGAGTGCGTTAGTGCACAAAAATGGCTCTAGGGCACCTTAGATCTGCAAATTTCCACCCTTAAAACTAGTAAAAAAGGTTTAAAAAAGCATAGAGAAAGTTTTTAGCTCTCACTTGGGACTGACGGCACGTCGAATGGTTGCTCGGATCTCCTGCAATGGTTCGTGGAAAATCTACTCCTCTTTAGCTCCAACAAGCTCTCACAAATTTCCAGATAGTGAAAATGATGCATGTGAAAGCTCAAAGCATATCCTTATATAACTTTGAGACACATGATTTTTTGAAAATCATTAAAGAGGAAGTAGTCCAGTCTACATGATGTTTTATCATGCATGAACCCAGATAATAAGAATTGCTACTTTTTTACACTTTTTACTGCTTTTGATGAAAGTACTTTCAGGAATGAAAAACAGTAAAAGCTGCATGCAATTCTTAATAGAGAACTTTTAGGGATATTTTATTTCTCTTTAAAAAATATAAACATCCACGAGTTTTCATCGTTAAGCTCGTTAAAATCTATCTAACAATGGTAGAGCACTTTGGGAGACATTTTATTGCTCATTAAAAAATATAAACATCTCCGATTTTTTGTAGTAGGGCTCGTTAAACATATATACCACAATCAGTCAAGCACTTTTAGGGATATTTTATCGCTCTTTAAACAATATAAACCTCCCTAATTTTTCATCATTTGCACTCATTAAATATATGAAAACAATGCTCTAAGCACCTATTTTTTGATCTTTTTCGAGCTCATAAATTGAAAAATACCAATGGAGCATCCTTTTTAGGCACTTCTTTCTCACTCTTTAAACTGAAAAAATCCCAAGCTATGTCTTACTGCTCGTTAAACATGCTAAAGATGACTCGAGCATTCTTTTAGGTACCTTTTCTTGCTCATTAAAAAATGAAAAATCCCGAGTTTTTGTTACAAGCTCGTTAAAGTGTCACGACAAATTGCGAGTTTAGTTTGTCGCCTTGTACTTGTAAAAAAATGAGATCGACATCTATTGGAAAAAGGTTTCTCTTTATCCGGGTTCAATAGATTAAAATACGGAAAAGTAACCGATCCAGGTATACTATTAACCTTTTGTCGCACCCGGTTAACAACTATGACAAAGGGAACACCATGGAGTCTCTCTTTACGATCTTTTCAGACTCTCTAAATATGAAAAGACCACCGAGTTGCCTAGTCTGGACTTTTTCAATACATCGACAAGATATAGAGTCGTTCTTTTTATGATACTTTTCAGACTCTTAAAAGATGAACAAATCGATGATTTTTCCTATCTAGACTCCTTAAAATAATTAGATAGGGCAAAGAGTCGTTCTTTTTGCGATCATTTTCAGACTCTTTAAACATGAAAATATTGATGAGTTTACCCATCTGGACTCATTAAAAAATTAGGCAGGGAAAGTGGACAATACAACTATATCTTGTATTCAAAAGCGTGGTTTGGCAGCAAACGTCCCGTTGAACATGGCACTCCCTCAGATAAACCTTCATTTTGATAGCCTCTCAATATGAACCCTACCAACCTATGCGTTTTTAGCCTATATACCTTGATGTAATTGCATCTCCGTATCTTAAACACTTTGTAGTGTTCATGAGTCTAGTGCTGTCTGGTTAAAACCGTTGTCATGCCTTCTATTGTTCAAGGGTCTCCATTTGTTTCCTCTACCAATTGATCCTACATATCCTTTCATCATGCCCTCCATTGTTTAGACCCAAAAGCTCAACAGATTCTTCAAAAAACAAAATCATCCTTGTCCAGTTTCGTATCGACTAATGTAGGACATGTCATTGCCTACCTTTCGACAGGTTTCTTCCTATCGACTTCAACACTCTATCTAGGAAGATAACCCAGAAACACATTCAGTGCCTGGGTACTTGTAGACATTAGTGGTAGGTTGCCTTGTGATTGATCATGGGTTTTCATTATTAGCTCCTGGTTAAGCGATTCTACGAGTGTTCGATGACAAAAAATCTTTCACACTCGCTAGTTTGCACTGTGCATCTTAGATACCATCACCATTATCAGTGGCCTTCCTCGCATATGTTAACAGTCTCCATTATTGGCTGATAATTAGATGATTTCGTGCATGTTTGACGTCAAAACATTTTATCACATGTACCGATCTATGCTATTCGGTGAAGCGGGAATTAAGACCTTGGGTAGAGGCTTGCATCATTCAGCCTTGTTTCCCATCCTAAGCTGTGGATATTGTTCTTTGGAGACAACTATTTTAGGATGATCTATTATGACACTAGATCTGCCCTGTGCCATATTGGCGGCCAACATTGTTATATCTCAGATGAGAAAATTACTCTGATATAGCTATTGAGCATGGGAATTCCCGACTTAGGACATGATTTTAGCAGTTTATATATATGTATCTTTGTTGTATCAGGTTTTCCATGCCGCCCGAAACTTCTCTCTCTCTCTAAAAGATTTTGACAGCAAATTACATTGTTTTTCATAAAGTATTTTGGCCATTGTCTCTGCCTCTAATCTCATCCTTTAGGGGGCATGTGTTATAGGACAAATTGACCTCCTAATCAACTCAGAGGTGAAATACAAGATGACTAAAGCAATGACCACAATTGCAGTCCCAAAATCCACACTAACACTCTCTATAAACTGACAACCTGCTTTATAAAGCTTGTTACCAAGCATAAAGGAGTGTTAGCCACCCTGCTAACTCTTATTGTTAGACCAGGGGGAGCTTTAGTGAACTTAAGTGATGTTCAGAAGGTCATGCCAATGAATTTTCTCATAAATATGTAGATATTAAGTCCCTATGTTTGTACAAGAAAAGCAAGGAAATTCCAAAAATCAAGATATTTGGAGAAATTCTATTCCGAGAATGAAGGAAAATGGGAAAAAGCTTGTAAATAGGGTAGGTTCATGGTTTTTTCCCTAATGAACTATAGGTGGAGATTGGTAGCCCTAATTTGATTGCTACATAAGCAACGTGAGGGCCATTGCAAAAGGGTCTGAGCATTTGGAAGGATAGCCCATAGATTTGTTGTGAATTGTCATACTGAAGGAGCTAGCTGAAAGAAGGAGAGAGAGAGAGGAAGAAGGGGTAAGGAAGGCTGATACAACAAATTGTTGTAATCACTCTTCCATTCTGAATATAGAACTGTAGTTGTTTTCCCTACTCCAAAGTGTCAGTGATATTGTGCATTTATTTGTTCATTCTGATGCTTGTCGATTTGAGTAGTTAAGCTATACATTTATACGTGTTTGTTACGGATTCTTACATTAGTTTTCAGAAGCATATGTTGTGATTGGTTTGACTTGTATTTTGTGTAGGAATTGTCTTGGAGCCAGCTTAGAAGGAGTTCTTCTTGTCGCACGAAGATCCCCAAGCGAATCTAGAAGGAACCAAAGGTGATCCTCTTTCCATACCCTAGTGATTTATGTTTGATAGATGAGCATGTGTGTAACAGGTAGCTTTTGCAGATAATCTTATAGTCTGTCGAAGGTCCCGGGAAGACCTTTGAGGGTAGTTTTCATCCCGTTCATTTTACCCCATAGCACAACATCATCCGTATGAACACTTGAGTGCAAAGACGAAGGTCATAGACAATAATGCATATGATAACTCAAAGGACTCACAACCAAATCTACGTGAAAATTGGTTGAAGTGATGTTGGGAGAATGTTAAGGATGAACAGGTGTGTGAGCATGATCCTCAACATCATTGGGCAATGGCAGAGCTGTTGAATGAGAGGAAGGTGGACAGTCATTCAAGACAGTGGCCACATCCACATGAGATTGCACAACTCCATCAATGAATAATGTTGAGCGAGGATTGATCTCAAGCTTTCTGTTGGGACAGGAAGATTTATTAAGGTAGTACTCGAACTGGTCCTAGAATTAAGAAAATTTCATTTGGCTCCTCGGAGCTTGAAATTGCAAGTCACGGAAACACCGCCAAAAATCAATAACCGATTCATGCGGAGCCGTCCTTTGTTGTAACAATTTTTTTATGCTCTTAACCTGCAAAATGATACCCAAATACAGAATATGCGAAGAAAAGATACCCAGAACACAGAATAGCAATGATTTTATTATTCAGAGAGTAATGTTCACTTGCCTCTTCGAGGGGGCAACCTCCAATAGAGCAGAGCTTGACTACAAAATAAGACACGATGCTCCTTGCAGGGAGTCTCTATCCTTTATATATGACTCATACATGCAATACCATGGGCCAATACCATGGGTTTTATTAATACCATCTATCTAATACTACGGCCCATTTGCAACTAACTGTGGTTCCATCATTAATTGCGGATTAACCACTTACAATTATTAATATGGGCTTTATTGACTCTTGACTATGACGTGATCCCATTACATAAATAAGGGGGTTAGGGTGGGACCCTAACATGCCATCCCCCTTAAGACTAGCCTTGTCCTCAAGGCTGAAGCTGCGGAAACTGCTGAAGAATAGTGGATAGTTCCCAAGTTGCATCTTCCGGAGAGGTGTCTTTCCATTTGACGAGGACTTCCTTAATCATGCGGCCGCGCAGTTGCTTGTCTCGTGTGTCTAGGACCTGTTCGGGTTGAAGCCAGATGGACCCTTCTTCGTCCAATTCAGGTAGACTGGTCTGAATTCTGCAATTATTCCCAATCACTTTCTTGAGGCATGAGACATGGAAAACTGGATGGATTTTTGGAGTAGGTGGCAAGGCCAACTTGTAGGCCACTTCTCCAATGCGTTGAAGTACTTGATATGGTCCGTAGAATTTGGGAGAGAGTTTCTGACACCCCTTGTCTTTGAGTGATGTTTGCTTATATGGTTGGAGTCGTAAAAAGAGCTGATCCCCTTCTTGAAATTGGCGCTCTGAGCGATGCTGGTCTACCTGTTGCTTCATGCGGTTTTGAGCTTGATGAAGATTCTCTCGAAGATGGGTGAGCATGGTTGTGCGGTGTTGTAGGAGTTGATCCACTGCTTGTATTTTTGAGCATCCCTTGAGATGCGAAGTAGGTGAAGGCAGGAGTTGACCATATACTGCTTCATACGGAGTCATTTTGGTGGTGGCATGATAGTTGGTGTTATACCACCATTCAGCCAGAGGTAGCCACTGTACCCAAAGGTGTTGCTTTTCTGAAGTGTAACACCTAAGGTAGGTTTCTAGACATTTGTTGACGGCTTCGGTTTGACCATCTATTTTCGGATGATAGGAAGTACAAAGTTTTAGTTGAGTGCCTTGTATTATGAAGAGTTCCTGCCAGACACAATAGAAGTGGGCATGCCATGCAATTTGAAGATATGATCCATAAAAGATTGAGCAACCAAAGTTGGTGTAAACGGGTGGGGTAGGGCACAGAAATGAGCATACTTCGACAGTCAGTCCACAACCACCATGGTGACTGACTTGTTCCCTTACTTTGGAAGACCTGTAATGAAATCCATAGAAACCTCCGTCCAAATTGATGCCGGAATGGGCAATGGTTCTAATGTGCCTGGTGTGTTGACGGTTTCCCTTTTTGGTGTTGACAGACATCGCATTCTGCTACGAAGGTAAGAATGTCCTTTTTCATGCTTGTCCAAAAAAATGATCTTCTGGTGCGAGCATACGTCTTCTGAAAGCCCAAATGTCCTGCAATGGGAGATGAGTGCAATTTTTCCAAAATGCGACTTTTGAGGGTGGATGTTGGTGATATTACGACTCTGTCCTTGTAGTGAAGAATATCATCCTGCCACGAGTAGCCCTTGGTGGAATTTGGATCTACCTACAATTGAGAAATGAGTGGGGAGAGCTCGGGGTGTGAAAACCATTCCCTGTGAGCCTCTTCAATCCATTTTGGAATGGGGAGGGCAATTTCTAGCAGAGTACTTTCCTCCTCAAATTGGCGAGATAATGCATCTGCTACACTATTGTCTTTCCCTTTCTTGTAAATGGTCTCATAATCATATCCCAGCATTTTGGCTAGCCATTTATTTTGTTGTGGGGAGGATAGGCATTGCTCCAAAAAATATTTAAGACTATGATGATCTGTGCGGATTTGGAAACATCGCCCCAATAAGTAAGGTCGCCAGGTCTCGACTGCATGTAAGATGGCCATCATTTCCTTCTCGTAGGTAGATTGGCCCAGATTCCTCCCACTGAGTTGTTGGCTTGTGAAGGCCAACAGTCTCCCTTCCTGCATTAAGACCGCCCCAACACCTGTACCCGAAGCATCACATTCAGTGACAAAAGATTTGGTGAAGTCAGGTAGTGCTAAGACTGGAGTGGAACACATGGCATTTTTTAGAGCTTTAAAGGCCTGTTGTGCTTCCTCATTCCAGAAGAATGAATTTTTCTTTATGAGTTGGGTGAGAGGCTTCGCTATGCGACCATAGTTGCGGACAAATTTACGATAATAGCTTGTGATACCCAAAAATCCTCTCAAGCTCTTCAAGGTCTTAGGTTGAGGCCATTCCTGCATTGCCTGGATCTTTTTGGGGTCCACCTTGACACCTTCACGCCCCACAATGTGGCCCAAATACTCTACTTATGCCATGCCAAATGAACACTTGGACATCTTGACAAATAATTTATCCTTGCGGAGTAGTTGCAAGAGTAGATCTACATGCCGAAGATGTGCGGCCCAAGTGCAACTATAGATGAGGATGTCATCGAAGAAGACAAGGACAAATTTCCTGAGATATGGTTTGAGAATGTGGTTCATAAGGCTATGAAAAGTAGAGGGGGCATTACAAAGACCAAATGGCATGACCAGGAATTCATAATGGACATCATGAGTTCGGAAAGCAGTCTTGGGGATGTCCACTTCCTTCATGCGATTTTGGTGGTAGCCTAAGCGAAGATCTAGCTTAGTGAAGAATTGAGCCCCATTGAGTTCATCTAGCAAATCATCAACCACCGGGATGGGAAATTTATCTTTGACTATCAACTTATTGAGGGCCCTGAAGTCGGGACACATCTGCCACTCCCCATCTTTCTTGAGCACCATGACCACTGGGGATGAATAAGGACTAATGCTGGGACGAATGACACCTACTTCCAAAAGTTCCTTGATGATTTTTTCTATTTCATTCTTTTGGGTGAACGGATATCTGTATGGGCGCACATTTGGGGGTTGGGCCACTGGAACCAAGGTGATGCTATGATCATGTTCCCCTCACGAGGGTGGAAGCTCATGAGGCTTGTCAAAGACCGGTAGATGGTTATTTAAAATCTATTGCATCTCAGGATGAATTGGCAGAGGCTTGGTTTCGACTACCTGGATGGCATTACATTGAGCTACAACTCCATGATTGCCATTTTTTAACAATTTTTCCATCCTATGTGAGCTGCTGATAGAGGGGGCTCCTGCCTGGAGTCCACGGAGGGTATGTGTGTAGTTGTTCTGCATAAAACTCATATATAACTCCTGAAAATCCATTGTGATTGGCCCAAGAGTGCGGAGCCATTCAATGCCGAGGACAATGTCGCAACCCCCCATGTGTATGGCAAACATGTGAGTTTTCAACTGATAATCCCCCATTTGAAGTTTGACATTTTCACAGTGGCCTTCACATTTCATTGTGCCTCCATCCACAATTTGAACTTGGAAGTTAGAAACTGCTCGTACAAAACAATGCACTGCTTCTGTGACTTTTTGATGGATGAAATTATGTGTACTTCCACTATCAATCAAGACTACTACTGGGCGATGTTTAATAAAACCTCTGATTTTGAGAGTTTGAGGGGAAGAAATCCCTGCCAAAGCATGCAAAAAAATAACTGGTTCGTCAGAGACATTGTCCTTTTGGTTGTCTTCTTCTAGCGGCTCATGTTCCTCCAATGGTGGATCTTCCTCTGTTGAGCTATAGTCAGTGGCATCAATTTGAAAAAAATTGGGCTCCTTGCATTTATGACCTGGGGAGTATTTTTCATCACAGTAGTAACATAGGCCTTGCTTTCTTCTTTCGGCCATTTCCGCAGGTGACACCTTTTGGACCTTAAGTGTTTGAGTCATGTTGTGAGCCTGTGGGGGGCGACCTTTAGCGGAGAAATTTGGGTGACTGTATTGGGCTTCTAATGCACGTTCCACGTTACGAGCTACCTTGCAAGCCTCCGTCCATGTGGGAGGGTGGTGTAGTAGGACTTGGGCTTTGATAGCTTCTTTAAGACCGCTGATAAAACATTCCGTGTAGAACACATCTGAGAGACCCCAAGTGCGGAAGGCTAAGGCTTCAAAAGTTGTAATATATTCATCCACTGTACCAGTCTGTCGGAGCTTAGTAAGACGACCCAAAAAAGATGATTCCTGGTCAAAGCGGTCTTCAAGAGCTTTGGTGAATTTGGTCCAAGTCTTAAAAGGTCCAGTGCAATGTTGATGCCATTCCCGCCATTGCCACCTTTCATTGTTCGAGTACATGCTCCCCAACATAAGCTGACTCTCATCATCGAAGATGCGATTCAGTTTGAAATACTGCTCCATTTGTGCTATCCATGCCAATGGGTGAGAACCGTCAAATTTATGCATATCCAACTTGGGAGGTCGCTGACTGGGTTGTGGGTGGGTGTGCCAGACTTGAGGAGAGTGGCTAGACTCACCCTCATTGTGTTCATTGCCATTATAAACCTCCTCTTGGGCTTGCTCCTTGACCTTCGGGCCTATTTTCTTGACCATGCTACATAGTCTGGTAAGCTGAATGTGGAGGTTTTGCAATGATTCTTCAAGTTTGTCCATCCTTTCATTGGCCATCGCTTGAGCACTAGTTTCTACCATACACCAACCGGTTTTTTTTAAAATTGGGACCGCCTAAAAAAAATTTCACTAAGAAGTGAATGGTACCACCGTGCTCAGCTCGTCGTCCTGATTCTGATGGGCTAGATCACCAATAAGCGCCCCGAAAGATCTCAGACTTTTTTTTTATTATTTTTTTATTTTTTTATTTTTATTTTATTTTATTTTATTTATTTTATTTTATTTTATTTTATTTTTTCTGAAAACTCCTAATGGAGTTTTACTCCTTCCTTATCAATACTATAGTGGCCAAATCCTCAAAAGGTCAATGCGGCCAAAAGTCCTGTGAAAATTATACCCCGGTATAGGCACCCTTCACAACGACTCCGATCTGGTGGATCTGAGAGATCTAAATGGCGGATCTGATAGCTCTGGGCGGAGGAACATGCTGGTTCTACGGATCTGATGGATCTAATAGATCGGAATGGCTGATCTGTGAACTCGAGACTACGGGACTGATGTTTGCTGCTGCTGCACCACTTTGCACAAGCGGATCTGGAAGAGATGATGTGTGATCCCGATAGAAAAGGGAAATATGGTCTTGAGGAGTGTCAGGTGCTACAGATCACAATATACATAAGGGTCTGGCAGTAGTACTCGACCCAATGTTTCAAGGCTCTAACTAAGGAGGATTGACCGTACCCTTAGCCGTACAACCCGACTTCCCTATCGTATGGGCGAGTAATCTCTCCGAGTGTTGTTCTCAGTGTACTGTAGCCGCGAGACGACCGACGGTTTATCTATGGTGAGGTGTGAAGGGAGCCTAGGGGACTTCCGATATACCCAGAGGGTACGTGGAAGATAGTCCGTGCGCGGTTCTGTCTAATGCGCTACTACTCGAAGGGGTACCCACAGGGGTTACAAGGGAGTCCAATAGACGTGACCACCTCTTGTATTTCCTGCATGCATGCCTCCCCAAATCCGCAGGTTTATGCGCTCAATGACAGATCCCATGGTTTAAAGATGTCGGAACACGTCTCTAGCCAAAAAAAAAAAAATTGCTAAGAAATGGAGATCCCACCGGCCCTGGAAAGTGCTCTGGTACCACTTGTTATGCTCTTAACCTGCAAAATGATACCCAAATATAGAAGAGTAATGTTCACTTGCCTCTTCGAGGGGGCAACCTCCAATAGAGCAGAGCTCGACTACAAAATAAGACAGGATGCTCCTCGCAGGGAGTCTCTATCCTTTATATATGACTCATACATGCAATACAACGGGCCAATACCGTGGATTTTATTAATACCATCTATCTAATACTACGGACCATTTGCAACTAACTGTGGTTCCATCATTAATTGCGGATTAACCACTTACAATTATTAATATGGGCTTTATTGACTCTTGACTATGATGTGATCCCATTACATAAATAAGGGGGTTAGGGTGGGACCCTAACAAATTTCCAGTCAAGATGGTCTGGATCAAAATGATAGAATGTGTCTTCAATGATGTTGGCTCATTAGGATGTCTTTTTAAAGGAAACCTTAATCCCTACATTAGTTGTCAACCCGAGGTAAGTCTTTCTATTTCAAGAGTGCCAACATAGTATGTGCAGTGAAGTTAGAAGTTATCTAATGATGAATCATTGCAATAATTAAAGGCTAATTCTTTAATTCAATTCACACAACTCTACAAAGAACTATTTATGAAAGGAATGCTCGCAATACCCTATTTAATTCTATACAACTTGTTTCGAAACCAATTGGAACTGAATGCAAATGAGAATTACAATGAGAATCATTCAAATAAGCTTAAGACTAATCACACTTAATCAAGTAAAGAAACTATGATTATCGAACAACACTACCAATTTATAACAACCCAAATCAATCTGCATTACTCAATTGAATAACAATAATAAATGAACAACAATCAACAATCGGTAATTTGAACGACAATCGGTAAGTGAACAACAACAACGATAAAGGATTCCTAAATGGTAAACATTCTATATTGCAATTCGTAGAAGTTAATCAGTCTTGTCTCTCAAGATCTATGATAACATCTATTCAATTGAAAAAAAATCAAACACACATTCACTCATTCTAATCAAGGCACTACTTATATATATCTCATAGCTTTAATATAAATCTAAGTGAACAACAGTATAAATCAATATCACAAATCTTCAAGATAAATAAGATAACTAAACATTAAATCAATTACAAAGACTGAATATAAAATATAACACAAAGGAGTAGTGGAACTTCTTGTGACTGGGCCCAGAGTTGCTAGAAGCCTCTGCCTAATAAAAACTCAAAATACGGAGATGTATCAAGTGCAACCTTCTTTCATTAACTTCAAAGTAACAGCTGACAGAGTCACTGAATTAACAACGTTTTTGCTTCAGAAAATAATAATTACACATTAACAGTCTCACCTTGTATCTAGTTTCCTTTTCGGCCCTATATAACATAAAATAGAAACTTGGATAGAAGCGAATCCTTAGGATCAGGAGATCCTAAGGATTTCACAATATAAAATATGGTCATATGATAAAACAGGAGTATTTGAACTGATCTTCCACTTCCTTGTCCTCCCCAGACATCATGGCTTTTCCCCTTTATGGTTTCATGTTGTCCTACCAACTGAAAAAAATTTGCCCAATTGCATCCCTGCATACAAATATAGAAAATAATCAGTTTTTCATACTAAATTCACCTATTCTATCACCAAATAGTTTCTTCCAACTTTAACTGATATTTTCCTCATTTTATTCTATAAACGGAGATAATATTATAAGGATGAATGATAAGTGAAGCATTAAATGAAGAGAAATCATACCTTTTTCCTCTCCCAACATACTCCCCAACTTACCTTGTTGCACATCCTCGTGTAAGAGTATAGTTCAGATTCAACTGTGTGAGGGAATAAGCATGGTATACTTCCTCCCTGTAATTCCTAAAACCATTCTTTTGCTCAAGGAAAATGAAAGCCTAGGTTACCTCGTGATATTTTAAGTTATAATCACTACAGTATTCATCAGAAGCGTGCCATATGATTGGGGTTCTATAGCGGCATCATATCTAGTCTGGTCCGATTGTTAAAATCATATTGCTATATTTATAAAAATGAGAAGACGCAGCTTGGAAGTTACAGTATCCGAATAGCTCTCAGCCCCTCACAGTGTTACTGGAAACTTCCCATATTTTCCTTGATTTAGACAAGGCTTCTTCCTTAATATCCTGGAATTATTCCTTTCCAGCCTAAAAGATATCAGTATGGATTGGCCCCAACTTACCGATGACATCGTCTTTTTTCATAAACTGCTTATGTGGGACAGATAAGAGTAGTGGTTGTGTATGTTCTCCTCTGACCCATAAGTTAATGCCATACTCACGCCTTTTGAATTTGTTGTAAACCTTGGCCCATTTTAGCTGATTAGCAGCAAAGGAAAGGAACCCCTGAAATTGAATGTCCCCTATGAAAGGGGCAGGGTCACTATCACTGTCATCCTCTAAAACAAAATTATGCATATAGAGCTCACAAAGGAGGCACTGAAACTTCTCATCATGTTCTCTAAAACACTTAATAAAATCAGGAGTGGTTTTAATTTCTACTGGTTTACCAGCCTTAACGGCCTTAAATTTTAACAAGAAGCATCTCTCCATAAGAAATAAAGCATAATTGGTGGCGGGATCTCGACAAGATAGTGTGTCTGAATAGAGAGAACAAACATTCTCCATTTGTTCTCTGCCTTTCTGTAATTGACCCTCTAAATTTCCAACATTCTTTTGCTCAACCTTGTATTGAGGAAAAGTCTCGTCTTTCATCCTGGTAAGTTCCTCGAACTTCTTCTTTAGCCCTTGATGTTCGTGAAAAGGGACCACCTTTTCCTTGTGCTGAGCTAGTTCTTGGTGAATTGTTAAAATCTCATTCTTTAATTTTCTAATAATGGCTTATCTAACCAAGGGGATGTAAAGAGGCGTTTCATCTATTTGGACTTTTGCATCTTGGGTCTCCTCAGGGTTAGTCTACATAGCAGCTTCAACTACTTCTGGAATTACAGCTTGAACATTTTCTTCAATATCAGTCTGGACAACAATGTCCGTAGTGGGGTAGGCCATTTGAGTTCCCTGTGAAAAGATACAAGGCTCCTCAGTTTGTATGGCAGTATCTTCTCAGATAGTTGGCTCAGTCTGGGTTTCTTTTGGGCAAACCTAAAGAAATTTTGTTTGAGTCTCAACATCCTTTGTAGAACATTGTTCTGTTTGTGTCCCTGCATTTTCCATTTCTACTTTCAATTTCCTCGCTATGGTTGCTTCTTTTAGCCAACATTTCAACTGCCTTATTATATTCTTCTATTTTATGTATTTTTTGAGCACCTTTTTAAGCTTAGCTTTGTAGGGCTCCTCTACTCTAGGGCTTCCATCTGGGGTTGTGTTACCTTCTGATACTTGTACAGGCTGCACTATGTCATCATCAGGAAAGTTCCCAATTGGAACTGTGTTTTATGGTGGGATTTCTCCTTCCAACTCATAATTATTATTCATTTTGTGTTCAGGAGATCCCAATGCAATGGTATCTCTTGAACAATTATCATTCTTGTGGTCTTCTTCTTGGTAGGCCTCGTCCACAGGGGACTTTGAAAAGGGAATATCACTTGGTTGATTGGCATCCCTAGGGTTTTTACCTTCAGGGTTTCTTTTTGCTGGGGGGTCCACTTGACCGGTGCCTATGGCTTGAGTTTCTTTCTGCTAGTCGTTTCTTCGTATTCCTCGGCTTCAAGGGGTGTTTCCATATCAATAATTAAGTCTCTCTACTCCTCCATGGTTTGTTCATGACCGAAATTGTCAGCAGGGATCCACTGATCACGGGTACAGTTCTGTTCTTCAGTGTTCCCTAGTCGTTCCTTGCCTTTGGTAAACACTCCCATGCTTCCCAAAACCCTTTCCACTTTCTCCTCATAGTCTTGCAAAGGAGGGTCTTGAGGACTAGGAGGAGGTGTGCGGGATGTTTCAGCTTCTTTTTCTTGGATTGGAATGCGCTGCTGGGCTTTTACTCTCACCAAGCATCTATGCTTAGCTGATTCTAGGGGTGCACTGGGGATCTTTCGTTTTAATGTTTTCTTTGGGCCTGGGGTTCTTGGCCCTTGCTGCTCTGTTTCCTCATTTTTTGGGGGTGGATCGAAGGTAGGATTTATGATACTGTCCCATGTTAATTATTGTTGTGCCAATCTATTTGTGATAATAAACTTAATTAACCCATGATGACTGACTACACTATGTTGGTCCTTGGCTGTCCTTACTCGTTGGGCAACATTGTGTAACAGGGAATTTAGATAAAATGGTAAATTAACTGAGATTCTTTGCTTTAAAATGGCTAGGAGTTTCAGTTGTTGAGGCTTTACCACGTCATGCCGGTCATTGCAGGTGATATATATTTGGAAGATCACCGCCAGCTCTTGCCACGATTGCTACAACGTCGAAGGATGAGTTCATTTTCTTATTCGTACCAGCCGATCGCCTGGGTCCTAGAAGGCTTCAATTGTGATGTATAAAAGGATGCATTTGTCTGCCCATTTCACCCCTTACGATGGAAGTTGGGTGACTTCAGCCAAGACTTCTTTTGAAACCACCATGCTTATGCCTTTGACCATTGTACTACCATTCTATAGATTTTGCTGAAATTCCAACGTCATCTCTTCATGGAATCCCTACAATATGTTTAAATACTTCAACCAGCCAGCTGATCCAAAATGGGTTTTGGATAGACTCCTAAGTCTAAGTGTTCCACATAGAGGAAAATGAAAGTCCAAGGAAGTTCCTAGACATAACCCCATTGTAGAGGTCTTTTCATTCTGAATATACTGCAACTTGAATGGGCAGAAATGGACTTAGGATGCAGAAGTTATCACCAAAAGAAGATGCCCTATGTTCCTTAGAAAAAGAGGAAAAATCCTCTAAAATGGGCAAAAAAAAAAACCCTTATAAAGGGAAATCGCATTGGAGGAAGGCCAAAGGCGGACTTAAGCGGAGAGCGAAGCCACCCCCGATTGCTGATCCCAGACATATCAGGTCGGAGGTACACCTGAGCATATAACATATGGTAAGGACCCCCCCCCTGGGGCGATGCAATATGCTAATCACCGATATCGGCAGATTGACATCAGCAATGGCATGGAACCTAAGGCGAGACCTGGGCCAATGCGATATTGCAATCGTTGATGTCAGTGGATCATGATCGATGATGTACAAAACCCCTGGGCCGTATGTAATGCGATAGTGATTACGACGGGCAATCTCAGCCATTAGATCGCAAGAGGAATGGGCGACCAGGATTAAATCAGATCGACGATTGACAAACCTGATGGATTTCATAAGCGCAGTTTATAAAATTTGAAATCTGGAAAAAGGGATTTTCCTATGTATTTATGCATTTCTGCTATATAACCAGAATACAAAGGAAAACACCCAAAAGTGATAAAACCAGACCCGAAGGGGAAATAAAGGAACGATCTATATAGTTTGAGTTCCATAAAGGTGGATTTCGGGCAGGCCTCAAGCGGAAAATGGTTTTTGTCTTGCTCTACCCGATCCCATATAGTGAATGACACATGGCAAGCCGAGGAGATTGGAAAACCGCCTTTTTGGGTGGGTAACCTCCGTGCTCCTAAGCTGCCCAAAATGGGATACTGGCCGTTGGATTAGGGATGCCACAGATCAATGGTGGAGATTGCGATAACAACCAAAGGAAAAGTTGAGGTGATTTTAGGGAGATTGCGATAATATTTTGAAGTCCGATAAAGTGGATTTTGTTGGGTTTTCCCGTGTATTTTGGATTTTGCCCAAAACACTGATGCGATGCGATATAACGCCTAAAGGCAGACCCGATAGGGATTTTAGGGCTGATTCAATGAAATTTCACGTCAGGAATACGCATACGATAGTGTATTTTCTAGAAATCTCTGTGTAAGGGAATTTTCTTTGTTTTTGGGTTTTTGCCTATGAAATGGCCCCGATCCCTTGTAACACCTCCTTATCATCATTCCACGCTACAAGTAGGCATTTTGGGAAACCATGAGGCATTTGAAAGACACAGAGCTGTAGAGCCAGGTGGCCAGTCAAACAGATAGCGCAGAGAAGCCACAGAGCCGCATGGGAATGATTGAACGCAGGGAAATGACTGAAAAGCTAGGAAAATGCCTCAAAGGAGCCCATAGAGCTCCATTGAGGGGGGAATGAATGTTGAAATGAGTTGTAGAGCCGAGAGAGAAGAGGGAGAGAAAAAGATACTGCGCAGAGCAGCCGAGGAAGTCACTTGGAGGTCAAGTGAAAAGCCAGAGAGCTGCAGAGAGCCAAAGAAGCCAGAGCTGAAGAACCAGAGGCAAGAGCTAGAGCCAAGAGCCAAAGCCAGATTCGAGAGCCAGTGTGAGAGTAGAGAGCCAGAAATTCGAGATATTCAAGAACTAGGGATAAAATGGTGTCTAAACCCATTGTTTCTATGTAAAATAGTGGAGTTGAGCCAAGATCTTGTAAATGGACTTTACCATAATCCCAGAGAGCCTAGTTGAGTGGACTAGAGCTCAAGGAGATGTAGCCCAAGAGTTTTGGGTGAACTCCATATTAAATTACTGTCTTATGTGTCTATTATTTGCTGCACTGTTGCACTGTTACATGTATTTACTTCTCAGCACAAACAACAGATTTTAAAGAACATAAATAGTGAAAAATAAACATAAGCATACACCTTATTTCAATCACATATTTAATTCTGCATTTGGTTAATCAATAAGACTTGGGAATGTTTAAGTTTTGGAAGTGGGAGAGGTTCTTGTAAGTTAGACAAGAAGCCTAAGTGCCCCATTTTCAGATCAGGTGGTATCAGAGCCTAAGATTAATTAACCTCACCTTCAAAGAAGGTTATATTAGAATTCTTGACTGACGGAGCAAGGATTGCTTGTCTAAAAGGTGTTTGGGTAGTCAAGGATTGATTTTTTGATTTATTGTATGCTTGTTGCAGACTGACTATTATTTGAGTTTGCAGAGGTGAAGGGAATGCTATTGATAGCTCAATCCAAGAAGGAAAAGAAGGAAGAAGGGCTGAAGGCATTCTTCTGTCCCAAAGGACCTCAAGGCAATCCTTGAAGCACAAGAGTTTTGCTGCAAAATGTTGTTGAATAAGCTCTTTATTAATCTTGTTTGAAGTTCTTTTGTTCATTGGCATAATGACAGATTCTAGAGGTGAGTCCTCGAATCCTTCTTTCTTCATCACAAGACTCTTTGATGCAGACATGAAGTAAGACTTGTCCACCATGATAGATATGGTGAGAGAAATGTATGAGGATGGAAGGAAGAGTAGCAGACGTAGAGAGTAGTTGAATTCCATGAAGGAAGAGAAGCAGTTGCTTTCTGATAGACTGCAGGAAATGGATATGCAACTTCATATTGCAAATATGAACCTGAAAAGGATGCATGAGCTGGAGCCACAACTCCATGTTGCTAAAGAAGCCTTGGTCAAGTATCAGCTTGAAGAAGAGGTAAACCATTCCAATTTGTCTTCAAATTATTCTAAGAATGCTTATATTGGTTCTTTTGAAAAACATACTAGAGGCATAGGTTCCAAGCTAATGTCCAAGATGGGCTATGAAGGAAAGGGCTTGGGAAAGCATGCACAAGGTATTGTTGAACCAATAATGGTTGAGGAAAGGACTAAGTATTTGGGTCTTGGCTAAGGAGAGTCTTTTGGAGAAAATTCCAAAGCTGCAATGAAGGCCATTGAAATAGTCCCAAGAAGGAGTTCCATTTCATGTCCTCCACCTCAAGAGTATGAATATTGTATTTAGGAGGGGTGCCATAGATTGAAACATCAATTGCAGGATGCAGGTGTTCAGAAGCACAAACTTGAACCAGAGAGTTATGGAAACTTTGATAGCCCCGAAGAGATTGATGGTGTTCCAAAGGGAGCCACTTCTTCATTTTCTTCACCTCCTCATGAAGGCTATAAAGGTGAAAGAGGCATGTATAAATATGGTTCTAAACACATTCCTTTTGATTTTGAAAAGCATGGTAAATTTCCACATAAGCATGGGAAAAGAATTGCATGTTCCTTTTGTGGTTTGGATCACCATCATGTTTCTAGATGCTGGAAGAGAATGGCCACATACAGGAAACGCTTGAAGGAAAAGAAGAAAAAATTCAAAGGTCCATTGGATAAGGCAAATCATGTTTTCAAGAGGATGCACATGTGTTGCACTTATTGCCATAAGCAAGGGCATCTTGCTGAAAGGTGTTGGACTCTGAATCCAACAATGCTTCCACAAAAGCTGAGGAAGGTGGAAAGAGAAGATGGTAGAAATGGAAAGGAAGTTTCCATGAATGATGTGTCTCAGGATGATTCACATGTTTAGGCTGATGTGTAGACAAAGGAAAGACCTTTGAACTGGATTGGTAAGAAACGGTTAGAGTTCTTTTCCAATTAAGGATTGCATGTCTTTTGAGGCATCTATTTACATTTCTTTGTTGATGAGATGTAAGTTGCATGTTTCTACCAAGAAGGTGAATGGAAAAGTTGAGTAGGAGACTCACTTTATTGCTGCAACATTATATTTCATTTCAGATTCGAAAGTATAATGTACTTAAGTGAAAGTTGAAGGATGAAATGCACGCATGAACATGATGTGCATGGACACAGGGATGTTGATGTTTTCCTTGTTTTGAACATGTATGTGTAATTAACTTGTAGGGTTGATTGCTTTGACATGCATGTGATCCAATGGTGACTTGGGAGAAGTTAACTTGGTCTCCAAGATGGAGATAATAATGAAGTGTTTCCTCTTTTGAAAAGATTCCTAATTGTCTTTTTCTACATTCCTGACTTGAAGAGTCATTTGTTTAAAGGCATGTTTTGTGGGCTTGTTATCTAGTCCATCATTTGTATGCAAATGTAAGGCATGGAGGTGTTCAAAAGCTTTGGAATCTGTTTCTTTTTTTGAAGCAGGAGTTTAGGCCATAATTGTTGTCTGTATTTCTATTGTTGTTAACAGTTGTTGTTGACAGCTTTTCAAACATATACCAATGAAATTTTTGTGGAGAAAATGAAATTCACATTTGTTTGAGCCATCGCGGATCAATGATCAAGGAAAAGAAGTTCAAACCACCTTCTATGACCATTTCAGTAGAAGCTCTACAGGAAGGTAAGGAGGAAGACAGTTCTTCCCAGGAAAACCAACCCATCTAGGAATGGAAGTGGTCAGAGACTTTGGTTCAGGGGTACTATGCAAGGCAAGTGTGTGGAGGCTGAAAGAAGAGGGTGTTGTTACTCTCAGGTACTGTTTAGATCAATATATCGATTTTTTGGAGACCAAAAGTTCTTTTAGTGGGAAGGTCTAATCCAAAATGGGTTTTAGATAGACTCCTAAGTCTAAGTGTTCCTCACAGAGGAAAATTAAAGTCCAAGGAAGTTCCTAGACATAGCCCCATTGCAGAGATCTTTTCATTCTAAATCTACTGCAACTTGAATGGGCAGAAATGGACTTAGGATGCAAAAGTTATCACCAAAAGAAGATGCCCCATGTTCTTTAGAGAAAGAGAAAAAATCCTCTAAAATGGGAAAGAAAAAACCCTTATAAAAGGAAATCGCATTGGAGGATGGCCAGAGGTAGACTTAAGCGGAGAGTGAAGCCACCCTCGATTTCCAATCCTCGACATATCGGGTCAGAGGCAGACCTGCACATATAGCATAAGATAAGGACCCCCCCGGGCCAATGCGATATGTCGATCACCGATATCGGTGGATCGACGTCAGCGATGGCATGGGACCTAAGGTGAGACCTAGGCCAATGCGATATTGCGATCGTCGATGTCGGTAGATCGTGATTAGCAATGTACAGAACTCTTGGGCTGTATGCGATGCGATAGAGATCGTGACGGGAAATCTTAGTCATCGGATCGCGAGAGGAATGCATGGCCAGGATTAAATCGGATCAGCGATTGCCAGACCTGATGGATTTCGTAAGTGTAGTTTATAAACTTTGAAATCCGCAAAAATGGATTTTCCTGTGTATTTACGCATTTCCGCTATATAACTAGAATACAAAGGTAAATTTCCAAAAGTGATAAACTAGACCCGAAGGGGAAATAAAGGTGTGATCTATATAATTTGAGTTTCGTAAGGGCATATTTTGGGTGGGCCTCAAGCAGAAAATGGTTTTGGGCTTGCTCTGCTCGATCCCATACAGTGAATGGCACGTGGCTGGCGGAGGAGACAGGAAAACTTCCTTTTCGGGTGGGTAACCTCTGTGCTCCTAAGCTGCCCGAAATGGGATACTGACCGTTGGATCAGGGATCCCGCAGATCAATGGTGGAGATTGCGACAACAACCAAAGGTGAACCTGAGGTGATTTTAGGGAGATTGTGATAATATTTTGAAGTTTGATAAAGTGGATTTTGTCGGTTTTTTCAAGGTTTTCCCGTGTATTTGGGATTTTTCCCAAAATAATAATGCGATGTGATATAATGCCTAATGGCCGACCCAATAGGGATTTTAGGGGCGATTGAACAAAATTTCACATTCAGAATATGCGTCCGATAGTGTATTTTCCGGAAATCTCCGTGTAAGGCAATTTTCTTTGTTTTTGGGTTTTTGCCTATGAAACAGCCCTGATCCCTTGTAACAGCTCCTTATCATCATTCCACGCTACAAGCAGGCATTTCGACAGACGATGAGGTGTTTGAAAACCATAGAGCCACAAATTGAGGTGGCCAGTCGAACAGAAAACGAAGAGAAGCCACGGAGCCACAGGGGAATGATTGAACACAGGGAAATGGTTGAAAAGCCAGGAAAATACCTCAAAGGATCCCAAAGAGCTCCATTGAGGGGGAGATGAATGTTGAAAGTAGTTGGAAAGTTGACAAAGTAGAGGGAGAGAAAAACCTACTGCACAGAGTAGCCGAGGGAGTCACTTGGAGGTCAAGTGAAAAGCCAGAGTGCTACAAAGAGCCAAAGAAGCCTGAGCCAAAGAGCCAGAGCCAAGAGCCAGAGCTAGAGCCAAGAGCCATAGCCAGAGCTGAGAGCCAGTGCGAGAGACGAGAGCTAGAAAGCTGAGTGCTTTAAGAGCCAGGGATAAAATGGTGTCTAAACCCATTGTTTCTATGTAAAACAGTGGAGTTGAGCCAAGAGCTTGTAAAAGGACTTTACCATAATCCCAGAGAGCCTAGTTGTGTTGACTAGAGCTTAAGGAGATGTAGCCCAAGATTTTTGGGTGAACTCCATATTAAATTACTATCTTATTGTGTTTATTATTCGTTCTACTATTGCATTGTTACATGTATTTACATCTCAGAACAAACAACATATTTTAAAACACATAAACAATAAAAAATAAACATAAGCATACACCTTATTTCAAGCACATATTTAATTCCACAATTGGTTAATTAATAAGACTTGGGAATGTTTAAAATTTGGAAGTGGGAGAGGTTCTTGTAAGTTAGACAAGAAGTCTAAGTGCCCCATTTTCAGATCCCCAACACGTTCAAGGATTTCGCGGGCTTGATTCGACACCATCAGTACTGGAGGCTCACTCCGAATTGCTCTTCCACCCATAGCTATTGCAATTGAGTCTAGTTCTTCTATATACCACTATGTTTTACCCCTGTAATTAAATACGACATCAATATATATCATAACAACTATAAAGGAAATGACGTTACTTGGATAATTATTATTGTTTTTAGTTAAGTCGTTCATCCTGTCAGCCATACTTAATGCAAAATCGTATGTTCTGATGCCCGCCATAATGGTTGCCATTCTTTGAACAATCAAAATTTTCTGCTAATTATAACACATTCCTGCACATCATGCAATTTGTACTCCAGAGGTAATCCAAATGATTGTCATATAGTTATCGATAACTGGAGTACATGCCATCCATATGCAGGCCATCCCCCCCCTCTGACAATAAAAGGGTGCCCATGTCCTTTCAGCACATGGAAAATAGGAAAATAAACCAATGCAAAATAAATGCCAGCAACCAATCTAAAAAGCACAGCATGCAAATCAATAAAGCATTTAAGCGATATCCGCTGTCAGACGTGAATTGGCCAAAGAAAAATAAAAACAACAATATTAAGTCATTATGTCAAATATTTTACCATGAGCAAAATTAATTGCATCATCATAATCGGTGGTTTATGTTTGATGACTGTCATTTAATGCGCGAGCATATGGAATATGATAAATATATATATAAATTACCATGCTATGAGGCTTGTAAAAGTGTTACCAAATGGAAATTTTTGTTAGAAATAAAGTCATAGGTAATAAGAGGTAGATTTCATATGGCAATATAAGATAATACTTCAACACCACAACAGAGCCACTACTGTGAGAAAGCATTCATAGCCTTGACAGGGTTGCTTTTTAACCCTTCCAAATGACCCAGGGTCCTTTCTACAGTTTAATTTTTCTTTATTTTGTCACAAAGAGACCACTATGCTGGCATGGTGACCAGATAACCATAGTGCCATTCACCAGGGTGTAACAAAGATGATCAGGCTGGCTCGTGATGAGACCCCATATTCTTTTGACAAATTAATTATCAAGAAGGTCATTACATTGGTTTGGTAGCCAAATTGGAATGTCACCTGTTACATTCTTATGATCATGTTAAGCCAGCTCGTGATGAGACCCCCTATCCTCTTTGGACAATGTTTTAAGCATTTTGCTATTTTATTTTTCTTTTGAAATATTTCTTGTAAAAAAGGAGGCTCATTTTCTCCTTAAGTGTCATGGATGGTGTAAGAAGTAAGAATATGCCAATGGAAGTATTATACTCTTACCCCTTAACATTATATCGATGAGTTTTATCCATTTGGAAGTATAAACATAAGCTAGCATGGATTAAAGGTAATGAATCATTTCATGACGTGTCCAAAAGAAAAGATGTTCAGACAACCATTATAAAGATACACCGTATTAGCTTGTTGAATAAAGATATCCAACAAAAGGGTTTTAGAAGTCGTAATGACATTATTATTACCATTTGTCTTAAGAAGAGGCACAAATGAAAATGTTGCTTATTTGCAATACAAAAGAAGAAGAAAAATGGCATAATGATCAAGAGAAAAATGAAAAAAAATCATAATTTAGCTCTTAAAAGGTGTAGTTCAATCGGCAAAATCAAAAATAAAAACTAAAAAACAAGGTGTTGTTCAATTGATTGAAAGGAAATCGTTCAATCATTTGCACAATGAAATCAATCAAAAACGAAATTTTTGTTCAATCAATTGAACGACAGTCATTCAGTTGTTTGAAAAACAAAATCGAAATAAAAACAAAATGTGTTGTTCAATCAATTGAATGGTAGTCATTCAATGGTTTGGGCAGCGAAATAAATAAGAAAAAAGTGATGTTCAATCAAGTGAACGACAATTGTTCCCTGAAGCCTTATGGGCCTATAGAACTACATGGAGGAACACAACAGGACACACTCCCTCTGAACTTGTTTATGGGAAAGAAGTTCTACTCCCCATTGTGTTCCAAGTCAAAACCTTCAAGATGGTAGTTCAATTGGGAATGGATCTATCAGAAGCTCAAAACCATAGACTGGAGCAGTTGAATGAGCTAGATGAGATCAGACAAGAAGAAATTCAAAGAACTAATCTAGTTCAGCATCAAAGGGCTAAGTGGCATGACAAATACATCAAGGACAAAAGGTTTCAAGAAGGAGATTGGGCATTACTATTTGATTCAAACTTCAAATATTTTCAAGGTAAATTCTAGACTCATTGGCTTGGGCCATATTAGATTGAATTTTTTTATAACAATGGAGCAGTAAAAATCAAAAAAATTGATGAGTATCAAACTCCTCTATTTGTGAATGGTCACAGATTGAAGATCTATCATAAGCCACTCTCAAAGGAGGAGTTTATCAAAATCATTCAAGATAATTCTGCAATGAGGCTGGTGAAAAAGAATCATTCTTCTCCACCATCCTAGTCTTTGTTCTTTTCATCATCATCTAAAAAAAAGAAAAAAAAAAATGTATAAGCTTGAAAACCAATTGCTGATTGGCAGTCTTATACAGAAAATAGAGGGCAAAAATTAGAACCTTCTGACGCCCTATATTTTCCAAAAAAAAAATCTCTCATTTCACTCATAGTTGTTTCATTCCATTTCATTTCATTTCGCTCCATATCACCACCACATTCCATCAATAAAATTTCTTTCAGTTTATATTCATATTCACCTTTTCATATATCATTCATATAGCCATTTTTCATTTCCATTCATTCACCAAGTCATATGTTATTCACTATGTCAGTTTCCATAGCTGAATTCTGATTCCACAGCTAATTGTTGATTCTGCAGCTAATCCTCTATTACTTTGCAGTGATAGTCAAGTGATTAGCTAAATAATAATATAAGCAAGATGCAGGTATGGAAGATGAATATCTTTTGAAGACATAAGCACCTAAAAGCACCTATAGAGGTAGCCAATTAAAAGTTAGCGAAACGAAAGAGGTATGATTCCAAGGTACGGACAAAACCATTTTCAAATAGAATTTCAAACGAATAATTTATATAGTTTGTAAATCACAAGCTCCATAATGTGTAATGATTTGACTTGATGGCTGCCTTAACTCCACCATATCCTCTGTGTCAATCCTAATGGTCTCATAATATACTCCTGAGTTTAACTCGTACTTAGTCGTACATCCGCATTACACTTGTTAAAACGGCTAATCATGCAGATGTGAGCTGATTGAATACGGCTCTCTTCCACTGACGTTCCACTCCGCAGCCTTTTTATGAACCCACTGACATCCACTCCACAACCTTTTATGAACTCAAACTCTGTTCAGTTTCGCAAGTTTCATGAGTGACACTCTACCTCCACACTTTCACACCGGGTTTTACAATTTTTGGTTCATGGTTTGTTTACACAGACTTCTGCTCTGTGAACCCACTCTCATTTCATGCTCCACATTCTTCCCATTTTGTAATCACTGATTTTCTCTGCAACCCTCTTCCATTTTCTGCTCACATAATCATTCTACTCCCATAACACTATCATCTACAGAGGTATCTTTGCAGTAAGGAGGAATGGTTCTTATAGTGAGAATAGAGCCTAAAGGAGCTAAATTCATGAAGGGATACTCGCAGTTAAAGAGCATATTTAGGAAGGAAAGATGGTTGCAATTTATTAAGAAGTTCAAGGGCCATAATAAGGAAGTCACGAAAACATTTGCAAGATCTTTCAATGGTGTAGAAGTTGAAATTGGGGACATCAAATTTCCAGTGACAGAGTCATCCATTGCAGCAGCAACAAAGCTTCCACAAGAAGGAGAGCAATGGTTTAAGAATAAGGACTTCGATGAAAAATTCTGGAGGTTCATTCTTCGTAATCCAGGTATGGATGTATCAATTTTTAAACGAGAAATTCTTGTTTCAGCCTTAAAGGAAAAATGGACTAGTCTGTTGTTGATCATTCAGAAATTCATTACATGCGAGGGCAGGTATGGCTCCATGTACATGTATCATTTCAAATTATTAATGAATTTCTTGGAAAATGAAACTATCAACCTTCCTTATTTCTTGTAGAGTAGTTTGAGAAAAATGTCTACTACTGTGAAAAAGAATATAGATGATGTGGAACCTCATCTCTATCATCATGGCCTTATTAAGATCCTTGTTGAGAACCAATTGAAGGAGAGGAAAGATACATGGGAAAAATTCCTAGTTAGGAATTTCTTCCAAGACCCTCCTAAAGTGCATGAGGGAAGTTCAAAAAAGAAAAGTAGGAGGAGAAGAACAAATTTAACAATCCAAGATACTCCTACTAATGTAACCAAGGAAACCTGTAACAAAGAAATGTCTTCTGAAACATTGATTGAGATTAGAAAACAAGTAAAATAGAAAGGAAAGAGGAATATTAAAGATATTTACCAGACCCCTGAGCCTTCTTCAGAAGAAGAGCAAGTGATTTCTGAGAGATTAACTCATCTTAAAGAATAGTCAACTAAGGCAAAAGAAAAAGGAAAGGAGAAAGAAAGCATAGAAAAGGAAGACACAAGCTCACAAGGTCTAAGAAGAAGCTCTAGATTAAAGGAACAATTGAAGAAAATGCCAATCAAAGGAGCTCACTTCATAGACCTGGGAGGTGAAACTCCAGATCAGTCACCAGAAAACACTCCTCCTGATCAAAGTCCACAGTATTCTCCTTCTCCTCAATTAGATTTTGAAACTAGTCCAAGGAAGACAACACTAGAAATTGATCAAACTCAGCAACAGATGTATGATTTCATTGAATCATTGGAAAAGACTACAACAGAATAGGGAACTTCATCTAATCAGCCAGGTATAGCTCAGGAAACTTTGATCCAGTCATTAAAACAAGAAATTTATGAGTTGGAAGTTTTGAACAGACATATCCAAAGTGAAAATGAGACATTAAAAGAGCAAAACAAATTGGATAAAATTATCCATGACAATACCATGCTGCATTTAGGATTATGGCACAAGAAAAATAGAAAACTGAAGAAGAAGAATAAGAGGTTGAGTAGAGCCCTCATCAATCTCAAGTATAGATGCCTTATGATGAAGCCTAGGATGACAGTGACAGCAGGGAAGAAGAAGAAAATGTTAGATGTCTTAGTAGAAGTCTCAAAACAGATGAATTGAAGGAAGAATAGTTATAATTTTGGTTTCATGAGGACATGCAACATCTTCACAGTGGGGGTATGTTGAGCCCCAAAACTAGCTCTCTTCTACACATTTTCCTAAACCTTTTCTCTTCTATTTTCCCATATCAATGCCTCATAAGCTATCAAAAGTTGTTACATGTTGATTTCAGGAGTGCATTTGAGTGATTTTCAAATTATATCATTGTGTGTGCTATTTGATCTAGGTTTTGTTTATCGGCTACAGAATGTAGCCACTTTCCATAGCTAACTCACAATTCCGCAGCCATTTCCGTTGTTCTGTAGGTTACAGGTGTTGGTAGGAGAAACGAGACACATGGGAATCTCAGGAATGATCCACACATGGATGAGGTCCTATTTGCTTAGCCGAATTCGTGAAGAAAGGTACCGGTCAAAGGGTGGTCAATGGAGAGTCCTACATCAACTAGGATTCTGTTCCTGCATGTAAAAGAAGCCTGAAGCCGTTCTTGAACTCATGGATCTATTTTTGCCACCTGCAAGCCATCTCCATAATGCAATCCAACATCCACCTTGCGTAGATTTACTGCTCATGACAACCGAGAGGCTGAATCTTCGGATTCTGACCTGTTCATGTGTCCTTTGCTGAAGAATTTCCTCAGAGAAATAGTTATCTATTTCCTCTATAAATATAAGCATTTGCAATGCAGATAGTTAGTTCTTGATACTATTGTTTTAGCGTTACTTTGTTGTTGTGTAACCGAGAGACATATCCTCTGCTTCATAATACAAACTCTGTTTTTCACATGGTTGTTTAAGTGTGGTTTGAAGTGACAGCATGTTAGTCCAAAGTTGTGCAGAGGGCCCCTGCGTGGCTGAGGTTATTCATTTTTTTTGTATAGTTTTTCATGTATATTTTCTCTTATTTGAGTTGTACATTTCTCATGTTTTGATTATGGTTCTAATAATTCTAACCCTGTACATGTTTTTATAGCTTGTTATATTTTCTACTAACACTCATCAGTGCATTTCAGAATAAGTTATGCTCGAGCTTTTTAATTCAATTTTTGCATCAAGTGGTGATCTGAGACTTGCTTCCTCTGCTGAATTTTAGTTTTCAATTCTAGTTGTTATGATTTTATTTAGTGAGATTTGTTTACTGCTTAAGATAGTTTAGATATCAGTTCTTTATGCTATATGATGATATCTCCGAAGCCTTTAGCTTAACCCCATTTTGGAAGTTAATTGGTGAGCTATTGCGATTATAGGTGAAGTAATTGATTTTGCTTTAATTAGTCTGCAAGTAGATAGTTTAGATGTGAGTTCTTTCATGCTATATGATGATATTTCTAGAGTCTTTAGTTTAACCCCGTTTTAGAATTTAATTGACGAAGTATTGTGATTATAGATGAACTAATTGACTTTTCTTTCATTAGAGTGAAAATTAAATAATATAAATGTCATTCTCTCATGCCATATGATGATATTTCTAGAGTATTTAGCTTAACCCCATTTTAGAAGTTAATTGACAAAATATTTTGATTATGGGTGAAATCAGTGACTAGTTTCGAGATTCTTTATTTTTTGGTTTTGAGTGCAGCAGTTTATTAGATTTCAATTCTGTAATTAGGATGGACAGCATAGATAGTAACCTCATTTTCACTCTTGTTCAAGTTCTGATTTCATAGATATCATGTTTTGAGATCTTTGAATTTTTAAGTTTGAAAATTACCATAAGAAGCATAAACCTTGTCTTCAATTCTACATCCATACTTGATCTTTAAAAGTATTCTTAAAACTTTAGATTAGGATTTCCATTTTCATCAAATGCTTTAGGAGACCAACAAGAGCAAAACCCCAAAACAAGATTAAAAATGAAAATAGTGAGGTAAGAAAAGGGTTGTCTAGCACGTACAGTGCACACACTTCATCAGTTTACGACTCCCGAATTGATAACTTATGTAGCAATTTAGGACACACTAAATTGACTAAACAGCTAGATCCGCGCAGATCTCGACTATCTTAGCTTTCTCTTACCACGCTGATTATAGATCTAATTTATCTGATTAAGTATTATAACCCAGATCTACTTAGAGAGGTGTTTAAGCAAACATTTATTACTTTTATTCAGTTCGCAAATTAAGATTTAAACCGAGATTCACAAGTATTCAGTACGTTGTGCGCATAAATCAAATAGTTTTATTAACCATACAAAATGCCAAATTCGCGATAATTCAGATTCAACACAGAAACTTATCTTTCTTTCTACTTATCACCCTTACGTCCAGATCTGCCCTGCGCACTCGGCTGTAGGGATCCGAGCACACAGCTGCGGACTCTTTTAGGCCTCTGCGCGCACAGCTATAGAGCCTCTATCTCCTACCCAAACCCTCGACTCAGACTTATAGACGCTCTCAGAATGCTCTTCTCAAAAACCCATTACATTTCAGATCTCCAAAATCATACCAAAAACTTAGCTACTCTATCCATAGAGCCTCGCTCTATTTATACCTTTCCATGGACCGCAATCCATAGGCGGGCCAACTCAATCTTACATTTCTTTACATTATTTTTGGGTGGACTACCCTTTTGACTTTGACTTATTACAAATCGTGCTCCACGCATCTCGCGGATTCTTTACCCTAATCTTACCCAAAATTGTGGGCTTCGCGCCCCATACCCATTGTGCAGGGCTTCCGCTACCCAACAATCCCTGAACACAATCATTGTGACTCATCCCGAGTCACTCGGCTTGGCCGAGAATCTTTGCATGTAGGTCGGTTCGCAACTTCTACATCTTGCCTATGTCTGTAGCACACTCGGCTACGAATCTTTGTACCCTTTCCACCTAAGCGGCTGAGGTATCCATCTCATTTGCAACAGCTTTCTCTATTGCATAGATGGCCTGCATCTGTGTGAGTTTGACTTCAATGGTTGTAGATACGCTAAACACTTCATCGAGCTAGGGCTGGATACGCTCTTTAAGGGTGACCTCTTGTTGTTGTATTGCGTCAACCTGGGCCTTGAGCACCTAGACCTCCTTCATCTTGGCCAACTATTGTGTGATAGCGACCATCTGTGCAATGCCTCGGGTGGTGTCATAAGCCTGTTGCACCTCACACACCTTAGTTTCTACTCATTGTATGGTTGGATCTTCCTTTAGGGTAGTGAGTATCCCAAGTGACTAGTCGAGTAGTCCCGAGCAATCGCGAACAACACTACTCATTGTTCCTAGTCCAGCTACAGCTGCGCTGCGGCGGCATTTCCGTTCGGCTGGAGGTGTGGGTGGTCGAGCATTAAGACAGAGCTCTACAACCGATAACATTAGCTCCTCCTAGTGTCTTGTGGCCTCTGCTTGGCTGTGCGAAACCCGGCTGCCATGTGCTGAATCACGATAGCTGGTGGGAGGTCCCCAGGGATAGCTAGTTCTAGTACCATGCTACATGCCTCTGTCACAGCTTGTTCTACTACTCGGTATCGAGCGGCCAGGTCCTCGTTCTGGAGAGTGACTTGTTCTAATTTGGCCTTCTTCTCCGCCACTATGGGAAAGCGCAACCTTCCTAGGCTTGCAACTCCTGAGTTACTCCCTCTTAGAGTAATTATAATACTTCTCTAGATAGGGCGGCTAGATTCAATTCCCAACCGTATTCTTCGCCTGCAGCTACGGCTCAGACAGTACCTGCTGGCAATGGTAGGGTGTGTGGTGTATGCATGCTAATCATCTTTTTAGTGGTTATATCCTCTGCTATCGGTCGGGTGACCCAGCCCAAGGGTCGCTCTTATAATTCCTGCAACTATGCTTTGATCTCCCCCAACATAGTTGTTTGTGCAGTGATTAGTTTGGGTAATGCACTGATGGTAACATTGCTTCCTGGCTAGCTATTGTCCATGACTTCTTGTTCCAACACCTTCACTGTTTTGGCCTTTTCCAGGCGGTCGGTGATTCTTTGGTGTGAGACTGCTTGAGGTGGTCTTGTGTCTCCAATTCCTATTGTGGGTCCTATTCCAAGTATATTCCCTAATCTGCCTGGTTCCCTCCTGTGGGCGGGCTCCTGGTAGTTGCTTGCTACCCAATGGCTTGTTGTTCCTGGCATGCCTTCTTTGCCAGTTGAGTGAGGCGTTGCTGGCATTCCTTCTTCTGCTACTGTGCGGCCACTCGGTCATCAATGGTCTTGTCTAGGGTGTGCCATTCCAAAGACCATGCTACTAACACAGCATAAATGGCCTCCTCCATTGCAAATAATAGAAGTGTGAACCAAGATCACTCTTGATCCTTTTGTGTGTGGATATACACGTGATGCATGTCTGCCTTAAACTTGGCCATGCTTTGAAAATTGTTGTAAATTGTGGGGGACATGCGCGGTCTGCGAGCAATCCGTGTCTGTATCTTGCCTTCCATGGAGGTCCAAAATGCCCAGATCGTGGAAACCCTTGTTGCATCCTTGGTAGCGCAAAGTGAAATATACCATACTGCCTCTAGTAGACTACTCTCAATGTTGGGAAACTGTCTCTCCAATGGTAAGTCACCTGTAACTAGAAATATTGATAAGCACAACCATGCATAATGAAAGGTCTTACCTTTGTCCTATGCTTCTTGACAATTCGTCAGGAATTCGTCACATAAGAACTGTGCCCAATTAAACTAAACCCCCTCGGCACACTATCCTGCCAATGCGATGACAGTGGCGGGCACTTCATCTGCGCGACATTTTCTCATAAGTTTACCATCTAGGATCTGAGTGGCGACTCGTACTGCGCAGTCGCTGATGCTCACTATGACATATCCCCACTTCCATTTTTCTAGATGGTACTTTTCCTTAACTAATTCGACGAGGCCTCCCTTGCTACTGGTTCTGGTGATGTCTGTGGGGTTATTTCCTCTATATGGTAGGTGCGTAATTTGGTGGATTAGGCTGGCTGTGATCAGGATCGGTTCTTCCAACTAGAGATATCCATCATGAATGAGACCTAGCAGCTATCAAATCACAAATATGGTGATGGTCGTGCAGTGATAGTGAGGGATCCACCTGAGGTTCAGTAGTCTGGCCCTCTCCATGCCTAGTAACCACATCTACGGCAATAGTGTGCCTTCAGCTAGTTCGGGGAGCTTGTCACTGTCTGTCAGGTCCCAATCTTCGAACTTGGTGCTTGGAACGTGCCCCATTAGTAACCCTTCGAACCTTATATTGTCTAGAAGAAGCAGGCTCTGGAGTGTAGTTTTTGCAGCGTCTATGTCTTTCGCAAGCTTGGTTGTCTCGGTCCATGGAGAAATATATGAGGGTAACAACGGGAACTGGAACGCAAGTTCTTCTTCCTTTGCCTGTGCGTCAATTTGATCGATCAGGTCTTGCAGGTCATCTTCCTCCTCAGCAGGTTCATCGATCACTATTTTTCCTTTGTCAACTGTTGAGCACTTGTTGAATCTTAGGGAGGCCCTCACTGAACCCATCTTCTGCTTATTCTTCCTGGGCCACGGGGTGCATGGGGATTTAGGAACTTTAGGAGCTTGAGAGGGCTCTTCTTGATTCAACTACATTTCTTCGGTGACTCATGCTCAGGTTCTTGACATAGTGCTCATGGAGTGCATGGTAGCCACGTACTTGCTATTTTTTGTTAGCTCAAAGCGCCAAAAATCTAGTACCGGCCACACGCTATGAGATTTGACAAAATATCTTCCACCCATTTGAAATTTAGGTTGGAAAATCTCTACATATCGTGTCCGAAACTTTCGCCTTAATGTCCCGCTGCCCGCTACTGTCTTACATGATTTGACTGGCCTGTCACGACCCATGTGGCTAACAACTATCTTTTGATTTTCCCCACGGTAGCACTATCCTTTAGGCGCAGCTCCAGACTTGGGAACTGCTTTTCTTGGTGATGATTCCTTTTCCCGTGCAGGTCTTCCACAGGATGGTTTATAGTCCCGCACCTTCTTTCAACTCCTCGAGGCACTGAGACTGTGGTTTCTACTACTAGTTAGGTATTTGCACTATTGGTGCGAGATCAGCTCGTCCCTGCTAACCCGGGCTGCGAACACTTCTGAAGCGGTTGGGTAATTGGTCTGGGGTTTATGCTCTTTTGTGAGTGCAGGAAGCCACAGTGGTAATGTCACAGCGCGTTCCGGGGCCCCTCGGCTTTGCAGTGTACTTTGCTTCTTTGGCCATAACTCCTGTTTGGAGGATCCGTGGCCATTTAGTCTTTTCTGAGCTTCCTTTTGTCATCTATTACAAGGCCAATGTATCCGTGGTATCACAACTTCCTTGAACCTCTGCTAATCTTGGCACTGGCCTGTTGAGGGGGCTTCAGGCTACTACTTCCAAGCTGGGTAGATACCCACACTTCAGATACTGGTAGCCTTGGCCAGTGAGGAATGCATACTTTGTTTCATGCTTCTGACCATGCATGCACCTTCCTTTGACATCTGCGCCCTGTCATTTGCATCTTTGGAGTGACCCTCTCTGCAGGAGTAGTAGCTAGACGGAGTGTGTTCACGAATTCCTTCAGCAGTTCCTCTACCCCCACTATCACCATCTGATTACAATTGAGTGTGGTTACTTCATGTAGTCGGTTCTCCCATCATTCAACCTCTTCATCTGAGTCTAATGTGCAAGAACTATCACAGTCCCATGAGAGTCGACCATCCACTATCGGATTGACCTGTCCTGATCCTGTGTAGTAAATTGGTATATACAGTCCAGCTCGTCGTCATTTTCCACATCAGACACGGGCTCGGTATATCGTGGCCCTTCTGTTGGGTCCAATGGGACCACCACATGAAGAGATTTCTTTTCGAAGATCATCTTGCATTCTTTTAGATTGATGACTCCATTCATATCTATTGCCCAATCTATCCTTAAGAGTGTAGGATATTGGTTACTATCATCCACAATTTCGATAACCTCAAAATTGGTTTGGGTGCTGGCCCCATTGATGTCTACTGTAACTTTGCACAGACGTCCCATAAGCAGAATCTTTTACTGGTTAGCCATCCTTAGTTGAATCTGTGACCATTGTAGTGGAGGTCTGCCCATGTGTTCCCAAGTCTACTTTGGTAAGACATTGGCATCGGAACCCAAACCTAAAACGACCTGATCCATCTCATAGTCCTCGATCTGGACTGTTAGTCGCATTCCTGCTCAGTGTGCAAAGCATGCTTTCCTAATTTCCGAATCATTTGTGGTTCATCCGCTCCCGCACACTGAGTTATCAATTCCTGCAGCCCCCTTACCACTTTAGCATCCCTTACTAATTGCATGCATGTTTGCAAGAAGATCGTTAACACAGATGTATCTTGCTCTGGTCCAAATTGATCCTTACTCCCTGATGTAGAAGCCTCTGCTAAGCTCTTATTGGCTTCCATAAATGTTTCCTTCGCATGTTCTAAATCAAAGTCTAGTTGTTTTGGGGGGACCTTACAGACCCATGCATCCATCTCTGGCTAGTTCCCCTTATCTTCTCCAATGGTCATGCCACTTCAGAGCATCATATTTATGGTCGGTTCCTCTGTACAGGGTTCAACCTTCATCATCTGGACATTCTGAGTGGGGCTGGCTACTAGCACCCCCTTTCAATGCATCGAAGCGATTAATGTGGGGCAATCGATAGATTTGTGGTCAAATTGGTAGCAGTAAGGACAACAAGCTTTGGTCGGGTTCATGTAATCCCACGCATAGTGCCCCGATCCTCCACAGTTGTAACAAATTAATTTCCCTCACCCCCGTCCAGGTCCCATGCCTCTACAGCCCCATCCGCGCCCTTGGTATCCTCCATGTATGAATGGTACAGTGGAGTCCTACACTCACACTTCTATTTGCATCCTATACATCGGTGTTTGATCCATCAACATTTGGTAACTGCGGCAATTTCTTTCCTCGTGGCCCACCGTCCAGCAGAAGTTACAAAATAAGCATTGAGGAGGGGGTTGTCATAGACTTGGCAATAGGTGACAATTGTCCATGGCATGCTTTCCTCCAACTTCACAGATTGCGCACTAGAGTGCGGGTACTATGCTTGGCCTAACCTGTACCTCTGGTCGCAATGTTATGGGGCCCCCTCCTGTCACAGGATTCACAAAAATTGGATAGTGGTCTTTATCATGGCCCAGTCCCTTACATTTGAGACACCATACTTCCTCTCGTATCTCGGTCCTAGGTGCCTATCCCTATTTTAAGCTTCGCATCTACAAACATAAGTTTTGTATTTGTGCTTGGATTTGTTGTACTCCCAACCCTGGATCCTGGATCAGAGTTTTGTGTAGTCACATTGCTACTTCTAGTGCTTCATCTTGGGTTGATCTTTTGTTGCTATAGGGTCGATCTCAGATATGGCATTAATGATACGACAAACCAAGCACAATGCTGCTCATCTGTTAGTGTCATGTTGGCCTCGCAGATAGCGCTTTTCAACCTCTGATCCAAATCCCATGGAGTTTCGCCAGGAATCATTACCATCTCTTTGAAAACAATAACCGACTGGGCCCCTGACTTTGGGCACCTGCATTCCTTATTTAGCACATCCTGGATTGTGGTAATGCCTTTAGTTGGATGATCACTTGAATACTTCATGTACCAAGTCAGTGCGCGGTCCTGAAATGCACTAACTAGGGTAGCCTTCTTGATGTTATCATCTGTGATACCCTAAGCAACCCATACAAATTTTATCACAAACAAGAATTTTCCTAGTTCCTCATTCCTCGTACATTTAAATATTGGCAGCATAACTGAACTTGCCATCCCGATCTTTGAGGCTGTTGGAGTTGGGGGTGGGGTTGGTGTTGGATTGGACAAATTTGATGTAGGTGACGTGGTGGTGGCATGGACAGAGGTGGTATCAAGGGAAAGTGCTCTCTGATCAACTGGACCACACATCCTGGTGAGAACCTACGAGTTCTTCCTCGCTTTCCTGGGAAATGGAAGCTAACAGATTATTCTCTATTCCCCCCATTCCACGATAACTTCTTCTTCTCCACGTTACTCTAGACATTAATGAACATGCATAATCTGTTTTTCACATAACAACATCTTAATCCACATATTCAGTGATTTGATATACCTACCTCATGGTCCTTGAAGAAATCGCCTTTCTGCCTCACTATAGCTAATGGTGGTATCTATTTTGCAAACTCAGTGATAAATCCTCCTATTACCTGATCCAACCAATGATCTACTGCGTGCGTGATCCTATCCTCGGTGGCTTTTAGCCTGCGCACTAGTTCCGGGGTCCACATAATAGGCTGGTCCAATCTGCACCTTCCCACACTGTCAGCTAGCCTTGCGATCCACTCGTACTTTGATACTCGCGGGTTTCTGTTTTCCTGAACTGCGAACTCATGGAGTTTCATATCTCACCACTCGTCAATCTCTTTCTTTATAGGGTTCCAGTGTTTCCACATCATACACCCCTTAGGAAAATCCTGGTCCTGGCAAGGGAACCATTTGTTCGCTTATATGGTTCTGACCCAAGTTTGGAAGAATTATTTAGCTAAGCAAATCCCGCAGCTACCGGCCCCTTCGGCAATAGCCTGTGAAGCGCGGACTGAGGTCTCACCCAAAGTAGCAGGGGAGGGTGATGGAACCAGGTTTTAGCACCCTTGGGATGTCTAGATGTGGTCTGAGACGTTCACGCGTCATCCTGCAGCTTCGCACTATGCTAGATCTGCGCAGATCCTGACTATCTTAGCTTTCTCTTACCACACTGATTACATATCTAATTTATCCAATTAAGTATTATAACCCATATCTACTTAGAGAGGTCTTTAAGAAAAAATTTATTACTTTTATTCAGTTCCCAAATTAAGATTTAAACCCAGATTTACAAGTATTCAATAAGCAGTGCACATAAATCAAATAGTTTTATTAGCCATACAAAATGCCAGATTCACAATAATTCAAATTCAACACAGAATTCAGAAGAAACTTATCTTTATTTCCACTCATCACCCTTACATCCAGATCTGCCCCGTGCACTCAGCTGCAGGGATCTGTGCACACAGTTATGGACTCTTCCAGGCCTCTATGCACATAGCTGCAGAGCCTCTATCTCCTACCCAAACCACCGACTCAGACTTACAAATTCTCTCAGAATGCTCTTCTCAAAAACCCATTACATTTCAGATCTCCAAAATGATACCAAAAACTTAGCTACTCTATCCATAGAGCCTTGCTCTATTTATACCATTCCATGGACCATGATCCATAGGTGGGCCGACTCAATCTTACATTTCCTTACATTATTTTTGGGCGGACTACCGTTTTGACTTTGACTTATTACAAATCGCACTCTGCGCATCTCGCAGAGTCTTTACGCTACTCTTACCCAAAATTGCGAGCTTCGCGCACCATACCCATTGCGCGGGGCTTCCGCTACCCAACATCTATCGACATGAACAGGGTGATCAATATGAAGAAGCAAACAATGTCATTTGAAAGAAAATAGCTCCACTTAGTAGTACTTTTGGACTGTGCAGAAGGACTACGCTACATTGAACTAGTTCGCAATTAAGAAAGTGATGATGATTTGGAATAGATTTATAAGATAACGGCGTGAGATCAAGATTGGGTGAATCCGACAGCTGATGGATGTATTGCATGGGACCGTGACAGCTCCTGCACATTAGATTTAGATGAGGAATTGGAACACTGGCAAAATAGATTGCACGAAGTGTCTATGCTACGATGTAACATGATGACCAAATCGCTACACTACGTATCATCAGAGGTAAGAAATCTACCTTACTGTGAAGGTTTAATTGACGTTGATAAATTTATGGATGCATTTGAAAGGGAAGTTTTGGAGAAGCATTTCTTCCAAGCCTTGTACTTGGCGCTGTGCACTACGCCTGCAAGCTGGTGGGGTATGCATAAATACAACTTCGATGGATGGCACAAATATAGAAGAATGATGAGCGTGAAGTTTGGTTGCCCAAAGGTACAATCGACAGAGAAATACGATGGAAGGAGTGACCAGCTGTTATCGGGAAAACTAGTGTCCATTTAGAACTGCTAGTCCCACTAAGACGGGTAGCTAACTTAGAAACAAACAGATTAAAGTTACTTGTGTTTTCCTTTATGAGAGACAGATGAGAGAGAAGTATAGAGCACCAACCTCAGTCTTTCGCTAGTCTCCTTGCTTGTTTCCTCTCCTTTGATAAAGCTTTCGCCACTCCTTTCTCACTTGTCCTACTTCAAAGAACACCTGTAGAGTCAAGGCAGGAAAATACCATCAAAGCATAGAGATCTATAACCATAAATAATGTAGGATCAGATGTACGTTAACCATTTAAATGCATACACAAACAAGATTCAGAGATATACAAGCATATGGAGGAAAAATCAAATAGATTTATTGATAGAAGTAGTAGAAGAGAGGATTACAACCAAGCTATCCAATCCAGCATCATCCTCCCAGCATGAAAGCCCTCTTCACCTCATACAAAGCAAGATCACCCAACAATGTCTTCAAAGAGAAACTAACAACACTTCCTTGCAAATTACAAAATTCTAACCCCTAGATATTTTGGATGAGGGATCCATATATAGATGTTTTCAGGAGAGTGAGTCAGCTTCTGGGATTTTGATTAGTGTCATTTCACTTATAGTCCTTGGTTCCAGTTGGATATTTTAGATCTCTTATTCATCCCTGGGAAAATTTAGATAGGCAAGTGTCATATGAGCAGTTTCTAGAATATTCTCTGGGTTTCCACCTAGAAAACTGCTTCTGCCATTTGTCTGCTCTCACTCACTACACCCTACAGAAGGGCTTTCCAGTATGCATCACAACCCCCATGTGTAATAGGTGAGATGCATCATACGCTATGCATGGAGCAGTCTGTATGGTCCTATTTTGACCAGTTCTGAGTATTTTTTCATGGAGAACTTCTGGGAGATGATGTAATCAGCTGACCTTGTTCGTTTAGGGTATGAAACAACACTTTTAGGGTTTAGAAGCCCTTGGTTTATGGACACATGTGATTGGGGTTGCAGTGCCCAAATATGTCGATAACAGTTGCCCCCTAAAGCATGAGGTTGTAAATCCTTTTGATGTCGGGTGAAATGCTTTATAATGAGGATCCAAGGTTTTTCGAACTGGAAGGTGACCTGTAATAAGATACAACACAATACATTATCTTCACAATATTTTTGTGATCTAGCTGAGGTGGGCATTCCCATGCTTAGCTTTATAAATTCATATTCATGTACATAACACTGACAATCGTTTGTGTGGCAGACTGATGATTTTGGTAGAGCCATCATCCTTTAGCTTGGATGATTATCTGTGCAACAATGATGTACATTTGATGTCTTTATTTTCCTAAATATATCATAGCCCGGATGGATGAAACTAGATCCAGGGTCTTCGAACTCGTTCAATCTTCGCCCTAAGTACAAGTCGATCCATGTGAAAAGATGTTCTGATGTCAAACATGGAAGGACATCACCTGATTACCAGCCAATGATGTAAGCTGTTAACAGGCACGAGAGGAATCACCAATAATGATGATGACCCTCAAGGTACTGGAGTACAATTCACATGGTGTGAATACATGAGCTGATGTCAAACACCATGTAAAATCTTTTGGTTGAAGGCCATTGATGTAAACCTATCGTCGGAAGTGAGAAACTTGCCATTGAGGCATGTAAGCTTCAAAGTACTGAAAGGGTTGTCCCTAAGTCAAATTCTTGGATAACGAGCTGATGTCGACAAGAAGTGACCCGTCGTAGGAGGGCCTTGATGAATCCCACATCTACGACACGGAATGGAGCAAATGATTTTTTGAAGATGAAAACGATCTGATGATATAAGGCTCAGGGTGGCGGTCATGAAAAATGAAGAGTGAAGGTGTTGCAGCAGATGAGATGTTGGCTAGGTCGGTGAATTCTCTGAGTGACTTCTCTTGAACATACCGGCAACACTGAAATGGATTGGTAGCATTAACCCCAAGGTGGGTGGTACGGTGGACCAATGGTGATGTGACCAGTGAATGGAATAACCCAACCCAATTCAATCATGGTGACGGAGTGAAAGTGTCATGTTCAAGAGCGACCTGCTACCAATGAAGCTATTCAAGTTTTCTTCCCTTTTTCCCCAGTCATTACTAACCAGTACCTCTTTATTTTTGTCAAGCTTGAGGAGGATAGCATATGCTTGTTATATAATTTTCCCTTCACGAAAACCCGTTGCTATGTTTTAATGAGCCTAGCGACAGTGAAACTTGATCTTGTCTGCATGGACAAGTTTGTCGCTATTTTTTTAACGAGTTTAATGACAAAGATAACTCGGTCCTTTTCAATTCTAGAGAGTCTAAAAAGGGACGTAAAGGCAACTCCAGTGGTCCTTTTTCGTAATGTAATCCCTTAAGTCCGAAAAAGTGTAAAATAATACAAAAGGGATGACTTTTCAATAGTTTTAATGAGATGAACAAGACAAGCACTCGATCTTTTTGTGTAATAATCCCTCAAGTCCAAAAAGATTAAAATCTAGAGGAGGGATGGCACTTCTGGTCGTTTTAACGAGCTGGAGAGGCCAATTGCTCGGCAATCTTTTCATATTTTACGAGTCAGATGAAAAGAGCTTAAAGGAGACTTGTTTTTTGAGGAACGAGTGATGTTTTTGGATAGCAAGTGGTTCCAGGTAAGGTTTGGAACTTTTCAATCATGACAGTGGAAAGAGGGTGGCTAATAAAATCACTCATTGTAGCTATTATTCAAAAGGGTAAACAATCCAATGGAGGCGTATGATAGGCTAAAAAAAAGTGGAGGTGATGGTAAGAACACGACCAAGGTTCAAAAGCTGATAGTCATGCGATCAAAATGGTTTTTTACTGGAGGTGGGGTTCATTTTTTAATGAGATTGAACTCTATGGAAAAATTTGCTCATTGCTAGGTTTATTTTTTAACGAGCTTGAACTTCGCGTAAAACTAGTCATGGCAAGGTTTATTTTTTAACAAGCTTGAACTTTGCGTAAAACTGCTCGTGCCAGTCGTATAATAAAGATGTCTCATCGATAGGTTCATTTTTTAGGGGGCTTGCCCCATTCGAAATTTTTCTCGTGAGCCTTTCGTTATGCAAGATAGGAATGACCAACCTACGAGTCTAAAGGGTTGAGAGCCTACAAACTTAGAAAATAAATGATCTCTTTTCACTTGCATGCAAAAAGGTTTGCATGCTCCTAGGTATAACGAAATAGAGTTTCTAGGTTACCATAAGGAAGTTCTTGCATTAGCAAGAATGTTTCATCGACATGTGTAGACAAAACACTTCCTTGGATCTGTCCATCGAAATGGATGAAGGTGATTCTAGTTCCAATCACCTAACCTTTGACGGAGGAATCCTTTTCCAGACTGATCCATTATCCTAAACGGATAGGATTGTCAAACTAGGCATATTCCTACGTGGAAACCTATCTTATATATGGGGTTTTTCTGCCGAAGCAGAGCAGGGCACATGCCTCCTGGGTTTCCGTCACGATCACCGAATCACTCGCGATCATCAGGTGGACGGACTGGAGATTGATGAGACATTCCTTGTGTAGAAAGACCAATTAGGGATGGCATTTGACTAACAATTGTGTTTGAACCAGGGAATGAAAGCTGGTCAACTAGGTGAACAACTCTTCCTTCATGTGGAAAAAACATCACTTGAAAGAGTGAGGAAACGATGGCTCCCATGCTATAAATGTAGTCACGTCCAAGGAGTAGATTGTAATCTAGAGGTCCTTGGACTACCATCACGTTTAGATGAACGGTTTTCCTTCTCAAAGTTATAGGCAAATTTGGAAGGATCCCTAATGGTCGACTAGTTCCTTTGTTGAAGCCTATCAGATTTCGAATCTTAGGCAGAAGAAATGACAAACCAAGTGCTTTCCAAGCAGTTGAGGAAAGGACACTCACAGAAGCCCCTTCATCTATAATAGTACCAACCATGATCATTCTATAAGCTTGTACTATGATTCGGAATGGTACATTAGATGGTAGGCGGGGTCCGCCTAGTAGATTCCAATCAAAGGAAATGACTAGGTTTCTTGGAGGTGGGACCGAATAAACGGCCGGATACATCTCTGACGAACTTCCTTCTTGCAGTAAAGGAATGGGTAGATTGCCCCCATGTTCATCAGAGTCTGTATTTACAAAGAGAATTTGAATGGTGTCGTTCTCATTCTCTTTGGTATCATTTGGAGGTGGGCCCTCTGAAGGCAATATTGGGTCGACTGCCATCTCGACCTGTTGACTTTGGTCCAGTGTGGACTCGGAGAGTTTATCTTCGATGATAGGTGCTTTGACCGACAACAAAGGTGTGTCAGTCAGATTTTCAACTAGTGATGGACTCGGCAAGAGTTTCTTGTATCCAGGAGGATGTCACTGCGGTGATGCAAGACGGTTATCCAAGACTCTTTTCACTTCGTCTAGGAAGGGACAATGGTGGAGGGCATGATTTCCTTCACACAGTCTACAAGGAAATTTGGATCTTCTTTTTTGTCCATTGAATTCGTTTTCGCTAGTTGACGGTGTGCTTTCAACATGATCATCAGCAGTTGAAGACACCGGATTGTTCAAGCGGGGAGACCAGTCCCTCAAGATCCATGGGATGCAGTGACAATCTTGATGCCAATGGTATCCCTTGCAAATGACACATGGAGATTTAGGTTTGGAAGGTGCGGTGTGTGGATTTTTTCCAGATGATGTATGGTTGCCCCCTTTTGCTATTGGGTTCTTCTTCTTCTTCTCCTTCCTTTTCTTCTTCTTCTCAGTTACTTGGTTTTTAGCGTTACTAGCTTCACCAAGCGAAGAGGAAGAAGGAGAGGGAGAAAAAAATGAAGTAGAAGGTGGGGGAGCAACTTCATCTGGTTGCTGATTTGATTGCTGAGGAATTGCGGTGTTTTGAATGACAGAGGTCGAGAAAAGACATACAGGAAGGCCAATTATGAGACATGGAAGTGAAAATGTGGCCATGTGCGGAGCATGGTGGGCTCCAGTATTGCAAAAATAATGTTGCAACTCCTGGGACTCCCTTTTTTACTTTTATCAACCCAGTAGTTCGTAACAAACTTGGAAGCAACGGTGTTATATGCATAAGTACTAGCTCTTGCCGTAGGTTGTCACTTGATTGGCTAGCACAAGTTCACTAGGAGCTTCAGCCAACTTCTATGATCTCTTAGATGAAGCTTTTAATTGTGATGGACGAAAGCTAACTCTAAGGAGGCTAATATATTTGCAGGAAGAAACTAAAAGATGAAAGGAAATGCAAACCCTAACAAACCCTAGTTTTACCGACTAACCCTACTAGTGCAAGAAAAGAGATGAAAGCTGCTAAAATGGATTTCATTGACTCTTGGAAAGGTAAAATGCAGGTGTCTAAGCTACTTCTGAAGTAAAATCTGGAAAAAACATCTTATTTTATTTTCGAGTAATTTTGCAGAATTATTATGCATGTGCTTTAACTGTTTTTGACTGTGCAGAGGTTGATTGGCGAAAGGAAATGGAGAAAGCACTTGCAAGAGTTTGGGAAGGTGAGAAGAGGGCCTAAGGAGTCCCTAGCACCCTTCTAGAGAGTTTCAAAGTGATCAGATCTCGAGAAACTGCCCACGTGATCTTATACAGGAAGCCTGCAGGGGTTCTACAGGATGTTCTACAGGAAGAGCTGAGAGAGGATTTTTGAGGGTTGATGGAGGAAAATTGGTGGGAAAGTGGAAATGGAGGTTGGATGAGGATTTGAATGGGTCTAGGACCTGGTAAATGAGGCTAGGGGGCGATGAGGACAGTTGGATTTGTTCAAGGATGGAGGGACCAATGTTGCACAAAAATGAAGAAATTAGGTCAAACTGGTAGGGTGTGGTGAATGAAGGGAAGGAATCTGGAATCTGGGTTGGAGCAGGTGGTCTGAGAAAGGAAGGATAGGAAGGGATGGATTACAAGTGATGTGCACACTATTTCTTCAAACTAATCAAAGAAAGACTAAAAGCATCAGAGATCTATCTACTTTAACCTATTCTGACCTAAAAACCAGAAATCACGGTGGACATAAGTTTATTGGTAGAAAATCATGTAAGACAACTATGAAAACCAAGCAAGAACATATCTAAGCATGTCATCATAACTGGTATCAACTTCCCTAACTAAAAATCTAACACTTGCAATTGCATGGAAAGGAAAAACAGTGTTTTTGTGGCTGCAAGTATGCCTTGGTCTCAGCTCATGGTACCAAGGAGGGAGAGATGAGATCAAGGATTTCTTGGTGGCATTTTTGTAGGTCTTTTCCTTTACCAAACTATCAAAATAACCTAAAGCATGAAAATCTATTTCAGTCATCAAAAGGAACCTAAATAACAAAGAAATATGTTAATCTAAGTAGCAGAAACTATTCTAGGAATGCGGCAAAAACATATAAAAGTACACAAGAGGAGGTACTCGCAATTGGGTTGGGCCCAACCCTAGGAGCTACGGCCTCCTAAAAGAAGCTCAGAGCTGATGAAAAGTGAAACTGATCTCCATTACTCAAAAAATAACCATGTCACAAAAAGGTTTACAACAAAAGATCAAAAATGAGCTAAAAGGCAGAGCAGCACTAAAGTGCGAAAATAAAAATATTCACAAGCTAAACTATGAAGGCTAGAAGGCTTCCTAATTATCACCACGAGGACCTCCAACAACCCTCATTAACTCAAGGGGCTTGGCTACTCAAAACTACAAGTAATCAGCCACTTCACAAAAGCTACTCGGCTGCCCTTGGGGATCATCTTCGATGGGCTGCTGAACTCCGAGCTGATGGTGGAGAACTCAAAGAAGGGGCCATTTAGTGTAGGAGATACCCTTCCTACAATTCCTCAGCCTTGTTCCCTCATATTTGGCTGTCAACTGGCTCATAAATGCTTGACCTTGTGTAGAAATTTTGAATAATTTAACACATATTCAACAGATATTATCCTGATCATGTACTATTGCGGAATACATACACAATACATAAGCTCCTCTACGTTGATCATCAATATAGCACCATCAATAACAATAAAACGTCAAGAGCATTCACACATTAACAAAGTATGTAACCCGGGGAAAGCATCTCGCTAAAAACCCCACACTATCTGTATATTAATGATTGAGAACATGTAACATTACAAAGTACAATGCTTATCACAAGCAATCCAGTACCAGCTCCACCTGTTACACACAATATAGCTCAGATCTGATCTCCAAATCTATTCCAGTGCTTGCCTGCCTCTCCAGCTCAATACCTGCTCAAGAACTGATGAGAATGGTTTACCAAACTCGTATTTCACCTGCAAAGAATCACTCACATTGTGTTGGATGTGAGCACAACCTACAATTCCTGATATTGGCCAATTCATTGGCATACTCAATCCCTCTGATTGTGCAAATCATCATGCACAACTATAGTCACAACTGATAGCAATCTGTTCCTCTAACACTTGTCCCTGATGAACTGAACATACACTGACATGCAACTGAGTTAGCTGATGTATTCTATAGTTGCATTATGATTTAATAACTTGTGAATTAATTAATAACTAATTCACCCAACTCATCTCTAGTATATTTTCCAGTTAGACTAAATACAACAAGTTTAACAAAGCTAAATTGAACACAACTCCATCAACTGCACCTCCAGTCCACTAAAATCAACTCACTTGAGTTCTAACTAAAGTCCTGCATGCAAATATTAGTCATCCCATAGGTAACCACGTCTTTCCCTCTGGGATCTACATGTACCACATCCGTAGCTCATCCTGAAGTGCTCCAAGAGAATAAAATCAAGTTTATAGTCCAAATATTATTATGAGACAATAATATTTGACTTTTCTATTTTTGATAGCCAGTCTAAAAATAGACTTTGATCACTCATACTGTGATCACTCACACTGTGGTCACCCACACTGTGATCACTCATACTGTGGTCACCCACACTTTGATCATCCCTGCTGGGATCAAAAATAGAACTTGCGCCATAATTTGCCTGCGGGCCCACTTAGTGAAGGCGACTCTTTTCACTAAGCTCCATCATCTTGTTGCAATCTCAACACTCCCTCTTGACAAGATATGGATTATCAGAAACCCCTATCCTACCTCGGTGGTACTCGAATTTGCTCCTGGTGAGAGCCTTCGTCAGAACATCAGCATCCTGATCCTCCGTTGGAATGTATGAAAGCAACATGATCCTCCGCTGCACAGAATCTCTGATATGATGGTACCTGATGTCAATATGCTTAGATCTATCATGAAATACAGGATTAGCCGAGAGTTTAATGCAACTCTGGTTATCATAGTAAATCACAGTAGGATCCAAATGAGAACCGAAAAAACCAACCAGGATCTTCCTCATCCATATAACCTCGCATGCAGCCAAACTTGCTACCATATACTCAGCCTCCGCTGAACTGTGCCACGGATCTTTGCTTCCTATTGTACCAAGAAACTACTATCGATCCAATACTGAAGGCCCCTCCTGATGTGCTCTTTCTGTCCATTGGGCTCCCTGCCCAATCTGCATCCGTGAAGCCACATAGCTTCACCTCATCCTCCTATCTATACCATAAACCATATCTCGATGTGCCTCTCAAGTAGTGCAATACATGCTTGCCCGCCTTCCAGAAGAGCTTGGTAGGCTTAACCATAGCTTGTGAAAGCTGGTTAACTGCATAGCATATATCAGGTCGTGTATTGACCAAATACATCAGCGACCCCACCAACTGTCGATAAACAGTGGCATCCACTTCTTCTCCCGAAGTGGCATCCTCCTTCCTCTAACCTCCAGGAAGAGGAATATCAATAGGCTTGTAGCCATGCATGTTGAACTTCTCCAGTATCTCCCGAGCATACTTTCCCGGAGAAACAAATAGTCCACCACTGCACTGCCATATTTCCAATCCTAGGAAATAGTGAAGGAGGCCCAAATCCTTCATCTCAAACTCTGTAGCAAGATCCTTCTTGCATGACAGTATCAACAACTCATCACTTGTTAGAATCAAATCATCAACATATAGTACAATGATAAGCAACTTAGCCTCCACCACAATCTGGTATAGGTTAGGATCCGCCTCGCTCTTGGAGAATCCAAGTCCTGTGAAATAGTTGTCTATCCGTGTGTACCAAACACGTGGTGCTTGCTTCAACCCATACAACGCTCTCTTGAGCCTGTACACATGCGACTCGCTGCTGAAGACCTCAAAGCCTTCGGGTTGCTCAATGTACACCTCATCCTCAATGACTCCGTTGAGGAACGCAGTCTTCACATCCATCTGATGAATGTGCCATCCCATCTGTGCTAAGAGAGCAAGAATCGTCCTTATGGAAGAATACTTGCGACAGGTGCAAAGGTCTCCTCATAAGCGATCCCCTCTATCTGTGAAAAGCCTCAGGCAACAAATCTTGCCTTGTACTTCTCCACACTCCCGTCAGCTGCCTGCTTAACATTGTAGATCCATCTCGAACCCACCACTGATTTCCCTTCCGGTCTAGGAACAATCTCCCATGCATTGTTTCTGACAATAGAATCATACTCTTTCACCATGGCGTCTACCCATGCGGGATCCTCCACAGCTTCCTCGAAAGAGGATGGCTCAGTCACAACACACTTGCTCATAAGAGCCATGTATCCAGTGTACTGATCAGGTGACTGTCTCTACCTGCGTTGGGCTGTAGGTGGTCCTACAACTTTCTCTGCATCTTGAGCCAGTCGCTCAGCTTCTATCAAGCGCTTTCGCCCTCTGATGGTTGGCGCTGCATGAGTGGTCTCTTCCACTCCATGAACCTCATCCTGTGGCTGATCCACATCCTGAAGCTCATCCTTAGGAACTAATAGCTCCTCATCTGTATGCAAGTGTAGCTCCCTCTCAAGCGAACACTTCATGGCTTTCTCCTCCTTGAAATTTTATATCTCGTCGCGCAACAGTTTTACCACTGTCTGGAAAATACACACGATAGTTGTGGGGTGTATCAGTGTACCCCACAAATATCCCAACCTCTGCATCGGCTTCAACTTCTTCCTGGCATCCTTCGTCACATGCATGTAGACGTTAGGACCAAAAATCCTCAAATGAGAAAGATCAGGCTTCTTACCAGAATAAGCCTCCTCGGGTGTACTCATGCCAAGTATCCTATGAGGACAACGGTTCTGCACATAAACTGCTGCATTGCATGCTTCCGCCCACAAGTGAAGGGGTAGGCCCTGATCATGCAACATTGCCCGTGCAACACCCACAATCGTTCTGTTCTTCCGCTCAGCTACCCCGTTCTGATGTGGGTTATGGGGAGCTATGAGCTCTCTTCGAATCCCTTCTTCCTTGCAAAAATCCTTGAACTCATCCGAGATGTATTCACCACCATTATCGCTCCTAAGAGCCTTCACCTTCTTCCATGACTCCTTCTCAACCAGTGCTTTGAATTCACAGAACTTTGAATATGTCTCGCTCTTCTTCTGCATGAAGAAGATCCAGCACTTACGAGAGAAATCATCAACAAAAATCACATAATACCTGTGTTTTGTTGCCGAAGCAACTGAGAAAGGTCCACACACGTCTGTGTGAATTCTCTCAAGGATCATCGTGCTGCGACTATGCTTCTCGTGAAAGGTGGCTTTCACAAACTTCCCCAAAGTACACCCCTTGCACTGATCTGATTGCGCAAGTGTGCCTTTAGGAAGCCCTGTAGTGATCTGTTGCAGTATCTTCATGGCTCCATGGTGAAGGTGACCCAATCTCCTATGCCACAACTCGCCATCATCCCGGCTCACCAATCCTTCTGCCTTGCCTGCCATTGCTGCGCATCCATCTACATGCAACTGATAAAGGTTCCTCACATGAACCCCTATCTTCTGGGTCTCACCAGTTGTCTTGCTGCGCAAGAAAACCTTTCCCTCGTTGAAAACAACATCATACCCCTTGTCTTCTAACATCGCCACTGAGATAAGATTCTTCCTCAATCCTGGAACATGCATGACTTCCTTCAATACGAAGGGTTTACCAGACTCCCACTCAAAGGAAATGGTACCGATGATAAGGATTTAAACAGGAACGCAATAGATTACAGAGATAACCATAAATACAGAGATGCGATAACCATAAATACAGAGATGCAGCGGAAATAATACTTCATTTCATTAATGGAAAATACCGAAATATGCTTACAACCAGAAATGGAAATAAACCAGCTAGGGCGATGGTAGCTTATCTCTGAGAAGAGATGTGTCGGCTACATGCCTCTGAACTATTCTAAAAAATTGTGTTACAATGAGGCTCGAAGACCTATTTATTGTTGAGAAACAATGGAAAACCCTTCACATCCCGAAACCTAACCCTAGAAGATGAAACGCCAAATTGTGGGCCCCGTTTGGGTAAATTGGTACATCAATTTCCCGGGGTCGTAACTTTGGCATACGATCTCCGTTTGATGCGTATGATAGCTCGCTAGAAAGATCTATCCGAGTACTACCACTTTGGGAGGCAACATCGGTCCATGGTCACATGTTGCCCAGATTCCCAAAAAAACGTCGTTAAGGGCCTCAAAACGGCTCCGGAAGTTCAGGACCCGAAAAACTGCTAAAAATAGTAAACTGTGCTACAATTTAGGAAACTGAAAAAGCTGAAAGAGACAGTTGTGGGGGTCCAAATGGAATAGGCGGGTGGCCACCAACATCCACCTGGATCATTCCTCCGCCCTTAGGAAGCAATGGTCCCCATTGCGTTGAGTTCCTCCCTGAGATGAGGAAGCTTCTGCTGAGTTGGTTCTCTGATGAGCTGTTCTGCAATCTCTGATGTGTCCAGAAATGGCGGGAAGCATGGTCGACGACGGTCCACATTGAACACTCGATGCAAGTGAAGGAATGGAGGAATGTTGTGCTTCAAAGCATTGTTTCTCGTAGCCTTGGTACTGGTGTAAGGACCATGTCGGAGTGGTCTGAGTTTCTGATGGGTTCTGGTAAGGCGTTCTCTCTGGAGATGCAACCAGACTTTGTTGCCCACTTGAAGCTTGTGTGGTACCCCTGTGGGTGAGGAGAAGTTGTTCCTGTGTTCTGTCATGACCGTATTCCCTTGCTGCTACTGCTGTGTAGAGGAACCCTTTGCAGGGGTCATGGATGTAGCAACGATCTTCCCCTTACTTTGGGATTGAACCAGACAGATGAATTTCCTGGTCTGTGATATGAGCTTGCTGCCTTTCTTGGTAGTTATCAAAGATGTGGTGGTAGGTGGGGCTACCTCCGGTATCCTGTATAATGAATTATTCAAAGAAATAATGACAGCGCGAGGCCTTGACTCATACACAGCATGTCGCCTCCACAAGTATGGCTGGCCTAATAGTACATCACAAACATCCAGAGGTGTAACATCACACAATACCTCATCTGTGAAGGGTTTGATGCTGTAGGGAAGGTGGCACTGCTGGCAAACTTTGAGATCTCGTCCTTCGTGAAGCCACCCGATACTGTATGGCTGCGGGTGTGGTGTAGTCGGTAGGCCCAACCGCTTCATGACCTCTGCTGAAATGCTGTTCTTTTGGCTGCCACTGTCGACAATGAATTGCAGCGGCGAACCCTTCACCCACATCTGTGAGTGGAAAAGACACTCCCCCTCTTCTGGATCTGCAGGTTCATTCTTCTGGATCTTGGTAGTGGCAACAGTGGCGCTATGATCTACATCAATGATCTGCTTCCCTTTGCCATTCTCATTTTCAGGTTCTGGCTCAGGGTCATAACATGCATCTGATTCGGAAGCCTTCAATTTGGCCACCAGCGACTGCTTGGTCCGACACTCACTTGTGTTATGAGTGGGACTCTTGTGGAACTCACACCACTTTCCTGTGTCCTTCTTTGGCTTCATGGTATTGTTCTCTTCTTGCGGCTTCGACGGGTTGTCTTGGGTCACCCCGCCTTGGCTTTGTCCTTTGGGCTTCGGATTTGTAGATCCAAAGTCTCGCTTCTTCTGTTTTAACTTTTGCTCGATTTTGACAGCATATCGGTATGCTGTGCCGAGTGAGGAGATGTTCAAGAACACCATCTCTACCTGGATGTATCTGTGCAGGCAGCTGTGGTATTTGAGTAACAGATGCAGCTCAGAATCTTTGATACCCAACTGTGTGCGAAGGGTATGAAAAATGTTTGTGAACTCCGGCACATCTTGGTCTCGTCCCTGCCACTTTGGGAGGAAACATTGGTCCATGGACACATGTTGCCCCAGATTCCCAAAAGAACGTCGTTTAGGGCCTCAAAACGGCTCCGGAAGTTCAGGACCCGAAAAACTGCTAAAAATAGTAAATTGTGCTACAATTTAGGAAACTTAAAAAGCTGAAAGAGACAATTGTGGGGGTCCAAATGGAATAGGTGGGTGGCCACCAACATCCACTTGGATCATTCCTCCCCCCTTAGGAAGCAATGGTCCCCATTGCGTTGAGTTCCTCCCTGAGATGAGGAAGCTTCTGCTGAGTTGGTTCTCTGATGAGCTGTTCTGCAATCTCTGATGTGTCCAGAAATGGTGGGAAGCATGGTCGAAGACGGTCCACATTGAACACTCGATGCAAGTGAAGGAATGGAGGAATGTTGTGCTTCAAAGCATTGTTTCTCGTAGCCTTGGTACTGGTGTAAGGACCATGTTGGAGTGGTCTGAGTTTATGATGGGTTCTGGTAAGGCGCTCTCTCTGGAGATGCAACCAGACTTTGTTGCCCGCTTGAAGCTTGTGTGGTACCCCTGTGGGTGAGGAGAAGTTGTTCCTGTGTTCTATCATGACCGTATTCGTTTGTTGCTGCTGCTGTGTAGAGGAACCCTTTGCAGGGGTCATGGATGCAGCAACGATCTTCCCCTTACTTTGGGAGTGAACCAGACAGATGAATTTCCTGGTCTGTGATATGAGCTTGCTGCCTTTCTTGGTAGTTATCAAAGATGTGGCGGTAGGTGGGGCTACCTCCGGTATCCTGTATAATGAATTATTCAAAGAAATAATGAGAGCGCGAGGCCTTGACTCATACACAGCATGTCGCCTCCACAAGCATGGCTGGCCTAATAGTACATCACAAACATCCAGAGGTGTAACATCACACAATACCTCATCTGTGAAGGGCTTGATGCTGTAGGGAAGGTGGCACTGCTGGCGAACTTTTAGATCTCGTCCTTCGTGAAGCCACCCAATACTGTATGGCTGCAGGTGTGGTGTAGTCGGTAGGCCAAACCACTTCACGACCTCTGCTGAAATGAGGTTCTTTTGGCTGCCACTGTCGACAATGAATTGCAGCGGCGAACCCTTCACCCACATCTGTGAGTGGAAAAGACGCTCCCCCTCTTCTGGATCTGCAGGTTCATTCTTCTGGATCTTGGTAGTGGCAACAGTGGCGCTGGGATCTACATCAATGATCTGCTTCCCTTTGCCATTCCCCTTTTCAGGTTCTGGCTCAGGGTCAGAACATGCATCTGATTCGGAAGCCTTCAATTCGGCCACCAGCGACTGCTTGGTCCGACACTCACTTGTGTTATGAGTGGGACTCTTGTGGAACTCACACCACTTTCCTGTGTCCTTCTTCGGCTTCGTGGTATTGTTCTTTTCTTGCGGCTTCGACGGGTTGTCTTGGGTCACCCCGCCTTGGCTTTGTCCTTTGGGCTTCGGATTTGTAGATCCAAAGTCTCGCTTCTTCTGTTTGAACTTTTGCTCGATTTTGACAGCGTATCGGTATGCTGTGCCGAGTGAGGAGATGTTCAAGAACACCATCTCTTCCTGGATGTATCTGTGCAGGCAGCCGCGGTATTTGCGTACCAGATGCAGCTCAGAATCTTTGATACCCAACTGTGTCCGAAGCGTATGAAAAGTGTTTGTGAACTCCGGCACATCTTGGTCTCGTCCCTGCCGCAGTGTGTTCCATTTGATGTATTTGTCCTCATAGGTTCCGACAAGGTAGTACTGCTCCTTGATGGCATCCCGGAAGTCATTCCAAGTGGGTGCGGCTGAAAATAGTGAGCCTGTACTTTCATCCTTCTGCTCGCAGTAGGTTTCCCACCAGTCCTTGACGTGGGGGGCTGCTTTGAGAAGAGCGAAAACAATCTTTTCCCGACTTGAGAATTCATGAACAGAAAAATACCCATCTAGCAGATTTAACCATTTATCTATGGCATCTGCGTCTATTTGACCCTCGAAGATGGGGATTTCAAAATTAACTTGTACCTTGAAGGGTGTGGCATTTCCAGAGTCGTTGTTGGAAGTCGATGCGTCGCCTCTGGGTAGCCGCTGAAGAATCTGCGCAAAGTTATCCATCATCGCGTTCCTTTGTCGCTCGAGGGCTTCTTCGAGCAAGATTTTGATAGGATCTCCTGCTCCCTCGTCTTTCTTCTCATCCGCCATGGGAGGCCGTCGGGATTTGCGAGGCTGGTCTTGCAAAGGTTCGACCAGTTCAAGCCCTAACTCCTTATATCCCGACCTCGTTGGGGACATGCAAAGAAAAACAGAGAAAAAGCAGACCGCTCTGATACCACTGATCCGGATTTAAACAGGAACGCAATAGATTACAGAGATAACCATAAATACAGAGATGCGATAACCATAAATACAGAGATGCAGTAGAAATAATACTTCATTTGATTAATGGAAAATACCGAAATATGCTTACAACCATAAATGGAAATAAACCAGCTAGGGCGATGGTAGCTTATCTCTGAGAAGAGATGTGTCGGCTACATGCCTCTGAACTGTTCTAAAAAATTGTGTTACAATGAGGCTCGAAGGCCTATTTATTGTTGAGAAACAATGGAAAACCCTTCACATCCCGAAACCTAACCCTAGAAGATGAAACGCCAAATTGTGGGCCCCGTTTGGGTAAATTGGTACATCAATTTCCCGGGGTCGTAACTTTGGCATACGATCTCCGTTTGACGCGTATGATAGCTCGTTAGAAAGATCTATCCGAGTACTACCACTTTGGGAGGCAACATCGGTCTATGGACACAAGTTGCCCCAGATTCCCAAAAAAACGTCATTTAGGGCCTCAAAACGGCTCCGGAAGTTTAGGACCCGAAAAACTGCTATAAATAGTAAACTGTGCTACAATTTAGGAAACTGAAAAAGCTGAAAGAGACAGTTGTGGGGGTCCAAATGGAATAGGTGGGTGGCCACCAATATCCACCTGGATCATTCCTCCCCCCTTAGGAAGCAATGGTCCCCATTGCGTTGAGTTCCACCCTGAGATGAGGAAGCTTCTACTTAGTTGGTTCTCTGATGAGCTGTTCTGCAATCTCTGATGTGTCCAGAAATGGTGGGAAGCATGGTCGACGACGGTCCACATTGAACACTCGATGCAAGTGAAGGAATGGAGGAATGTTGTGCTTCAAAGCATTGTTTCTCGTAGCCTTGGTACTGGTGTGAGGACCATGTTGGAGTGGTCTGAGTTTATGATGGGTTCTGGTAAGGCGTTCTCTCTGGAGATGCAACCAGACTTTGTTGCCCACTTGAAGCTTTTGTGGTACCCCTGTGGGTGAGGAGAAGTTGTTCCTGTGTTCTGTCATGACCGTCTTCCTTTGTTGCTGCTGCTGTGTAGAGGAACCCTTTGCAGGGGTCATGGATGTAGCAACGATCTTCCCCTTACTTTGGGATTGAACCAGACAGATGAATTTCCTGGTTTGTGATAAGGGCTTGCTGCCTTTCTTGGTAGTTATCAAATATGTGGCGGTAGGTGGGGCTACCTTCGGTATCCTGTATAATGAATTATTCAAAAAAATAATGACAACGCGAGGCCTTGACTCATACACAGCATGTCGCCTCCACAAGTATGGCTGGCCTAATAGTACATCACAAACATCCAGAGGTGTAACATCACACAATACCTCATCTGTGAAGGGCTTGATGCTGTAGGGAAGGTGGCACTGCTGGTGAACTTTGAGATCTCGTCCTTTGTGAAGCCACCCGATACTGTATGGCTGCGGGTGTGGTGTAGTCGGTAGGCCCAACCGCTTCACGACCTCTACTGAAATGAGGTTCTTTTGGCTGCCACTGTCGACAATGAATTGCAGCGGCGAACCCTTCACCCACATCTGTGATTGGAAAAGACGCTCCCCCTCTTCTGGATCTGCAGGTTCATTCTTCTGGATCTTGGCAGTGGCAACAGTGGCGATGGGATCTGCATCAATGATCTGCTTCCCTTTGCCATTCCCCTTTTTAGGTTCTGGCTCAGGGTCAGAACATGCATCTGATTCGGAAGCCTTCAATTCGGCCACCAGCGACTGCTTGGTCCGACACTCACTTGTGTTATGAGTGGGACTCTTGTGGAACTCACACCACTTTCTTGTGTCCTTCTTTGGCTTCGTGGTATTGTTCTTTTCTTGCGGCTTCGACGGGTTGTCTTGGGTCACCCCGCCTTGGCTTTGTCCTTTGGGCTTCGGATTTGTAGATCCAAAGTCTCGCTTCTTCTGTTTGAACTTTTGCTCGATTTTGACAGCGTATCGGTATGATGTGCCGAGTGAGGAGATGTTCAAGAACACCATCTCTTCCTGGATGTATCTGTGCAAGCAGCCGCGGTATTTGAGTACTAAATGCAGCTCAAAATCTTTGATACCCAACTGTGTGCGAAGGGTATGAAAAATGTTTGTGAACTCCGACACATCTTGGTCTCGTCCCTGCCGCAGTGTGGTCCATTTGATGTATTTGTCCTCATAGGTTCCGACAGGGTAGTACTGCTCCTTGATGGCATCCCGGAAGTCATTCCAAGTGGGTGTGGCTTAAAATAGTGAGGCTGTACTTTCATCCTTCTGCTCGCAGTAGGTTTCCCACCAGTCCTTGACGTGGGGGGCTGCTTTGAGAAGAGCGAAAACAATCTTTTCCCAACTTGAGAATTCATGAACAGAAAAATACCCATCTAGCAGATTTAACCATTTATCTACGGCATCTGCGTCTATTTGACCCTCGAAGATGGGGATTTCAAAATTAACTTGTGCCTTGAAGGGTGTGGCATTTCCAGAGTCGCTGTTGGAAGTCGATGCGTCGCCTCTGGGTAGCCGCTGAAGAATCTGCGCAAAGCTATCCATCATCGCGTTCCTTTGTCGCTCGAGGGCTTCTTCGAGCAAGATTTTGATAGGATCTCCTGCTCCCTCGTCTTTCTTCTCATCTGCCATGGGAGCCGTCAGGATTTGCGAGGCTAGTCTTGCAAAGGTTCGACCAGTTCAAGCCCTAACTCCTTATATCCCGACCTCGTTGGGGACATGCAAAGAAAAACAGAGAAAAAGCAGACCGCTCTGATACCACTGATCCGGATTTAAACAGGAACGCAATAGATTACAGAGATAACCATAAATACAGAGATGCGATAACCATAAATACAGAGATGCAGCGGAAATAATACTTCATTTCATTAATGGAAAATACCGAAATATGCTTACAACCAGAAATGGAAGTAAACCAGCTAGGGCGATGGTAGCTTATCTCTGAGAAGAGATGTGTCGGCTACATGCCTCTAAACTATTCTAAAAAATTGTGTTACAATGAGGCTCGAAAGCCTATTTATTGTTGAGAAACAATGGAAAACCGTTCACATCCCGAAACCTAACCCTAGAAGATGAAACGCCAAATTGTGGGCCCCGTTTGGGTAAATTAGTACATCAATTTCCCGGGGTTGTAACTTTGGCATACGATCTCCGTTTGACGCGTATGATAGCTCGTTAGAAATATCTATCCGAGTACTACCACTTTGGGAGGCAACATCGTTCCATGCACACATGTTGCCCCAGATTCCCAAAAAAACGTCGTTTAGGGCCTCAAAACGGCTCCGGAAGTTCAGGACCCGAAAAACTGCTAAAAATAGTAAACTGTGCTACAATTTAGGAAACTGAAAAAGGTGAAAGAGACAGTTGTGGGGGTCCAAATGGAATAGGTGTGTGGCCACCAACATCCACCTGGATCATTCCTCCCCCCTTAGGAAGCAATGGTCCCCATTGCGTTGAGTTCCTCCCTGAGATGAGGAAGCTTCTGCTGAGTTGGTTCTCTGATGAGTTGTTCTGCAATCTCTGATGTGTCCAGAAATGGTGGGAAGCATGGTCGACGACGGTCCACATTGAACACTCGATGCAAGTGAAGGAATGGAGGAATGTTGTGCTTCAAAGCATTGTTTCTCGTAGCCTTGGTACTGGTGTAAGGACCATGTCAGAGTGGTCTGAGTTTATGATGCGTTCTGGTAAGGCGTTCTCTCTGGAGATGCAACTAGACTTTGTTGCCCACTTGAAGCTTGTGTGGTACCCCTGTGGGTGAGGAGAAGTTGTTCCTGTGTTCTGTCATGACCGTATTCCTTTGTTGTTGCTGCTGTGTAGAGGAACCCTTTGCAGGGTTCATGGATGTAGCAACGATCTTCCCCTTACTTTGGGAGTGAACCAGACAGATGAATTTCCTGATCTGTGATATGAGCTTGCTGCCTTTCTTGGTAGTTATCAAAGATGTGGCGGTAGGTGGGGCTACTTCCGGTATCCTGTATAATGAATTATTCAAAGAAATAATGACATCGCGAGGCCTTGACTCATACACAGCATGTCGCCTCCACAAGTATGGCTGGCCTAATAGTACATCACAAACATCCAGAGGTGTAACATCACACAATACCTCATCTGTGAAGGGCTTGATGCTGTAGGGAAGGTGGCACTCCTGGCGAACTTTGAGATCTCGTCCTTCGTGAAGCTACCCGATATTGTATGGCTACGGGTGTGGTGTAGTCGGTAGGCCCAACCGCTTCACGACCTCTGCTGAAATGAGGTTCTTTTGGCTGCCACTGTCTACAATGAATTGCAGCGGCGAACCCTTCACCCAAATCTGTGAGTGGAAAAGACGCTCCCCCTCTTCTGGATCTGCAGGTTCATTCTTCTGGATCTTGGCAGTGGCAACAGTGGCGCTGGGATCTGCATCAATGATCTGCTTCCCTTTGCCATTCCCCTTTTCAGGTTCTGGCTCAGGGTCAGAACATGCATCTGATTCGGAAGCCTTCAATTCGACCACCAGCGACTACTTGGTCCGACACTCACTTGTGTTATGAGTGCGACTCTTGTGGAACTCACACCACTTTCCTGTGTCCTTCTTCGGCTTCGTGGTATTGTTCTTTTCTTGCGGCTTCGACGGGTTGTCTTGGGTCACCCCGCCTTGGCTTTGTCCTTTGGGCTTTGGATTTGTAGATCCAAAGTCTCGCTTCTTCTGTTTGAACTTTTGCTCGATTTTGACAGCGTATTGGTATGCTGTGCCGAGTGAGGAGATGTTTAAGAACACCATCTCTTCCTGGATGTATCTGTGTAGGCAGCCGCGGTATTTGAGTACCAGATGCAGCTCAGAATCTTTGATACCCAACTGTGTGCGAAGGGTATGAAAAATGTTTGTGAACTCCGGCACATCTTGGTCTCGTCCCTGCCGCAGTGTGGTCCATTTGATGTATTTGTCCTCATAGGTTCCGACAGGGTAGTACTGCTCCTTGATGGCATCCCGGAAGTCATTCCAAGTGGGTGCGGCTGAAAATAGTGAGCCTGTACTTTCATCCTTCTGCTCGCAGTAGGTTTCCCACCAGTCCTTGACGTGGGGGGCTGCTTTGAGAAGAGCGAAAATAATCTTTTCCCGACTTGAGAATTCATGAACAGAAAAATACCCATCTAGCAGATTTAACCATTTATCTACGGCATCTGCGTCTATTTGACCCTTGAAGATGGGGATTTCAAAATTAACTTGTACCTTGAAGGGTGTGGCATTTCCAGAGTTGCTGTTGGACGTCGATGTGTCGCCTCTGGGTAGCCGCTGAAGAATCTGCGCAAAGCTATCCATCATCGCGTTCCTTTGTCGCTCGAGGGCTTCTTCGAGCAAGATTTTGATAGGATCTCCTACTCCCTCGTCTTTCTTCTCATCCGCCATGGGAGGCCGTCGGGATTTGCGAGGCTGGTCTTGCAAAGGTTCGACCAGTTCAAGCCCTAACTCCTTATATCCCGACCTTGTTGGGGACATGCAAAGAAAAACAGAGAAAAAGCAGACCGCTCTGATACCACTGATCCGGATTTAAACAGGAACGCAATAGATTACAGAGATAACCATAAATACAGAGATGCGATAACCATAAATACAGAGATGCAGCGGAAATAATACTTCATTTAATTAATGGAAAATACCGAAATATGCTTACAACCATAAATGGAAATAAACCAGCTAGGGTGATGGTAGCTTATCTCTGAGAAGAGATGTGTCGGCTACATGCCTCTGAACTGTTCTAAAAAAATGTGTTACAATGAGGCTCGAAGGCCTATTTATTGTTGAGAAACAATGGAAAACCCTTCACATCCCGAAACCTAACCCTAGAAGATGAAACGCCAAATTGTGGGCCCCGTTTGGGTAAATTGGTACATCAATTTCCCGGGGTCGTAACTTTGGCATACGATCTCCGTTTGCCGCGTATGATAGCTCGTTAGAAAGATCTATCCGAGTACTACCACTTTGGGAGGCAACATCAGTCCATGGACCCATGTTGCCCCAGATTCCCAAAAAAAACGTCATTTAAGGCCTCAAAACGACTCCGGAAGTTCAGGACCTGAAAAACTGCTAAAAATAGTAAACTGTGCTACAATTTAGGAAACTGAAAAAGCTGAAAGAGACAGTTGTGGGGGTCCAAATGGAATAGGTGGGTGGCCACCAATATCCACCTGGATCAACTGATACCAGTCGCACTGTATCTACCATCATCGCCCATCTCAATGTGCACTCCAAGATCTTTGTCCTCCAGATCAGAGAACACATCTCTATCTCCCGTCATGTGAAAAGACGCACCACTATCCAAGAACCACACTGATCCCATCACACTTGAAACCAAGCATGCAATCAATGAAAAATCAAGCTCATACTGTGAGGCTAGAGCCTCTCCTGCTGAGGATCCAGCAACCTGCTTGTTCTTCTTCTTCTGCGGACTATTAGTGGCATAGTGTCCATGTTGGTGAAAGTGAAAACACTTCACCTTGGACATATCCTGCTTCTTTCCTTTCGCACCAGACTGAGAAGCTTTCTTGCTCTTCCCTTTCTTTGCTTTGGCAGCCAAAGGGCAATTCTCTTCATCAGATACCTTTGATGAAGATCCATTCTCACCTTTATTGTTTCTGAGTTTATTCTTGAGCACCAGGTCGCTCTTGCTATGGAATAGCATTTGCAATACGTTGAAAGACTTCAACAACACTGCTGCAAATTCGATTTCCACCAGCTCAAACTCAACCAATTCCGATCTAAAATTCGTGAGAACACAATATTTCTCGTACAGAGATTGACTGTATGGGCATTCACCGGATATCTCACCTTCCAAAGGAAGGATGAATCCAGAGGCTACCTGGCCCGATTAAAGACTGCCTGAAGAAATAGAATGTAAACAATTCTTGAATAGTAGATCTGATGATCAACAGCTCTGATACCATGTAGAAATTTTGAATAATTTAACACATGTTCAACAGAGATTATCCTAATCATGTACTATTGTGGAGTACATACACAATACATAATCTCCTCTACGTTGATCATCAATATAGCAGCATCAATAACAATAAAACATCAAGAGCATTCACACATTAACACAGTATGTAACCCGGGGAAAGCATCTCGCTAAAAACCCCACACTATCTGTATATTAATGACTGAGAACATGTAACATTACAAAGTACAATGCTTATCACAAGCAATCCAGTACCAGCTCCACCTATTACACACAATACATGTCAGATCTGATCTCCAAATCTATTCCACTGCTTGCCTGCCTCTCCAGCTCAATACCTGCTCAAGAACTGATGAGAATGGTTTACCAAACTCGTATTTCACCTGCAAAGAATCACTCACACTGTGTTGGACATGAGCATAGGCTACAATTCTTGATATTGGCCAATTCATTGGCATACTCAATCCCTCTGATTGTGCAAATCATCATGCACAACTATAGTCACAACTGATAGCAATCTGATCCTCTAACACCTGTCCCTACTGAACTGAACATGCACTGACATGCAACTGAGTTAACTGATGTATTCTATAGTTGCATTATGAGTTAATAACTTGTGAATTAATTAATAACTAATTCACCCAACTCATCTCTAGTCTATTTGCCAGTTAGACTAAATACAACCAGTTTAACAAAGCTAAACTGAACATAACTCCATCAACTGCACCTCCAGTCCACTAAACTCAACTCACTTGAGTTCTAACTAAAGTCCTGCATGCAAATATTAGTCATCCCATAGGTAACCACGTATTTCCCTCTGGTATCTGCATGTACCACATCCGTAGCTCATCCTGAAGTGCTCCAAGAGAATAAGATCAAGTTTATAGTACAAATATTATTATGAGACAATAATATTTGACTTTTCTATTTTTAACAGCCAGTCTAAAAATAGACTTTGATCACTCATACTATGATCACTCACACTGTGGTCACCCACACTGTGACCACTCATATTGTGGTCACCCACACTGTGATCATCCCTGCTGGGATCAAAAATAGAACTTGCGCCATAATTTTCCTGCGGGCCCACTTAGTGAAGGCGACTCTTTTCACTAAGCTCCATCATCTTGTTGCAATCTCAACACCTTGGTCGAAAATATGTCCAAAAATCTGCAATAAGCACGCATTAGACTTCATGGTCAATTGACTATTCTCATTCATTCAATTAACATAAATATACTCAAAAGCATGCATAAACTATGATGGATGGTGGATTAATGGAGAACAATAGGCAAAATGAGCCCAATAAGTTACCCATTTTTGGGGCTCATCATCACCCCCTACTAAGTGGGTTTCTCATCCTCTGTGAAACTAATCCAGCTCATCATCTTTGATTACTTTGATTGCCTCTCTCACATCCCAGGCTTCCAAGGTGATGTCTTATTCTCGGTCATGGAACCCTGCTTTTCTCTCTACTTCCTCCCATTGCATGTGCTTCTCTTATTCTTTGACTCCTTCCAACAGTCCTAAAAGCAAGGGAGGACTGAACTTTAGGCCGATCCACTTGGCCTGCAGATTTTGTATTGACTGTTTATAGAGTGGTACTCTTGCCAAGGCCTCCCTCATCCTTGTTGGGGTGTGGTATTCTCTTATTTTCATACTGTGGGACAGTGTGTTCCATCTCCTTGTGCAAGCATGAATGCATTTATCCCCAAACAGTCTTTCCATGTCCTCAAAGTGAGCAATGTCCTAAGCTTGTTTCTCAATGTAATCTGGGTGAACCTAGGGGTTGTTGGAAAGTTGCTGATGGGCATACATTAAAGCTAAGGGATCTTTTTGTTTTGCTCTGATCATGAGTGGCTCCCGTAGCTCCCTGTCCATAAAATTTTGAATTTCTGCTGCCCTCTTTTCCTCATGGTTTAACCAAGAGGCCATGGCCATGAGTTGCACATCCCCCAATGAAGCATTGGGGTCCCAAAAATTCATGTTTGGAAGGGCCAAATTGTGTAAATAGAATTATGATAACTTGGCCTTATCTTCTGCTGAGCTGTTGTCACACAAAGCCATGAATTGATGGTAATTCTGAAATGGAATGGTGTGTCTTTGGGCCAAGGTGTTAATTTGGAATTGCAACCATTGATCTTTAAGATATAAGGCATATGACTTAGCAGGTTGCTTACATTGTAAGACTTCTACTGCCCAGCTGGCCATGCAGGCCAGTTGGGCCTCTTTGGCTTGCACCTGTTGCTTTAGGGACTGTATTTCCTCTGCTGCCTGTGACTCCTTTTCATGTAACAGTTTTGTTAGTGCCTCAACCTCAGCCTGCAGCTTAACCCCTTTCCGCTATTCATCAGATGCTTCCTTGTCTGCTGGAGGCCCTTCTTGCTACTATTGTTCTCCCAAAATGGAGGGCCTATCTTCCTTATGACTTCCCTGTAGCTGCAACTGTTTTCTTATCACCTCATTCTCCTCTTACAGCTGGGCTCTTTTGAATCTTTCTACATGTCTGACCATGGCCAGTTCTCCTCTTAACTCTTTTAACTTCTCCTCCATGTGGCCTATGTCCTCAATTCCCTTAGATTTGGAAATTTTCATCCGTGTGTGTGTTCTGATCCTGTCTTGTTCTAATGCAAGGAAGAGTGGCACAACAAATTTTTGTGGGATGACTTTCCCACCCTCTAACAAGTTGTAGTATGAGCACAAGCTAGGTTGAGGGCTTGGTTCCAGTATCTCCTCGGTCTTTCCCTCTCCCTATGATGATTTCGCTGTCTTTTCATCCAATTTCTCGATCTCTTTTAACTTAGCCAGAGTTTCCTATAGATACTTCTCGGCTTCCTGTAGAGCTGTCTTTGAGTCCATCATCCTAATTCTCTCTCTCCAGGTTGAGGTTTTTGGGCTTCCTCATTCATAGGTGATAGAAATATTTGAAGGAGACTCTTCTTTTGGTTTAGTTGTTGTGTCCTGAATAACAATTGGCTCTTTTGACTGTGGCTGGGGTCTGTCCACTTTTAGCCGTGTGCTCCTCCTTGCTTTAAAGTACATGGAGGTTTTCCTCTTTCTTTTCCCTTTTCGTTTTGGAGGTGTGTTTAAAGCAGCAAGCACAGCTGCTGCCTCCCTTGCCAATATCTCAGGTGATTTCTCCTCTTGTTTTTCTTTTTCCCCGCTTCCTGTAGAAATCCCTATGTCAATTGTTTATGTTTGTGTTGTTGATATTTCAGGGTGTCTTTTCCTTTTTTTTCGGTGTGCCTACTTTTGCTGTCGCAGCCTTCATTTGGGATTTTTCATCCTTCTCTATTCTACTCTGCATCCTCTTTTCCCATGGTGCTTTTGCAGTTGTTTCTTCCCCTGTTTTAGGATCAGCAATCTGTCCCATTCCCCTTTTTCTTTCTGTTCTTGTTGTGCTTGAATGTCCTGTGTTCCTTCACCATTGGTTTTTTCATCTTCCTCAGTGTGTTCTCCCCCCTCACTGCTGGATGAGGTGATTTCTTCGGCCAGAATTCTGATATTGTCATCCCTGGACATGTTTCGGAAGGTCTCCCAAGAGATGGGGACAGTGTAGGTGTGCAAAGCATCTTCCACCAATAGTTTGATGAGCCCATGATGGGCCAACTGATCTGGGATCCCTTCATTTAATTTTGTACCACATTCAATTAGTGACTGAAGAAGAAAATAGGGGATGCTCAGTTTCTTGTCTGGAGGCAAGTCAATCCCATGCCTTAGTTCACACAGCAACCTGAAATGATATCCATAGGTAATGCTAAACCTCCCCTCACATGTGATGTACTTCATAATTTGGAAACTGACTTCACTCAAAAGAGGAGGCAAGCTGGTTCTTCTAACCCCGTTTTTTTCTTCTACAGGATGCTCCGTGAGTAGAAAGAATGACTTCTTAGTAATTTGGCCTAATGATCTCTCTTCTTTGCTCCAAGGGAGCTGTTATAGAAATTTTTTGTGCCTTACAGCATTGAGCATGAAATGTCCATAATCTAAGGGATCCAAAGTCCCTAAACATGTTGTTCCTACCCCTAGAGGAACAAGGACAACTAACCACAGCAATTCACAGAAGTTCTCCACCTGGAAACACTCAAAAACAAGCCAATTCTGGATCATGTCAACTGCTCCACTGAGCATCTGCGCTGAATGTCAACTGCTCCACTGTCTACCTGCGTTGAATGTCAACTCCAACAAAGGCTACCTGCACTGAGCGTAATTGGACAAGTGGCAGGCTCATTCCTCAATGTGTCAATGCCCAGGAAGCTTCCAAAATGACACTTGCATCAAGGAATTCGACTGGTGATGAGTAAGAGGTTCCAAATCTCCAAGTGGAATCAAGAACCTCCAAGTGCACTCAAGAACTGAGAGAGGGAGAGGACACTAGTCAGCTTCATACCAGCCTCAAGCTAACTCATCCTCTCTCCAAAAGATCTATATATAGATCTCTCCTCCATGGGAAGAGGGGGCGGGAATTTTGTTATTGCAAAGAATTGATGTTGGTTTGAGACTGGATCATTGGGTGCTTAATGCTTTGAAGGGAGCTAAAGAAGGAATTCCATTCTGCTGGGAAGGAGATGCTGGATTGAAGCCCTATGGGTTGTATCTCTTCCTGAACCCTGTTACTTATCAATAAAGCTATCTTGGTTTGCTCCTATATACTGGTGTATTTGTATGATTGCATTAGTGTATTTGATTTACTTCTAATCCTGAATCATTTATGAATATGAATATATGCCTTTGTGTTATGTGCTTCTCTTGTCGCAAGTAGCTGTTCTCTTGTCACAGGTAGCTGTTCTCTTGTGATCTCGTGGAATCAAGTAGCTGTTCTCTTGAGCAAGCGAGGAGGCAAGTAGCTGTGAACATCCAAAGAGAAGAGGATCTAGATTGAGGGACAAACGGAAGACAACGGTAAGTCTATCGATCTCCTCTTTTTCATATTTCATAAAGGAAGAAACCAGTGTAGCTGTATTCGTTTGTTGCTAAGGTGCTGTCACACCTTAGGTGGATAGGATTGTCCTGCATAGGCATTTTTCCCCACAACAAATTGGCGACTCCACTAGGGAAAAATTGTTTATTCATTTCATTTGTGTTTCCGTCATTTTTTTACTTCATAGACTTGACAGTAACTATTGAATTGCATCTTTCCCGGATGCAAAGTAGAAAGTTGTTGTTTTGATCCAGTTGCTGGACTTGTCTATGATCTAAACTAGATCGACAAATGATTTGATGATCCTTGTGATAGTCTTTAGTACCCTCTCAAAGCATCACTCTGTTTATACCTTGCTTGTGTTTCTGATTTGGCCTGAAACAGTTGATTTTTGAGCATTTTATGACCCAGAACCCAAGGGAAACGAGAGTTTCTCCTTTAGCGCAACTGCTGTGAAGGAAGTCTGCATTTCAACACAGGTCCCGAAGGGGCTACCTGCGCTGAATGTCAAGTACTCAGTGTTGAGGTTGCGCTAAACCAGTTTGGCCTTGTGCAGCTGGGGTTCTCTGTTATCTATTGCCCTGTTTTGATCTCTGTTTTTTTGCAGCCTTTAACCGGCATAGGTACCAGTCTGATAAACCTTTTTCTTTGCTTAGATTCAGCCTCCTTTTGTACAAAAAGATTGTGAATGTTTTTATGTGTTTGTGGCGTCATTTACAGTCTTCCTTTGCATGAGTAAAGTAGTCATCCTGTAGCCTTTGATTCCGATCTGATTGATGGTGATCTTAGAAGAGAGTTCATTGGCTGATTTCAGATTGATTATAGATTTACTTTTGCTTATTGGTTTGAATTTGTCTCTTTTGAAGTGTCAAAACAAGTCTTTATTTCGAAAATCTTTAAGTAGTGTAATCTCTTCTACCCTTGTTGTTTTCGAAAAAGTGAACTTGTTTGTATTGATCATTTTAAAAGCAAATTCAAAGTTGTGCAAAAAGCTTTCTTTGTAGGCATTTATACTAAGAAAGTGGAAAACAAACACCTGCATTGTGCATTTTGCATTTGATAGTTTGCATGTTGGATTTAGGAAAAGTGCATTAGAGTGTGCTGATTGCTCTTTGAGAAAAGATAGTATCTTTCTTTTCCCTTAGTAGCTAGGATTTTCAAAGTTGAAAAGATTATAAAGCTTGCTTATCATCTTAGACTGAATTTAGGAATTTGTATCATACATCTCGTGGTGAACCTTGAAAGGCAAACTTTAAAAAAGATCAACCTAAAATAAACTGAATGAACCTAACAATGCTTTGTAACATAACGCACAACATAGAGGTCTAGGCTAGAGACGTGTTCCGGCGTCGTTAAGCCTAGTGACTGTCGATCTCGAAGAAGGTGGGCGATTCCTCCTGAGAGACGGTAGCACTAGTACGGATTTGTGCTCCCACGTACCGTTGCGTATATATTGGGAGACCCCTATAGGCATATATATTTTATCCTTAGGAAGTCGTGTCGGCCGCCCTACTGATCGCAATGCAGTGAACACAACATTCACGAAGATCGACTGCCCGTACCCTAAAAAGTATTCTGCGGTTTTGCGAAAAGTTTGGCACACCCTCTGCCTAGATCTCCAGAGCAGTTTCTTTTGGCCTTTTTCAGACTCTATAACAGAAAAAGTCCATCCGAGCATTTGTCACTTCGGGCTCGTTAAAACATCGAAGGAGACTAGAGTCATCTTTAGCTTTTTCTCGACTCTTTAAAACTGAAAAAGCAAGTTGTGTCTAAAAGCGTCGTTAACAATTTATTTTAAACGGAACAATCACCCTTTAATTCCTGTGTTGATCTTTAGGATGAAGAGATGGAGCACACCAACCAAGGAATTCCTCTTGGTGGAAATCCTAGTCCCTTCTCCTCTTGGGGAGATGTTAGTGCACCCCACATGGCCACATTGTCACTTCCAGGACTGACAATTGGCCTACCAGTTTGGCTCTTTTCAACCAATGTCGTTCAGAATACCACCATTCCTGAACAGTCGAGTCAACAATTAGATCAGACAAGAGTTTCCTCCCAGCCTTCAACTTCATCTTCCTCCCCTCCTTCGTCTTCGCTTGACGGAACTGGTCGAATTAAAAACTAGGTTCCTAAGGAGAAGAAGGAGCCTAAGGCGAGTGGGGGCAAACAAGTGCCATCTAACAAAAATCCACACACCGCACTCGTAAGGCCTAAATCGCCATGCGTCATATGCAGGGGAGACCACTTCCATAGAGATTGTCGTTGTATCCCCTGGATACTAAGGGACTGGTCCCCCCGTTTGCACAATTCGGTAGCATCGACCTCTGATAGCCATGTCGACTGCTCACCGTCAACTAGTGGGAGTGAAGCCCCAGGACAGAGCGGGAAAGCTAAATTTCCCTGTAGACAGTGTGAAGGCGATCACGCCATCCACCATTGTCCCTTCTTAGACGAGGCAAAAAGAGTTCTGGAAGATCGCCCGATTTTACGAGCGCATCTCCCTCCTGGATATCAAAGACTCCTGCCAAGTCCCTCACTAGTTGAGAATCCGGCTGAGCCACTTAGGTGGTCAGCCGAAGCACCTGTCATTGAAGAAGAACCGTCTGGATCCATGCCTGACGAAAGTCAAAAGGCTGATACGACAGTTGACCCGGTTTTGCCTTCAGAGGCTCCATCTTCGAATGACACCATCACAGAGGAGAATCAAGATGACACCGTCCAGATTCTCTTCATCAGCACTGACTCTGATGATCAAGGGGGCAATGCCACCATTCCTTTATCGCAGGAAGGAAGTTCATCAGAGCGCTATCCGGCCGTATATTCGGTCCCACCACCAAGCAACCTGGTTGTGTCCTTTGATTGGAACCAACTAGGCAGACCCCGGTTGCCAGCCAGTATACCATTTAGAATTATTTGTCAAATATACAGAATGGTAATGGCTGGCACTATCATTGATGAGGGGGCATCTGTGAGTATCCTTTCCTCTATTGCTTGGAAATCGCTTGGTTCGCCAGCGCTTTTACCTGAGATGAGAAATCTATCAGGTTTTGATAAAGGAACCAGTCGACCTTTAGGGATCCTCCCCAATGTGCCTATAACATTGAAAGGGAAGACCGTTCAAATGAACGTGATGGTCGTTCAAGGACCCTTGGATTATAACCTACTCCTTGGACGAGACTATATATATTGCATGGGAGCTGTAGTCTCCTCACTCTTTAGAGTAATGTGTTTTCCGCATGAAGGAAGAATGGTCAAGCTCGTAGACCAACTTTCGTTTCCCGGATCACACATCGCAAATAGTCATGTACCATCCCTAAATGGTCTATACACGCAAGAAGTGTCTCAACCCATGGTCCGTCCTCCTCATGAGCGCGAGTAATCCGGGAGGATGTGACCGGAACCCAGGGGGCATGCATCCTGGCCTGCTTCGGCAGGGAAACTTTGGGTATAGGGTAGGTTTCCGCGAGAGAATATGACTAGTCCGTACCCCATCCGTGGATGGAAGAGGGGTTGTTCTAGAATAAGATTCTTTTGTCAAAGTTACGTGTTTGACACCAGTCATTCACCCTTGTCTATTTCGGTAGACATTGCCGAGGAAGTGTTTTGTTTGAAAGAGTAACGAGACAATCTTTGGGTAACCTGAAAGAGGTAAGCCTCTCTCGATTAAAACAAATGTTTTGGCGGAGGGTAAGTAGAGGTAACCTTGAAACTCTGTTTTATACCTGGGGGCATGCAAACCTTTCGGTGTGCAAGCAAGGGGCAACTATTTATTTTTTAAATTTTTAGGACCTCTAACCCTTTAAACTCGTAGGATTAGTCGTTTCCAAACTTGCATAAAGAAAGGAGAGGGAGCATAGCTTTGGTAAGGCGCAAGCTCTATAAAAAATGGGATCTTTCATGAGACACTCTTATCATATGACTGGGTAATCGAGCAGTTTTAGCATAAAGTTCATGCTCGTTAAAAAATAAACGCAAGATCCGAGCAGTTTTAACGCGGTCTTCATGCTCGTTAAAAAATAAATATAAGCAGTGAGCAGAGTTTCCTCCAGTGTTTAAGCTCATTTTTATCTAAAAAATGAACCTATCCCGGTAAATAACCACAGTGATCGTAAATTTATCAGCCATTAAAGCCTTGGTCGTGTTTGCACCTGCCACCTCCACTTTTCATTTGCCCGATCGTTCACCTCCATATGATTGTTTACCCATTTTGAGGAACAGCTGCGAAGAGTGATTTCACCTAGCCATCCTTGTGACACTGCCGTGATTGGAAAATTCCAACCTGTACCTGGAATCTGCTGCTACCCCTGTTTATCACTCGTTCCTCAAAAGATGAGTCTTCTTTAAGCTCTTTTCAATTGACTCGTAAAATATGAAAAGATTGCCGAGTTTTGGCCTTCCAGCTCGTTAAAGTGACAGGAAGAGCTATCCCTCCTCTAGATTTTAATCTTTTTGGACCTGAGGGATTATTGCACAAAAAGGTCGAGCGCTTGTTTTATTCGGCTCGTTAAAATTATCGAAAACTCATCCCTTCTGTATTGTTTTATACTTTTTCGGACTTAAGGGATTAGATGACGAAAAAGGAATTTTGGAGTTAACTTTATGTACCTTTTAAGACTCTCTAAAAATGAAAAGGACCGAGTTATCCTTGTCGTTAGACTCGTTAAAATTATTAAATAGCGACAAACTTGTCTTTAGACGAGAACGAGTTTCCCTATCGCTAGGCTCGTTAAAACATAGCGATAGGCTTTCCCGAAGGGAAGGTTATAGAACAAGCATATGTTATCCTCCTCAAGCTTGACAAAAATAAAGAGGTACTGGTCAGCAATGACTGGGGAAAAATTGGGAGAAAACTAAAGAGAACTTTGATGGTAGCAGGTCACTCTTGAACATGACACTTTTCCTCCGTACCACAATTGGGTTGGGTTGTTTCATTCACCGGTCACATCACCATGGTCTCGCCATACCATCCATATTTAAGGTAATGCTACCAATCCATCGCATCAGTGTCGCCATATATTCAAGAGAAGTCGTTCAGAAAGAGTCAACCGGGTCCCATCCACTGCCATACATTATCCTTCATCCATTCATGACCGCCACCCTGAATCATATGTCACAGATCGTTTTCACCTCCATTAAAATCATTAGCTCCGTTCCGTGTCACTGATGTGGGATTCATTAAGGCCCTCTTGTGATGGATCGCTCCTTGTCGACATCAGCTCATTATCCAAGGAGTTGATCTAGGAACAACCCCTTCAGTACTTTGAAGCTTGCATGCCTCAATGGCAAGTTTCTCACTTCCGGTGACAGGTATACATCAATGACCTTCGACCAGAAGATTTTGCGTGGTGTTCGACGCCAAGTCCTTTATTCACACCACGTGAATTGTACTGTAGTACCTTGAGGGTCATTATCATTATCGGTGATTCCTCTCGCGCTTGTTAACGGTTTACATCATTGACCGGTAATCAAGCGATGTCTTTCCATGTTCGACTTCAGCGCAATTCTCACATGGATCGACTTGTACTTAGAGTGAAGATCGAACGAGTTTGAAGACCCTGGATCTAGTTTCATCCATCCGGGCTGCGGTATATATTCAGGAAAAATAAAGACATTTGACATGTACATCATTGCAGCAGATGATCATCCTACTCAAAGGATGATAATTTCGCCAAAATTATCAGTCTACCATCAGACGATTGTCTGTTCTATGTACAAAAATGAATTTATAAAGCTGAGCATGGGAATTCCCGCCTCAGCTAGATCATGAAAGCAGTATGAATCATAATGTATTGTATTGTATTTTATTACAGGTCTCCTCCCAGCAGATGGATGAACTTCAGACCATCCTGGATAAAGCATTTCACCCGATAAACGGCCTCATACTTTAGGGGGCAACTGTTATAGACATTTTTGTGCCTTACAACATTGAGTATGAAATGTCCATAATCTAAGGGATCCAAAGTCCCTAAACATGTTGTTCCTACCCCTAGAGGAACAAGGCCAACTAACCACAGCAATTCACAGAAGTTCTCCACCTGAAAACACTCAAAAACAAGCCAATTTTGGATCATGTCAACTGCTCCACTGAGCATCTGCGCTGAATGTCAACTGCTCCACTGTCTACCTGCATTGAATGTCAACTCCAACAAAGGCTACCTGCGCTGAGCGTAATTGGACAAGTGGCAGGCTCATTCCTCAATGTATCAATGCCCAGGAAGCTTCCAAAATGACACTTGCATCAAGGAATTCGACTGGTGATGAGTAAGAGGTTCCAAATCTCCAAGTGGAAGCAAGAACCTCCAAGTGGACTCAAGAACTGAGAGAGGGAGAGGACACTAGTCAGCTTCATACCAGCCTCAAGCTGACTCATCCTCTCTCCAAAAGATCTATATATAGATCTCTCCTCCATGGGAAGAGGGGGCGGGAATTTTGTTATTGCAAAGAATTGTTGTTGGTTTGAGACTGGATCATTGGGTGCTTAATGCTTTGAAGGGAGCTGAAGAAGGAATTCCATTCTGCTGGGAAGGAGATGCTGGATTGGAGCCCTATGGGTTGTATCTCTTCCTGAACCCTGTTACTTATCAATAAAGCTATCTTGGTTTGCTCCTATATACTGGTGTTTTTGTATGATTGCATTAGTGTATTTGATTTACTTCTAATCCTGAATCATTTATGAATATGAATATATGCCTTTGTGTTATGTGCTTCTCTTGTCGCAAGTAGATGTTCTCTTGTGACAGGTAGGTGTTCTCTTGTGATCTCGTGGAATCAAGTAGTTGTTCTCTTGAGCAAGCGAGGAGGCAAGTAGCTGTGAACATCCAAAGAGAAGAGGATCTAGATCGAGGGACAAACGGAAGACAACGGTAAGTCTATCGATCTCCTCTTTTTCATATTTCATAAAGGAAGAAACCAATGTAGCTGTATTCGTTTGTTGCTAAGGTACTGTCACACCTTAGGTGGATAGGATCATCCTGCATAGGCATTTTTCCCCACAACAGGAGCCCCAATGGTAGCCAGTAACTGCACCGATGAGCTCAGGGGTGAGTTCCAAGGTCAAACCCATAAAAATAACTGTGGCATGTGTTTTTGACTGTGGTCTTAGGGACATTAAAACCTCCTCAGTTATCTCCTCCTCATGACCCTGAATTTTGTCAAAGAAGGATATCCAATTTGCTCGGGTGAAAAGGTCACCACCTCAGGATGCTCGTGTAGTTTGCTAGAGTATGATGGTTCTTTCCTTATGAATCCTCCTCGCATGGTGAGAGTGCTCTTTTTATGCTTTAATCAGAAAAGGAAATGCCTTCTATGGTTTTCCCTGAACCCAAGAAGGAATTTCTCGAGTGTCCAATAATAACTAGCAACAATTCTTTGGTTTTAAGACTGCTGTCACCCAGAACTCGATTGTCTACTTATGAAAAGACGAATTTGGTTTTTACAGACAGAGCACAAGGATAAAGTTTTCTTCTCAACACATAGATAGATATGCGAATTCAAAATTTTTTACACACACAGACTGGCCCGCACAGCTACATATATCTTCCCTACAGGAGAATTCAAAAAGGAAACGTGGAGGAGAATTTTGGTGCAGAAAACTGCGAAACTCAGTGCAATACGCAGGAAAACATTTTACTTCCAATACACAGGTAGGTTTTTTCTCTGATTTTCCAATCTGATGCCTTTCAATTCAACACCTTACACAAACACATCATGCATAGAGGAGTTTTTCGAGCCTACCTTGTTTGGAGCTCCAAATTCGACGAGAATCCTAGGTTCTCCTGCTCTAGAAAGTTGTGCAGGTTTTCCTGTAAAAGGCCTCTGGTTCCTATAGAATGTCACTGTGCTGCTGAGTGAGCCCGATACGCGAGAGATTTTTGAAAACAAGCAGGAAAACCAGTGGAGGATGACTGGTTAATAGTTTTTGGAAGCGGAGGAGGCGTACTCTAGTCAAGGACATTGCAAGTGCAAGAAGAAGAGAAGGTGGTGTAAGTTTCAGCCTGGAATCTTTTAACTGTGGTGTGATTCGTGGTGAGGGGATGAGGTGGCTGGACCGGACCATTGATCTGACGTCATAGCCATAATTTCTCTTTGTGTTTCTGACCGCCATCACCTCCTTTCTGTCATTATCCGCCGCCACCACTACTAGTCCTGACGATTTCTCCTGGAATGGAGACTCCACACATGCTAGCTGCACATTTCATTGGCAATTTTGAATGTAACGGGGCTCGTTTGGATCCCGCGAGGATATGTAACTGGCCGAGGGTGGCCAGTTGACTGGCCACCAATTCCACTCAATCCGAACCATTCCCATAGGCATGAATCTTTTAAAATATAATCTATGCAATTGACGAATGATTTTAGGCACTTACCTATGTGGTCATGGCCGCATTATGTAGACTTCGGGTTTTGGAACCACTCCTTCATTTGTTGTTGCTTCATGCACAGGTTTTGGAACCCATTCCTTCATTCACTGATGTTGCATGCACGGGTTTTGCTTAGCTTCGGCTGCTGTTGATATTTTCACGTTCAAGGAGAGCCCTTTGCATGTCTCCTTTGTCATTTTTGGTTGTCCCTGTCTCCAGAGTATGTCTTCCAGAGGGATCAGCTGCTACAGGATTCTTATAGGATGTCCTGTAGCTGCTTCTCCTCCTGGAATGCAATTCTAGAATGAGTAGGGCTATACTGATGAGGAGGGGCGCAACTGATGAGGCATCCAGATGGAGATTGAAAGGTATGGTGAGTGAGACACTACTACTTGATTTGTCACTAGAAGTTCTTGCTAGCAGTATGAATAAAACAAGGTTTTTTTTTGTGTGACTGTGCAGGAACAAATAACAGGATGAGTGAAACAGAGGTGTAAAGAGATGAAAAAGGGTGACATATGGTGATGGACAGAAACAAGGGTGTTGGCAGGTCTCATAGGCAGATTCCCAACCTTTGGATTCTCTTCTGAGATCAATTTTGCTTGTCTGTGGGTTCTACAGGATCTTCCTATAGAAGACACAAAACTTCTTGTAGACGGTGAAATCTTGGCATGAATGAGATCAAATCTTAGGAAAGGGGGAGTGTTCATGGAGGAATTGTTTGTGAGGGATGTTTGTAGCTTGGTGCCAACCTCTGCCCTTGTTTTGTGTGATCGTCCGAACTTACAATATCCTTCTTGCAACCTGCAAATTTTTCAATAGAAGTCAAGTTGATTTTTCTATGTTTTTTTTTTTTTTTTTTTGAGAGAGATAGCTGGGGCACCTCCAGGAGGTTTTCAACCTCACTGTCTGCCTCGGGCGCCTCTAAGAGGTTTTCACCCAAGGATCTTTTTATTCCTTTTCTGTTTTTTCCTCCCTTTTTTTTTCAGTGCTCAGAATGTGGATGGGGTGGAGACAGGGACCTGCTCCACTACCAACACTGATTTATCCATAGTTTCAATGAACTCCTGCTTAGAAAGGATCTTCTTGTAGATCTTCAAATGATGCCCATTTACGAGCATGGGGATGGCTTCTCCATCAATGGTCCTGATAAGGACTGAACCATTTTCATTACATTTCTCCACTGTATATGGTCCCAGCCATCTTGTCCTCATCTTCCCTCTGAAATCCTTGTATCTTGAAGCATATAACAGTGCCCAATCTCCTAGCTAAAATTGCTTCTCTTTAATGTGTTAGTCATGCCATATTTTTATTTGAAGTTGGACTACCTCTGAGTGGAGGAGGGCCTACATTCTTTGTTCATCCAGTCCATTCAGCTGAAGTAGTCTTTCCTGTTGTGCATGGTTGAGATCTAGGTCTAGCTGAGCTGTCAACCTCAATGTGTTGTATTAAAATTCTATGGACAACAAAGCCTTCTTCTCGTAGACCAACTTGTTGTGGGGAAAAATGCCTACGCAGGACGATCCTATCCACCTAAGGTGTGACAGTGCCTTAGCAACAAACGAGTACAGCTATACTGGTTTCTTCCTTTATGAAATGTGAAAGAAGAGAGATCAATAGACTTACCGGTGTCTTCCGTTTGTCCCTCGATCCGGTCTCTCTTCTCTTTGGGTGTTCACAGCTACTTGCCTTCTTGCTTATCCAGCTTCAACTTCCTGCAAGATCACAAGAGAACAGCTACTTGCGACAAGAGAAGAAGACTACACAAAGACAGATATTCACATTCATAACTAGTTTAGGATTAGAAATAAACGAAATACACTAATACATTCATACATCAAGAATACATCAGAATATAGGAGAAACCAAGATAGCTTTTATGATGAATAACAAGGTTCAGGAAGAGATACAACCCAGAGGGCTCCAATCCAGCATCTCCTTCCCAGCAAATGGAATTCCTCTCTTTTCCCCCTTCAAAGCATTAAGCACCCAATGATTCCAATCTCAAACCAACAACAATTCTTTGCAATAACAAGATTCCAGCCTCTAGATCTCATGGAGGAGAGATCCATATATAGATGTTTGGAGAGAGGATGAGCCAGCTTGAGATCTGACTAGTGTCCTCTCCCTCTGTCAGTTCTTGAGTCCACTTGGAGGTTCTTGCTTCCACTTGGAGATTTGGAACCTCTTACTCATCACCAGTCGAATTCCCTGAGGCAAGTGTCATTTTGGAAGCTTCCTGGGTTTTGACACCTTGAAAAATGATCCTGCCACTTGTCCACTCTCGTTCAGCGCAGGTAGCTAGTGTTCCAGTTGAAATTCAACGCAGGTAGCCAGTGTTGGCTTTGACATTCAGCGCAAACAGCTAGTGTAGCCACTGAAATGATCCTGAATTGACTTGTTTTTGAGCAGTTTTTGGTGGAGAACTTCTGTGAATTGCTGTGGTTTGTTAGCCTTGTTCCTCTAGGGGTAGGAACAACATGTTTAGGGAATTTGGATCCCTTAGATTATGGACATTTCATGCTCAATGCTGTAAGGCACAAAAATGTCTATAACAGTTGCCCCCTAAAGTATGAGGTTGTTTATCGGGTGAAATGCTTTATCAGGGGGATCTGAAGTTCATCCAATGCTGGGAGGAGACCTGTAATAAGATACAATACAATACATTATTTTTCATACTGCTTTCATGATCTAGCTGAGGCGGGCATTCCCATGCTCAGCTTTATAAATTCATTTTTCTGTACATAGAGCAGACAAACGTCTGATGGTAGACTGATAATTTTGATGAAATCATCATCCTTTGAGTAGGATGATTATCTGCTGCAATGATGTACATGTCAATGTCTTTATCTTTCCTGAATATATATCGCAACCTAGATGGATGAAACTAGATCCGGGGTCTTCAAACTCGTTCGATCTTCACTCTAAGTACAAGTCGATCCATGTGAGAAATGTTCTGAAGTCGAACATGGAAAGACATCGCTTGATTACCGGTCAATGATGTAAACCGTTAACAAGCGCGAGAGGAATCACCGATAATGATAATGACCCTCTAGGTACTGCAGTACAATTCACGTGGTGTGAATAAAGGACTTGGCGTTGAACACCACGCAAAATCTTTCGGTCGAAGGTCATTGATGTATACCTGTCGCCGGAAGTGAGAAACTTGCCATTGTGGCATGCAAGCTTCAAAGTACTGAAGGGGTTGTTCCTAGATCAACTTCTTGGATAATGAGCTGATGTCGACAAGAAGCGATCCGTCAAAGGAGGGCCTTAATGAATCCCACATCAGTGACACGGAACGGAGCTAATGATTTTAATGGAGGTGAAAACGATCTGTGACATATGATTCAGGGTGGCAGTCATGAAAGGATGAAGGATAATGTATGGCAGTGGATGGACACGGTTGACTTTTCTGAACGACTTCTCTTGAACATATGGCGACACTAATACGATGGATCGGTAGCATTACCCCAAATATGGATGGTATGGCGAGACCATGGATGTGACCGGTGAATGAAACAACCCAACCCGATTGTGGTACGGAGGAAAAGTGTCATGTTCAAGAGCGACTTGCTACCATAAAAGTTTTCTTTAGTTTCTCCCAAATTTTCCCCAGTCATTGCTGACCAGTACCTCTTTATTTTTGTCAAGCTTGAGGAGGATAACATATGCTTGTTCTATAACCTGCCCTTCGGGCAAGCCCATCGCTATGTTTTAACGAGCCTAGCGATAGTGAAACTCGTTCTCGTCTAAAGACAAGTTTGTCGCTATTTAATGATTTTAACGAGTCTAACGACAAGGATAACTCGGTCCTTTTCATTTTTAAAGAGTCTGAAAAGGTACATAAAGTTAACTCCAAAAGTCCTTTTCCTCATCTAATCCCTCAAGTCTGAAAAAGTATAAAACAATACAGAAGGGATGAGTTTTCGATAGTTTTAACGAGCCGAATAAAACAAGCGCTCGATCTTTTTGTGCAATAATCCCTCAGATCCAAAAAGATTAAAATCTAGAGGAGGGGTAGCTCTTCCTGTCCCTTTAACAAGCTGGAAGGCCAAGGACTCGGCAATCTTTTCATATTTTACGAGTCAGATGAAAAGAGCTTAAAGAAGACTCGTCTTTTGAGGAACGAGTGATGAACAGGGTTAGCAGCTGATTCCAGGTACAGGTTGGAATTTTCCAATCACGGCAGTGTCACAAGGATGGCTAGGTGAAATCACTCTTCGCAGCTGTTCCTCAAAATGGGTAAACAAACATATGAAGGTGAACGATCGGCCAATGGAAAAGTGGAGGTGACGGTGCAAACACGACCAAGGCTTTAATGGCTGATGATATTACATTCACAGTGGTTATTTACCAGGATAGTTCATTTTTTAACGAGCTTAAACGTGGATTGAAACACTTGCTCGATCTTATGTTTATTTTTTAACGAGCATGAACTATGCGCTAAAACTGCTCGGATCTTGCATTTATTTTTTAACGAGCATGAACTTTGTGCTAAAACTGCTCGATATTATATGGTCAAATCTTTGATTTTTACATTACTTGCTTTGCCCTTTTCAAAGATAGTACTGTATCCTCAATTGTTGCATCAAACTAGTTAGAAATGAATAATATTTGCATGAAAATGAGATTAGAACCCTAATATTTCGCTTTGAACTACGTAAAAAGCAATTAAAAGGTGTTTTTACTTCTCATTTTACCATTTCATTTGAACTTGGTTTGTTGGAGCTTTGGAGGTGCCTCTTCCCCCTTGATTTTCACCAGCTGATTCCGGGAGATTCTGCGGACGATTTTCGGCGCCGTTTGGACCAGGTAGGAGCTAAACTCTAGCTCTTTCTTTTCATGGTTTCCTTTTTCCATTCTGTGCCTATTTTCCCGTTCCCATGAGCCCCTGGGGTTTTGCTAGGGTGCTCTGCCATCAGTGCAGGCAGTCCATTCGAAACCTGCGTTGAATGTCAAGCTGCATGAAGGCAGTTTGACCTTCAACGTAGGTAGGACACTAGCCAATTGCGTTGATCATAGAAAAGAAGTTCTATTGCACAGTTTTTGATGAAATTTTGCCAGTTTCTCATCAAATCCAGGATCTTACTCTTTCTCATGTTTGTTTTGCAGGGACTTTTGAGCAAAATGACCCTCACATGGCGAGAATGAGAACATGAAGAAGAGGACATGATTGCCCTCCATGACCCTGTCACGGTGAACGCGCTGCGGAACTGTGGCCTGCTGAAGTTCTTCCGTATCTCTAGTATGAGAGCACAGATCTCTTTACTGCAGTATATGCTTGATGCTTGGGATCCTATTAACCAAGTATTTCAAATCAGGAGCAAATCCATCCCTTTGACCATGGTAGACATTTACTTCTTGACTGGTTTGTCGAGGCAGGGTTCCCCCATTTCTTTGTCTAGTTCGGCCCGAGGGAATGACTCCGTGAAAGATTATGTCCGCCAGTATTGCAGGGAGGGATCCCAGCTGAGCAGAGACGGTAAGGTTGTTATCTGTGAGATTACTGACAGGTCTCTCAGGTCCATTCTGTATACTATTGGTAGGATGGCCGGTAGCACATCTCTACATGTTGCCAACAGATCTTATGTGCAACACGCCTTGGAGTGTCTCCAACCGAAAGTATTCAACTGGTGTGATGCAGTACTTCTTCAGATGAAAAGTCAGTTGAATAAGGTAAAGGACGGGAAGCTGAAGAACTTTGGATTTGGTTCTATTCTGACTGCCTTTTCCTTGGAGAAAATACCACTGATGCAGCCTCAGTATATTGCACTCGACTTGCCTTCTCCTACCGAGCCACGCATGCAGAGATGGGTTGATCACATGTCTAGGCATGCTGGTCAATATCAGATTTCTTTCACTGATACCTTCTTCAGGTGGTTCGAGCGTCAGGAGATGGTCTATTCCGCGTATCCATATGTTGGTATGGATTTCCGAGGTGATCCGGAGTTGGTACTGTTGGATGGCGAACAGTTGGGCGCTATTGGTAAAATCTTCGACCATATTACTGTTTATTGTTCTTATTTATAATGTCCTTGTGCTTTATTCTATCAAGACTTTAATCAAACTCATGTGTGCATGCAGATGTTGGTCCTGTTTGTCCAGCAGTTCACCCGAGAGTGCCAGTTGCTGCCCCAGCGGGGGAGACTGCTGGGAGAGTTATCCTCCGCGACCTTGACGTAGCCGAGACCCTTACAGCTGTGCAGGAACAGGTTGAGAGCCTTACTCTTGGCATTCTCGATGTGAGGATTGATGAGTTACCTTTACAGTTGCAGCGACATACTACTGGAGTGCCTAGACGATGGACTCGTCTCTTGCACATGATTTCACAGGCCGTGACGTGCTATCATGAGCATCACTAGGCTAGGGTGCCCCCTAGCATTTTTTTGTTTTTGGGTCATATGACCGATTTTTGTCTTGGTGACAGAACATTATGTGTGAACGATAAACAGCTTATATATATATTTTGATTTTCTAGTTTTATTCTGGTTGAGTTATATGATCCATATGTACAACATTGATGATGTGTCTCTTTTTACAAATGTCGCAAATGTCTATCTAACACATAGTTTGCTAATGAGTCGATTAATGTTTTTAAGTTTCTGGAAATATGCTGGTATTGAATTGAATCAAATTGTCTTTCCAAAATCTTAACCCTTAGGAACATGCGATAAATAGTTGGATTGCGAACGGAATATATACCATTGAGTTGTAGTATTACGAGTTGTGAGTCTAGCCTGACAATTAGTCGGCGTATACCATGGGTGATGGCATCAGAGAGTAGTTCTATCAACGCGCTATACTCATCGATGTTATTCGTTGATTGCCCAATACACACACCTCTGAAACTTACTAACTCGCCGCTTGGATCAAAAATGGCCCAGGCTGCGGAGGACGGGTTCTGTGAACTACGACTCGCTCCGTCGGCATATCCAACACATGTCTCCAGAAGGTTTAACATCTGCAATAAATGTAAAAAGGTGGATCACTCGACCAAAACAAATACTTTAGCGAAAACAAAATACAACAAAAGCATACAAGTTACTATTTAAGCATAGTAACGCTTGAGGTACAACCCATTACGGGGTTGCGCTAGTGGAATTCCATCATAATCCATTAACTCGTAGGCTCCTTTTGCTAACACTCGTTTAACAATATAAGGGCCCATCCATAAAGAATTAAATTTACCTGCTCCCAATTTATCGAATTCTTGGTCATAAAGCAAGACCAAGTCACCTTCTGAGAAGACACGGGGTTTGACATTTTTGTCGAACTGCGCCTTGACTTGTTTCTTATGGGCTTCGTTAGCCAAAGCGGCATCACGATGGGTTTCATCCAATTGGATTAATTCCAAGAAACGAGCCTCTTCTTCCGAAGTTCCGGGGAGGAGATCAATTGCGAGTTTAAGAGACGAGATTTCACACTGGATTTGCAAGACTGCTTCTAGGCCATACACCAGTTGGAAAGGTGTGAACCCGGTCGCGCTCTTTACCGATGTTCGGTAAGCCCACAAGGCTGAGTACAAGATTAGGTGCCACCTTCTTTTGTGAACCCCAATCATCCTTTGCAACATACGCTTCAGGACCTTGTTGATTGCTTCAACTTGTCCGTTGGCTTGCGGATAATACGGGGTAGAGTTGTCGTGAGATAGCCCTAGCTTGGCAGCTAATTCAACCATCATGTGATTGCGAAAATGCGACCCATGATTTGTAACTATGGCCTGTGGTACGCCGAACCTGGCGACTACATGATTGAAAGAGAAAAGCGCAGCGGTTTCACCAGTGTTATCTAATGTAGGCATCGCCTCGGCCCATTTGGTAAAATAGTCAACAGAGACTATAATATACCCGTGCCCCCCGTTCGAGGTGGGGTTACATTGCATGAAATTGATGCCCCATTTGGCGAAAGGCCCAACAACAACTATTGGCTGTAAAGGAGCGGGTGGTCTTCTGGTTTTTCTATCGAAAATTTGACAAGCATGGCAACTTCTGACTGCGGTTATGCAATCTTTGAACATGGTTGGCCAGAAGTATCCTGCTCGTAAGATTTTCTGTGCTGTAGCATATCCAGATTGATGCCCCCCACACGCGCCTGAATGACACTCATTCAGGGCTTTTTCGGCCTCTTCATGGGTGAGGCACCTCCTCAGAACTATATCGATACCACGACGGTAAAGCGTATCACCGACGATCATGTAGTCTTTTGCTTGGTATCGTATACATTTCTCTTCTGAGTGAGAGGTGTCAGGCCTGATTTTTTGGGTTTGGATATAAATTATTATATCTCCATACCACTCATTGCTTGCAGATATGAGAAACAAACTTTCGTCCACGATTGACTCTTCTGATGTTTCATCGTTGGACGACGATGGGAGATCGCACAATAATTCTGCGAAAACTAAAGCTTTCTTTGATTTGGATTTTACAAATTCCAGATCAAACTCTTGAAGGATCGCTATCCATTTTGAATACTTGCCCCCCAGTAACTGCCGCAACAATATATAAGTCATGGGGTTTCAATCTGATAGAATGGTAGTTTTCCGAAAGAGGACATAATGTCGAAATCTTTGCATTGCTTGAACAGCAGCGAGTGCTAGCTTTTCAACATAAGAATATTTTCTTTCTGTATCATTCAAGTTTTTACTTAAATAATATATAGGATGTTCAATTCCATCGACTTCTTGAACTAAAACCATCGGAATGGTCGTATCTGCTGCAGCCAGATACAGGTTAAAATCTCTTTGATAGTCCGGGGCATACATTAATGATGCTCTTACTAGAGAATCTTTCAGAGCATCAAAGGAGGCTTGCGCCACTTGATCCCAGACAAAAGGTACATCCTTTTTCAAAAGACGTGTATAACCTTTAGCAAGTTCTGCGTAATTTGGAATGAACCTCCTCAGAAAGTTTGCTTTCCCTTGGAGTTTCTGAATCTGAAGCAAATTTGAAGGTGGAGGCAAATTAATGATTGACTGAACCTTACACGGGTCAAGATGAATCCCATCCTTAGAGACTACAAAGCCAAGTAAACGACCAGAACCGAAGCAGAACACACATTTGTGTGGATTGAGTCATATCTTGTAGTGTCGGCAACGTAGAAATATCACTCTTAAATGCTGTGGATGATCAGTCCGCTTTCGCGAATGAGCCGGAAGGTCGTCGAGATAAGGTTGAACGATGTTCTTGATGTCATGGAAGGCATAATTCATTGCCCCCTGAAACGTCGCCCCTGCGTTCTTTAAACCAAAGGGCAATTTTCGATAAGTGAATGTGCCCCACGGACAGATGAATGCAGTCTTTGACTGGTCCTGTGGGCGGATATTTATTTGATTATACCCGGAAAATCCATCCATAAATGAAAATATTTCACATCCGGTGCATTCATCAATTATCTGGTCAATGAAGGGTGTAGGGTAGTTGTCCTTCGGACAAGCTTGGTTTACATCCCTATAATCGACACGCACTCTAATTGTCCCTTATTTTTTCATAACAAGGACAATATTCGATACCCAATCGGTTAGAGGAACCGGGTAGATGAAACCAACATGGAGGAGCTTTTCAACTTCTGCTTTAATGGCAGCGGCTTTCTTGGGGTGCACCTGCCGAAGCAGTTGTCTTACTAGTTTGACATCAGGATACATTTTAATTTCATGTTCAATGATACTCGAGTCAATGCCTGGCATTTCATCATATGACCAAGCAAAGACATCTCTGAATTCGCGAAAAAGAGCGTTATATATTTCCAGTTCTGAAGGAGAACATCCTTTGCCGACATAAATATTCTCTACAACATTTGTTTTAGTCGAGATATTTATGGCTATAGTCTCTTCAATATTGGATAAGTTTCGCTCGGAATCCACCGTATTTACAGTATTTGATAGGAGTTCAAAAACTGAAGGGTGGTAAAGGTCATACTGAGTATCTTCTTCATATTTTGGAAGAAGGGAACAATGGTGGCAATCATTCCATGGTGTCCCCTCAATCAACATTGATTGTAGGATTCCTTCTTCAGTCCCATGTACTTTCGACCAAGGATCTAATGGGGTACCATATTCTCTAGACCTATCTACCCAAACGCTTGATGAGCGTTGATTTGGGTTCGCCTCCCATGCTCGAAACATTGATTGCTACAATATTTCAATGGGGCTTGGGGGCAAAACCATTGCATGATACATTTCGACATCGTCTTCTGAGATCTTCGTGGAAGATATCATGTTGCAGGCTCTTACGAATGCTACTTCTCCTATATAGATTGGAGGTGGAAGTGCCAAAGTTCCCATTAATGTGGGGTCTTTCAGTAGGCCTACTCCGATGTCTTGAAGCGAGTGGTTGCTTCCATGGATCATGGGAATGCTTCCTGTAACTTGTGAACCATTAGGGAGGAAGTCTTGTTGGTCGACGATCGTAATTCCTCCTTGAAAAGGGAATGCGATCTTCCTAAAATAAGTCGACACTACAGCTGCCATGGCATAAATCCATGGTCTTCCCAGTAGGATGTTGTAATCCAGATTCCCATCGATGACTTCAACATCTATTTCTACTGTTTTTCCTCCCAGTTCAACTTTCAAGTTATTAAGGATACCGCACGGGGTATATGTCCTTCCGTCGAATGCTTTTAATGTCGTTGAAGATCGCGACAAGGTTGGAGATCCTAAAGTTTTCCAGCAACTCATCGACATAATACATGTAGATGCCCCCTCATCAATAATTGTTCGGTGAACAGTTTTGTTGAGGGCTTTCACTTGAATAAGGAAAGCTAGTTGAGCTGGTAACTGAGGATCGTATCCTTTGTGGTCGAAGGATACAAGATTGGAATCCTTAGGATCAACCCCACCAATAGGCGATAACAAAGCCTGCCTTTGGGATGGGCAATTTTGTAGTACTTCAAGAGTCGACATAGCGGATGGCGATTGGGCCAAATCTTCCACTATGTTATAATTCTGCGCCGCTTTGGCACGAGGATTAAATGTCGACTTGTGTACTACTCCCTTTCGCAGTTTTATCGTTAATTCAGGAATGATGGGCAGTACAACTTCTGTCGAAGTTGTTGTCGAACTACTTGGTTGATCTTTATCTTTGTCGTTCGACAGCTGCGGATTCCCATAATCTTTGTTCCTTGTCGAAATCAAAGCATCATTCTGCTGTTTTGAAACCGACAACATGAGCACTTGCGACGGGGAAGCATTTCCACTACCAACCAGATTTTGACCTGGATTGGGAAACGGATCAGTTAACACAGCTGAGGTTTGCGGACTTTTGAAGAACCTTTTAAGCTCAGCTTTGTATGGACAATCGCTTGTCCAATGATCCTCATCACATATTTGACATGGACTTTTTGGTTTCCCTTTCCTAGGAGGGTTTGAAGAAGTTTTTTCGGGTGATGACTCGCTTTGCTTCTTCTTGCTTCCTGGTTGATTGGTTTCTTTGCCCTTATCTGCTGATACGGCATTTACTTCTGAAGCAAGAATTTCATCCTTTGCATTTTGATCTGAATTCTTACGGGCTTTCTTAGACGAAGCCTTTGTCGATTTCGCGTTTGCCGTGCCAATCACGCCATCGCCGGCATGAGAGTCACTATTTGATATAGGAGGAGGAGGAATTGAGAATTCCGGTCTAGGGGCGTCGGGTATTTTGTCGTAGAGCGTGCCAGACTGAGTATAAACTAAGTCTAGATATTGTGCACGAGCAATAACTTGCTCCTCTGTTACGACTCCCTCCTTGGCCACATCTTCCGTTATAGCAGGAAGTAACGATTTTATAAACCATTCAGCTAATAGCTGATCGGGAACGTACGTTTTCACCATCCTACGACGACGACGCCATTCATGTATATGATCGGATATATGAGTGGCAGTTGTCTGCTTGAAGTTGGTTAATATTTTCGTTCCCGTTTCATACCTTATCGGTAATTGAAAATGGGTTAAGAAAGTCGTGGCTAGGGAGCTAAAATTGTCGAACGAGGCTCTATGTAATTCAATATACCATTTTGCCGCTGGACCCGTAACGTCCTCTAGAAAAGGCGAAGCCTTATCGAATCATCATTCAGGGTGTTTGATGAACACCACAGATGAAAAGTCATCACGTGATTCGATGGGTCTTCACCTGGATTTCCATTGAATTTAGGAATGTCAGATGGAAGTTTGTGAGGAATCGCTGGCCACCAAGGGGCGTAAGCAATCAGATCGTTGGTTAACCGGTGTAGATCGGGTAACTCTAAAGTTGCCACGAATGGTAACTGTTGATTCAGGTTAGGTGAAGCATACCCAGGGTACGATGGGATCGCCTGAGCAGTGGGCCTTTTCATACCAGCATAATGTAATTGATGTTGGTATTACTGATACGGTTGGTGGACTTGACCACTGTAAAGCGGTTGGTTTTGACCGTTTTGAATATATGGTTGTCCACTGTTCGCAAAGATCCACTGCTCAGAACCTTGGTACACTTGCTGGAATTGTGGTTGTTGGTATTGCACCAGCCACGGTTGTGAAGCCATGTTCTGTTGCGCTATGCTAAGCGTTGGACCAAGGTGTGGGGTAATTGTACCCGTTTGGACCTGTGTTGCCCCACCAGTTGGCGATTGTGGTTGTGTCACAGGGTCAAAGGGCTGTTGCATTACAACCTGAGAAATCTGAGGTTGACATACAACAGGCAACGTTTGAACTTGCAACACTGTCACAATAGCCGGTGTGGTTGGGATGTTCGACATAGGTACACACTGTTGCATAGAATATACAACCCTTGGTTGTTGAGGTAGCATAGGTACCCAACCACTTGATGTAATTCGAGTATAACCTGAATACTGTTGTGAACTCCCGTATGGATACCCTCTCGGAGGGGGTAATGAAAGGGCATACTGCCCCCCATACGGTAGCAATCTGGAACTCAAGGGGATTGTTTGTCCTTGTGGACTGGATTGCCCAAATTGACCTCCAAATGGATCAATCTGGCGAGTCTCAACATAAGATTTGCCAGATATTATTCCGGATGAACAAACTGGAACAAACCACACTGTCGAAATAGTCCCTTGGTGGACTCCTTCTAGCGGTTGCGAGCTAGTCGGGACAGATGGTATGCCGGCAAACATTGTCGGAGTGACGATAGGGGCTTCTGCTGTCACTGTGTCATTCGACATAGTCCTAGATGTTGACGGTTGTTCAGACATTTTGAGTCTATCCAATAGATTGCCTAGCGATTCTATAGGAACTTCCACTTGTGGTGGACTAACTTCTGATGAAGGAAATAAAGTGACCCCGACTCCAAAATGGGTTGGAGTACTTGCTTGCGGATCCTCTACAATTTCCTCTATCGCAATAAAACCCGATGGAAGAGGAAGACCGTCAGGTCCGTAAAATATTTCTGGTGCCGAAGAAGGGGTTGAATCGACAGCGACAGTTGTTTGAGGAGCAAGACTCTCTGAACCGGTCGCAGATGGAACTGGTTCAGTAAGGAAAGTATTTGCCCCCAGACTAGGATCAGTGTTGCTGTCCCTCTGTGGCTGTTGAACTTCTTCTATAGAGGCAGGGTTTCCAGAAATGTTTGGAGTAACCGGAATCTCAGATGTTGTTGGAACACTTGTTCTAACTTTGATAGGAGATTTCGAACCGGTTAAATGAGTTCGCTTTGTCCGTACTGTTTTCGATTCCGGAGACAAAGACGGTTGACTCGTAAGCCTCCGCGAATGACGGGGTTTCAATTGACTTTCTTCCACGATTGCGGATTACTCGATCAACCAAAATACAAAGGGGAAAGTGTGTTTCCGAATTAAATTAATTTTTTAGACGCTTTTAGACAGAACTTGCTTTTTCACTTTTAAAGAGTCGAGAAAAAGCTAAAGATGACTCTAGTCTCCTTCGATGTTTTAATGAGCCCGAAGTGACAAATGCTCGGATGGAATTTTTCCGTTATAGAGTCTGAAAAATGCCAAAAGGAACTGCTCTGGAGTTCTAGGCAGAGGGTGTGCCAAACTTTTCACAAAATCGCAGAATACTTTTTAGGGTACGGGCGGTCGATCTTCCTGAATGCTGTGTTCAGTGCATTGCGATCAGTAGGGCGGCTGACACGGCTTCCTAAGGATAAAGGTTTTATGCCTATAGGGGTCTCCCAATATATACGCGACAGTACGTGGGAGCACAATCCGTACTGGCGCTATCGTCCCTCAGGAGGAATCACCCACCATCCACGAGATCGACAGTCACCAGGCTTAACGACGCCAGAACACGTCTCTAGCCTAGACCTTTGTGCGTTATGTTGCAAAGCGTTGTTAAGTTCATTCAATTTATTTTAGGTTGATCTTTTTAAAGTTTGCCATTCAAGGTTCACCACGAGATGTATGATACAAATTCCTAAATGCAGTCTAAAGATGATAAGCAAGCTTTATATCTTTTCAACTTTGAAAATCCTAGCTACTAAGGGAAAAGAAAGACACCATCTTTTCTCAAAGAGCAATCAGCACACTCTAATGCACTTTTCCTAAATCCAACATGCAAACTATCAAATGCAAATGCACAATGCAGGTGTTTGTTTTCCGCTTTCTTAGTATTGATGCCTACAAAGAAAGCTTTTTGTACAACTTCGAATTTGCTTTTAAATGATCAATACAAACAAGTTTACTTTTTCGAAATCAGAGAAGATAGAAGAGATTACAACACTTAACGATTTTCGAAATAAAGACTTGTTTCGACACTTAAAAGAGACAAATTCAAACCAATAAGCAAAAGTAAATGTATAATCAATCTGCAAACAGCCAATGAACTCTCTTCTAAGATCACAATCAACAGATCTGAATCAAGGGCTACAGGATGACTATTTCACTCATGCAAAGGAAAACTGTAAATGACGCCACAAACACATAAAAACACTCACAGTATTTTTGTACAAAAGGAGGCGGAATCTAAGCATAGAAAAGGAGTTATCAGACTAGTACCTATGTTGGTTATAGGCTACAAAAATCAGAGATCAAAACAAGGCAAAACAGAGCAGAGAACCCCAGCTGCACAAGGACAAACTGGTTCAGCGCAACCTCAACACAGGGGTTTTGACATTCAACACAGGTAGCCTTCATGGGACCTGCGTTGAAATGCAGAATCCCTTCACTGGGTCTGCGCTGAAGGAGAAACTCTCGTTTCCCTCAGGTTCTGGGTCACAGATTGCTATTTAATTCACTGTTTTAGGCCAAATAAAAGCAACAAGCAAGGTGTAATCAAATGGATGCTTTGAAGGGCTACTAAGATCTATCACAAGGATCATCAAATCATTTGTGAGTCCATTGTTCAGATCATAGACAAGTCCATCAATTGGATCAAAGCATCAACTTTCTACTTTGCATCCGGGAAAGATGCAGTTCGATTGTTACTGTCAAGTCTATGAAAGAAACACAAATAAAATGACTTAAACAAATTTCCCCAGCGGAGTCACCAATTTTTTGTGGGGAAAACTGCCTACGCAGGACGATCCTATCCACCTAAGGTGTGACAGTGCCTTAGCAACAAATAAGTAAAACTATACTGGTTTCTTCCTTTATGAAATGTGAAAGAAGAGAGATCAATAGACTTACCGGTGTCTTCCGTTTGTCCCTCGATCCGATCTCTCTTCTCTTTGGGTGTTCACAGCTACTTGCCTTCTTGCTTATCCAGCTTCAACTTCCTGCAAGATCACAAGAGAACAGCTACTTGCAACAAGAGAAGAACACTACACAAAGACAGATATTCACATTCATAACTAGTTTAGGATTAGAAATAAACCAAATACACTAATACATTCATACATCAAGAATACATCAGAATATAGGAGAAACCAAGATAGCTTTATTGATGAATAACAAGGTTCAGGAAGAGATACAACCCAAAGGGCTCCAATCCAGCATCTCCTTCCCAGCAAATGGAATTCCTCTCTTTTCCCCCTTCAAAGCATTAAGCACCCAATGATTCCAATCTCAAACCAACAGCAATTCTTTGCAATAACAAGATTCCAGCCTCTAGATCTCATGGAGGAGAGATCCATATATAGATGTTTGGAGAGAGGATGAGTCAGCTTGAGATCTGACTAGTGTCCGCTCCCTTTGTCAGTTCTTGAGTCCACTTGGAGGTTCTTGCTTCCACTTGGAGATTTGGAACCTCTTACTCATCACCAGTCGAATTCCCTGAGGCAAGTGTCATTTTGGAAGCTTCCTGGGTTTTGACACCTTGAGAAATGAGCCTGCCACTTGTCCACTCTCGTTCAGCGCAGGCAGCTAGTGTTCCAGTTGACATTCAACGCAGGTAGCCAGTGTTGGCTTTGACATTTAGCGCAAACAACTAGTGTAGCCACTGAAATGATCCTGAATTGACTTGTTTTTGAGCAGTTTTTGGTGTAGAACTTCTGTGAATTGCTGTGGTTTGTTAGCCTTGTTCCTCTAGGGGTAGGAACAACATGTTTAGGGACTTTGGATCCCTTAGATTATGGACGTTTCATGCTCAATGTTGTAAGGCACAAAAATGTCTATAACATAGCTCATAAGGTGTGAAACCTATTGTAGTTTTCCAAGTAATGTTGTAGGCCCATATGGCCTCAACCAAGCGATCTGCCCAATCCTTTCTAATGCTGCTCACCACTTTAGTCAAGATCTCTTCCAAAGCCATGTTAGTGACTTCCACCTACCCATTTTCTTGTGGATGATAAGGGGTGGAAGTTCTATGCTTAATCTTGTGATGAGCAAGCAGGTCTTCAATCAAGTTAGAGGTAAACTGGCTTCCTTGATCTATGACTAATTCTCTTAGGTAGCCAAATTTATAGAAGATATTTTCCCTCAAAAGCTCAACCACTTTTTCTTTTGTTGTTGCCTTGATTGCCTTTGTTTTTGCCCACTTTTTCAGGTAGTCTGTGCACACAATGATGTAAGACTTTTGTCTTGAAGGAGGGTTGATAGGACTTACAATGTCCATGCCCCACTTTTCAAATGGCTCGAAAGTCACCTGAGGTTGGAGGGGCATTTCATCCCTTGGAGTCGGTTTCCCCATCCTTTGACATCGGTCACATTAGCTGATGTATCTTCTGACATCTTGATGAAGAGTGGGCCAATAGTATCCTGCCTATAGAATTTTGAAAGCGATTCTCTTTGCTGCAAAGTGGCCTCCACAGGGTCCATCATGGCAGGTCAGGAGGATGTCAAAAACTTCCTCCTCCCTGACACAATGACTCAAAATCTGATCTAGGCCAAGTTTGAATAGGTTACCCCCAATCCAACTGAATGGGGCACTTTTCCTCACGATCTTGCTCTTCTCTTTTGAGGATAGGTGTGGTGGGAATTATGCTGAAACCAAGTAATTTGCAATATCAAAAAACCATGGTGAGAGTACTTAAATAGCAAACAGGTGTTCATCTGGTAGTTGATGATCCACAACCCCTTCGTCTCCTGCAGGCAAATCTAGTCTAGACAGAAAATAAGCAACAACATTTTCCTTACCTGGCTTGTCAACAATGGTCAAATCAAATTGCTGCAATGAAAGTAACCATCTAATTATACGAGCATTTACATTAGGTTTATTCATCAAATACCTAATTGCAGCATGGTCATTGTGTACGAATGTCTGATAACCAATGATGTAGTGTCTGAACTTGTTTAGGGAATGGACTACAGCTAGGAGCTCTTTCTCAGTTACAATATAGTTTAATTCTGCCTTGGACAGGTTTTTACTGACGAAATATATGGCATATGGTAGCTTCTCTTCAACTTGTCATAAAGCTGCTCCTATGGCTTTGTTCGAGGCATCTGTGTGAATGTGGAAATGTAGGGTCCATTTTGGACCTCTTAAGATTGGGGCAGTTACCAACTTATCCTTCAACACATCCAGAGCCTCTTGACAATTTTCAGTCCACATAAACTCAACATCTTTCCCCGAAAGACCAAACAATGGAGAGGTTAGCTTACTGAAATCTTTAATGAACCTTCTATAATATCCCGCTAAGACTAAAAAACTCTGAACATCCCTTACCTTTTGAGGAGGTGGAACCCTTTGGATGATAGCAATCTTGTTGGGATCCACCTGTAAGCCTTGCTAAGAAATTGTATGACCTAGCACAACCCCTTCAGTCATCAGGAAGTCACATTTTTCAGGATTGAGGGATAGGTTCATTTCAACATACTTGGTTAAAACCATTCCCAGGTTAGTCAATGCTTCTTGGAAGTTGGACCCATAAGGAGTAAAGTCATCCATGTAGATTTCCACCGAATCATGAACCAGCTCAGCGAATATGCTTAGTATTACTCTCTGGAAAGTGGCAGGAGCATTGCATAACCCAAAGGGGAGGACCCGATAGGCAAAGGTACCCCATGGACAAGTGAAAGTGGTCTTATCTTGGTCTTCTGGGCTGATTTGGATCTGATTATACCCACTAAACCCATCTAGGAAAGAAAAGAACTTCTTCCCTGCCAGCCCATCTAACACTTGATCTATGAAAGGCAAAGGGAAATGGTCCTTCTTGGTGGCTTTGTTAAGTTCTTGATAATCTACACAGATTCTTCACTTCCTGTTTTTCTTGGGCACAAGCACCAGAGGAGAAACCCACTTGTTGTCAGAGATGGGGTAGATGAATCCTGCATCCAATAACTTTTGTAGTTCTTCTTTAACAATGTCCTTGAGGGCTGGATTCATTCTCTTCTGAGGCTTCCTAACTGGTTTACAATCCTCTTTGATGTAAATGTGATGGGTATAGACTGAAGGGTGGACTCCCTTCATCTCCTTGTAGCTCCAAGCAAAAGCATCCAAATGGCGGTTCAACAAGCTACATAGCTCCTTCTCTTGAGAGGGAGATAGGGACGAGTTTACCTTCAAGGTTCTTTCAAGGCCAAATTCCACATTCTTAACTTGGGAAGAGGTTGGATCAGCCACAGAGAGATCCCCTAAAGAACTGGCTTGGGTGTCTCCTACTAACTCTTCTAATGGCAGCACACTGGGAGGTGGATTTTTGATTAAATTCTCAATAAGGTCATCCTCAGTTTGAGGACCCCCTGTGGTGGATTCCACGGTGCACACAAATGTAGAGTAGACTTCATCCTCATCTTCCTCCTCAAACCAGAGAGGTAAGTCATGTTCGAGCAAAGGTTGGGTAGGAGGATATAGGACTAGCTGTTTGGACATTGGCCCATTCTTAATGGTCATGCTCCCAGCTCGACAACTGATGTAAGCATCTGTAGTAGCTAACCAAGGCCTTCCCAAAATGAGGGGGTATCCAGTGAGTTTTGCCTTTTGCTGAAGGACAAAAAAGTCCACAGGGTACTCCCAAGAATCAATAGAGACCAGGACATCTTCCATAATCCCTTCGGGAGTCACGGTGGAGCAGTCTGCTAACTACAGTACTGTCGAGGACTTTCTCAAGGAGCCCTAAAGGTTAAGTTTGAGCATAGTGTCCCTGGTCATCACATTAATGGCAGGCCCTAGATCAATCGGTGTGGGGGATTATGGTGCCATTGATGTGCACATCCACTATAGGACTCCCAGGGTCCAAATATTTCAGACAGATTACTTGTCCCAACATTAAATCGAACAGCTTTCCTATGACATTAATAGTTGGGGCATCTCTCTTGTGCCTGCCTGGGTGCCTGAAACACCTCTCTTTGATCAATTTGTTGTATATTGGTACATCTTTGATGGCCTGGAGAAGTGGTATTTTTACACACAATTGTTTAAGTTCTCCCAGAAGTTCAGTCTCTTCCGAGTTTGGTTGCGTGTATCTAGTTAGTCTCTCAGGAAAGGGTGGAATGGCTTTGGGTTCACTTTCTTGTTTTTCAGCTTCATCCTCCTTAGGAGGAGGTTGGCTATCTGGGAGGACCTTCCCAGACCATAGGTTGATCTCTTGAATCTCCACCGTGTAGCTAGGGCATGTTGTCTCTCTAGTATATACCTACTGGGCATGTCTGTTATTGGGGTTCAGGTTCGGTTGAGCAGGCATCTAGGGTTGTCTTGGAGGAGCAGGAGGTAATGGCCATGGTTGAGCAGGTGGTGGAGGAAAAATGGTGGGAGGAGAGTTGTACTGGGCCTCCACCCCTGTTGTGGTGCATTCCACTGAGGTTGTGGCTGAACATGAGAATGAAACGAATGAGCAGCAGGTTGAGTATGGTATTGAGGTGGATATGACCAAGGAGGGGGTGTGGACCAGGAAGGATGAGCGAGGGGACCCCAAGAAGGTATGGAAGTGGATTGGTTGGGGTTGTAATATGTTTTTGATGTCCCTTGCATCCCCTGCTGGTAAGGTCTGGATCCATGTGGCCTCCTTTGGTTGAGGAAGTAGAGTGGTTCAGTGGCTCCTTCAGCCCCTTGGTACACAGCTTTAAGTCCGGGTAAGGTTGGGCATTGGTTTGTAGGGTGGTCTTCCTCACAAACAAAACATACCTCTACTAAGAGAAATGGACACTCGTTCTTAGGATGCTTCCTTATGCATCTGGGACAAAAGATGGCCAAAGCCCTCTCAGCTTCTTCTTTCTTTTGTTAGATTCAGAAAGTATCCAGTTGCATGGAAATGGTCTGTCTCACCTCACTTTTAAGGTCTTCCATCTTATTTGTAAACTCATGTTTGGAGAAGGTGGCACTAGCTGAAAGTGGATTCCCCCTACCTCTTTTCGGGCTGCCCTAGAATGGTTTCTAAACACAGTCTTTATGTCATCATAAGGTAGTTGGTAGATGTCTCCTCTAGCTAGCAAATGGAGGGTATCTAGAAGGTCTTCAGGGACTCCTTAGAGTAGAACTAGCTTTAGAGATTTGGGGTCAAGTGTGCACCTGGCCCTTTTATAACTGAGTTGGAACCTTTCTTCATAGTCTTCCAGAGACTCATCACTTCCCATGGTCATTCGAAAGATTTTTCCCTTCATTTCCTTTGACTCACAGTAGTCCCGGTATTTGTTGTTAAAGGCTTGCTACATCTGAGCCCAAGTTGTGATACTGTTTCCAGGTAACCCCATGAACCAGCGTAGTGCTGCATCCTTGAGGGTAGAGGGAAAGAGTTTCAACTTTTTCTCATCTTCTACATAGTCATAAGTTCGACAAAGGACAACAAACTCAAACAAGAAGGTATCAGGGTCTTCAGTGGTCAATCCGTGGAAGTGAGGTAAGGCTGAGGGACTTATGCTTTTCATTTTTGTGTCCCCATTTGTTTCTCGGATGGGCAAGGCACCTTCTATTCTCTCCTCATTCCCTATACCGTTCCTATGTTCAGCCATGGTCTCAAGAGGAACGTTTTCTTACTCTTCTTCTATTATAGGATCTTTGTATATCTCTGGAGGTTCACCTATAGGTTCTTCTAGATCACTACCACCGAAGAAGAGAGAAGGGTGACTCAGTGATGTGGTGGCGGTGTTGGGTAAGAATTTTCCTGTATGGTCTCTGTTCCTACGAGGCATGAAAATGAAATATTTTTTGTTCATTTTTTCTTTTTTCTGCTTATACCTACAAAAATGAAATGGATTGACTGCAACTAACTAAAATCTATCTTGCTGGAATAAAAATGCAGAATTGAAATGAAAGCAGGAAAGGACTAATCTATGCTGCTGAAATGAATTTGCAGAAAGGAAATGCTAAGCTACGCTTGCAGAATTGAAATACTAATTTACGCTTGCGGAATTGAAATTACAAAATGGAAATGCTAATCTATGCTTGTAGAATTGAAATGCTAGTCTAGGAAAGCATGAAATTTCTAATCTACTTTTGCAGAAATGAAATTGCAGAATGGAAATGAAATAACTACTCTACGCTTGCTGAAATAAACTACTGAGCAAAGGTTGTAGTAGAAAATAGAAGAAAAGCAGAAATCATAAATAATCTGACGCTTCCCCAGCAATGGTGCCAAAAAGATGGTGGGCTCCAATATTGCAGCAATAATGCTGCAACTCCTGGGACTCCCTTCTTTACTTCTATCAACCCGGTAGTGCATAACAAACTTGGAAGTGACGATGCTATATGCAGAAGTACTAGCTCTTGCCGCAAGCTGTCACTTGATCAGCTAGCACAAGTCCGCTAGGAGCTTAAGCCAACTTCTATGAGCTCTTAGAAGAAGCTTTCAACTGTGATGGATGAAAGCTAACTCTAAGGATGCTAATCTATTTGCAGGAAGAAACTAAAAGCTAAAAGGAAAGGCAAACCCTAGCAAACCCTAGTTTTACCGACTAACCCTACTAGTGCAAGAAAAGAGATGAAAGTTGCTGAAATGGATGCCATTGACTCTTGGAAAGGTAAAATGCATGTGTCTAAGCTATTTCTAAAGTAAAATATGGAAAAAATATATTTTTGTATTTTCGAGTAATTTTGCAGAATTATTATGCATGTGCTTTAACTGTTTTTTATTGTGCAGAGGTTGATTGGTGAAAGGAAATGGAGCGGGCACACCTGCAGGAGGGTGGGAAGGTGAGAATAGGGCCTAAGGAGTCCCTATCACCCTTCCAGAGAGTTTCATAGTGATCGCATCTTGAGAAACTTCCCACATGATCTTCTACAGGAAGTCTGCAAGGGTTCTACAAGAAGAGCCGAGAGAGGATTTTTGAGGGTTGATGGAGGAAAAATGGTGGGAAAGTGGAAATGGAGGTTGGATGAGGCTGTGAAGGGGTCTAGGACCTGGTAAATGAGGCTAGGGGTTGATGAAGAGGGTTAGATTTCTTCAAGGATGGAGGGACCAATGTTGCACAAAAATGAAGAAATTAGGTCAAACTGGCAGAGTGTGGTGAATGAAGGGAAGGAATCCGGAATCTAAAAACTAGAAATCATGGTGTAGAGAAGTTTATTGGCAGAAAATCATGTAATAAAACTATGAAAACTGAGCAAGAACAGATCTAAGCATGTCATCATAACTGGTATCAACTTCCCTAACCAAAAATCTAACACTTGCGATTGCATGGAAAGGAAAAACAATGTTTTTGTGGTAGCAAGTATGCCTTGGTCTCAGCTCATGGTCCCAAGGAGGGAGAGATGAGATAAAATATTTCTTGGTGGCCTTTTGCAGGTCTTTTCCTTTACCAAACTATCAAAAAAATCTGAAGCATGAAAAGCTATTTCAATCATCAAAAGCAACCTAAATAACAAAGCAATATGTTAATCTAAGTAGCATAAACTATTCTAGGAATGCAGCAAAAACATATAAAAGTACACAAAAGGAGGTACTCACACTTGGGTTGGGCCCAACCCCAAGAGCTATAGCCTCCTAAAAGAAGCTCAGAGCTTATGCAAATTGAAACTGATCTCCATTACTCAAAAAATAACCATGTCACAAAAAGGTTTACAGCGAAAGCTCAAGAATGAGCTGAACGACAGAGCAACACTAAAGTGTGAAAATACAACTGTTCAAAAGCTAAACTATGAAGGCTAGAAGCCTTCCTACTTATCACAACGAGGGCCTCCAACAACCCTCCTTAACTCAAGGGGCTTGGCTGCTGAAAACTGCAAGTAATCAGCCACTTCACAAAAGTTGCTCGGCTGCCCTTGGCCATCATCTTTGGTGGGTTGCTGAAATCCGAGTTGATGGTGGAGAACTCGAGGAAGGGGCCATTTAGTGTAGGAGACACCTTTCCTACAAATCCTCAACCTTGTTCCCTCGTATTTGGCTATCAATTGGCTCATAAATGCTTGAGCTTGGTCAAAAAGATGTCCAAAAATCTGCAATAAGCATGTATTAGACTTCATGGTCAAGTGACTATTCTCATTCTTTCAATTAACATAAATATACTCAAAAGAATGCATAAACTATTAAGGATGGTGGATTAATGGAGAACAATAGGCAAAATGAGCCCAACAAGTTACCCATTTTTGGGGCTCATTAGAGCACCAACATGCCCCCAAGAGGAGAAAGGACTAGGATTTCCCCTAAGGGGAAATCCTTGATTTGTAGACTCCATTTCTCAACCTAAAGACCAACAAGGGAACAGTGACATTATTTCGATTAAAATAAATTTTATGACACTTTGACACAACTTGCTTTTTCAATTTTTAAGAGTCAAGAAAAAGCTAAAGATGACTCTAGTTGCCTTCGATTTCTAATGAGCCTGAAGTGACAAGTGCTCAGATGGACCTTTTCTTTTAAGGGGTCTGAAAAAAGAATGAAAATGACTACTCTGGAAATCTAGACAGAGGGATTACCAAACCAATCACAAAACTGCAGAATACTTTTTACGGTACGGCAATCAATATTCCTGAATGTTGTGTTTAGTGCATTGCGATCGATAGGGCGGCAGACACGGCTTCCTATGGATAAAGGATGTAGCCTATTGTGGCCTCCAAATATATATTCAATGGTACGTGGGAGCACAAGTCCATATTGGCACTTGTCGTCTCAAAGAGGAGGAATCACCCAACCTACGATGAAAGCGATAGTTACCAGGCTTTATGACGTCGAAATACATCTCTAGCCTAGACTTCTAAATGTTGTGCGTTAGGTTCCAAAGTGTTTTTATGTTCATCGAAGTTTATTTTATAGTTGATCTTTCTTAAGAAGTTTTCCTTTAAGGTTCACCATGTGATGTAGATATACAATTCCTAAATATGCAATCTAAGATGATAAACAGTCATTTACTTTCTTTTTGAATTGAAAATCCTAGCTACTAAGGAAAGAGAAATGAAATTCTTTCAACATTGAGAAGAGAGCACACACTAGATGCACTTTTCCTAAATCAACTTCAGCATGTAGTCTTAATGCAAATGCACATGCATGTATTTTTTTTCCACTTTCTTAATGTATGAATGACAAAAATAATGCTAAGTACAGATCTAAACTGTTCTTCTTTCAAAGTGACAGTACTAACAATTTTATTTTCAAAAAACGAAAGTAGGGTCAAGATGACACTTTGCGATTTTGAATTTAAACTTCTTTCGACACTTAAAATACTAGTGATTCAAATCAAATACAATGGCAAAAGTGTAATCGACTGTCTAAAAGAGGAATACTTTGTAATACTCTTTTTCTTGACTGAAAACAACACTTGCGACACTTTCAAATCAAAAGATGACAGTTTGATTAAGCTACTATTTGCACAAGAGAACTGTAAATGACAAAAAATACAAAAAAAAATTCACAATTCTTTATCTATGGAGGTTGAATAATGTAAAGGAAGATGGTTTCGATAGAGATAGTGATCACAGACAACAAAACTACTGAATAAAGTTGAAGACAATGAAGAAAAATCCAAAAACTGGAGGCAGAAACAGTTTCATCTGATCATCGCACTTGTAACACAGGGAAACAGGGATGCATCTCACCTACAGCAGACTGGAGGTGCGATGCATCCAGACTCCCAAGAAGAGATAATGCAATGGCCCATGGATGAGACTGAGCTTGGTTTTTTTCTAGCAGTTTGCAGCTAAGTTCAGGGATTTAAGCTGAGCTAATGATTTTCAGTAAACAGAGAGTATAGGGGCTGATCTAATGAGGTTATTTGAGCTACCACTAGGGCACTTAGGATGTTTGCAAGCTAGATGTTCAGTTCATAAACCAACCCAGAGATTGACTGAAGCAGGGTTGATCTGCTTTGCAGTTGCATAGCAAAATCAGTTCGAAGGCTAGCTGGCTTAACCTCAGGCTCCGTCTGTGGTTTATAAAGCAAACAACAGTAATGAAACAAACAAACTATTCACTCCCTAGTGGAGTCACCATTTTGTTATCGGGAAAACTAGTGTCCATTCAGAACTACTAGTCCCACTAAGACGGGTAGCTATCTTAGAAACAAACAGATTAAATTTACTTCTGTTTTCATTTATGAGAGATAGATGAGAGAGAAGCAGAGAGCACCAACCTTAGTCTTTTGCTAGTCTCCTTGCTTGTTTCCTCTCTCCTTTGATAGAGCTTTCACCACTCCTTTCTCACTTGTCCTACTTCAAAGAACACCTGTGGACTCAAGGCAGAAAAATACCATCAAAGAATAGATATCTATAACCATAAATAGTGTAGGATCAGATGTACATTAACCATATAAATGCATACACAAACAAGATTCAGAGATATACAAGCATATGGAGGAAAAATCAAATAGCTTTATTGATATAAGTAGTAGAAGAGAGGATTACAACTAGGCTGTTCGATCCAACATCATCCTCCCAGCATGAAAGCCATATTCACCTCATACAAAGCAAGATCACCCAACAATTTCTTCAAAGAGAAACTAACAACACTTCCTTGCAAATTACAAAATTCTAGCCCCTGGATCTCTTGGATGACGGATCCATATATAGATGTTTTCAGGAGAGTGAGTCAACTTCTGGGATTTCGATTAGTGTCATTTCACTTATAGTCCTTGGTGCCACTTGGATATTTTAGATCTCTTATTCATCCCTGGGAAAATTCAGAGAGGCAAGTGTCATATGAGCAGTTTCTAGAAGATTCTCTAGGTTTCCACCTAGCAAACTGCTTCTACCATTTGTTTGCTCTCGCTCACTGTACCCTACAGAAGGGCTTTCCAGTATGCATCGCAACCCCCATGTGTAATAGGTGAGATGCATTGCACCCTATGCATGGAGCAGTCTGTATGGTCTGGTTTTGACCAGTTCTGAGTAGTTTTTCATGGAGAACTTCTGGGAGATGATGTAATCAACTGACCTTGTTTGTTTAGGGTATGAAAAAACACTTTTAGGGGTTTAGAAACCCTTGGTTTATGGACACATGTGATTGGGGTTGCAATGCCCAAATATGTTTATAACATCAATGCAATCACTTAGCCAAATGGACCAATTCTTATGGAGCAGAACTGCAACCAGAGAGGGTGCATCCGTTCTATCACACCTTGGATGTAATACCTATGAATTGGTACTTGGAGACAGAGCTCCACCATGGCAAAAAAGAATGGGATATTTTGAGGCAGGGATTCTTGATGACAGTTAGCTTTGAAGATGGATTTGAGTGCATTGATGAAGCACTGCAGGAGGTCAAAGCAACGATCTTCAGGATACCACAGGATCCCTTGGATTTGGTTCAATGAAATTGGACCACCCAGCTGCACCACGTGTTGGAGTGCTACAATGTAACTGTTGAAGAGGAAGACGAGGATCTAAGGAACATTAATATCCCAGAAATAAAAGGACACTACAAAGTTGAGGGGCTGCAGATATAAAACTCAGATATCACCACGTAGCTAAAAACAAGACAAGTAAACATTGGAAGAGAGGCGGAGCTGAAGTTTGTGAAGATAGGGGACTACTGGGATGATGCTACAGTCGATAAAGTCGCTGAGTTTCTCTGTGAATACTAGGACTTGTTCCCCACGAAGTTATTAGACTTAAAAGGGATAATAGGGGACCTAGGAGTTATGAAAATTACATTGAAACCGAACGCGAAGCTAATCAAGCAAAGACCTTATCGCCCCAATCTGAGGTATAAATAAAAGGTACAATTAGAGTTGGATAAAATGCTTGTAATAGGTATTATTGAACCAATGGAAGAATCTAATTGGGTAAGCCCAATAGTAGTTTAGGAAAAGAAGAAAAAAGATGAAATAAGGATATGTGTAGATCTCAGGAAGCTGAATGATGGTTGTGTGCATGATACTTTTCTGACTCCATTCACCAACGAAGTGTTGGATAATATAGGAGGATAGGAAGCATATTCATTGACTGATGGGTTCTCGGGGTACCATCAGATAAAGATCGTGCCGGAGGATAGAAGTAAGATGACCTTCGTAATCGAGTGGGGATGCTTTAAGTATATTGTAATGCATTTTGGGTTGAAGAATGCACTGGCGATCTTTTCATGCGTGGTCATCGTGGTGTTCAAGGACTTCATTCACAAGTTTCTGGAGGCATACTTTAACAATTGTATGGTGTTTGGGCTGGTGAAACACCATGTAGCTAGCTTCTGCTTGATGTTGGATACATGCCGAAGGTATTAGATCACACTCAATTTGAAGAATTTTTTGTTCTATGTTCCTTTCGGAATCTTGCTAGGTGATGTGGTATGCAGACAAGGATTAATGGTGGACCTAGCTAAGATAGTAGTTATAACTACTTTGGAGGTGCCAAGGAGTGTGAAACAGCTACACGCAATGTTGGGGCATATGGGATACTATAGAAAGTTCATCAAGACTTATGCCCAGATTACCGCACCAATGGAGAAGATATTGAAGAAGGATGCTACATTCTATTGGAAAGAAGAATGTCAGTGAAGCTTAGATGTGTTAAAAGAAACGATGGTCACCGTGCCGATCCTAATCTTCCCAGATTGGAAGAAGGAATTTTATGTGCATGTGGAAGCATCATGTATTACACTTGGAGCAGTACTGACACAGGCTGGTGAGGGAGATTTGGATCACCCTATAGCATTTGCAATTAGGAAGTTGTCTAAAGCTAAGAAGAAATATTCAACGACAGAGAATGAAGGTTTGGCTATGGTGTACGCGCTCCATATGTTCAGACACTACTTGCTAGGTAGACACTTTAAGATGTATACAAACCATTCTACATTAAAGTACCTGGTTAAAAAGCCTGTGTTGGGGGGGGGGAATATATGAAGATGGTTGATGTTGTTTCAGGAATATGATTTCAAAGTCATTGTGAAGCCAGGATGATTGAATGTAGGACCAGATCATCTGTCGCACATTGAAACAGGAGATGAGCCTACTAATTTGGAGGAAGGATTGCCTGATGCGCAGCTCTTTGCTGTGTGCATAGTTGACAATCACTTTGCAGATATCATACACTTCCTGACAATGGGAACGACTCCAAAAGGGTATGCTAGTCAACAAAAGAAGGAGCTAGTGGTGCACACATCAGACTTTTTTGTCATTGCAGGACATTTATATAAAATGGGATATCCTCGTTGAAGCTCACGGAGGAGCTACGAGATGAAATTATGCAAGAAAAGCAACAGTGTAGAATATTTTACGCACTGGGTTGTGGTGGCTGACACTACATAAGGATTCCAAAGCTTATTGTGAGTCATGTGATGCATGCCAGAGGACGAGCAGGCCATCGCGGAGGGATGAGTTGCCTCTGAATCTACAAGTGTGGTTATAGCCATTCGAGAAATGGGAAATTGATTTTGTAGGCCCGATTCAACCTTCAGGAAAGAAGATGGGTGCGTGGTATATCATCACCAAGACGGAGTATTTGACCAGATGGGTGGAGGCGCAACCTGTGAAGGACTGTACTGGGGCAACAACAACAAAGTTCCTCTTTGAATATATTTTGACTAGGTTTGGTTGCCCTAATATTTTGATGAGCGATTGCAGTACACATTTCCTTAATGAAACGATCAACGCGGTGATAGAGGAATTCCAATTTTATCATCAAAAGAGCACGCTTATCACCTGCAGGCTAATGGGACAGTCGAAGCATTTAATAAGATATTGGATAACATGCTGATGAAGATTTCTAATGCACGAAGGAATGATTAGGACGTGCATGTACCCGTGGTGCTATGGGCTTACAAAACTACTTGTAAGGAGCTGACTAAAGAGACACCCTTCAGGCTGGTCTATGGTGTAGAAGTTGTGATCCTAATGGAGTATATTGTACCTAGTCTACACATAGCAGCATTCATAGGAATGGAGAACCGCGAATCCCTAGAAGAGAGGCTCGCGTAGCTAATAGAGCTTGAAGAAGATATATTTTTGGCTAGATTCCATCAACATGTTCAGAAGGAGCACGAAAAGGCATGGCACGATTGGCACATCAAACTATGCACGTTCAAGGTAAATGATTTGGTTTTATTATATGATAGCAAGTTTGATAAATTTCTAAGAAAATTTTAGATGAATTGGCTGGGTCCATATGTCATTAAAGAGATTACTGATGGTGGAGAAATTCAACTGGTGAAATTGAATGGAGATCCATTTCCCGAAAGGGTAAATGGCAGCAAATTGAAGCCATATACCAGGAATCCGGCCAGATGAATATATGATGGAAGCATAGTCTTAGCACTCTAGGCAGCTGAAAGGAGGTAGGGGACTATAAACTACATTGCATGGGTTGTAGAGATGTGTTCCTTGGAGACTGCATGGGATGTAAGAATGTCGTAGCATCAACAGAAGCATGATGGGAGTTGTGCTATCAAATGAGAGCACGTAGGGCAGCCAGAAGGTGACCGTTATGGTCATTGTTCATGATTTGTCAATGAGAAAATGACTAAGAGGAGCCATGGGGCGACATTTAAGGCTGAAATTAAGAGAGAGATATTTGAAAATATACTGCAAATCTAGAATTTATGAGGGAATTTTGCGGAGAATGGTCAAATTTGAATTCGAATTTGCCTATAAATTATAGACGGTTGCCCAGCAAAAAACAATTTACATCTTGAGAGCTTCTGTGTCGTGCCATCGGTTGCGCATGAATCCTGCAATTTTTGAGGATTTGGTGGCTAGTTCAGTGTTTGACAAGTTACCTAAGGCAACCTAGGAGCTCCTAAATAGCCTCATGTTAGCGGCCGTAGAAACTACAAGTGCTAGAGGATCTATGGCTTCTGAGGGAGCTACCCCTCAGGTCATAAGTATGGAAGTGCCCGCCACGGTGCCAAAATCACCGAGGTCACCTAGGTTGAAGCCTACACTGGTAGGAGAGGCTTCCAAGATGAAGAAGGACAAATAGAAAGCGACATAGTCAGTGTGCAAGTCACTAAGGAAGAAATAGAAGAAAGAGAAGCCCACCACATAGGAGAATGGGAAGGTGGTAAACCTATAATTTGATGAGGGCGTAGAAGAAACTGGTATGGGTTCAGAAGATATTGATATTGAGGGAGTAGAACCTATCTCAAAGATACCGTAATACATCCATCTACATCAGGGTAAGGTGAAGATCCTAGAGGACCCAGATGAGGGAAATTTTCTACTTCATACACCCCTTTTACCAAAGAATATCATGTTTGAAGTACGGTGCTTGGTGCACATCCCCCATCTAAATCTTGAATACTGGGACTTGGCGGACATGAAGGAGCTCCTACACCTGGTTACTGATAATTTCATGCAGAGAGTATTATACAAGGATTCGAGTGTCAATGCACTCGAGTTAGTGAAGTGGATTCATGGGGTGGAAAAGGAAACATTGTTGAATCTGTTATGGGTGTCGCATTACCACCGCACGCCCATAAATTTGATTGTTATCAAGCAGTTGTTGTGCCTGGTGCACGACGAGTGCCTATGGTTGGAGGAGCCGATCCCTATAACTGACATGTTGATCCATAGGATCACCTTATTACCACATTCGGGGCTAAATCTAGCCAAGGAATTTCATGGAAAAACAGGCGAACATGACCTTGCCGAATGAATGAAGTACAAGTTTAAGCTTGTCAAGAACTCGTGTGGGTATTCAATCTCGACTATTACGGACCCTCCGGTGAAGGTGGCCACCGAGATCTCGACTGGCAAGGTAATGTGGAAGTGTCACACAGATGAGGTGTCGCCACCATTTGTTTCATTAGCAGCCTAATGTGTGGAGGACATATAATTCAATTGGGCACGCTACCTATGCAAGAAGTTCCTAACGAATTGTAGGGAGGCAGATGACTGTAGAAAAATGTTTCATTACTTATGGCTATTACTATCCATTGTGTTGGTCGTGTGGCAATTGCCGGAGGACAGCCAATTTCCTCCAATCGCGACAGATTTTATAGAAGCAGTGAAGTTTGCTTCGATATGGGCCATGAAGGACGCTGAGTGGCTCCACAAGAGCAAGGTATTATGGGTCTTTATGGATATGAGCATCAATATGGCCATCAACCACAAGCCAAGGTTTTCACCAACTGTCTTTGGGTAGTTGTCGGGATACATGGAGTTCAAAGAGGAATTCAACTGTATCTCCATCTGAGCGCACAAGGACCCAGAACATAAGTGGTATGATCTCCCATACCTTGCGACAGATGATGCCATAGCAGCAATCCTCGATCATTGGCTAGCTGAGTGTCACATGACTTCATATTTGTCTGTCGGGTCTACTAAGTCTGCAGGAAAGCAGAAGAAGGAAGAGGCATAGTCGAAAATGCAGCAGTTGGCTGAAAAACAGAAAAATAATGCTGAGAAAAAAGAAAGAGCAGAAGCGGAGCGTTCTGCCAAGGAACAGGAGGAAGAATGCTATTTTGAAAAAATTCAAAAATTCCATTCACCACAGATAGAAGAAGAAGAATGATCAGAGCAGGGTGGTGTAGATATTGAGAGCACCCCCTTCCGGGTGAAGTGGAACAGGGAGAAAGAGAATGAAGGGACTCGCAAAAAGTCCAAGGCCACCAAGTTGTCACTAGACCTGATCACCTTAACAGAGGGCAACTTCGACAACATCAAGGATAAATTAAGGGACCTGATGGTAGAACTGCTACAGTAATTTGAGCAGCAGCAGAAGAAAGCCTTGGTGGCCATTTAGATAGGTTTGTACGAGCTGTAGATCCAAACTACTCAACTTTAGGCAGGTGTAGGGTAGAGCAACTTGGCATCGACTAGTTTGGCATTGGAGACCAATGGAGCAGCAGAGATGGTCCATGCTTTGGATCCTCTGGTCATCGCATTGCTTGATGGAGCCCTAAGCATGGAGACAGATGCTGACAAGTCTTCTTTAAGGAAAATTGGTCTCAACTTGGCCGCGCTCCCAAGAAAATTCCTTCACACGCTGCAAAGAGGTGTGATTGCGGAACTTAGGGCCTGAGAGCAACACACGCTGAGTGTGATTAGTGAGCATAAGGTTAACAAAAAACAATTGTTCATTGAGAAAATGATAGCGATAGACACCTGGAAGAAGTTCCGGGATAAGAATGAGCACACTGCAGTGGTGGTAGCAGAGCGTGCAGAACCATTCCGAAACTACACATCCCCAAAGATGTGCTTGTGGAGGCCAAGATTTGGAAGCTGGCTGTAGGTGTGTATGATTCTCAGACTGAGTTGAAAGTTATCATATACTTAAACTAATGTAGAATCGATTAACCATTAATGAATTGAATGTTAGGTCAAAACGCAAAAATCGAGGAAAACTGCTTGAAAATAAGACTTTACGACAGCTGATTAAACACAATTAGGATGCATAAGAAAAGAAGAAATGTACTGCAAAAACATAGTTATACTAGACAAAGAGATTGATGACAGAGTTCGTCCCTAATGGACTAAGTCTCCAGGTCCGCTTTGAAGATGGGTGACCGTTTTTATTAGGAATGAAAAGAAGAAGTTGATTACACAGTGATTCTGTCAGAATGAACTTGCACATAGGAAATTTTGACATCTATAACCAGGAATCTCTCTGAACCAATTTTCCATCACTTCTTACGGATTCCAAATCCGAATCTAGATGCCCAAGATATGATCAAAACACTAACCACCTCTCTGTCTTAGCCTCTGAATGACAAGTTCCAAAAACACTCAAACTCCTCGCTAACTATTAACAAGTCTGCAAATGCACTTTTATACAGTGGTTAGATGCATCATAACCACTGTTGCTCAGTTTGGGATGCATCAACTAACTTTGATGGTATGATTTAGGGTTTTAGGTGTGTCACTTAGTGACATTACAAGTTTGAACAAATATTTAATAAAAACCCAAAATAACCATACAATAAACCCGAAACCATTGGTGGTTAGGATAAATGGACAAAGGTCTAATGGTCTCATGTGACTAGCCATAACTACGGTTTGTATGCTGGCGGTTCCGCTAATGGTTCTCGATACAGTTTGATACTACGGCTAAAACTCCGCTAACCTTGTCTTCGGTCACATGCAAACAGTCTCGCTAAACGGTTCCTGTTGTGGCTAGGGTGATGGCTTATGCTAACCCCAATAGTTACAGCTCGACAATGTTTGATCACATGCTAACCGTTACAGTTAAGAACTGGTTATTCCCGTTGTAGTCAAGACTACGATTACAGACCCCATTGATCTATTAATGCTCTTGTCACATGTGCCCTGTCCCCTTCGCGGTTCTGTTGTGGTTAGGGTGATGGTTTAGGGCCTATTATGGTTATTTGTAATGTTTTATATCGTATTTAAAAAACATATCCCAAGAGCTAAATAAAGGGTTTTAGACTTAGGCTTTTAGCATTAGGTTTTAACACATAGTGTTGTATTACGATAGGTTTAGGGTTTTAGATTTAGGGAATGGTTCTTTTTTAATTCATTTGGGATGTAATGTATTAGGTTAGGGTTTTTTATGACTCTTCATCAAAATAGAGAAAACAAAACTCATTTGTCCCCAAATGTCTCAAAGCGACATTAGAAAAATGTGACATAAAACCAAATGCACGTCGTCGACTCAAGTGGCATTTGTGACAACAACTTGACGATGAACCATATCGAACCTCTATAATGGATGACACACATGTCGATGCCAAATCCTGCAAGGGAAAACGAGAAAAAACATGTCGTCAACCAATCTTGGCAAAACTATCGATGAACCTATGTCGATAGCCGGGCACAAACTCATATCAACTGAATGTCATGAAAACCATAACCAACACTGTTGAAACTGACGATGACACTTGAACACCTGTGCAATGATTTGACGATATCCTTCTTGATCACGAACCGAGATGGCCAAGGTTCAGTTTGAACTGAACCTCAAGATTACAAAGCTCGACTTGAGGGCACAACCTTCAACTCCACCAAAGGTCAGAGAATAGCACGAAGCAACTGCCAAGAATGCAGTCATTGTAGTAGATGTCGTGGTGGCAGACTGCACTGTGCTCTTCGAGCAATCGGTGGAGGTCCTCACTAGTCTGCAGGAAGATCCCACCCTGCATAGGTTGAATAATAAGGAAAGGGAATTATAGCAACAGTATGATGAAGCCAGAGTGATGACGCGCATTGTCGCTATCACACAGAGATTGGCCACGCTGTAGGAGGCAAAGGAACTGAAAAAATAGGCGGAAGCAGTGCAACAAAAAGAGGTAGTCCTCAAGGCTAAATTGGCACCTTGGTTGGATGAGGCCCATGTAATGTCCTCCACCATTGGGGAGAAGTTGGCCAGCCTGCAGAAAGCACAACAGAAGATCTAGGTAGATAATGCAGGACCAACAATGGAGCAGCTGGTGGAGTAGGTCAAGCAGGTGGCTACACAGTGTACAACTAAAGTTGTAGTGGTACACGTAGAGCTGGGAGGTCTTCACAACAAGATATTCGGACCATCATAGTGACTAGGGGGTGAGTGACCATATTTTTGTTGGGGGCTTGTTGGGATAGGGTCCCCTAGGGTCGATTTTGGGGTTAAAAGCCCAAGTTTGTGTATGTAAAGTGGAAAGTATCCGCAATTTGTCGTCGCGGAGCACGTAGATGTAAAGTGTCATAAAGGGTTTCCGCCCTTCTTTTATGTAAGTTGTGTCAGCTTTAAAAGATCCACCCATGGTCTGTGGACCATGGGATTGTATAAAAAAGAGAGCATTAGAATATTCTATGGCAATTAAGTGAAGTCACTAATGGGTCAGAAAGAGCTAAGAGTGAAGAGTCTTGGAATAGAAGAAAGGATTTGCAACTGTGTGCGCAGAGGCCTAGGGTAGAAGTTTGCAGCTGAGTGTGCAGGGTAGTTAGAGTCTATAAGAAGATCCGAATTACTAATAATGAATATTACTCTATAAATATCTATGTTTGATCTATTTACGATTTTTATGAATAAATGTGGTTATGATATGTTGAATAATGGGTTTATTTTTTAATTCTATATTGATGTGTGAATCTATATGTTTTACATTGTTATTTGTATGCAAGTAACAATATCTGTTTATGTGAGGAACATATTAATGCATATTGAAGTTATCAGATACTTAAGCCGATCTGGGTAAATACAGAAGTAAGAGTAATTATAGAAATATTTAAGTGGTTGATTCGCCTGGTTAGGGTCCGCAAATGACAATCGTAGACCTTCGTGAAGTTCTAAAAGTCGATTAAGAGAAGTATATCGATAAGCCCTAAAAGTATTATCAATCTCCGTGAAGTCAGAGGTAGGGCATAAAATGACATCACTACCATCTCTGGGTGCAGAAACTTGGTTCCATCACCCCCCCATACTTCTTCGGGTGAGACTTCAGTCCATGCTCCATGGATTGATGCCAAAAGGGCCAGTAGTGTAGGATTTGTTTGGCTAAATTAACATTGAACTTGGGTCAAGGCCCACTAAGCCAACACTCCTCCACCATGGAATCAACCCAAACCAACTATTTCTTTGCTTCCTCAAAGGAAGATGGCTCTGTCACAACACATCTACTCATTAGAGCCATGTATCCAGTGTACAAGTCAAGTGAAATCCTCTATTTGCGTTGTGATGTGGGTGCTCCCACATTCTCTCTAGCATACGAAAAGAATCTATCTTCCTCTCTAGTGTGCTTTCTCCCATATCTAGAAGAATCTTCCTCAGTGGATGTCTCCACTCCCGTATCCTCTACATGTGGCTGATCCACATCAATCTAAGGCTCCTCAAACTTAGGAGCTAAAATCTCCTCAACTGCATGTAGCTGAATCTCCCTCTTAAGGGAAACTCACATGGCCTTTTCCACATCGAATCTTACATCCCTGCAAACCATTGTCATCCTGCTAGTTAGCAAGTACACCTGATAGTTGTGAGGAGCATCAATGTACCCCACAAATATTCCCAACTCTATTATTGGCACAAGATTATTCCATGCATCTTTGGTCATATGGAAATATACCGATGACCCAAAAATCTTGAAGTGACCAACATCTAGCCTCTTTTCGGAATAAGCTTCCTCTCATGTCTTCATCCAAAGTATCTGATGCGGGCTACGGTTCTGAGCATAAACCTTTGTGTTGCATGACTTAGCTCACAAATGTAGTGGGAGCACTAATCATGCAACATCTCCCTCACAACCCCTATTATGCTTATGTTCTTCCTCTCGGCCACCCCATTCTACTGAGGGTTATGGCATGTTGTGAACTCTCGTTTAATCCCTTCCTGATCCGGATTTAGACAGGAACGCAACAAATTACAGAGATAACCACAAATACAGAGATGCAATAACCATAAACACAGAGATGCAGTGGAAATAATACTTCATTTCATTACTGCAAAATACTGAAATATGCTTACAAACAGAAATGGAAAGAAACCAGCTAGGGCGATGGTAGCTTATCTCTGAGAAGAGATGTGGCGGCTACATGCCTCTGAACTGTTCCGAACTGTGTTACAATGAGGCTCGAAGGCCTATTTATTGTTGAGAAACAATGGAAAACCCTTCACATCCTGAAACCTAACCCTAGAAGATGAACCGCCAAATTGTGGGCCCCGTTTGGGTAAATTGGTACATCAATTTCCCGGGTCATAACTTTGGCATACGATCTCCGTTTGACGCGTACGATAGCTCGTTAGAAAGATCTATCCGAGTACTACCACTTTGGGAGGCAACATCGGTCCATGGACCCATGTTGTCCCAGATTCCCAAAAAAAAACGTCGTTTAGGGCCTCAAAACGGCTCCGGAAGTTCAGGACCCGAAAAACTGCTAAAAATAGTAAATTGTGCTACAATTTAGGAAACTGAAAAAGCTGAAAGAGACAGTTGTGGGGGTCCAAATGGGATAGGTGGGTGGCCACCAACATCCACCTGGATCATTCCTCCCCCCTTAGGGAGCAATGGTCCCCATTGCGTTGAGTTCCTCCATCTGCTGAACTTGTCCTGCAATCTCTGATGTGTCCAGTGATGGTGGGAAGCATGGTCGACGATGGTCCACATTGAACATTTGGTTCAGGCGAAGGAATGGAGGAATGATGTGCTCCAAAGCATTGTTCCCCATAGCCTTGGTACTGTTGTAAGGACCATGTCGGAGTGGTCGGAGCTTCTGATGGGCTCTTGTAAGGCGTTCTTTCTGCAGGTGTAACCAAACTTTGTTGCCCACCTGAAACTTATGTGGTACCCCTGTGGGTGAGGAGAAGTTGTTCCTGTGTTCTGTCATGACCGTATCCCTTTGCTGCTGCTGCTGCGTGGAGGAACCCTTTGTCGGGGTCATGGATGTAGCAACGATCTTCCCCTTACTTTGGGAGTGAACTAGACAGATGAATTTCCTAGTCTGGGAGATGAGCTTGCTGCCTTTCTTAGCGGTGATCAAAGATGTGGTGGTAGGTGGGGCTACCTCTGGTATCCTGTATAATGAATTATTCACAGAAATAATGACAGCACGAGGCCTTGACTCATACACAGCATGTCGCCTCCACAAGTATGGCTGGCCTAATAATACATCACAAACATCCTGAGGTGTAACATCACACAATACCTCGTCTGTGAAGGGTTTGATGCTGTAGGGAAGGTGGCACTGCTGGCGAACTTTCAGATCTCATCCTTCGTGAAGCCACCCGATACTGTACGGTTGTGGGTGCGGTGTAGTCTGTAGGCCCAACTGCTTCACGACCTCTGCTGAAACGAGGTTCTTTTGGCTGCCACTGTCGATAATGAATTGTAGCGGCGAACCCTTCACCCACATCTGTGAGTGGAAAAGATGCTCCCCTTCCTCTAGATTTTCGGGCTCATCTTTCTGGATCTTGGCGGTGGTAACGGTGGCACTGGGATCCGCATCAATGATCTGCTTCCCTTTACCATTCCCCTTGTCGGGTTTTGGCTCAGGGTCGGAACATGCATCTGATTCGGAAGCCTTCAACTCAGCCACCAGCGACTGCTTGGTCCGACACTCACTTGTGTTATGAGTGGGACTCTTGTGGAACTCACACCACTTCTGTGTGTCCTTCTTCGGCTTCATGGTGTTTTTCTTTTCTTGCGGCTTTCACGGGTTGTATTGGTTCACCCCGCCTTGGGTTTGTCCTTTGGGCTTCGGATTTTCAAATCCAATGTCTCGCTTCTTCTGTTTGAACTTTTGCTCGATTTTGACAGCGTATCGGTATGCTGTGCCGAGTGAGGAGATGTTCAAGAACCCCATCTCTTCCTGGATGTATCTGTGTAGGCAGCCACGATATTTGAGTACCAGATGCAGCTCAGAATCTTTGATACCCAACTGTGTGCGAAGGGTATGAAAAATGTTTGTGAACTCTGGCACATCTTGGTCTCGTCCCTGCCGCAGTGTGGTCCATTTGATGTATTTGTCCTCATAGCTTCCGACAGGGTAGTACTGCTCCTTGATGGCATCCCGAAAGTCATTCCAAGTGGGTGCGGCTGAAAATAGTGAGCCTGTACTTTCATCCTTCTGCTCGTAGTAGGTTTCCCACCAGTCCTTGACGTGGGGGGCTGCTTTGAGAAGAGAAAAAACAATCTTTTCCCGATTTGAAAATTCATGAACAGAAAAATACCCATCTACCAGATTTAACCATTTATCTATGGCATCTGCGTCTATTTGACCCTCGAATATGGGGATTTCAAAATTATCTTGTACCTTGAAGGGTGTGGCATTTCCAGAGTCGCTATTGGAAGCTGATGCGTCGCCTCTGGGTAGCCGTTGAAGAATCTGAGCAAGGCTATCCATCATCGCATTCCTTTGCCGCTCGAGAGCTTCTTCGAGCAAGATTTTGATAGGATCTCCTACCCCCTCGTCTTTCTTCTCATCCGCCATGGGAGGCCGTCGGGATTTGCGAGGCTAGTCTTGTAAAGGTTCGACCAGTTCAAGCCCTAACTCCTTATATCCCGACCTCGTTGGGGACATGCAAAGAAAAACAGAGAAAAAGTAGACCGCTCTGATACCACTGATCTGGATTTAGACAGGAACGCAAAAAATTACAGAGATAACCACAAATACAGAGATGCAATAACCATAAACACAGAGATGCAACAGAAATAATACTTCATTTCATTACTGTAAAATACTGAAATATGCTTACAAACAGAAATGGAAAGAAACCAGCTAGGGCGATGGTAGCTTATCTCTAAGAAGAGATGTGGTGGCTACATGCCTCTGAACTATTCCGAACTGTGTTACAATGAGGCTCGAAGGCCTATTTATTGTTGAGAAACAATGGAAAACCCTTCACATCCCGAAACGTAACCCTAGAAGATGAACCGCCAAATTGTGGACCCCGTTTGGGTAAATTGGTACATCAATTTCCCGGGGTCGTAACTTTGGCATACGATCTTCGTTTGACGCGTACGATAGAAAGATCTATCCGAGTACTACCACTTTGGGAGGCAACATTGGTCCATGGACCCATGTTGCCCCAGATTCCCAAAAAAAACGTCGTTTAGGGCCTCAAAACGGCTCCGGAAGTTTAGGACCCGAAAAACTGCTAAAAATAGTAAATTGTGCTACAATTTAGGAAACTGAAAAAGCTGAAAGAGACAGTTGTGGGGGTCCAAATGGGATAGGTGGGTGGCCACCAACATCGACCTGGATCACTTCCATTGCACAAAATTTGTTATGAAACCAACTCACAAAAAGATAGAAAAGATAGATCAACGACTTCAAAATAAGCCTCTTTGAGGGGGAAACCCCCTTTACATTACAAAAATGAACAATTCTTAGATGATACAAATGACAAGACGTCCTTTATATATATAGGAGTCTAAGGGGTCATAATATAATCAAAGAAAACATAACAATAATATTTTAAGGGCACAAAAATAAAATAGTGAGCTTCTATGTGGCAAAATAATAACAATACTGGGACTACATGGGAACAACAATACAATAAAGGGGTTGCACTAATAACAATAAGGGGCTACACTAGTAGTAAAGGGACCTAACATGCCCCTCTCCTTCAAAAAGTGTTGTCCTCAATGCTTGAGTAGTCTTGGAAGATTTTGTATAAAATTCTTATCCTCCCATTCGAAATCTTCAATGGGTAAGTTCTTCCACTTGATGAGATACTATGAAATTGATCGATTTTGTATCTTTTAGGTTCATTTTTCTGTGACTGCTTCAGGTTCCACTATGATTTTTCCTTCGATATCAAGTTCCAACAATATTGTTTGAACTGGGAGCTTGTCACCTATAACCTTCTTTAAGCATGAAATGTGGAAAACTGGGTGCACACAAGAAGATATAGGAAGCTCCAATTTGTATGCCATAGTACCAATATTTTGCAACACCTTGTAAGGAACATAGTACTTTGGTGATAATTTATTATCCTTCTTAGCTTGCTTGATGTGATCTTCCATTGCTTGAAGCTTTCTCTTAAAGATGATGTGATGGATGGTGTATGATATCCATAAAGTGCCATAAATGGCGTCATTTTTTCTGAAGCGTTATACCACCCTTCAACCAGATGTAACCTCTTGACCCATTGCATTTTTTATCAAATACAAGGCAACCAAGATATCATTCCAAACATTTGTTCACTATATTTGTTTGTCCATCTATCTTGGGAGTTTGAGGAGTGGTAATTCCTGCAATTGCACTACAAGATATTGTCTAATTCATTTCTTCTTTCTCTGGGGTTGGTTCCTGGTGTATATCCTCTTCTTTTGACGTTTCCAGTTCCTTTTTCCCTCCTCTTCCCAATCTATGTAAATTAATTCTTCTCAGCACACTTATTACCTTGAGTGTATTTGCTATCACAATTGTAACAAAGCCATTTTTCTCTTTTTTCTTCTAGTTGTTGTGGTGTCAACCTTATAGGTTGTGGAAGACTAGGAGTAGAAACACTTTCATCTTTATAGTGATGAGTGGTAGACTTCTTTGTTACCATAATTTTTCTTTCAAATTTTCTTGCCACCTTGAATGCCTTCTCCAATGAATCAGGTTCCCAAAGGAGAACCTCATGTTGGATGTTTTCTTTTAAAGTCCTTATGAAGGCATCAATCTTATTGTTATATAGAATATATACCTATGTATAAGTATATCTTCCCTAAGAGGGTAGTTACACTTAGAACAATAGAAGTAAAGATGTTTAACATTTTCATACAATAAACATATAAGATAAAAGAACCTAATTGTGATCCTTCACTTCCTTTGATCTACTTTGAGTTGCTCCCGTCACTCCCACTGAAACTGAATTCTCTTAATTGGTACCTGCCAACATAAATAGAAGATGACAAAAATCAAAGCATATGATCTAATTATTGTAAAAAAATGGAATCGACAACATTTGAACATACATTCATCATAGATATAGACAAAAGTATTGGAAAAGGAACAAACAACTTTATTGGTTGATAGAAGGAGAAGTTACACCCAATGTGGTTCGATCTTGTGTCACTCGTCCAACTTAGTCCAAACCCTCATCACACCAATAGCAACATCAATCCATCAGAATAACATTACTTGAAAATGATTTCAAGTCACTAAACCAACAATATTTCTCTATAATATCCAAGCTCCTTGGCTCTATGATAGGAGGCCAATTTATAGATTAATGTAAGTGGTTTTGTCATTAATATTCCAATGAATGGTTTTCCATAATTGGATGATTAGTTTCCATGTTCAAAGGGATGAGAGGAAAGAGGATTAGATGATCCAAGGCTATCCTAAGTCGAGCTCATCTTGATAGGATAGGAGATGGGTTCCTTCAAGAAGGCTCTAGAAAGGAGGAATATACTCAGGATCCAATGAACATTTTGAGGATTCTCATGTAGTGCATTCTTGAGTGGGCTTAGGTGCTCTACAACGCAACCTTGAATGGGGTTACCTTCTTTGTAGAGCACTTACCCCTAACCAGGGGTGCGCTGGTGACCCAAGGAAGCACTTCAGTAGGTTGTGAAGTTAGGAAACTCTCATGGATGAAAGCACTCAATGAGGTGGCATGTCTAGGGCATGTAGCAACTTAATTAGGGTTTGATAGACCTTGCTTACACTGATCTGATTGTCGGGATTGATGTGACCAAATAGACCTGTAATAGCTACCCCTTAAAGCATGAAGTCAACAATGATAATGTTGAATGATATGCTTTATGATGTGATGAGGAGGATCTGAAGCAGATGGTGATCTACATCAATTACAATACATAATATCATGATATCTTTGAATTTTTCATGAATTGCTGAGGGAAGGCATACCCATGCTCAACATATAAAATTTTCATTACATGTACATAAATCAGATATTTTTCTACATATATAGATCCCTGATAAGATGACTATTTGTGTAAATCCATCCTACAGATGATTTAGTACTCTCCTGAAATCATAGCCCGGATGGATGAAACTAGATTCGGGGTCCTCTATCTTGTCCAATCATTTTCTCAAGTACGATTCTAACCATGTGAAAATGTGATCTGAAGTCAAACATGGGAAGACACCATATGATTACCAGCCAATGATGTAAGTTTTTAACATACGCGAGATAAATCACCAATAATGATAATGATTCTCAAGGTACTACAGTACATTCTACATGGTGTGAATAGATGTTTTGATGTCAAACACCATACAAAGTATTTTGGTTGAAGGCCTATGATGTCAACTAGTTGCCAAAAGTGAGAAACTTACCATTGATGTATGCAAGCCTCAAGGTACTAGAAGGGTGTTTCTAAGTCAACTTCCTAGATAATGTGTTGACGTCAACAAGAAGCGACTTGTCGTAGGAGGGCCTTGATGTATCCCCCATCAACGACACGAAACAAGTGTAATGATTTTGAAGATAGAGTGTGACTGATGACAAATTTTTTAGGAATGGAAGTCATTGAAATGAAGGTTTATGAGTATTGCAAAGGATGAAGTTTACTAAATGACTTCTCTTGAACATGTCGGCAACATTGAATGAATTGGCAGCATTGACCCGAAACCAAAGTGATGGATGGTGTGATAAACCATAGGTATGATAACCATCAAGTAGATAACCCAACCCAAATAGTCATAAAGATGAAGTGAAAGTGTCATGTTCAAGAGTGAATTGCTACCATAAAGTGATTTATCCCTTTTCCCATTTTCCCCAGTCGTTGCTAACCAGTACCGCATTATTTTATAACAAGCTTGACGAGGATAACATATGCTTGATGTATAATTCTACCCTTCAGGTGAATCCATCACTATGTGATGTTTTAATGAGTCTAGCAAAAGTGAAACTTAGTCTTGTCATGATGGACAAGTTTATCATTATTTTATGCTTTAACGAGTTTAATGACAATGAAAACTTGGTCCTTTTCATGTTTAGAGAGTTTGAAAAGGGACAAAAAGAAAAATCCACAAGTTCTTTTTTGTAAATTTGTATCTCAAGTCCGAAAAGCATAAAATAATACAAGAGAGAACCTATTGACCACGTTCGATCAATGTATTCCTTTTTTTTAAGTAATCTATCTCAATACGGAAAAGGGTTAAACTTATACTAAGCAAATTTCGTTTCCAATCCATTTATGAGCTGAAAAGGACAAGCGCCTAGCAATCTTTTCATATTTTGAGAGTATGAAAATATTTGAAAGAGGACTCTAGGGGGGTTCCATTTTTTATGTTTAACAGAGCGAAAAAGAGATAAAAGTATGCTTTATGGTCAAAAGTACATTTACGATCATGCACATCAAATTCACTATGTTGGCTGTAAACCTTCTCAAACAACCACCAAACAAATTAAACATACCTGTTTCATTTGAAAAAAATAGGTAAAAACTCTATTTTATCATTTAATGAACATGAAATAACCATAAAACAAGAATTTACCAAGTCATTTTACCATTTGACATTTACCATTTAGTTTTGTGCTCTGAACTAGTTTTTACCTCAAACTTCAGCAACTAATTGTGGGAGATTTTGTGGATCATTCTTCGTGCCGTCAAGACCAGGTAGGAGATCTACCTCTTCTCTTTCATTTAAGGTCATTCATTTTTAATTTCAGGCAAAAATTTTAGGGTTTTGGGGTCCCTAGGCTAAATATACAACGCCTTGGGATTAGCGCACCCTTATGCATCGAAAACTACACTGCAGAGCAATCAAACAGAAGGGAAACTGCTCAGCATCACATTGTCTACAGATCAGGGTTGCGTTGGTCGTTGTTTAGAATTTTGATTCATCATTTTTACCCAAAATCTCTTTAGTTTTTTGCATGAAATGGATCCTAACTAAGCATATGGTGTGATTTTAGACTTTGATCAGATCATAATGGCTATTACATGGCGTGAAAGAGAAAATGAAGAACAGGATATGGTTTCCCTAAATGATCCTGGTATCGTTGAGGCCTTCAAAGAATGTGGGTTACTCAAATATTTCAGGTTATCTGGGATGAGGCAACAGTTAGAACTATTGCGGTTCTTGGTTCATTCATGGGATCGAGTGGAACATGTTTTTCACATAGGGGACAAATTGCTCCCTATATTGAGTGATGATATTTACTTTCTTACAGGATTTTTGAGACGTGGTGCCCCCATTTCTCTTTTAGGTTCTGCTCGTGGGGGTGAATCAGTGATGGACTACATTCGACAATTCTGTCGGCCAGGTACACAACCTAGAAAACATGGAAATATAAACATCAGGTATGTTCGTGATTTGTTGTTGCAAACAATCCTCTTTACTATCACAAAGTTGGCAGGTAGCATGACACTTCATTTCGTGAATAGATCATACATGTATTATGCACTCGAGTGTCTCGAGCCATCTCAACTGGTGCGAGGTAGTACTCCCTTTGATGAAAGAGCAGCTGACTAAACTAAAAAGCAGTAAGATGAAAAATTTCAGCTATGGATCAATCTTGATCACTTTTACTTTGGAGAGAATTCCATTGATGCAACCTCAGCATGTCACACTGAGTTTAGCTGGTTCTAGAGATCCACAGATGTAGAGATGGGTATAGTTGAGGGCTAGACATGCTGGTCAGTCATCAATCTCATTTTCTACCGCATTCTTTAGTTAGCTCTGTCGAAAACATATTGTCATACAGGAGCATCCATATGCAGGGATGGATTTCAGTGGAGATCCAGATTTGAGATTACCAGCGGGTGCTCAATGGGGTGCTATAGGTAAATTGTTTTGACCATGTACTTTTTATTTTTTGAGTTTTTACATGTTTTTGTGTTTTTTGATATTTCCAAGACTAAACTAAAAGTGTTCTCATGTATACAGTTCTTGCACTATTCGACCAATGGGTCATCAAAAGGAAGCGAGTGAACTAGCGGGGAGAAATGTCAGAAGAGCAGTTCTCCGGGATTTAGATCATCGAGACACTGACGGAGTTGCAACATCATATGGAGGGGTTAACCCTTGGTATACTAGATGTTTGGATTGAGGAGTTACCGATGAGACTACGACGCCATACTATTGGTTTACGTAGCTGTTGGAAGAAGCTATTATGCATGATAGCTCAGGCAGTGACCTGTTATCATGAGCATCATTAGATCTACATAGGAGGCTTTACTATATGCATTTTGAGGTCAGATGACCAACATGTCTTGGACATAATTTTTTGTAATAACTTTAAACATCTATCTATTTTACTTTCAGTGTTTTTGTATGGTTATGTGTAATCCTATTCAACTGTTGATGTGAGTTGAAAATTTACTCTTTATATATGTCGTAAATATTTGTTTAACAAGTAATTCACTAAAGAATCAGTTAATGTGTTAAAGTTTCTCGAAATTTGTTGATATTGAATGTAATCAAAATGTCTTTCCAAGAGATGAACTCTAAGGAACAGATGATGAATAGTTGGATTTCAGACGATATAAACATTCGTAAGCAGGGAAAATTTTAAGAACCCCCCCTAAATTTATAAATATAATAAATGGGCGAATCTCCATGGTATATAGGAAAAATGGAAGGCGATTTTATCAATAATATAATATGTATATATAATTTTTTGGCGAATCTCTCACCAAGCATGGCGAATATTTTACTCAATTATAAAATCTTGTAAGATCTTGGCAAGCCTTTCACTAAATAATAAAACTTTGTAAAGTCCTAGCGAATCTTAGCATAGGCTACATGCTGGTTTAATTCCCCCATTTAAATAGGCTACATTCCAGGTGAATACCATGGGTCAATACCATGTGCCATTTTGGTGAATACCATGGGTCAATACCATGTGCCATTTTGGTGAATACCATGGGTCAATACCATGTGCCATTTTTTTTTTATTAATTCTAATATTAGGGTTAATAATGGTTTTTTGCATGGTATTAATAACAATCTAGTCCATGGTATTTGTCCCATAGTATTTTGGCCATAGGTTTCACCTAAATATAACCCATTTTTGAGTGTTCGTAAATATAAGGTGACTTATGGAGTAAATATAAAAAAATATTTTATTTGTTTACCATACCTCTCATTTATTTATATTTTTATTAATTTACCATACCTCTTATACAAATATGGTATTTGGCCCATAGGATTCACTTAAATAAAACCTCTTTCTTGAGCCTTCATAAATAGAACGAGGGTTATGGACTAAATATAAAAAGAGGTTTTATTTATTTACGATACGTCTAGTTTATTTATAATTTTATTTATTTACCATACCTTTTGAGTAAGTATAAAAGGACGTTTTATTTATTTACCATACCTCCACTTTACTTACATTTTTATTTGTTTACACCCTTACATGTATATAAGGTGACTTATGGAGTAAATATAAAAAATGTTTTATTTATTTACAATACCTCTTTTATAAATATGGTATTTGACCCATAGGATTCACTTAAATAAAACCTATTCTTGAAAATGGGCGAATGGAAGGTTGTAAGTCCTAATTTCAAGGGCTAAATTTACTTTTTTTACCCTCTCCCTTAAAATAAGGTGGGCTATTTGAGCTGATTTGTAAAAATGTACTATGATACAAAATATTCGCCCACTAAAAATTTAAAACCCCTTAATTTCGCCAAAGGGCGTAAGTTGTAGTACGACAAGCTGTGAGTCTAGCTTGATGATGATTCGGCAAATTCCAAGTGAAATGGCATCAGAGAGGAGTTCGATCAATGTTCTATACTCAATGATATTTTTCATAGAGAGACTGATACAAATCCCTTGAAAACTCATTAACTCACCACTTAGATTGAATATGGCCCATGCTACAGAGGATAGGTTCTACGTATTACGACTAGCACCATCGGCATAACCAAAAAATGGTTCCAAATATTTTGACATTTGCAACAAATGTAAAGAAGGTTACTAACCACATAAAAAATCTAAAAGTCACACTGTGACACACACACACAATCAAAGCATATATACAGTGTTTTAACTATGCATAATCAAGCATAGTAACGTTTAAGATACAACCCATTTCAGGGATGCAACAATGGAATTCCATCATAATCAACCAACTCGTAAGCATCTTTTTCCAAAACACGCTTGACAATGTAGGGGCCCATCCATAATGGTTCAAATTTTCCTATTCCTAATTTATCAACTTCCTGATCATAATGCAAGATCGGGTCTCCTTCTGAGAATATGTGAGGCTTGACATTGCGGCCATATTATGCCTTAATTCATTTCTTATGTGCTTCATTGGCCAATGCAGCTTCACAACATGTTTCATCTAGATGGATGAGCTCTAAGAAACGTGCTTCCTCATCAGAAGTGTCAGGTAACGAGTCAATTGCGAGTTTTAGTGATGAAATCTCATGTTGGCTTGTTGGTGCCTGACCGAGGTTCAGAGTTATTTTAGCCAAAAAAATCCGGTACTACTGGCCCTTTCAGCAACAATCCACGGAGCGCAGACTAATGTCTCACCCAAAGTAGTATGGGAGGGTTCTAGAACCAGGTTTCTACACCCTGGATATGTCTGATGAGTTTGACTGGTCCACAGTTTGACCCTACACACAGGTGGTTTCGCGCACTTTCCCATACCTCGCAGCCTGATGTACTGCCTTCACGCAGCCCTACTCAGGGACTAAACGTCGCGCTCTTGCATTATTACCCAAGATCTTACTGATATTCCAAGGTTAGTTGATTATTTTAGCCTACTTATGTGCTTTAAGTTATACTTAACAACATAAACCATTCATACATGTGCACACAGTAAATAAACAATATATTTGTAAATTATATCAAACATGCATTAACCCAGGAACAGATACACAAAATTATGATAAAACTTCTCTTTATTAATTCCTTCCTTGGTTACAGACTCGACTACGCCCTGCACACTCAACTGCAGGGGTCCGTGCACTTAGCTGCGGACTACTAGGCCTTTGCACACTTAGCTGTAGAGCCTTCTCCTACTCTATGACCCAAATACACTTCACACTGTGACTCAATCACTTATACTTCTCATGCTCACTCTTACTTAGTTATTTTATACACTTAGAGCCTCACTCTATTTATACAATCCCATGGTCCACGGACCATGGGTAGGTCTATCCAGCTGAAATTATATTACGAAACTAGGGTGGACAACCCTATGACTCTATCATACTTTCATGCCCCGCGCCCGCAATTCGCGGAGCTTTACAACAAGATTTGGTCAAAACTTGGGCTTCGAGCCCCAAAAAATGCCTTGGGTGTATTCCATGCCCAACAGACCCCCAACGCAAACATCGTGACTCGCCTTCGGGTCACTCAGTTGGTGTGGCGATCTTTGCGCAGAGTCCCTCCAACTGTTCTCGAACTATGCGGAGGTCAACAATGCACTGAGCTGCTGCTTACTGGATCTACTGCATACACTGTTCCGAGACCTCTGTGTCAGGAGTGCTTCTCTACATGAATGTGTGCATCCCTTGCATGTGTGAGAGCTTGCCTTCGATGTCTGTTGTGATGGTGAAGGCCTCATCCATCCAAGGTTGGACACAAACTTTGAGGACTACTTCCTTTTGTCGTGCCACATCCACATGCTCCTTTAGTGCTTTAGCCTGCTGCATCCACGCAAGCCTCTAGGTGAGGAACACCATCTGCAAAATTCCTCGAACACTTTCATACTGTTGTTGGAGTTCTCGCTCCTCTGTCTCTAAGCATTGGATGTTGGGGTCCTGTTGACACGGTGAATTTTTTCTATGCCAACAAGGGGAACTAACTCGATCGAAGACCCTAATTAGATATGCTTTCGTTTGGGGTGGCTAGTTCCAATGGGTTTTAAAGGATCCCATGAACTGTTATAGGTGTTGAAATATTGCTTCTTGGAGGAAGACTTCAATTAAATCAACAAAAGAAACAACTAACCTATATGTATCAAATCCTATCTACACTAATTCTTACTACTTATGCTAATCTTAACTATTCTAATCTATCCTGCAGGAGCATAACAAAAGAGATTAAACATCATATATAGATTCCAAGTCTAAATGAATCCACTACTAGTTCACAGTTGAACAAGGCTGTATTAAATCTTAATTGCAATCTGATTACTCATACAGGAATACACATTCCTTCCCATACAAATAAAACTTGCAACTGATATCTAATATAGTTTCAAATCAAGGACTGCTCATGAGTTAACTATGAAAAATAATTACATTGAAATAACCGAGGCTAGTCATAAGTTGTATCGTTATCAATATGCACAAAACAAAACACATTTATATTTATGCCAGCAACAACACCTTGATTCCAAACACATGAAAGAAGAGGAAAATGAATCTAAAAAAGGCTCCTTCTTGACCCAAACAATCTTCTTTATTAGCACAATAAATCAAAAGTTGTTCTACCCTAAAAAAAGTCCTCCTCTCATCTCCGGAGGTAATAATTATGTAGAAGGAAATGAGTCTTAGTCTTCCCTTAACTTTTCACCTCCCTTTTTCTTTTCAATATACAAATCAGAATATACAAACGTAGAATCGTCTATGTAAGTGCTAACATGTAAAGGGAATAACTCTTGGAGCGCTTCATTTCCTAGGGAAATGAATAGATGCCGATGAAAAGGAGAATGACTGTGTGTCATCTACTCATGATGAAACCCAATACAACTTCATTTTCAGAATACATAGGCAGCGCATGGAAACCTGACCGAGAATGCCTAAGGCTAGATCTTTAAACAGAACACACCCACATATATGAACTCTTCTGATCCGCTCATGTGTATTTTACTTCTCACCTATAGAGATAATTAACATTAGCTTTATTATTATGAAACATATGGTAGAAATGCCTAAGAACAACTCTTTCCATTATTAAAACTTTATAAAATTATAAGGTGTAATGAAATTAGAAGGAGCGAGTGTGAAAGAATCGGACCCTAGTTCAGCCAAGGTTGTGTTGCGGTTGAGTCGCAATCGCACATCACAACGGGAAATCACATGAAACATCACCCCTATCATATTTTCCTTTGAAAACCCAGACCATAACATTTTATCGAATAGACAGGAAAACACGAGAAAACCTGCAGCTGGACCATAAGGCTGGACTTCAAATCTTATACACCCGGATCTATAGTTATCGTCAGGTCCGCATTATGGTATCGCACCTTATGTATAAGGGTTGGACTCTGCAGATTGTGATTGGGGAAGTGGACCCGAAATATATATGTGTCGTGGTTAATAATCTCATCCGGTCCGCTTATTGCATCGCGCCTTATGTATAAGCCTTGGGATTTGCTGATTGTGATTTGAGATAGGCCAGACCCGAAATATATATGTGTCATGGTTAATAATGTCGCCTAATCCACAATATAAGACTTTCCTTTGAAAACCTGGACCACAACACTTTATCGAAATACAAAGGAAAACACGGGAAAACCCGCGGCCAGACCATAAGGCTGGACTTCAAATATTATGCACCCAGGTATATAATTATTGCCGGGTCCGCTCATCACCCCTTCACATATCACATGGGCTTCACTGTTGTCGAATGTTGATTGCGATTAGCGATAGGCTAGACCCAAAATATCTATATGCCATGTTTAATAGTCCCGACAGGTCTAGTATATCGCGGTGCATCTTATGTATAAGCTTTGGGCTCCACCGATTATGGCTTGTGATTGGGGGAAGCGGACCTAAAAATATATATATTATGGTTAATGATCTCGGCGGATCCAGTATATCGTGGTGTGCCTTATATACAAGCCTTGGACTCTGCCGATTGCAATATGTGATGGGCTCAGGACCCGAAATAAATATGTGTTATGGTTAATAATTCCAACAAGTCCAGTTTATCGTGGTGCACGTTGTGTATAAGTGTTGATTGCGATAAGCAGAAAGGGTAAGTTATGCATGTTGTATAGTATTTATATTATCAAAGCATTGATATAGAAATAAGGTCGCGATGGGAGGTTTTGAGGGTTGAGTCCATATGCATCCATAGTGGAGGAGTGGGGGGTGGTTATATGTGTGGGCATAGGGCACCATGAAGGTTTATGAGGATTGAAAGAGTCCCGATGAAAGATATGAATGAAGGGCTAGACTGGATTATAAATGAATCATGTTGTAGATATTTATTCAAGGGGGGGCTTGACCATTAAGAATTGAAGATTTGACTCGACACAGAGTTAAAATCCCTAAGATAAAACTGATCATTCGGAGAAGTGAAAGATCAAACTTCTAGGGGACCCATCAAATTTGCTACCAGAGCATGTTTTAATAGGGTGGTGGTTGTGGCCACAACAAATGTTGAACCCCTGAGTGAACCAGTTATCTCTATTTCCAAATAAAACTTGTATTAATAGAACGTCAAGGTGTTAAGGTAAACTTGAAATGCAAACTATATAGATGGATAGGCATGGGTTCCACTTCAACATTAATTCCTTCAGGCAGGATAAATACAAATAGCTTCTACTTACTGATAGGGTTTTGACAAACATTCTCCAATGGTAGTATTATGGGAATTATTTACCCCCCTTTACCTATTTTCTACTTTCAAAAATCCTTTTGGGGCCATCACTGGTCCGTCAATGCCTATTTAGGTGTGTACCTCATCCCTTTATCACTCATCAAACTTGATGTATATATGTTTATCTGCACTTTATGTAATAATTTCAGTGTTATATTTTCATATGATTGAATGGGGCACAGTCATGGATCATGCCATATTTTTAAACTGCTTAAGCAAGGTTGGGCTTGTTGTGTCAACTGGTACTCTGAGCCCAGCAACAGTCCCTACTCCAACCGGCTTCCCAAACAACCTGTCCTTCCATATTTGCACAAGGAATCGACATTTCATTTTCTTTTAAATAAGTCCTTCGAGTTTCAGGAACAAGCACTAGAGCACAATTAGATTTGCCATAGGGTATATGACGGTGAGCTTAGCCCATGAAAGGAGGTTTACATGTAGATGACAGGTATTGGAAACTTAGTGTGGTGCATGGGACCAATGGAGAATAACTGCAAACCTTACAGGCAAGTATAGATTAGGTCTGAGTGGGATTTTAAAATGTAGCATTCCACCATTCCAGTCCAGCCGTGGTTAGACATTTTTTCGTTTTATAAGATGCCCCTACATGCTCCAGGTATACAGGTTATCAACAAATCCTACCTAGTTCCCAATGGATGATAATTAGTGGCTTTGATTTGAATTCCACCGCTGATTTTCAAGTTCTCATGGGCTCATTGAGAGTTTGTTTGATTTGCAAGGTAACGATGGATTTAGGATCAGCAAACTCATCAGCAGGTTAATGAGGGAGGAAAAATATAAAGGTGGCGAATGAGGGAAATCTGAAGAGAGTTATAAAAGGTGAAAACAAGACTGTAGGATTGAAATCAGTTGGCTAAAAAGGACTGAAATAAAAACAGAAGGAAAATAAACTTTGCAGAAACAACAAGAACAGGAGTGATGAAAATATAACTAAGCTAACAACAAAATGAATTATAACCTACTCAGGAGGTAACCACCATGTGGTGGCTACTGGAAGTATCTCTTAAGATGTTGGCCACTAACATGGAGTTTTTCAGTTTCTCCCTGTAAAGTTTTCAATATGTAAGTTCCCTGACCAATTTTTTCTTCAACTTCGAATGGGCTTAGCCATAAGTGTTGGAATTTCGTGTGTTTACCTTTTATCTCATTCAACTTGTCCCATTTCAGGACTAGCTCTCTTACTTGGTAATTTTTATCTCCTACCAGATGGCGATCAAACCATCTCTTCACAATCATTTGGTGATTTCTAAATTTATTTCTGGCTTTATCTCTCAATTCCTCCAACCTCACCAGTTGGTTGATCCTTTCTTGAAGTAAGGCTGAAGGGGTCCCTCTTGAAGCTTGGGAGAGCTGTAAAGAGGGAAGGGTAACGTTGGGAGGCAGGATGGCTTCCTGTCCATAGACGAGGAAGTATGGGGAGTTTCCTAATGCTACTTTTGGGGTGACCCTATCGGCCCAAAGGGCGTTTGTTAGAGCGTTGTGCCAATTCCTCTGGTTGTCAGCGACAAATTTACAGATTATGCAGATGAGGTTTTTATTTGAGGACTCTGCAACTCCATTTCCCTGGGGGTAATAGTTTGATGCATACCTTATGTGAATTGATTTATCAATAGCAAATTCAGTCAATTTCATTGATGAAAAGTAAGAAGCATTGTCAAATATGAGAGCGTTAGGGATGCCAAACCTGTTGATAATAAATTTCTCAACAAATGATATTACCTCGTCTTCGTTTACCCTCTTAAGCAGGATGTCTTTGGTCCATCTGGTGAAGTAGTCGGTCACTGTGAGTATATACTTATGCTACTGTGAAGAGTTTGGAGTGATCTCGCCTATGCCATCTAGACCCCATTACTGTAACGAGCAATAAATCATAACGAGCTTGAGGGGAACAATTGGCTTTCTTTCTCATCCTGTGCTAGTGTGACATACCTTGCATTTCCGAGTGTAGGCATGCGAGTCTCTGAACACTATGGGCCAATAATATCTAGCTCTTAATGTTTTGTAAGTAGTGGTCTCTCCGCCATAGTGACCACTTGCTGGGCCATCATGCATTTCTTTCAGGACATGATCAACATCATCCTTTTCCCAACACCTCAGCCAGATTCCATCATAATTTTTTTTGTATAATGTGTCATTGGACAAGTGATACTGATTAGATTTCAATTTGAGTGCTCTCCTTAATGATGCATGCATGTGTTCAGGACATGATCCCCGTGTTAGATAAAACCGTATGTCATAATACCATGACTCAGGATCCAAAAAGGCTTCCGACATTTCTCACTCACACATCAGTGTCTCATTAATCCGTAGGGGCTCCTCCCTGAATTCTACTTGTGCATTTAGCATGCTTTGCACTTCAGGTTCTTTGGATGCCCCTTCTTTATCCACCAAGGCTTCTGCTGCTAGCCTACATAATCCTTGCCCTCAAACTATCTTCACCGGCTTAATCTCGAGGTCGAATTGTTGAAGTGCGGTTATACGATTCCATCTCTATTCAACCATTTCCTTTTGCATGAAGAGGGCTCTTACAGCAGGATGGGGAACAATTACTTTAGTCCTCACCTTTAATAAATAAGGGTGGAAGTGTTTTACAGCTTTAAAAATTGCAAAGCCTTGTTTCTCCATGTCTGGGTAGTTCATTTCTGCTCCCTGAAGATTAGAGCTCATATAAGAAATAGGGACTTTGTTGCCATCATCAATTTTTGAGTGAGGATTGCGGCATATGAAACATCAGAAGAAAAATTGTACAAGAAGAATTCCTTGTCAAAATTGGGGCTGACCAATGTAGGAGCTTCTGCGATGGCCTCCTTAATTCGCTGAAATGATTTCTTAGATTCATTGCTTCACTTATACACAACGTCTTTTTTCATCATTAGCTACATGGGACGCACTATTTCTGCGAAACCTAAGACAAATTTCCCAACGAAATTAATCTTCTCAAAGAAAGATTGCATTTCCTTGTTATTTTCACGGGATTGTATTCTCATGATGGTCTCTATTCTTTCAGGATCAATAACAATCCCTTCCTTAGAGAGGATATGACCCAGTAATTTCCCTTCTGTAACTGCGAAGACTCTCTTCTTGGGATTCAACGATATTCCATATCTTTGGCATCTTTTGAAAATCTATTTCAGGTGATAAATATGATCCCTTTTGTGATATGAATACATAATAATGTCAACCATGTACACTACTACTGATCTATTAATCAATCCTCGGAAATCTATGTCCATAGCTATTTCGAATGTGGTGCCCGCATTAATAAGTCCAAAAGGAATTTTACAATATGCATAAGTGCCCCATTTAGTGTTTAAGGTTGTCTTAAGTTGATCCCCATTAGATACCAACACTTGATTATATCCTAAAAACCCATCTAATAGGGACAACATTTCAGACCTAGAAACGCACTAAAGAATGTGTTCCATAGAAGGGACAGTATAGTTATCTTCTGCAATGCTTTGTTCAGGTTTCTAAAATCGATACATAGCCTGATGTCTCCATTTTTCTTTCTTACTAGCATGAGATTGGCTACCCACCAGTTGTGTCTGACCAGAAATATGATTTTAGCATCCAACATTTTGTTTAATTCTCTCTTCACCAACGGTTCTAGGCTCGAATGCATCTTACGAAGCTTTTGTTGGTAGGGCTTAGCCTCCTTTTCCAAAGGAATTACATGCTGCATAATGCTGCTATGAAGGTTTTTAAGTGACTCGCCATATGTCCATGCGAAGACATCCTTGTACTCTTTAAACAGCTTAACAAATGTAGCCTTTTCTTGTGGAGAGCACCCAAGTCCAAATTAACAGTTTTTGGGTCTTCTTTGGTTCCAAAGTTTGACCGACTCATACTTCAGGGATGAGCTATATGTTTTGCAGTTAGTCGGCTTCTTAAATTTGTCATGTAAGTCATACAAGTGCTCCATCTTGAAAACTGACTTTGGAATTATATTGGGTTGCTCCTTTTCCTCATCTTTACTCCCATCCATACGCTTGTCATGCTCCTTTTCATCAATGACCACATTTTTGAATGTCCTTTCGCAATGAAGGAACTCCAGGATTTGTTCATCACCTTTGAACACCTATCAATTGGGGTTTCGATGGCATACATGTTGAAATTGTAATTCCCAAGGACAGAGTTGGTAAACATTATAGGTTCATTGGGGTTGTTTAGTTATGTCACCACATAATTCATGTATCTTTCTCGATCAAACCTTAGCATATCACCTTTTCCCTTCTGAGGCAGCAAGAGATGGGACCAATTAGTTGAGAAATATCCATTCAGTTTTGCTGACTAGTCCCTACTAAGTAGCATTCCATAAGCCTTGGGGATATCCACTACCACTATGTCAATGACTTGTGTGTATTGTGGTTTATTAGCGATCCAAATCAACACATCGTTCAATTCCCCAATTATTTCACATTCGTCCTGTCTAATTGCACAATTCAAGTCCCAGTTTTCTCGAGTATCGCATGAAGTCTTTTAGCAACAATGTAAGGCATCACAGTGGATGAGGCACTTGAGTCTACCAAGCAATTGTGTACATTCATGTTGAAGATTTCAAATGTGATAAGGAAAGGTGGAGTCATGAATTTTGATTTCCTTCCTATCATGGCCGCACTGACATCTTGGGGGGTTGGATTCATTTTTTACAGAGTGGCTTCCATAGCTAATGGTGTTTGGGCTGTAGTGGGGGTACTAACAGGTATGGACACTAATTTCTTGGTTTCGCTGCTCAGGATGGTGGGAGTTTTGTAATTCCGCTCATTCATAGCTTTCAAGAGCAGATCTCTTTGCTACATTAATTTTAGCAAATCGAAGTATGTGATATTATCCCTAGATTTCTTAAGATCATCCACAATTTGTAATCAATGTTATAAACAAGGTAGGGCAGAGTAAACATACTGGTTTTTCCATTCTTAGGTGGGGGTTTACCAATTTGAGTCACCTTCATTATAGTCAAAGATGTATTATCTTTCTCTCGATAGTTTGCAACAGGAGTATTCTTGGAGTCACCACTACGTCTACCCTTCTCGACAGGAACTTTGAGAGTGGATGCCTTCAAAAGGCGAACATCTTTTTCTGTCTGGTCTACAGGCTTCACCACACCCGCAAGTGGCCCTTTACTTTGTGTGTGGATTTCATTAGTGTAGATTTCTGCCATACTATCTCCTTCATCGTCATCGTTCTCATTTGTATAGAAATCCCACAGTACATTGATTTGAAATTCCTCATCCATGGGCTCTTCTACTTGGTATTCTTCCTCATTTTCTTATTCTGGCTCCAGCTCCACTATAGGTTCTTCTCTGGTAAGGAGCAATCTGATAAGAGCCAGCTCTTCCGTATTTAAACTCCCTTCATTGGGTGGAGCACGAAATGCAAACTGACCATGACCACCTTCTGTCTTCTTACAATAGAAAGGTTTGAAGGGTTTTATGTTGTTATACTCTCCTCCACGCTCTCCAGAATTCCGTTTCATATCGATAACTGTGTTCGTCAATTTCTTAATGATCTGATGCAAATGTTCCACATCTATGGTGTCCTTTTCTTTGATCTCAGTCACTTTTTTATCACTCCCATTATTCTTCTTAGATGACTGAGATGATTTCTTTCCTTCGGTCGTATGATGACATGTTGTGAGACTAATCAATGCATTCTCAACTTTACTGATTCCTCGATAACACCTTGAAAGGTTCATGCATTACTCCTCTTGACCCACATCACCATAGGGACAGGGAGAGCAGTGATGTAGAATTCCATGAGCACTTCATCAGTAGGCTTAGCGTTACCTGGGATTCCGTTGAAAAAAGTGTTGAACTGAATGTTAAAATCCTTGACCTTCTCTTTGGTGTCCATTTTCAAATGGGATAGTTCTAAAACTAAGGCCGCAGGTGTTTTGTCATCGACAAACTTGTTTAAAAAGGCCTATTGAAAGGCACCCCATGAGGTGATCAATCCTATTCTCAAGCTAAAGTACCATGTGGAGGCCACACCAATCAAAGTAAAACGGAATAAGTGACATACTACATCTTCATCGACTACCCCCAACATGCGCACGACTAGGAAGAAAAAGTGAATATGGTTATCAGCAGTGTCTCCCCGCTCAGGGTTGCATTTAGGCAATACTCTTTTTGCATTCTCGGGTAAGGCATGTTGCTATCCAGGTACCACTACGGCATCCTATGCAAGCTAGGGAGGGAGTGGTCCCAGAGGAGGTGGAGGTTTATTCCCACCTGGAGGAGGCGCTGGAGGCTGATTCCCACCTGGAGGGGGTGGTAGACGTAGATTCCCACCTGGAGTGGGAACGTTAGCCATATTATGGATAGCGAGGTTCTGGTTGAAGGTTTCTTTGAGGCATTCCTTGTTACGATTTCCCAAATCGAACCAGGGATTACCAATAGAGGGGGAATCCTCAGGAATTTCTTCCCAAGGAGTGTCGATACTTTGAAAAGGGTCTAGCACAATATCTTCAAGAGAAGGGGTTGTAGATGTCTCTTCACTTATGGGAAGGATCCTTGGCTTTCTTTTAGCTGTCAAAGGTAAAGAATGAAAGATGGGAAGTTGAGATAGCGAGAGAGCATAGGCACGAGTAAGCACTCTGATTGGTTCTTCCTTAGTGACAGGATACTCCCACAGTCTCTCTTCTTTCGGTGACCTAGACATGGGACTGAGAGGGATCTTTGTTTCTTAAAAATTAGGCTCTTCCAAATGGGCAGAATGATCTTTTCGACCTTTACGATCCATACATTCATCTTTTTTAATCCATGCATGACATTTATAGATGAAATCCTAAAAATCTTTAGAGGGTGGTTCAGGCCCTCCTTCTAGCGCCAATTTGTTGACATGGCGAATTTTCGCCATGCCAACAAAGGGAACTAACCCAACCGCAAACCCCCAATTAGATCTGCCGTCGTTTGGGGTGGATAGTTCCAACGGGTTTTAAAGGATCCGGTGAACTATTATAGCTGTTGAGAGATTACTTCTTGGATGAAGACTTCAACTCAATCAACAAAAGAAACAACTAACCTATATGTATCAAATCCTGTCTAAGCTAATTCTAACTACTTATGCTAATCTTAACTATTCTAATCTATCTTGCAGGAGCATAACAAAAGATATTATACATCATATATAGATTCCAAGTCCAAATGAATCAATTACTGGTTCACAATTGAACAAGGTTGTATTAAATGTTAATTGCAATCTGATTACTCATACATGAATACAAATTCCTTTCCATACAAATAAAGCTTGCAACTGATGTCTAATATAGTTTCAAATCAGGGAGTGCTCATGAGTTAACTATGATAAAGAATTACATTCAAATAACCAAGGCTAGTCATAGGCTTTATCGTTATCAATATGCACAAAACAAAACACATTTATATTTATGCCATCAACAACACCCTGATCCCAAACACATGAAAGAAGAGGAAAATGAATCTGAAAAAGGCTCCTTATCGACCCAAATAGTATTCTTTATTAGCACAATAAATCAAAAACTGTTCTACCCAAAAAAAAGTCCTCCTCTCATCTCCGGAGGTAATACTTATGCAGAAGGAAATGACTCTCGATCTTCCCTAAACTTTTCACCTCCCTTTTTCTTTTCAATATACAAATCAGAATATACATACGTAGAACAATCGGTGTAACCACTGACATGTAAAGGGAACAAATTCTAGAGCACTTCATTTCCTAGGGAAATGAATAGATGTCGATGAAAAGGAGAATGACTGTGTGTCATCTCTTCATGATGAAACCCGGGACAACTTCATTTTTGGAATACACAGGCAACGCATGGAAACCCGACCAAGAACGCCTAAGGCCAGATCTTTAAACAGAACACACCCACATATATGAACTCTTCAGATCTGCTCATGCATCTTTTACTCCTTGCCTACAGAGATAATTAACATTAGCTTTATGATTATGAAACATATGGTAGAAATGCCTAAGAACAACTCTTGCCATCATTAAAACTTTATAAAATGATAAGGCATAATGAAATCAAAAGGAGCGAGTATGAAAGAATCGGCCCCTAGTTTAGCCAAGGTTGTGCTATGATCAAGTCACAATCGCACATCGCAATGGGCAATCGCATGCAAAATCACCTCTATCGGATTTTCCCTTGAAAACCCGGACCACAGCATTTTATCGAATACACAGGAAAACACGGGAAAACCCAGGGCCGGACCATAAGGTTGGACTTCAAATATTATACACCCAGACCTATAGTTATCATCGGGTCCTCCATATGGTATCGCACCTTATGTATAAGCGTTAGACTCTACCAAGTGCAATTTGCAATTGGGGAAGCAGACACAAAATATATATGTGTTGCAGTTAATAACCTGGTCGGGTCCGCTTATCGTATCGCACCTTATGTATAAACCTTGGGCTCTGCTAATTGCAATTTGCGATAGGTTAGACCAAAAATATATATGTGTTGTGGTTAATAATGCCAACGAATCCACCATATAAGAATTTCCTTTGAAAACCTAGACCACAACACTTTATCGAAATACATGGGAAAACCCGTGGCCAGACTTCAAATATTATTCATCCGGGCATATAATTATTACCGTGTCCATTCATCGCCCCTTTGCATATCGCATGGGCTTCACTTTTGCCGACTATCGATTACGATTAGAGACAGGCCGGACCTGAAAAATATATATGCCGTGTTTAATAGTCCCGGAAGGTCCAGTATATCGTGGTGCGCCTTATGTATAATCCTCAGGCTCCATTGATTGTGACTTGCGATTGGGGAAAGCAGACCTGAAAATATATATATTATGGTTAATGATCCTAGTGGGTTCGATAGATCACGGTGTGCCTTATATATAGGCCTTGGAATCCGCTGATTGTGATATGTGATGGGCTCTGGACCCGAAATAAATATGTTTTATGGTTAATAATGTCGGCGAGTCCGGTGTATCGTGGTGCACATTGTGTATCTGTGTTGATTGTGATAAGTAGAAAGGGTAAGTTATGCATGTTGTATAGTATTTCTATTATCAAAGCATTGATATAGAAATAAGGATGCGATGGGAGATTTTGAGGGTTGAGTCCATATGCATCCATAGTAAAGAGTGGGGGGTGGTTATATGTGTGGGAATAGGGCACCATGAAGGTTTATGAGGATTGAAAGTGTCCCGATGAAGGATGTGAATGAAGGGCTAGACTAGGTTATAAATGAATCATGCTATAGAGATTTATTCAAGGGGGGGATTGACCATTAAGAATTAAAGATTTGACTCGGCACAGAGTTAAATTCCCTGAGATAAAACATATCATTTGGAGAAGTGAAAGATCAAACTTCTAGGGGACCCATTCAAATTTGCTACGAGAGCATGTTTTAATAGGGTGGTGGTTGTGGCCACAACAAATGGAGGACCTAAAGTGATTCTTCCAACATGTTGGTGCAGTCTCGCACTACACATCCGATTTCCTCCAATCTTGTTGTGATATCGTGAGCGCGTTGTTCTCTGACTTCCAGGGGAGTGGATCGATGCACCTTTAACCACAGCTTAGCGATCTGAAGATTCAGATCTAGATGAACCTTTGTCATTTCTTCCCTCACCTCGCAGACCCCTTCTACTAACCTATGGATCCGCACCTCTGCTAGTATGTCTACTGGGATGGCCAGCTCCAAGATGCTTTGACAAGTGTCGTCTATCACATGTACTAGTTGTTGATTTTGCAACACCAATTCATCATGTCGCAAGCTTAGTTTTTCCATATTTATTTTCTTCTCACTAAGGACTTGGAGAGTATGGCTCTCCCTAGCTCGCAACTCTGTCGTTATCCCATCTTGCAATACATATAAGGTCTCATGTGGGAGTGCAGCAACATTGATACCGAGACGTTTTAGTGTGCTAACAGAAGGCCTATCAGCCTCATTTGATTGAACTAGTGCTCCTTCCAGTAGCACTATGGTGTTCATTATCCACACGCGCAACATCTACTCTGCTACCAGGGATCCGACTGTACCAACCTGAGGGGGGTATACCTGTAATTCCTGTAACTGCGCTCTGAGGGCCCCCAACAAAATCCTGTTCTCCTACATGAAATATTGGAGAGCCTCGGTGGTGACATCACGCACCACTTTGCTAATGTTGTGCAGATCATGCTCAGTTAGGGTGATAGGGTCAATGGACAATTTCGAGGCCTTGGCCTTCTTCCATGGCCCTGCTCGCTTGGCCAAGTGTTGGCATTTCAGTTGTGTTGGTGTGGTTTATGGGTCCATGCCTCCTTCTTCTATTCCTACTTCCGCTGCTTCCTTCCCCTATGAAGGTGTTGTTTTTCCCTCACCTGCCTTTGCGGCTGCTTCCTGTGCTACTGCTACTACTGCGGCCTTTTCCTGCTTAGCTACTTTTTGTGCCGCATCCCGCACTTCAGCTATCACTGCTTCCTCCCTTCGTTTTTCGGCCAACTGTGCGATGCGCATCTTGGCATCATCATTCTTTCTTTGCACCACCAACTTCTCAAGCCCTGCAATGTTTGGGGCATGCCACTCCAGTGGCCATGCCTCCAAGACATTGAAAATGACGTCGTCAGTGGCTAAGAAGAGTAGCTTTAACCACTACTTGGTCGAGTCCTTGCGTGCCCTGATATAGATGTTATGCATGTCCACTTTAAATTTGACAAAACCCTGCAGACTGTTGTAAACAGTGGGTGACAACCGCGGTTTACGGTTGATCCCTATTCTGAGGTTCATTTCCATGAAAACCCAGAAGATTTTTCTTTTGCGTATCTGCTTAGCATCCTTCATGGCCTAGAGCAAAGCGTACTTTGTGGCCTCTTGTAGGTCCCTATCAATTATGGGGAATTGACTATCCTTCGGCAACTCCCCAACCACGAGCACTGTGGATAGCAATAGCCATGCATAGTGGAACGTTTTACCTTGTTGATTTGCGGAAATTTTCTAAAAATTTCTGGTAGAGGAACTCAGACCAGTTAATTTGGACCTTCTCTATGCATTTCTCAACTAGTGCTACCATCAGCGCAGGTACCTTGTCTATGCAACACTTGCACATGACCTTTCCTGCCAAGATTTGGATCGCTATGCACACTGCTTTGTCCTTGACGTTGGAGATGGCATAGCCCTTATTCTTCTTTTCCAATTTGTACTTCTTCTTCATGGCCTCTGCGATGGCCAAATCACTGCCCTTCCCTTCTGATATGTATGCGGGGTCCTCTCCTTTACATGGAAGTCGAGAGACACAGTTAATTAGGTCTGTCGTGATGGAGATAGGCTCCTCTAGCCATAAACACCCATCATGCACCAGGTAGAGCATTTGCCTGATGACAAAAATGGTTATTGGAGTGGGGTGGAAGTGTGGCACCTAAGGAAAATTCAACATTCCAGCCTTCTCCACTCCGTGCAACCACTTCTGCGGCTCTAGCTCTATAACCCCTGCCGCGGTGTTTTTCTTGGGCTTCATCAGTTTCTTTAGTGTCCAAGTGAGGGAACTTCTCATGGTCAACGAGGTACCAATCTTCAAATTTTAGACTTGGCACGCATCCCAGGTGCATGCCCTCAAATATAATTTTATCTGGGAGGAGCGGTGTTTGGAGCAAGCTCTTGGTCTTGTCCAAGTCCTTGGGCACTTTCGCCTTCCATTTTCACGGGAAGACATAGGTGGGAAATTTTGTTGTAGAGAGCATAGGCTAAGTGTCCTCCTCCATGCCTTCATCCTCCTCCTCTAAGTTGATAATATCCTCTAGATCTTCTTCTTCTTCGTCTGTTTCTATAGCGACGACTTTCCCCTTCTCCTCGATCGATAGCTTGCTACGCAGCAGGTTTCGCAAGGACACACATACGGGAGCCATTGCTTGTTTGTCCTTCTTGGGTCCTGGTGTGTGCAGTGATTTTAGGATTTTTGCCACAATCCTGGAATCTTTTGGAATGTCCCCCATAGTTAGGGCCTGTGTGACCTCCTTGGTGACCGTTTATGTTATGTCCAAAGCAGTTGCCATCGTACTCGTCCAGAAATCTAGCACTTGCGAACTCAAGCACTCGATCAATGCTCGGATCACAACACTCAAGGTTCTTCTCAATTGCTTAATTTTCAAATGACCAAGTGTTGTTTTTTGGGTAGCCATTTGTATTTTATAGTGCTTTTTGAATTCGAATTTGATAGTTCCCCCCAAATCCGGTTCATTAATGCTCCCTTAGTGGTATATTTTCCTATATTTTGCCCATAAATTGTGTCTTAAATGCCTATCGCCAGCTCCATTTTGCCTCAATTCGAGCATCCATTGTGAATAGTGACTTCAAAGGTCACTTTGTGGCCAACCCGTGCGGTAGCAAAACCCCCCATGTGTCGTCGCGGACCCTGCAACTTTTTGTTTATGCGCATAGCTCCAACCTCGTGCAACTCTTGAGCAGAATAGTTTATAGTCCTGCGCTCCCTTCCAACTACATGGAGCACTAAGGCTGTTCCTTCCTCAGCTAGTCAGGCAGCCACGCCACCTATGTGCAGTTTCCTCTGATCATCCAACATTCCCTCTGGGAAATACCTACCTTTTACCGTTACTGGCTGCATCGTGCACCTTATCCTCTATAGCACATCAGCCTGGTTAATTCTTCTAGTAATATGTGGTCCAAGCCAGGGCATTAGACTGATCAATTTGGGGCGATAGTCCTCAAGCTTGTTAGCATGATCGTGCACACCCCGTTTTATCACCGTCGTCTTCTTATCGAGAAACTCATCCCTTATCTCGTCTTCCAGCTTCTTAACTTCCACTTCTACCAAAGTGCGTTTCCTCCTTAATTGCAACCTTTCTTTTTCAAGTTCTTGGAGCCTAAAATTTCCCTGTTGGATTTCTTCATCAAGTCCCATGCCTTGCAGCTATGTGATCCCTTCTTTACGTACTTCGCGAATCCTCATATCTACTGGTACTACTATGCGTGGACTAGGCATTGCATTCTCTAGAAGGATTACAGTATTCACTTCATACTCCAGCCTTGGTGGTGCCTGCACAATTAGGTTCTTGCACATGGTCCTATATGCCCATAGAACCGCTGGTGTACGCAAGTCCCAGTTAGTCCATTTTTCATTGTGGAACCTTTTCAGTACTTCGCACACTTTGTTAAGGGCTTCCACACAGATAACCTTTTGTCAATTGGTTTTATCATACCTCCTGGTCCCAAACGAAGGGGTTGTTTACGCCATTGTCTTGCTCGCTCCTGCTTGCCGATCATGTTTCTTATCGCGAGGACAATGTGCGTTCGTGTAGGTTGTGCACCATACACTTGTATCGATCTAGAATGGTTGGTGCGTGGGCCATTTTGTTCATCATACTTGGCTTTTATCGTCATCTGAGGCTTCCCAAATTGTAGGTGCATCATCCTTTTGCATTCACACCAGTCCTCAAAACTTTGCTTATGCGTACCCCACCACCTTGTGGGCATAGCGCGGAGTACACATTTCAGAGCATCAAAACATTATTGTTCCGAAACTTCTCTTTCAAATTTGTTTAGAAAATCATCCACCTCGCTCAACCCGTCAAACATAGGCAGATCTCTTGCCTTTGTTGCCACGTAGCACAATGACCTTGTCATCATGTTACAGTTGAGTGTGGTTACCTCATGTAACCAGTTCTTCCATCATTCTATTTCCTCATCTGAATCTGAGGTGCAAGAGCTTTCACACTCCCATGAAATCCTGCCATCCGGTGTTGGATTTACCTAGTCCTGCTCCCATGTGGTTATCTTGTAGATACAGTCTAGATCGGTGTTTATGTCGTTTTCATGCACTGGTTCTATGTAGAGAGATCCTTCCACATGGTCTAAAGGTACCACTACACGTAGTGACCTTTTCTCAAAAATCATCTTGCGCTTCTTTAGATTTATCACTCCATTTATGTCAGTGACCTAATCTATTCCTAGTAGCATGGGATAGGGATTGTTGTCATCAAAAATCTTTATCACTTCGAAATATGCAAGTGCGCTCGCACCTTCGATATATACCAGTATTCCCTGTAATCTCCCCATAGGTAGAATCCTCTGCTGGTTTCCATTCGCAGTTAGATAGGAGAACATTGCAGTGTTGGCCTACCCATGCGCTCCCATGTCTGCTTTGGCAGGACGTTCACGTCCATCCTAGATCCAGAATCACTTGATCCATTTTATATTCCCCAATCTACACGATCAATCTCATCTCCCTTCCTGTTCGTGTCATGTGCTTCCTGAGCTTCTGGACTACGTATGGTTCTCTTGGCCCGGTCCCAACAAATATACTTATGAGTTCTTGCAGCCCCTTCATAGCCTTTCTATTGCGCAACAGCTTCATGCATGTCTCCAAGAATGTAGTGAGCATCGACAGGTGAATTTCTGGTTCCAGCCTGTCTTTACTTCCTGAAGTAGAGGCATTTGAGAGGCTGTTCTTAGCTTCCATGAATGTCTCTTTGGTGTGCTCCAGATCAAATTCAAGTTCCTTTGTCGGAGCCTTGCGAACCCAGGTACTTTCTTCGGGCTACTTGCCTTTGTCATCCCCTATCACGATACCACTCCAGAGCACGATATTTACATTCGGCTCTTCCTCGCGCAACTCAGACCTCATCATTTTTAGGTTCTGAGTCGGGGGAGGTTGGAGTGCTCCTTTATCACGCAACCTCGCTATCAGCTTGGGACAATCCTCCATTTCATGATCAAACTGCATACAATATGATCATGATGGTCTTGTTGGATTTGTACAATCGCGGGAATAATGCCCTGGTCCTCCACAATTGTAACATATCAGTTGGCCATGACCTCTTCCTGGTCCCATTCCTCCTAGGCCTCGTTTGCGCCCCTGAAATCCAACGTGCACCATTCCTGCATTTTGATTGAGGGGCCGCATTTTGCCATGAAATATGTAGGTAGGAGTGTGATCCATCATTAGTTCATAACTCCTACAGGTGCACTCATTATGGCCTACTGACCTGTAGAAATTACAGAACAACTGTTGGGAATTTTGTGTATACTTCTGTAATATATGGTAGTTATTTGTAGTGTGATTCCCTCCTTTCTGACAAATCGTGCACCATAATGCAGGTACCGCGCTTGGTCCTACTTATGCCTCTGATCTCAAAGGCATTGGCCCTCCTCCCACCAGGTAGTTCGCGAAGATTGGACAATGGTCCTTTTCATGTCCCTGACCTTTGCAATTTACGCACCATACCTCCTCGTACACTTCTGGGTGAGCTGTCTTGTCTTGTTTCAAACTCTGCATCTCAAGGAACAAGTTCTTCAACTACGTGTGGATCTGCTAGAATCCCAGGTTAGGATCTTGTATCAGAGTCTCGTGCAATCTCATTGCGACCTCCAAAGCTTCAGCTTGAGTGGTTAGCCTTTGTTGCAACAGTGTGTTCCGTAGATGCAGTGTTAACGAGGCTGCAAACCATTCACGGTGTTGCCCATCTGTTAATGTCATGTTAGCTTCATGAATTGTGCACTTTAGTCTTTGATCCAACTCCCATGGGGTTTCGCCTGGTAGCATGGTGATTTCCTTGAATCCAATTATTGACTGTTCCTACGATTTTGTCTTGCTAAATTCTTTGTTTAGCACAGTCTGGATATTTTCTATCCCCACATTCGAATTGTCATTGGAATGCTTAATGTACCACATCAGCATGCGATCCTGCAGAGCATTGACCAATGTCACCTTATTTATATTTTCATTTATGACACCCTATGCTTCCCATACTGCTTTTACCATGAACCAAAAATTGGTCTGGATCTTCATTCCCTACTCCCTTGAACATTGGTAGCTTTATCACGCTGGCCATACTACTTCGCAGTGGTGACAGAGGTGGTGTGGGCGAAGTCGGGGGTGAAGGTGGTGAAACTGGTGGTGGTGTGGTAGGGGGTGGTATGCGTGGAATTCTCTGCTTTATGAGATTGATCACACTTATTGGTGAAACCCTCGCGATCTCTCTTTCTTCCCCTTGAGAAGATGATATCAAGGGGTTGGTTTTGAGTTCTGTGCTACCTTTGTTTTTGTATATCCTCCCACTCCACATAGCCCAAAACATCAATTTATTCGCATAACCCACTTTTCACACAGTATCATTTTAATCTAAGTGTTTAAAGATTTAACGTACTTACCTTGCGGTCCCTTGAGGAAGCGTCGTTCCACCTCGCTATAGCTGACTGAAGTATCTACCACGAATTCAGTGATGAAACCTCCCATGATTCGATCCAGCCAGTGATCGATAGCATGTGCGATCTTATCTTTTGATGCTTCCAGTCTTCACACAAAATTTGGAGTCCACACAATAGGTTTGTTGAGCCTACACCTTCCTTGACTGTCTACTAGCTTCACGATCCACTCGTACAACTCAGAGGGGAAGGATGCAAAGAAAATTTCGTGAATTTACATATATAAGTAGCAATCTAATGACTCTTCCTTCGATAATCGTGGATTCTTGTTTTCCTGCGCTGTGAACTCATGAATCTTTCTGTCCAACCACTCTTCAATTCCTTTCTTTATCAGATTCCAGTGATGTGACATCAGACATCTCTATGCAGATCCCAGTCCTAGCAATGAAACTATTTGTTGGCTTGTTGGGGCCTGACCTAGGTTCAGAGTTATTTTAGCCAAATGAATCCTAGTACTACTGGCCCTTTCGACAACAGTCCATAGAGTGCGGATTGAGGTCTCACCAGAAGTAGTATTGGAGGGTGCTAGAACAAGGTTTCTGCACCTTGTAGATGTCTTATGGGTTCGACTGGTCTGTGGTTTGACCTTGCACGCAGGTGGCTTCGTGGACTTTCCCGTAGCTTGCAGCCTGATGTACTACCTTTGTGCAGCCCTACTCAGGGGCTGAACATTGCGCTCTAGTGTTTTTACCCAAGACCTTAATGATATTCCAATGTTAGTTTATTATTTTAGCCTACTTGCATGCTTTAAGTTATACTTAACAACTTAAACCATTCATATAGGTGCACACAGTAAATAAACAATATATTTGCAAATTATATCAAACATGCATTAACCCAAGAACATATACACATAATTATGATAAAACTTCTCTTTATTAATTCCTTCCTTGGTTACAAACTCGACTCGGCCCTGTACACTTAGCTGCAGAGCCTTCTCCTAATCTACAACCCAAAGGCACACTTCGCGCTACAACTCAATCACTTAGACTTCTCATGCTCTTAGTTATTTTATACACTTAGAGCCTCACTCTATTTATACAATCCCATGGTCTGCGAACCATGGGTAGGTCTATTGATCCTACATTACATTACAAAACTAGGGTGGACAACCCTATGACTCTATCATACTTTCATGCCCCGCACCCGCAATTCGCAGAGCTTTACAAAAAGATTCGGTCAGAACTTGGGCTTTGAGCCCCAAAACAAAGCTTGGGGGGATTCCATGCCCAACATCTCATATTATATTGGCAAGATTGCCTTAAGACCATACACCAATTGGAAAGGTGTGAATCTAGTTGCGTTTCTTACTGAGGTTCGGTAAGCCCACAAAGCTGAGTACATGATCAAATGCCAGTTTCATTTGTGAACTCCTATCATTTGTTGAAGCATTCACTTAAGGACTTTGTTGATAGCTTCAACTTGTCTATTAGCTTGTGGATAATAAGGAGTAGAACTATCATGTGAGAGTCCTAACTTAGCAGTTAATTCAGTAATCATGTGATTGCAAATGCGAACCATGATCTGTAACTACAGCTTTTGGTACACCAAACCATGCAACCACATGGTTGAAGAAAAAAAGTGCAGCTATCTCACCATTGTTGTTTAATGTAGGCATCGCCTTGGCCCATTTCGTAAAATAGTCAACGACGACAATAATATACCCATGCCCCTCGGCCGAGTGAGGGTTACATGTCATGAAATCAATGCCCCATTTTGCAAATGGTCCAACAACGATGATAGGATGCAGTGGTGCAGGTGGTAATCAAGTTTTACAGTAAAAATATGGCACATGTGACAACTTTTGATAGTAGTAATGAAATCATTAAGTATGGTGGGCCAGAAGTAACCAGCACCGAGAATTTTATGTGCGGTAGAATAACTAGATAAATGTCCACCACAAGCACCAGAATGGAAATCATTTAGAACTTTCTCGACTTCCTCATGTGTGAGGCGCCTATGAAAAATCGTATCGATACTGTGAGGGTAAAGGGTGTCACCAATGATCAGATAACGTTTGGCTTGATATTGAATTTGTCATTGTTGCAAGTGAGAAGTATTGGACCAGAAAGTTTGGGTTTGGAGATAGATCAATATATCTACATACCAAGGGTTAGATGACGAGATTAGAAACAGAGACTCATCTGGAATTGATGGTTCCATTGTTGAGTCAATGATGGTAGAGGGAAGGTCGCAAAGAAGTTCAACAAAAACTAGAAATTTCTTTGACTTGGATTTGATGAATTCCAAATCAAATTCCTGCAAGATTACGATCCATTTTGAATATTTTCCCCCCACCAATTGATGTGATAAGATGTATGTCATAGGTTGCAATCCGAAATGATGGTGATCTTTCGGAGCAGGATATAATGGCGAAATCTTTGTACATCTTGAACAGGAGTCAAAGCTAGCTTCTCCACGTAAGAATACTTATCTTCCATATCATTGTGATTACGAATCAAATAATAGATTGGATGTTCAATCACATCTTCTTCTTAGACTAAAACCATAGCAATGGTTGTATATGTAGTGGCGAGATACAAGAAATAGTCATTTTGATAATTAGGGGAATACATTAATGATGCTCGGATCAGGGTATCTTTGAGAAAATCAAAGGAATATTGTGCAACCTAGTCCCAATGGAAGGGAATTCCCTTTTTCAAAAGATGAGTGAATCCTTTAGCCATTTCGGCATAGTTGGGTATGAATCTCCTTAGAAATTTAGCCTTCCCTTGGAGTCTCTATAACTTAAGTAAATTGGAAGGTGGAGGCAGATCAAGAATTGCCTTAAACTTCAAGGGGTCAAGTTGAATTCCTTATTCAGACACTATGAAACCAAGAAAATGACCAAAACCAACATAGAACACACATTTATGTGGATTGAGTCAAATTTTGTAGTGTGGGCACTATAAAAAGATGGCTATTAAATGTTGCGAGTGATCGACCCGTTTCCATGAATGAGTAGGTAATTCATCTAGATAGGGTTGAATAATGTTTTTGATGTCTTGGAAGGCATAATATATTGCCCTCTGAAAACTTTCCCCAACATTATTCAAACCAAAAGGGATTTTCCTATATGCGAATGTGCCCTAGGGACAAATAAAGGCAATTTTAGATTGGTCTTATGGGCGGATAAAGAGAGTGGGATAGTTGTCTTTTGGACAAGCATGATTAACATCCCTATAATAAATACACACTATTATTGTTCCTTGTTTCTTCATGATAGGAACAATATTGGAAACCCAATCAATAAGAGGAATGGGCTATATGAAACCAGCATGCAAAATTTTTTGAACTTCTGTGTTTATGGCAGCAACCTTCTTTGGATGAACAGGACGAAGGCGTTGTCATACCAGCTTGACCTCAGGATGAATTTTAATCTCGTGTTCAACTATACTAGAATCAATACCTGGCATTTATTCATATGACCAAGAAAATATATCGCATGAATTAACAAAAAGGAGCACGGTAAGTTTCAAGTTTCGATGGAGAACAAGATTTTCCAACATGGATGTTTTCTACAATTCCAGGTTTGGTCAAAATATCGATAGAAATAGTTTCTTCAATATTTGATAAGTTTCATTTGGAATTGACTGTCTATAAATATAGAATTTGAAAGGAAATCAACGATTGAAGGGTGATTTCGTTCATTTGGAATATCTTCTATGTGATCCAGAAGATGGGATCAATGATGATAATCTGCCCATGGTTCTTCTTCTATCATCATTGATTATATTATTCCTTCATCAGTAGAAAATGTACATTAAAAAGGATCAGAGGAAGTACCATATTCTAACGAACAATCAACCCATACAATCGATGATAATGGATTTTGATTTGTTGCGCAAGCCAAAAATATTAATTGGTATGTGAGCTCAATTGGGCTTAGCGACATGGTTTCATTACGGATATCAACTTCCGAATTATTGGAAATCTTCCATGAGTCAGATGAAATGGAAGATATCATGTTACAGGTCTCAAAAATTTCAACTTTCATCATTTGTGATGGTGATGGTAGTGAAAAGGTGCCCATTAGGGAAGAATATTTGAAGATACCTACTCCAATGTTCTGAAGAGATAACAGAGGTCCATGAACTAACAGAATGCTTCCAGTTGCCTGTGAATTGGAGGCCAAGAAGGCAAGTTGATCAATTACTGTGATTCTGCCTTTATGAGGGAAAGCGATCATATGAAAGTATGTCGAAACCACAATAGCCATAGCGTAAACCCATAGTCTTTCTAGTAAAATGTTGTAGTCAAGGGGTCCGTCAACGACCTCAACTTCAATAGTTATAGTTTTCCCCCAGTTCTATCTACAGGTTACTTAAAATTCCACAAGGTGTATAAGTGCAATCGTCAAAATCTTTTAACGTCGTAGGTGATCATGACAAAGGCGGTGAGCCAAGTGTTTTCCAGCAATTCATTGACATGATACAAGTAGATGCACCTTTTTGAATAATGGTTCGGTGAATGAGGTGATTCAAATAATTTACTTGGATCAAGAATGCTAACTGTGCTGGTAATTGTGGCTTATAACATGCATGGTTAAAAACTACGAGATTGGAATCCATTGGATCAATTCCACCAATTTCTAACAATAAAGCATGCTTTTGGGAGGGACAATTTTGAAGCACCTCAAGCGTCGACATAACAGAAGGTGACTAAGCCAAGTCTTCTACTATGTTATAATTTTGCGCTACTTGAGCTTGAGGTTTGAATCTAGATCTATGAACAACTCCCTTAAGCAGTTTTATTGTTAACTCTGGTGCAATGGGTAGTGGAATGGAGTTAGACGAAGTCGAAGTCGAAGTATTGGGTTGATATATAGCTTGGTTATTCGACAACAACAGTGGATTACCATAATATTTACTTCGAGTAGTCACCAAAACATCAGTCTTAGGCTTAGTGGCGGATAGCATAAGCACTTGTGAAGTGGAAGCATGATCTATAGCAACCAAATGCGTCTCTCAGTCTGGGAAAGGGTCTGTCAACACAGTCGATGTACTAGAAGTCTTAAGAAGTTTTGAGACTTAAAAGTGGTGAGGACAGTCTCGCGTAAAGTGATACTCATTACAAATTAAACATGTGTAATGAGGTTTCCTAGCCAAGGAAGAGGAATCAGATGATTTCTCTTGAGGGGGAGAATTTTGTTTCTTTTTTTTTCCCCTTTTTCTTGCTTCCAAGTTTCTTTTCATTTTTACATTTCTCATATGACACATAATTTATTTCGGAAGCAAGTGTATTATCAAGTGTATTAGAGGTTTGATTTGAAATAGCAAGTGTTTGACTAGATGGTCTACTTGCTGTTTGAGTGCTTTAAGAACCTATAACACTGTCACCAGCATGAGAGCCCTTACTGGATGGTGGTGGTGGAAAAGTAAAATTTGGTCTAGGTGCATTTGGAATCTTATCATAGAGCATGCTAGACTGGGTGTAAATCAAGTCTAAGTATTGGGCATGAGCAATTACTTTCTCTTTAGTAACAAATCCTCCTTTAGCCACATCCTCAGTGATAGATGGCAATAAGGATTTAATAAACCACTCAGCTAAAAGCTGACCAGGAACGAAAGTTTAGACCATTCGACGAATACGACGCCACTCATGAATATGATCAGAAATGTGAGTAGCAGTAGTCTGTTTAAAGCTGGTCAACAGTTCCATTCTAGTTTCATATCCGAAGGGTCAATGGAAATGGGTTAAAAATGTAGTGTCTAAGTTCCAGTTTCATATCTAAAGGGTAACTGGAAATGGGTTAAAAATGTAGTGTCTAAGGTTGTGAAGTTGTCAAATGAAGCTCGTGGTAATTCAATATACCACTTTGCAGCCAGACTAGTGAGCATTCGTTGGAAAATACATAGTCTTACTGAATTATGATTTAGGGAGTTGGATGAATACCATAAATGAAAAGTCATAACGTGATTTGACAGATCTTCTCCAGGGTCTCCATTGAACTTAGGAATATTCGAGGGAAATTTGTGTGGAATCATTGGCCACCAAGTTGAATAAAGAATGGGATCACTGGTAAGCCAATTTAAATCCAATAATTCAAGTGTTGCGACAAAAGGCAATTGTCAGTTTAGGTCGAGTTGAGTGTAACCAGGGTAAGATGGGATTGCCTGGGCAATAGGCCTTTGCATACCAACATAAGGAATCTGTTTCTTTTAACCTTGATATGGGTAGGTTTGTTGAGCATATCTATTATAAGGTTGTTGTTGGGAACCAATATAAATTTTTTGTTGACCAAAACCAGAATAGACTTGTTGACTAGAACCTGGGTAAGCTTGTTGTTGACCAAGTCTAGGATAAGTTTAGTATTGTTGGAATTATTGTTTTTGGTATTGTGGTTTCCACGGTTGTTGATACAACGATTGTTTCGCACTAGTATAAATTTGATTAGTTTGTGGATAAATTGGACCAGTATAAGTCTGAGTCAACCCAGTTAATGGTAAATGGGCCTAAGGTTGTTGGATTCCAAACACAAATGGTTTTTGTAAGATGGCCTAAGAATACTGAGTCTATAGACTTGAAACTTCAGGGTAAGTGGTTGAAGGATCAACTTACAAAGGTTGAGATACAATCAATTGATTTTGCGACTGTGGTAATGTCGTAATGATAGGCGTAGTAGGTATGGATGAAACATGTTGTATTGGTTGTGATGGATTCACAAGCCTTGGTTGAATAGGCATTGTAGGCTGCCATTGACAAACAATCATTCCAGAATAAGTTGGACCTAAAGATTACTCTATACTTCCATATGGTGGCCCTCCAGAGTATGGAGAATAAGTAGATTCGGCATATTTTTCTCCATATGGAGGCAATCGAGTGTTAAGTGGATATATTGGATGGTAATCAGATGGACCAACTTGATATTGAATTGATGGATCAAACATTTCAGTATCTGTAAGTGAAGAACCAGGTAAAATTCTTGTGGATTACATGGGTGAAGACCATGGACTAGAAGAAACACCGGAGTGAGTTCCAGATAATGATTGGTAACCTAGTGGGATGGACGGACCACCATAAATATGTGACTCAGGTGTTGTGGTAAACATCAAAGAAGTAGCGACAATATATGTTGTTGCAGATGTAACAGATGATACAGCCTGGTATGTTGTTTCAGCCACAGTCAAATGACCCAGTAAATGTCCTAATGAATCTACTGGAGTTTGAAAGTAAACAGGATCAAGAGGAGTAGTATAAGTTGGCTGAGGAAAAGAAGGATAAATATAAAGCCCTGGTCCAAAATCAGTTGGAGTTCTAGGTGAAGTTTCTTCTTCAATTTCCTTTTCAATAGTAATCAAACCGGGTGGAAGGATTTCACCATCAAGTTCGTAATAAATTTACGGTGTTTGACTCTACGGTAAAGGAGAAGTCTCAATAGTTACAGATGTTTGAGGATAAACCGGTCGATCATCTTCCAGTACAGGAACAAATTCTGGTTATTCAACTTTGGGATCCAAGTCTTCTGGTAAAAGAACAACGGGTTCAGGTTGAATTTCTTAAACAACTTCTGGTTTAGGATCAACTTCTTGTTGGATAACTTCAGTTACCATTTCACTAAGTTCACTTTCAGTGTCGTCAAGTAATTGTAAAGGTTCCACTTTAGTAGTAGATAAACCAGCAATAATAGCAATAGATGGAATCACAGTACGTACTGGTATAGGTGACTCTAGCAATTTAGATGAAGAACCAGAAGTTTGTGATGTACTGGACTCAGTTAAATGAGACCACTTTCACCGACTAGGTGTAGCTTCAAGCAATAAAGGCGGTTTACTCACTGTTCTATGCAAACGATGAGGTAAAGGTTTATTTTCTTCCATGATTATTGATTAACTTTATTATAAAAAGAAATAAACAAAAAGAGGTTAATACATGCAAAAGAATTACCAAGTAACTGTGAACTGCAATATACCACCTCGGAGGAGCCAAGGACTTAACATACGTGTAGGTAATCTCCTTGAATGTTGTTTTCAGTGTATCACAGTATACAAAGTGACTGACTCAATTACCTATGGATGGACAGCAACCTAATGTAGTCCTCCCAAATATACCCGAAAGTACATGGACGCCCAATCTATGTTAGTGTTGTCTAATGTGAAACCACACAATGAGAGCATGCCCTTATACTTTTCGTACTATAACACTGCTTGATATACCCGAAAGTACGTGGACGAGCTACGATATATGTACATATGTGGAATGAGGTATCACACTTAGAATGTATCGTAGACTGTTAGTGACAGTTGCTATGTTTAACGATGCCGGAACACATCTCTAGGCTAGACCTCTAAATGTTATGCGTTAAGTTACAATGCTCCATTAGGTTAATTAAGATAAATTTTAGTTGAAATTGTTTAAAAGTTTTCCTTTCAGGTTCACCATGTGATGTTTCTAAAACTCCTAGAATGCAACTAAGATGGGAAACATTCTTTTCATTTGATTTAAACAATGAAAACCGTAACTAAAAGGGATAGAGAAATCAAAATATCTAAACAAAGAGCATAGAGCACATCTAATACAACTTCCCCTATACCATTCCTACAAGCACACACAAACTTCTAAATAAAGTATGCATGTTTTTCTTTTCATTCCTTTAATGTTTAGATGAACATAAAGAAACTAAATGCACAAACGATCAATCAATTCTTTTAACAAGAAATGAAAACTTTACAATAGTTTCCTTTTCAAAGAAATGAAGAGTTTACGACAATTCTTTTTCAGAAAATTAAAGATTAATCAATGTAAGCTAACTTTGGGATTGATTCGAAAATGATAAAGAAAACATAAAGAAACATTCAACAAACAAAGCCAAAGTGGGATGGAAAAGAAATGCTAATTTGGACTTCAAAGACAGAGAAACATTGACCATTCAGTAAAAAAGATGTGAAACAATTTGGAAAAAATCAAGCAAAAACATGGGTTTTTGTCTTGACAGGGAACAACATAGCCCTAAGTAGGAGATAGTGCATTGCAGAGCACTGTCTCTAGGCTAAGTTGCTCTACAGAACAACAGTGCATTGCTGTCAGAGAGCACTATCAGCACACAAATAAGCACACATTTTGACCAAACAAGCTTCAAAATGACTGAATATAGGTAAATGAACTCAAGCAAAGTCTAATGGTGCTACTAAGACAAGGGATAACTACTAGGAATGATGGTTGCTCCCCAGTAAGGTCGTCAATTTTTTATATAGAATTTATACCTAGGGATAAGTATATCTTCCCAAGAGGGTAGTTACACTTAGAACAAATGAAGTAAATATTTTTAACCTTTTCCTACAATAAACAGATAAGATAAAAGAACCTACTGGTGATCCTTCACTTCCTTTGATCTCCTTTGAGTTCCTCCCATCACTCCTACTCAAACTGAATTCACTTAATTGGTACCTGCCAACATAAATAAAAGATGACACAATCAAAGCATATGATCTATTTATTGTAAACAAATGGAATTGACAACATTTGAACATACATTCATCATAGATATAGACAAAAGTATTGGAAAAGGAACAAACAACTTTATTGATTAATAGAAGGAGAAGTTACACCCAATGTGGTTTGATCTTGTGCCACTCATCCAACTTCGTCCAAACCCTTATCACACCAATAGCAACATCAATCCAACAACATAACATTACTTGACAATGATTTCAAGTCTCTAAAACCAACAATATTTCTCTATAATATCCAAGCTCCTTGACTATATGATGGGAGGCCAATTTATAGATGAATGCAAGTGGTTTTGTCATTAATATGGAATTTAATGGTTTTCCATAACTGGATGATTAGTTCCCATGTTCAAAGGGATGAGAGGATAGAGGATTAGATGATCCAAGACTATCCTAATTCGAGCTCATATTGATAGGATATGAGCTGGGTTCCTTCTAGAAGGCTCTAGAAAGGAGGAATATACTTAGGATCCAATGAAAATTTTGAGGATTCTCACCCAGCACAAGCTTGAGTGGGCTTAGGTTATCTGCAACACAGCCTTGAATGGGACTACCTACTCTACAGAGCACTTACCCCTGACCAGGGTTGCACTGGTGACCCAAGGAAGCACTTCAGCAGGGTTTGAAGTTAGGAAATTCGCATGGATGAAAGCACTCAATGAGGTAGCGTGTCTAGGGAATGTAGCAACTAAATTAGGGTTTGATAGACCCTATTTATAGTGATCTAATCATTGAGAGTGATGTGCCCAAATAGACCTGTAACACCTCTGCTCCTTTAGAATATCGGTTACCCTAATATTCAATTTTTGGAAGTCCTCAATGTGCTCTGCCATTGAACTCTTTTATTTGAGATTTATAAATTGGCTAAAGAAGGTGTTTCTCTTTGTATGCTCACAATGTGTTATCATTTCCTCCATAAAAATGGACCAAGTAACCATTTGTTTACGAGATAAAAGCGATCTATACCATGAAAATTGAATGGGTTCTAAATATAAAGTTGCAATACGTACCTTCTATGTGTTTTGCACATTATGGAGATCAAAATATTTCTCCATCTGTAGTATCCATGTTACGGGATCCTTGCCATCAAAATTCCTCATATCTATCTTTGGAATATGGTGGGTCTTCAATCCAACATTAGATTCTTTGAAATCATGATTATCATTTCTTTATTTCTCATCGTGGGTTTCCTCTACTACCTTTTCGCCATTAGGAGGCCTTTCTTGTAGCAACTTTGTCTCACCTTCCTTCAAACCTTCCATGTCTTTCTTCAAATCTTTCATGCCTCTCTTTAAAATTGCTTGCATACCATCGATATTATCTTCCATGGCATATATAAAACTATTTATCTTATCTTCTATCGCATTCGTTAAATCATCCATCCAATTTTTCTTACAAGGTGTTTCTATTTTCTTGATTCGAGTCATTCTTTTTCTTGGTTTTAGGAGCTTGATATTTACACGACTGTAACTTTGTAATTCAGATCTCCAAGTTCTGAACATTTGACTTGTGGTATCCCTCTGATTCCTCTTTCTAACACCACAAGTCTAATTGAAATTGGATTCTCCAAGAAAGAGTTATGCCCAATCTCCCAAGATGACCTGATTATATACTTTTTTTCAGTAGAAAGAACTTGTATGAAGTTTCACATATCATTGTTTCGACCTTCAGCTTGGAAAATGATACCAAAACATCTATAGTCCGTCCTCTTTCTAGAATTTTTACGAAATTTGAATCTGATGCTCAGAGAGAAAGTTATGATGATTTTCCCACGGTCACCTGTTTGCAATGAAATTAAGGAGCCTGCAAAAACCCTAATTTCCTCGGATCATATATCCAAACCTCCTTTCTATATATAGCAGTCTAAGGGGTCACAATATAATTAGAGATGACATAACAATAATATTGTAAGGGCACAACAATAACAATAGTGGGCTTCTATGGGGCACAATAATAACAATATGGGGACTACATGGGCAAAAGAATATAATAAGGGGGTTGCACTAATAACAATAAGGGGCTACACTAGTAGTAAAGGGACCTAATAGAAGTCTTAAACCCGTTTGAGACATACTCACCACCATTATCACTTCATAGAGATTTAACCTTCTTGCCCGACTCTTTCTCCACCAATTCTTTAAACCCACAAAACTTTGTCAAGGTTTGATCTTTTTTCTGCATAAACAATATCCATCATATTTAAGAAGAGCCATCAACAAATATAACACAATACCTGTGGTTGGCCATGGATGCTGTCAAGAATGGTCCACACGCATCTAAATGGACTCACTGTAGAATAAAATCTTCTCGACTGTCTCTGTCATGAAAGGAATAATTTGTGTATATACCCATAGTACATCCCTTACATGTATCAACTTGCTCTACTGTACCTTTGGTAAAATCAGTGGAGATCTATTGCATGATCTTCAAAGCCCCATGATGCAAGTGACCCAATCACCTGTGCCACAACTAGATAATTTCTCAGCTCTACACCATATTCTCTTTCATGCACAAAGAAACACAATCCTCTACCTCCATCTTCTACATATTCTTCACCTGAATCCCTATCTTCTTTACTTGACCCGAGGCTATGTGTCGAAGGAACAGCTTTCCTTTTGAGAAGATCACATCATAGCCTCTATCCTCAAGCATGGAAATAGATACCAAGTTCTTATTCAACATGGGCACATAGATAACATTCTTAAAGGTGATTGGAGCCCCATGCTCCCTCTAAAAAGTCACCATGCCCAATCCAATAGCACTATACCTCCCGTCATCACCCATCTCGATATGCATCTAGAGATCTTTCTCCTCCAGGTCACTGAATAACTCCTTGTCGTCTATCATGTCGAATGAATCTCCACTATATAAGTACCATATAGTCCCCATCATTGATGACACCATGCATGCAATGAGGGAAAATTCCAATTTTAATTGAGAGGCCAAAGCCTCACCCGCTACTCCTCCTGAGGACTTCTTCTCAGACTTCTTGTGTGGATAGTTTGTAGCAAAATGACCAAGCTTGTGAGAATGAAAGAACTTAACTTTCGTCATGTATTTCTTCTTACCTTCATGGCGAGACTCTGATTTTGAATGGGAATATTTCCCTTTCCCCTTCTTCACCTTAATCGCTAAGGCACAATTCTCTTCATCATCATTCTTTGATGAAGAGCCATCCTTGGTGTTCCTCCTGATCTCCTCCTACATCAAATCCAACCATAGTCGTTCCTAATATGGCAGCTTCTCATGACCATTGACAGAGTCTTGATAACTATGCCAACTCTTTGGCAATCACAAAAGAGAAAGACTCAACATATCATCCTTGAAAACCATGATTCCAACACTATCAAGTTCATCATGACAGTTAGTGAACTTGGTCAAGTATTTTGGAATAGTCTCGTCTTTCTCCATTTTGATTTTTCAAAGTTTCTCCTTAAGTGCCAATTTACTTTGGTAAATTTTGTTTTAGTACAAGTCTATCAATGCCTTCCACATATATGCATTTTCCTTGTCATGGAGACTCGAGACAATGTGGCCTTGAACTCCATCAATGATTATCTACCTCGCCTTCACCACACACTTCTTCCATTCGTCTAGATTATGTGCATCCGATGCTGATGGCTTAGGAATGTCTTGATCAACGAATTCCTTCAAGCCATTATCCTCTAGCACAGCCTCCATTCTATCCCTTCAGGCTATATGATTCAAGTTGCCTTCCAAGGCATACTTGAGCAGCAAATTGTGGAATGCCATCTGTCAATCCTGAAGTATGTATCGCAAATTCAAATTCCACGTGTAACCCAAAACTCAAAACTTCAAAATCTCCTCTAGTATACTATCTTCAACTCTGATACCATGTAGAATTTCCAGTAAATTCACAAGCTCATGCAATTTACTAAAGCACAGGACAAGAATCTAATTCTACTTTCAACCAACGGAAGCCAATAGATCAATGAAAAAAGTATGAACAACAACAATAAAAGCCAATGGCACATAACACAATAAGTTTTCCTAAGGAAAGCCACTGCTCAAAATCCCACCTATCTGTATTTTATTAATCAGAAATATGAGTGAAGATACAAATCTTGTTCTTACTAGAATAATTATGCACAAGTATGATCAAATCTCTACCTCACAAGCCCGCTATTAGCCAACACTTAACCAATTTCCATTTCCTACCAAGCCCCTATTTCCTTGCATAATTCCTAGGATCAATAACTCAAAACTCAATAAAGTACATTGTCCCCGCACTCTAGTCTCAATTGTTTCTTTCTTAGAACTGACATGCATGGGTTTCCGATGAGTGAATCTTCAATTATCTGGAGTAGAACTTGTGGATGCACCATTGCACTAACTGACTATTAATCCTCTAATAGTTCAACAAATAGTTAGAACTAGTTTAACTGACTATAAATCAGTAGGCTGAGTTATCTAATTACAACTCAATCTAAACTAATACCAGAGCCCTAAAATTTAGGGAGAACACTTACATGACTTCCAAAAGACTTCCAACTTGAAATTCCTAAGCTAATTAAGTTAATTAAACTTAATTAACTATTTACAAGTTGCTATGAGAATATAATTCGATTTTAATTCATATTTTAATTCAATGACAAATTAAACTAGAATTTCTTGTTGTCATTTCTCAACACCCTCCTATGAAATAATTGTTAAAAATTTCACGCTTGAAACTTTGATCATTTAAATTTTCAAATGGAATATCATGAATTTGTGGAGGAATGGATGCATCAAGCATTAAAAAGAACATCAATCTCACGTTTCTTTTATAACTACTCTCTTTTAGGAATCATGTTAATTGACTAAGATTACTCCTTGCTTCCTATATTACAATTTTGGTTTAGAATGGGGCTGAGTGTTAGGAAGTTTTCGATTGATAATTTTTTTGTTTAGTTACATTGGATTTTTTACTTTTTTGATAAAAAATGTTATTAAGACACATTTTAGATAAATCATGTTTATATAAATAAACTCTTGTTTACTTATGCTTCCTAGGTTTAGAATGAATAAAGATGAAGATTTTTGCATCTTGAAGAGTCTTTATGTAATCAAAGTAGAATGGGTTACATATATATGAGTCCTTAGTATCAACTATATTAATGATATTTTTAATACATACTTAAAGACATGGTTTGTAAAATCATTTTTGAGGGGTAACAATTTTTAAGGGCTCAGATCTCAATTTCTTAGTAATGTCACTCATATTGAATATTTATCACCACATCCCTTTTTCATACTACTTGCACATAAATATTAAGGGATCGCAATAAGTCACAAGGGCTAGACCTATAACCATAAGATTGGGATTTCATATATATAATTGAAAAGTTGGGGGAACTAGTTAGTTACATTACATCCATACATAACACCTTCCTAATCAACATACTACCCTAGGGATATGAACCGATGTTTTCTTGGGTGGGGCATGCTAGTATGTCCGTCGAGGGTATAGATGCTTGCTCGTAGAAGAGCAAGGCCAATGGCATTAGATTAAAATCTAGTGTCTAATCCTCCCACTCCTTCTATTGAGGTTTCTTCCGAAGGGGCATGATGACATCTCCACTGGGGATGTGAACGATCACTTATAGTGGATCAAGGTCAGTGATATTGGACTAAGTCCAATGTGTAATGTTTGCTAAATAAATTGAAAGAAGCACCTCTAACATGAAGAGAAAAAAAAAATCCAAAAAGTTCCTCATCTCAGGATAGTGGATGACTCTGTCGAGGCTATGACTGCTCACTCACAGTAGAGCATCATCCAATTCTGGAAACTTATGTTATGGACCAAAAAGGGAACCAAAATCCTTGATGACTAACCTCCTTAGATTCAATAAACTCAAAAATGGAAGCCACTCTTATGTATCTTAATTAGCCTCATGGTTTATGTCTTTTCTTAATCATTAACTGTAAGTAGATATGACTTGTTATGGTGTTGGATGTTCTTATCAAGTGATACATTTATCCTTTTTGAGATAATGTGCCTTAAACAATAATATAGCTACCTCGATATACTTAATATACAAACAAATATCATTTGCGTGTAAATAATCATTGAACATGTTAATTTATACACACTGGGATGTCACATTTATTCCTGTTTCATTCTTGCTATTAATTAACTCAGCCTTTAAGATGAAAACAATATTCCTTTTATTACTTTTTGTCTCTTCAATTTCCTTTTTCGACTCCATGCCCAATATGAAGGCTTTTGGTCTACGTTCTTGATCCTCTGCAGGGGAGCATCAACCTCAGGTAGAGCCAAATATTGTCGTCAATTTGACCCCAATTAGATCTTGGCTCCTTCTATTAGTTTTGCCTCGTGCCTCCCTCGCTATATGATTTATTCTCTCATATTCTCGTAATCAAAAATCACTTCTTTAAGTTTTCATATTTACCCTGCATCAAAGATATAGTTATAACCTGTAAGAAAATCATTATAAAACATTAACATCTTTATTTTGAATTAATAATTATAATTATAAGTTACAATTATTATTATAATAAATTAAAATTATACAAAAATAAATAAATTAATTAATTAAATAAATTAATCAAAATACAAGTTATTAAATAATTATTAAAAAATTAAAAATAAAATAACATAAAATAAAATAAAATATTAAAAAATAAACTTAAACCTACTCTACTCACCTAACCTCGCCTCTCACATCTTACCTCATGTAACTAAATGCATGTGATGAGCAATGTCCGGATCGTGGTTTAAGGAGAACATGGATAAAATAAAAAATTAGATAACCTCATTAGCTAGCCACTTACTATTTGCGTGAAGATACTCATTTAATGAGTTATAACACTTATTCAACTTTCATAAAGCATTTTATACATGGCCGTTTTCACCAACCATAGAATATCAAATGCAACGTATAATCCATCGGGCCGGAATGACTTACCTCTCACCTCTCCTCGACACACCAATAAGATTTTAAAATGTGTTCAAATTAAATAATAATAATAATAATATATATATATATATATATATATATTTTAAAATTAAAATATTTATTAATTTATACTTCTATATTATTATTTTGAAATCGAAATTTTACATATATATATTTTTTTAAATATTATATCATTTTGATTAATTAAACTTATATTAAATTATAATGAACATTTAAAATTAAAATTAAAATCTAAAATTTAAAGTTATATCTTTGAGATTTTATTTTCATAGAATTAATGGTGAATGGAAAATGTGCAGGCATGAGTTTAATGTGAAATAGCATTGAAAAGGGAATTATTCAAATCTCATATTGAAATTATAATCTAGAATTTATTATATATTTATGTCAAATTGCCTTAAACTCAGAATTTTATGGGTGAGTATGCATTATTTTTATTTATCATATATATATATACTAATCTTTACATTTCTTTATTTATGCAGGAATTTTACCATAGACAATTTAATAATTAATTGATTGAATATTTAAATGGGAGATTAATGGGAGAAATAAATATATGTTTCATTTAGTTATAATAATAATTGTTAATGTAATTTTATTGGAAGTTACGGAGACTAAAAATCAAATGAACTTCCACACATTCAAAAGAAGAGGTAGAAGATTGTCCGAGAGACTTTTTTGGGCAGATTGAAGGATGGTGGTGCATCAGAGATGAATACTAATTCCTTTTAAGGTCGTCATGTACTTTCTACAATGGCATTGTTGATTGTGACTCGGAGTATTTTTTTTAATAATATCTATTTCTTTCTTTTCTTTATATGCATTATTTTTATGTGAGGTTTTATTTACTGGTTCATTGTGCAGGTTATTGATATAACATGATTATTCAATAATATTGCCTGTAATAATGATCTAAATACTTGAATTATTGTTATTTAAATATTTTAAAATTATATTTGAATTTAATGATTGTTGAAAAAAACTCTAACAATATGTGTTATTTAGGGTTTTATTTTCACATAAATTTAAATAACATAAAACCAGTCCTCCTATTTTATTTTTTATTTTTTATTGTTAAATTATTTTTTATTTTCTCTCTCTTTATTGCAGTGGTAATATGTGGCAATTAGCAATGCTTAGACATGATCAGATTGATTAATTTCCCACACATTAAAATCGTTTTATTTTTTCCTCCAATATTTACTATTTAGAAAAATTAAATCAAATAATTTACCTGTTTTGTTGCACGATGAATAATAATAGCACTTGATGTCATATTGTTTCAATTACAAAATTTATTCCTGGATTTGAGACCTCTGTGGTACAATATTTTTGATTCAGTCATCGGAGTTTCCACAGTAAGAGAATTGTTCTGCCAACGTTTCAAACCCCAACCGGGATCCATCATCAGGGCAACTTGAAGCTTGATAGAAGAAGAGCAGCTTATTATGTTATAAATAGAGATGAGGAAAGAAGAGGGGAAGGTCGGCTCTCAATTTCTTGAGAAGTCGGCTGCCTCTTGATTATTATTTTAATTTTAATAATTTTTAATATATAATTTTTAAATTAATTATTTTTTAATTTTTTAATTTTTTGAATATTACTTTAATAATTATTATTAGTATTTAATGTTTATAATAACAAACTACTATATATGTTTTAATAACTTATTATAGTAAATAATAATTAGATAGGTTAATTATTATAATTTTTTCTTATAATAATAAATAATTAAAAAATAAATAATTAATATAGTATTAATAAAATAATTGGAAAAACTTGTAAAACCAAATAAATAATATAATAATAATAAATAAAATATTATAGTTATTTAAATTATTATTATAAAGTAATAACTAGTTATATTAATTATTTTTATAATAGTTAAAAAATTTAAAAATGAATAATATTAATATAAAGAATTAATACATATAATTATTATTAATTATTTAGAAATTAATTATTATTATTAACATGAATTAATTATTGATATTTATTATTTGTTAGTTAACGGTTAGTTAATGGGAGATTAATCATTTATTTAATAACTCTAATTATTATTAATTAAAATCAATAATTAAAATCAATAATTATTAATTGTTATTAAAGAAAATGTTGTTTTAAAAATATAGAAATGAAATATAACTACAATAATTAATGTTGTTAATCTAAAAATTAGAATATCAACTTAATAATAAATAATAATAATAAATAAATAATTTAAATTAATTAAATTAATAATTATTAATATGATAATTAATATAATAATTAATATTTAATATAATAATTAATGTAATATTCAATAAATCATATTAATATAGAAACATAAATAATAATCTTAATTAATATTATTTATTATTTATAATAAAATTCTTATAAAATAACATAAATAATAATCTTAATTAATATTATTTATTATTTATAATAAAATTCTTATAAAATTTTTTGAATCTTAATGATTGTTATTATTGTATTAACTATATTAAAAATAGGTTTCAATTAACTACCTAATTAACTAATATTATAAATTTCTAATGGAGAATTATTATTATTATTATTATTATTATATTATATTATTATTATTATTATACTGTTGGGTTAATTTTTTGATTAGGGGAAACCAGCTTCCACTAATCTCCATACCGTTGTCTCTGTTGAGATTGTGCGGGTGTTTGATAATCTCCAGGGCTTCTCTGATCTTTCGCTTCTGGTGCTGTTCTTCCTTCGCGATAATGGAGGCGCTTTCCAAGAGGACATGGTGCTTAGTTTTTGATGAGTGTTCTGCAAGGGCGGAGGAACGAGACCTTTCATTTTTAATATCAGCCCCGTGTTCTTTGAGTCTTGTCTGCAGCGAACGACCAGTTTCACCAATGTAGCTTTTCCCACATGAGCAGTCGATTTTATAGACCCCTTTAAGCTGATGTTTATCAATGTTATCTTTAACTGATCTCATACTTTGCCTGATTGTCCAAGGGGCTGAGAATTGCGTGCTTATGTTTTTCTTTTTTAGGACTTTCGCAATCTTATCCGTGACTCCATGAATGTAAGGAAGAAAAACCCTACCACCCTCAGGTTGATCTCTGGTCTTAGGTTCAGAAGATAACAATCTTTTCTCGGCTTTCTGAATAGCTCTTTTAATCTCGTTTTCTTTGTAGCCTAAACCTTTAAAGGTTGAGACTAAATGCCTCTTTTCTTCATTCAGATGATCAGCGTCAGAAATTCGAAAAGCCCTGATAGCAAGAGTGTTTAGAACACCAAGCTTCTGGGCTGGGTGATGGTGGGAGTCAGCATGGAGGTAGTTCTCAGTATGGGTAGACTTTCTGAAAACTTTGTGCCCAATGGAGCCATCATCTCTTCTCATGATGAGGATGTCTAAAAAAGGAATGCTCATGTTTTCTTCAAGCTCCATAGTGAATTTTATATCTGAGATGAGGAAAGAAGAGGGGAAGGTCGGCTCTCAATTTCTTGAGAAGTCGGCTGCCTTTTGATTATTATTTTAATTTTAATAATTTTTAATATATAATTTTTAAATTAATTATTTTTTTAATTTTTTAATTTTTTGAATATTACTTTAATAAAAAATTCACTATGGAGCTTGAAGAAAACATGAGCATTCCTTTTTTAGACATCCTCATCATGAGAAGAGATGATGGCTCCATTGGGCACAAAGTTTTCAGAAAGTCTACCCATACTGAGAACTACCTCCATGCTGACTCCCACCATCACCCAGCCCAGAAGCTTGGTGTTCTAAACACTCTTGCTATCAGGGCTTTTCGAATTTCTGACGCTGATCATCTGAATGAAGAAAAGAGGCATTTAGTCTCAACCTTTAAAGGTTTAGGCTACAAAGAAAACGAGATTAAAAGAGCTATTCAGAAAGCCGAGAAAAGATTGTTATCTTCTGAACCTAAGACCAGAGATCAACCTGAGGGTGGTAGGGTTTTTCTTCCTTACATTCATGGAGTCACGGATAAGATTGCGAAAGTCCTAAAAAAGAAAAACATAAGCACGCAATTCTCAGCCCCTTGGACAATCAGGCAAAGTATGAGATCAGTTAAAGATAACATTGATAAACATCAGCTTAAAGGGGTCTATAAAATCGACTGCTCATGTGGGAAAAGCTACATTGGTGAAACTGGTCGTTCGCTGCAGACAAGACTCAAAGAACACGGGGCTGATATTAAAAATGAAAGGTCTCGTTCCTCCGCCCTTGCAGAACACTCATCAAAAACTAAGCACCATGTCCTCTTGGAAAGCGCCTCCATTATCGCGAAGGAAGAACAGCACCAGAAGCGAAAGATCAGAGAAGCCCTGGAGATTATCAAACACCCGCACAATCTCAACAGAGACAACGGTATGGAGATTAGTGGAAGCTGGTTTCCCCTAATCAAAAAATTAACCCAACAGTATAATAATAATAATAATATAATATAATAATAATAATAATAATAATAATAATTCTCCATTAGAAATTTATAATATTAGTTAATTAGGTAGTTAATTGAAACCTATTTTTAATATAGTTAATACAATAATAACAATCATTAAGATTCAAAAAATTTTATAAGAATTTTATTATAAATAATAAATAATATTAATTAAGATTATTATTTATGTTATTTTATAAGAATTTTATTATAAATAATAAATAATATTAATTAAGATTATTATTTATGTTTCTATATTAATATGATTTATTGAATATTACATTAATTATTACATTAAATATTAATTATTATATTAATTATCATATTAATAATTATTAATTTAATTTATTTAAATTATTTATTTATTATTATTATTTATTATTAAGTTGATATTCTAATTTTTAGATTAACAACATTAATTATTGTAGTTATATTTCATTTCTATATTTTTAAAACAACATTTTCTTTAATAACAATTAATAATTATTGATTTTAATTATTGATTTTAATTAATAATAATTAGAGTTATTAAATAAATGATTAATCTCCCATTAACTAACCGTTAACTAACAAATAATAAATATCAATAATTAATTCATGTTAATAATAATAATTAATTTCTAAATAATTAATAATAATTATATGTATTAATTCTTTATATTAATATTATTCATTTTTAAATTTTTTAACTATTATAAAAATAATTAATATAACTAGTTATTACTTTATAATAATAATTAAAATAACTATAATATTTTATTTATTATTATTATATTATTTATTTGGTTTTACAAGTTTTTCCAATTATTTTATTAATACTATATTAATTATTTATTTTTTAATTATTTATTATTATAAGAAAAAATTATAATAATTAACCTATCTAATTATTATTTACTATAATAAGTTATTAAAACATATATAGTAGTTTGTTATTATAAACATTAAATACTAATAATAATTATTAAAGTAATATTCAAAAAATTAAAAAATTAAAAAAAATAATTAATTTAAAAATTATATATTAAAAATTATTAAAATTAAAATAATAATCAAAAGGCAGCCGACTTCTCAAGAAATTGAGAGCCGACCTTCCCCTCTTCTTTCCTCATCTCTATTTATAACATAATAAGCTGCTCTTCTTCTATCAAGCTTCAAGTTGCCCTGATGATGGATCCCGGTTGGGGTTTGAAACGTTGGCAGAACAATTCTCTTACTACAAAATTTATATTAAATACACTTAAACCAATTTTTCTAACTTCTGCCTTTTCATTTTATTTTAATTTTTTATTTTTACTAACCCTTATGTGATCCGAATTTAAACTGGAACGCAAGAAAGTACAAAAATAACCATAAATATAGAGATGTAGCGGAAATAATACTTCATTTTATTACTGTAAAATACTGAAATATGCGTACAAACAAAAATGGAAATAAACCAGCTAGGGCAATGGTAGTTTATCTTTGGGAAGAGATGTGGTGGCTACATGCCTCTGAACTCTATTACAATGAGGCTCGAAGGCCTATTTATTGTTGAGAAATAACGGAAAACCCTAAACATCCAAAAACCTAACCCTAGAAGATGAAACACCAAACTGTGGGCCCTGTTTGGGTAAATTGGTACATCAACTTCCCGGGGTCGTAACTTTGGCATACAATCTTCGTTTGATGCGCACAATATCTCATTAGAAAGATCTATCCAAGAAGTACGACTTTGGGAAGAGCAACATTGGTCAATGTACCCATGTTGCTCCCATTTTTCCCAAAAAATGTCGCTTAGGGCCTCAAAACTGCTCCGGAAGTTCACAACCCGAAAAACTGCTAAAAATAGTAAACTCTGCTACAATTAAGGAAACTGAAAAGCTGAAAGAAACAATGGTGGGGGTCCAAGTGGACTTGGTGGGTGGCCCCAAATATCGACCTAGATCATTTCTCTCCTCTTAGGAAGCAATTGTCCCCATTGCATTGAGTTCCTCCATGAGATGGGGAAACTTCTGCTGAACTTGGTCCCGGGTGAGATGTTCTGCAATCTCTGATGTGTCCAGTAATGGTGGGAAGCATGGTCGAGGGTGGTCCACATTCAACACTCGGTGCAAGAAAAGGAATGGGGGAATGTTGTGCTCCAAAGCATTGTCCCCCCAACCTTGGTACTAGTGTAATGACCATGTCAGAGTGGTCAGAGCTTCTGATGGGCTCTTGTAAGGCATTATTTCTGTAGATGCAACTAGATTTTGTCGCCCACTTGAAAATTGTTTGGCACCTGATGCTGATCATGTTGCTTCTTGTACTTGAAATTTTCCAGAATGGAGTGGCGATAGATCAGCTTGTTGGGTAGAGGTGCTTCGGAAGTCAAATCAGACAAATGCATAACCTGACAGTGCAACGGTACCCCTGTGGATGAGGAGAAGATGTTTTTTATTCTGTCATGACCATATCCCTTTTCTGCTACTGTTGCGTAGAGGAACCCTTCGCTGGGGTCATGGATGTGGCAAAGATCTTCCCCTTACTTTGGGAGCGAACCAGATAGAAAATGAATTTCCTAGTCTGGGAGATAAGCTTGTTGCCTTTCTTAGCAGTGATCAAAGAGTTGGCAGTAGGTGGGGCTACCTCCGGTATCCTGTATAATGAATTACCCAAAGAAATAATAATAGTGTGAGGCCTCGACTCATACACAGCATGTTGCCTCCACAAGTATGGCAAGCCTAATAGTACATCACAAACACCTAGAGGTGCAACATCACACAATACCTCATTTGTCAAGGGCATGACACTGTAGGGAAGGCAACACTGTTGGAAGGCTCGGAGATCTCGTCCTTGGTGAAGTCACCTGATACTATATGGCTGTGGGTGTGGTGTAGTTGGTAGGCCTAACTGCTTCACGACCTCTGCTGAAATGAGGTTCTTTTGGCTTCCACTATCGATAATGAATTGCAGGGGAAAACCCTTCACCCACATCTGTGAGTAGAAAATACATTCCCCCTCCTCTAGATCTTCGGGCTCATTCTTTTGGACCTTGGTGGTGGCAACAATGGCGCTGGGCTCCGCTTCAATGATATGTTTCTCTTTGTCATTCCCGTTATCAGGTTCTGAATCAGGGTCCGAACATGTATCTCATTCTGAAGCCTTCAACTCGGCCACCAATGATTGCCTGGTCCGACACTCACTTGTGTTGTGAGTGGGGCTCTTATGGAACTCACACCACTTTCTGTGTCCTTCTTTGGCTTTGTGGTGTTTTTTTTTTCTTGTGGCTTTGACAAGTTGTCTTGGGTCACCCTGTCTTGGCTTTGACCTTGGTTCTGCGGTTTGGGGAAGCCTTTCCCTTGCTTCGGATTTGTAGATCCAAACTCTCACTTCTTCTGTTTATCAGTACACCATGCCGAGTGAGGAGATGTTTAGGAAATCCATCTCTTCCTTGATGTACCTGTGTAGGTAACCACGGTATTTGAGTACCAAATGTAGCTTAGAGTCCTTGATACCTAACTATGTGCGAAGGGTATGAAAAATGTTTGTGAACTCTAACACATCTTGGTCCCTTCCCTGTCGCAGCGTGGTCCACTTTATGTATTTGTCCTCATAGCTTTTGATAGGGTAGTACTGCTCCTTGATGCATCCTGAAATGAATTCCAAGTGGGCGCAGCTGAAGACAGTGAGCCCGTACTTTCATCCTTCTGCTCATAGTAGGTTTCCCACCAGTCCTTGATGTGGGGGGGTGCTTTTAGAAGAGCGACCTTTTCCCTACTAGAAAAATCATGAACAGAAAAATACCCTTCTATCAGATTTAACCATTTATCTACGGCATCTACGTCTATCTGACCCTCGAATATGGGGATTTTGAAATTAACCTGTACCTTAAACGACATGGCATTTCCAAAGTAGCTGTTGGAAGCCGATGCGTTGCCTCTGGGTAGCCGCTGAAGGATTTGGGAAAATTTGTCCCTCATCGCGTTCCTTTATCGCTCGAGGGATTCTTCGAGCAAGAGTTTGATAGGATCTCCTTCCCCCTCGTCTTTCTTCCCATCCGCGATGGGAGGCCATCGGGATTTGCAAGGCTAGCCTTACAAAGGTTCAACTAGTTCAAGCCCTAACTCCTTATATCCTGACCTCGTTGGGGACATGCAAAGAAAAACAGAGAAAAAATCGACCGCTCTGATACCACTAATCTGGATTTAAACAGGAACGCAAGAAAGTACAGAAATAACCATAAATATAGAGATGCAATGGAAATAATACTTCATTTCATTACTGTAAAATACTGAAATATGCTTACAAATAGAAATGGAAATAAACCAGCTAGGGTGATGGTAGCTTATCTCTGAGAAGAGATGTGGCAGTTGTTATGCCCCTACACCAATAGGTGTCATATATCATGATTGACTTGGTTTAACTCTAAAATATGTTCATACCTTTTCTTCTTGCAAACGTTTTTCATATTTGTGAAGAATAAAAAATTAAAAAATGCAAAGAGGGTATACCCTAGAAAAAGAATCAAAGGGTAAAAAGAATAAAGAAAAGGTCAAAAAAATGAAAGAAGATGAACCCCAACAAAAGGAAAAGGACCATGAAAGTGTGCAAGTATAAATGCCACTATTATTTACTTTATGCATAAAGATTGTGTGCAACTTGTTACTTAGGGCACAATCCATGGTAACCAAATAGCTTAATCTTGGTTATTCCATGTTTTCAATTTCATATTTTAGATATAGAGAATAAAGATTTGACCAAACAGTTTAATTTTGGCAGATAAGTAGATAGGTAGAGTGAATAAAAGGATCTCAATAGTTTAATCTGAGCCCTTGCATGTAATAAGTGTAGATTTAGATAGATATCACTATGTAAAAGAAAAGAAAGTGTGAAAAGGGTTTGCCAGTTTAAGTGCACTCTAATAAATAAGTGAAAATGATAGGATAAAGTAGGTAGGGTAAGTAGATGATGGTTGCAAAATAGATGTGTGGTGAATGGTTAAGTTTAATGCTTAAATCTTTTGCTTTCATCACTTGGACAAAGTACAACTCATATTGGATACATCACATCAAGGAGACAAAGTCAAATTAATTAACTTCCTTACTCCATTTTTCCCTAAAAATTCACTAATTTCCCTAAGTGCTAAAGGTACCGATACAAGTTAGAGGGGCTTAGAGTATTTCTCTGACTTTTGGAGGGACCGGACCCTCAGCCCAATAATTTGAAAGGCCTAAAGTATTTAAATTGCCTTCATCAATATTCACCCCTTCATAAAGTCACTCATTCCCTTTATAAAAATTTTCTTGAGTAAAATCATATTTTACTTAGCAAAATTAAAAAACATTCTATCTACATGAAAGCCTCATATATCATTAGCCTAAGGTATAAGTGTTGTATGATGAAATACATTTTCAGAGACATTTAACTTAGCGCACTTCATATTTCAAAGTCATATTAACTTTTAACTTGTATTATTATTTAATTCCCGAAAAGAATTACCCCTTACCCGTATTATTGTTAATAAATCCCAATAAACTATATATCCCGCCCCCGGTTACGAAATAACCTTAATAACACTCATAAACGGGATTAATTAGTCAATCCGTGATTAATTAAGAAGCCCAACCCCCGCCATGCTAATAAAATAATTAATTAATCCTCACGATTAATTAATAAATTCAACCAATCACATCGCCCCTGACGTAATTAAAAGGTTTTAATTACCATCAGGCCCCCACCATTAAACAATAGTCACCTCAGCACCCCGACCACCATCCGATTGGATCCCTTAGATCCGATCGCCATCGCACATATCGCACGAGCCTTTTGGTCGACATTTAGCATGTGATGAGAGAAATTTCTTAAACAATGTCAATGCTACGTGTCGAAAGATGTGTGGAATCGCGTGGCCCCTCCTAAAAACCACTTCCCACCCATAAGCGGTGCAATGAAACCCGCTTACCGCCTCCCCACAAATGAAAAAAAATGTCAAATCATCCCGCTGACACAACCTAATCATTTCACTAAACCTGCCAAAAGATTGACTTTGCATAAAAACATAGTATAATCCATTTTCGTCCATTATTTTGAAAAACTCATGCATGCAGCCAGTATGTAGAAATCAACCAACTCATACCCAAACCATCAGCCACCCTGAAATTTGCTGCCCGATGCCACTCTAGCCCACGGTGTGCCTCCAGTCAACCAATACACCATTACCAGTCGCTCCATAACAGGTATTTACCAGTTTTCTTCTAGAAACCCTGTTACATACTAAATTTCCTCTGCAATTACATTGAAACCCCAAAATTCCAGTGTAATTCAGTTGCGAAACTTACAGTAAAGAACTCCCAGGACCCCTGTTTCACCTATCTCACTCAAAAAGCCCCATTTCCATCTCTGAATCCACAAGAACCAGAAATGGAAACCCCCGTGGCCCTCAATGTACCTCCTATCACTACTCCTCATAGAGATTTGGATTATCTACCCTTAGCAGATAAAGATTTCCAAATCAAAGACCTCACATTTGATGACTCCCCCTTGAGACTACATTGTAAATACCGGGACCTTTACCTCAATAATGTTGATAATATTGGTATGTGGGTATCGAATCTCCCAAAGTACCAATTCCCTTCTATGCACATTTTCCCAGACATTGTTCACTAGTGCCATGCCAATTATAACCCTAATCTAAGAGCTGTAATGTCCCCTGACTAGCAAATCCTTTTTACCATAACAACAGACTCCATCAATTAAATATTGCAGTTGCAACCTAGTCGGAACCTTACCCCTCTATCTATTGCTGATTTACTTGACAAATCTTCCAAACTATCCAGCTCAGAGATCGCCAGAGTTTGCCAAATGTTCATGTTAGAACAATACATTTCAGAAAACCCTCCACCCTACATGACAGGTGCTTTTACAAGCTTAGGGAGGGATATTATTACCATGATTGCCTGTATTCTTGGTTTCACAAGCAATGAATATGTGGATGAAATGACCTTTGCTTATATGACTATCTTCACCCCTGGCCAGCCCCTTGCTGCCAAGTATGACTATGCTGCATTCATAGCTGACAAAATCCATGATCAGTTCATGAGATTGGAAAATGAGAGAGTGTTCAAGTATTCCATAGTCTTGTATCACCTCTTCCTGTATTACCAAACTGACAAATTATTATTCTCTGTGAATAAGCTTAATACTAGAGGTAATCCTAGATCAGTCATTTTCTGGACTTCCATCTTCCACTACTCATACACTTCTCCCTATCCAGACAATGAATTCATAGATCATTTTGTCTATCCTGTAACCACCATGCTGACAGGACATCCTCCCTCAAGAATCAATGATGATATCAAGAGAATCCTTCAACTTTCAAAGCAGTACAAGATAGGTGACTGGTACTTGTACCAAAATCACACTGAGATCCGAATCTATGGTTGTGAGCTCCGCCCTTTCAAGCTACCTACGTATGTTCCTATGAGATTGTTTGCCTTGGAATATTACAGGCAAATGTTAAACTCTGACCAAATTCATTTCACCAAGGCAAAGAAGAAAGCCCAATTGAGGATCAAAGACCACTTAGGCCCATTTGTGTGCAACAATACAGAAGCAGGGAAAAGAGCAGAAGAAATCATAGAAACAACAATGAGAATAAAGAAAAGCTTTTCTTGGATTTGTTATCACTCAGATTTTCCCTTAGAAGTTATCAAAAGAAGGGACACTCCGAGGTAACCACAAACCAATCTTTTAAGTACATAATCTATCCAATCTGTACTCAGAGAGGGCTCTCTCTTTATGATTTAGCTTTGTTTTATGGGATATTAGGCTAGTTATGAAAGCTTGGGGGGTTTTGATTTTGTTTGGTGGTGGAATTTGAGAGCAGATGGATAGAACAAGGTATTTCAGGCCATTGGGATATAGAGTCACCTGAATGATGGCTTAACTGGATCAAGTTGATTTAACAAAGGAGAAATTTCACAGGGAAATATAGCCAAACAAAAGACAAATGATAGTTTCAAATGGGTGAAATGGTCTTGAACAAGGAGGAAGGGCAACTAAGAATCCTTCAACAGGGTCCAAGATGAGGGAAAGTGGGTGCTCATTAACAAAAAGCAATTATGTTCTTTGTTAAATGGTCATAGTGATAAACTATGAAAGCAGGGAGCAATTAAGAATTACCTACCTATAATAGCCTGGAAGAAAACATTAAGAATATAAACGATTTTAAAGGGAGAATGCAGTAAAGCTCTTTCTAAAATATAATTTTTTGTTTATCATTCAGATATGAAACACACATGAATATTTATTAAACCAGAAAAACTGTAAAAACACAAGATATAGAATACTTATTTGTTTCTCGTTTGACACAAGTATGCTGTAAAAGTCATTTGCTTTATTACTTTGTTCCAGGCAGCCATACAAAAGTTGTTCAACAACACTTCAATTCCAAAAGTAAATTGTCTACAGAAATGTCTAATAATCCACCCCTATTGATTAGATTGAATTACACAAGCAAACAGGTGAGATGGTCTACTCAGCATTGACAAGCAAAGAAATGATGGCTCATAGATTGCAAAATTCGTTGAGCAACACTAGAGGCCAATTGCAGCTGGAGAAAGCGTCCTCACAGGCAAAGGATAACAGGATAAAATCATTGGAAGAGTTGGTAATTGAGTTGGGTCATGACCCAAAAGATGTTAAGGCAGTAAAGAGCTTAATTAAGAAAAATAATGAAGACATAGTTGCACTTAGAAAACAGTTGAAGCTGCCACCACTCATTCACCCTCAGACTGCTGAAGTGATAGAGAAGAAAAATGAAGAAGAACTTATGGACTTGGTCCTTAAGTTAAATGAGCAACTGAAGGAAACAGAGTAGGAATTGGAGAAAGCAGTATAGTCAAGGCAGAGTGAGTCGACCACATAGCCTCAAACTGTAGTGCCAATAGTTTCAACAACAGTCCCTTCCACACTGGCAATTGTTTTAGCACCAAATATTCCTTTGGCAACAACTGCACCCATAGAGACAACAGGTACATCACAAGCAAGAACATCAACACAGAGCACAGAGGACTTAATTAAGTCCATGGAAGAAATGAAACTCCAAGTCACAGAGCTACAGAAAGTAAAAGAGAAATTCACTACTTTGGAGCAAAAATATGATATATCCAAGATGAATTATGCAGAAGAAATAAGGAAAAACAAAGGCATGACACAACAAATTAAAAAATTGGAGAAGGATCTATCATTTGGAAAGCCTTTGACAGACATCAAGAAGATATTATGGACCAATATCATTGATTCCACTAATGATATTTGGCCATCAATCCAAATTATTTTTGAACAAATTGATTTAGTTAAGCCTGCTCTTGAAGAAGTTTGGAAGAACGGAGAGGAATTGGGTAGAAAGTCTGAAGAGGAAATCCAGTTAATCAATTTTCTAAAAATTAAAAATAGGAAACAATTGGAACAATTAAATATTGAGGATAGGACTACTATCATCCTCGAACTGAAGAAAGTGCTAACCAAAAGAAATCTAATGCAAGGCCTGGAACGAAGATGTCAAAGCATGCAGGAAGATATAGATGAGTTCATGAAGAAAATTGACATCTTAATAAGTAAAGGACTCCCCAGTCCTTTAGTCATCAATGATAGGTTGATGTTCAGATTGATTACATTGATAAATTACATAAGCTGGCTGACAGTCAAGCTAGTTCATCTGTAGTCAAGGCATTGCCCACAGGGAAAGTTCTCTATGATGGTTTGGAGAACCTTCTCTACATTGAACATGAAGTGAAGCACCTATTCCCAGTGCAACCCAGTTTTGTGAAATATAATGAAGCAGATGAAATCTACAGGAAGCTGACGAAGACAAGAATACCAAAGGATGATTGGTGGTCCAACATGATTGATATCCTATAAGTTACCATGGTAAACAGTGAGGTAAATAGAAATATTTACCACAGTAAATTTTGGTAAAAAGGATGAATATTGGTGAACAAGTAAAGAGTATCAGCTACAGGTGAAAGAGTATCAGTGAAAAATATCTAATCAGATGTCCAACACAGAGTTACTAAGACTACATCAAGATGTAGATTCATAGAGCATACCTCTAGCTCCTTCAACAAAAATAGGGACAACAAAAATCAGTTCATTATCTGTCACTATATTCAAGACCATCTGTCTCTATATTTGTGTAAATAGATATTTTATTTTCCTAGAATAAATCCCATTTAGTTATGAGATATTTTGATGTAAATTTTGTATAAATACTTCTTTATTCGAAGTATTGGGGTGGATTCTTAGACATTTCTGTAGACAATTTACTTTTGGAATTGAAGTGCTATTGAACAACTTTTGTATGGCTGGCTGGAACAAAGTAATAAAGCAAAGGACTTTTACAGGATACATGTGTCAAACAAGAAACAAATAAGTATTCTATATCTTGTGTTTTTACAATTTTTCTAGTTTAATAAATATTCATATGTGTTTCATATCTGAATGATAAACGAAAAGTTATATTTCAGAAAAAACTTTACTGCATTCTGTCTTTAAAATTGTTTATTTTCTTAATGTTTTCTTCCATGCTATTATGGGTAGGGAATTCTTAGTTGCTCCCTGCTTTAATAGTTTATCATTGTGACCATTTAACAAAGAATACTTAATTTCTTTTTGTTAATGAGCACCCACTTTCCCTTATCTTGGACCCTGTTGAAGGATTCTTAGTTGCCCTTCCCCTGTTCAAGACCATTTCACCCATTTGAATATCATTTGTCTTTTGTTTGGCTATCTTGCCCTGTGAAATTTCTCCTTTGTTAAATCGACCTAATCCAGTTAAGCCATCATTTAGTTGACTCCATAGCCCAATGGCCTGAAATACCTTGTTCTATTCATCTGCTTTCGAATTCCACCACTAAAGAAAATCAAAATCCCCAAAGCTTTCATAGCTAGCCAAATATCCCATAAAACAAAACTAAATCATAAAGAGAGAGCCCTCTCTGAGTACAGATTGGCTAGGTTCTGTACTTAAAATGTTGGTTTGTGGTTACCTCAGAGTGTCCATTATTTTGATAACTTCTAAGGGAAAATCTGAGTGATAACAACAGCTACATGCCTTTGAACTCTGTTACAATGAGGTTCGAATGCCTATTTATTGTTGAGAAACAATGGAAAACCCTAAGCATACAAAAACCTAACCCTAGAAGATGAAACACCAAATTGTGGGCCCCATTTGGGTAATTTGATACATCAACTTCCCGGGGTCGTAACTTTGGCATACGATCTCCGTTTGACGCGCACAATATCTTGTTAGAAAGATATATCTGAGAACTACAACTTTGGGAAGAGAAACACCATTACATGGAGCCATGTTGCTCCTAGTTTTCCAAAAAAACGCCGTTTAGGGCCTAAAAATGGCTCTAGAAGTTCAAGACCCGAAAAAACGCTAAAGATAGTAAACTATGCTACAATTAAGAAAACTAAAAATCTAAAAGAAATAATGGTGGGGGTCCAAGTGGAATTGGTGGGTGGCCACCAATATCCACCTAGATCATTATGTTTTGTGGGAAATATGATATATTAATTTAAACCTCATTTAGTCATAATGATATTTTATTTTTAATAAGTTTTCACATGTTATATTCCTACCACCTTTATTTCCTAAAAAACGTTATTTATTTAAAATGCTCTTTATTCGATAATATGACCTAATTGTTTGTTCTACTAGAAAATTAATTTAACTTACATTATCTTACAACAACTATTCAATTTTGATTATCACCAGGGATTACCCCTTGTCGTGAAAGGGAGGCCAAACCTTGTCACTTAGAGGAGGAGGATATAAGATCCTTAGTGATGTGGTCTCGGGTTGTCCTCAATTATTAGGACAATTTGAGCACCAAAAATATGAACAAATTTCAATCATGGGGTACCATACTAGGAAATTGATGGACTCTGATGGAATGATTCATCATTCTCCTCTAGTTCTATATGCGTTGATGAGTAATGAAGGAGAAACATGTTCTATGTACAAGCCAAAATTAATGAAAAGGGCTCATTGAAGTCTGTAGTTTTAATGATAATTAATTTCCAGTATGCATAAACACTCATGAGTCATTATTTCATTTAATTTAACTACAGTGGTCAATGTAGAAAATTTTGTAGCAATATGGTGAGCCATGTTGAAGTAGTCACTTTCAGGCAATGTGTGTGAATGAAAATAGAGACAACATTGTTCCTTGTGTAGCAGAGGAACAAAGCCTAGGATTGCAATTGAGCAACAGGGATGCAACATTTTTGAGTGATCCGAGAAGAGAGCTCTATATGTGAGAGTTGCTGAGAAGAGGCCAATTGTACCTAGGTTGTAGAGAGAGGCAGATTCCTTGTTCCGTTTTACTACTTGAAACAACACATTTAACATCATTAAGATCTAAAGTAGGTTGGTTAAGCAGGCCAAGGAACAACGAATCAAGAAAGATGGATGGTAGAGGTTGAAGGGTATCCCTTAAGGAAATCATATTTTTGATCAAGTAAGATTCAAATTTAAAGTTATAAGTGCTAATATCATCTTGAATATTTTAGGGATTAGTCTTCACCTTTGGCTTCATAAACCAATTCAAACTTTACTCCATTGGATGTAAATCATGTGAAGTAGTTAAAGGTGGAGAAGGTGGATCAACAATTTTATTATGAGATTTCCCAACATCAACATCATCACTAGGAAGCACAAAAATTGGTACTGAGAAAGGAGGAGGGAAAGGAACAAAAGGAATAGTAGGTTCATCCTTGAAATATTAAGGTGTCTCATGGTTTGGAAAAGTTAGGGGAGGAGAATCATCTAGGGGTTCAGATTCAAAATATCTCAAGGTGAGTAGAATAAAACTCTAAAATTTTCCATAATGAAATACGAGTCAATGAATCCCTTGGGAAATTCATAGACAAGGTGAAGAAATTGATGAATAAAATCCTCTACGGAGTCACCCAATTTCATCCTAAGTTGATCGATTTGTCACATACATCTTGATAATCATACTTGTCAAAGGCTTGACGGAGCTCATTAACAATTTTCTCAAATGAATGGATAGAAGCAACATATGACACCATTTCTTGACTTGACCTTCAAATGTTAGGGTGAACAACCTGGCCATGACATCCTTACAAGGTATCCCATTAGCAAGAAAAAAAGAGAAAATTGAAACATATATTCAAGGACAGTTAATCCACCCTCGCCATCAGACTTTAAATGAGACAAGTTATGAACAATTTCCATGGGGATGGTAAGATCAAATTCATTGGAAAAACATATAGGGATTATGATTTTGGAAAGAGACATTTAAGATAACAGATTCAAAATAGAGTCAAAGGACATAACTTGTCATTTGACTCTCCTAGGGCCAGAATGTTGACAGTGTCGGAAATCCGCTAACATATAGAGGGTCTCCCCGATGTGAAGTCCCAATTAGACCTCACACCATTTGGAGTAGGAGTCCCATTTGGAGTAGCGGCCCGGCCACCATAACTCTAAGGTTTCCCTTGGTTTCAATGGATAACATAAGATATTATACACAAAAACTTTGAATCAATAAGTAAGTTAACATTGTGAGACACTAATTGCAATGTGTAAAAGGAGGACTTCACAAGAGGAGAGACAAGGGTGAGTCTCTAGAAGTAAAGTAATAGTATTATCCTAAGAGATTCATACAAGAGTAAGGAAATTCTTTTTAGTAATCTAGCAAAGTAGTTCACATACACACAACCATCATTAAAGCAACTACAACACACGTTTAACATGGTAAGTAACAATGCAAATGAAGTAGTTTGATATCCTTGGTACATATGAACATAACGTGTACTAGAAACATATAAATAATATTCTTACAACGTTCAATGTACATTAATGAAAATACGTTCACTCAGTGAGCCTCAATTATTAGGTGAAAGATCCAAGTACACAGTTACAATGGTGAGCCACTAGCTCCAATAGTGGAACATCAAGTCACTTCTTTCTTCTCCAAAAAATAGTCTTCATGATGTTTCTTGTTTGTGCTTCTTCTCTGCAAGTGCTTCTTTTCTTCTTCTCCTTCACATCTTCCTTAAGCATAACCATGTCATGTTGAGATGGTACACCTGCCAATAAAGATCATTCATGACATGGAAAAATTAGTCTTGAAATAATCTATTCTATCTCTACCTTTCCCATGGAAGAATTTTTTTGTGATAGGTTTATGAAATGACTGAGAAGGAAGGGCTTGATGAGGATGGTATAATTGAGCTCAATAGTGGTTGGGGTGGGCACCATTATTGACTAAAACTATGTCATGCACTATAAGGAGTAGTTCTTCATGGTCCAACATAGTGGGAAAGTACAAGGAACAATGTGATGAGCCTACTAACTAATATAGCGCCATGTGTTAGGCTGAAGGGAGTAGGAGATAGTGAAAGCACAGTTGAGCTTAACAGTGAGCAAGGGATGACCCCATTGCCCATTAAAATTATGCCATGTACTAAGGAGGAAAGGGAAGATAATTTTTTTCACAATGAGCAATTTTAGTGGACACGGTTTGATGGCTTGCTAACTAAAATTGCATCATGCACTATAACTGAGAGGTAGGCATAAGGGAGGGCACAAATTTCTTCGACAATGATCTAAAGAGGGTCACATGATCCACTAAAACTACGCCATCCACTGGGGAGACAGGAAGGCTCAAGGGAAGGTGAAATTTTCTTCAACAATGGTTGATTATTCTATAGAAATATACCTCGCACCCTATTCTAGCATAGTTTGCTTCCACAATGGCTGTTTGTCCATTATAAGTGTGCCCTGCACCTAGGAAGGCTCATTGGAAAAGGAAATTGTGCATTTGACTAAGACAAGCAGGAGAAGGCAAGTGACTTTGCCCAGGCAGTGGCTTGATGCATGTGAGACAGAAGAGACCTTGTATGGCACATTTTTCTTTTGCAGAGGGCTACTAGAAATGCTTCATGTTCTATAAAATCAATAATTCTCAAAACTCAATGTCATGAGTTAGAACAAAAAAAATGGTTAGGTTACTATGGTTTGAGGTTGTGAATGTGCAACCATAGAAGATGACCTTAAGAAATAATTAGTGCACAAGTATAGGAGGGAGATAATCTTTTCAATAAGGGTCATGAATAATATGTTCTCATCACCTAGATAAGGCTCAAAGTTTTCATAACTTGCACTAGGAAGTAGGACCAAGAAGAGCTCCAAAAATGGCTGTGTGGGATCAATAGAGTAAGAGATGGAAAAGAATTCAAATGAGACTCAAACACAGATCACGCACATGAATTACATCAATACAAGCCAAGGGAATGTAAAGTACTCATGAACAACAATCACAACTTGAAACGACAACAAATTGACACTTATTTCTAAGTGTGACAGTTGAGACACCACATTGCAACACCTAGAATACATGTTGCGACCAAAGTGTCGACTATGACCAAAAATTGAAAAAAGTTGTAGGAATGTGTCTAACACATATTCTCATGATATATATGACCATATAATGTAGAAGAGTGTGCTATAACTGCCTCTATTGATTTGAAAAGATGTGACATATACATGAGTGAAAATTGTTAGAAACGCCACTAGCGACAATAAGAAAATGTGAAAATGACACTTACAGATAATAAGGAAATTTAAAGTGACATGTGTTATAGCAAAGATAAAATGAAAATGACCCCTTTTAAAGTGAAATAAATTAAAAACGATAGTTGTAAACATGAAACTGACACTTATGAAAGCAAAGGTTCACAAAAGCGACAATTGGGAAAACTCACTGAAATAGAAGTACAATTGCAGATAAAGTGAGAGGGATTGTCAATGGAGAGTACGCACTAACTGTCAACCACCTAGGCTTGAATAAGAAAGGTGTGTTCATACATTTATCAAGGACCAAACATGTATGAGAAAGTGACTTTGACACTTAGAATTTTAGAATAATACTAACACACTTATCACATCATCAATCGACAATGAAGTGACCATAGAATGATAGATTGTAAGATCCCAAGTAGGCTCCAAAATTCAATAGTAGGGAAAATGTTGGAGAGTGTTGATCACAGTGTCAATAGGTCCCTAATTCCTAATACAGTTGGTTTGTTTATGCCTCATAAAAAGGGAATCTAGCCTTTGAGATAAACCCTATAGCAAAAAAGGGAGAGCTTGATCAAGTAATTCTTATGAGAGAAGAAGACAAGGGTTTTATGGCATTTGGAGCCATAATATTATTGTAGTACTTGATGTGGATAACATAAGGGGAAACTATCTTATACATTTTTTTTTTTATGAGAGCGAGGTTTCTAAAATATCTTCTCAATGTACTATACTAGTGTGTTGTGGCTTCTTGATGGAGAAACCACCTTTAGTTGGAGGGAGTTTATGGCTAGGATTTATTATTTTGGTGGATTCCCTAGATAAATTTTGGAGAACTTGACTTGTACCAAATTGTACTAAATTATTGGTATATACTAAGTGTTCTACCTATCCAAACTTTGTGTACTTACATATTTGGATGTCACTTTATGTTGTGTTGATGATTTTGAGTGTTAGTTATGCTCGTTGAATTAACATAACATTGATATAATTTTTAAAGTAATTTAACAAACATCTAGAAGCTAAAGTGGTAGTATCATTATTATAATAAGCCATTTTCAAATCTTTTATTTTCTTTGTAAATGTTCCCTAAATACTAAAACATTGTTTCTTTTGAAGTACACTTGATAGATATATTTTCTTGGAAAATCTTGCGATTTAAGTTGAAGAGAGTGAAATGCGTATTAACATGATTTATCATTTCAAATTAACCCTTAAAATCTCACAAGAATAGATGCTTAATACCTTAATGTTAATATGAAAGTTTTAAATTTTGCATAATATGCAAGGGAACATAAATTTCTACATCTACATATGTTGTGGGGAAAAATGCCTATGCAGGACGATCCTATCCACCTAAGGTGTGACAATGCCTTAGCAACAAACGAGTACAGCTATTCTGGTTTCTTCCTTTATGAAATGTGAAAGAGGAGAGATCAATAGACTTACCGGTGTCTTCTGTTTGTCCCTCGATCCGGTCTCTCTTCCCTTTGAGTGTTCACAGCTACTTGCCTTCTTGCTTGTCCAACTTCAACGGGTTCCTGCAAGATCACAAGAGAACAACTACTTGAGACAAGAGAAGAACACTACACAAAGACAGATGTTCACATTCATAACTAGTTTAGGATTAGAAATAAACCAAATACACTAATACATTCATACATCAAAATACATCAGCATATAGGAGAAACCAAGATAGCTTTATTGATGAATAACAAGGTTCAGGAAGAGATACAACCCAGAGGGCTCCAATCCAGCATCTCCTTCCCAGCAAATGGAATTCCTCTCTTTTCCCCCTTCAAAGCATTAAGCACCCAATGATTCCAGTCTCAAACCAACATCAATTCTTTGCAATAACAAAATTCCAGCCTCTAGATCTCATGGAGGAGAGATCCATATAAAGATGTTTGGAGAGAGGATGAGTCAGCTTGAGATCTGACTAGTGTCCTCTCCCTCTATCAGTTCTTGAGTCCACTTGGAGGTTCTTGCTTCCACTTGGATATTTGGAACCTCTTACTCATCACCAGTCGAATTCCCTGAGGCAAGTGTCATTTTGGAAGCTTCCTGGGTTTTGACACCTTGAGAAATGAGCCTGCCACTTGTCCACTCTCGTTCAGCGTAGGTAGCCTTTGTTCCAGTTGACATTTAACGCAGATAGCCAGTGTTGGCTTTGACATTCAGTGCAAACAGCTAGTGTAGCCACTGAAATGATCCTGAATTGACTTGTTTTTGAGCAGTTTCAGGTGGAGAACTTCTGTGAATTGTTGTGGTTTGTTAGCCTTGTTCGTCTAGGGGTAGGAACAACATGTTTAGGGACTTTGGATCCCTTAGATTATGGAAATTTCATGCTCAATGTTGTAAGGCACAAAAATGTCTATAACAGTTGCCCCCTAAAGTATGAGGTTGTTTATCGGGCGAAATGCTTTATCAGGGGGATCTGAAGTTCATCCAATGCTGGGAGGAGACCTGTAATAAGATACAATACAATACATTATTTTTCATACTGCTTTCATGATCTAGCTGAGGCAGGCATTCCCATGCTAACCTTTATAAATTAATCTTTCTGTACATAGAACAGATAATCGTCTGACGGTAGACTGATAATTTTGATGAAATTATCATCCTTTGAGTAGGATGATTATCTGCTGCAATGATGTACATGTCAATGTCTTTATCTTTCCTGAATATATATCACAGCCCAGATGGATGAAACTAGATCCGGGGTCTTCAACTCGTTCGATCTTCACTCTAAGTACAAGTCGATCCATGTGAGAAATGTTCTGAAGTCGAACATGGAAAGACATCGCTTGATTACCGGTCAATGAGGTAAACCGTTAACAAGCGCAAGAGGAATCACTGATAATGATAATGACCCTCAAGGTACTGCAGTACAATTCACGTGGTGTGAATAAAGGACTTGGCGTCGAACACCACGCAAAATCTTTCGGTCGAAGGTCATTGATGTATACCTGTCGCCGGAAGTGAGAAACTTGCCATTGTGGCATGCAAGCTTCAAAGTACTGAAGGGGTTGTTCCTAGATCAACTTCTTGGATAATGAGCTGATGTCGACAAGAAGCGATCCGTCATAGGAGGGCCTTAATGAATCCCACATCAGTGACACGGAACGGAGCTAATGATTTTAATGGAGGTGAAAACGATCTGTGACATATGATTCAGGGTGGCGGTCATGAAAGGATGAAGGATAATGTATGGCAGTGGATGGGACACGGTTGACTTTTCTGAATGACTTCTCTTGAACATATGGCAACACTGATGTGATGGATTGGTAGCATTACCCCAAATATGGATGGTATGGCGAGACCATGGATGTGACCGGTGAATGAAACAACCCAACTCGATTGTGGTACGGAGGAAAAGTGTCATGTTCAAGAGCGACTTGCTACCATCAAAGTTTTCTTTAGTTTCTCCCAATTTTTCCCCAGTCATTGCTGACCAGTACCTCTTTATTTTTGTCAAGCTTGAGGAGGATAACATATGCTTGTTCTATAACCTGCCCTTCGGGCAAGCCCATCGCTATGTTTTAACGAGCCTAGCGATAGTGAAACTCGTTCTCGTCTTGTTATAGACATTTTTGTGCCTTACAGCATGGAGCATGAAATGTCCATAATCTAAGGGATCCAAAGTCCCTAAACATGTTGTTTCTACCCCTAGAGGAACAAGGCCAACTAACCACAGCAATTCACAGAAGTTCTCCACCTGAAAACACTCAAAAACAAGCCAATTCTGGATCATGTCAACTGCTCCACTGAGCATCTGCGCTGAATGTCAACTGCTACACTGGCTACCTGCATTGAATGTCAACTCCAACACTAGCTACCTGTGCTGAGCGAGTTTGGACATGTGGCAGAGTCATTCCTCAAGGTGTCAATGCCCAGGAAGCTTCCAAAATGACACTTGCATCAAGGAATTCGATTGGTGATGAGTAAGAGGTTCCAAATCTCCAAGTGGAAGCAAGAACCTCCAAGTGGACTCAAGAACTGAGAGAGGGAGAGGACACTAGTCAGATCTCAAGCTGACTCATCCTCTCTCCAAACATCTATATATGGATCTCTCCTCCATGAGATCTAGAGGCTGGAATTTGGTAATTGCAAAGAATTGTTGTTGGTTTGTGGCTAGAAACTTTGGGTGTGTAATGCTTTGAAGGGAGCTGAAGAAGGAATTCCATTCTGCTGGGAAGGAGATGCTGGATTGGAGCCCCATGGGTTGTATCTCTTCCTGAACCCTGTTACTTTCAATAAAGCTATCTTGATTCTTTCCTATATGCTGGTGTATTTTGTATGATTGCATTAGTATATTTGATTTACTTCTAATCCTGAATCATTTATGAATATGTATATTTGCCTTTGTATTGTGTTCTTCTCTTGTCGCAAGTAGTTGTTCTCTTGTCACAGGTAGCTGTTCTCTTGTGATCTCGTGGGATTCAAGTAGCTGTTCTCTTGAGCAAGCGAGGAGACAAGTAGCTGTGGACACGCAAAGAGAAGAGGATCTAGTTTGAGGGACAACCGGAAGACAACGGTAAGTCTGCCAATCTCCCCTCTTTCACATTTCATAAAGGAAGAAATCATAATAGCTGTATTCGTTTGTTGCTAAGGCGCTGTCACACCTTAGGTGGATAGGATCATCCTGCATAGGCATTTTTCCCCACAAAAAATTGGCGACTCCGTTGGGGAAGAACTTGTTTATTCATTTCATTTGTGTTTCCGTCATTTGTTTACTTCATAGACTTGACAGCAACTATTGAACTGCATCTTTCCCGGATGCAAAGTAAAAGTTGCTGCTTTGATCCAGTTTGTTGGACTTGTCTATGATCTAAACTAGATCCACAAATGATTTGATGATCCTTGTGATAGTCTTTAGTACCCTATCAAAGTATCCCTCTGTTTATACCTTGCTTGTGTTTCTGATTTGGCCTGAAACAGTTGATTTTTGAGCATTTTGTGACCCAGAAACCAAGGGAAACGAGAGTTTCTCTTTCAGCGCAGGCACTGTGAAGGCAGTCTGCATTTCAACGCAGGTCCCGAAGGGGCTACCTGCGCTGAATGTCAAACTGACAGTGTTAGACCTGCGCTGAACCAGTGTGGCCTTGTGCAGCTGGGGTTCTTTGTCCTCTGTTGCCCTGTTTTGATCTCTGTTTTTTGCAGCCTTTAACCAGCATAGATGCCAGTCTGATAAGCCTTTTCTTTGCTTGAATTCCGCCTCATTTTTGTACAAAAATATTGTGAATGTTTTTATGTGTTTTTGGCGTCATTTACAGTCTTCCTTTGCTTGAGTAAAGTAGTCATTCTGTAGCCTTTGATTCAGATCTGATTGATAGTGATCTTAGAAGAGAGTTCATTGGCTGTTTTTCAGATTGATTATAGTTTTACTTTTGCTTATTGGTTTGAATTTGTCTCTTTCAAAGTGTCAAAACAAGTCTTTATTTCGAAAATCACAAAGTGATTGTAATCTCTTCTACCCTTGTTGATTTCGAAGAAAGTGAACTTGTTTGTATTGATCATCTTAAAAGCAAATTCAAAATTGTGCAAAAAGCTTTCTTTGTAGGCATTTATACTAAGAAAGTGGAAAACAAACACCTGCATTGTGCATTTTGCATTTGATAGTTTGCATGTTTGATTTAGGGAAAGTGCATTAGAGTGTGCTGATTGCTCTTTGAGAAAAGATAGTGTTATTCTTTTCCCTTAGTAGCTAGGATTTTCAAAGTTGAAAGATTGTAAAGCTTGCTTATCATCTTTAGACTGCATTTAGGAATTGTATCATACATCTCGTGGTGAACCTTGAAAGGCAAACTTTAAAAAGATCAACCTAAAATAAACTGAATGAACCTAACAACACTTTGTAACATAACGCACAACATAGAGGTCTAGGTTAGAGACGTGTTCTGGCGTCGTTAAGCCTAGTGACTGTCGATCTCGTGGAAGGTGGGTGATTCCTCCTGAGGGACGATAGCGCTAGTACGGATTGTGCTCCCACGTACCGTTGCGTATATATTGGGAGACCCCTATAGGCATATATCTTTTATCCTTAGGAAGCCGTGTCGGCCGCCCTACTGATCGCAATGTAGTGAACACAGCATTCACGAAGATCGACCACCTGTACCGTAAAAAGTATTCTGTGGTTTTGCGAAAAGTTTGGCACACCCTCTGCCTAGATCTCCAGAGCAGTTTCTTTTGGCCTTTTTCAGACTCTATAACAGAAAAAGTCCATCCGAGCATTTGTCACTTCGGGCTCGTTAAAACATCGAAGGAGACTAGAGTCATCTTTAGCTTTTTCTCGACTCTTTAAAACTGAAAAAGCAAGTTGTGTCTAAAGCGTCTAATAAAATTCATTCAATTCGGAAACACAAATTTCCCCTTTTTGTATTTTGGTTGATCGAGTAATCCGCAATCGTGGAAGAAAGTCAATTGAAACCCCGTCGTTCGCGGAGGCTTACGAGTCAACCGTCTTTGTCTCCAGAATCGAAAACAGTACGGACAAAGCGAACTCGTTTAACCGGTTCAAAATCTCCTATCAAAGTTAGAACAAGTGTTCCGACTACATCTGAGATTCTGGTTACTCCAAACATTTCTGGAAACCCTGCCTCTATAGAAGAAGTTCAAAAACCACAGGGGGACAGTAATACTGATCCTAGCCTGGGGGCAAATACTTGCGTCACTGAACCAGTTCCATCTGTAACCGGTCCAGAGAGTTTTGTTCCTCAAACAACTGTCGTTGTCGAAACAACCCCTTCTTCGGCACCAGAAATATTTTACGGACTTGACGGTCTTCCTCTTCCACCTGGTTTAATTGCGATAAAGGAAATTGCAGAAGATCCGCAAGCAAGTACTCCAACCCATTTTGGAGTCGGGGTCACTCTATTTCCTTCATCAGAAGTTAATCCACCACAAGTGGAGGTTCCTGTAGAATCGCTAGGCAATCTATTGGATAGACTTAAAATGTCTGAACAACCGTCAACATCTAGGACTATGTCAAACGACACAGCGACAGTAGAAGCCCCTGCCGTCACTCCGGCAATGTTTGCCGGCATACCATCTGTCCCGACTAGCTCACAACCGCTAGAAGGAGTCCACCAAGGGACTATTTCGACAGTGTGGTCTGTTCCAGTTTGTTCATCCGGAATAATATCCGGCAACTCTTATTTTGAGACTCGCCAAATTGATCCATTTGGAGGTCAATTTAGGAAATCCAGTCCCCAAGGACAATCAATACCCTTGAGTTCCGGATTGCTACCGTATGGGGGGCAGTATGCCCTTTCATTACCCCCTCCAGGAGGGTATCCATACGGGAGTTCACAACAGTATTCAGGTTATACTGGAATTACATCAAGTGGTTGGGTACCTATGCTACCTCAACAACCAAGGGTTGTATATTCTATGCAACAGTGTGTACCTATGACGAACATCCCAACCACACCGGCTATTGTAACAGTGTCACAAGTTCAAGCGATGCCTGTTGCATGTCAACCTCAGATTTCCCAGGTTGTAATGCAACAGCCTCTTGACCATGGGTCACAACCACAATCGCCAACTGGAGGGGCGACACAGGTCCAAACGGGTACAATTACCCCACACCTTGGTCCAACGGTTAGCATAGCGCAACAAAACATGGCCTCGCAATCGTGGCTGGTGCAATACCAACAACCACAATTCCAGCAAGTGTACCAAGGTTCTGAGCAGCAGATCTTTGCGAACAGTGGACAACCATATATTCAAAACGGTCAAAACCAACCGCTTTACAGTGGTCAAGTCCACCAACCGTATCAGTCGTACCAACATCAATTACATTATACTGGTATGCAAAGGCCCACTGCTCAAGCGATTCCATCGTACCCTGGTTATGCTTCACCTAACCTGAATCAACAGTTACCATTCGTGGCAACTTTAGAGTTACCCGATTTACACCGGTTAACCAACGATCCGATTGCTTACGCCCCTTGGTGGCCAGCGATTCCTCACAAACTTCCATCTGACATTCCTAAATTCAATGGAAATCCAGGTGAAGACCCATCGAATCACGTGATGACTTTTCATCTGTGGTGTTCATCAAACACCCTAAATGATGATTCGATAAGGCTTCGCCTTTTCCAGAGGACGTTAACGGGTCCAGTGGCAAAATGGTATATTGAATTACCTAGAGCCTCGTTCGACAATTTTAGTTCCCTAGCCACGACTTTCTTAACCCATTTTCAATTACCAATAAGTTATGAAACGGGAACAGAAATATTAACCAACTTCAAGCAGACAACTACCACTCATATATCTGATCATATACATGAGTGGCGTCGTCGTCGTAGGATGGTGAAAACATACGTTCCCGATCAGCTGTTAGCTGAATGGTTTATAAACTCGTTACTTCCTGCTATAACGGAAGATGTGGCGAAGGGGGGAGTCGTAACAGAGGATAAAGTTATTGCTCGTGCACAATATCTAGACTTAGTTTATACTCAGTCTGGCACGCTCTACGACAAAATACCCGACGCCCCTAGACTGGAATTTTCAATTCCTCCTCCTCCAAATCCAATAGTGACTCTCATGCCGGTGATGGCGTGATTGGCATGACAAACACGAAATCGATAAAGGCTTCATCTAAGAAAGCCCGTAAGAATTCGGATCAAAATGCAAAAGAAGAAATTATTTCTTCGGAAGTAAATGCCGTATCAGCAGATAAAGGCAAAGAAACCAATCAAACAGGAAGCAAGAAGAAGCAAAACAAAGGGAAGAAGAAAAAACAGGGTGAATCATCCCCCGGAAAAGATTCTTCAAACCCTCCTGGGAAAGGGAAACCAATTTATCCATGTCAAATATGTGATGAAGAGGATCATTATACAAAGAATTGTCCATTCAAAGCTGAGTTGAAGAGGTTCTTTAAAAGTTCCCAAACCTCAGCTGTATTAACTGATCCATTTCCCAACCCAGGTCAAAATCTGGTTGATAGTGGAAATGCTTCCCCGTCGCAAGTGATTATGTTGTCAGTTTCAAAACAGCAGAATGATGCTTTGATTTCGACGAGGAACAAAGATTATGGGAATCCGCAGCTGTCAAACAACAAAGGTAAAGATCAACCAAGTAGTTCGACAACAACTTCGACAGAAGTTGTACCGCCCATCATTCCTGAATTAATAATAAAACCGCCAAAGGGAGTAGTACACAAGTCGACATTTAATCCTCGCGCCAGAGCGGCGAAACATTATAACATAGTGGAAGATTTGGCCCAATCGCCATCTGCTATGTCGACTCTTGAAGTATTACAAAATTGCCCATCCCAAAGGCAGGCTTTGTTATCGGCTATTGGTGGGGTTGATCCTAAGGATTCCAATCTTGTATCCTTTGATCACAAAGGATACGATCCTCAGTTACCAACCCAACTAGCTTTCCTTATTCAAGTGAAAGCCCTCAACAAAACTGTTCACCGAACAATTATTGATGAGGGGGCATCTACATGTATTATGTCGATGAGTTGCTGGAAAACTTTAGGATCTCTAACCTTGTCGCGATCTTCGACGACATTAAAAGCTTTCGACGGAAGGACTTATACCCCGTACGGTATCCTTAATAACTTGAAAGTTGAACTGGGAGGAAAAACAGTAGAAATAGATGTTGAAGTCATCGATGGGAATCTTGACTACAACATCCTACTGGGAAGACCATGGATCTATGCCATGGCAGCTGTTGTGTCGACTTATTTTAGGAAGATCGCATTCCCGTTTGAAGGAGGGATTACGATCGTCGACCAACAAAACTTCCTCCCTAATGGTTCACAAGTTACAGGAAGCATTCCCATGATCCATGGAAGCAGCCATTCGCTTCAAGACATCGGAGTAGGTCTCCTAAAAGACCCTGCCTTAATGGGTACTTTTGCCCTACCGCCTCTGAGTAATCTGGCAGAAGTGGCCACAGTGGAATATGAAACCTTCTATATCTAATGGATTTGGACTCCGAGGACGGTTCTAATCTCGTGTCAACCTCGTTAAAAAATGAAACAAGGAGTAATGAGGATAGTTCTTCTACTGTATCAACCTCATTAAAAAATGAAACAATCCCCTTTCCAAATCTCAAAGGTAAACCTTCATTCCAACCACTAAGTTGAATGCAATGAAGCTTGGGGGAAATGCACCTCGATTTGCGTTATTATGCTGGGGGCATGCAAACTTATCGAGCAGTTTTAGCATAAAGTTCATGCTCGTTAAAAAATAAACGCAAGATCCGAGTAGTTTTAACGCGGTCTTCATGCTCGTTAAAAAATAAATATAAGCAGTGAGCAAAGTTTCCTCCAGTGTTTAAGCTCATTTTTAACTAAAAAATGAACCTATCCCGGTAAATAACCACTGTGATCGTAAATTTATCAGCCGTTAAAGCCTTGGTCGTGTTTGCACCTGCCACTTCCACTTTTCATTTGGCCGATCGTTCACCTCCATATGATTGTTTACCCATTTTGAGGAACAGCTGCGAAGAGTGATTTCACCTAGCCATCCTGGTGACACTGCCGTGATTGGAAAATTCCAACCTGTACCTGGAATCAGTTGCTATCCCTGTTTATCACTCGTTCCTCAAAAGACGAGTCTTCTTTAAGCTCTTTTCAATTGAATCGTGAAATATGAAAAGATTGCCGAGTTTTGGCCTTCCAGCTCGTCAAAGGATAGGAAGAGCTATCCCTCCTCTAGATTTTAATCTTTTTGGACCTGAGGGATTATTGCACAAAAAGGTCGAGCGCTTGTTTTATTCGGCTTGTTAAAGTTATCGAAAACTCATCCCTTCTGTATTGTTTTATACTTTTTCGGACTTAAGGGATTAGATGACGAAAAAGGAATTTTGGAGTTTACTTTATGTACCTTTTCAGACTCTGTAAAAATGAAAAGGACCGAGTTATCCTTGTCGTTAGACTCGTTAAAATTATTAAATAGCGACAAACTTGTCTTTAGACGAGAACGAGTTTCACTATCGCTAGGCTCGTTAAAACATAGCGATGGGCTTGCCCGAAGGGCAGGTTATAGAACAAGCATATGTTATCCTCCTCAAGCTTGACAAAAATAAAGAGGTACTGGTCAGCAATGACTGGGGAAAAATTGGGAAAAATCAAGAAAACTTTGATGGTAGCAGGTCGCTCTTGAACATGACACTTTTCCTCCGTACCACATTCGGGTTGGGTTGTTTCATTCACCGGTCACATCACCGTGGTCTCACCATACCATCCATATTTGGGGTAATGCTACCAATCCATCGCATCAGTGTCGCCATATGTTCAAGAGAAGTCGTTCAGAAAGAGTCAACCGGGTCCCATCCACTGCCATACATTATCCTTCATCCATTCATGACCGCCACCCTGAATCATATGTCACAGATCGTTTTCACCTCCATTAAAGTCATTAGCTCCGTTCCGTGTCACTGATGTGGGATTCATTAAGGCCCTCCTTTGACGGATCGCTTCTTGTCGACATCAGCTCATTATCCAAGAAGTTGATCTAGGAACAACCCCTTCAGTACTTTGAAGCTTGCATGCCTCAACGACAAGTTTCTCACTTCCGGCGACAGGTATACATCAATGACCTTCGACCAGAAGATTTTGCGTGGTGTTCGACGCCAAGTCCTTTATTCACACCACGTGAATTGTACTACAGTACCTTGAGGGTCATTATCATTATCGGTGATTCCTCTCGCGCTTGTTAAGGGTTTACATCGTTGACCGGTAATCAAGCGATGTCTTTCCATGTTCGACTTCAGTGCAATTCTCACATGGATCGACTTGTACTTAGAGTGAAGATCGAACGAGTTTGAAGACCCCGGATATAGTTTCATCCATCCGGGCTGCGATATATATTAAGGAAAAATAAAGACTTTTGACATGTACATCATTGCAGCAGATGATCATCCTACTCAAAGGATGATAATTTCACCAAAATTATCAGTCTACCATCAGACGATCGTCTGTTCTATGTACAAAAATGAATTTATAAAGCTGAGCATGGGAATGCCCGCCTCAGCTAGATCATGAAAACAGTATGAATCATAATGTATTGTATTGTATTTTATTACAGGTCTCCTCCCAGCAGATGGATGAACTTCGGACCCTCTTGGATAAAGCATTTCACCCGATAAACGACCTCATACTTTAGGGGGCAACTGTTATAGACATTTTTGTGCCTTACAGCATGGAGCATGAAATTTCCATAATCTAAGGGATCCAAAGTCCCTAAACATGTTGTTCCTACCCCTAGAGGAACAAGGCCAACTAACCACAGCAATTCACAGAAGTTCTCCACCTGAAAACACTCAAAAACAAGCCAATTCTGGATCATGTCAACTACTCCACTAAGCATCTGCGCTGAATGTCAACTGCTACATTGGCTACCTGCGTTGAATGTCAACTCCAACACTAGCTACCTGCGCTAAGCGAGTTTGGACATGTGGCAGAGTCATTCCTCAAGGTGTCAATGCCCAGGAAGCTTCCAAAATGACACTTGCATCAAGGAATTCGACTGGTGATGAGTAAGAGGTTCCAAATCTCCAAGTGGAAGCAAGAACCTCCAAGTGGACTCAAGAACTGAGAGAGGGAGAGGACACTAGTCAGATCTCAAGCTGACTCATCCTCTCTCCAAACATCTATATATGGATCTCTCCTCCATGAGATCTAGAGGCTAGAATTTGGTAATTGCAAAGAATTGTTGTTGGTTTGTGGCTAGAAACTTTGGGTGTGTAATGCTTTGAAGGGAGCTGAAGAAGGAATTCCATTCTGCTGGGAAGGAGACGCTGGATTGGAGCCCCATGGGTTGTATCTCTTCCTGAACCCTGTTACTTTCAATAAAGCTATCTTGATTCTTTCCTATATGCTGGTGTATTTTGTATGATTGCATTAGTATATTTGATTTACTTCTAATCCTGAATCATTTATGAATATGTATATTTGCCTTTGTATTGTGTTCTTCCCTTGTCGCAAGTAGTTGTTCTCTTGTCACAGGTAGTTGTTCTCTTGTGATCTCGTGGGATTCAAGTAGCTGTTCTCTTGAGCAAGCGAGGAGACAAGTAGCTGTGGACACGCAAAGAGAAGAGGATCTAGTTCGAGGGACAACCGGAAGACAACGGTAAGTCTGCCGATCTCCCCTCTTTCACATTTCATAAAGGAAGAAATCATAATAGTTGTATTCGTTTGTTGCTAAGGTGCTGTCACACCTTAGGTGGATAGGATCGTCCTGCATAGGCATTTTTCCCCACAACACGTATAAAGACAAGTTTGTCGCTATTTAATGATTTTAACGAGTCTAACAACAAGGATAACTCGGTTCTTTTCATTTTTAGAGAGTCTGAAAAGATACATAAAGTTAACTCCAAAAGTCCTTTTTCGTCATCTAATCCCTTAAGTCCGAAAAAGTATAAAACAATACAGAAGGGATGAGTTTTCGATAGTTTTAACGAGCCGAACAAAACAAGCGCTCGATCTTTTTGTGTAATAATCCCTCAGGTCCAAAAAGATTAAAATCTAGAGGAGGGATAGCTCTTCTGGTCGCTTTAACGAGCTGGAAGAACAAAACTCGGCAATCTTTTCATATTTTACGAGCCAGTTGAAAAGAGCTTAAAGAAGACTCGTCTTTTGAGGAACGAGTGATAAACAGTGTTAGCAGCTGATTCCAGGTACAGGTTGGAATTTTCCAATCACGGCAGTGTCACAAGGATGGCTAGGTGAAATCACTCTTCGCAGCTGTTCCTCAAAATGGGTAAACAATCATATGGAGGTGAACGATCGGCCAGATGAAAGGTGGAGATGACGGTGCAAACACGACCAAGGCTTTAATGGCTGATGATATTACATTCACAGTGGTTATTTACCAGGATAGTTCATTTTTTAACGAGCTTAAACGCAGGTGGAAACATTTGCTCGGACTTATGTTTATTTTTTAACGAGCATGAACTATGTGCTAAAACTACTCGGATCTTGCGTTTATTTTTTAACGAGCATGAACTTTGTGCTAAAACTGCTCGAAATTATATGGTCAAATTTTGATTTTTACCATCACTAGCTTTGCCCTTTTCAAAGATAGTACTGTATCCTCAATTGCTACATCAAACTAGTTAGAAATGAATAACATTTGCATGAAAATGAGATTAGAACCCTAATATTTCGCTTTGAACTACGTAAAAAGCAATTAAAAGGTGTTTTTACCTCTCATTTTACCATTTCATTTGAACTTGGTTTGTTGGAGCTTTGGAGGTGCCTCTTCCCCTTGATTTTCACCAGCTGATTCCAGGAGATTCTGCGGACGATTTTCGGCGCTGTCTGGCCCATGTAGGAGCTAAACTCTAGCTCTTTCTTTTCATGGTTTCCTTTTTCCATTCTGTGCTTGTTTTCTTGTTCCCATCAGCCCCTGGGGTTTTTCTAGGGCGCTCTGCCATCAGCGCAGGCAGTCCATTCGAAACCTGCGTTGAATGTCAAGCTGCATGAAGGCAGTTTGACCTTCAACGCAGGTAGGACACTAGCCAGTTGCGTTGATCATAGAAAAGCAATTCTATTGCACAGTTTTTGATGAAATTTTGCCAATTTCTCATCAAATCCAGGATATTACTCTTTCTCTTGTTTGTTTTGCAGGGACTTTTGAGCAAAATGACCCTCACATGGCGAGAACGAGAACATGAAGAAGAGGACATGATTGCCCTCCATGACCCTGTCACGGTGAACGCGCTGCGAACTGTGGCCTGCTGAAGTTTTTCCGTATCTCTAGCATGAGAGCACAGATCTCTTTACTGCAGTATATGCTTGATGCTTGGGATCCTATTAACCAAGTATTTCAGATCAGGAGCAAATCCATCCCTTTGACCGTGGTAGAAATTTACTTCTTGACTGGTTTGTCGAGGCGGGGTGCCCCCATTTCTTTGTCTGGTTCGGCCCGAGGGAATGACTCTGTGAGAGATTATGTCCGCCAGTATTGCAGGGAGGGATCCTAGCCGAGCAGAGACGGCAAGGTTGTTATCTGTGAGATTACTGACAGGTCTCTCAGGTCCATTCTGTATACTATTGGTAGGATGGCCGGTAGCACATCTCTACATGTTGCCAACAGATCTTATGTGCAACAAACCTTGGAGTGTCTCCAACCGAAAGTATTCAACTGGTGTGATGCAGTACTTCTTCAGATGAAAAGTCAGTTGAACAAGGTAAAGGAAGGGAAGCTGAAGAACTTTGGGTTTGGTTCTATTCTGACTGCCTTTGCCTTGGAGAAGATACCACTGATGCAGCCTCAATATATTGCACTCGACTTGCCTTCTCCTACCGAGCCATGCATGCAGAGATGGGTTGATCACATGTCTAGGCATGCTGGTCAATCTCAGATTTCTTTCACTGATACCTTCTTCAGGTGGTTCGAGCATCAGGAGATGGTCTATTCCGAGTATCCATATGTTGGTATGGATTTCCGAGGTGATCCGGACTTGGTACTGCCGGATGGCGAACAGTGGGGCGCTATTGGTAAAATCTTTGACCATATTACTGTTTACTGTTCTTATTTATAATGTCCTTGTGCTTTATTCTATCAAGACTTTAATCAAACTCATGTGTGCATGCAGATGTTGGTCCTGTTCATCCAGCAGTTCGCCCGAGAGCGCCAGTTGCTGCCCGAGCAGGGGAGACTGCTGGGAGAGTTATCCTCCGTGACCTTGACGTAGCCGAGACCATTACAGCTGTGCAGGAGCAGGTTGAGAGCCTTACTCTCGGCATTCCTCATGTGAGGATTGATGAGTTACCTTTACAGTTGCAGCGGCATACTACTGGTGTGCCTAGACGATGGACTCGTCTCTTGCGCATGATTGCACAGGCCGTGACGTGCTATCATGAGCATCACTAGGCTAGGGTGCCCCCTAGCATTTTTAGTTTTTGGGTCATGCGACCGATTTTGTCTTGGTTACAGAACATTATGTATGAACGATAAACAGCTTATATATATTTTGATTTTCGAGTTTTATTCTGGTTGAGTTATATGATCCATATGTACAACATTGATGATGTGTCTCTTTTTATAAATGTCACAAATGTCTATCTAACACATAGTTTGCTAATGAGTCAGTTAATGTGTTTAAGCTTCTGGAAATATGCTGGTATTGAATTGAATCAAATTGTCTTTCGAAAATCTTAACCCTTAGGAACATGCGATAAATAGCTGGATTGCGAACGGAATATATACCATTGAGTTGTAGTATTACGAGTTGTGAGTCTAGCCTGACAATTAGTCAGCGTATACCATGGGTGATGGCATCAGAGAGTAGTTCTATCAATGTGCTATACTCAGCGATGTTATTCGTTGATTGCCCAATACATACACCTCTGAAACTTACTAACTCGCCGCTTGGATCAAAAATGGCCCAGGCTGCGGAGGATAGGTTCCGCGAACTACGCTCGCTCCGTCAGCATATCCAACACATGTCTCCAGAAGGTTTAACATCTGCAATAAATGTAAAAAGGTGGATCACTCGACCAAAACAAACACTTTAGCAAAAACAAAATACAACAAAAGCATACAGGTTACTATTGAAGCATAGTAACGCTTGAGGTACAACCCATTACGGGGTTGCGCCAGTGGAATTCCGTCATAATCCATTAACTCATAGGCTCCTTTTGCTAACACTCTTTTAACAATATAGGGGCCCATCCATAAAGAATTAAATTTACCTGCTCCCAATTTATCGGATTCTTGGTCATAAAGACATTTTTGTCGAACTGCGTCTTGACTCGTTTCTTATGGGCTTCGTTAGCCAAAGTGGCATCACGACGGGTTTCATCCAATTGGATTAATTCCAAGAAATGGGCCTCTTCTTCCGAAGTTCCAGGGAGAAGATCAATTGCGAGTTTAAGCGACGAAATTTCACACTGGATTGGCAAGACTGCTTCTAGGCCATACACCAGTTGGAAAGGTGTGAACCCGGTTGCGTTCTTTACCGATGTTCGGTAAGCCCACAAGGCTGAGTACAGGATTAGGTGCCACCTTCTTTTGTGAACCCCGATCATCCTTTGCAACATACGCTTCAGGACTTTGTTGATTGCTTCAACTTGTCTGTTGGCTTGCGGATAATACTGGGTAGAGCTGTCGTGAGATAGCCCTAGCTTGGCAGCTAATTCAACCATCATGTGATTGCGAAAATGTGACCCATGATTTGTAACTATGGCCTGTGGTACGCCGAACCTGGCGACTACATGATTGAAAAAGAAAAGGGCAGCTGTTTCACCGGTGTTATCTAATGTAGGCATCGCCTCGGTCCATTTGGTAAAATAGTCAACAACGACTATAATATACCCATGCCCCCCGGTCGAGGTGGGGTTACATTGCATGAAATCGATGCCACATTTGGCGAAAGGCCCAACAACAACTATTGTCTGTAAAGGTGCAGGTGGTCTTCTGGTTTTTCTATCGAAAATTTGACAAGCATGGCAACTTCTGACTACGGTTATGCAATCTTTGAACATGGTTGGCCAGAAGTATCCTGCTCGTAAGATTTTCTATGTTGTAGCATATCCAGATTGATGCCCCCCACATGCTCCTGAATGACACTCATTCAGGGCTTTTTCGGCCTCTTCATGGGTGAGGCACCTCCTCAGAACTGTATCGATACCACGACGGTAAAGTGTATCACCGACGATCATGTAGTCTTTCGCTTGGTATCGTATACATTTCTGTTCTGAGTGAGAGGTGTCAGGCCTGAATTTTTGGGTTTGGAGATAAATTATGATATCCCCATACCACTCATTGCTTGCAGATATCAGAAACAAACTTTCGTCCACGATTGACTCTTCTGATGTTTCATTGTTGGACAACGATGGGAGATCGCACAATAATTCTGCGAAAACTAAAGCTTTCTTTGATTTGGATTTTACAAATTCCAGATCAAACTCTTGAAGGATCACTATCCATTTTGAATATTTGCCCCCCAGCAACTGTCACGACAATATATAAGTCATGGGGTTGCAATCTGATAGAATGGTAGTTTTCCGAAAGAGGACATAATGTCGAAATCTTTGTATCGCTTGAATAGCAGCGAGTGCTAGCTTTTCAACATAAGAATATTTGCTTTCTGTATCATTCAAGTTTTTACTTAAATAATATATAGGATGTTCAATTCCATCGACTTCTTGAACTAAAACCATCGCAATGGTCGTATCTGCTACAGCCAGATACAGGTTAAAATCTCTTTGATAGTCTGGGGCATACATTAATGATGCTTTTACTAGAGAATCTTTCAGAGCATCAAAGGAAGCTTGCGCCACTTGATCCCAGACGAAAGGTACATCCTTTTTCAACAGACGAGCATAACCTTTAGCAAGTTCTGCGTAATTTGGAATGAACCTCCTTAGAAAGTTTGCTTTCCATTGGAGTTTCTGAATCTGAAGCAAATTTGAAGGTGGAGGCAAATTAATGATTGCCTGAACCTTGCAAGGGTCGAGCCGAATCCCATCCTTAGAGACTACAAAGCCAAGTAAACGACCAGAACCGACGCAAAACACACATTTGTGCGGATTGAGTCTTATCTTGTAGTGTCGGCAACGTAGAAATATCGCTCTTAAATGCTGCGGATGATCAGTCCGCTTTCGCGAATGAGCCGGAAGGTCGTCGAGATAAGGTTGAACGATGTTCTTGATGTCATGGAAGGCATAATTCATTGCCCTCTGAAACGTTGCCCCTGCGTTCTTTAAACCAAAGGGTAATTTTCGATAAGCGAATGTGCCCCACGGACAGATGAATGCAGCCTTTGACTGGTCCTGCGGGCGGATATTTATTTGATTATACCCGGAAAATCCAACCATAAATGAAAAGATTTCACATCCGGCGCATTCGTCAATTATCTGGTCGATGAAGGGTGTAGGGTAGTTGTTTTTTGGATGGGGAAAAATGCCTATGCAGGACGATCCTATCCACCTAAGGTGTGACAGTGCCTTAGCAACAAACGAGTACAACTATTCTGGTTTCTTCCTTTATGAAATGTGAAAGAAGAGAGATCAATAGACTTACCGGTGTCTTCCGTTTGTCCCTCGATCTGGTCTCTCTTCCCTTTGAGTGTTCATAGCTACTTGGCTTCTTGCTTATCCAGCTTCCACTTCCTGCAAGATCACAAGAGAACAGCTACATGCGACAAGAGAAGAACACTACACAAAGACAAATCTTCACATTCATAACTAGTTTAGGATTAGAAATAAACTAAACATGCTAATACATTCATACATCAAAATACATCAGCATATAGGAGAAACCAAGATAGCTTTCTTGAATGTCAACTGGAACAAAGGCTACCTGCGCTGAACGAGAGTGGACAAGTGGCAGGCTCATTTCTCAAGGTGTCAAAACCCAGGAAGCTTCCAAAATGACACTTGCCTCAGGGAATTCGACTGGTGATGAGTAAGAGGTTCCATTTCTCCAAGTGGAAGCAAGAACCTCCAAGTGGACTCAAGAACTGACAGAGGGAGAGGACACTAGTCAGATCTCAAGCTGACTCATCCTCTCTCCAAACATCTATATATGGATCTCTCCTCCATGAGATCTAGAGGCTGGAATTTTGTTATTACAAAGAATTGCTGTTGGTTTGAGATTGGAATCATTGGGTGCTTAATGCTTTGAAGGGGGAAAAGAGAGTAATTCCATTTGCTGGGAAGGAGATGCTGGATTGGAGCCCTCTGGGTTGTATCTCTTCTTGAACCTTGTTATTCATCAATAAAGCTATCTTGGTTTCTCCTATATGCTGATGTATTTTGATGTATGAATGTATTAGTGTATTTGGTTTATTCTAATCCTAAACTGGTTATGAATGTGAACATCTGTCTTTGTGTAGTGTTCTTCTCTTGTCTCAAGTAGTTGTTCTCTTGTTGCAAGTAGTTGTTCTCTTGTGATCTTGCAGGAACCCGTTGAAGCTGGACAAGCAAGAAGGCAAGTAGGTGTGAACACCCAAAGAGAAGAGAGACCGGATCGAGGGACAAAAGGAAGACACCAGTAAGTCTATTGATCTCTCTTCTTTCACATTTCATAAAGGAAGAAACTAGAATAGTTGTACTCATTTGTTGCTAAGGCACTGTCACACCTTACGTGGATAGGATCGTCCTGCATAGGCATTTTTCCCCACAACAAATTGGCGACTCCACTGGGGAAAAATGCCTATGCAGGACGATCCTATCCACCTAAGGTGTGACAGTGCCTTAGCAACAAACGAGTACAACTATTCTAGTTTCTTCCTTTATGAAATGTGAAAGAAGAGAGATCAATAGACTTACCGGTGTCTTCCGTTTGTCCCTCGATCCAGTCTCTCTTCTCTTTCGGTGTTCACAGCTACTTGCCTTCTTGCTTGTCCAGCTTCAACGGGTTCCTGCAAGATCACAAGGGAACAACTACTTGCGACAAGAGAACAGCTACTTGAGACAAGAGAATAACACTACACAAAGACAGATGTTCACATTCATAACCAGTTTAGGATTAGAATAAACCAAATACACTAATACATTCATACATCAAAATACATCAGCATATAGGAGAAACCAAGATAGCTTTATTGATGAATAACAAGGTTCAGGAAGAGATACAACCCAGAGGGCTCCAATCCAACATCTCCTTCCCAGCAAATGGAATTCCTCTCTTTTCCCCCTTCAAAGCATTAAGCACCCAATGATTCCAATCTCAAACCAACAGCAATTCTTTGTAATAACAAAATTCCAGCCTCTAGATCTCATGGAGGAGAGATCCATATATAGATGTTTGGAGAGAGGATGAGTCAAGTTGAGATCTGACTAGTGTCCTCTCCCTCTGTCAGTTCTTGAGTCCATTTGGAGGTTCTTGCTTCCACTTGGAGAAATGGAACCTCTTACTCATCACCAGTCGAATTCCCTGAGGCAAGTGTCATTTTGGAAGCTTCCTGGGTTTTGACACCTTGAGAAGTGAGCCTGCCACTTGTCCACTCTCATTCAGCGCAGGTAGCCTTTGTTCCAGTTGACATTCAACGCAGGTAGCCAGTGTTGGCTTTGACATTCAGCGCAAACAGCTAGTGTAGCCACTGAAATGATCCTGAATTGACTTGTTTTTGAGCAGTTTCAGGTGGAGAACTTCTGTGAATTGCTGTGGTTTGTTAGCCTTGTTCCTCTAGGGGTAGGAACAACATGTTTAGGGAATTTGGCTCCCTTAGATTATGGACATTTCATGCTCAATGCTGTAAGGCACAAAAATGTCTATAACAGTTGCACCCTAAAGTATGAGGCTGTTTATCGGGCGAAATGTTTTATCAGGGGGATCCAAAGTTCATCCAATGCTGCGAGGATACCTGTAATAAGATACAATACAATACATTATTTTTCATAATGCTTTCATGATCTAGCTGAGGCGGGCATTCCCATGCTCAGCTTTATAAATTCATCTTTCTGTACATAGAACAGATAATCGTCTGACGGTAGACTGATAATTTTGATGAAATTATCATCCTTTGAGTAGGATGATTATCTGCTGCAATGATGTACATGTCAATGTCTTTATCTTTCCTGAATATATATCACAGTCCAGATGGATGAAACTAGATCCGGGGTCTTCAACTCGTTCGATCTTCACTCTAAGTACAAGTCGATCCATGTGAGAAATGTTCTGAAGTCGAACATGGAAAGACATCGCTTGATTACCGGTCAATGAGGTAAACCGTTAACAAGCGCGAGAGGAATCACCGATAATGATAATGACCCTCAAGGTACTGCAGTACAATTCACGTGGTGTGAATAAAGGACTTGGCGTCGAACACCACGCAAAATCTTTCGGTCGAAGGTCATTGATGTATACCTATCGCCGGAAGTGAGAAACTTGCCATTGTGGCATGCAAGCTTCAAAGTACTGAAGGGGTTGTTCCTAGATCAACTTCTTGGATAATGAGCTGATGTCGACAAGAAGCGATCCGTCACAGGAGGGCCTTAATGAATCCCACATCAGTTACACGGAACGGAGCTAATGATTTTAATGGAGGTGAAAATGATCTGTGACATATGATTCAGGGTGGCGGTCATGAAAGGATGAAGGATAATGTATGGCAGTGGATGGGACAAGGTTGACTTTTCTGAACGACTTCTCTTGAACATATGGTGACACTGATGCGATGGATTAGTAGCATTACCCCAAATATGGATGGTATGGCGAGACCATGGATGTGACCGGTGAATGAAACAACGCAACCCGATTGTGGTACGGAGGAAAAGTGTCATGTTCAAGAGCGACTTGCTACCATCAAAGTTTTCTTTAGTTTCTCCCAATTTTTCCCCAGTCATTGCTGACCAGTACCTCTTTATTTTTGTGAAGCTTGAGGAGGATAACATATTCTTGTTCTATAACCCGCCCTTCGGGCAAGCCCATCGCTATGTTTTAACGAGCCTAGCGATAGTGAAACTCGTTCTCGTCTAAAGACAAGTTTGTCGCTATTTAATGATTTTAACGAGTCTAACGACAAGGATAACTCGGTCCTTTTCATTTTTAGAGAGTCTGAAAAGGTACATAAAGTTAACTCCAAAAGTCCTTTTTCGTCAGCTAATCCCTTAATTCCGAAAAAGTATAAAACAATACAGAAGGGATGAGTTTTCGATAGTTTTAACGAGCCGAACAAAACAAGCGCTCGATCTTTTTGTGCAATAATCCCTCAGGTCCAAAAAGATTAAAATCTAGAGGAGGGATAGCTCTTCCTGTCCCTTTAACGAGCTGGAAGGCCAAGGACTCGGCAATCTTTTCATATTTTACGAGTCAGTTTAAAAGAGCTTAAAGAAGACTCGTCTTTTGAGGAACGAGTGATAAACAGGGTTAGCAGCTGATTTCAGGTACAGGTTGGAATTTTCCAATCACGGCAGTGTCACAAGGATGGCTAGGTGAAATCACTCTTCGCAGCTGTTCCTCAAAATGGGTAAACAATCATATGGAGGTGAACGATCGGCCAATGGAAAAGTGGAGGTGACGGTGCAAACACGACCAAGGCTTTAACGGCTGATGATATTACATTCACAGTGGTTATTTACCGAGTAGGTTCATTTTTTATTTTAAAATGAGCTTAAATGCTGGTGGAAACACTTGCTCATTTCTTATGTTTATTTTTTAACGAGCATGAAGTCCGCGTTAAAACTGCTCGGATCTTGCGTTTATTTTTTAACGAGCATGAACTTTGTGCTAAAACTGCTCGATATTATACCAGTCATATGATAAGAGTGTCTCATCAAGATTCTACTTTTTTTTTATGGAGCTTCATCTCACTAAGCTTTGCTCCGGATCCTTTCTTTATGCAAGTTAGGAAACGGCTAACCCAAAAAAACAGATAAATAACCGCTCTTTGCTTGCACTCCAAAAGGTTTGCTTGCCCCCAGGTATAAAATACGATTTCAAGGTTACCCCTACTTCATTTCCGTCAAAACTTTCGTTTCACCGAGAGAGGCCTACCTCTTTCAGGTTACCCAAAGATTGTATCGTTAATCTTTCAAACAAAACACTTCCTCGGCAATGTCTACCGAAATAGATAAAGGTGAGCGACGTAACCCGCCAACTCACATAACTTTGACAAAAGAATCTTATTCTAGAACAACCCTCTTCCTAGACGGACGGGGTACGGACTAGTCATATTCTCCCATGGAAATCTACCCTATACCCAAAGTTTCTCTGCCGAAGCAAACCAGGACGCATGCCCCCTAGGTTCCAGTCATATCCTCCCGGATTACTCACGCTCATCAGGAGGACGGACCGTGGGTTGAGACACTTCTTGCGTGAAGAGACCATTTAGGGATGGTACATGACTATTTGCGATGCGTGATCCGGGAAATGAAAGTTGGTCCACGAGCTTGACCACTCTTCCTTCATGCGGAAAACACATTACTCTAAAGAGTGAGGAGACTATAGCTCCCATGCAATATATATAGTCTCGTCTAAGGAGTAGGTTATAATCCAAGGGTCCTTGAACGACCATCACGTTCATTTGAACGGTCTTCCCTTTCAATGTTATGGGCACATTGGGGAGGATCCCTAAAGGTCTACTGGTTCCTTTATCAAAGCCTGATAGATTTCTCATTTCAGGCAAAAGCGCTGGAGAACCAAGCGCTTTCCAAGCAATAGAGGAAAGGATACTCACAGATGCCCCCTCATCAATGATAGTGCCAGCCATTACCATTCTGTATATTTGAACGATAATTCTGAATGGTATACTTGCTGGTAACCGGGGTCTGCCTAGTTGGTTCCAGTCAAAGGACACAACCAGGTTGCTTGGTGGTGGGACCGAATAAATGGCCGGATATCGCTCTGACGAACTTCCTTCCTGCGATAAAGGAATGGGGGCACTTCCCCCTTGTTCATCAGAGTCAGTGTTGATGAAGAGAATTTGGACAGTGTCGTCTTTATTCTCCTCTGTGATGGTATCATTCGAAGATAGAGCCTCTGAAGGCAAAACCAGGTCAACTGCCGTATCAACCTTTTGACTTTCGTCAGGCATGGATCCAGACGGTTCATCTTCAATGATAGGTGCTTTGACTGACCACCTGGGTGGGCCAACCGGGTTCTCAACTAGTGAAGGACTTGGCAGGAGTTTTTGATATCCAAGAGGAAGTTGCGCTCGTAAAATCAGGCGATCTTCCAGAACTCTTTTAGCCTCGTCTAAGAAGGGGCAACGGTGGATGGCGTGATCGCCTTCACACAATTTGCAGGGAAATCTAGATCTCCCTCTCTATCCTAGGACTTCACTTTCACTAGTCGACGGTGAGCAGTCAACATGGCTATCAGAGGTTGACGCTACCGAATTGTGCAAACGGGGAGACCAGTCCCTTAGTATTCGAGGGATACAGGGACAATCTTTGTGGAAGTGGTCTCCCTTGCATATGACACATGGCGATTTAGGCCTAGTCAGTGCTGTGTGTGGATTTTTGTCAGACGACACTTGTTTGCCCCCAGTCGCCTTTGGCTCCTTCTTCTTCTTCTCTTTCTTCTTCTTTTCCTTCTTCTCCTTAGGAACTTGGTTTTTTGTTTTACCAGTTCCGTCAAGCGAAGAGGAAGGAGGAGAGGAAGAGTTAGATGAGGTAGAAGGTTGGTTGGCAACTCTGGTCTGGTCTAACTGTTGACTCGACTGTTCAGGAATGGTGGTGTTCTGAATGACATTGGTTGAAAAGAGCCAAATTGGCAGGCCAATTGTCAGTCCTGGAAGTGACAATGTGGCCATGTGGGGCGCACCAACATCTCCCCAAGAGGAGAAGGGACTAGGATTTCCACCAAGGGGAATTCCTTGGTTGGCGTGCTCCATTTTTTCAACCTAAAGATCAACGCAGGAATTAAAGGGTGATTGTTCCGTTTAAAATAAATTTTAACGACGCTTTAGACACAACTTGCTTTTTCACTTTTAAAGAGTCGAGAAAAAGCTAAAGATGACTCTAGTCTCCTTCGATGTTTTAACGAACCCGAAGTGACAAATGCTCGGATGGACTTTTTCTGTTATAGAGTCTGAAAAAGGCCAAAAGGAACTGCTCTGGAGTTCTAGGCAGAGGGTGTGCCAAACTTTTCGCAAAACTGCAGAATACTTTTTAGGGTACGGGCGATCGATCTTCCTGAATGCTGTGTTCAGTGCATTGCGATCAGTAGGGCGGCCAACACGGCTTCCTAAGGATAAAGTTTTTATGCCTATAGGGGTCTCCCAATATATACGCGACGGTACGTGGGAGCACAATCCGTACTGGCGCTATCGTCCCTCAGGAGGAATCACCCACCATCCACGAGATCGATAGTCACCAGGCTTAACGACGCCGGAACACGTCTCTAACCTAGACCTCTATGTTTTGCGTTATGTTTCAAAGCGTTGTTAAGTTCATTCAATTTATTTCAGGTTGATCTTTTTAAAGTTTGCCTTTCAAGGTTCACCATGAGGTGTATGATACAAATTCCTAAATGCAGTCTAAAGATGATAAGCAAGCTTTATATCTTTTCAACTTTGAAAATCCTAGCTACTAAGGGAAAAGAAAGACACCATCTTTTCTCAAAGAGCAATCAGCACACTCTAATGCACTTTTCCTAAATCCAACATGCAAACTATCAAATGCAAATGCACAATGCAGGTGTTTGTTTTCCACTTTCTTAGTATTGATGCCTACAAAGAAAGCTTTTTGTACAACTTTGAATTTGCTTTTAAATGATCAATACAAACAAGTTTACTTTTTCGAAATCAGAGAGGGTAGAAGAGATTACAACACTTAACGATTTTCGAAATAAAGACTTGTTTCGACACTTAAAAGAGACAAACTCAAACCAATAAGCAAAAGTGAATGTATAATCAATCTGCAAACAACCAATGAACTCTCTTCTAAGATCACAATCAATCAGATCTGAATCAAAGGCTACAGGATGACTATTTCACTCATGCAAAGGAAAACTGTAAATGACGCCACAAACACATAAAAACACTCACAGTCTTTTTGTACAAAAGGAGGCGGAATCTAAGCAGAGAAAAGGAGTTATCAGACTGGTACCTATGCTGGTTACAGGCTGCAAAAATCAGAGATCAAAACAAGGAAAAACAGAGCAGAGAACCCCAGCTGCACAAGAGAAAACTGGTTCAGCGCAACCTCAACACAGGGGTTTTGACATTCAGCGCAGGTAGCCTTCACGGGACCTGCGTTGAAATGCAGAATCCCTTCACTGGGTCTGCGCTGAAGGAGAAACTCTCGTTTCCCTCGGGTTCTGGGTCACAGATTGCTATTTAATCAACTGTTTCAGGCAAAATAAAAGCAACAAGCAAGGTACAATCAAAGGGATGCTTTGAAGGGCTACTAAGATCTATCACAAGGATCATCAAATCATTTGTGAATCCATTTTTCAGATCATAGACAAGTCCAGCAATTGGATCAAAGCAGCAACTTTCTACTTTGCATCCGGGAAAGATACAGTTCGATTGTTGCTGTCAAGTCTATGAAACAAACAAATGATAGAAACATAAATAAAATGACTAAACAAATCTCCCCAGTGGAGTCGCCAATTTGTTGTGGGGAAAAATGCCTATGCAAGACGATCCTATCCACCTAAGGTGTGACAGTGCCTTAGCAACAAACGAGTACAGCTATTCTGGTTTCTTCCTTTATGAAATGTGAAAGAAGAGAGATCAATAGACTTACCGGTGTCTTCCGTTTGTCCCTCGATCCGGTCTCTCTTCCCTTTGAGTGTTCACAGCTACTTGCCTTCTTGCTTGTCCAGCTTCAACGGGTTCCTGCAAGATCACAAGAGAACAGCTACTTGAGACAAGAGAAGAACACTACACAAAGACAGATGTTAACATTCATAACTAGTTTAGGATTAGAAATAAACCAAATACACTAATACATTCATACATCAAAATACATCAGCATATAGGAGAAACCAAGATAGCTTTATTGATGAATAACAAGGTTCAGGAAGAGATACAACCCAGAGGGCTCCAATCCAGCATCTCCTTCCCAGCAAATGGAATTCCTCTCTTTTCCCCCTTCAAAGCATTAAGCACCCAATGATTCCAGTCTCAAACCAACAACAATTCTTTGCAATAACAAAATTCCAGCCTCTAGATCTCATGGAGGAGAGATCCATATAAAGATGTTTTGAGAGAGGATGAGTCAGCTTGAGATCTGACTAGTGTCCTCTCCCTCTGTCAGTTCTTGAGTCCACTTGGAGGTTCTTGCTTCCACTTGGAGATTTGGAACCTCTTACTCATCACCAGTCGAATTCCCTGAGGCAAGTGTCATTTTGGAAGCTTCCTGGGTTTTGACACCTTGAGAAATGAGCCTACCACTTGTCCACTCTCGTTCAGCGCAGGTAGCCTTTGTTTCAGTTGACATTCATCGCAGGTAGCCAGTGTTGGCTTTGACATTCAGCGCAAACAACTAGTGTAGCCACTGAAATGATCCTGAATTGACTTGTTTTTGAGCAGTTTCAGGTGGAGAACTTCTGTGAATTGTTGTGGTTTGTTAGCCTTGTTCCTCTAGGGGTAGGAACAACATGTTTAGGGACTTTGGATCCCTTAGATTATGGACATTTCATGCTCAACGCTGTAAGGCACAAAAATGTCTATAACAACATACATATAGAAACTTAACATAAAATTTTGACTTGAAATCATTATAACATGATTCCCTCAAGTCATATGACTCAAAAAGTCTCCTATATAATAATAATTTTCCAACAACATGATAACAGAGCAAGAAATTTCCCAAAATGTCATCCAAATACAATATAAAATACCCCTCTTAAAGGATAAAGGTATATATAAAAGGGAAAAAAAAAAGTGGAGCATTTATATTTATTGGTATCATTAGAAATTTACTTTCATTGATGGAAAATGCAAAGAAGATCATGGGAGAATGTTAGAAATGTGGTTTCATTGATGGAAAAGGTGATGAGGATGAAGGAAACAATAGAAGTGATTGCAACAAGTATGAAGATCAATGCAAGTATGGAGACGAAAAATGTGGTCAGGGTGCAGAGACTTTGGAGCCATTTATTAAATAACATATCATCTCAAATGTATTTAGAAACCACTTAGTTGGATAAAGATCTAGAAGATATTTCTAGTGGTATATATAAGTACCAAAATGGCCTCTTGGATCATAACCTATTCCCAATCAAAGCCAGTTACCCTCAAAGTCAAAGGTGTAGATTTAAGGTGTGGAGACGGGCCAAAGTTCATGAAAAAATAGTAAGTAGTCATAGTAATAGTGGAGCGTTTTAGTGGAGCCTCTATCCAAAGGACAAGAAAAGGTGGCCTAACAAAGGATCAACATGAAGCATTTTTATTTTCTGATGGTAGAACCCTTTATAAAATATCATCATGGTGAAGTCTTCCCCAGAAGGTTCAAGTTGAGCGCATAAGGGATCACCCAAGATGATGCAAGCGTGGGATGATGTAAGCCCTGGAAAAAAAGGCATAGAGGAGAAACAAATTTATTTGTGCAGGTTTAAAGCGAGAGGTCCCCATTATACAGTTAATCCTGTGAGGACTTCCCCAAAAATTCAAAAGATGCACATAGAAGTTAAGCCTGGGATGACGTAGATTCAAGCAATCATAACAGTTACAGTGTTGGTAGTCTTAAGACTCTTAAATTTTTAATAAAGGAAATTAGCGCAAAATAAAGTCCTGTGGACACTTTTCTCTCTCCTCTCTAGGAGACACATGCCAACATCTTATTGTCCTACGATGATGTCAGTATGATATTAGATCTGGGGACACATGACATGCATTTTCAGTGTTTTTGGGTGGCCTAGTAGGCCAAATCTAAGTGACACATGTCGCCACTCAAATTGAACCATGTGGCATTGATGGCATTAGTGTGATGACACCTTGGAAGGGCTTCCCCAGGAGGATTTAAAGTTATAGTAGGTAGAGACTCTGGGCTAACTTGGCACTAGGCACACATGGCTAAATAGCTCACCCTGACTAATAGGTGATTAGTCCACGAGCATAGGTGGTGGTTCCCACTCGAACACATGACCTTGGTACTCGAACCCCAAAAGAAATCAAGTGAGTGCATGGCAAAGGAACTCTAGGCTAATAGAGCTTCAAGACATGGCATCATATATAGCATAGTGCAACGGACAATGAGAAAGGCAAAATTGCAGACCCACTTGACACATCACCCTAGAAAAACAACCTCAGATATGTTTATGTAGTTGCACCAGGGAAATTAATTTGTGAGCTAAAATTTGAAGGGTCAAAACAAGGATATATGTGAGCATTGTGACCAAGGGTACAAAGAAGAATCCAATGTTCGTTGAGCCCTCTGGGCTATAACATAAAGATGCCAGTGGAAGGTTATATGCACATTTTAATAATGTGCTTGAATCCAATGGAGTTATATTTGGAAATGCATTTTTTTAAAAGTGCTTTGGTCTATATTGAAAGGATTATGCATTAGAATGGGTCGACAAATTTAAAATTGGTGTATGTGACATACCTAGTGCAACAGTAAACTTTGATATAAGAAGCAAGAATGAGTTGGAAGTAAGTTTAGTCATAGTGGATGTATTTGGAATTTATGTGGTAGTTTGGCCAATTTTGAGAAGTGCCAAATTTATAAGGATCACTACTAAATCTTTTAACTTACCAGAATGGATAAAAACAAAATCTTAACTCATAATTTCTTATAGTGATAAGTAAGCAATTATTGAAGATTTTAAGAGCACATCAAAAAGACTTAATTGAAGTGGGAAAAGAGAAAAAAAAATAAAATATTCATACAAGAATTAAATAGAAACATAACTAAAGTTTTAATTGTCAAAATATTACTCCAAAGCCTATATAAGCATAATCGAATTTGCAAGGTGAGGAAGTGTTGATTGTGTTGAAAATAAATCAAACAAGGCGGTCACCCTCATGTGAAGTCCCAACTAGACCTCACAACATTTGGAGTAGGATCCCCAAATGGAAATATGGTTGGTTGCCATTTTCCTTAACTACAATTATTAACGTAAGAGGTTGTACAACATTCTTTCAAATAATAAAGAAAGCATACTCTATGAGGCATATAATTGCAATGTATACAAGGTACTTTCATAGTAGGGAGAAAGAGAGTGGGCCTCTAGAAGAAACGTAATAGTACTATCCTAAAAGATGCACACAAGAGAAAAATGGGATCATTAGTCAACCTGCAAAATAGTTCACAAGACATCCACAATCATAAAACCAAATACAACACACCTTCAATAAGGTAATTACCAAAGCCACCAGAATAGTTCAATTTCCTTAATACATATGAATGAAACATATACTGAAAACATATAAACAATAGTCCTACGAAATTCATGATACATGCATGAAAATGTGTTGGCTCATCAAGCTTCAATATTAAGTGAAGTTGCAAGATATACAAGTACAATTTTACCACACTAGCCCCAATAGTGGAACATTAAATCACCACTTACTTCTCCAAATAAAGATCTTCTCTCCTATGTGAAACTACATAATCCAAGGTGAAAGTTCAAGTCCCAAACATCCCTTTTCTTGAATTATGAGGGTGTATTTATAACAAATGAGGTGACTCTCCACCTCTCATGTGACTCTTGACCTCCCTCATGAATCTTGAGCTTCTATAATGACTTTTTAAATTATTACATGACCTTTGAGCTTCTACGTGACTTTAGAAATTTCTAGTGACTCTTAATATTCCATGTGGGGCCCTTGATCTTTCACACATTTTACATTTTATCATTTTGGAGAATTACATAATTACATTCCAAAAATGATGTGCAAAAGCACTATGACACATGTAACTCTTGAGATGACTCTTGATAATGATGAGATGGAATTTCATGATGATGTGGCATTGCCAAGCTACTCCTTTTGTTGCTTTATTTGAATTTTCATGATGGATCTTGCATGTGTTTCACATTCATCCTCTAAGGGGATAATTGATCTAGAGACTTCACGTGATCTAGATATTTTATCCTCTATGGCAAGCTAGTGTCCCTTCGTCTTCTTGCTCAATGACTTCTTCATGGTTCCATCTTCACAAGTGCCTCCTTGTATGATCTCCTTCTCTTCCTCTCTCAGCATAATTCTGTCATGTCAAGATGTAGTACCTACAAGTGGATTCTACTCATGACAATACGACATCAGTTTGGAAATATCCTAGTCTAACTTTCTTTCTAAAAATCATTGGTTGACCTAGAACTAGGAGGAAAGCTCATGGGTTGCATAGTGCACAGTTCCCAGAGGCTAGGAGTGAGGGACTGAGGCTTAAGATTGCACAATGCGTAGTTCTGGAATCCAAGGAGGGAAAAATGTGCAGTTTGGGAGCTTAATGAGGCAGGCTTGAGCCTTGAGACTGCAAAATGCATAGTTCAAAAGGGACAGAGGCCTACAGATTGTCACCCTTGACATAGCTCAGTGATGCAGGGACATAGCTTGAGGCTTTCCACTCCACAATATGTAGAAGAAGACTAACTGGAAGGGCAAGCTGCATAGTTGTCGAGGTCAAGAGGGAAATTTTGAGCACTGAGTTTGTGTAATGTACAGTCCTTAGAGGCAGGAACTATGTATTGCAAAATTATAGGAGGAAAGGGGAAAGCTTGAGCCTTTCTACTATGTAATGCATAGTTCAAGGAGGATAAGTTGGGTCAAGTTGGTCAGACATAAATGTTTCTAGGATTTGGTTAAGTGTGCGATCAGTGAGGTAGAAGTGAGATTAGGATTGAACTTATGAATGATCACACAAAGTCAAAATAGTTGAAGACACAACATTGAACACTTAGTACACAAGAACAACATGATCCCCTCAATGTGACGACAATACAACCTCCTCCAAGTGCGACACTTAGGGTACAGTTTGCAATGAAAATTACAACACTTGTACAAAAGTGCTCAAGACTTGGGGAATATGTCTGATGTATTTCCTTATTATTTATTTGACATAGTAGTGCAAGAGAATGCATCGAAACTGCCTTCTAAGAATGGACATTTGAATCCCTTCAACTAGGTGTGACACTTAAGATACACTTTCCAATGAAAGTGACAACACTAGTATGACAATGCACAAAACTTTGGGAATGGGTCTAGTACTTGTCTACATGTTACATAAGACCCATTGGTACCAAATTTTCCTCTTCAAATGAACCAAATTTCTTCTTTTACAGTGTGCGACACTTCTCATGTCAAAGGACGACACTTGCGATAGTAAGAGAAAAGTGAAAACGATACTTACAAATGTGAATGACATTGAAAGTGACACATGCCAAAGCGAAGATAACATGAAAACGACACTTATTAAAGTGAAAGAAAGAAAAAATAGAAATCATAAAAATGAAAATGACACTTTTGAAAGCAAAGGTGTGCAAAAGCTATCGTTGGAAAAAATCACCGAAATAGAAGTACAATTGAAAACAAACGCGAAAAACTATCAAAGGAAGTGTGCACTGAATATCAACATACGTTAAAAATTGAATAGTCACTATCTTAATGGACTGTGTTATACCTTTTCAAGCTTGCATGAAAGAATGCTCTCATGAAATTATTATAGATTTAACATGTTTGAGAAAGTGGCTTTGACACTTAGAAACCAAGAAGAAGACTTACACATAGCATACCATTAATCTATCATGAAGTGACTATGGAACAATAGAGTGTTGGATCCTCGATAGGCTCCAAAATTTGTGTGTAGGAAAAAATTTGGAGGGTGTTGATCACAACATCAACAGGAAGTGCAACAATCCAATTGTGTTGGTTGCTAGTGTGGGATGGATTATTTCTGGTGTGAATGGTGAATTGTTCAATGATAAGAAATTGCTGAAGGTATTTGTGATGGCAGTTTAGGTTAGTGTTTAATGTGAAAAATTGATTTTTTTGTAGAAGGAATGGATTCATTATTTGAGTATGGAAATTATATGAAATATGAATCATTGAGGTCGAGGAAGTTGTAGCTTGCAGATTAGGGGTTGTATCTCATTCTAGTAGTTTCTAGTAAATACTTAGGGGTTGAAGCTCCTTTCAATAGTAGCTGATAAAATTAGGTGTTTTAGCCCCTTTCAGTTGTAGTTGATAAATCAAGGAGTAGTTGCTTCCTTTTGGTTGTAGCCAGAGTATTTTGTAACAACAAGTAGTAGCTTTCCTTGTAATGATATTGAAGAAAAGTTTTAAAGAATCTATGTTTGATATATTGTGTTTTTTATGTTGATTCTTACCATGCTCATTTGAATTAATTGTTGAAGAATTAATCGGCGTCCTAATATCTTATGAAAGTGAAAGAAACTTTCTAAAATTCCTACAATACTAATTCAACCCCCCTAAGTATTTTCTTAGTTTCTAACAAATTGCATAAGAGAAAAACCATGTTGCTTCATATTAGTTTAAAATCTAGAAGAAAGATCAAGGACAATGGAAAACCAAGAAGGAGGATTTACCAATAGGGAACCTATGTTCAATGGAACACACTATGAGTTTTGGAAAGTGAGGATGAAGGCGTATGTTCAATCACGTGGAGCTGATGTATGGGATGTTGTGGAAGAAGAATATCAATAGCCTCCAATATTTATTAATAAATATTATAAGATAGAGTATACATGCAATGCTAAAGCTATGAATTCTCTACTTGTTGGCCTACCTGAACTAGAACTAGTCAAGATTATGGACTGCTCAACTATAAAATCTATTTGGGACAAGATGAGGAGATTCTATGAAGGTGATAGTAAGGTGAAGAAAGTTAAACTCCAAGGTTTTATAATTTAATTTGAGTTTGTAAAGATGCATGATGATGAAGATATTGAAATTTACTTACTAAGAGTTGATGAGGTTGTGAACACTATAAGAGGCCTCGATGATAAATTAGAACAACCTGTAGTAGTTCAAAAGGTGTTGATATCCCTCCCCAAGATATTTAATCACGAGGTTTCAGGCATTGAGGAGATGACCAATCTAAAATCTCTCACTTTGGATAAATTACTTAGTACACTAATTGCTTATGAGATGATAATTTCAAATGGAAGACCTACATTAAATAAGTAATCCTTCAAAGCAAATAAGAAGCTCAAGGAAGAGCATGATGATTCATGTTGTGAATCAGATGAAGAAGAATCCATGTTCGTGAGGAAGCTCAAGAGATGCTAAGGAAAATATAATGGTAAGTTATCCTTTAAGTTCTTTCTCTGTGGTAAAGTTGGTCATTATTCTTCCAAGTGTCATGAGAAGAAGAAAAAAGAATATGATCTAAGAGAGAAGTTCAAGAAAGTCAATAGGAAAGGAAGAAAGCTAAGAAAAGAATTATCTATACCCAAGAAGCCAATTCCTCTTAAAGTGAAAGGATCCAATACTCTTATGAGGATAGAGATGATGACTACAAAATAATTCATGCACATGACTATAGGAAATCATTTTGACAGTGAAAAGGCTATAGTTGATTTAGAAGAAAAGTTGGTCTCTGCACTTGAAGAGATTCAAAGGTTGAGAAAGAAAATAAAACCAAGAAATGTTTTCTTATTAAGGAAAAAGTTAAATCTATTTAACCTTTCATTCTACAAATTGAAGAAGTTAAGGAGATACAAGAGAAATTAAATCAGTAGCTCAGTGAGAGGAATTAGTCATGTGAGAGTCTTGAAAGCGATTTTGTTTTGCTAAGAAAAGAATTAGAGAAAGCAAAAAATCAGTTGAGGTTTAATTAGAAGGTTATAAAGGAGACTGAAAATCTAGATGAGATTTTGAAATCATAGAGAGTCTCCACTAATTGAATTGGTCTTAGATTTCAGGTTGAATCTAGATCATCAATGGATATGAAGGAAAAGAAGTGGATCACCTTTGTGCAACCAATGAAAAATGGTGACAATGCATCAACAAAAGGAGAGTCAACGCAACAAAAAAAATACATAGATAGTGTGCAACCCAATAACCAAGGAAAGACAAATCATAATAGCGCAATAAAAGAAGGAATTTTTCTTAGAAAAATACAAACAAGATTGGAGAAAAAAATCCAAATGCATACAGAGCAGGCAAAAAAAAGGTTCAAAAGTTGATTTTCTCCTAAGTATGATGGAATATTTCTAGGATATTATTTTACATGCACCAATTATGGCCACAAGGTAGAAAATTGTAGGGTGTTATAGACATATTTGGGCACATCAACCCAAAACTTACATGTCTATTTATTAGGGCTCATAAACCCCTAAAAGAGTTGTTTCATACCCTAAAGGAACATAGTCATCTAAATACATCATTCCCCAAAAGTTCCATCTAAGAAACCATCCAGAAACTACCTAAATTGAACCATACTGACTGCTCCACTGGAAAAGTGCAATGCATACTGAGTGGTACACTACTAGGGTGCGATGCATACTATTTAGGCCTTCTATAGGGTGCGATGGGTGAGGATGGACAAATGTCTGGGACATTTGTCAGTTGATTGTTCATGAAATCTTCCCAAATTTTCTCCTATGCCACTTGCCTCTCTGAATTCGCCTAAGGATGAGTAAGGGATCTGAGAAATCTCCAATCCCTTATCTTGTGGAACCCATTGTAACAAGTGGAATGACACTAATCAAACCCCATGGATGACTCACACCCTTGCACACTTCCATAAAAGGATCCCTCATCTAAGATGTCTAGAGGCTGGAATATTGTGAATTGCAAGGAAGTGTTGATAGTTCGTAATTGAGGAAAGAGCATTGTATTGTTGAAGTGATCTTGCTATTTCATGAGGTGAAGAAGGATTGAAGCTGGGAGGATGATGCTGAATTAGACAACTAGGTTGTAATTCTCCCTTCTATTAATAAAGTTCTTCAAGTTTTCTTCCATATGATTATGCAATTATGAATGTTATCATTTGTTCATTATATATCTGATTCTGTAATGTTTATGTTCTAATAGATCACAATGCTTTCATGGTTCTTTGTTGTTGTACTTGTGCAGGTACTCTCCAAGCGTGTTAAGTACAGGGAGGAGTTGCAGGCTCTATCAAAGGGGAGAGAGATCAAGCAAGGGATTAAGCGGAAGTTCCAGGTTGGTTCCATTATCTTTCTCTTATCTGTTACACATAGAAGAAATCATTGAATTGCTTTAAACTGTTGTTTCTAGGGTAGTTACCAAACCTAGAGGGCTAGCATTCTTTAGGAATACTAGTTTTCCCATAAACCAATTGGTGACTCTGCTAGGGAATGAACAGATTTTGTTTATTGTTATTATTTGTTTTATAAACTATAGACAGAGCCTGAAGTCAGCCAGGTAGCCTTCAAACTGCTCTTGCTATGCAATTGCATAGTAGATGAATGTTGCTTCAGTCAATCTCTGGTTTAGTTTATGAATTAAACATTTGACTTACAAGCACATCTAGATGCCCTTTTGGTAGCTCAGTAACCTCTCAATACATCCCACTATAATTTTCTCTTTACTGTTCACCAAAACCCAGCTTAACTCACTGAAAACAGTTGCACGTCTGAACCAAAACCCATTTTAGTTGCGCTCCCTAGACCATCGCAGTGTCTTCCACTGTAACACAGTACGCATCGCACCTTCCGAGTGTAGTAAGTGCAATGCATCTATATTTCTGTGAAGCCCAGGTGCGATGATTGACTGAACTCTTTTTCCATTCTAGAAATTGAGGGTTTTTGACCTTGTTTTTAGTTTTGTTTGGTTGTTTTGCTGCAAATGAACAGTGCCTCTTTATTGAAACTTACTTGCATCACTTAGATCAGCCTCAATTACATTAGAATTAGGGAATGTTTTTTGTGTGTTTTTTCATCATTTACAATCCCTTGTCAAAAAGTTGTTTAAATCAATTTGTCTCTTTGATACAAAAAGTGTCGTAATTGTCATTTTGTATCAAAAAGAGAAGTGTCGTGAATTCTTCCTTCCCTTGATAATCGATTAAAATTATCTTCATGTATTTGGTTTGATTTTTTATATTTGAAGTGTCGAAAGCATTTTTATTCAAAATTGAAAAGTGTCGTTGAGTCTTACTTTCTATTTTGAAGAAGAAATTGTGAAAAATGTCATTTTGATTGAAATATTTCAGATCTTTGCTGCATTTAATTTTCCTTTTTTGCATTTTTCACATTATGGGGAACGAAAACAAATACATGCATTTTCATCTAGCATTTTTAGATTTGTGTGCGAAAAGATGATTTAGGGAAATGCACTAGTGTGTGCTCTTTGTTCTTTGCTTAAAATCATTGTTATTTTCTTTCCCTAATAGCTAGTATTTTCGTTGTTCAAAATAAACAAATATTGTTTATCATTGTAGATTGCATTTTAGGAATTTCAGATCATCATCACACCGTGAACCATTGAAAGACAAACTCTAAGCAATATCAACTCTAAAATAAATTTCAATGAACCTAACAACACTTTGGAACGTAATGCAACATATCTAGAGGTCTAGGCTAGCGACGTGTTCTGACGTCATTAAAAATAGTGGCTATCGTTTTCATTGAAGGTTGGGTGATTCCTCCTCCTTGATACACCAAGTGCTAGCATGGACTTGTGCTCCTCGTACCATTGCATATATATTGGGATACCACAATAGGCTTATATCCTTTATCCATAGGAAACTAAGTCTGTCGCCTTATCGATTGCAATGCACTAAGCACAGCATTCGGGAAGATTGACTACCATACATAAGTCCTTGGTAATTTCTTTTTAATTTATCACCAAGGTGTATATTGCAGTTTTGTGCTTGGTTTGGTAATCCCTCTGTCTAGATTTTCCAAAGTAGTCACTTTCGTTCCTTTTCAACTCTTTAAAAGAAAATGTCCATTTGAGCACTTGTCCTTTCAGGCTCATTAAAAATCGAAGGAGACTAGAGTCATCCTTAGCTTTTTCTCGACTCTTAAAAACTGAAAAATAAAAGTTGTGTCAAAGCGTCATTAAAATTAATTGAATTTAGAATAACATCCCTATTCCTTAGTTGATCTTAGGTTGAGATATATGAAGACAAATCTGGAGTCCATCAATCAAGGCATTCCTTTTGAAGGGAATCCTAGTCCTTTTCCTTCCTTCGGAAATATTGGTGCTCCTTATATGGCTACATTATCCCTTCCGGGACTTACCATTGGCCTACTAGTATGGTTGTTTTCAACCTCTTTGGTTTAAAATGGGAGTATACCTTCAACTAAACAAAATCAACCTCCAGTTGATCCTGAAGTTGACCCTTTGCCTTCTTCCTCGTTTATTTCTCCCTCCCCTTCTTCCTCTTCACATGGTGAAAGTAGTGATACTAGTAACTAGGTGGCTGAGAAGAAGAAGAAGGCAATTCAGCAAAGGGGCAGCCAAGCAACCATTGCTTTAAATGCATCATCTGATGAAAATTCATCCATTAAACTTCCCAAAGCCAAATATCCATGCATAATTTGTACGGGAGACCATTTTCATTGAGATTATCCTTACCTTCCTTAGATCTTGAAAGAATGGTCTTCCTATTCACACCATCGGGTGTCATCAACCTCTGTAGATCATGTTGGTAACACACCATCAACTAGTGATAGTAAAGTTCATGGACAGAAGGGAAAGGTCAGGATTCCATGTAGGTTATGTGAAGGGAACCATTCCCTTCACCTTTGTCCTTTTTTGGATGAAGCCAAAAGATTGTTGGATAACAGTATTGCTTCACCGCAGCGACTCCCATCTGGTTACAAGAAACTCTCCCTAATTCCTTCCCTAGTTGAAAAAGCGACTGACTTAAATCAACCATCGGTTGAAACCACTCTCTCTGACATAAATCAACAGGTTGAGGTAACAGTTGACCCAATTTCACCTTCAGCTAATTGTACCTTTCCTGAAGAGAGTGAAAATGATACCGTTCAAATTCTTTTTGTTACTTCAGATTCTAATGACCTTAGGGGCAGTCTACCTGTTCCATCTACACAGGAAGAAAACCTTCCAGTTCTTGTAACACAAGGGGTTAATCCTCCCATTTCTTCGGTACCCCCTCCAAGTAGTCTAGTCACTTCCTTTGATTAGAATCGACTGGAAAAATCCTGCCTTCCTTCTTATGTAGCTTTCCGGATCATAGTACAAGTTTGTAAAATGATCATGTCTAGCACTATTATAGATGAAGGTGCATCGATGAGTATCCTTTCCTCAACTACTTGGAAAGTGCTTGGTTCGCCACCGCTTATGTCTGTTACATAGAATCTGTTAGGCTTTAACAAAGGAACCAGTCAACTGTTAGGGATCCTTCCTAAGTTACCTATTACTTTGGGAGGGAAAACCATTCATCTGAATGTGATGGTAGTCCTAAGACCTTTAGATTACGATTTACTTCTTGGGCATGACTACCTTTATAACATGGAAGCTATTGTATCAACACTCTTCCGAGTGATGCATTTCCCGCATGAAGGTAAGATTGTCACCATTGACCAACTTTCATTTCCTAGTCCAAACATAGCTCCAAGTCAATCATCATCCCTAAATGGTCCTTCGCATCAACGATATCACTTGAACCTTCATTCCATCCACCTGATAGCCATGAGTAGTTTGGTGAATGTAGTGAAGTTTGGGGGGCATGCACCTTATGGTAAAAGATAAGTTTCCCTATAGGTTATGTGACTGGTCTATCACATCATTCACCTTTTTCTATCTAAATGAAGCCAAAGAGGTGTTAGATAACCATCTTGCCTCGCCGCAGTGACTTCCATCTGGTTACAAGGGACTCTCCCTTTCATCATGCTGGGGGGATGCAAACCAACTCAAGCATAGTTTTTTCATTTCAAGCTTGTGTAAAAATGAAACTGACTCCAAGCATAGTTTCCCATGGTTCAAGCTTGTCTAAAAATGAACCCATTTTCAAGCATAGTTTTGCATTACGAGCTTGTATAAAAATGAAACTAAATCCAAGCATAGCTTTTCAATTCGAGCTTGTGTAAAAATGAAACCGAATCCAAGAATAGTTCCCCATGGTTCAAGCTTGTAAAAAAATGAACCCATTTTCATTTTTAAACCCTTGTGATTGCCATTCTATCAGCCTTTTGAGCCTTGGTTGTGTACATCCCATCATCACCATCCCTTTGGCCGATCATACGCTTTCACTTGGTTGTTTTACCATTTTTGAGGAATATTTGCAATGAGTGGTCTTATTATCCATCCTCTTCACATAAACCAACATGTTTTGAGAAGTTCCAACATCACCGGAACCAGTTGCTACCCTAGACACCACTTCTTCCTCAAAATAGAGTCCTCTTTAAACCCTTTTTAGACTCGTTAAATATGAAAAGATTGTTGAGCGCTTATCTGTTCTAGCTCGTTAAAATATTGGAAATATCATCCCTCTTGTATTATTTTATCCCTTTTCAGACCTGAGGGATTACTTTACAAAAAAGAACTTTTGGAGTTTTCTTTTTGTCCCTTTTCAAACTCTGTAAACATGGAAAGGACCAAGTTATCCTTGTCGTTAAACTTGGTAAAACAATAGCGACAAACTTTTCCATCTAGACGAGACCGAGTTTCACTGTCGCTAGACTCGTTCAAACATTAATAGCAACATGTTTGCTTGGAGGGCGAATTATAGAACAAGCATATGTTATCCTCCTCAAGATTGAAAAAAATAAAGAGGTACTGGTCAGCAATGATGATGAGCCCCAAAAATGGGTAACTTATTGGGCTCATTTTGCCTATTGTTCTCCATTAATCCACCATCCTTCATAGTTTATGCATGCTTTTGAGTATATTTACGTTAATTGAATGAATGAGAATAGTCACTTGACTATGAAGTCTAATACGTGCTTATTGCAGAACTTTGGACATCTTTTGGACCAAAGTCAAGCATTTATGAGCCAATTGACAGCCAAATACGAGGGAACAAGGCTGAGGATTTTTAGGAAGGGTGTCTCCTACACTAAATGGCCCCTTCCTTGAGTTCTCCACCATCAGCTTGGAGTTCAACAACCCACCGAAGATGATCCCCAAGGGCAGCCAAGCAGCTTTTGTGAAGTGGTTGATTACTTGCAGTTTTGAGCAGCCAATCCCCTTGAGTTAAGGAGGGCTATTGGAGGTCCTCATGGTGATAAGTAGGAAGGCTTCCAGCCTTCATATTTTAGCTTTTGAATAGTTGTATTTTCGCACTTTAGTGCTGCTCTGCCTTTCAGCTCATTTTCGAGCTTTTGCTGTAAATCTTTTTGTGACATGGTTATTTTTTTTGAGTAATGGAGATTAGTTTCACTTTGCATCAGCTCTGAGCTTCTTTTAGGAGGCTGTAGCTCTTGGGGTTGGACCCAACCCAAGTGTCAGTACCTCCTCTTGTGTACTTTTATATGTTTTTGCTGCATTCCTAGAATAGTTTCTGTTACTTAGATTAACATATTGCTTTGTTATTTAGGTTGCTTTGGATGATTGAAGTAGCTTTTCATGCTTCAGGTTGTTTTGATAGTTTGCTAAAGGAAAATACCTAAAAAAATTCCACCAAGCAATCCTTGATCTCATCTCTCCCTCCTTGCGACCATGAGTTGAGACCAAGGCATACTTGTTGCCACAAAAACACTGTTTTTCCTTTCCATGCAATCGCAAGTGTTAGATTTTTAGTTAGGGAAGTTGATACCAGTTATGATGACATGCATAGATCTATTCTTACTCGGTTTTCATAGTTGTCTTACATGATTTTTTTCCAATAAACTTTTGTCCACCATGATTTCTGGTTTTTAGGTCAGAATAGGTTAAAGTAGATAGATCTCTGATGTTTTTAGTATTTCTTTGATTAGTTTGAAGAAATAGTGTGTAGATCACCTGTAATCCATCCTTGCCTATCCTTCATTCCTCACACCACCTGCTCCAACCCCAGATTCCGGATTCCTTCCCTTCATTCACCACACTCTGCCAATTTGACCTAATTTCTTCATTTTTGTGCAACATTGGTCCCTCCATCCTTGAACAAATCCAACCATCTTCATCACCCCCTAGCCTCATTTACTAGGTCCTAGACCCCTTCACAGCCTCATCCAACCTCCATTTCCACTTTCCCACCGGTTTTCCTCCATCAACCCTAAAAAATCTTCTCTCGGCTCTTCCTGTAGAACCCCTGCAGACTTCCTTTAGAAGATCACATGGGCAGTTTCTCGAGATCAGATCACTGTGAAACTCTCTGGAAGGGTGCTAGGGACCCCTTAGGCCATCTTTTCACCTTCCCAACCTCCTGCAAGTGCCTGCTCCATTTCCTTTCGCCAATCAACCTCTGCACAATAAAAAACAGTTAAAGTGTTAGGATATTCCCACACATAGGAAATAGTTAAGTACAACTTGGTCTAGTATAGAGTTAGGTATAGAGTTCAGTAAAGTGTGTTTCTTTACTATGTACATTTTGTAACTTACAATCTAACAGTCACGATATGTAGTGATCCGACGGTTCATTCTCTCCTCGGTATTACCGACACTTGATCCATGGCTTAACACCCGATTGGTCCATGATCTCTATTTAAAGAGCATGGAGGGTCATTTGTAGGTTAACCGTTCATGAGAGGAGCTTATGTAAATTTTCATTCTTTTATTAATAAATTGCCTGAAGTGGCCGTGTTGGCTCAAGCCGTGGACTGTTTCCCTCTTTGAGGGTTTTAACCACGTCAAAAGTACTGGTGTATTGATCTGCGATCTATTTGTGAGCGGCGTCCTTTGGTGTTCTGTCTGAGGAACTTACCCTGTAAATTCCTACATGGTATCAGATCTATTTGAGGGTCACGTCCATTGGTGATCCAAATATGAAGCCGGTAGAACTGCATTCGACTAATGTTTCCTAGATCTACTGTTTCTGACTACTTTCGGGCCGAGAGGACTGCTCTGTTGTGTTGGGAGCATCTGTTCCAGTGAGGAACCCCTTTCATTTCACGCGAAAAGGTTTCCGGTAGCCTTAGCTGCGTCATTTTTAAGATCTGGAGGTATACAGTGTTTATTTGCAGTTTATAGTTATTTTCCCTCTGTTTATTTCGGTTTTCGGTTTATTTACCTTTTTTATTACCGGATATATACCTTTCATTTCTGCGTGTGCTCTTTGCCCTGCGACTTTGTGCGATCTGGGCAAATCAGAAACAGAAAGGAAGGATTTTTCTCATGCGTATGCTCTTTTCCGCTGTGCCTTAGTGTGATCTCGGAAAATCAGAAACATTGAGGAAAATATTTAGTTTCCGGCTAAAGCTAACTTCGAACCGCAAGGTTCGTTTTTGAAAATATTTAATTTCTGGCTAAGGCTAACTTTGAGCCGCAAGGTTCGTTTTTTTTGCATGTCCGTGTTGGGTTTTGTGTTTTTTGTTTTATAGGCAAAAAGAGCTTTCTCAAAGCAAGCACGCAACCCAAAGCATCAACCCCCCCCCCTCTCTCTCTCAAACTTTTTGTATAGCTCACTTGGTGCAAAGATAATTTATGAGAGTAGAGGTCTTGGGTTCAAGTCTCCATTTTGTGGGGGCGGACTTTTCATTTCCACACATTCCCGCACTTCGTCGGTGACTTCATCAAATTTTCTTAAAAAAGCCATAACTTCTTCATCCGGAAGCCGTTTTCAGAACCATTTTTTTGAAACAGCCTAATTTTTCGAGATCTTTCCATTGAAACACTTAGTTTCAGCATCTATAGCTTCAGTTTTTTTTTTAAATGGAAATTCCATGCCAAGTTATTCTTGACAGCACCAACTACTTCCAATGGTGGTCCTACATTGTGGATTTACTTAGAAGTAAAGGTCTTTACAGAATAGCCACGGGCCAAGAGACCAAACCGAAAGATGAAGACAAGGTAGCTAAATGGGAAAATAGGCAAGACCAAGCATGTGGGTTGATAGGGATGTCTATTTCTCCAGATCTTAGATTCCATATTGCAGAACTTGATACTCCTGATGAAGCAATGAAACAGATTACTAAAGTCTTTGGAATTAAAAATGAACTTAAAGCCCATCAACTTGAAAATGAATTGCTTACATTGGACCCCAATAATTTTTCTTGCATTGAAGATTTTTTGTCCAAGTTCAAGACCCTTAGACTTCTCTTGGAAGGTGTTAAGGTTAAGAAAGAAGATAGTAGCCTTATCTACTCCATTCTTACTAAGTTGGGACCAGCCTATTCTGTGTTTGTTTCCACCTTCCATTCTACAAAAGAAGCCTTCATTTCTCAAGGACAAACCTACAAGTCCCCTTCCTTTGATTCCTTTTGTGATTCTTTAATAAGAGAACAAGAAAAACTCTTACACCTTGGTCTTCTTCATCTTGGAAACTCTTCTAAGAAAGCATTAGCCGCCCAACAGCAACCAAATTCAAAGAATCCTAAGAAGTTGTATCCTAAAAGGAATGGTCCTAAACCAAACAAGGGTCCTAAGCAATTTCTGCCTCAAAATGAAAAATCATTTCAACAAAATGATAAGACAAATAAAAACAAAGGGAAGAAGACTGATAGACATTGCAACTTTTGTAATCGAGATGGCCACTTAGAATCCAAGTGCTTTAAGAAGATGGAAGCCTTGGAAGCAGCAATGAAGAAGCATAACATCCATTTGGAGCAATCTTCAACTTCAACTTCATCTTCATGAATGGCACTTTCTGCATGTGGTTGTCAAGCATCTCGGTCTGGCTATGCACTAAATGTATCTTCTTCTTCTCATTCTCATGAGTGGCTCATTGATTCTGGAGCTTCTTATCACATGGCCAAAAACAAAGCCATGTTTTCTTCTTTAAATGATTGTAACACCAAAAATATATATGTTGGTGATGATAGATCTCTTAGTGTTGTAGGGACTGGAACTATTCATCTAGACAATGGTCAGTTTAATGATGTATTATGTGTTCCAACCTTATCCTGCAACCTTCTATCTGTATATCAGATAACCCATTCAGGTGAAGGTAAAATCGTTTAATTTTCACCTCACGATGTTGTAATTAAGGACCTAAGAGATCCTAGACAGATTTTAGCTACTGGCATTGCTGATGATTCTACAAGGTTGTATAAGTTTCACAACTTTGGGTCATCAAATCTTCCCTCAGTATTTGTTGCTCATAAAATGAGCAAACTTTGGCATGAGCGATTTGGTCACTTAAACTATTTCTCTCTTCAGAATCTATGTAAAGAAAATATGGTGACAGGTCGTCCAATGGTATCTTGCAGAGATGGTGTTTGTTCCAGATGTGTACTCGGAAAACATCATCGGGACAGTTTTGAAAAACGTGCCTCTTGGCACGCCTCAACCCCTTTACAGCTCGTGCATAGTGATTTATGTGATCCACTTCCAGTTGCTTCATTCTCTGGCTACAAGTATTTCTTAACTTTCATTGATGATTTCTCCATACGCACTTGGGTATACTTCTTAAAACTCAAGAGTGAAGTATTTAACATGTTCTTGGCCTTTAAGGCCTTTGTTGAAAAACAATCTTGACATCAAATTCTTAAGCTAAGATCTGATAATGGTGGAGAATATGTTAAAAACACATTCATCAACTTTTGCACTAAGAATGGAATTCAAATGCAACATACTATTCAATATACTCCACAACGAAATGGTGTAGCTGAAAGGAAGAATCGCACCTTAAAGGAAATGGCTAATTGTATGCTTCAATCTAAAGGACTTAGTATTAATTATTGGGAAGAAGCAATTAACTGTGCAAATTACATAATAAATCACACTCCTACTAAGGTTTTAAGGAATATCACTCCAGAAGAAGCATGGAGCTCAATCAAACCAGATGTAAGTCACTTTTGTGTTTTTGGAAGTGAAGCATGGGCCCATATTCTAGATGAGAAACATAAAGCTTTAGAACCTAAGAGTGAAAAATGTATTTTTGTTGGATATTCTGAAGATGTCAAAGGATATAGACTTATTCCACTTAAGTCGAAAAATGTTATCATTAGAAGAGATGTAAAGTTTGTTGAAAATATATCGGCCTGCGAGCCTAGTTCGGCGGATGTGCCACCTCTCCCTATCTCTTCTACTTTTGAAAATATTTCTTCTTCAGATGATGAAAGCGAGGATGAAAATCCTCCCCCACCTTCTCAGGATCCTCCTTCAGCTCCTCAGCTTCCAAAATGGGTCTGTGCTACTCGGGATGCAGCAGGTGATCTTGCCGGTGATCCTAGAGATCAGCGACATACATGTTCTCAGTTCGAGAGAGCCTCTTCTTTACTGGCTCAAGCTTCAGTGAATTATGATCCTAACACCTTTGCAGAAGCTTCAGGCCATCCAGATTGGGAAGTAGCTATGAATGAAGAATATCATTCATTATTGGCAAATGATACATGGGATCTTGTTCCTCTACCAAAGGGATGAAAACTTGTTAGATGCAAATGGGTTTACAGAACCAAGTATGGACCAGATGGGAAAGTTGATAAACATAAAGCTTGTCTTGTTGCTAAGGGTTTTTCACAAGTTGAAGGCATTGACTATACTGAAACCTTCTCCCCTGTTGCCAAAATGAACTCTATCTGCCTTGTTCTTTCCCTTGTTGCCTCTTTCAAATGGGAATTCCATCAGATGGATGTTAAATTCGCCTTCTTGCATGGGGACTTGCATGAAGAAATCTATATGGAACAACCTATTGGCTTTATACAAATAGACTCCAGCCTTGTATGTCGGATTAAGAAATCCCTTTATGGTCTCAAGCAAGCTCCTCAAGCTTGGTATGCCAAAATGGATAACTTTCTTTTAGAAAATGGCTTTTCTAGGTGTCATTCTGACAATATTGTCTACACCAAGAAAGTGGGCAAGTCTCTTATCATTCTTGTTCTTTATCTTGATGACCTTATCCTGACTGGTAGTGATCCCAACCTTATAAACCATGTGAAGTCTAGCCTTAAAAGCAAGTTTGAAATGACAGACTTAGGACACTTACATTATTTTCTTGGTCTTCAAGTCTTGCAATCCAAGGAAGGTATTTCCCTTTCCCAATCCAATTATGCATGTGATATTCTACGCCATTTTCACATGGAAGACTGTAAGCCAACCCCTTCTCCCTTTCAGTCCGGAGTCAAACTTTCAGTCACTTGTACTTCTCCTGAAGTTGATGCTACCTTATACTGTCAACTTGTAGGAAAACTTTTGTATCTAACCCATACTCGTCCTGACCTTTCCTTTGTTGTTGGCCTTGTTGCTCGGTTTATGCAAAACCCACGTGAAAGTCATTGGAAAGCAGCTAAAAGAATACTTCGTTATATTCGAGGTACAGTTCAGTTTGGGATTCATTACCGTGCTGAAGCATCTCCTCTATTGGTTGGTTTCACTGATTCCGATTGGGCTGGTGACCCTGATGATCGGAAGTCTACTGCAGGTTATGTATTCACTCTTGGTTCAGGGCCTATTACATGGGCTTGCAAGAAACAAGGTGCCATTTCTCTTTCTTCAACAGAAGCAAAGTATCGTGGTGCCGTAGAATCTAGTAAGGAAGCCTTGTGGCTTCGTCAGATCCTATCAGAGTTTGGCTTTCAGCAGCAGCATCCGACTACACTTTGGTGTGATAATCAAAGTGCCATTCAACTATGCAAAGATCCAGTCCAACATCAGTGCAGCAAACACATTGAACTGCACATGCACTTCATCAGAAAGCTCATTCATGACCATGTTCTTGAAGTGCAATATTGTTCAACAGATGATCAAGTTGCAGACATCTTTATAAAGGCTATCACAGAGGCGAAGTTCACTAAACTTCGATTTATGGTTGGAGTTCAGGAAGTCGTCACTAAGGGGGGATAGGCTCTAGTGTCTCCTTCCTTCTCCTATTGTGTCATATTTGTAAATCCTTCAATCCTATCCCAAGTTGTTCTTAAGGGGGGATGTTAGGATATTCCGACACATAGGAAATAGTTAAGTACAACTTGGTCTAGTATAGAGTTAGGTATAGAGTTCGGTAAAGTGTGTTTCTTTACTATGTACATTTTGTAACTTACAATCCGACGATCACGATATGTAGTGATTCGACGGTTCATTCTCTCCTCGCTATTACCGACACTTGATCCATGGCTTAACACCCGATTGGTCCATGATCTCTATTTAAAGAGCATGGAGGTTCATTTTTAGGTTAACCGTTCATGAGAGAATTTTATGTAAATTTTCATTATTTTATTAATAAATTGCCTGAAGTGGCCGTGTTGGCTCAGGCCATGGACTGTTTCCCTCTTTGAGGGTTTTAACTACGTCAAAATTACTGGTGTATTGATCTGCGATCTGTTTGTGAGCGGTGTCCTTTGGTGTTCTGTCTGAGGAACTTACCATGTAAATTCCTACATAAAGCACATGCATAATAATTCTACAAAATTACTCGAAAATAAAAAAAAAGATGTTTTTTCTAGATTTTACTTTAGAAGTAGCTTAGACACATTCATTTTACCTTTCCAAGAGTCAATGGCATCCATTTCAACAACTTTCATCTCTTTTCTTGCACTAGTAGGGTTAGTCGGTAAAACTAGGGTTTGCTAGGGTTTGCATTTCTTTTCAACTTTTAGTTTCTTCCTGCAAATAGATTAGCCTCCTTAGAGTTAGCTTTCAGCCATCACAATTACAAGATTTTTCTAAGAGCTCATAGAAGTTAGCTTAAGCTCCTAGCAAACTTGTGCTAACTGATCAAGTGACAACCTGCAACAAGAGCTAGTACTTGCACATATAGCACCGTCGCTTCCAAGTTTGTTACGAACTACCAGCTTGATAAAAGTAAAGAAGGGAGTCCCAAGAGTTGCAACATTATTGTTGCAATACTGGAGCTCACCATCTTTTTGGCGCCGTTGCTAGGGAAGCATCAGAGTATTTGTGATTGCTGCTTTTCTTCTATTTTCTACTACAACCTTCTGGACAATAGTTTATTTCAGCAAGCGTAGAGTAGTTGCTTCATTTCCATTTTGCAATTTCATTTCCACAAAAGTATATTAGACATTTCTTGCTTTCCTAGACTATAATTTCAATTCTACAAGCATATATTATCATTTCCATTCTGCAATTTCAATTCTGCAAGCGTAAATTAGCATTTCAATTCAGCAATTTCAATTCTGCAAGCGTATCTTAGCATTTCCTTTCTGCAATTTCATTTCAGAAGCATAGATTAGTCCTTTCCTGCTTTCATTTCAATTCTACATTTTCATTCCAGCAAGATAGATTTTAGTTAGTTGTAGTCAATGCATTTCAATTTTGCAGGTACAAGTAGAAAAAAGAAAAAATCAACCAAAAATATTTCATTTTCATGCCTCATAGGAATAGAGACCATATAGGAAAATTCTTACCCAACACCCCCACCACATCATTAAGTCACCCTTCTCTCTACTTTGGTGGTAGTGATCCATAAGAACCTACAGGTGAACCTCTAGAGATATACGAAGATCCTATAACAGAAGAAGAGCAAGAAAACATTCCTCTTGAGACCATGGATGAACATAGGAATGGTATAGGGAATGAGGAGAGAATAGAAGGTGCCTTTCCCATCTGAGAAACAAATGGGACACAAAAATGAAAAACATAAGTCCCTCAGCCTTACCTCACTTCCATGGATTGACCACTGAAGACCCCGATACCTTCTTGTTTGAGTTTGTTGTCCTTTGTCAAACTTATGACTATGCAGAAAATGAGCAAAAGTTGAAACTCTTTCCCTCTACCCTCAAGGATGCAGCGCTACGCTGGTTCATGGGGTTACCTGGAAACAGTATCACAACTTTGGCTCAAATGTAGCAAGCCTTTAACAACAAATACCGAGACTACTGTAGGTCAAAGGAAACGAAGGGAGAAATCTTTCGAATGACCATGGGAAGTGATGAGTCTTTGGAAGACTATGAAGAAAGGTTCCAACTCAGTTATAAAAGGGCCAGGTGCACACTTGACCTCGAATCTCTGAAGCTAGTTCTGCTCTGAGGAGTCCCTGAAGACCTTCTAGATACCCTCCATTTGCTAGCTTGGGCAGACATCTACCAACTACCTTACGATGACATAAAGACTGTGTTTAGAAACCATTCTAGGGTAGCCTGGAAAAGAGTTAGGGGGAATCCACTTTCAGCTAGTGCCACCTTCTCCAAACTTGAGTTTTCAAATCAGATGGAAGACCCTAAAAGTGAGGTGAGACAGACCATTTCCATGCAACTGGATACTTTCTGAATCCAACAGAAGAAAGAAGAATTTGAGAGGGCTTTGGCCATCTTTTGTCCCAGATGCACAAGGAAGCATCCTAAGAACGAGTGTCCATTGCACTTAGTAGAGGTATGTTTCATTTGTGAGGAAGACCACCCTACAAACCAATGCCCAACCTTACCTAGACTTAAAGTTGTGTACCGAGGGGCTGAAGGAGCCATTGAACCACTCTACTTCCTCAACCAAAGGAGGCCACATGGATCTAGACCTTACGAACAGGGGATGCAAGGGACATCCCAAACATATTACAACCCCAACCAATCCACTCCCGTACCTTCTTGGGGTTCCCCCACTCATCCTTCCTGGTCCACACCACCTCCTTGGTCATATCCACCTCAATACCATACTCAACCTGCTGCTCATTCGTTTCATTCTCATGTTCAGCCACAACCTCAGTGGAATGCACTGTAACAATGGTGGAGGCCCCAATACAACTCTCCTCCTACCATTTTTCCTCCACCACCTACTCAACCATAGCCATTACCTCCTGCTCCTCCAAGACAGCCTCAGATGCCCGCTCAACTGAACCCAAACCCCAATAATAGATAGGCCCAACAGGTATATACTAGAGAGACAACATGCCCTACCTATGTGGTGGAGATTCAGGAGATACACCTACAGCCTGGGAAGTTCCTCTCAGATAGCCAACCTCCTCCTAAGGAGGATGAAGTCGAAAAACATGAAAGTGAACCCAAAGCCATTCCACCCTTTCCTGAGACACTAACTGGATACACGCAACCAAACCCGGAACAGACTGAACTTCTGGGAGAACTTAAACAGCTGTGTGTAAAAAAACCACTTCTTTAGGCCATCAAAGATGTACCAATCTACAACAAATTGATCAAAGAGAAGTGTTTCAGGCACCCAGGCAGGCGCAAGAGAGATGCCCCAACTATCAATGTCATAGGACAACTGTCCGATCTAATGTTGGGACAAGTAATCTGTCCAAAATATTTGGACCCTGGGAGTCCTGTAGTGGATGTCCACATCAATGGCACCATAATCCCCCACACCCTGATTGATCTAGGAGCTGCCATTAATGTGATGACCAGGGACACTATGCTCAAACTTAACCTTCAGGGTTCCCTAAGAAAGACCTTGATAGTATTGTAGTTAGCAGACCACTCCACCATGACTCCTGAAGGGATTGTGGAAGATGTCTTGGTCTCTGTTGATTCTTGGGAGTACCCTACAGACTTTTTGTTCCTTCAGCCAAAGGCAAAACTCACTGGATACCCCCTAATTTTGGGAAGGCCTTGGTTAGCTATTGCAGATGCTTACATTAGTTGTCGAGCTGGGAGCATGACCATTAAGATTGGGCCAATTTCCAAACAGCTAGTCCTATATCCTCCTGCCCAACCTTTGCTCGAATATGACTTACCTCTCTGGTTGGAGGAGGAAGATGAGGATGAAGTCTACTTTGCACCTGTGTTCACCATGGAAGCCACCAGGGGGGGTCCTCAAACCGAGGATGACCTTATTGAGAATTTAATCCAAAATCCACCTCCCAGTGTCCTGCCATTAAAAGAGTTGGTAGGAGACACCGAAGCCAGTGCTTTAGGGGATCTCTATGTGGTTGATCCGACCTCTTCTTGAGTTAAGAATGTGGAATTTGGCCCTAAAAGAACCTTGAAGATCAACTTGTCCCTATCTCCCTCTCAAGAGAAGGAGTTGTGTAGCTTGTTGAATCGCCATTTGGATGCTTTTTCTTGGAGCTACAAGGAGATGAAGGGATTCCAACCTTCAGTGATCTGAAAATCACCCTATGAGTGACCTTAGTTGAAGATTTATTAAACAAAAAGGTATTATAGACCCATGTGCTAGTGTGTGTGTTCTGTGTTATTGAAGCAACGGATCGATCAGATTGCCAATACATAGAAAATAAATAGAAAGACAACAGAGAAATATAGTAAGAAACACAAAGAAACAAATAGTTTTTAATAAGGAGTTCACCCTATTCTCCAGGGCTACATCTCCGGTCCAGCTTCAGTGGTGGCCTTGTTTTATTGTGTCTTTCAGTAGAGAAATTACAATGCAGGGACTCAATATGAGTTCTCCTGAAGCAGATTTTGCTTGGTAGGGTGGTTCTTGGATTCTGCAAGCCACTTGGAGTACACAGACTCTTGTTCTTCCTACCAGCTCTGTGATCCTTGGTCTGTAGTGGAAAGAGCCAACTATGATGCTCAATCCGGATAGATTCCTCTATGGGAAGGCTTGATTCTTCAAGCTCTCTGGTGCTCAATGCTGCCTATGGTCAGCTCGGCCTTCTGTCTCCTCTGCTTGGCTTTACTGCTCTCTGTGCTCATTCCTCCTCTCAGGGTTCATTGTTCACTGTCTCTCTTGGTCGCTTGGACTCTTCGCTCTAAATCTATTTCTTAATCCCATTCGGCTATCTCTGTTCATCGCTTTAGCGATTCGACATCCATGCCTATTCGGTTCTTCTCCTTCCTGCATCAATTCTCCTTCTGCCTGTGTGTTGGGAGTTCCCTATTCGACGTCAACATGAACGCTCGGGAAGTAGCCTCGTGTCTCCATCGGAATAGTGCTAACCTATTCATCGATTCGTTTCTTTCTCCACCGTGGCGATCAACGGATTCTAAATCCCCTTAAATTGCAGCTTAATTCCCTGTCAATTCCGCTCTATCTATTGGATGCAATCTCAACCGTTCGATCTGGGCTCCTCCAGATCCAACGTCATATGCACGCCGAGCGCGGTTGACTTGCTCGACCGATAATGCGTGATCATGGTGGTTTTTCTCTCCCCTCTGCTGCCACGCATCGATTTCTGAGTGTGATCACTCTGTTTTCTCCAAAACCTCTTATCGTTCAAGGGCGCCCCGATCAAACTACTGGTTTTTAGGTTGTGGGGCCCACCTTCGTACGATGGCGCTTTTCGTTTCTCCACCCACAGTCCTCTGGCTCCCAACGTGACTGAGTGCTTAAGGCTCTACCATTTCAGCCCTGTTCGCCCAACGATGCATGATTAGCGCCAACATCGAAAACCAGCTCTTTTTTCAAATCTGAGGCTCCCAGGGGCTACATCGACCTCCTGCACAGTCTCTATGGGCCTCGGTTAGCGCGCTTTGACCGAGGTCCTCATCGTTCCACGCCGGCTGCCATGGCCACTGGTTCAAGGTGTTTTCAATTGCTATTTTGGATTCTTCAAGGATTTGTTTTGTCTCGATATAGTCATGGTTCTATGACAGTCGTTTATGGATCCGATTTGGATCATGGCCTCCCAACCAAAAAGCTTTTGGACCACCAAAAGTTGGTTTTTTTTCTTCCAGCATTGACTAAGTGAGGAATCTTTTGTCTCACTTGTCCAATCTCAATCAACTTCACACTACTCGGCTTCGAACCTTTAAGCCCAATCCTAAGGTATTCCACCTGTCCACTGTGTTCGTCCTTACCTTCCTGTCCAACACTGTATCTTCCTGCATCTCATTAAGATATTTAGGTAGCAGGTCATCAACAGAAGGCAATTGACTCTGCTCTTCAGGGTCCTCAATCTCAAACAACCTCAAGCAATCTGCGTTCACGACTGAGTAGATGTACATGTAAGCTGGCAGATCAAGGCGAAAAGCATTTTCACCAATCTTCTCAAGTATCCTGAAGGGTCAATACCTGATAGGTTTTATCTTCTTACCTTCACCTTGCATCCTGTCCTTGCTGATATAGAGCCAAACTTGGTCTCCAACTTGAAAACTATGCTCCATTCGATGCTTATCATGTTGTTGAAGCCCCGAAAATCGGGTCGACAACAAGGGGGATACCCACCCGGTCTGGACCTTGGTTGGCAGCTCCTTATCCATTTGGTATAGCGGGTCTGACTGGGGATAATGGGACCAGTTTCCCAATCTAAGGGGTGTGTGTGTGTGTAGAGTTGGATGATGCTGATCTAGGAGTATTTTAAGCTAATTTAATTCAAACTTCTAAACTAACTCTATGCTATTGTAATCTAATAAGAAACAACACATCTAATCTACGCTAACCCGGGGTGTATTTCTTCTATTATGCGATCTAAAAAGATTTCGAACAATAACTGGTAATAAAGATCATTCAGCTATCATAAGAATAGAAATCAATTAAGATAAATCATTCTGCATAAGAAGTTAAGCAAAACAGTTGTGAACAGCATATCACATAATAAGTTATTCATATATCAAGCATAAATAAATGACTCCACCGTACAGAAGTGCCAAATGGTAACCCACACATTCATGCATTAACATATAAACAACTGAAAACTGCATATCACTTTAAGAATATAAGCAGAAATTGGTCAAGAGATAAAAGTACCATTTATGACTGATTTCACTCATAAACTTCAAGCAATAACGATTTATCTCTACTTGTTCTAACATCTACTAAGAGTACAAAAGTGCAACATCAGTAGCAGACATTAAATGCAAACATTGATAAATCTCGATCCATCCATTCATCAAAAACCCCCTCCGAGGGTACAAAAGTGCATGTTCTGAGGACAAGTTTTTTGACAAATTTCCGGACCCTTCTCCAAATGCCATGAGAAGGGTTAAATACTACTAACTAATTAATCTTAATTACATAAATTTAGGACACGACTTCAAATGACCGCCCTTCTACTAAAGCAAATTTATTTCTAAAAATTGAATCTAATTTCTAACCGTTTCTGTATTTGTTCCTTAGTGCTGTAAGCAATGCAATGTTCGCCTGGGAAGAGTCGGCTGGTTATCTTCTCCTTTCGTTCGAGCGATGAAAATAGAAATAACAAGAGCCAGCACCGCTTTCTGACAAACTAGAAGATATTTTCGAAAATCTTCCTCTGGCTTGGTGTATTCGCTGTGTGTATAATTGGTATAACCCAAATTTCTTTCAAACTGATTGTGTTGTTGCTATTTCGGTTTCTGGCCGTGCGAATGACTCAATAAGTTAGGGACTTTGCTCTCTGAAGAATTTTCCGTATTGAAAATTGCTTCCGTTATTTGTTCCAGGCTTTTCTGGAGCGTCTTCCCTCTTTAGCGTATTTCTTTTTGCTTTACCCAGTCTGAGCTTCAGGATCTTTTGTAAACATGCTGCTTTTGTGCACCTTTGACTCTGAGTCTTGGATAGTCTATTTCCATCAGTATTTGTTGAGTGATACTCTGGAATCCGCGGTCCTGCTGCATGCGGCATCCGTTTGCGAAGGCATCTCTTCTCTGTTCTCCGAGTATTGACGCTTTCCCCTTTTCCTTAGATGTTTCCTGCACATTAATTTATATTAGTTGCTGCCTTGCAGTTTACGCAAAGGAAAAGAGTAATGACGAAAAGATTGACATGAAAGCTTTAAGTTCTAATGAATGCATAATCATGACACTCATAATGACTTGACTCTTCGAAAAACACAACACAATCCTTCTTGGATACTTTGGCATACAATCATTAATTTCTCTTAAGGCGCGCGCCCAATTTTGGTCTACAGGCAACTTTCCTTGAACACCATGTCGAGGAAATTTTGCGATGAGTGATTTCTGCGATTCGCATCGCAGTATCGAGGATCACGATGTCAAGATGTGTCATCGCAGGAATTGATGGTCGCATTCATCGCAGATCGCAAATCGCAGATCACAAGATCGCAAATCGCGTTTAATCATTCAACCACTGTGTGCTGCTTATGCGATGCTGCGATATGCGACGTAGCATGTCGGCCGTCGGCGATTCGTTAATTTTTCATTTTAAGAGCGCTTCTCAATATATGCGATGCGATGAATTTCGCGTCGCTTCTTCGTAGCTTATTTATGCGCATAGGAAAACGCTTCACTCTCTCTTCGCGATGCGATACAGCTTTAGGGAGTTAAAATACAAAAATTTTGATAAAATGTTTTTTGGATTTATTGTTAAGGGTCCCCATTTGCTTGGTGTTATTGCTAATACTAAACAAAGAGGGGGGATTGTTGGTGACCACAACAATGGTGATTCACTGTGAAGAACCAGTTATCTCTGCTTTTCTATTGAATTTCCACTTCCGCAACAGAAAAAATTTTCATATGTCTAAATTTTGTTATGGACAAATAGAGTACATTACTCCTTATCCTATCAATGATACTTTGTCTCAACCTTTTTCATATTCCAATTGTTTGCTTCCTCAGGCTTAGTTCTTGTATTCACACCAGACATTACTCGGTCTTTTTTAAAAGATAAAATAAGGTCTTCTCTGCGTACTGGCTTTTCAAATATGCTCATTTGTCGTAGGTAGAGCCTCTGCTGCCCGCAAGCGTCCATAGCCTCGACAGGGTTATCTGTTATCTAGCAATGATCCTTTATCCTGCTTGAGGTTATTTACAACATTTCAGAGAAAAACCCTTTTTGACACTTTTTCCTTTTTTATTCTCTAAAGAACAATGTCTTGGTTTGGTGGCCAAATTATGACACAGTCATTCACTCGATTTACACTTTTGCTGAACAAGCTGGCTCATGATGAGACCCCTTGTCTTTTGATTGCAACAATCTTGAGTTATTGCCCTGTTTTGGTAGACAGTATTGGCAAAGTCAACAAGTTATAATATCTGTGATCATGATAAGCCGGCTCGTGATGAGACCTCTTATTCTTTGAGATATAGTGTTTTCTCGGATTGTTCCTCTGAATGCTGTGATTTCCTTTAGCAGGGAGGAAGTCATTGTTTTTCCTTAAGAAAGCTCTTGACGACAATAATAGAGTTTGAAAATAGCAGCTTTACAGAGAATATTTATTTTATTATTGATGCCTTTCATTGTGCTGATATAAAACAATTTCTTACCAAAGGTTGCTTTCATCAAAGTTTTTGAAGTTGAAACTAGCATCATGTCTAGGCTAAAGTTAACTCTACCTGTCAATAATAAAAATCATATTTTTCGAAAAATTTTGCTACTTGTACAAGCGAAAATCTCAAAATTTGATAGAGAATTGGTGTCTTTTTCATGAAGCCTTTTAGTGACCATCTACAACTGGTTTTATTTATAAGAAAGAGAAAAACAAAATAAAAACTAAAACTATCCTACAAAAATAGAAGAGTGATCTTCTATGGAAAATACATTTTAAGGATCTGCCCATTAACAGGCAAAGAATCTCTTCTACCTGCCAAATCCTGCAACACAAACGTCGATGGGCCTATGGCTTCTACAATCTGAAAAGGACCAAGCCACAGCTTCTGGAATTTCGTATGTTTTCCCTTTTCTTCATGATCCTTATCCCATTTCAAAACTAAATCTCCCATCTGAAAGTTTTTTCTGGTCATTATGCTTGAGTCAAAAGAGGATTTTATCAGTGCTTGATGATGGGCATGGGTTTTCTTAGCTTATTCTCGTTGTTCTTCTAATTTTATTATTTCCATTTGTCTTAGTTGTATGGAGGAGGTAGATACCTCATCGATGTGTTGTACTAAAGACAAATAGGGAATGACTAAGTGAGTTGGAAGAACCACTTCTTTCCCATAAACTAAATTAAAGGGAGAAGTGCCGATTGAAGCTTTCTTCGTTATCCTATCTGCCCATAAAGCATTTACCAACGCTTTGTGCCAATTCTTTTGGTTTTGTTCGACTGTTCTTTTAATAATCCTGATCAGGTTTTTGTTTGTTGATTCAGCCAATCCATTACCTTGCAGATAGTAGTTGGCCGAATATTTCAGTTTGAACCCTATTTTAAGTGCAAACTCAGTTGTTGTATTTCCAGAAAAGTATGAAGCATTATCAAACATTAAGGCCATTGGCAATCCAAACCTAGTGATTATAAATTGATCTATGAATTCAATAATGTTTTCAGAATTAGCTGTCTTGAGAGGAACTGCCTCTACCCATTTAGTAAAATAATCTGTTGCCATGAGGATGTACCTATGCTGCTTAGAAGAGTGAGGAACGATCTCACCTATTATGTCCAAGCCCCATTGACTGAATGGTTGCTCGATGTTAACCGGCTGTAGTGGCATGGACGATTTCTTTTGTTTCCCTGCAGCAATCTGGCAGACTTGGCATTTCCTCACGTAACTGTGTGAGTCTTTGAATAGTGTGGGCCAATAATATCCTGCACGTAAAATTTTATGTGCAGTAGCGTCTCCAGCATAGTTTCTGCCTGCTGGTCCATCGTGGAGTTCCTGCAAAACCTTTTCGGCTTCAGTTTTCTCAAGACACCTAAGAAGCACAGAATTGTAATTCCTTTTAAACAGAACATCTTTTATGAGCTGGTATTGTTTAGCTTTCAATCTCAGAGCTCTTTTCTTGGTGTGATCCAGGTGTGATGGAGCATACCCGTTCTTAAGATAATAAATGGTGTCAGCATATAGTGATTCTGCGTCGTTTAGGCTTACCTCATACGTATGTACCTCTTCAGATGAGTTCTCAGGAATTTGCGATGCTCCAGCCAACATCTTGCAGAAGCCTTGACCTCTTACAGTGTTTGCTGGTTTGATCTCAAGATCGTATTCTTGTAAAGAGGTGATCCAATTTGCTCTTTTTTCGCCCACATCCTTCTGTATCAGAAGGTTTCTTACCACTGGAAATGGTACTATGACTTTGGTATGGGCTTTAAGTAAGAAAGGTCTGAAATACTTGATTGCTTTGAAAATAGCATATTCCTGTTTCTCCACGTCTGAATAGTTGAGTTCAGCACCTTGTAAGTTCGAGCTAAAAAATGCGATTGGAGCTTCCTCCTTCTCTTGATTTGATTGAGTTAGAATCGCGGCATAAGATTTCTCTGAGGCAAATGTGTATAAGATAAAAGATTCTGAAAAATTCGGGGTCGCTAAAGATGGAGCGTTAATGATAGCTTGCTTGATCAAGCTGAATGCTTCATGCTCATCTTGACCCCATTTAAAATTTGAATTCTTTTTAATCATATTTTGCAAAGGAGAAACAATACGTGAGAAGTCTGGGACAAATCTCTTCACAAAATTGATTTGACCAAGGAAAGAATGCATGGATTTTTTGTTATGAGGCATGGATATTTTGGAAATTTCTTTGATTCTGTCAGGTTCAATGTGAATACCAGATTTTGACACTATGAATCCTAGCATTTTTCCTTCACTTAATGCGAAAAAATATTTCTTTGGGTTAAGTGAAATCCCATACCTCAAACATCGTTGAAAGATTTGCTTCAAGTCTTTGAGATGGTCGCTTCGCTTCTTGGAGTACACTGTTATATCATCTAGGTAAATCACTACAGATTTATTGACTAAACCTTTAAATGCGATGTCCATGGCTCTCTGAAAGGTAGCGCCGGCATTGATAAGACCAAATGGCATCTTCCGATATGCGTATGTCCCCCATTTAGTTCGGAATGTGGTTTTTAACTGATCATCGGGATGTACCAGCACTTGATTGTATCCTGAAAATCCATCCAAAAAAGACATTAATTCTGAGCCTGCTACTGCCTGTAATATCTTCTCCATAGGTGGGAGGGGAAAATTGTCTTTTTGACAGGCTTTGTTGAGATTCCGGAAATCGATACAGATTCTAATATCTTCGTTTTTCTTTCTAACGGGTACCATATTGGATACCCATTTGGAATGTCTGACAGGGAAAATTATTCTAGCTCTCAACAACTTATTTAGCTCAGTTTTTATCTGATTTTCTAAATTGGGGTGGATTTTTCTGAGTTTCTGCTGGACAGGTTTTTCATTATCAATCATAGGGATAGTGTGTTGAATGATAGAAGTGTCGTATGTCTTCAGCTCATCGTAATTCCAGGCAAAAACATTTTTGTATTGCCTCAAAAGACGGATATACGCTAATTTTTCTTCAGGGGCTAGGCCATGGCCTAGATTAACGTTTTGTGGTTTCCCATCGGTTCCTAGGTTTACTAATTCGTATTTTAGAGTCGAACTGTAGAGTTTAGAATTGGTAGACCTTTTAAACTGACTTTTCAAGTCATATAAGTCTTCTAACTTAACCACCGATTTAGGTATAGCATTATCAGTGCTATTTTGTTGTATTTGGTGATCATGATGGTCTTCGTCAATTATTTGATTTGAGTAGGATCCTTCAAAAGTGAGGAAATTTACAATGTCAGGATCGTCATTGAATACTCTCCAGTTTGTAATGTTGTCAGGGATGGATGGTCTAAAGATTAATTCTATTGAGAATCTATCTGGACTAAAATCTTCAGAGGGAATAAGTCTAGAGGCTACGTTAGCTAACAGGTCTGTGCTCGCATTTTGAAGTCTTGGGATTGACGAAATATTGAATGCTATGAAATGTGCAGTCAGATCTGGTACTAAAGATTGATAGTGTTTCAAATGACCTGATAGGCAATGTATGGTGTTACGCACCTGTTTGACGACGATCTCAGAGTCTCCGAAGACTTGCAGGTACTTAACGTTCAACCCGATTGCTTTGTATAGGCCTTGCACCAAGGCTTCGTATTCCGCTGTATTGTTTGTGCGATCGAATTCAAGTCTGCACGTAAGCATGGTATTATTTCCATCTGGGCTAATCAGAACGCATCCTGCTCCTGCTCCCTCATTAGATTTAGAGCCATCAAAATATAATTTCCAAAACAAAGATGTATTTACAGGGCTATCTAAAAAATTAACACACTTTGAATTATCAGTTTGGGAAAAAATTTCGACTTGGGGCAAAACTGAATTTTCTAAGTAAGGTGAGATATGAGCATTGAAATTTCCGAGGAAAGAATCTACCGAGTAATTGCCTATGATACTGCTATTGTATGCTATTGCTTCATTTTCTCCCTCCAATTCTATCACTATGTACTTCTGGTGTAACTCTCGTTCAACCTTTATCTGATTCGGTTTACCATTGTAGGGTAACCACATGTGCGACCAGTCGGTTGAGAAGTATCCATGGAGTTTTTCAGACCAATCCCTGCTAAGAATTAAACCATAGAATTCAGGGATATCAGCTACTAGAATGTCAATAACCTGACATACCTTCAGGTTAGACGACAATCTTATGGTCACTTGATTAAGTTCACCAATCACTTTGACTTGAGATCGATCAAGCTGAACTATGCGCACCGCGGATTTTTGTGGTTGAACATTCAACTTGGCACATATTGATCTGGATAAAATATTCGTTGAAGCACCAGAATCTACCAAACAATTGTGCACGTTTTTATTGAAAATTTCATAAGTGAGAAGAAAAGGGGGAGTGTGAGACCTTGATCTTCCTCCAATCAAGGCGATGTCATATGGGTCAATCTTATTGATCGTGTTGGTTGGAGGTCTTCCCATGTTGTGGGAAGCTACAGCTGTAGGTAAAGATGTAGTAGGCACGGCATGTAATTCTTTCATCATTATCTTATGTTGATGTTTCAATTTTCTCAACTCATAAAGAGTGATATTAGCCCTAGTATTTTTCATGTCATCGATAATGTTATACTCCATTTCATCTGACACAATGAGTGTTCTTGATGGAGGTGTTTGATCTGATTGGACTGGGCTATATTGAGTCGCTTTAGCGGTTGTTTTCTTTGTTGCGACTTTATCTTTTGCTGCAGGGCTTGCGCCCTTCTGCTTAGGGGTAGTTTGGGGAGGATCAAGCTGGTTTTTGCTTCGTGTGCTAACCGGAAATGCTTCTTGATCTTCTTCTTGTGGGAGGATGAAATCCCACATTCCTTGTAGTTCCACAACTTCTTCGTCATTGGTCTGCCCTTCAGTGGTATTCTCTTCTTCTTCCTCTTCTTCGGATTCAACGTTTGAGATAGCGTTGGGTGGTTTCACATCCATTGAAGGATTTCTTTTAAAAGCTCTGTAGGGATTTTTTGAAGAAGTTTCTGCTACTTGTTTTTTTATGTCAATCATCTCATTGGACATGGTTTTTAACACTTTTTGTAATCCTTCCAAGTCTAAAGGATCTTTCGTTTGTTTCTTCTTGGGGTCTTCCTTGTAGGAGACTTTCTTAGATTTGCGTTCCTCTATCGCAGATCTTTTTTCCAGGGCTACTACGCATTTCTCTACTGCTATCGCCTCTGTCAAGTTTTCAACTAAGGTTGTCTTATTTGCCCTATCGACGAAGATTGCCAAGTTTGATGGTAAGGCTGTAATATACCATTCACATCTCACTTCTTCGCTGGGCTGGGAAGCAGCGGGAATTTTGTTGAGGATTTTATTGAACTGTAAATTAAAATCTTTGATGGGTTCTCTAGCCTCGACTTTAAGATTGGATAGGTCATTGATCAACGTCGACGTTGATCTGTCATCCCCAAACTTGGTAAGGAATTGACTTTGAAAAATGTCCCAACTTGTGATAGACCCGGAAGGTAATGAAAAGTACCATGACCCGGCTATCCCTTGCATTGTGTAGGGAAAAAGCCGGATGACAGCATCCTCATTGGTAACTCCGTTGAGATTAACAGAAAGCATGAAATTATTGATGTGCTCTTCAGCTAGCATTCCTGTTTCTGGATTGAATTTGGGTAGCCATTTCTCAGGATGGGCTGGTATTGGGCTCAGGGGTGGAGGCATTAAAACGCCCCAGGATTGTTCCATGGAGACTGGGCCATCGTTGAGCTGCTAGTGAATGAAAGTGCAGAGGATGATCCCTGATGCTGGGAAGATGAAGATATTATGATCTTTGATGATTGAAGAGGAGGGGCTGTGGAAGATGGATGAGTGGTTTGGAATGAAGACGTGGGTGGTTGACTTTATGGTGAAGGAGTTGAAATGGACGACGTGGATGAAAGAGTCTCACTGTCAGACTCTGGTGGTGTTTTCCTTGCTCTTTTCCTGGTGGGGAGAGGGAATTCAGTTGGCTGGATGCCAAATTTTTCGCTCTTTAATCTGGTCAGGGGATAAGCAGGATTGTACTACGAAGTCACGCTGCTTTGAGATTTATCAGACTTCTGAGTAAAAATAGAGAATCCCTGGAGTTTACGAATCAGAGTTTGAATTTCAGGGGGTTCAATGATAAGTTGGTCTGAAATATTAGGGTATGTAGCAGCGGTTGATACTCGAGCGACTTCTGACTCTGGATTTAAACGTACTGGGGAAGTTGGGGGAGTTGATGAGGGTGATTTACTCTCAGAATGGTATTTAGATTTTGATTTAGGTGCCATTCATAGTTCGTGCCCTCCTTCTAGCGCCAAATATGTTGAAGCCCCGGAAATCGGGTCGACAACAAGGGGGATACCTGCCCGGTCTGGACCTTGGTTGGCAGCTCCTTATCTGTTTGGTATAGCGAGTCTGACTGGGGATAATGGGACCAATTTCCCAATCTAAGGGGTGTGTGTGTGTGTAGAGTTGGATGATGCTGATCTAGGAGTATTTTAAGCTAATTTAATTCAAAATTCTAAACTAACTCTATGCTATTGTAATCTAATAAGAAACAACACATCTAATTTACGCTAACCCGGGGTGTATTTCTTCTATTATGCGACCTAAAAAGATTTCGAACAATAACTGGTAATAAAGATCATTCAGCTATCATAAGAATAGAAATCAATTAAGATAAACCATTCTGCATAAGAAGTTAAGCAAAACAGTTGTGAACAGCATATCGCATAATAAGTTATTCATATATCAAGCATAAATAAATGACTCCACCGTACAGAAGTGCCAAATGGTAACCCACACATTCATGCATTAACATATAAACAACTGAAAACTGCATATCACTTTAAGAATATAAGCAGAAATTGGTCAAGAGATAAAAGTACCATTTATGACTGATTTCACTCATAAACTTCAAGCAATAACGATTTATCTCTACTTGTTCTAACATCTACTAAGAGTACAAAAGTGCAACATCAGTAGCATACATTAAATGCAAACATTGATAAATCTCGATCCATCCATTCATCAAAAACCCCCTCCGAGGGTACAAAAGTGCATGTTCTGAGGACAAGTTTTTTGACAAATTTCCGGACCCTTCTCCAAATGCCATGAGAAGGGTTAAATACTACTAACTAATTAATCTTAATTACATAAATTTAGGACATGGCTTCAAATGACCGTCCTTCTACTAAAGCAAATTTATTTCTAAAAATTGAATCTAATTTCTAACCGTTTCTGTATTTGTTCCTTAGCGCTGTAAGCAATGCAACGTTCGCTTGGGAAGAGTCATCTGGTTGTCTTCTCCTTTCGTTCGAGCGATGAAAATAGAAATAACAAGAGTTGGCACTGCTTTCTGACAAACTAGAAGATATTTTCGAAAATCTTCCTCTGGCTTGGTGTATTCGCTGTGTGTATACTTGGTATAACCCAAATTTCTTTCAAACTGATTGTGCTATTGCTATTTCGGTTTCCAGCCGTGCGAATGACTCAATAAGTTAGGGACTTTGCTCTCTGAACAATTTTCCGTATTGAAAATTGCTTCCGTTCTTTGTTCCAGGCTTTTCTGGAGCGTCTTCCCTCTTTAGCGTTTTTCTTTTTGCTTTACCCAGTCTGAGCTTTAGGATCTTTTCTAAACATGCTGCTTTTGTGCGCCTTTGACTCTGAGTCTTGGATAGTCTATTTCCATCAGTATCTGTTGAGTGATACTCTGGAATCTGCGGTCCTGCTGCATGCCGCATCCGTTTGCGAAGGCATATCTTCTCTATTCTCCGAGTATTGACGCTTTCCCCTTTTCCTTAGATGTTTCCTGCACATTGATTTATATTAGTTTCTGCCTTACAGTTTACGCAAAGGAAAAGAGTAATGATGAAAAGATTGACATGAAAGCTTTAAGTTCTAATGAATGCATAATCATGACACTCATAATGACTTGACTCTTTGAAAAACAAAACACAATCCTTCTTGGATACTTTGGCGTACAATCATTAATTTCTCTTAAGGCACGCGCCCAATTTTGGTCTACAGACAGCTTTCCTTGAACACCATGTCGAGGAAATTTTGCGATGAGTGATTTCTGCGATTCACATCGCAGTATCGAGGATCGCGATGTCAAGATGTGTCATCGCAGGAATTGATGGTCGCATTCATCGCAGATCGCAAATCGCAGATCGCAAGATCGCAAATCGCGTTTAATCATTCAATCACTGTGTGCTGCTTATGTGATGCTGCGATATGCGACGTCGCATGTCGGTCGTCGGCGATTCGTTAATTTTTCATTTTAAGAGCGCTTCTCAATATATGCGATGCGATGAATTTCGCGTCGCTTCTTCGCAGCTTATTTATGTGCATAGGAAAACGCTTCACTCTCTCTTCGCGATGCGATACAGCTTTAGGGAGTTAAAATACAAAAATTTTGATAAAATGTTTTTTGGATTTATTGTTAAGGGTCCCCATTTGCTTGGTGTTATTGCTAATACTAAACAAAGAGGGGGGGTTGTTGGTGACCACAACACATGCCTAGCCTTGTACTTGGCCTGGCTCTTTTCCAGCTGTTCCTGTAATGCCTGGTGGATCTCCTGGATCTGTTCAATGAACATAGTTTTCTTGTCCACATCACTGTGTCCATCAACCATGGTATCTTTACCAAAGGCAAAATCCAAGGGAGACCTTAGTATGAAACCAAAGCAGGTCTCAAAAGGAGATCTCTGGGTAGAAGAGTGTTTGGCTCTATTATAAGCATGTTGCACATAACACAAGTGTTCATCCCAAAGCTTAGGGTGTTTGCTGTAATATCCTCTCAGTAACTAGATCACTGTCCTGTTAACTACTTCTGTCTGGCCATATGTTTGTGGATGAAAAGCTGTGCTTTTCTTTAATTTGGTGTCCATTAGTTCCCATAGACTGGACCAAAACTTTCCCACAAATTGTGTGTCTCGATCGGATATAATAGAGGTGGGTAATCCAAAATGAACCTATACATGTTCAAAGAATAATTTTGTAGTTTGTTCAACTGTAATCTGTTTACTACAGGATATGAAAATACACATTTTGCTGAACCTATCCACAACAACATATAGATAATCATGACCTTTCCTAGATTTAGGCAGTCCTCCCACGAAATCCATGGAGATACTTTCCCAAGGGTGAGAAGGAACTAGCAATGGAGTGTACAAGCCTAGTTTTCTATTGCTGGGCTTGCTTTTAGCACACAAAGCACACCCCTTTACATATCTAGAAACTGTCTCACTCATTATTGGCCAATAGCATAACCTTTGCAGCTGTGCAACTGTTTTACTTACCCCAAAGTGACCTGATATTAGAGAAGTGTGTGCTTCCCTAATTATCTTTGCTCTCTCAGTTTGTGGAATGCAGAGTTTCCCACAATGATATAAGAGTCAGTCCTTCACATGATAGTCCAATTCTTCTACTCTTTTTCCTTGACTCAAAGTTGCATATACATATTTAAAGTCCATGTCCTGAGCATACTATTCTATGTAGCTTTCATGCAGCACATAATTATGCTTAAGTATGGTAGATGCATTTATAATGGGTCTAGATAACATGTCTGCAACCTTGTTATGTATGCCCTTTTTATGTCTGATGACTAAATGAAACTGTTGTAGAAAACCCATCCATCTATAATGTCTTGATCGTTGCAACTTAGTTTGGGAGTGTAGATATTGAAGTGGCTGATGATCAGTATGTATTACTGTTTCTTTGCCCATTAAGTAATGTTTCCACTTTTTCACACTTTGAACTAATGCATAAAATTCTTTATCATAGGTAGGATAGTTGACTACTGAAGGATTAAAAGTCTCAGAATGATAACATATGGGTTTACCATGCTATGTCAACACTGCTCCCATGGCATAGTCACTGGCATCAGTTCTCAAATGGTATTTGTAGATTTGGCAGTGCTAGTACAGGTGTTGTACTAATTTTTTCTTTCAAGGTGTCGAAGGCTTTCTGCTGTTTGCCTCCCCACTGAAACACCTTGTTCAATCCTGTCAAAGCATGTAAGGGAGTTGCAATTGAGGAGAAATTTGAAATGAACTTCCTCCAATATTGTGTTGCTCCTAAGAAGCTTCTCACTTCTATAGCAAACTTGGGTTTAGGCCAGTTTACAATGACTGCCACTATAGAGGGATCTATTTTCAATTAACCTCCCCCTACTATATGACCCAAATAATTTAGAGAGGTTTTTCCAAATTCACATTTGGAGAGTTTAACATAAATTTTTTCTCTTTTCAAAACATCTAACGTCTGCTTAACATGCTTTAAATTTTCTTCCCACATTTTACTAAAAATCAGAATGTCATCTAGATACACAATAACAAAATCATCAAGAAAAGGTCTGAGTAAATCATTCATTAATCTCATGAAAGTATCAAGGGCATTGGTCAAGCCAAAAGGCACAACCAGCCATTCATACAATCCTTGCTTTGTTTTGAAAGTAGCCTTCCATGCATCTTGCTCTGCAACTCTGACCTGATGGTATCCACTGTGCAAATCCAGCTTGGTGAAATAAACAACTTCCTTCAATTGATCTAAAAGATCATCTATGCGTGGAAGGGGATAATGATTTTTCATTGTTATATTATTCAGTGCTCGGTAATCAATGCACATTCTCCACGAGCCATCTTTCTTTCTCACCAAAATGATTGGTGACCCACATGGTGATGTGCTAGGAACAATGTAAACTTTGAAACGGGAACTGATACTGTTACCCGTTTCGTAGAGGTGGCAAAAAAATGACCCGATTTTCAAAAGTGGTGATGCAGAATACACATGTTTTTTCTAGAACATGGTTTTTGGAACTTTAATTTTTTCATGTGCATTAAGTTTTAGAATGGTAGTGAATGGTAGTGATTTTCATCCTGATTTTAAAAAGTGAGTATTCTGCATCACACCCTTTTTTTAAAAGACCTATTTTTTGACTTTAAATTTTCTAGTGTGTGAAATGTAAAAAATTATTTTCTAAATTTGATAGTTTTTGAAGTCGTCATTTTATTCATATTTTCTTGTTCTCTATCTTAATTTTTTTTTTTTAAGTGGGGTTTTTATTTGTAGAGTTGAGGCTTCTGTGATCCATAACAAGTTTATGATAGATTTTTCGGCGAAAATCACATGAGAAATCATTTGTCGACGCGTTTCGAACCAACCAGTGTGGTTCACGTCAGGACAAGTTGAAGAGCAGATCCAGCTTAGCCTGTTTAAATAGCCAGAGCAGAGACACCAACGGTTACCTGGGCAAAAGGTTGACTTAAGGAGCAAGGTCAAAATTAGTTATATTAGGTAAATGTAAATAAAGATAAATTTAGTTATATTAGGTGTAAGATGAATAAATAAATATATAAATATATTTATAAATTATTAATAAATAAAAATGAAATAATAATTATTTATTTATTTATTATAAATATATGAATAAATAAATATATAATAGTATAAATAAATAAATTACCATTATTAATTATTAATAATGGTACCATTTATTTTTATCTTATTTTTACTATTATATTTATTTATTTATTCTTCATAATTTATAATTCTTTTTTATATTTATATATTTATTTATTCATCTTACACCTAATATAACTAAATTTATATTTTTATATATAAATTTATTTATCTTTATTTATTTATTATTATATTATAATTTATCATTTACCTAATATAACTAATTTTGACCTTGCTCCTTAAGTCAACCTTTTGCCCAGGTAACCGTTGGTGTCTCTGCTCTGGCTATTTAAACAGGCTAAGCTGGATCTGCTCTTCAACTTGTCCTGACGTGAACCACACTGGTTGGTTCGAAACGCGTCGACAAATGATTTCTCATGGGGTTTTTATTGTTTTGCGTTTTTAAATTAGAAAGTCGATAGTTTGAATTTTAGATAATCTACATATTTATACATCCTTAATTAATTTTTCAATCCACATGAAATAATTGTTTCTAAAAAACAACATTTTTTAACAATGGACATAAAAATAACCATTTTTAACATAAATATAACAAAAAAACTAAACGTTTTGATAATTTTTTGCCAGAATTAACATGTCAAAATCACAATTTTTATACAAAAATATTAACTAAAAATGGTCAAATAATAGTGTTTTTTTATGAATTTCATGTCAAATAATAGTTTTTTTTAAGAATTTCATGTCAGAGATACCATAAGAATCACCATCCTCTCTCAATTGAGCACTTCTAATGGAAAGACACGAGGATTTGCCAAATGCCCAACATGATCTGTAGGGAAGTTGATCGAATGAATTTTGACAATATAGAAGTTTTTTCATGATTTATGAATACCTTAATAATTATACTTTATTCCTAAATCACCAAACCTTATTATTGATGAATACCTTAATAAATCATATCGATGCTTTATTTTTACTATAATGATTAGATAATCTATATACTAAAACCATTCAGTAAAAAAATACTTGCGCAAAAGAAACATAAGAAACCTTGATGGAAAGGGACAAAGTTAGGGTTTTAAGGTTAGGGTTGAAATTTAGATAAACTATGTGACAAGAAATTCCATGAGTAAGGTGAGCAATTCCAAAACCCCATAAAAGATGGTCATCACAACAAAACCTCCGGAAGAAGGAATGGTCTTGGCCCACAAAATATACCAACATTGAAAAAAAAAATGTTGAAATCTATGCCAAATCATTGCCAAGAATTGCAACAAATATAAATAGCAAAGAGAATACAAGCAACGAGGATGTACAAGGTTAATTTTGGACTTCGGTGTGAAAACCATACCTCAGTCGGCAAGCAACATTGTCCTCGTCAAAATACCATCCATACAAAATAATTCATGGTGGCAATCTTACAAATGAATGAAAATATCTCTAATTTTCCAGGTTACGCTCATGGTTGCATAGTTATTCTCTAGACCTAATTCAAATGTAAATGACACAATGGCAATGAAGGGGTTGAGGTAGATAGTTACCCTAATGGTGTGAAACTTCGTCCATGTTGTCGATTAAACCGAAGATAATCACTACCATTGAAAATGAGAGACCACTTGTTTAGGGTATGATCCAACACGTGAACTCCTTCCACGTGGACAAATCGCCACACAATCTCTGCATAAGAGCAAGGTGCCAAGAGGGCCTTCTAATTCGATACATATCACATAGTATGTAACCGCTAGAGGGAACCCAAATCAATTGTAATAACAATGATTATATATATATATATATATATATATATATATATATATATATATATATATATATATATATATATATATATATATATATATATATATATATATATATATAAAATCACATAGTATGTAACCGCTAGAGGGAACCCTAACTACTAGTGGAAATCATCGTTCAAGCTCGACATATGTGAGTTTGGGTAAGTTGTGACGTACGTAACATAAACAACAATGAGTAGATTTTACAACCGTGCATGCCCCTATATAAATAGATTTTACAAAAATTGTGAGTTACTATTCATTATATATTTGTTTGCGAATTTGTGCTTTCGCAAACCCGAGTAATCGTTCGTGGGCAAAGTAACCTCCATTCCTTTCCTTCTTAACTTTTATATCTATTTCCACTGCTCCAAGATTTTGATCGCTCGAATATACGTGTAAACTGGATTCTGAAAACGCAGAGATCAATGGGAAACGAGGAGCAACAGGTATCTATTTTCTTACCTATTAATTTACTTAGTATCTCACGAAGTTTTATTTCTGTTAAAACTTCTCTTTGTGTTTAGCGATCCTAACATGTTGGCTAAGTTGTTGAGTCACCTAGTATCATTTCCATATATATATTGCGGGTTGAACGCTATGTCAATACTTGCATGTGAAGGATTTTATGTTTGGCTTATATTAATAAGAACTACATCACCCGACTTACTTGAACTTTTTCATGTTTGGTATTATGGAGTTTGGTTGATACAAACCAGAACTCAGAATGCTCTATGTTTGCCATATTCATGTGCGCTGTCAAAAAAATAAGAATAATAATAATCAGAATTTGTGTGTGCAGGCCAGGAAGAGCTAAAGCCGGATGGACAGCGCGCGCAGCGCCACCCACGGGCCGCCCCGCCCCGCCCGACCGGTGGCGGGTCGATTCCCGGAATCGACCCGCCGCCGGTCGGGCGGGGCGGGGCGGCCCGGGGGTGCTGGAGAGAGGTGCGTACGTTATCCTCAACTGTATTATTTTCCGTCCCTGCTCTTTTGCAGCTTCTTCTACTGTGGCACGCACATCATAATCATATAAATGCATTGCCTACTCTTCTGAATATCTATCCATAATTATTTTCACCATAATTCCATTGTTTATCAGATTCCGACTGTTTATTCAAGTCTTTGTGCAAGGGTTTAAGCCTTTTTCATGGGGTTCATATTCAAATCATGGATGACCCTGCCTTGAACGCTAAACCAAACAATCTATCTGTTAAGTTAGGCGATATAATTCATTATTGTTATAAATTAAGAACATCTATTGTAGTGGACCTGTAGCTTGCACAGTTGTGAAAGTGCTGAATATGGAGTTGGAGATTCTGAAAGACGCTCCAGGTCTTGTCTTGTTGAGCAAATTGCAGGAGCCCTCCGCATGATTGGTATACATTAACCAATCATGCTGTTACAAGTTGATTGTAGTGGAATTATATTCCATGGTCTTCTCTGTAATTAAGATGCAGGACATTCTCAGATCGAGATCTGCAATTTCTTCCTAATTCTCTGTAACAGAACCAAACTAAAATGTCTTTCAAGCAGATACTCATTATCACAGTGTTCAGCTGTATTCTAAATCATTTTGTTGGAATTTGTCCTAGTGGGTTTGAAGGATTAAAATTTACTGCGTTTGCTAATGTCATTTACTGTAAAAATCGTAATAATTTCATTGTCATTCAGGGCGTTCTTCCACATTTTCGCTTTCGAAGTTTCCTCAGTTTCATCCCAGAAAGGTTCTCGTAATGGTAAAAGTTTTGAAAATCTCCATAAGCTTCACTGTAATTGCAAACGAAAATCACAATTTTGTTTTCAATGTTTTTCAGTTTCATCCCAGAAGGTTCTGGTCGTGGTAAAAGTTTTGAATATTCCCTTTTGGAAACGAAAAGTTATTTCCACAGTACATTGAAATGATGTTGAAGAATATGCTCCGAGATCTTTGGGAAGGGGGGAATGTACCAGAATACGCTTATGATCATTTCTGCAGATGCTTCGATATATTATTTTAAAATTTCCAAGCAATGATTAATTAAGTTCAGCGTAATTCGTTGTTTTCATTAATTATTGTCGCTGGTGACGGTGACCTGGTTTTTATTTGTTTTCTTATTATTTTTCAAAAAGAGTATAGATAGAATCTCCAGCATTTCGAGGGAACCTTAAAGGCACTAATATCGATTTTTTTGGTCAGAAATATAAAATTAAATAGGCGAACTATGGTTTTTTTAAATAAATTGATAATTATTGTTTATTAAGAAAAACAAAGTAATTTTATAAAATAATATATTTTGTATATTTAACGTAGTAATAATATATTTAAATTTGTATAGTAATTTTATTAGACTTAATATAGTTAAAGTTTGTAAGATTTAGTTTAAGTGATATAGAGGAATGATTATTATCTTCATTATCTAGATTTAATTTTTGTACATGGTATGATGAGCTTTGTTATAATGGTTTAAAGTTTTGTTTTTGACAATAATTGCTTGTAAGGTTGTACATTTAACATATTGTTTTAAATAACATGGAAAATGGAGTTATCAATGTTATATTATTTTATAAATTGGGTTCTATCTATAAAGAGAATTACATTTTATTTAAGTAATGAAATTTATATGCAAAAGGGGTTATTTATCTTAAATAGAAGGATGCTATATACTAATTTGGTGTCTTGTTTAGTTTATTACAATGTAAGTGAATTTAATGGTTAAGAACATGTGTTTCCTCTTAAGAATTTATAGGTTCAAAACCCTAATCGGTAGAGTATGCACACCTCCATAGCCTTTGGTAATCAAATGGTTGCAAGGAGGGGGGTTCCTTATCCCACAAACAAAGGGGTCTCAAATAAGTCTCAAACACTAGTTTCATCCCTAGCTTAGTGGTGACCTTAAAATTAGATTTTATCACTGTTATTGTTTTCTTAAGCTAAAAAAGGAGTATATTAATTTACACTATATACAAAAGCAAAGTACATATGTTACTAGTGGATGATTTCCACCATAAAACCAACACCTCAACTAGCATGATATCAATATGATTATAATAAGTTGTTATCGTGCTTTCTAAATATGAATACATGAAAAGGATTATCACTACTAGCCTAAAACAACTTGATATGATTAGCAATAAATTAAAATTTAAAACATATATCAACCAACAAAGGATGATGGACTTTCCTCCACCACTAGTTCAAAGAGCATAGTGTTAGAGTCCAGAGTAGCTTAGGCCTAAGTAGATGGTTGAGTATCCTCAATGAGATCAATTGGATTGAATGATCCTCGAATGGGGACTGAATGATCCTCGAATGGGGACTGTGGACAAATCGTTGAATTGCGAAACCTGTGGGTCGGGCATGGTGCAGTGCCCCGGTCACTTTGCGCACCTGGAACTTGCGAAGCCCATGTTTCATGTTGGGTTTTTGAAGACCATTCTTTGTGTCCTGCGCTGCATCTGTTTTTTCCTTAAAATTTAACTTTGTTTGAGACATAAAAAATTGGTTTTATTAGCATTTTTTAAAAAGTATGAAAATTGACCCTAAAAAAAAAATCATTATTCCACTATCAACACTTTCATTCTGAAGCTATATTTTGCAGGAAAATTTCGTAGAAAATTTCGTAGTCACTGCCATTTTTAAAACACCCGCAAAATTGACACCTAAAAAAAAAAACATCGTTCCAGTATACACACTTTTCGTTTTGAGCACTGTTTTTGTGGTTTTTTTGGGGTTTTTGGGCCAGAGTTCCCGTTTTGAGTTTATAGTTCCCGTTTCAAAGTTTACATTGTTTAGGCCTGATGAACCCTTTCTTGAGCAACTCGCCCACCTGCTTCTTGATTTCAGCATTCTCTAAAGCAGATAACCTATACATCCCAATGTTAGGCAAAGGAACATCTTGCTGCAAAATAATATCATGTACTATTCCCTTTTTGCGTTGCCGACCTTGAGGTTCTTGAAACAAGACATCATACTCTGAAACAATATTTTCTATATCAGCTTGCTGATCAAAATTACAACCCTCAAATACATTGGTTTTATCAGTTTTCTTTTCCTTTACAACCATCAGTAAGAACTGTTTGCATGAATTTATCATTCTTTTCATCTGTCCTAAGTTTATGAGAGTATAATTATTCTTGAGCTTATGAGCTCTTACAAAGTATTCGATTCCATCTTTAACAAGTAGATACTTGTTCTCGGCTCTATAGAAAATAGCCTTTCTACCATACAAGTAAGGAATTCCTAAAACAATTCCACATATATCCAAAGGAATTACATCTAACTCAACCTCATCTACAAATGCTGACCCAAAAGAAAACTTTAGTTTGCATTGTCTAGTCACTTGTAGTTGTTCTTTATCATTCAACCATCCTAATGGGTACAGCTTCTTATGAGGTGTAGTTGCTAATCCCAATTTCTTTACAATTGCTTCAGAAATCAGATTTACTTGTGAGCCACTATCAAACAAAGTATTAATATTTTGATTTTTGGAAACAACTCAAATATGGAAAAGCTCATGCCTTTCTCTCTCATGTTCTTCATCAATAACAGATTGAGCAGAATTACTAGTAGATGCCTCAGAATTCTTACCTTTTATACCTGTGGCTGCAATGATTGTTTCATCTCTCGAGTCTGACCCCAAATCTTTCTGAATAGCTGTAGCAATCTTCTTCTTCTTTCCCTCGGACTTCTTAGGTCTCAGCTCTGGATGCAGAATCCAACAGTGCTCATCATCATGCCCCTCCTTTTTACAGTGGGTGCATGAGGCTTTGCGTTTCTGTGAAGTATTAGCCTTCCTTTCTTTCCACTTATGCTTTCTTTTCTCCTCTCTCTTGCTTACAGTGGGTTGGAATGGTCCCCCAACTTCTATATTTCCATTCTTTCCTCTAGCTTCTAAATGAGTAGCTTGTACAGATACCTCATCTATACTAGTGGGATTAAACATGAGGATGGTATGCCTCATGTAGCTATGTAGACCACCAATGTACTTCAAAAGAGTTTCTGGTGAGTCTAATGAAATACCCAACATCAATGCTCTCTTTTAGAACTCTTGAGTATACCCTTGTACACTTTGCCCTTTCAACTGCTGAAGAGTTTGCCAACTCATCATGGCTTGTTGCATGTAGACCAATGGATAGAACTGCTTTTTGATTGCAGTAACAAATTCACTCCAGACAGAGATGGTCCTACCATGCTTCCTCATATCAGCTTGGGTTCTGCCTTCCCACCATACCAAGGCAGTGCCTCCTACGCGAAGGCTTGCCAGCTGAATCTTTCTCTTGTCTGAGTCTATATTTTGTACTCTGCAATACACATCAATTTTTCTAATCCAATTGTCCAAATTTTCAGCATTTAGCTCTCCATCATATATAGGCAGATCAAATTTAACATCTAACTTAATCAAATATGCTTTCTTATTATGCACAGGGCTACTAGGAGGTGTAGGGAAGCTTTCTTCTTTCCCCTTTCCTTTGGAGTGGTCATGGGAATGAGATTCATATTCTTCTTTATCTTGCTTAGAGCCTGATGAATCTTCACCCTTATGCTTCCTAAAGTCCCTATACATTTCTTCTACCATGGACTTTATAGCTAGGAAACTTTCTATGAATTGAGACTCTGGCCCTATAGAACCTTCTTGTGACATTGCCTTTCGAGAATAGACTCTCCCAATTTCAGGACTAGTTTCCACCAATTCTCCTTCTCCTAATTTGAGCTTTGATCTAGTGAGCATTCATAGCTAAACCAACACAAGCTTGTCTAACCTTACAGCCTAGAGCTTTGATACCACTTGATATAAAAATCACCCTATGAGTGACCTCAGTTGAAGATTTATTAAACAAAAAGGTATTATAGACCCATGTGCTGGTGTGTGTGTTCTGTGTTATTGAAGCAAAGGATTGATTAGATTGCCAATACACAGAAAATAAATAGAAAGACAACAGATAAATATAGTAAGCAACACAAAGACACAAACAATTTTTAATAAGGAGTTCACTCTATTCTCCAGGGCTACGTCTCCAGTCCAGCTTCAGTGGTGGCCTTGTTTTATTGTGTCTTTCAGCAGAGAAATTACAATGGAGGGACTCAATATGAGTTCTCCTGAAGTAGATTTTGCTTGGCAGGGTGGTTCTTGGATTCCCCAAGCCACTTGGATTACACAGACTCTTGTTCTTCCTACCAGCTCTGTCACCCTCAATCTACAGTGGAAAGAGCCAACTGTGATGCTCAATCCGGACAGATTCCTCTATGGGAAGGCTTGATTCTTCAAGCTCTCTGGTGCTCGATGCTGCCTATGGTTAGCTCGGCCCTATGTCTCGTCTGCTTGGCTTTACTGCTCTCTGTGCTCAATCCTCCTCTCAGGGTTCACTATTCACTGTCTCTCTTGGTCGCTTGGACTCTTCGCTCTGAATCTCTTTCTTAATCCCATTTGGCTGTCTTTGTTCATGGCTTTAGCCATTCGACCTCCATGCCTGTTCGGTTCTTCTCCTTCCTGCGTCGATTCTCCTTCCACCTGTGTGCTGGGAGTTCCCTGTTTGGCGTCAGCATGAATGCTCAGGAAGTAGCCACGTGTCTCCATCGGAACAACGCCATCCTGTTCATCGATTCATTTCTTTCTCCACTATGGCGGTCAACGGATTCCAAATCCCCTTAAATCGCAGCTTAATTCCTGGTCAATTCCGCTCTGTCTATCTGACGCAATCTCAGTCATCCGATCTGGGCTCCTCCAGATCCAATGTCATACGCACACCGAGCATGGTTGACTTGCTCGACCGATAATGCACGATCACGGCAGTTTTGATCTCACCTCCACTACCACGCATCGATCGCTGAGTGTGATCGCTCCGTTTTCTCCAAAACCTCTTACCGTTCAAGGGTGCCCAGATCAAACCGTCGGTTTTCAAGTTGTGGGTCCAACCTTCATACGATGGCACTTTTCGTTTCTTCGCCCATGGTCCTCTGGCTCCCAACGTGACCGAGTTCTTAAGGTTCTACGATTTCAGCCCTGTTCGCCCAGCGATGTGCGATTAGCGCCAACATCGAAAACCAGCTCGTTTTCCCAATATGGGGCTCCTAGGGGCTACATCGACCTCCTGCTTAGTCTCCATGGGCCTCGGTCAGCGCGCTTTGACCGAGGTCCTCTTCGTTCCATGCTGGCTGCCATGGCCACTGGTTCAGGGTGTTTTCAATTGCTATTTTGGATTCTTCAAGGATTTGTTTCCTCCCGATATATCCATGGTTCTATGACAGTCGTTTATTGATCCGATTTGGATCATTCAGTCTGTACCCATCACATTTACATCAAAGAGGATTGTAAACCAGTCAGGTAGCCTCAGAGGAGAATGAATCCAACCCTCAAGGACATTGTTAAAGAAGAACTGCAAAAGTTATTGGACACAAGATTCATCTACCCCATCTCTGACAGCGAGTGGGTTTCTCCTCTGGTGCTTGTGCCCAAGAAAAATGGGAAGTGGAGAATCTATGTAGATTATCGAGAACTTAACAAAGCCACCAAGAAGGACCATTTCCCTTTGCCTTTCATAGATCAAGTGTTGGATGGGTTGGCAGGGAAGAAGTTCTTTTCTTTCCTAGATGGGTTTAGCGGGTATAATCAGGTCCAAATCAGCTTGAAAGACCAAGATAAGACCACTTTCAGTTGTCCATAGGGTATCTTTGCCTACCAGGTCCTCTCCTTTGGGTTATGCAATCCTTCTGCCACTTTCCAGAGAGCAGTACTGAGCATATTCGCTGAGCTGGTTCATGATTTGGTGGAAATCTACATGGATGACTTTAACCCTTATGGGTCCAACTTCCAAGAAGCATTGACTAACCTAGGAAAAGTTTTAACCAAGTGTGTTGAAATGAACCTATCCCTCAGTCCTAAAAATTATGAGTTCCTGATGACTGAAGGGACCGTGATAGGTCATACAATTTCTCAACAAGGCTTACAGGTGGATCCCAACAAGATTGCTATCATCCAAAGGGTTCCACCTCCTCAAAAGGTAAGGGATGTTCAGATTTTTTTAGGCTTAGCGGGATATTATAGAAGGTTCATTAAAGATTTCAGTAAGCTAGCCTCTCCATTGTTTGGTCTTTTTGGGAAAGATGTTGAGTTTATGTGGACTGACAATTGTCAAGAGGCTCTAGATGTGTTGAAGGATAAGCTGGTAACTGCCCCAATCTTGAGAGGTCCAAACTAGACCCTACCTTTCCACATTCACACAGATGCCTTGAACAAAGCCATAGGAGCAGCCTTAGGACAAGTTGATGAGAAGCTACCATATGCCATATATTTCGTCCGTAAAAATCTGTCCAAGGCAGAATTAAACTATACTGTAACCGAGAAAGAGCTCCTAGTTGTAGTCCATTCCCCAAACAAGTTCAGACACTACATCATTGGTTATCAAACATTTGTACACACTGATCATGATGCAATTAGGTATTTGATGAATAAACCTAATGTAAATGCTCGTATCATTAGATGGTTACTTTTATTGCAGCAATTTGATTTTACCATTATTGACAAGCCAGGTAAGGAAAATGTTGTTGCTGATTTTCTATCTAGACTAGATTTGCCTGCAAGAGAAGAAGGGCTGGTGGATGATCAACTGCCAGATGAACACCTATTTTCCATTTTAGTACTCTCGCCATGGCTTTCTGATATAGCAAATTACTTGGTTTCAGCACAATTCCCGCCACACCTATCCTCAAAAGAGAAGAGAAAGATCGTACAGAAAAGTGCCCCATTCACTTGGATTGGGGGCAACCTGTTCAAACTTGGCCCAGATCAGATTTTGAGGCATTGTGTCAGGGAGGAGGAATTTTTTGACATCCTCCTAACCTGTCATGATGGACCCTGTGGAGGCCACTTTGCAGCAAAGAGAATCGCTTTCAAAATTCTACAGGTAGGCTACTATTGGCCCACTCTTCATCAAGATGACAGAAGATACATCAGCCAATGTGACCGATGTCAAAGGATGGGGAAACCGACTCCAAGGGATGAAATGCCCCTCCAACCTCAGGTAACTTTCGAGGCATTTGAGAAGTGGGGCATGGACTTTGTAGGTCCTATCAACCCTCCTTCAAGACAAAATTCTTACATCATTGTGTGCACAAACTACCTGACAAAGTGGGCAAAAACAAAGGCAATCAAGGCAGCAACAAAAGAAAAAGTGGTTGAGTTTTTGAGGGAAAATATCTTCTATAAATTTGGCTACCCAAGAGAATTAGTCACGGATTAAGGAAGTCAGTTTACCTCTAACCTGATTGAAGAACTGCTTGCTCATCACAAGATTAAGCACAGAAATTCCACCCTTATCATCCACAAGCAAATGAGCAGGTGGAAGTCACTAATAGGGCTTTGGAAGAGATATTGACTAAAGTGGTGAGCAGCAGCAGAAAGAATTGGGTAGACCACTTGGTTGAGGCCACTTGGGCCTACAACACTACTTGGAAAATTACAACAAGTTTCACACCTTATGAGTCAGTCTACGGGAAGAAGGCTTTGTTGTCCATAGAATTTGAATACAACACATTGAGGTTGGTAGCTCAGCTAGACCTAGATCTCAGCCATATGCAACAGGAAAGACTACTTCAGCTGAATGGACTGGATGAAAAAAGAATGTAGGACCTCCTCCACTCATAGGTAGTCCAACTTCAAAGAAAAATATGGCATGACCGACACCTTAAAGAGAAGCAATTTCAGCCAGGATATTGGGCACTGTTATATGATTCAAGATACAAGGATTTCAAATGGAAGCTGAGGATAAGATGGTTGGGACCATATACAGTGGAGAAATGTAATGACAATGGTTCAGTCCTTATCAAGACCATTGATGAATAAGCCATCCCCATGTTCGTCAATGGGCATTGTTTGAAGATCTACAGGAAGCCCCTTTCTAAGCAGGAGTTCATTGAAACTCTGGATAAATCAGTGATGGTAGTGGAGCAGGTCCTTGTCTCCACCCCATCCACATTCTGAACACCGAAAAAAAAAAAAAAAAAAGAGAGGAAAAAACAGAAAAAGAATAAAATGATCCTTGGGTGAAAACCTCTTAGAGGTGCCCGGGGCAGACAGTGAGGGTGAAAACCTTCTAGAGGCACCTCAGCTATCTCTCAAAAAAAGAAAAAAGAAGAAGAAAAAAACACAGAAAAATCAACCTGAATTCTATGTTGGCATTATGATACAAGTGTTGTCCTTGATGGCAACTCACACAGATGACAGATCATAGTGCAACAGGTCAGTAGCAAAGAATTGATGTTCAGGCTCTCAAAATGGAAGAAAATGAGATACCCGTAGGTTCCTGTTCACAAAGCCGTGGACATATGCAGGTGCGCCGAACAAAAGGTGCGGACATGTACGCAGGTGCTCCAAACAAAAAGTGCGGACGTAAAGTACACGCACTTTCATGCAAAGAAAAGTGTGCACATCTGAAATCTTATGGTTGTTCCATGGTATTTAGTCTGACATTTTTGAACCTATGGTTTTGGTCTGTGGTTTTGCATCTAAAGTATTGAACCCAGGTATTGGGTCCCTAGTATTGGATCTATATGGTTTTGGACCATGGTTTGAGTAAGGCCTAGGCTATAAAAAGGAAAGGAGATCATTTGGCTTGGTGGCAACTGATGTGTTGAATATCTTGAGAAGAGGAAAATCTGAAATACTAGTGATTGGTTGGTGAGTTATAGCTGGACCTGAATCAAGGAGAAACCTGAGCATTACAAGACGAATCTACTGATGGGTCGAGATCTCTTTGGCGCATGATCAGATCGGTAAATCTGATAATCTGGGGTATAATTGAAGTCTGATAAATTTCTATACCCGCAAGCTCGACACAGCGTAGGCGTGGATACCTGCAGGCTTGACACAACGCAGGCTCGGATACCCACAGGTTTGAAACAGCGCAAGCGCGGATACCCACAGGCTCGACACATCGCAGGCACGAATACCCGCAGGTTTGACACAGCGCGGCCGCGGATACCCGCAGGTTCGACACATCGCAGGCACGGATACCTGCAGGTTTGATAGAGCGTAGGTGTGGATACTCGCAGGCTAAAGAACTGAATACTACAAACATACATAGGTTTCTATTGGTGAAATTGTGGACTTTTCTTGAAATATGTTTCAATTGTTTTTGTCTATTACTGCAGTTTTTAGGGTTGTTATAGACATTTTTATGCCTTACAGCATTGAGCATGAAATGTTCATAATCTAAGGGATCCAAAGTCCCTTAACATGTTGTTCCTACCCCTAGAGGAACAAGGCTAACAAACCACAACAATTCACAGAAGTTCTCCACTAGAAACTGCTCAAAAACAAGTCAATTCAGGATCATTTCAGTGGCTACACTAGCTGTTTGCGCTGAATGTCAAAGCCAACACTGGCTACCTGCGTTAAATGTCAAATGGAACACTGGCTACCTACGCTGAACGAGAGTGGACATGTGGCAGGCTCATTTCTCAAGGTGTCAAAACCCAGGAAGCTTCCAAAATGACACTTGCCTCAGGGGATTTGACTGGTGATGAGTAAGAGGTTCCAAATCTCCAAGTGGAAGCAAGAACCTCCAAGTGGAATCAAGAACTGACAGAGGGAGAGGACACTAGTCAGATCTCAAGCTGACTCATCCTCTCTACAAACATCTATATATGGATCTCTCCTCCATGAGATCTAGAGGCTGGAATTTTGTTATTGCAAAGAATTGTTGTTGGTTTGAGATTGGAATCATTGGGTGCTTAATGCTTTGAAGGGGGTGGAGATAGGAATTCCATTTGCTGGGAAGGAGATGCTGGATTGGAGCCCTCTGGGTTGTATCTCTTCCTGAACCTTTTTATTCATCAATAAAGCTATCTTGGTTTCTCCTATATGCTGATGTATTTCTGATGTATGAATGCATTAGTATGTTTAGTTTATTTCTAATCCTAAACTAGTTATGAATGTGAATATTTGTCTTTGTGTAGTGTTCTTCTCTTGTCGCAAGTAGCTGTTCTCTTGTGATCTTACAGGAACCCGTTGAAGCTGGACAAGCAACAAGGCAAGTAGTTGTTCTCTTATGATCTTGCATGAACCTGTTGAAGCTGAGCGAGTGAGAAAGCAAGTAGTTGTGAACTCCCAAAGAGAAGAGAGACCGGATCGAGGGACAAACGGAAGACACCGGTAA